>LR990066.1:7500-1329438 GCA_905147135.1 Blastobasis lacticolella
TAACCTAACCTAACCTAACCTAACCTAACCTAACCTAACCTAACCTAACCTAACCTAACCTAACCTAACCTAACCTAACCTAACCTAACCTAACCTAACCTAACCTAACTAACCTAACCTAACCTAACCTAACCTAACCTAACCTAACCTAACCTAACCTAACCTAACCTAACCTAACCTAACCTAACCTAACCTAACCTAACCTAACCTAACCTAACCTAACCTAACCTAACCTAACCTAACCTAACCTAACCTAACCTAACCTAACCTAACCTAACCTAACCTAACCTAACCTAACCTAACCTAACCTAACCTAACCTAACCTAACCTAACCTAACCTAACCTAACCTAGACTAACCTAACCTAACCTAACCTAACCTAACCTAACCTAACCTAACCTAACCTAACCTAACCTAACCTAACCTAACCTAACCTAACCTAACCTAACCTAACCTAACCTAACCTAACCTAACCTAACCTAACCTAACTAACCTAACCTAACCTAACCTAACCTAACCTAACCTAACCTAACCTAACCTAACCTAACCTAACCTAACCTAACCTAACCTAACCTAACCTAACCTAACCTAACCTAACCTAACCTAACCTAACCTAACCTAACCTAACCTAACCTAACCTAACCTAACCTAACCTAACCTAACCTAACCTAACCTAACCTAACCTAACCTAACCTAACCTAACCTAACCTAACCTAACCTAACCTAACCTAACCTAACCTAACCTAACCTAACCTAACCTAACCTAACCTAACCTAACCTAACCTAACCTAACCTAACCTAACCTAACTAACCTAACCTAACCTAACCTAACCTACCTAACCTAACCTAACCTAACCTAACCTAACCTAACCTAACCTAACCTAACCTAACCTAACCTAACCTAACCTAACCTAACCTAACCTAACCTAACCTAACTAACCTAACCTACCTAACCTAACCTAACCTAACCTAACCTAACCTAACCTAACCTAACCTAACCTAACCTAACCTAACCTAACCTAACCTAACCTAACCTAACCTAACCTAACCTAACCTAACCTAACTAACCTAACCTAACCTAACCTAACCTAACCTAACCTAACCTAACCTAACCTAACCTAACCTAACCTAACCTAACCTAACCTAACCTAACCTAACCTAACCTAACCTACACCTAACCTAACCTAACCTAACCTAACCTAACCTAACCTAACCTAACCTAACCTAACCTAACCTAACCTAACCTAACCTAACCTAACCTAACCTAACCTAACCTAACCTAACCTAACCTAACCTAACCTAACCTAACCTAACCTAACCTAACCTAACCTAACCTAACCTAACCTAACCTAACCTAACCTAACCTAACCTAACCTAACCTAACCTAACCTAACCTAACCTAACCTAACCTAACCTAACCTAACCTAACCTAACCTAACCTAACCTAACCTAACCTAACCTAACCTAACCTAACCTAACCTAACCTAACCTAACCTAACCTCACCTAACCTAACCTAACCTAACCTAACCTAACCTAACCTAACCTAACCTAACCTAACCTAACCTAACCTAACCTAACCTAACCTAACCTAACCTAACCTAACCTAACCTAACCTAACCTAACCTAACCTAACCTAACCTAACCTAACCTAACCTAACCTAACCTAACCTAACCTAACCTAACCTAACCTAACCTAACCTAACCTAACCTAACCTAACCTAACCTAACCTAACCTAACCTAACCTAACCTAACCTAACCTAACCTAACCTAACCTAACCTAACCTAACCTAACCTAACCTAACCTAACCTAACCTAACCTAACCTAACCTAACCTAACCTAACCTAACCTAACCTAACCTAACCTAACCTAACCTAACCTAACCTAACCTAACCTAACCTAACCTAACCTAACCTAACCTAACCTAACCTAACCTAACCTAACCTAACCTAACCTAACCTAACCTAACCTAACCTAACCTAACCTAACCTAACCTAACCTAACCTAACCTAACCTAACCTAACCTAACCTAACCTAACCTAACCTAACCTAACCTAACCTAACCTAACCTAACCTAACCTAACCTAACCTAACCTAACCTAACCTAACCTAACCTAACCTAACCTAACCTAACCTAACCTAACCTAACCTAACCTAACCTAACCTAACCTAACCTAACCTAACCTAACCTAACCTAACCTAACCTAACCTAACCTAACCTAACCTAACCTAACCTAACCTAACCTAACCTAACCTAACCTAACCTAACCTAACCTAACCTAACCTAACCTAACCTAACCTAACCTAACCTAACCTAACCTAACCTAACCTAACCTAACCTAACCTAACCTAACCTAACCTAACCTAACCTAACCTAACCTAACCTAACCTAACCTAACCTAACCTAACCTAACCTAACCTAACCTAACCTAACCTAACCTAACCTAACCTAACCTAACCTAACCTAACCTAACCTAACCTAACCTAACCTAACCTAACCTAACCTAACCTAACCTAACCTAACCTAACCTAACCTAACCTAACCTAACCTAACCTAACCTAACCTAACCTAACCTAACCTAACCTAACCTAACCTAACCTAACCTAACCTAACCTAACCTAACCTAACCTAACCTAACCTAACCTAACCTAACCTAACCTAACCTAACCTAACCTAACCTAACCTAACCTAACCTAACCTAACCTAACCTAACCTAACCTAACCTAACCTAACCTAACCTAACCTAACCTAACCTAACCTAACCTAACCTAACCTAACCTAACCTAACCTAACCTAACCTAACCTAACCTAACCTAACCTAACCTAACCTAACCTAACCTAACCTAACCTAACCTAACCTAACCTAACCTAACCTAACCTAACCTAACCTAACCTAACCTAACCTAACCTAACCTAACCTAACCTAACCTAACCTAACCTAACCTAACCTAACCTAACCTAACCTAACCTAACCTAACCTAACCTAACCTAACCTAACCTAACCTAACCTAACCCAACCCAACCAGTTGCTCGCCTCCCTTTGCCGAGAACGCATCTTTTCTGTAGCACTCCGCACTTATAAAATTGCCAGAGTGGCAGTTTTTGTTGTATTGAGTTGAGAAAACTAGTGTTGCGTGCAGAATAGAGTTCCGCGTGTTTTGGTGTATCACCTAGCAAATTTGGATTGCAGTGAAAAAAGTTATTTGTGAAAAAGTGAAAGTGAGGTTATGTTTCGACGAAAATCACAACTTGAATGCTAAATATATCACGAACGAGATGAACGACCTCACCCAAATTTTCTGCCAATTAGTGTGTAATTAGGCATTCCATCTTTAGGTCGCATTTCTGGATTTTTCCTGACTACCCTCTTCGAGATTTTCAAGAAAAACATTATTCCACATGCGGTTTTGCTGAAACGCAGTTCGAGAAGGAGTCAGGCTAAGACCACGAAATTTTGCAGCTCTGAAGAAGACGGCGCGTGAGGGCATTTGAAGATTTCAGAAAAATTTTTTAAGCCCCCTAAGTATAGTTATTATTAATTAAAATTTGTAAATTAGCATATCTGTAACTCACAAAGTAGATCTATAGCACATATTTTTTAAAAGCGTATCTGTTGCGCGCTTATTTAATTAGTAAGTTAACAAGTTTTCATATTTTTCTGGTGAGAAATTGCGAATTTACAGTCATTTTTGCAGAAATTTTTGAAAGGATTATTCTTTTATATATATTTTCTTAATTTTAGAAAGATTTTCGAACTCTTTATTTGCGTAAGGTTCGTCTTCATTTAAGGCAAATTTTACCTATTTTATTGTATTTTTATGTCTGATAGTTTCGAAGATATTCAAATTTTTGTTTTTTCCTTAATAAATCAAAAAATAATTATAAATTCTACTTTTTGACAACGGCAATAGGTTTCCTAACCCATTGCCGCCTAAATTAAGCCCAAACAGTGGCGCAGTAGCTTTAAAAACCGCGTTCTTCAAGTTTTTCGGCCATTTTGTTTTTTGTTCTTCAAAATTTAAGTAGCAATATCTCTGGAACAAATAGACCTACAGTGTTGCGGTTTCTTGTTGAGGTGAAGGCGGAGGGTATACTTTAGCATAGGACCCTTTTCAGGCGTTTTCAGGCGCCTGAAAATTTTCAGCCTGAAAGCAGTTGTAGTAGACTCCCCAAGTGAAGCCAACCTCAGTACTGAAAACCCCGTGTCTTTAGGAGCCATAGGGGTGGAGTTATCCACTGTCGAAACCTAGTTTTGACAGTTGGCCGCCATTTTGAGCAAACTTTCGCCTGCCCTGGCTTCGGAAGTGGAGGTCGTAGGAGGTTGGGATTTTCGATTTCTGGGCCTAAATCATCATCTCTATCGAACCCGACTACTTTCAGCGAAATTAGAGACATAAAAAATTTGACACCTGAAAACGTTTAGAGCTGAAAATACGGAAAGAGCCGACCTACGTAGTCCAAATCCGGAGTTTCTCGGGCCGCCCAGAGCGGAGTTACAGAGCATCAAAGCTAGACTTTGACAGTTAGTCAGCCATTTTGAAACTTTTTAACCTTAAATAACTCCGCGACGGGAGGTCGTGGGGAGTCGGGGTTTGGACTATTGGTAAAGGCAGGACGCCCTTAACACGTTTAAACTGTTTTCAGGCATTTTCAGGATACAAAAATTTTTGACCCTGGAAAACACATTTTTGTGCAGCGCCCGGCGCGCTCTATCGATTGACACCACGCACGGGACTCTGCGACCTGCGGTTACCGAGATATTCACAAATTTAACTTTCTTCAAACTTTGAGTAAGTTACTTCAGTCCGGGATATCTCGGGAACCCTTGGGGTTAGCCACCCCGTGATTGGATTCGTTTGGGAGGGCTCGCCGGGAGCTATACTTATAGGTATAGGTAGAGACTCTACGTAGAGCCAGTGTAGAGATCGACTCTACGTTCGTAAATTCACCAAACCTAACCAAATTTCTGCTGGGTTTAGGCATTACTTACATTTATTAAAGGCTATCGTTAACATTTTATGACGAATGCTCTACGTGGAGTCGAATTATTTAAGTGAAACTTTTGTTTAACTTAAAACGTAGCATAGGACCGTTAGATTTATTCTTAGCTTAGATTTAAGACCTTATAAGATATCAAAGTTTACTGTTACGTGACTCTACCGCCTATACACGGTAGAACATGCATCGGACACCGCCTGTAAGGCCACAACAAGGTAGAACGTCTGGCGCAGGCGCCGGTAAAGACACTCCACTAAAAATGGAGACAAAGAACCCCCTACTGATTGCAACTCAATGTCTGCAAGAATCCAAAAAGCAGTTAGATATGTCCGGTAACCTAAAGATAACAATAAAGGAAAAAGTCATGAGCTGTCTGCAGGCGATGTTCGACGTAGTCACCCGGCTCTACGCTGATAAACAAGACCTTGAAAACAGACTGACGGAGAAAACCGAGGCGGAGTCCGAGGCTCTACGAAATCAGTTGAGGGAGTATATTGATCAAGTCCATCAATCCAAATCCGGGTTAGATGATCGAATACTCGAGCTACGGGGCGAAGTGGATAACCTCTCCTGCAATCAGTCGAAGCTGTACGACACCGTGCTAGCCAACATTAAAAATGATAAGGACAGAATGGAGGCAATTAATAGCAAGTTGGAGGATTTAAAAGAGGGATTGAGTGACCCAAAGGTTAATGGAACTGTGGAGACGGCCGACAGTAAAATTATTTGCAGCCAACTAAAAGAAGTGGAGGCCACAATCATCGAGGAAATAAGGACGAAGGAGGTGCGCTCGTACGCCGACGTACTTGCAGGCATATCAAATCCTGCTGGTGCGTCGGCGGGGGAGACACCCTCGACCCACCCGGTGATAGTGACATCCACAAAAGAAGATTTAGCAAAGATTAATACATCTATAGCAGAAATAAAAAGAGACCTGACAAAGTATGGACGCATGCAGCCCACACCAATGCAAACTAATTCCAGGCCGAACGAACACCAACCGGCAAAACAAACCTCTCTACATTCTATCATTGTTACGTCCAGTAACAAAGAAGACACGAGCCAAGAGCTATTAACAAAAATTAGAGAGGCGGTGGACGCGAAAAATACCGGTATACGCGTCGATAGGTTGCGCAAGGCAAGAGACCAAAAAATAGTCATAGGTTGTCATAGTAAGGAGGACCTAAATAGGGTTACCAAGGCAATTAAAACAAGCAATCTCGAAGTAAAAGAGGCACAGAGCAGGGATCCATTGATTTTGATTAGAGATATGCTTGCAGTGCATACGGACGAAGATCTGATTTCAGCACTCAAAAATCAAAATAAACACTTGTTGGGTGATCTCAAAGAGGAAGAATTAAGATTTGCAGTGAGATACAGGCGAGAAGCCAGGAATCCACATATTAAGCACGTAGTAATGCAGGTTTCCCCTCTGGTCTGGAAACGCCTCACGGACGCAGAGCGGGTTCACATAGACCTCCAACGACTAAAAGTTGAAGACCAATCGCCGCTAGTACAGTGCTCACTTTGTCTTAGCTA
Source organism: Blastobasis lacticolella (assembly GCA_905147135.1). NCBI lineage: Eukaryota > Metazoa > Arthropoda > Insecta > Lepidoptera > Blastobasidae > Blastobasis > Blastobasis lacticolella. The sequence goes on from LR990066.1 coordinate 14,038, forward strand.
TGGTCACAGTAGGCGCCACTGTAAAGAAACCATAGAGAAATGCAGTTACTGCGGAGGCCCACATCGCTGGGCAGAGTGTGATGACCGTCGTGTGGGTTGTGATCCGACATGCTGCAACTGCAAACGGTCAGGGCTGACCGAGACGAGCCACAATGCATTTAGCAACGAATGCCAAGTACGCAGAAAGTGGGACGCCTTAGCTCGGGCAACAACTACTTATTGTTAAGGGCAACCATGGTGGAAATAAGGATGCAACCCCAATGCACATAGGGCGGCACCAGGTGTTTCAAGCAAACCTACAAAGGAAAGAACTGGCGACATATGAAATAATGACAGAAGCAAACAGGAGGAAGGTGGCTTTTGCATTGCTGCAGGAACCGTATGTGGGGGGTTCGAAGACCATGAGAAACTACAGAGGAGTGAGGATATACCAGAGCGACAATCAGGGAGATGGTACGGTTAAGGCGGCAATCGCCGTGTTCGATCAAGAATTAGATATCATACCGTATCCAAAACTCACCACTAATAACATCGTGGTGGTGGGGATCCGAACAAGCAAATGGGAAATCACTGTGGTTTCTTTTTACTTCGAACCTGACCAACCCCTGGAGCCGTACCTGGAGCAACTTAAAGCCATTCAACTAGAACTTAAACCTAAAAAGCTCATTATGGGTGGGGACACAAATGCTAAAAACACCTGGTGGGGAAGTACCGAAGTTAATCATAGAGGAGAGGAAATGCACGGGGCCATTGAAGAAATGGGTTTACAAATACTCAACGTGGGGGATGTTCCAACATTTGACACAATCAGGGGCAACAAGCGATTTTCCAGCCACGTCGATGTCACAACCTGTACGATGGACATGATTGGCCTAGTAGAAGACTGGAGAGTGGATGAAGCAATAACAAGCTCGGATCATAACACCCTCGTGTTCAGTATCATGCTTGCAAAAGCAAAAGGAATGAATGTTCAGAGGACAACACGAGTTTATAACACCAAAAAAGCAAACTGGGCACTATTTCATGAAAAACTAAACCAGCTAAAAGGAGAGGAGGATATAAACGTCGCAAAGGTACAAAAAATCCACAGTAAGAGAGAATTGGATCTCGTGACAGAACGCTTTGCGAGCGTAGTTACGAAAGCATGTGAGGAAACCTTACCAAAAAAGAGGTCCACCGAAAAACTTACTCTGCCGTGGATGTCCGAGGAACTGGAGAAGTTAAAGAAAAAAGTACTCACCTTGAAGCGTCGAATACGTTGCGCAGCACCAGTCCGGAGAGATAAAGTGATCCGTGAATACCTGCAAATAAAAGAAAGTTATGAAATGGAGGTAAAAAAGGCTCAGGTAGAAAGTTGGAAGGAATTTTGCGGAAAGCAGGATAGGGAGGGAGTTTGGGAAGGTATATACAGAGTAATAAATAGAACAACCAAGAGACAAGAGGATTTGCCCCTAGAAAGTAATGGAGTGATGGTGGATCTGAGTGAATCTGCCAAGTTGTTAACTGAGGTCTTCTATCCGGATGATCTGTCGGGAAGCGATACAATACACCACCAAAGCGTTAGGGAAAAGGCAGACCATGTAAACGATAGGCACCCAGAGGAAATACATGACTCGCCTTTTACGATGGAGGAGCTTCGAAGCGCGGTGGAGAGCTTCAATCCAAAAAAGGCTCCGGGTGCGGATGGCTTGACAGCAGATATCTGCAGTCATGCAATATCTGGAGAACCAGAGTTCTTCTTGGCACTGGTAAATAAATGCCTCGAATTGGAACACTTCCCAACTATTTGGAAGGAAGCAACAGTGGTGGTCCTGAGGAAACCGGGGAAAGAAACCTACAGAAACCCCAAGTCATATAGACCCATAGGCCTGTTGCCAGTGATGGGAAAGATATATGAAAAAATGCTGGTGAACCGCCTCAGATGGCATGTACTGCCGAGATTGAGCACTCGCCAATACGGATTCATGCCCCAAAGAAGCACTGAGGACTCCCTCTATGACCTGACACACTACGTACAACAAAAAGTAAAGGCTAAAAAATTAGTAACAATGATATCATTGGACATAGAGGGTGCCTTTGACAACGCGTGGTGGCCAGCCATCAGGGTTCGGTTGGCTGAGGTGAACTGCCCTGTAAACATTAGAAGAGTAATGGATAGCTACTTGCAGGACAGAAAAGTCTCGGTAAGATACGGGGGCGAGCAGAACACAAAAAACACAACGAAAGGCTGTGTTCAGGGATCTATAGGCGGACCCACATTATGGAACATTCTACTGGATCCGCTGTTGCGGGGGCTCGAGGAGCGAGGAGATTATGTGCAAGCTTTTGCGGATGATGTGGTGCTGGTCTTCGATGGAGACACAGCGCTGGAGGTCCAAAGACGTGCCAATGCCGCCCTCGCCTATGTCCGGGATTGGGGAATTAAAAATAAGCTAAATTTTGGTCCTCAAAAGACCAAAGCCATGGTTTTAACCCGAAAGTTGAAGTATGACGCACCGAGGCTGAGCATGGGCGGGGTCGGCATTGGTATATCTGAAGACATTAAGATCCTGGGACTCTACGTCGACAGTAAACTAACGTTTAATAAACACGTCGCGGAGGTTAGTAAAAAAGCTATAAACATCTATAAACAGCTGTCAAGAGCGGCCAGGATCAGCTGGGGCCTTCATCCAGAAATAATCCGCTTAATATATAGAGCCACAGTAGAACCCGTTATTATGTACGCTTCTTCCGTCTGGGCACCAGCAGCGCGGAAACTAGGGGTTCAAAAACACCTGAATAATGTTCAAAGAGGTTTTGCTCAAAAAATTATTAAAGCGTACAAAACCGTTTCTTTAAACTCGGCGCTGGTGCTATCTGGGTTGCTTCCATTGGACCTGCGAATCAGGGAAGCTGCAGCCCTATATGAAGCAAAAAGGGGAAAGCTGCCGCATCTACTGGCCGACAGGGAGGTAGAGCGGGTGGCTACATATGCGGAGGCTCCTCATCCAGCGGAAAATGTGCGCCTGGAGTTCATGAGCCTGGTAAATCAAGCAGAAGTAGACGCTAATAATAAGCAAGAAATTAGAATATACACAGACGGCAGCAAAATTGATGGTGGAGTCGGCGCATCACTATCTGTATGGAATGGTGATACCGAGATTAAAGCCATTAAGTTAAAGCTGTCGTCGTACTGTACGGTTTACCAGGCGAAATTGCTGGCCATATCGGAAGCAATGAGGTTCACCCTGGAACGCCAGGAAACAAGCTTTGGCATATATAGTGACTCGCGGTCGGCGCTCGAAACGATCGCAAATAATGACTCCAGGCACCGTTTAGCTCTACAAGCCAGAGAAATCATCCGGACATCTAAACTCCAGAATAAAGAAATATCTCTATTCTGGATCAAAGCACACGTTGGCCTGGAAGGAAATGAAAGAGCAGACTTTTTGGCCAAGGAAGCAGCTAAGAGGAAAACTAGACCTAAATATGACTTGTGCCCGGTCTCTTATGTAAAATGGCAAATTAGGCAGGATTCACTTGAACAGTGGAATGATAGGTATGTGACGGGAGGAACTGCTGCGGTTACGAAAATGTTTTTCCCGGATGTCGTACACTCATACAAAATTATAAAGGAAATGGAAGTGACAGGTACACTAACACAGGTACTAACGGGGCATGGCGGTTTCTCTGAATACTTGACAAGGTTCAAGTGTAAGGAGAACACGTCATGCATCTGTGAACCAGGAGTCGAAGAAACCGTAGCACACATCCTCTTCGAATGCCCAGCAAACGCTAAACAACGACATGACATTGAAAATAGAATTGAAGAGACTCTATGTAAAGAAAAAGTTAGTGAAATAATATCAAACAAAAGCAAACGATCGCACTTACTAAAATATATGATAAACGTAGCAAATAAGGTTATAAGTAGGAATAAATAAGATATGATGCCAATATATAATGGTTATATATAGGTCAAGCATATGTTTAGATAGATAAGAATAAGTGAAATACAAGTAAGCAATTTTGAGTAGGTGTTATATTACATTAAGTAACTTAAATTAACTTAAAAATTTAATAAGTAGAGATAATGTTGTTACTATATAGATAGAGTCAACCGATGTATTGCAGAAATAGAGCAATGCCCAGATTGAAATTGTCCTCATTACATATATATACAAAAAAAAAAAAAAAAAAAAAAAAAAAAAAAAAAAAAAAAAAAAAACCCAATAAGCAAAAAAGAAATATTAAAAAAAAAAAAAAAAAAAAAAAACCATATACTGAATTTTAGTATATCATGCAAAAAAGAACCATACACTTCGGACAGCTAATTGTATTGAATTAGTTCATAACATGTACTGTATGTAGTAAACTTATGTACTATAGATTATAGACTACCACAAATATTGTGTTATGACATTACTTGACAGGTGTAGTTTAAGACTATCAATATATAGATAAATGACAATGTTATATGTTTTACAACCATTAGATTTTAAATTAAGCAATGTAAAGTAATAAGTAAGGCAAAAAAAAAAAAAAAAAAAAAAAAAAAAGCATAACAAGGATTCCGTTTAACTACGGAAGAAACAGAGCAAACTGTCAAGCCGTATATGGCCTAGACTATTGTCTCTGACATGGCCGGCAAGACAAACAATTTAAAAAAAAACCCAACCCAACCCAACCCAACCCAACCCAACCCAACCCAACCCAACCCAACCCAACCCAACCCAACCCAACCCGGACTTTGTCAGCGACTGGAGGGTAACACGTGGGATCACCAGCTCGGACCACAACTGTATTTTATTCGACATACAGCTGAAAAGGGAAATAGGTTTACAAGTGAAAAGAACAACAAGAATTTACAACACTAAAAAAGCCAATTGGAGCCAGTTTCATGTGAAGCCAACCCAACCCAACCCAACCCAACCCAACCCAACCCAACCCGGACTTTGTCAGCGACTGGAGGGTAACACGTGGGATCACCAGCTCGGACCACAACTGTATTTTATTCGACATACAGCTGAAAAGGGAAATAGGTTTACAAGTGAAAAGAACAACAAGAATTTACAACACTAAAAAAGCCAATTGGAGCCAGTTTCATGTGAAGCTGGACCAATTAAAATCAGATAAAGAAATAAACACCAACGCAATAAATAACATTCACTGCACAAACTCACTTGAAGATATAGTAACAAAACTTACCGAAGTAATTACCGAAGCATGTAAACACAGTATACCTAAAAAGAAGACTACCGAGGCTATAAACATACCGTGGTGGTCAGTGGATCTCGCCGCCATGAAGAGGGAAGTCGCTACGAAGAAACGCCGCATCCGATGCGCAGCACCGGCCCGAAGAGAGAGAGTGGTCCACGAGTACCTGAAACAAAAAGAAGAATATGAAGCTGCAGCTAAAAAAGCACAAATCACAAGCTGGAAAGAATTTTGCAGAAAACAGGATAGGGAAGGGGTGTGGGACGGCGTGTATAGGATGATCAGAAGGACCGGCAGAAGACAAGAAGAACTGGCCCTGACAAAGGACGGTAAATTTTTAAACCCAGCAGAATCTGCAGCCTTGCTTGCGGAGACCTTCTACCCGGGAGACTCCGAAGAAACGGATAGCGCTCACCACAGGCGCACCCGAGAAAAAGCTGACCAAGTAAATGAGTTGTCTCATGATGATCAACATGATCCACCGTTTACATTGCAGGAATTGAAGGTCGCCGTGAAAGATTTTAATCCGAAGAAGGCTCCCGGGGCGGATGGATTTACCGCGGACATCTGCAGCAGAGCCATAAACCAGGATCCCGAACTGTTCCTTGCTCTGGCTAATAAGTGCCTATCGCTTGGGTACTTCCCGGATATTTGGAAGGAGGCCACAGTAGTGGCATTAAGAAAACCGGGCAAGGATGACTATACAGTTCCCAAATCACTCAGGCCAATCGGTTTGCTGCCAGTGATGGGGAAAGTCTTGGAGAAGATGTTAGTAGCAAGACTAAAATGGCATCTTATACCACGGCTTTGTACCCGCCAATACGGCTTTATGCCCCAGAAGAGCACCGAGGACGCCCTCTATAATCTGGTACAACTTGTCCAGAGCAAGTTGAAAGAGAAGAAAATAATCACTCTTGTGTCGCTCGATATAGAGGGCGCCTTCGATAGCGCCTGGTGGCCGGCGATCAAAGTCAGACTGGCGGAAGAAAAGTGCCCAGCCAATATCAGAAGGTTGCTTGCTAGCTACCTTAGCCGAAGAAAGGTCACCATGAGATATGCCGGGGAGGAATGCATTAGGAACACCAATCTGGGCTGCGTCCAGGGATCAATCGGTGGTCCTATACTATGGAACCTCCTTCTGGATCCACTGCTGCAAGACATGGAGAGACAGAATATCTACTGTCATGCTTTTGCGGACGACGTTGTGTTAGTTTTCGAGGGAGAGACAGCCTCAGAAATACAGGGCAAGGCCAATGCGGTCCTCGCCTATGTTCAGGAGTGGGGAAATAGAAACAAGCTGAAGTTCGCAGCGCATAAAACTTGCGCTATGGTAATAACCAGAAAACTTAAATTTGACGTCCCACGCCTGAGCATGGGCGGCGTCCCTATTGGAATGTCAAAGGAAATAAAGATCCTAGGACTAGTCATTGACGAGAAACTCACTTTTAACACGCACGTCGCCGCAACATGTAGCAAGGCCCTGAACTTTTACAAACAGTTATCGAGAATAGCCAAGGTTGAATGGGGTCTACAACCTGAGATCATAAGGATGTTGTACAATGCAGTAGTCGAACCCATCGTTATGTACGCGGCCTGCGCTTGGGCTCCAGCAGCCAAAAAGATCGGAGTGCAGAAAGCACTTAACGCCGTACAGAGATCGTTTGCTCAAAAGCTCTGCAAATCATATCGGACCGTATCTCTCAACGCGGCTCTGTTGTTGGCAGGGATACTACCTCTGGACCTCCGTATACAGGAGGCAGCCGCCCTATACGAGGCCCGTAGAGGGTCATCCGGAATAGTGTTGGGAGATAGAGAGGTCGAGCGGCCGGTGGAATTTGCGAAGTCCATTCATCCAGCAGAGTACATCAGTTTAGACTACCAAAAGTTAGAGGACCACACGCAGATCGACGAGCATGGCTCTCGGACCGTGCAAATATTTACGGATGGTAGTAAGATTGACGGAAAGGTTGGAGCTGCTCTATCCATATGGACAAATGGAGCTGAGACTAAAACAGCAAAACTGTGCCTACCCGCTTATTGCACAGTTTACCAAGCGGAGCTGCTGGCAATAACGAAAGCGTCCAGCATAATTCTCGGACGGAGAGAGGTCAGCTACAGAGTGTACAGCGACTCTAGAGCCGCACTCGACACCATCATCAATCCCACCTCCCTCCATCCCCTAGCAGTAGAAACTCGCCGGAATATAGGAGATGCTTTGACTCAGGGCAAAGATGTTTCCTTATTCTGGGTCAAAGCACACGCGGGACAGCAGGGTAACAAGAACGCTGATAGGCTTGCTAAGGAGGCAGCATTGTCGTGCAAGAGAAAGCCAGATTACGACCGGTGCCCGATTTCATTCGTCAAGCGACAAATCCGTAGCGAGTCGCTCGATGAATGGAACCGGAGATACCGGCTTGGCGAAACAGCCTCTGTCACGAGAATGTTCTTTCCGGACGCAGTGCTGGCATATAGTGCGGTAAGAAAAATCAAGCCGGAAGGCGCGCTAACCCAAGTGTTGACGGGACACGGCGGGTTCGCCCAGTACCTGAATCGGTTCCGATGCCGGGAGAGCCCGTCGTGCCTATGCGATCCGGAGATAGAGGAAACCGTCTCTCACATTCTGTGTGACTGCCCAATACACGGATTGGAAAGGTACAACCTAGAACAAAAAACGGAATCAAAAGTCACAGTCAATAACATAGGTGAACTGATAGTAAATAAAAAATATAGTAAAATAACAATAGAATACTGCATAAACATATGTAAAATAGTAAATAAAAGAAACAAAGATAAATAAATGTTACTAGATCATATATTATGATAATATATTAGACTAGAACAGCATGCATGTAGCGAATATGTATTATTAAAAAGTATTAATAAAAACGTTGTAATATGTACTAAGCTAAGAGAAAAAAAAAAAAAAAAAAAAAAAAAAAAAAAAGGGATAAAAAAGCATAAAACAAGCAAAAGATCACTAGTAGACCCCACTACAAAGCAAAGCGTCATGGAATTGTCCACTGTCCCAATTAGTAATCTATTTATACCTATCATTATATACCTACTTTATACTACCTATATTATGTGTCATTGTAATAATGTACTGTGTAAACCCTATTAAAAAATTATCTCTGATCATGTCAGAGGGACGAGTAAAATGTCAAGCCGTTGCAGCCTAGACTCATGTCAAAAGCCGTGGCCGCAAGACAGACAATAAAAAAAAAAAAAAAAAAAAAACCCAACCCAACCCAACCCAACCCAACCCAACCCAACCCAACCCAACCCAACCCAACCCAACCCAACCCAACCCAACCCAACCCAACCCAACCCAACCCAACCCAACCCAACCCAACCCAACCCAACCCAACCCAACCCAACCCAACCCAACCCAACCCTTTTTTTTTTTTTTTTTTTTTTTTTTTTTTTTTGTCATGGGGAAACGCGTTTAGGCGTATCCGCCGGCCTCGGGGGAGGCGGGCGGGTTATGCGGGACTCGAGGTCGCTGAGGGCGCCCCCCTACCCGCTAAAACCCCATGGTGACCCTCTCGGTGCATAGGAGGCGGAGTCCCGGGAAAACGAAGTATACTTCCGGTACCCCGCCAGCACCACTCGCGTCAGCGAGCTTCCTCACGAAATAGACAGCGCGCTGGCCACAAGCACGCTGCCTCCTCTCGGGCCTCTCTTTCATCGACGAACGGGCCCCCGCCCATCCGCCGCCAGAGGCGCCAAGGCGGGACGCAGGAATTACTCCGCATCCCTCGGAATACCAGGTTTTTAACGACCTGGTTTTGGCCTGGGCTTGCCTTGTGGCCTGCCCTTGCCTCCGCCACGTTTTGAAGAGGGAGCTGAGGTTATACAACCCTTTGCCCCCACCTTGTGTTCCGCCGATTTGCCATCCACAGCACACACAACGCAATGCGGCATAGCCGAACAGCTCGTGGCCCTGTGGCCGGCTTGACCGCAGCGAAAACACAAATCGCTGCGATCCACCTCTGATTTGCAATCGGCCACAGCGTGGCCGACATGCAAGCACCGGTAGCACCGTAACGGCCTGGACTCGAGCAGTTTGACCTGCGCCGAGATCCAGCCAACGGTGAGTCTACCGCCGCTAACCACTTTCTTAGCAGCCGCGATCGGGCAGCGCACAAACACTGCGCTGATACCCGAAGGGCTGCGGCGGATATCGCCGATTTTGACGAGGTCCACCTCACACTCGCCAGCCAATGCGACCGCAGCCACAATATCGGCGGACGTAACCGAGTCATAGAGGCCACCAAGTCGCAAGTCTGCGCACTTAGTGGGTCGCGTGATTCGCAAGTCCTCTTCGCCAAGGGCTTCACGCAGCTTCTGCGCAAGCGCGTCAGCTCTGCTGGCGCTTGCTGCGCCATGGACTTCAAGGACAGCTCCTCCCGTCCAGCCCTTGCGGAATCTCACCCCCTCTGGAATGCCGATCTCAGTCAGGTCGATCTTGGACCTGGCCTCAGCAATCTTCTTCGCAAAGGTTACGTCCCTTTCAGTTGCCCCGGGCTGCAGTTTTAGCACCACAGCTGAGCATTGAGGAACACGCAACCGAGGCTTCCTGGGCCTCTTTCTCTTCTTCAGACGCGGTACAGTAGGCGCAGACGCTATCTGCCCGCTAGACTTCTTCTTCTTTTCCTTTTTGCGGCCCCGTTTGACCACGTCCGACCATGAAGCACCTGGTGGCGCAGCGGATGGGGCGACGGAACCTTGCGTCATTAGCGAAACCGCAGGTGAAGCCGACGGTTGCGCAGCAGCACTCAGAACTACCTTGGGCCTGGTTTTCTTGCCCTTGCCCTTCTTCCCCTTGTGGGGTAGAGGGGCAGAACTAGGACCCGGCTGGGGTTCAGGCAGATCAAGTGGCTCTTGCCGCTCGGCCGTGTCAAAGGCCAGAGGGGGACGGAGGCGTTTCTCCGGGAGGAGTCTGTCCTCCAGAGACCCCAGCTTGGCGTCGACCATATTGCCGACAGCCAGCATTATTTTCCCGACCAGTTCGTCAAGATCTGGAACGGGCACCGCCACATTCTCCCGAGGAGGTGGCAGCGGGGTGGGAGCCCGGGCAGGCAGAGCCCGCACAGACTCCTGCGCCGCCTTCAACTCGCCTCGGAGGTTATCCGTTTCCTGACGAAGCTTGGTCAACGTCGCTTTTAGGCGCATGTTTTCCGCCTCGAGCTTCGCCGTGTCGTCGGTCATGGCACGATCATAGAGGGCATAAACTGCCTCCTTCACTGACTTCACAGAGTCCTTTAGAGCACGCTGGAAGGTGCCCTTTAGATGCTTCGATTTCGTGGCAACCAACTCCACCACCTTCAAAGCATCATCTGCCTGTTTAGTGAGGCCAGTCATAGACGGGCGCTCACTCTGCCCAATTAATGCTTGCGGCCTATTCGCCTGGACGTTTTGTCTGGTGCTCTTTGCTCGCTGAGACAATTCTGCAACCTCCTTCTCCGCCTGAAGCTCCATCTCATCGCGCTCTACGCGAATGAGTTCAGCCTTGGCAGCTGCCAGGCCGATGTATTGGCCAGTTGTGGGAGGACGTCCTCTGCCCTTCCCCTTGCGCTTCGGCCGAGCTGACAGACTGCCATCGGAATCGGAATCCGACAGAGTCCCCAGTCTCGACCGAGGCCTTTTTCTCGAATCATGTTCGGCCTCCACCTCCAGGCTTTCATCGCCCGTGAAGGAGGTCATCGAACCCATCGACGAGCCGCAGAGCCCTGCAAGGTCGTCGGAGTCGTTTGGTGTGTTCATGAGACTATCCATTCGGCGCGCTGAACGCGTGAGACGCCCGGAAACCGGAGGTTCCATCATGCTCAGCACCACCCGGGGCGACTTAATCGCCTCTGCCTCCTTCCGAATCATTTCAATAATACCCTTAGAGGGTTTGGAGCCCATTCCGGGCCCCGCAACAAGCGACGCGGACGCGCCGCCAACACCGCCCGTTTTCGGGCCACAGACATCAACACCGCCCTTCTCGGGCACGGACTTCATCGCACAAGTGCCGACCCCGTATAAGTTCGGCAGCCCAGTCCCAGAACTATCAGCTCTGAGACTGGGGAGGGATTCCCCAGACGACACCGTCGTACTGGGACCCTCCCGGGGAGTAGTTTGCTTATGAGACTCGGCCATAGCTTTCGCCAATAGGGGCTTAGTACTGCAAGGGGGCCCCACATCCCTACAGGTTTTTACGTCTTGGCTGACGGATGATTGTTTATAGTGGTTCACCTTCCACGCGGCCACTGGCCCCCGATCCCGGACTCGGGACTACGGGTTTGGTCCTCATCCCAAGTGCCAGAAGGCGACAGGAGAGGACCGGTCGACCCTCATCCCAAGTGCCAGAAGGCGACGAGAGAGGGTCGGCGTCGAGTTATTAGCCACTTGGCTACCAAGATCCCTTATGGGAAGTTAATAACCAAGCGCCCAGGGTGCACCGTCCCGGTCATGCTACTCTTCCCCCGGGTCGTAACCCAAAGGGACCAATAGCAAACCGGGCACACGAGGAGGTTACCCGACCGAGCACCCCAACCCAACCCAACCCAACCCAACCCAACCCAACCCAACCCAACCCAACCCAACCCAACCCAACCCAACCCAACCCAACCCAACCCAACCCAACCCTTTTTTTTTTTTTTTTTTTTCATGGGGAAACGCGTTTATGCGTACCCGCCGGCCTCAGGGGAGGCGGGCAGGTTATGCGGGACTCGAGGTCGCTGAGGGCGCCCCCCTACCCGCTAAAACCCCATGGTGACCCTCTCGGTGCATAGGTGGCGGAGTCCCGGGAAAACGAAGTATACTTCCGGTACCCCGCCAGCACCGCCCGCGTCAGCGAGCTTCCTCACGAAATAGACAGCGTGCCGGGCACGAGCACGCTGCCTCCTCTCGGGCCTCTCTTACATCGACGAACGGGCCCCCGCCCGTCCGCCGCCAGAGGCACCAAGGCGGGACGCAGGAATTACTCCGCGTCCCTCGGAATACCAGGTTTTTTACGACCCGGCTTTGGCCTGGGCTTGCCTTGTGGCCTGCCTTTGCCTCCGCCACGTTTTGAAGAGGGAGCTGAGGTTATACAACCCTTTGCCCCCACCTTGTGTTCCGCCGATTTGCCATCCACAGCACACACAACGCAATGCGGCATAGCCGAACAGCTCGTGGCCCTGTGGCCGGCTTGGCCGCAGCGAAAACACAAATCGCTGTGATCCACCTCTGATTTGCAATCGGCCGCAGCATGGCCGACATGCAAGCAGCGGTAGCACCGTAACGGCCTGGACTCGAGCAGTTTCACCTGCGCCGAGATCCAGCCAACGGTGAGTCTACCGCCACTAACCACTTTCTTAGCAGCCGCGATCGGGCAACGCACAAACACTGCGCTGATACCCGAAGGGCTGCGGCGGATATCGCCGATTTTGACGAGGTCCACCTCACACTCGCCAGCCATTGCGACCGCAGCCACAATATCGGCGGACGTGACCGAGTCATCGAGGCCACCAAGCCGCAAGTCTGCGCACTTAGTGGGTCGCGTGATTCGCAAGTCCTCTTCGCCAAGGGCTTCACGCAGCTTCTGCGCAAGCGCGTCAGCTCTGCTGGCACTTGCTGCGCCATGAACTTCGAGGATAGCTCCTCCCGTCCAGCCCTTGCGGAATCTCACCCCCTCTGGAATGCCGATCTCAGCCAGGTTTATCTTGGACCTGGCCTCAGCAATCTTCTTTGCAATGGTTACGTCCCTTTCAGTTGCCTCGGGCTGCAGTTTTAACACCACAGCTGAGCATTGAGGAACACGCAACCGAGGCTTTCTGGGCCTCTTTCTCTTCTTCAAAGGCAGGACTGTAGGCGCAGCCACCGACTTCCCGCCGGACTTCTTCTTCTTCTTTTCTTTTTTGCGGCCCCGCTTGACCACGTCCGACCATGAAGCACCTGGTGGCGCAGCGGATGGGGCGACGGAACCTTGCGCCATTAGCGATACCGCAGGTGAAGCCGACGGTTGCGCAGCAGCACTCAGAACTACCTTGGGCCTGGTTTTCTTGCCCTTGCCCTTCTTCCCCTTGTGGAGTTGAGGGGCAGAACTAGGACCCGGCAGGGGTTTAGGCAGCTCCGGCGGCTCTTGACACTCGGCCTTGTCAAAGGCCAGAGGGGGACGAAGACGTTTCTCTGGGAGGAGTCTATCCTCCAGAGCTCCCAGCTTAGCGTCGACCATATTGCCGACAGCCAGCATTATTTTCCCAACAAGTTCGTCAAGATCTGGAACGGGCACCGCCGCATTCTCCCGAGGAGGCGGCAGCGGGGTGGGAGCCCGGGCAGGCAGAGCCCGCACAGACTCCTGCGTCGCCTTCAACTCGCCTCGGAGGTCATCCGATTCCTTACGAAGCTTGGTCAACGTCGCTTTAAGGCGCATGTTTTCCGCCTCGAGCTTTGCCGTGTCGTCGGTCATGGCACGATCATAGAGGGCATAGACTGCCTCCTTTACCGACTTTACAGAGTCCTTTAGAGCACGCTGGAAGGTGCCCTTCAGATGCTTCGATTTCGTGGCAACCAACTCCACCACCTTCAAAGCATCATCCGCCTGTTTAGTGAGACCTGTCATAGACGGGCGCTCACTCTGCCCAATCAAAGCTTGCGGCCTATTCGCCTGGACGTTTTGTCTGGTGCTCTTTGCTCGCTGAGACAATTCTGCAACCTCCTTCTCCGCCTGAAGTTCCATCTCATCGCGCTCTACACGAATGAGTTCAGCCTTGGCAGCTGCCAGGCCGATGTATTGGCCAGTTGTAGGAGGACGTCCTCTGCCCTTCCCTTTGCGCTTCGGCCGAGCTGACAGACCACTGCCATCGGAATCAGAATCCGACAGAGTCCCCAGCCTCGACCGAGGCCTTTTCCTCGAATCATGTTCGGCCTCCACCTCCAGGCTTTCATCGCCCGTGATGGAGGTCATCGAACCCATCGACGAGCCGCAGAGTCCTGCAAGGTCGTCGGAATCGTTTGGCGTGTTCATAAGACTATCCATTCGGCGCGCTGAACGCGTGAGACGCCCAGAAACCGGAGGTTCCATCATGCTCAGCACCACCCGTGGCGTTTTAATCACCTCTACCTCCTTTCTTATCATGTCAATAATACCCTTATAGGGTTTGGAGCCCATTCCGGGCCCCGCAACAAGCGACGCGGACGCGCCGCCAACACCGCCCGTTTTCGGGCCACAGACATCAACACCGCCCTTCTCGGGCACGGACTTCATCGCACAAGTGCCGACCCCGTATAAGTTCGGCAGCCCAGTCCCAGAACTATCAGCTCTGAGACTGGGAAGGGATTCCCCAGACGACAACGCCGTACTGGGACCCTCCCGGGGAGTAGTTTTCTTATGAGACTCGGCCATAGCTTTCGCCAGTAGGGGCTTAGTACTGCAAGGGGGCCCCACATCCCTACAGGTTTTTACATCTTGGCTGACGGATGATTGTTTATAGTGGTTCACCTTCCACGCGGCCACTGGCCCCCGATCCCGGACTCGGGACTACGGGTTCGGTCCTCATCCCAAGTGCCCGAAGGCGACAGGAGAGGACCGGTCGACCCTCATCTCAAGTGCCAGAAGGCGACGAAAGAGGGTCGGCGTCGAGTTATTAGCCACTTGGCTACCAAGATCCCTTATGGGAAGTTAATAACCAAGCGCCCAGGGTGCACCGTCCCAGTCATGCTACTCTTCCCCCGGGTCGTAACCCAAAGGGACCAATAGCAAACCGGGCACACGAGGAGGTTACCCGACCGAGCACCCCAACCCAACCCAACCCAACCCAACCCAACCCAACCTAACCTAACCTGGTACAGACCTCTAATTGAGCTTTTCTTTATCAACTGAACCTGACACTGCCATGTAGTTTAGTTACGTTACATTATGTACATTAATTGAATTCTAACCGATGCTCTTACGGTGATGGAAACATCGTGAAGAAACCTGCAAATTCTGGCAACTGAAATTGTTTGATAGAATCTAGTCAGGTTCCTTTTTATAATCATATTCCTGTATGTATTATTAATTTGCCTGAATCACAATTTAAAGAAAAAGTGAAAACAACTTTAATGAAAAAAGCCTATTATAAAATTTATGAATATATCAATGACAAAAATGTATGGTGTACTACTAGCTCTTCGAAATAGGAAGTTATTTATAAATTTACAATTTTGTCAATTGGGTGAGGATGATTTGATGTGGAATAGTCATTGAATAGCAAATATTTTTTAAATGTGTACGGCATTGGCAGCGCATGCTCACTTAAAAGTCTGCCTGGTGGTGGCGTGGGGGTCGGGTCATTCTCTTCCCTCAAATATGGTTGAATTGGACGATGGCTGGGCCCTGCGTCATGCTCGTGAACGGGTGCTGCCTTGGTGGACTGGCCTGCTTTTGCCATTTTTATTTTTATTCTTAGTTATCTTGACCGATTTGTAGAGGTTCACATCATATTCCAATCAAGACAGGCTCACTCAAATGAAATTGACAAATGTATCAATGCAATGTAATCATATTTAAATGTACCTGTGGGTTTCTTGCCGTTTCTTTTTCCCACAGATGGTCATTTTCCTAACTGAAGCGGCATACTGACAGACAGACGACATTCTTTTTACTTATTTGTTCCGAGCTCAGGGGGCGACGCGGGTAGGCCGGCTGGTGCGTGCGGGTGTGAGCACCGGCGGGCTGCCTAGGGCCGGGCGCGCGCCGCACATGATTCGCCGGCGGTTATCTGCGTGGCGTGTATCGGTGCCCGGTGTCTCGCCGGAGTAAGCCCTCGTACGCGCTGATCGGTCTGCATGCGTCGCCCCCTACCTGGATGAGCTCGCTTAACTTCTCTTTGGTTTCCGTTAGATTTTTGACTTTTGAAAAGAAATTAATTAAAGTAATCCTAATTCAATAAATACTTTTTCATTTTTTTCATAGGATCATCAACTTGAAATAGAGCTGCTCTTCAATATAGTCGATATTGTTATTTATCTTTAAAAATGAATACTTTTATACAAATTAAAATTCAATGTCCGGATAATATGAAGTCACCAGTATACTCTTTGCAAGCTATACTTTAACACACTTTTGGCTTTATACATGTATTAAGTATCAACCCTGTATAGTGATACCATGTCAAAATCAAAACACTTTCGCACGCTTGCGAGCCATATCCGTACCGATAAGTACCTTTCAATCTTTTTTTTTGTTATCATAGTGCTAGTACCCACCTCCATACACAATAATATTATAATTTAGTAAATGAGTAGGTGAACTTTGTCTTATTTCCTGTATCTACCCTTAGTTCACGGAAAAAATAAAAATAAAAGGAATCACCATCACTACATAATGTTACAAAACAAAGTACCACCCCGCGTCCGTCTGTCCGGCTATCTGTCTGTACCATAGAGAAAATATTTACTAAAGTAATAGAGGAGACACCGCAAGTATTTTCTTTGAACCACGCCTTGCGGTCCATGGACAATGAAATGAATGAAATGAAATGAAATGAAAATATTTATTTGCTTTGCATAAAAATTAACAATTTAAATAAATTCGACTAGTGTCGACCATAATAAACAAAAAATAAAAACTAATTACACAAAACAAAATGGTCCATGGCTCAGCTATGGCTGCCAGTGAGACCGACAGCCGCTGTGGCCGCAGTCAGTTCTGAGACATTGCACGAAGCGGACCAATCTGACAGTGGCTTGGATATTCAAAAAAACTCCATCTTGTGCATTAAACATTGTACGAACCATTCGAGGGCCAAAAATAAAGAAAATGATAATGTAAAGAGTGAAACGGAATGCTGAAGGAATAGTGGAGGTGGAAGCCAGGCGACAGTATAAAAGCGAGCTGCTACGGGCAGCCGCTCTCTGGATCAGCCTACGCCGCGCCGCTAGCAGACGTCGAGCGACGCGCCGCCGTGAGGCGAGCACCACCGCGCCTGTTCCCTCCGCCCGCCGAGCTGAAAAACGCCCCAAATCCCACCGCGCCGCGCACGCGCACCCGCGTACCGCGAATCGCGTAGCCGCCGCGCGGCCCCAACTTGACGCCGCGTCGCCGTCGACTCATCGCCGTCAACGGCGACGCCACACCGGATACGACGCCCTCCCTGATGCGACATCGGGTGCAGGAGGACTCCCTTCGGGTTGAGACCCTGCACCCCACCCCCACCGGACTCTACGGCCGCTGAGCACCGCTCGCAGCACCCCACCTGATTGACGCCCGCCGCCGGCGCGCCCACTGCGCCGGGCGGCCAACCCCACCGGATCGACTGCCCGGCGCTGCATTTCCGTCCCTACGGGTCGACGGATCTAACTGCGCCGGGCCCCGAGCGTTAGCCGCAATTGGGCAGCAACGCGGGGGCCGTTGACCGACTATGTCCCGCGGCCCCCACCTCCGGACGAGACAGGAGGTCCCTCTCACGAGGTTGACGCCTGCAGGCTCCGGCGACGCTTCTGCCACGCCAGTGGCAGCCCCAACCCCGATGGTTCGCGCCCGGATGCCGCCCTACGCCGGTACCGCGCCCAGTGCGCCCGACCGCGGGGGAGGTGATGAAGGCGCTCAACCCAACGACCGGCCCGTCTCAACGGGCCGCGCACCCACTTCATCGCCCGTGGGCTCCGCCCAAAAGGGGTCTCCCCGCACGTGCGCTTCGCGCACGCGCGAGACGAAGAAGAAGCCGCTCTCTTTTTGCTGCAGACCACGGAGCGGACAGGACGTATTGTTGCTTATTGCTAATTTCTTTCGTGTATTTCTTTAGCTTGGTTTAATTGTTGATTTGATTGTGTTAATTACTGCCTAATTAAAATTTTGATGTTAGAATTATATATTTTTTAACTATTCCTCTTCTGATTCCCAAAATCAGAAGTGGGATAAGTAATCTTTACTCCCACACTTAAAATCATTGCCGTTACGGACCTTACTAGCTTTTTCTTTAGTTAATTTTAATTTTTGCTAATTACCTACATCGCTTTTATTTATTCCAACTGATCAGCTGCTAAATGTTCTATCAAATGTCTATTGTTGCTGGACCATTTGCGAATATTCATGCCAGCTCCATGTAGAATTTTAATCAGCTGTTGCTGTAACGTCTGTGCATGTTCTAATGTATCGCATCCTTCCAAAAGATCATCCATGTAAAATGATTGTAGTAGCGACTTCGCTGCTAACGGATATTTGTAGCCGTCATCGATTGCTAGCTGTTTTAGGGTTCGCATGGCAAGATACGGCGCTGCTTTGGTTCCGTATGTAATGGTTGTGAGTTGATATTCTTCAACGGGGTTTTGTGGGGTGTCTCTCCACATTATGCGCTGTAAATGCTGATCGGACTCCCTGATGAAAATCTGTCGAAACATCTTCTCGATATCGGCAGTGATTACATACTTGTGTTGGCGCCAAATCATAATTGACATAATTAAACTATGGAGATCGCTCTGTAGATTCGGACCACGCTCCATTAAATCGTTCAGGCTGTTACCTGATGATGTCGGCGACGACGCGTTAAATACTGTTCTTAGTTTAGTAGTGGTGGAGTCATTTTTCAAAACACCGTGATGTGGAAGATAACACGCTTTCTTTTGATATTTTGTGGCTAGTATCATGTGACCCATGTTTTGATATTCTTGCATAACGTTTCTGTAGCTTTCCGCAAACTCAGGATTTCGGTTCATTTTTTGTTCCAAGTTGTGAAATTGGGCCAAGGCTTTGTTTTTAGATAATCCTAAATTCTGTTCATAATTAGGCTTCATTGGTATTGCTACGATGTAACGGCCGTCATCCAAACGCTGCGTTGTGCTTTGATAAAAATCTTCACAGTACTGTTCGGCTTGTGATAGACTGGGAACCGTGTCATTTATTTCCTCAATTTCCCAAAACTGCGAAATGCCCTCTAAATTGTTTAAAACAACGCTGCAATTAAACGTCTTTACGTGACCTGACAAAATCCACCCCTCTTTGTCTGTTGCGCGATGGGTGCTCTGTTTGAGCTCTTTATCAGACCATCCATAATTATGTCAGAGCAGACATCGCATCTAGTAAAATGTCGATAGGTTTTGAGATGTTGTACTCGGGATCCGCTAGTTGTATGTGCTGAAGATGAGCCCAAGATTGTTTGTAAAAGGTTTCGTTTGGCAAGTTGTTTATCACCCGATCGATGACTAACGCTTGTGTTTCAAACTGGAAGTCATCGTAAATGGATTGACATTGTAGTGACACGACTCCGCGACTACGTCTTGATCCATAGCCTTTGCCCGAAACAGATGCATGGTAGCTGTGTCTAGGTAATCCTAACATCTGCGCCGCATTTTCGGAAATTAGTGATATTTGTGAGCCTTGATCTAGTTGGGCTCGTAGAGTTGCGATAGTCCCATAAAAAAATAAAAATAATCGTGGACAAATTCACACAGCGCCATCTAGCCCCAAACTAAGCAAAGCTTGTGCTATGGGTCCTAGCTAACTGGTATACTACATATATACTGTTTTTTAAATACATACTTATCATACATAGAACACCCAGACCCGTAACAGAAATTAAAATTCATCATTTAAATTTTTGCCCGGCCGGGAATCGAACCCGGGACCTCTTGCGTGGCTGACTGGCATGTTGACCACTGAACCACTCAGGTCGTCACAGATAATTCGGTCGACCATCTATTGCTCTAACTTTGATGGATATTGTTGTTAAGAGAATCTCTTCGTTTTCATTAGCGATGTAATTAACGCTATGCTGTTTCGACATAGCTTGTGGTGCGGAAATAGTCGGCGGCATGTAGGACTGCATAGCCAGCATTTTGTTGTTGACGCTGCCGGCCGGGGGCGATGGCCCGGCCGCCGGAGCCGCGGCGGCCGGCGGGTGCGGCGCCACGTGACTCGCGCGGGCGCATGCCTCGTGCAAAATCGTGTTGTGCTCGCCTTGGCAATATTTGCACCTATTTGGCGAAGTACACTTATTGTATTTATGCTTGTACAAACAATTCTGACAAATGTCTAATTTCTTCACTGTCCCCAATTTCGCGTCCGGTTGCAGGCTAATGAACTGTTTGCATTTGAATAATGTATGCTTTTGTGAACATAATGGACAGTTCCACGTGTATGTTGCAGAAGTTTGATAATTCCCTTGGCGATTTGCGGGATAATGCTGGTAGCTAGGCTTGTTAGTAGTGTGGGGCTTTGTTTGTTGGTAGGTTTTCTTTGGTACGAAACCGGAATCTTTCTGATGTATAGGTTCTAGGGCATTGAATTTGCTTTCTAAAAAGGACATGAGTTCTTTCAAAGATGGTAATTCACGAGGTGACTTGCGGGACTCTTTATAACCCCTGTATGTGTCAGAATCAAGCTTTTTCGATATTAAGTGAACTAATATGGGGTCCCAAGTAGAGGTGTCAATACCTAAATTCTGTATGGCGTGTACACACTCCATCGTACTGTCATAGACGCGTTTAATCTCATATGCCGACTGTTTTTGTATAATATGTTAATTTAAAAGTAATTCAATTTGTTTAGTAAAGAGCACCTGGGGATTGTTATATCTATGTGTAATGAGCTCCCAGGCGGTGTCGTTATTGTCGGCCGATATGTGCAAATGTTGGATGAGCCGCTCGGCTTCACCCTTTAATTTTCCCTTCAAATGCTGCATTTTTTGGCTCTTAGTGAGAAGGGAGTTATTATGAATGCTCTCTGAACAAATCATAGAATGTAGGCCAGCTAGTGTACCGGCCTGTAAATATAGGAATTTTTATTTGCGGGGTTGATTGTTGAAGATGAGCTGTTGATGCTAATTTTTGGTTTAACGAACGTTTCTTTTCTTTATAGCAAGTCTCATAGTAGCTAAATTCTCCATCGTATTGTAAATCTGTACCCTGCAATATGTTGTCTATTTGCAGATGCTAGGAGTCAATAACATTCCATCTCGATTGTAGATTACGTAACTCATCTTCTAGTTCCCATTTATCTCTTAATTCTGTTAAATTAAGACCTCTCAGTAGTCTAGATAATGCGCGAAAGTTAGTTCGTTGTAGAGATAGAAGTTCTGTTGCCTGTGTTGGCGGTGCGGCTGTTGCCGGCGAAGCGCTGCGTGCTGGCAGTGGGGAGGTGACATTTTCGGTGTTTGGTTATAAGACCGCTTGGACCGGCTGGTATCTCTTCCATCTCGATAGGTTTAAAAGTTGAAATTAAATAACGGACTTCGTTATAATAAGCCCGAGCTTGGGCATACTGATTCTCTCCATAGTATGGAACAGATTCATCGGCATACCGGCCGAGCTTTACGTTATTGGTATTGAATTCAGCCCAGTATTTATCTAGGCTCTCGAGACGAGAATCTATGTATTCCCGTGTTTTACGGCTTGCGGAGTCTTTTTTAAAGTTACGCTCCGTTTGTTAAATGGAATCGAGAATATCAGCCTGTCGTTGAAGCAGTTGATCCATGTTGATGAAGGAAATTGGAAAGATCTTACTTGGACTGACGAATGCTGCTATAACTCGAACCCCTGACTTCCAACCTGTGATCTGCCAGCGCCAGAGGGAACACGTCCAATATGTCGCAAAGATTGCGTAACGTCCAAAAACAAAGTTCAAAGTCACTGTACCTCACAGTTTGTACACTTATTTCTCACTGTATGTGTAGAAAAGTATAAAAATGTCCACTACAACGCGCACGTAGTTATAATGTTCAATGGGACTGTTGGGACAATGGGAATGGGAAAATTGTAACTGTATGTCACTGTTTAATTAACTGTTTGTTAAATTGTCACTGATTGTTTAAGACCCAAAAACTGTGTGATTTTGGATCTTCTTAATACTCGAAGAATAAAAACTGTATGTTTTTTATCTTCTTAAGGCTCGAAGGACCATAAACTGTAGTGTACAGTTATCTTGAGTGTTTAGGGGGGTTAGGCGGGAGATGTTAATAACCGAACCCGTTGGATGTTGTTTAAACACTAAATTTATTATAAAAAGTAATCGACCAAGTAATTTACCTACGCTGCAATACATTCAGCGCGCATTGGCCTACTTACAGCCGTAGGTAAAATTGCCTGTACGGCGTTACTCCGTACAAATAGATTCGTATGTTACTTTGACAATCGAATGAGAGGGAATTTCCTTGGAGGTAGACCTATTGGTAGTAGCTAGCGGATGTATGAAGGCGCCCATTATTATCGGTACGGACGTCCTAAATAGGGATGGAGTGACTTATATACGAACTAAGGACATGCAGTGTATCACACGCAGGTCCGATACGCATAATATTTCCACATTGCAGTCGAATATGCAGGCTGATTTAAGAACCTCGCTGTCAGTCAATGACTTCTCTGACTTAAAAAATATTTTGAATGACTACTCCGAGTTCATGATCTCGGGTACGGCTACTTCTACCGTGAATACGGGGAGCATGCATATGCATACGACGCTCTCCGCGTACAGTATAATAACGTGTTTAGGATGCTGTTGGGGCTTCGGAGGCACTGTAGTGCATCGGGCATGTTTGCGGCAGCAAGGACGGATGGTTTTCACGCTTTCATGCGAAAAAGGGTTGCGTCAATCCTGCAGCGTGTCCGGGGGAGCCATAACAGCCTCTTAAATATGTGGGCAAACAGACTGGACTGTCCCATGATGCAACACTGGCTTAAACTCCATGTTGCATCTGGGACTTAATTTTTATTAATTATTTGACATTTTATGTGAATTTTGAATTAATTTTTTATTACGATATTGTGATGATTTTATGAGTTTTGTGAATTGAATGTTTAATTATGTAATGATTTTAACAATATATTTAACTAACAACATAATATGGACTGTTAAAAATAATATTTGTATGGTCTGAAATAAATGATTAATAATAATTAATAATAATATTCGACTCAACAGTGACGTCCCGGTTAACTATCGCCCCTACAAAATGACTCATGATGAGAAATTGCGAGTCCGCGATTTTATTCACGATTTAAAGTCTAAAGGTATCGTTCGCGACTCGGAGTCACCTTATTCCAGTCCAGTTTTATTAGTTAAGAAAAAGGACGGCTCCGATCGCATGTGCGTGGACTTTCGTGCTTTGAATAAAATCACGGTCAAAGATAGGTACCCGCTGCCACTCATTGACGATCACATAGACCGACTAGGTAAAAGTAAATATTTTACAACGTTAGATATGGCAACGGGGTTCCACCAAATTCCATTAGATGAGGAATCGATCCCTCTCACCGGTTTTGTAACTCCCGAAGGGCACTTCGAGTACGTGAACGAGTATGGACTAGCTAATGCGCCCATAGTGTATCAGCGCATAATTAGTAAAACTCTACACGATTTTATTACGACGGAGAAAGTTCTAGTCTACATAGACGATGTCATAATTTTACATGACACTATCGCGGACGGGTTACAAACTCTGAAAGAGGTTTTGACAACTTTGACGAATGCGGGATTTTCGATAAACTTGCGAAAGTGTTCGTTTCTGTGTACTGAGATCGAATATTTGGGCCGCATTATATCAAATGGTGAGGTACGACCAGCACCTAATAAGGTGCAAGCACTCGCGAATTCTCCGGCTCCACAAACCGTAAGACAGGTGCGACAATTTTTGGGCCTGTATAGCACGATTAACGCGTAAAGATGTCCCGTTTAGTTGGGAGCCGGAACATGAATGAGTTCGTCAGGAAATTATTACTAAATTGACTAGCGAACCCGTATTGTCAATTTTCGATCCCGCGCTAGATACTGAAGTCCACACAGATGCGAGTAGTCATGGTTATGGCGCAATTCGGCTACAAAAGCATAAAGATGGCAATAAGCGTGTTGTAGGCTATTACAGTCAGGTTACCAAGGGTGCCGAACCCAAGTACCACTCGTACGAGCTCGAGACGCTCGCGGTAGTCAAGACTCTCCGCCATTTTAGGCACTACTTGATAGGCATAAAGTTTGACTTGGTGACCGACTGTAATGCGTTAAAAGCTACGCAAAGCAAACGAGATCTGGTGCCGCGTGTTGCAAGATGGTGGATATACTTGCAGGATTTTAATTTTACAATTTCTTATAGAAAAGGCACCATGTTGCAGCATGCGGATTACCTGAGCCGTAATCCGTGCAGGGTAAATAATATCGATCGCCTCCGTAATTGGGCACAGATTGCACAGGCGGGAGACGAAGAGACTCAGGGTCTTATGCGGGCCTTGGAGCAGGGAGACTTGGACGCATTTCAGTATGTGGTACGTAACGAGATACTTTGTTATCGTTACTGTCCATCGCGAATATCATACGAATGAACTGTAGAGTATATAGCTTTTTGAAGTTAGAATAAAAATTTTGAACAAATTTTCTCCGTAGTGACAGCTGAAGTATGACGACAAATGCATCATTTTCCTGAGTTATGAAAGCAGAGAATAGTGGAATTATTTATGATTTATAATTTATATGGTGTAGGCATTTGATAAGAATTAAAAAAACAGGAAAACCAGGACCGTTTCATTATCGAATGTAGTCAACGCAATTGAAATGTGTCATTTGTTTATCATTTTATGGCACATTGTGAAAAATTAGGTCATAGGTATTAACGTGCGTTGAAACTTTGAATATACGTAAATTGGCATTATGCCAACTCGTTCGAGAAGTGGGCAGTGAAATAGAACTCCAGGTTTTACCCACAAAAATACTCTGCCCTTTTGAAATATATTTATAAGTGTTTTTCACTGAATAGTTATAAAAGCGATCGTAAAAGTATTGTTAGATATTTTGATTCATTAATTATGTTCTAGAAAGAAATAAGAGATTTTATTTCAGTGACTCTTATGACGTAAGAATTCAGCGAGATGAAAATGGCATATACATTAGCGTGAAGTAATATTTGCTGAATTTCCATCTGATAATCGACTTTCGCTGATAAAAATCAGATCATTGGATTCGCCATCACATTTTAACCTAATGACTATAGTTTGTGTCCGTTTCGATGTTCCGAGTTGAAAAATCTACTCATGGTATTCTACAGCAGCATCAGATCCTAGATCAGATCTAATGTTTGCTGTAAACTGATCAATCCTGATCTGATTCAACGATCGAGCATCCTTTCTCTCATTTCTCCACTTGATGATTTTTCAGATTTGAGACGAGAAATAACAACGAAAATAGTTACTGATTACATCCTTAAGTTTATTGAAAACTTAAAAAATTTGGATATGTCGTATACACAATTATTAATCTTAATGACTGTTGACAATATAAAAATACTTAATTTATACATAAATCTTAGCCTAATTCATCTACAACTAAACATTTTGTACACATTTATAAAAACTACAATGAAATACATTGAAATGTCATTAAGTTCTATTTCAGACTTAAGTCAATTACAATAATGATTCATTTAGGAAATACTCATACAAAGCACTGTAGCAAAAGTAGTAATGATGCGTGTCAGGCAAACATCTGTACCTCTGTTGTCTTAATTTCGAAACAGTGGAAAATACATTTACTTTCTCCGTCCGGAAATATTTTGAAATTGAGATATCGATTGCGCAGTAGACCATTGTCCGATCCAACCCATTGCTGCAGTGCACCAGAATTGGGTGTAATCTTATTCCATGGCATCCTTTAAAAGACATTGTATTTTCTCTATACTTCCTAACCTTCAACAGCATCTTCATAAAATCGTCTACAGGGGGCAAGATATCGCGATTTTGCCAATCGGAGTACGAAAAATGGTAAACGGACAATGAATCCCTCTTTTCATCAGTTACCACGAGCTTCGTAATCTTAAGAGTTGGTTGAGCCATCCAACTTTTGATCGTGCCGACTGTTAGTCTTCCAAATCGCACCGATTTCCCAACATGAGGATGCCAGTAGAGATAGCCTGTTTCGTATTCTTCAGGTTTGTTGAGCATCACTACAATGTTGGTTTCATGCTTCGATACTGTAATCCAAAAAGCTTCGGCTTCCTCTGCAGACTGCGGCGTTTCAGTGGCAATGTACGCGTTGGGTTGCTTGACACCTTTGATGTAGCTGGCATTGATCACGGCTGAGCCTGGTCCAGGAAGATCAACGCGGTTACTTTTGAAGAGAAGCTTGTTTTCGGGTCCAGCTAAAGCGTATGCCTTGAGCTTCGGTACTTTAATCTCCAAAATCCGCTTATGCTCTTCGAAGAGACGTTCGATGAAATTCGGCTTATTCATCCGGTCGATGAAGTCCTTTGAGGTCAATGAGTTTGTGGGGAAGTTCGGATGAAATAACCGTTTCCACACAAATGATTTTTAAACTGTTTATTCACGAGACTAATTACA
The DNA here is from genome assembly GCA_905147135.1 of Blastobasis lacticolella. Classification (NCBI taxonomy): domain Eukaryota; kingdom Metazoa; phylum Arthropoda; class Insecta; order Lepidoptera; family Blastobasidae; genus Blastobasis; species Blastobasis lacticolella. The sequence goes on from LR990066.1 coordinate 40,495, forward strand.
ATTTTATGGAAGTTACTGTTAACACCAGGTAGGTATTTAAGAACTTAAGATAAATGACACACGTAATGAATACGGAGCACCGGGCTAGCGCAAACCGAGCGTGCATTCGCCGTGGGAATCTGTTTACCACTGGCGACTCGGGCGGCACGCGGCGCCCGAGCGCCCGAGCGCCCGAGCGCCGTCCGCGCATTCATTTCGTCCGTACTATGGACACGGCCGATTGCTACCATGCACGGGATCGCTTTAGTCGGCGTGCGCGGGTTTGCTTGCGCATTTATTGATATATGCATTTTGTGCATCCATAAGTTTTTTAAATTCCACATTCTGATGAATTAGCACAGAGTGCTCAAAAATGACTGAAGTTCCATGCTTTGCGATTTCCTATTTATATGAGTCCTCTGTGTCCTGTAATACATTGATGATTAATTACGTGAATTCACAACAGAATATATATACCTCTCTGATGATGCATGCTCCAGTTTGACGTCACAGAAAAACCGCAATTGTGGTCGAATAGTTACAAATGAAAATGTACACGGAGAGAAAAATATTATCAGAATAACTATTTAAAGTATACTTAAATGACGTATCATTGAGATGGCCAACTGTTTTGTCAAAGTGAGGAGGCTGTGAGGCTAAATAAGTTTGGAAAATCCAAAAGTGCACGCCTCATACCGGTCACTCAATTAAAAGAAAAAACTTAGAACATAAAAAAATTAATAAAAAAGATGAGATTGAGACATTTCAGTTTTATTTATTAATTATTTTTGAATAAAGAATGCTTCGCGCCATTTTTTTAACTCAGTACAATACCACGCAAGTGTTTTGAACGGACCTAAGCTTACTAGTATATACTATATATATATCTAGATATACAACTAACAAAATGTCCAGTCGTATTTTTATAATATGAATTACAATTTAACTACGTTAAATTAGACCGTGATCTCCGAAAGGACTTAGTTTAGGATAATACTAAACCTTTGGAAAAAAAAATGGACTAGATCAGTTAAGTTTTTCGGGAATTATCGTGAGTACGCGATTTTCGCTACATACAGACAAACGGACACCCACGGAATAATTTTGTTAAACATTGTTTTTATTAATTTAAAGAGCAAAAGGTCTTTTAAAAATGTCATAAGTGTTGAAACTAGTCATTTTCCTTGATATTCATGTGTAAATATTATTATATAAGTACGATAAAAAATAAATAGAGATACTTTTAGTTCAGAAAATCACTTGATTTTCGTAAGGCGAGAGTAGAGCACAACCTCCACGCTCCGCTTATGAGGCGTGCAAAATTGTGTGTTGCTGTCAGTTAAAAATGTTAATTACTAATAAACGGGACAATATTAAGCCCTGATTTTCAATAGGGTTCTCCGATAGAGTATAACGATAACATTGAAAAAAAAAAATTAAAACCTAAGGTTGTATATATTTTCAGTTATCTTGACCACACCGCCATAAAGGGAATTTTCAGGCCCCAGTAGAGCTATGCCTTCGCGGGTTCGCGCTTAAGGCATGCAAAAAAGTTTAAAACATGAGCAAAATTTATTTTGTTCATTAAATTACTATTCGGTTACTGGTACCCAGATAGCCAGGGTTGTAATACAACTAGTTGTACTTCAATAGTTTAAGTCAAGTTTAGCTTAACTTTACATCAACTTTCGCAGTTGCAGCAGTTGTAGTTAAAATAGATTTAACTTGCTCAATAAGTTCACGTAAAACTATTGCCGGAATTATAAGAATAGTTTCACTGCAAGTTGACGCTAACTACACTTTAACACGGTTAGAACACTAACAGTTCACCTCAAGTTGACTTGAAGTTGAAGTTAACTGAGTTCATTTTATAACTGTTAGACTAAACTTAATGTAGAATTCCGGCCACAACCTGACGTTAACTTTCGATCAGATGTGCTATCTGGGTACGTTTCCTAAAATTATAGCTTCCATATTTCACTCAACACATTTTTATGATTTTGGACGAACTTTTTGGACACCATTAAATCAAATAGCACAATGTACATTGAATTTCGCATTCATTTGACCAAAAAGGATATTCACTTGTTATCGTTGGATTGTTAACCAAACATGTAATCTATTGAGAATTAAAGAACTATTGCATGCCTTAAGCGCGAGCGTAGGTATGCTCTACTCTCGCCTAAAAATCGAAATCTCGGTTTTGTTAGAGTTAATAATTAAATAAATTAATTATTCGTGGTCATAGTAAGTCAACTTGCATACCAAAATAAAGAAAAAACATCAATGATCATTTTTTCCAACAATATATAGCCGATTAACTCTGTAATTTATATAAAAATCAATTTTTCGGGAAAAATGTTGTAAAGATTGCAGGAAAGTATGTACTAGTAATCTCGATAACTTTCGAAAAACACAATTAATTTGCTTGGTTTTTATTTTAATAGAATCGTGACATAATAGGGAGTAACTGATTAAATAACCACAACTCAAGTATTATTCGTTTAATTATAAATCAAAAGTATTTTTACTGGCACATCTGAAAAATTGACATCACAGGCAGCCATATGTATAAAAAATATAATAAACAGAGTAAGTGAGGACTTGCGACTTCTACTAAAACGTGCAAGAGGGCGTTAGCATAGATTTCGATAGCACGAGCGCTTAAGGCATGCACATTTGGTTTTACCAAACTTTCCCCCTTATTAGCATTTATTAGTCTATCATTTTTTAAGCGAATCATTGCTGCCATAAGGGTCAAACCATGAGACTCATGGTCATAGGACAATTTATTATGTTTAAAATATCTTTTTGTTAACAAAAGATTGCTAATACATTAATGTAGCATACGTTGAGTCAAGCATTAGATAGATGAGTCATGACCAATGAAGATTATTCACCTTGCCATCTTGATAAACACGTTTCGTATTGCGTAACCATGAACACAACGAATGGTCATAAGGTTGAATACCTCTTATCGGCCAAAATGTGCGATGCCATTCTCATTCGTAGAACGTGTTAGGTTGAAGTTGTTTTTTTTGCGAGTTATTTATAGTCGTTGCTGTAGAGTGAACGTGCGTGGGTAGCGATGACCTCATGGCTTTTGTGTTACATTAATGTTACATCAAAAAGTGAAACCAAAACATTGACCATAATGACGTTCTGTTACCTCAAAAACAATGTAATCCGTAGACCGCAAGAGGAAGTCGCTAACGAATGTTATAAATATTGAATGTATGTCATTAAATGGATTGATTAATGATTCACGCAAGTCAATAATGTACGTTAATTTTGATATCAGTTTCTGTGCTCCGAATAATCAATAAATTTACTTATTTATATAGTTTATACTTTTCAATAAAAAAGTTGTTGAAACGTATGATTTTTTATTGACGATATGGGGATGTTACCTTTAAGTTCGAATGGACATTCGCTTGATTTTCGAGTATCAAATGACATAATGGTATTCAATAAATACATAGAATGGTAATCTCAAAGCAATTATAGATTTAAGTTGAAAACATAGACAAGCCCAAGGTCAAGTTGGCAGAGTCTTTTGCGTTCAAAATGATTTAAATCTATAAACTATAAACTTCTGAAATCACTAATTGTCAGGCCGTTGGCCGGGAATAAAAATGATTGGAATGAACCTTATTTATGCCTGGGCTCCGAGAAAACTCAATCGTTACAGGTATGGAAACATCTGATGCAAGTGCAGTGAAAAGGGAGGTTTTAGATGCTTTTGCATCTGACAGATAAAGTTTCAAATTGACCGCAAATTCTGGACGTAAAAAAATTTATTTCAAAATTTATGAGTTTTTTTGGATTATAATTTTTAAGTTTCTGCATGAAAATTATTCCTGTTTGCGCATAAGAGGGTTCCTCGCGCCCCGTTACAACCCATAATATCCTGGCCTAAACCCGATGTCCCATTCGACACTCTACATGCTGACGTGTTGGGTCCTCTCCCGGCGTCTAAAGGCTACCAACATGTCATGGTGGTAGTGGACGCTTTTACTAAATTTTGAATACTGACCCCTATTTTCCGTCAAGATCTTTGTGAATTAAAACGAGATTTCCAGCTTGTGATTTCCCTATTTGGTACCCCACGCCTGATAGTATCCGATAGGGGGAGGATGTTCGAATCCACCGGCTTCAAATCCTGGATGCAGGTTTTAGGTGTTGAACAACATCATATTACTCCCGAAATGCACCAGTCAAATGGGCAGGCCGAACGCTATATTCGCACGGTGCTGAATATGCTTAGGATTGCAGCTAATCATAAGCATGCTGAATGGGCAGATGAGTTATGGCAGTTGCAACTTATTCTCAACATTACCAAGCAGAAAACGACACAGTTGTCCGCTCTCAACTTAGTGGTGGGCCATGAGAGTGCTACTCCAGCAATTCGCGCCCTGGTAAGGGATGTCGCACTGGAATCGTCCGCCAACAACCGTGAGTCAAGGAGGGAGTTGTCCCGACAAAGGACGACCGAACGGTTGCGAAGCAATCAATTGGCACAAAATGCCTACGCTAACAAGGACAGACGTCCTCCTCGTGTTTTCCAGAAGGATGACTTGGTCTTCGTCATCAAGTACGCCCAGTCTACGGGTAAACTGGACCACGACATTCGCGGTCCCTACAAGGTTGTAAGGGTATTACGCAGTGGCCGATACGAGCTGAGGCTCCTGGCTGGAGCGTACGGGAAAACTTCGTACGCTGCCGCGCAGTTCATGGTACCTTGGAGAGGTGAATGGACGCCGGAGACTTGCTCTGCATTTTTTGAGGGTGAGTCTGGAGCCTGCACGGCACGCAAACTTTGGGCCTCTGCTGTGAGGCTTCCCCACCGGGGAGGTGTATCTGTCAAGGCACGCCTACGGTGTGAAAATCTGGTTGGCATGCGAACTTTGGGCCTATACCGACCAGTCACTGTGTGGTATGCAAACTTCGGGCCTATGCCAACAGTGTTTATTATTATATTTTTGCATGTAGTGTTTATTACGAGTACATATTTATGAAGGCAATGCACGAGTATTCGTAGTGTTTTAATGTTATGCTTAAAAACTAGTACTAATACCAACAAGCGTAACTCTAACTTTATTGGTTTGTGTCCTTACGATCATTGTTCAATTGTCTCATTATTTGTTATTCCTCAGGAAGCGATGATGATATTCCTGCAGAGCAAATGACATGTTTGGAGGAGGAAAGCCAACCTGGACCTTCTAGAGCATTGGACATGCCACTTCCTGAAGACCCGGCGTCACCCGTTGGACCAGAGTTACCCACCTGCGTACGAACAACTCCAAGGCCCACTTTGTTTCTTCAAGATATTGATGAAATGGGCACACATCCAGATCCTGACGAGGACGTCAGAATGCCAGGAGAGGCCGTGTAAAGAGTGAAACGGAATGCTGAAGGAATAGTGGAGGTGGAAGCCAGGCGACAGTATAAAAGCGAGCTGCTACGGGCAGCCGCTCTCTTTTTGCTGCAGACCACGGAGCGGACAGGACGTATTGTTGCTTATTGCTAATTTCTTTCGTGTATTTCTTTTGCTTGGTTTAATTGTTGATTTGATTGTGTTAATTACTGCCTAATTAAAATTTTGATGTTAGAATTCTATATTTTTTAACTATTCCTCTTCTGATTCCCAAAAATAACATTTCATCGGTCATTCTATGACAGCCTCCCCCCGCACCTAGCGCACGTGACAGGTTGGTACAATATTTTTGTTTGTGATGGCTGCTCTATTACGTTAATATTTTCTCTATGGTCTGCACCTATACTGTATGATGGAGTCGGAAGGTGGTCTTAGGAACCAATGAAAACAACCAGATAACCCCATCGTAATCGTATTTGGGCTTTTCGGAATGGCCCTGACGAGTACCACACCCATAAGTGACTTTTAAGGTCTGATGATGATCTAGATCTGGATGGTCTGACGGAAGGCAGTCATAGGCAGTTCAGAGACACTCTCATACTATGCATGATAAGCCCATCGAGTTAAGGCTCGTTCGACCTGTCTCTGCAGGTACTCGTGGATGGTATTAGTCTTTTAATTAGTTTTTTTTTTCTTGTTTGCTGTTGTGTTACCCGTATGATCATAGATGTTACGGTATTCATTTTAGAGCGCTATGTGCTTTCTTTTGTGCATTTAAAACATATGTTTTTATTTCCATTTTAAAACGATTTACGGTTTCCAGGCGTCGTAAAGGAGGCAGAAGATTGTTCCAACATTTGAAATAGAAATAGAAAACATTTATTTACACACAATAATGAAGAAATTTGGATGAAGCATTCCTGAAGCTACCTCTGAAAGCTGTCGTTCTATGATGTATAGTTAACAGATAGCTACTGGCACAAGTACTGTAGCGACTACTATCCCGGGACCAACCCAATTTGGAAGCAAGGTATGATGGATAACGATATTTCACAACTCCAAACAATAGTGTCGCGAAGTGTATGAACTGCCGTGAACTCATTTTTAGAACATTGTGTTTATTTAAAAATAGCGTGACATGCGTGCGGGGGGTATATAAATACAGAACCTGGCTTGAAAAAAAATGCTATGATTGAAGTATTTACGTAAATTAAACCCCAACCGTATCATGTAATACAGATTATTAACAATAAGTGGACAGTGTTTTTTCGGAAATAAAAACGCGCGCGCACTCAAATTGAAACTCGTATTGGCGCGTATTATGTGTCGTGGTACATTCTACTCTAACCAGTGTGCAATGTGATAATAAATAAATAAATATTACAATAATATAAATATACCCATTAAATTCGGAGCTATAAATGTTCGGCATATTTGCAGTAGGGTAACTTACCATCACACAACAGTTTCGAGCCAAGACTATACCTAGAAACAATAAAAAAGAAGTGTAACGTGACATTTTGATAACACTGATATGTGTTACTAAGGAAATAAATGGCTCGCGCTAACATTATACTGTGCCAAAAACCTTGCCTAGATCGAGTTCATTCCTAATCCTCTCTGCCGCGGATTCCTGGGTACGACGAGCGTAGATCCTCCCATGCCACGTCCAGACATGCTTCCAGTTGGCGTCCTTCTCTAGTTTGCGTGCCTTATAAAGTATTGTTCGGTTAGCCCTGGTGAGGCGCTCATTTATATACAAAGGCCGAGGCTCCGACCGCAGACCCATACCTTCCGTGTTTAGCTTGCGTCTTACTCGTGCGGCATGCAGCAGCTGCTCACGGGTGTGCCGCCTAGCCAGCCGGACCGCAATAATGCGCGGTCGTATTCCCTGCTGGTTATCAGCCTTCGATGCTCCCATTTGTGCCTACAACATCTCGCTCGTCCAGAGTTACCCCTATCTTGCCAGCGCAGGTCAGAACAAAATGTAGGACATTTTCCCCCTGCTCTACCGGGATTCCAGCTATATCGATATCGTTGCTTAGAAGGTCCTGGCCGCGATCATTAAGGTATCTCTTTAGGTGACATATAGTGTTCTCCATTTTCTTAACCGCGAGAGACTAGCCTTTACAATAACTCTTCCTCTTTTCGATGACATCTACTCGTGTCTCCACCGCACTCAATCTATCACCACAAGCCCTTACCAGCGTCTTCAGCTCCATGACATCATTTCGCAATGCCTGGAAGTCCTGTCGTGATGCCCTGATCTCATCACGGAGTGACGCAGTTCGCGAAGCACCGATTCTTGCATCTCCTCCGCTGGCGACGTTTGCATGTAGACCGTCTCATTTAATGATGTAGTGTCTATCGCTTCCGCCAGTGACAGTTCAAATGGGTTACCTTGGGTTCCCTCCACATGTTTCTCAGGGGTTCCAGCAGCATTGCCCCGCGACACATGACCCTGGCACCCCGCGCACCGCCAAAACGCATCCACTAGTGCTTCCGCAGGAACGTCCACACAGTCCCGGTGACTCGTGCGCCTCTTAATATTAAAAGTTATCCATGGATACGAGTGTTATTTTACTCGAAAATTATGTAATGGTGCATGCAAGTCAAAAATAGTTAGCAAAGTTTGGTTCAAAAGTGTCACCATGTCATCAACCAATTTCAATGAGGAAATATAATTCCAGTCAATAATACCTAAAGTCGCGTTGAAGATTTCTAGATCTATCGATTTTAAATTTCTACGTATTCCATTTAATGGTACTGGTTTGGGCTTCGCAATGTTAACCTCACATCTCACAAATTCATGGCCACTAAGGTCCCGAATAGTCCCATCCCTTCATTGAAAAAAGGTTCACCGGAAACCAGCACCATATTTTAAGTATGTCATTCTGTATAAGAGACAGCCGGGAGACAATCTCTAAACTGTTTGGTTCTCCAGCTATGACGTCATAAAAATGTCCGCCGCCGCGTTCTTAAATTTGCATTTAAATCCGAATGTTGCACTTGGAAACATATGTAGGTATCAAGCGACGCAGGATAAAAAGTACTACAATATATTTTATACACACAATCGCATAAATATTATAGTTTCAGAGATATTCAAGATGATAATAAAATTTTACAAAAAATAAGTCTTGTAGCCGAATAGATGCAGAGCGGGAAAACAAAAACAAGTGTCGTACTACGTAACTTGGATTTATTTGTGAGAGAGATATAACCATACAAAGTAATCGCTACAGGGCCACCGGAAACGACACAACCGTAATGAACAGTGTGCGCCGACCAGTAAACCGAATATTCGTAAATATAACAATATGACCAAATAGGACCCTGAGGAGTGCCTATTTAGTACTAGTTGTTATAGACAGAAGTAGAAACTAATACTGAATCGAATCTAATACATTTACAAAATCAGTCGGAGACCTTATTAAACAGCAGCTACAATTCGTTAGCGCGATGTAACTTACCGGCAGCGCCATCTAGTGGCGTTGCGATGAACTATATATAAATATGGGTCGTTACAGGCTCCCCCTATGTTTTTGAAGTCGACCCGACGATAAAACATAAGAGGTGAAGTCCACGAACTGCTTTTTCTGGGTTGTCCTCGTCCGCGAGAAACAAAGCGACTTTGAGGGACTTGAACTTCCACTGTCTTCTTAAGTCTGCTTCTTCTAGGCGGCTGTATGTGAAACGGAATGTTTTGATTACGACCTTTGTGGGACAGTCGATAAGGATAGACAGATATCGGTGGATGATTTTTCATCTTAACTGAGTGCTCTACTCCAATGGCTGGATGTCCATTTGTTTCAAAAAGCTCTTGATAGTCCGGTAAGATATTAACAAAACATATAGATGGTTCAGCGGTGATATCTGAATCGGTAACTCCCAAAGACAGTGCATTCAAATGAATAACCGTTGGTTCGTCAAACAGTTGTTGGGAGTGTGGAGATAGATTAATCTCAGTGGATTCGATATTCCGCTGGGCATCTCGTAGCATATATACTAAGCGAGGGGAATATCCATCGAATATAGTCCTGCTTCTCTTGGGCTGAGATGAATGTAATTGATATGTGGTGGATGTACTTGATAGGTGTCGGTTTGCATACTCAGGTTGATGTTCCTTTCTGTCAGGGAGACAAGATGTTCCATAGCACCCAGTCTTAGGCAACGTGTCTAAGGGAAGACCCGTTCGTTGTACAGATCGCTGGATTAGAGCACTACCAAGAAGTAGGTTGGTCTTCTCTTTGGATTTAGAAGCAGTAGCCGAAGAATGTGACGAAGAGCTTTCAGACGCTATGTTCAATATTCTAGGATATCCTGCCTTTTTATCTTCCCTCTCATTGAACATCACAAAGTTCTCGTTATAAAGTTCGTACTCTTGGTCCGGAGTCTGGATGAAATTCCAAGTAAATTGTGGTAGGTTCAGAATCATTCCAGCGGAATCAATAAAGCCTATACCTAGGTATGTTCTATTGTCTGTAAACTCAGGAAGTACGACAAAACTAGTTGAGACTACTCGATTGCAGATCGTTACGGGTGCTTGAAAAGAGAGAATCTTCTGACGTCTCGTCACTCCGTCTGTCAAAACAACAGTAGCTGTTTCCTCCTGGAATTTATGACCTCGTTCTTTGAGCTTCGTATATAAATAGTGTGACGCCACACTGGTTTGTGCACAGGTATCAATGAACGCGCTGCCTGCCACACCACCAATTTCAACGAAGACCACAGGTCGAGATTGACGATCCAGTCGAATATTCAATGAACAAAACTCTAACTTTTTGTTAGGCACTCTTGAAGGGCGATCACTGCAGGTTGGACAAGAGCTTCTATATACTCCTGGAGCTCCACATCCGTAGCAAGAGAACTTGGGTCCTGGGGAAATCTTAGGTTCGACCGTAGGCCTCCATTAGAACCCTTGGTGGATGGTTCTCGATTGCCACCCCTTAACTCTTCCGCCTTCATCTTTTTATTGCACTGTTCAATGACATGACCATAAGATTTACAGTACCTGCATTTCTTCCTAGACGCAGGACCCATTACTTTACTTGATGATCTTTGGAGTGCTTGTCTTCTTTCAAACAAAATGTGTTCAACTGCACGCGCTTCATCAAGCAACTCGCTGTAGCTGGTCACCGTATGTCGGGGAACCTTGTCCCGAATATTTAGATTTAGTAGACCATAAATAATATCCATTTGGACTTTCTCTGTAGGTCGCTCGAGTTTCGGTAGTTGAGAAAACAGCATTAGCTTTTTTGCTATAAAGCTGTCGGTGGGAATGTGCTCTTCTTGATTTTCTCTGATTATATCTAGGTAGACAAGGTATTCCGGCTTTTTTGGCGCAAATGTTTTGCGCAGGGAGATTTCGAACTCAGACCACGACAAAATTTGTGTCTGTATACCTTGCCACCAGATCGCAGCATCGTCCTTCAGTAGTAGAGGCATTCCATCCAACACGTCATTGTCAGGAATACGTTCGACTTTCTTGAAGGTCCGAACCGCAGCTAGAAAGCTTTCTACGTGTTCCGAGTCCTTGCGGCCATCATAAGATGCCGGGCAGGAAGCTACAGTTTTGCCTCTTCTGTTTTCTATTTCCTTTATGACTTCTCGAAACTGCTCTGCGTCCATTGTTGCCGGTTTATTTTTTGCCGATACAGATGCAGTAGTTGTCGTCTCCCGTCCGTATCTAGTAACCAACTTCGGCCCCACGTTGGGCGCCACTGTAGCCGAATGGATGCAGAGCGGGAAAACAAAAACAAGTGTCGTACTACGTTACTTGGATTTATTTGTGAGAGAGATATAACCATACAAAGTAATCGCTACAGGGCCACCGGAAACGACACAACCGTAATGAACAGTGTGCGCCGACCAGTAAACCGAATATTCGTAAATTAAATATAACAATATGACCAAATAGGACCCCGAGGAGTGCCTATTTAGTGCTAGTTGTTATAGACAGAAGTAGAAACTAATACTGAATCGAATCTAATCTAATACATTTACAAAATCAGTCGGAGACCTTATTAGAACAGCAGCGACAGTTCGTTAGCGCGATGTAACTTACCGGCAGCGCCATCTAGTGGCGTTGCGATGAACTATATATAAATATGGGTCGTTACAGGCTGTTATTAATTTATAGCAGTTTTACCCATAACTTTAGAGCATAATAATGTACAAGGAAAATAAAGGTTCATTATTAACCTATACAAAACTATTTTTATAACACCAATCGGTTTTTAAATAAGCGGGCACCGTTGTTAAGGAAATATTACACTTGAAACGCCATACGATTGTTTTAATTTGCATAAATTGCGTTAATTAATACGTTTAAATAAAAAGAACCAATGAGTTTAAGTAACGCGTATGTAAAATAAACGTATTAGTATGTTATGTATGACGACCTGAGTGGTTCAATGGTCAACATGCCGATTCCCGGCCGGGCAGAAATTGAAATGATGAATTTTTATTTCTGTTACGGGTCTGGGTGTTCTATGTATAATAAGTATGTGTTTAAAAGTATTTAAGTAGTATATCAGTTATCTAGCACCCATAGCACAAGCTTTGCTTAGTTTGGGGCTAGATGGCGCTGTGTGAATTTGTCCACGAATATTTATTTATTATTTATATATTATCATCAACGTATTATATTATATCAGGCGAACCCTGGGCCCTCGTGCGCTGCGCGGGGACGCAACCGGGATATAACGCCAAGATGATGATGATGATGATTGATGGATATGTAGGTACGGGAGACAAGTGAAAGGCACAAGTATAGACTCCTCCTCCTCCTCAATCGGTCCTTCAATGCTGAGGATCGTGACTCTGCCGACATAGCAAGGACGTTCTCGTTCTCCATGAGCTGCGGTCAGTGGCCTCCTGCAGAGCCGCGCTCACCGGCATTTCCAGACATTACGACACTTGGTCGAGCCATCGCTTGGGGCTTCGGCCTCTTGGTCTTCTGCCTTCCACGGTACCGGTTACAATTAGTCTCTCCAAGTTGTTGGTATCTCGGCGAGCAATGTGTCCAAAATACTGGACTATCCTGTAGAGGCAAACAGATGATAACCGTTGTTTGCTCTCAAGACCCAACTCTTTCAGTATGGAGACATTCGTTCGGAAAGCAGTCCAGAGCAACCTTAGCATCCGCCGCCAACACCACATCTCAAACGCATCAATTCGTTTTCTGTCTGCGGCCTTTACCGTCCAGGTTTCAACCCCGTATAAAAATATCGAGAAGACAAGGGAGCGTACAATGGAAATTTTCGTATCTCTCATGATGTTTCTGTCTTTCCATATTCTATTTAGCTAAGTCAGCGCCGTTTTAGCCATACCGATGCGACGACGTATCTCTGGTTCGCAGCTTCCTTTATTGTTGATATTGGAACCGAGGTACTGAAACTCTTCCACGGTTTCATAGTCGTGCAACAAGTTGGTTCGCTGGATAGCTGCAAATCTGTCGATCACCATCAGCTTGGTCTTATCCTTGTTTATGGTAAGGCCCAGCCCACGGCTAGTTACCTCCAAACGGTGCGGTAACTCCGCCATCTCTGCTTCCGAGGAGGCAAACAATGCAGTGTCATCCGCGTAGCGTAAGTTGGATATTTTGATCCCACCCACTTTTACGCCGCCTTCCCATCCTTCCAAGGCCTTGCGCAATACGTATTCTCCATAGATGTTGTATAGGATGGGGGATATAACACATCCCTGCCTCACTCCTTTTTGAAATTCGAAGCGACTTGAAGTTAAATTATCTAGCTTTACAGTTCCATATCCAGTCTCGTATAGTCTACGGATAAGCAATACAATGTGGCTGGGTACCCCTGCCTGACACAGAATATCCCAAAGATGATTCCACCTGACGCAGTCGAAAGCTTTTTGATAGTCCACAAAACATATCATCATTGGAGTGTTATATTCGTAGCACTTTTCTATGAGTTGTCTAAGATTCAAAATTTGTTCTCTAGTGCCCTTCACGAATCCCGCTTGTTCCTGCGGAATCTGCCAGTCTAGAAATGATCTCAAGCGGCCGTTGATGATATGCAGTAGAACTTTACTCGCGTGCGATATCAGGGCTATAGTCCTATAGTTGTTGCAGTTTTTCACTGAACCTTTTTTATGAAGCGGAAGGATGGAAGAGTGAACCCAATCGGTCGGCCATTCGCCCGTTCTCCACACTGCGTTACAAATCCTGTGCAACCAATCCTTTCCCAGCTCCCCTAGTTCTTTCAGAGCTTCTGCTGTGATGCGATCAGTTCCTGAAGCCTTGTTCCTTTTCAGCTTTCGTATAGCGTCTTCCACCTCAGATCGAAGTATGTCTGGCTCTAACTCTATGTTTTCTATCTGTGGTATATCAGATCTGGCATTTTCATCATCCTTATATAGCTGAGCGCAATACTCTCTCCATCGCTCCGCAGCTTTCCCTAAGTCATGAATTGGATTACCAGTCTTGTCATTAATCACCCAGGATGATGGCTTGAAATTGCGAGTAATTTGTCGTATTTTCCTGAAGAGATCGGCAGTCTGATATTTTTCTGCGTGATTTTCAATCTATTTACAAACATCTCCCAGGAATCGATTTTTATCGCGCCTGCACAGTTTTTTTGTGAGTCGGCTGAGACGCGTATATTCTTGCTCATAGTTTCCAAGACTTCAGTGACATTTTTATGCAGATCTTGCCACAGCTCTTCAGGTTTATGAGTCATTCGGTTCGCATCCCGTGTCAGTTTCGCTTCCACTTGTTGTCGGAAGAATTCGGCCTCCTGCCGGATTGTGCATTTACTGTGTTTGTGAGTGGACTTTAAACGCACACGTAGGTCAGCCACCAGCAGTTGGTGATCACTGCCGCAATCCGCTCCTGGAAATGTTCTCGCATTGGTAATAGACGATCTCCATCGATGACTGATAGTTATATAGTCAATTTGATTGCGGAATCTATCCCCAGGCGATTTCCAAGTATATAACCTACGGCTATGGTGTTCAAAACATGTGTTACTGACCGTCAGATTATTTGCGACGCAGAAGTCAATAAACTTTTCACCTCTTTCATTCCGGTTGCCGAGTCCATATTTCCCAACTACATGTCGGATATAGTCGTCATTCTTGGTGTTCCCAACTTTCGAATTCCAGTCGCCCTGCACAATGACCAGCTCCCGCTTCTTAATACTATCGATGATTGTCTGAAGTGCACCATAGAAGTTCTCTATTTCAGCCTCTGATGAGAGACTGGTCGGAGCATAGACCTGCACAATATTGAGAGGCAGTGGGCTGCAGTTTAAAAGAATGGTCATGATGCGGTCACTGTCAGAATTGTATCCAGAGTTTAGCGGGTACAATTATCGCCACTCCATTCCTACTTTCGGTGTCATGGCCTGCGAAATACATGGTATTGCCTTTGTCTGTTTTGAAGTGACCTGTCCCCTTCAAGTGCGTCTCACAAAGCCCAAGTATTGAAATGTCATATGCACACATTTCCTTCTTCACGATAGACAGTTTCCCCGGCTGCAGAAGACCTCGGATGTTCCACGTGCCCACTCGATGTTTAGGACGTATAGTTAGTTTCCTAATCTCAGTAGCATTTACTGCATCGGGTGCCTGAGACTGCGCTCCCGATGAGTCTTCGGTAGCATATTTACCAGACATTGACCCGGGTATCAATGAGCGCCGGGCGTCAGCCGGGTCGTCCGACCTCACATCATTCGTTAAGTTTACTTGCATGATTGGTTGGTCGGGAGTTCTCAAAGGAAAGATAAACGTAGTGGTTTCCCATTGCCTTCTACGTCGAGTTGTTTAGAGGGTATTTAATTCCTCTGGGTCCTCGGAACCGTCCTAAACAGGTTATTTAACCGCCGCCTGTGGTTCGGCGTTGTTACCCGATTTGCACCACCCAGGGGTCGCGTGTAGGGTCTCTAGGGTATAGCCTACGGACGTGGGTAACACCAACCCCCATAAGTATAGACTACGCACTATTTATTGGATCTTGGAGCGCAGTCGCCTACTACGCTATGCATCTATAGATAGGCCCCAAACACAACAGTTTCTCGCTCTAATTAAGAAATAGCTATCTTAACTAACTAATAAAACCAATAACGCTTACGTAACGGCATTTTATGCGTGGAAGGAAGCCTCTGTCCATCACTGGGTGCGTCAGATTCTGCCTCGAGGAACTCGTCTTCGCTTGCAGATCTCGGAGATAGTTCGGATCGGCGCGGACCAGGTGGCTCACCCTGTGCAGGTGAGTGGGCCATTGGCTCATACATACTTTCCTCCTCCCCTGAGATCTGGACATCCTCATGTTGATGACATGTGGTCGTTGAAGGCGTGGACACGGGAGATACGGTAGACGGATGCAGTAGAGCTGATGTCGTCGGCGGTGAGTGAGATGGCGCTGGTGACAGCGTGTGCAGAGACGGTGGCTGCAGCGGTGATGGTAGCGGTGACGGTGGTGGCGGCGGCGACAGCGGCGGTGGCGACGGCGACGGCGGCGACAGCGGCGGTGGCGACGGCGACGGCGGCGACGACGGCGACGGCATCAGGTATGTATTGCTATCCAAGCTTCTCCTGCTATTACCTGGGTTGGCGAAGCTGTTAGCGGTCCCCTTATACTATACAATTTGATTTTTATATTTTCTAATACATGACAATATTTGTACATCCCTAACTAGGAACATTACTTTGCCTATTTTTTATACTATTGTCCCCTTACACCAAAAATACTTATTAGCATTAACATATTTCTTGTACAATACACAATCGCCTTGCGATACACAGCGGTTAGGTGTTTCACGTTTAGCTGTTGGTATACACTGTTTACGATTTACAACATTAGCGATAGCCGGTGACAAGTGCGGCGGCGACGTCTGGTTAATTAAGTCGAGTCGTGATCTTAATTTCCGCCCGAACACCGCCTCAGCGGGTGAGAAACCTGTGGTAGAATGTGTGGAATTGCGGTAATCCAATAAATACTTTAATAATTTATTCTTGGACTTTTTTATGTTTCGGCTGTTGATAATGCTCGTTTTTATGCCTATTTTAACAATTTTTAATTGTTGTCAATAGTTTGAAACAAATACTAGTAATGGTGTTGGGTAGTCCAAATCTTGATATAAACTCATACAAACGTTCAATGACTGCAGTAGACGTTGAGCTACATATATCATGAACTTCAACCCACTTTGTATGAGCATCGACCACAACCAAATACGAGCGACCATTAATAGGCCCTAGAAAATCGATGTGTAATCTGTAAAACGCATGCGGTGGCGCATCTGAATGCATATGTCGCAGCCGGATGGTTAAATTAGCCGGTTAATTAAATGTTTAGCTTTTTAAGCAATTATTTAATTGAATATTTGCCAAATTCATGAACTTTGAAAGTTACGTCTAACGCACGATATTGCCCCGAGTTTACGGAGCTCCTCCATGCATTGTCACAATACTAACCTAACCCAACCGAATCAAAACCTAATGCAAACTATTTTTATTGTTTGAGATGATTGTGATTAAGTTAGCATTGTGAGAATATTTGGAGGAGCTCCGTAAACTCGGGTCAATTTCGTTCTTGAAACATTACTTTAAAAATCCTTGAAAATGGCATATTTTCAATTAAATAATAGCATAAGAAGCTAGCCGCTTAATTTACTGGCTAATTTAACCATCGGGCTGCGACACATACATCGCACGAACCTATCATTGTCTCGATTGCCGCGTCGATTCCCGGGAACCAAAATCGGGACCATGCTTCGGCCTTCGTTTTCACGATGCCTAGATGGGAAACGTGTAACTCGTCAAAAGTTTTGTACGCAACGACTTCGGAATAACGACTTTAAAACATTTTCAAAATACTAACTGCGTTCTGCAATTAAAATAAGAGTTCAAGTGTAAATCGGTTACTTTCCTGGGCCAACCGCTTAAAAGTTATTGTTTGACGTGTAATCGGCATGCGTTTCACTGCTCAACTCCTTGCGTAACTGGCACGCTATCATCCAAAACAAAACAAACATAGGTAGCCCGGTCGCAATCCGCGGGCCCGGATGACTCAGCCGCGCGGCGGCGGCGGCCGCGGCCCCCAGCCCCCGCCCCCGCCGTCGGCGCGGCCCCCCGGCCCCCGCCCCCGCCGTCGGCGCGGCCGGCAAGCTGGCGCGAGACAAATAGTCAGCGCTGTTTGCTTCGCTTTTTATGTATTCTATGTGATAGTTATATACATACAAAAATAAGTAGTTAGAAAAGCTAAGTAGGCGGTGCCACAACTATGAGGAAAAAAGGAAAAATATTCACCCGCGCTCAAGGACACCTTGCGTCTAATCTAGTGATGTGCACATGAACCGACCTTATCAAACAAACAAAATAAACAAAATAATTTATCGATATAATATATTTGTAGTATGGTAGAATTGACATCAAAAAGGTGAAGATTCTTATTTCGATTGAATGTTCTTTTATGGTAGGTACGTGTGATTTTGATGTTAGTTTTTAGTAGGGGCACAGCAGGGTATTGTAAGGGTACTGTAGGGGCACGGGTGGGGTAGAGATGGGATGCAGTTACCTTAACACTAAAACAAAATAAATACCTAATCATAGGCAAATTCACACAGCGCCATCTAGCCCTAAACTGAGCATAGTTTGTATTGTGGGTGCTAGATAATTGATATAGTACTAATACACTTTTTTCAAATACATACTTATTAAACATAGATATAACACCCAGACCCGTTACAGAAATTAAAATTGATCATTTAAATTTCTGCCCGGCCGGGAACGAACCCGTAACCTCTTGTATGGCAAACTAGTATGTTAACCACTGAACCACTCAGGACGTCACACACTATCGTACTCCTGACATATTCCTGCCATACCCCTACGGTAAATCTAGCGTACCCTTACTCTCTCTATCTCCTCTCTACGCGACCTTCAACCCCGCCTCACCCCCCTCAATATTATAATATTTTTAATTCATTATTATTTATATTAAATAATAAATATAAAGTGTTAAATAAATAAATAAATACCATAATAATAGTTAGAATTTAATCGAAATATTAATATCGATAATAATTCGATTTTGTCAATCCCAAGCGTAAATGTAAATTCAGAGAGGATTTACAGCACACACGCAATGCAATGTGTGTATGTGGTAGTGATCACGATGTTTTCCCTCACCGTAAGAGCATCGGTTAGAATTCAACCAATGTACATAACTCAGAAAGGAGTCATTCGTACATAGCCGCAGTGGGATTCGAACCCGGTACCTCTCGCTTACGAGCCGGATACTCAACCGCCCGGCCACCGACGCTCTTATGACATTGTCGCCGACTACACTGCCACAAACTTGAACTGTGAAAAATAGCAGCACTTCATTTTAATATGTATTATAAATAAATAAATATTTTTGTACAATCCAATAGCCCCAAATCGAACCCGGGACCTCTGTGTGTCAGTGAGCCACACAGGTCGTCAAATATTATGTCCAATAACTTTGATACATATTAATGCCAACAACAGCGACGCCGTCACCGGGTAGGATAAGTTTTATAGTTGACTTGATCACCAACTATTGCCCATAGTACCTGCACAGTATTAAAAAATACTGATTTCTGACACTGACACCTGAGAGTTATTGCGTAGTAAAGTGATGCGCTGAATTGGTCGAGGTGGCGATAAGCGTTCTCGATAGTTAATCTCACGGGTTTAGCTCATAGAGCTTTGAAGTCCATGTGTGTCGCCATGCGCGCGCACGGACGCTGTGGCCCGATCATTGTTTTGTGGTTTAGCACCACATGGCATTTTTATTTATATAGATCTAGAAAATACTTCCGTGTTTAAGAATATTAAATAAATAAGTTTTGAAGATAATAATTTGTATCAATGATTTAGGTACCATTCTTCTGAGCTGCCACCTTAAAGAATAGAAAAAAAGTGCTAAGTCCTTTCTTGTTTTGCGTTGTGCTCGATATACTCTAAGCCGATATTCTGGTCGCGCCTCCTTAGCTTATGAAATCGCACTGGCGATCAAGCTGAGGCAGGACCTTGACACCCGGGTAAACAAATTGAAGGAAGTGCTAGAAAACGGCGGTTTGAAACTGAACGTCGCCAAGACAGAGTATACCTATGGCAAACTGCGGCGCGAATCCTGAAACCATCATAGGGAACGAAGCTGTCAAAAGGACAGATAAATTGAAATATCTGCACGAACCTGGCGATATCGGCGGATAGCAAGAGCCGTGATTGACCTGATTGATGATGATTATTGTGTTTTCCTGGTAGTATTTGAACTTTTCCCGCATCTGCCCTTTGGTCGTTATAATTCAGACTTTCCGTGTCCCTGACCAGTCTGCCTCAGTTTTGAGCAATTTGTAGGTTATATTGTCTGCCGAATGTGAACTGTTTCAGAGTTCTATTGCAAGTGGTCTCAAACTGTTGTTGCATTGGTCGCATGCAGCCCGTTGTGGTACAGCATGTCATTCTTTGGTACTATTACATGTTGTTGACGTTGACAGATGAAGTGACATCCACCAGGCTACCACACCATACCCTCAAAATATGGTCTCACCATGACTGAATGTAACCATTTGGCAATTCAAGAAAATACACTGGAATGAGGGACTTACGGGAGATTTGAAATGAATTACATACACCTACACTATGAAGACCGCAGACGCAGCAATCACCTCATCGACAGGAATTACAAGCCGATGAATTTTGCCGACCACGATTTCACTTAATATTTAGTCATTTTATGTTCACACTTCGAACTTGTTTCTACGTTAAGTTTTATTGTAATTTTTATTTTAATTATATTAGTTTAAAATAATTTTTGTTTTTTTTTTCAACCCTCCGGCTGAAGCCTACATATCTGGCGCAGTCGGTAGGATCTTCGCAAGTCGACCTGCGAACGTAAAATCTTACAAAATCAAGATTCGCGATCCGCTTGGGTGGCCTTCCAGCCCCACCTCGAAGATCTTAAACCTACGAACCAGCTGCAGCCAAGCAGGAGGAATCTAGACTTCGATTCAAGAGAGTAAACCAGAAATGCAGCGTATGTAAGTACAATCGAACTGTTCTTGCGTAGCATCCTTTTAATCCTAGTTATTTTACCCCTCCATGATATTTCACCCATCGAAAAATTCACCCCGTGAACCTGCATCTCGGCAGGCTCGCAGGCAATTAGTTGATAGGAGTAGATATATTGATAGTAATTTAAATTTAGAGTTTTTATTCAACGAAGAGATGGCAGTCAGTACGCCTCGTGTCCGACTTCGACGGTAACCCAAATATATTAACTAGATTTATAGGCATATGTGACCAAATAGTTGTTAAGTATATGAAACGAGAGCCCGGCAATGACCTCAGTAACCTGTGCTTTGTAAATGGGATACTGAATAAAAACACTGATTCCGCTGCTTGCATAATCAATTCAAACGGTATACCTGAAAATTGGTTGGGCATCCGAACTGCCTTAGTGAACAATTTTTCTGACCAGCGTGACGAAAAGGCCTTATACAGTAACCTCTCATTAGTCACACATGGTAATCGAACACCCCAAGAATTTTATTACCAATGCCAATCTTTGTTCAGTACGATAATGACATACGTGACTTTGCATGAGACCATCCATACCACAATTGACGCGATACGAGCTCTCTACAAAAAGCTCACCATGCAAGCTTTTGTCAGAGGGTTAAAAGAACCCCTAGGCTCGCGTATAAGATGCATGCGACCTGAATCTACCGAGCCCTCGAGCAGGATTTTCAGTTAGCTACAACATCAAAAAAGCTAAAATAGAACTTAATTTACAGACCCAGAGACAATTACCGTATTTAAAAATCCACAATCCAGCTCTTAAACTTATCATCGACACAGGTGCTAACCAGTCTTTTATCAGTCCCCAGGCTGTAGACAATTACTTTTCAAACTTGCCACTAAACTACGATCCCTTTGAGGTGACCATGACATGACATCGTGACATAACGTTGCCCTGTTTCCCAGAATTTAACGACACTGATAACATAAAGTTGTACGTGTATCGTTTTCACGACTACTTCGACGGTCTAATAGGCTTAGACCTACTTACTAAATGGTAGTCTAAGATAGATTTGAAACATAAATGTCTAAATACCAAATCTGCTGCCAACCCGATCTGCATGTATCACTCGCGTAACGTCAACTTGTACGAGGACATAGTCCCCGCCGGTACCTCAAAATTAATGCGTGTCCCTATTAATGCCCTGGATGGAGAGGTTTATGTCGAACAACAGATATTCTGTAACTACATAATCCACGAATGTGTTACAACCGTTATTGATAATCGCGGGTATTTGGAATGACGTCATATTTTCACTCGACCGGCCCGCGCATGCATAAGAGGAAAAGATTAATCTTTTGGCGCTTTGCTCTCGCTACGCGGATGTTTTCTACATAGATGGTGAATCGCTAACTTTCACCAATCAAATTAAACATAAAATTATATCAACCGACGAGGTTCCCGTGTACACCAAAACCGTTATCCGTTTATACATAGAAACGAAGTAAGAGACCAAATTAGCAAGATGTTAGATTAGGGTATTTATTTATTTATTAAATCTTCATACACAAAATAGTACAAAGGCGGACTTAAAGCTAAAATAGCCTTATCTACCAGTCAACCAGGAGATAAAGGGTAAAGAAAAAGTAAGGCGGTGCAAGAGAAGTTACTAAACAAGATGAAGGAGGGGAACCGTTTATGCAATTATAGCCGAACCAGAGATAACAGTACAGATAAATAGATAGATAACTGAAAATAAGTAATATAAATATAATAAAGCTAGAAATAAACGTGAGTGAGTGGGTAATATAGCAAGAATAGATAACCATACATATACTGCACAAGTAAAGGAGAGATAAAACCAGAAGCTCAGTCAAACATGGGGGAGATCGGAGACAAACTCGTGAGCCCCAACACCAAAGATCATTGAGGTAATACTCACGAACAGCTTTCTTAAATGAGTATTTGCTGGAGAGCAATCTAAGATCGGGAGGGAGTTCATTCCAGAGCCTTACAGCCCTCAGTACAAAAGAATTAGAAATAAAACAAGTACGGTGAAGAGGAAGATTTAATAATAGGTTACTCGAGGAGCGAAGGTCACGGTCGTGGGTGTCAGAGAGAAACTTGAATTTAGTTTTAAGGTAGTTGGGGGTGTCTGGATCTTATCCGACCATCTGACTCTGCTTGGAGTTCACCTATTTGGGTCGTACATAAGAAGGCTGACGCCTTCGGGAAACAAAAAGGGCGTCTAGTAGTAGATTTTCATAATTTTCATATTTTCTATTTTCATAATAGACGACAAATACCCGATCCCTAATATAACAGATGTACTAGATAAGCTGGAAAAAGCCAGTACTTTACGACCTTAGATCTAGCATGCGGATTCTACCAGGTAGAAATGAGCTCACAGGACATACCCAAGACAGCCTTTAATGTCGAACATGGGCACTTTGAATTCCTTCGTATGCCCATGGGTCTCAAGAACTCGCCCTCAACCTTCCAGCGAGTCATGGATAATATCTTGCGAGGCCTTCAGAACGACATATGTCTTGTCTATATCGATGATATTATAGTGTTTGGGAACACATAACCAATCAAGAAAGAGTCTTCCAGCGCCTCCGCGACTCCAATTTTAAGATCCAAATGGACAAATCATCCTATATTAGAGGTCCCAATCACCGATGAACCACTTAATAAATTCCATCGTCAAATTTGCTTCACAATCGTTAGTGACGTAAAACGTAAGCCCGAAGTAACGCAGCCATTCGATACTCACACCCGTGTTGCTGTTCAGTTATCTGAATCTTCCTTGGAAGAGGATGTCGTGAAACATATCAAAGAATACGTAAATCCAAAAGTCAAAACCGCTATCTTAATAAACCCACCATTAGGCATGTACTCCATTATTCCTTTTATCCAAGATAAATTTAAAAGTTCATCAATGAATCTCGTGTTGGCTAAAATAGAATTAGAAAATGTCAGAGTACCTACGCCAACAGGATATCATTCGCCACCATTACGACGGGAAGACGAACCATCGTGGCATTAACGAATGCTACCTAGCCCTATCGCGAAGATATTACTGGCCTAAGATGAGAGACCAGTTAACCAAATTTATTAACGAATGTATAGTTTGCGGACAGGCTAAATACGATAGAAACCCCATTAGACCCCAATTTAACATTGTACCCCCTGCGACTAAACAAACCATTTGAAATTATACATATGGATTTATTCACAGTACAGACAGAAAATACTTTATAGACGTGTTCACTAAATACGGTCAGGCATACCATTTACGTGACGGCACCGCTGTTAGTGTCCTACAGGCATATTCATTAGTACTATACCCACCATGGTGTACCTATGACAATCATAACCGACAACGGCACTAAGTTTACCAACCAATTATTCGCGGAGTTTACCCGACTTCATAAAATAATTCACCACAGGGTCCTGGCCCACTCACCTAATGATAATGGTAATGTCGAACGCTTCCATTCGACCTTGCTCGAACATCTGCGAATTCTAAAAATAGAAAACAAAGATGAACCAATAGTCAACCTTATGCCCTATGCAATTATAGCCTTACGTGGCCCCGTGGCTAAGGCAAGACTTAAACGAGTTCCTAAGTCAGCCCAATTGTTACAGGACCGTGATGTTACTGATGACCGCCCATCTGACGTGGACTCAAGAGATAAAACTCGAGAGCCTAGCTGACGGACTTGGACTACTACCTTACAAACATGGACCGACGAGATTAACCACTCATTACCACACATTCTTACTGTACATAGAACTAAGTGACATAGAGGACGCTGTACAATCATTACGTAATCATTTACTGACCTATACCAACCGACTTAGTAATGACACCTTTTCCCTTTACGAGTTACAAATAGACTACCTTACAAACAAACTTGACAAGGTTTTAACAAGGAAGTTATTCGAACGCAAATGTTAGGACTTAGCGAAATTCGACAAAATTTTCTGTGGGTACGCATCAAAAGATTAGAAGAAAACACTAGGAAAATTCTTTTAAGCATATAATGAAGATCATAACACCTTAGAATTAACCTTTTCCTTAACCTACTTAAAACTAGCAAGTTTACAATTGAAGAAATCCCGAACATTGATCTTAACCTAAACACTAGCACTGGACACTTGAGAACACGTGGGATCACTGGATCTGCGCAACTTCAATGAGCATGTAGTTTTCATGGGTCGGATGCTCTCGGCTGTCGTCTATGATCTTGAACCATATGGCAATGACCTGATAGTTCTGGGACACCGCCGAGATGCCTTCGTGAGTTATTGATACTCCGAAGAGAGTATGATGGCGATTCCAGTGTGCTTCCAGGTGGGAGTGGACCATTAAGTCGACGAAAAACTCAGTAACAGAGTCCCAGGCCCTTGGCACGATGCAGGGAACGTACGCCATTGTTGCTATGCGTCTCCCGAGTGCACACCGCGGCGACTGTTTATAGAATGAGGATACTCTAATGCAACATGCGTTTTTATTTCACCCTAAAGGAATCAACGAACCCGTGAGTGTTGTTTATTTTTCGTCCTCTACAAGGTCAGGGCTCGATGTGGGGTCAAAATAATAAATTAGCCAGTAGCCCAAGCTTCGAGCCGCTTTTGATACCCTGTATAAGGTGAATTTTAATGGTGCTTGAATGTCAGCAAAGGAGAGTCTCAAAGACGAATTAGTTTTGCACAGATGGTACATTCTTGTAGCTTTTTAGAGAATGAACAAAAATACATATCAAATGGAACAAAGAAAGTCTGTTTGTCGATAAAAACATAATAAAGATAACGTCTAATTAGTAATTACAATGACTCATATAAAGTTATGAAGACAAAGACATCCATTTACAATTCAAGATAATAAATACTAACATAAAAACATTGAGAATTTGCATTAGCAAACAAAGAAACCTTAATTACTATAATTATATCTATGACCTATTTCTTCTTAGATAAAACATTAATATTAAAACAATAGTTATATGCATATCTTTATACACGATCTTGAACTATATAAATTTGTCTACGAAATTAAAATCGCATATTTTAAATTTGCATAACTTGTGTTGTTTTCTTTTACATTTTCATTTCCTAAGACCCTTAAAATAAACCCTTACCTCAAAATGAGAAAAAGAAGACTATTTTACATATATTAATTTTGATCTTTGGGCAGTGGCCAGTACGTTGACCGCTGCCGAAAATAAATACGTCTTTTTGCGCAAGCGTAACTCAAATTTCAATGCACGAATGACGTCAATCTGTTTACATTCCAACGGATATAAATCACTGCCAAAGTACTCGAGTGGCTCAGTAATCCCATTAATAATTTGACTCATGATTACCGGCTGTTCACATGATAGATAACTGTTTTATCTACTAGGTTACGCATAAACACAAAACAAATACACTGCACTACACTTGTAAAAACGTTACATGTGCTTCAGACTCTTTTTCTGCGGCTCATACTCTTCGTCCGTAGAATTGGACTCTGATTGCAAGGGAATTTTGCACTGAGCTCCATTTCTTCTGAGGACATCCATCATCTTTTCGTCTTTGTTCATGAATGCTACATTAAATGGAGTCATGCATTCATTGTTCATCATTTCGCGGTTGATGTTTGGCTGCTGGCACAACCATTCTACCAGCTCATAGTTCTTTATCTTCACCGCAATGTGCAAAGGAGTGTCGCCATCGTTTAATTCCCTTCCATTTATATCAGCACCCCAAAGCACCAGAAGCTTCATCTTCTCCACAGCGTCTTGTGGACTCAAGGCAACAATATGGACACATCCTTGATTTTTTGCATTGTATTCCATCAAGCAGTGTCCGTTTTCATCATTTATTTCGTTGAGAAGCAACATAAGATGGTCTGCGCTTTCACCACGACACAAATAATGCGCCAGATTTTCTCCTTCTTCGTTCCTGAACCCGCTCATGATTATTTCTCGTTTGGACATTGCAAGTTTGTAGTTCAAGCGCTGCAACACAACTGAATCACTAGTTTCGGAGCACGTTAAGTATGCACGGATGCATGATAACATATTTATTAAAAGGTCACGGGCTATCACTGAAATTGACGTGTCGTCCCCAGCAGTATATCGCAAATCTCCTCAAAGTCAAGTCAAGTACTGCATCAGGATCGTTGCACACTGCACCATTGCTCCTCAAAAGCTCCATCATCCTCAAATCTTCCTGTCTACCATAGACGTCATACTGGAACAATACGTCTCTGTCGTCAGTAAATCTCTGCATAGTAATCGCCATTTGTAAAACCATTTTCTTCTATGGTTATGTCGTGCACTAACTAAATATGAAATGTAAATGGAAATTCTGTTCAATGAACAAGACCATTATTTAGCGTGTTTTTGTGACATATACAAACCAAAACATTCTAATAATATTTGCATCTGACAGGTTTATATCTTTTACGACGCATTAGAACGTCAGCACTTCTTTTCATTTAAAATGAAAACATGTAGTGTGTAATAGTCCAAGTAGTTCATAAATCAGCCTGTAAATAGGAAAGTGTAACGTTATCGATATGTAAATGAAAGAAGTCCGGGAGCAAATGATAAGCGTTTTATTTAAATGTAAGTTATAATATGACCGAATTCAACTTGAGAAAATTGCATAAGATACATTATGCAATCTAATTACCATTCAAATGTTTACTACCAAGGTTACGATGTGGTACGTCGTACGGATGCTCCATTCATGATTTTTTGTTAATATTTGTTTTCATATGATAACGATGTTTAGGATTGACCGGTCTTGTTTGGAACAAAATTATTCTATTTACCCAACGGCTCATTGGTGCAAGAACCTTGAACCGACCTCGGTCAACTAAAACTGACAAAACCCGTTTTGCATTTAGATTATGTAAAATTAGGCTTGTTGACAGAGTGCTGCAGGCAATAACCTGGTGACTTTGGTGAAGGTCCATGTGTTTTGACGCCTAAGTAACTGATAGACTCAATGGCCGGTTTATCTGAGGGTTAGTGACTCAAGAGAACAATTTCTTTGCTGATGACCTGAGGTTAGGTTTTTGTTTTGGTCTGAGGTAAACGCACGGATCGGAGCAAGGTACAGGCTGATACGGGCGTACGCCTAAAACTACGTAGTAAGTAATAGATTCAATAACAGGCCTGACAAATGGAAAAATAAAAATTCTTGTTTCTACGTCGCACACCGCAGGAAGTCTCAATCTAATTCATCTTTTATTTATGAGATCAAGAAGATACTTTGGATTTAAAATGTATGGATGTGCCTGGAAAACTAAAAATTGTAACCTTACAAAAAAGGATTAGTAAGTATTAACCTCAAATTTAAGGATATCTACTTTTTGATTTGTAATTTCTTCTTGTTTAACATTTGTTTTTGTATTATAGTTTGCCTGAAGTTGTAGACATAAAAACCAAAAATAACGACAGTTTAACCTATCTTCTACACAAAGAAGTTTCATTTTGTTCCCCTGTCGTCATCTGAATGTATTACTGCCTCTTAACATATCACATATATTAATTTAAATGTCTCACCTCTTACATTTATACATGACCTGAGTAGATATTGTTCCCGGATTGCATTTTAAATCTCAAGCTCGTGGAAGCAGGTCGTTTAAACTAACCATGGATGAACAATTCGCCTCTATTGAGTACATCCAGCTCGCACCCGACGTTTTGGTTCCAGTATCCTGGCCAACTCATAACATAGAGAGTTTCGCTTTGAACACTTTAAGAAGGATTATAGAAACCAGCCAGCAGGAGAGTCCTGTCGTTGAAATGAACAAGATTTTCGCCCGATTGATAAGGAATCATCCTTTCGGTTATCCATTTGTGTTTGAACTTGTCCCTAAAGAGTAAGTGCCATCTCAAAATTCTCCAAACTAAAAATTTACCTCAATTCTTTGTATACAAATCCTTTGGTCTCGATTCCAGACAAGTGATTGAAGATGAAATCTATGAATTAGTTCCTCACATTGACGAAAACAACAATGAGATCGAAATTATCAGTGGAAGTGATCCTGTACCCTTGGAGACTTGCTGGACCAAAATTAGAGAGCCTTTGTGCATATTACGGCCCCGTCTCATAAAGTAAGTAATCAGTCACTTCTTTTTAGCTTATCTAATGTTTTAATTACACTTGACTCCAGTTACTGACCCCAAGCTTCTCAATTTAGATAATTTAGCATTGATAATACCGCGTGGAAATCAGTGATACCATTTTCAAGGAACCATAAGCTATTTTTGGATGCGGCATACCAATTTCTTACAAACTTTCTTCCGTAGGTTGTTCCTGAGCCTCCAGATATGCAAAATTTCTGATCAAAAAGCCTAAGGAACCTGTCGGTAAGTTGGCCATAGAAGTAGAGAGCGAACCATATCCATTTTTTGTAATTCGATGGCTTGAGCTCATTTCCCTTGAACCGGCTCCGTATTTACAAACAAAGAATTTGAAAAAAATACAACTTCAGGTTATTAACTTCTTTAACGCATTCCTAACTTATGATACGTAGAAGCTTTTTAGGGCTCGCTTTGGCAAACATTTGCGACGCTACTTAACATTTAGTCTTCTTTGTTTCAGGTAGAAGTCTCTATCACTCTACATATGTTTGGGCGTGCACTTGGCGCAAGACCACCGTGTCTCCGGATTAAATGTTAATATAAAACAATTTCTTGAATTCTATTTTTTACAAACAACCTTAAGTTTGTTTCTTCATATCTTCTAAGGAGTTAAGAAACCTATTAACTGATAACGAACTCCAATAACCTTCAGTCGAGATAATAAATAATCACCACACAAACACATGCATTATTATCACGTTTTTTTATTGCAATTATGATGTAACTTCATAAAACCCACGTCAGTCTCTCTGTTCGGTGCTCAATAAACATTGTCCATCTGGATTTTATATTTAACATTGTTATATCATTTACACGTGCGATTTCCTTCGAGTCACCTTTGGCGTACTGCATAAATACCATCAGATTATTACTAAATGGACCCAGTTGTTATTCCGGCCCCATGGCTGACAGTCGTCACATCGAGAAGTGGATTGAACGCTCTGAAATGTACCAGCATGATGTAATCAACGTGGTGAGCTCCGAGTACGAAGCAGCAGGAGTCTCGCAGAAAAGAAGAAAACTTAAGCGACGTTTCCATGAGTTACTGCCTACACAAGACAACCAGGTCCCAGAAGAAGACTCGGAATCCACCAGAGCTTTGGCGCCATCTAGAGTCGCTACTCCTACGTCGCATGAAGCAACCGCTACCCAAGATCACACAAACTTCCACCGATTCCTTATAACAACGGTCATCCTGGACGACCTGAGCTTCAGAGAGCCGTTCATCTCAGCTTCAGACGCCAACCGACTGACAGAAGATGATCTGGTTCATCACGGAGTCAGACTTTACCTCAACGCACACCAGCTGAGGCCCCAGGAACTAGTGGACCTGCCGTTCATCCCTCGTCAAATGGTCACAGGAGAAACGATGATGGACATCCCGTTCTTGGACCCTCTGCTGGTAGTCCTCTGGGTTTTTCACATCAACGACGTCCAGTGGATGCTGAATGTCCTGCCCTGGAGGGTAGTGGACCGCCCCGTCAGAACTGGTCGGAGTATTCTTGGTGTAAGTACCTGGATGACTAATCATCTAATCAACTTCTAGTTAGATCTAGATGCTGATGCCCACCTTCTGTTTCAGTGGATTGTCGGGATTGCCAACATCCACCAATTCCTGGAGAACACCAGAGCTCCGCTGGGTGTGTCTGTGAAAATCCTCCGATTCCTGGACAATTATTTTGAATAGTTAGTCTGTTTATAATATAAACAAAGTGATACAAGTTTCTTTTCACATGTTGTTATTTAGATAAGCTCTCGACTCCAGAATGTCTGATGTAGATTGTGTATTCAATTTAAGAAGCTAGTGAGTGTTTGGTAGGCATAATATTAGCATACGATTTGACTAGGTTAGAGATGATCTATTTTAAATGTAAAATTTATTTTTAAAAATGGTCACATGTTTTTCAAGTTTCTACATCAAATACTTCTCTTGTAAACCAATTAAAGTCCTTAGAACCTAGTCGGGCTAAAACAGGTCTTGTAGACGGCCTAGGTTCCCTAATAAAAGGCATAACTGGAAACGTAGACCAATCAGATGCTTTATACTATAATACGGCTATTAAAAATTTACAGAAGAACCAGAACAAAGCCGTATCCGAATTTAATACCTACATAAGCCTGAGTAAGGAGTGGATGTCTCGCCATACTAATATTATAGCTCAGTTGGTTGAAAACCAGAGCAAAATCAATACTACGTTAGGATTAATCTTAGATAGGCAAGCTTATAGAGATAGTAACTTAATTAAGTACGCTAAATTTGCCCAACTTTTGGGAATAATTAGCGAAAATGTAGAGGATTTAATGTCGGAATTATTTAGGGTAAAAAATACTTTAGCATTTATCCGTACATCCAACACCCATCATTCAATGATAGATATTCAGGTCTTAAGATCGATGAAAATTAAATTAAAATCCCTTTAATGATCAAATTTTAGACTAAGATTTGAGAGAATACTATGATATAATTAAACCTGGATACTACTACGTTGTAAAGCAAATAGTTATCGTTTTCGAATTTACCGTAGTCTCTCAAGATGTCCTTAATTTGTTTAGGCTTTCCATAGCACCCAATAAGAACCAGCAAGCCATTGTCCCATCCTATCCCTTTATTGCAACCAACGAGAACACGTTCGTGTACATGGAGGCAGAATGCCCGAAGTTTGATATCTGGTATCTCTTTGAAAAGAACATCAACCATCAAATCCGTTCCAAACCTGATTGTATCCAGCGCCTCATCTCGAATCAAGACCTAGACGAATCCTGCAGCTTCACAAGAATTTCCCTAGCAAGAGAAGCAATGGAAAAGCTCGACGACCAACACTACGTAGTATCATTTCCACGTGCAACGAAGGTACAAGTCAACTGCGAGAGAGAAGATTTCAGCACACTACAAGGCAGCTATCTCGCGACGATTCCTGTAAGCTGTTATCTACGCACGCCTGAGTTCACCATCATCAATGAAAATGACAAGATACAAGCACCCTTTCACCTTGACGAAAATCTCATACCCGGCTGAAGATCAAGATACAGCATTAACCCATGTCAGCCTCAACTCCATCGACCTAATAGGACTACATAATATTCAAGACAAGCTGATGATAGAAGCTCCCATTCAACTTGAATATCCAGCTCATGACATCGTGTATCACACCACCATCCCACTCTACTTCATGGTGCTAATCGCAACTGCAATTATATCTCTCTTCACTCGACGCCACTATCAAAGGAGAAATCTCAATGAATCTACAGTTCCTGACCCTACTACACCGCATGAACCAATCTACCATGTTCCTGACAGGGGAACCTTCCAGCAACATTTTCTCTTAACATCCTAAAACAGATGCTGATCTTCGGGTGGAGGAATTACACACACCTACACTATGAAGACCGCAGATGCAGCACTCACCTCATCGACAGGAATTACAAGCCGATGCATTTTGCCGACCCGTGGACGGCCACGTGATGCTGACATAGCATTGTCGCCGACCACGATTTCACTTAGATTTAAGTCATTCTATGTTCATACTTCGAACTAGTTTCTACGTTAAGTTTTTTGGAATTTTAATTTATTAAATTATATTAGTTTAAAATCATTTTTGGTTTTTTTTCGACCCTCCGGCTGTAGCCTACGTATCTCACTACTAGGCACTATTTAGGTTATTCATACTTCACAATACCAAACAATAACACAGATAGATGTAATTTTCTGCGTGCAGCTAGTTTAAGCATATTTGACTTATTTAGGAACGGTGTTACATGAGTCCTAGGGGATACTGTGAAGCAAAACCTGGCGCATGTGTGTTCGCTGCACTATGCTTTCAGCCCTAAGGAGAAGACAGGGTCCATACACAACATCTACGTAGTTCAGTTTAGATAAAACTAGTGACTCACACAGGTTCACGCGCAGGTCAACGCTAAGGTAGCCACGTATCCTATAGAGCACCTTAAATCTGTAGAAACACTCACTCACAACCTTCAATAAATGCGTTTCAAACCGCATGCTGCTGTCAAAGATTAACCCCAGATTTCGACACTCATCCACCCTTTCAAGTGAGCACCCCTTAATCGAAATAATCGAATGACATGCGGCTATATCTTTAATTAGTTTTTTTTTATCCAAGTATTTGTTTTTTAGTCACATGTATTTGGACTTGCTAGGGTTTAGAACTAAAGTGTTCCTTGTAGACCATTCCTTTATTATATTTAAGTCCGCATTCAGTTTTTCCACAGACTCATCTGTGTCCTCGGACCCAGTTGCTATGAATAGTTGTATATCATCTGCGTATATATGATAGTTGCAATTTTCTATACATAATACTATATCAGCTGAATATAAAATAAACAAAATAGGGCCCAAAATGGAAACCTGAGAGACACCTC
This sequence comes from Blastobasis lacticolella, assembly GCA_905147135.1. NCBI lineage: Eukaryota > Metazoa > Arthropoda > Insecta > Lepidoptera > Blastobasidae > Blastobasis > Blastobasis lacticolella. The sequence continues at coordinate 73,400 of LR990066.1, forward strand.
TGGACACCATTGCTGGTGAGGACCTTACACAAGAGCCATCAGATTTTGTAATTTTTAAAGTCTGGGACCGCTGACCAAGATAACTACCAAACCATGCCACCGCTGCTGCATCAAAGTCATAGCACGCCATTTTACTGAGAAGCAGAGGATTGTTAATACAGTTGAAGGCGCGGGAGATGTCTAGCAGTGCAAGAATTGTCCCCTCCCCCAGTCTCTCGCCCCCAAGATGTGATCAACGACATCCAATAGAGCCGTAGTAGTACTGTGACGTTTCCTAAAACCAGGTTGCAACTGTGGCAGCATATTATTGTGTTCGAGATACGCTTGTAGTTGGTCACACACCACTCTCTCTAGTATTTTGGACAGACAAGGTACTATACTTATCGGGCGCAGGTCAAGCAGAATTGGGTCGGCTTTTTTTGGGAGTGGGCGGACGAGTAAAACTTTCCATGTATCAGAGAACACTGATGTCTGGATAATGTATTAATTATATAAGTTAATATTTCTAAAGTTTGCAAAATCTTTCAATCATCAAAATCATATCAAGTGAGATTCTATCAATACCCATAGCATTTGACTTTAAACCCATAACTATTTTAGCTATTATGTGCCTCTGTGACCGTGTGTAGTTGAAATTCTGTCGTACAAAACCGCTCATTTTCAAAGTATTGTATTTCGTATTCATAAGCATCACTACTACCAGGCACGATCCGAAAATGGCTTTGATCACATCGGGATCCGAGAGATGAGACGGCAGCATTTCTGTGTTCTCTCAACACCGCTGATTTTCGTTTGAACAGAAGTCTTAATAGTCGTAAGTGATAACACAAGTCAGGGTTAAACCCTACATACAACAAAATTATATTTGAATCTAAACATTAGTAAAACGTAGTTACAACGTAGTCTGATTTTACAGAATAGACCTAATTTTCCAGGGAGGAATGATAAGCAAACAGAGCCTGAAGGGCTCAAATCCAAAAATACCCATAACATTGGTTATAAATGGAAAAATTGAAAATAAAAGTGTCAATGTGTTGAAAACAACGTTTAAACATGAGTCCTCATAACCGTAAGTATTACATAAGGCAAAGGAAGATCCTTCAGGGCTTATATCGACAAATGGCATAGTTCGAGAAAATTACCAATAAAAGATAGTTTGCGTTACAATTTACCATGTTAATCCGCGTTAGGCTTTTTTAATAGCTGAATTTTGTAAAAATGGGCAGCTTTTAGTTTGTACTGTTAATGTACAATAAACAATTTATACTACAATTTAGTACTTACATTACCAGTATAACAATTACAGATTCGGAAACATTATAACCAGTACAAGAGCGGTCTTATCGGCAATAGCGATCTTTTCCAGTCCGTTTTCGTAGTTTCCGTTTGTTTAGCCTTCGTCATAAGAAAGGCGCGTTCTTAATGTCTCGAACGCCATTGTTAGTTTGATTTCGATCAACAATGTCAATGTGCTCCTTCTTATCCTGTACCCTTCACATAAAATGGTATGCGTTTTAGACAATATTTGATTAGCTAAAAGACATTTCTATAGAAAGAAACCATAGAGCAGCAGTTTTCTTTTTCGTCAATGTTTCTAAGTACTACTTACGTGCTAGAAACCTACAGCGACTGTTTAAATGGTCAATGTTGAAGGACATTCTCGTTGTATTTTTGAAAGGTTATTGATGCAATTGACTCGTTAGATGTTATCGATAACAATTCAAATATTTATGCTATGTTTAAAACAGGGAAAATAAGCATCTGAACGAATGTATAGGGTTGAGGATACCTTCATTCTGGTCATCTTGGCATTAATGTCCTAGTTATACTCTCGCGCGTGAGGGCCAAAGGTCCGCCCAAACTAGTATAAGATAAGCTAGTGTCTCTATAGACGCGCATAACATCTGCCGATAGTTTGTCTTCTGTATAGATGTCGGATGTAAATAATGTACCTAAGCTGTTTCGCCTTTGTAGAGCGTCGTCTCCAAACAGATTGGAAAGTTGTCTATCTTCACGACTGAGCAAATTTTTTTTCTGCTCTGTGGTCGTTTCTGTCGCAAGCATGAGAATAAATACGAAGCCGAAACTAAACTCGGATATGGAATTCAATATCGAAAGTGTAAACAAATTGCCACTGTAAAAATAAACCCAAGATGTAGTAAATTTAAAATAATTAAAATATTGTTATAAATTATCACATTCAAAATGAAATAACTAGTGGCCTTATAGAAATAACTGTTATATTTCATTTTGAATGTGATAATTTTTATCAATATTTGAATAAACTGTATTTTGATCTTGAATTTCATCTCCGGGTATAGCCGATGTGCATTCTTTACCGACAATTAAACAGTGTACAGTTGTATATGATTAAAATAGCTCATGCAAAGCTTCACTTAAGACTCCAAAAAGGCTTTAAATTTTTAACAGATCTTCCGTATTGAAGTTAATTATGTTTCAGTTTATGATTTCTGTGCTAATTGTATTTTCTTTATACGTAAAGTTGCAATTGAAATCGACAAAATAATTAGAAAATCATAGCCACCCGGGCAGTTATAGATAGGTAAATAGATACATTGATAAATTCTGTATTCATCATCATTATCACAGCCCGTAACAGTCCATTGCAGGACTTAGGGCCTCTGCCACGAAAGGGGAGGTAATTGCCACAATCTCCACGCTTGGCAGGCGGGTTGGAGATCGCAGTATTTAAATATAACAATAGAAAATGCTGCTGTCCATTTTCCAGACTACGGAGACTCTTGATCTTTTGCCTCGAAAACATTAGTCGCCTTGTACGACACCCGTGGGCGTAAGCTGCCGGACACCACACGGCCAAATTCCGTATTCTGCATTGCTTACACAATGATAATTACATAAAAACGTAGAGCAAAACCTTACCAGGGGACTTACCATGAGCTCTTATAGCAGGACCTAAACAGAACTGCCTGCTTAGAACGAGACAGCGCTATACGTGTTTAGGCCCAGCTATAAGAGCTCATGGTAAACCCCCAGGCATTTTACAACGCAACTAGTGAGGTACGTAGTGAGAAACACAGAAAATAATAAAAAAATGTATTTTGAATTTAGATGTAGATAGACATTGCAAAGTATTTATTGCAAACTATTCTTTTGTTTTTGAATTGTGCCAATCTAAAAAAATGTAAAATACGTTCAAATAAAGAAATGTAAGTTCTGGCTACCTCCATTTTTTATACTTGGAAATCTATTTATTGTGTTTGAAAACATGAACGTTAGGTAACCTAGGGCGGAAGATTTATTTTTGTTTTAGGTGCATTTGAACCCTTAAACGAGCCCTTGTCAATTCATTTAAAATTGATTTTCCATGAGATAACTCGTTATCCGTATGTAAAAAGGGTTAGATGACCAAATTATATAATTGGCCAAATACTACTCATTGCATATTTTTGTATTGTTTATAATGTGCTATAGATGTTAAATAGATGTTTTGTTTTGTAACTGTAAACCCTTTCATAAGATGTACTAGTTATTGGTGAATTAAATATTTGAATGTATGTTAAATTGAGTTGTTTTTAATCAAGTTATAACACTGCCAATTGTTAAATTCCTAGTATTTGAATCAAAAAATAAATGCAAGTTGTGACTGTTAATGCGTTAGTTACCTAAGCTGCAGGGGATCGAGAGAAACCAAGAAATGGGAAATTGAAACTAATTCTATTTTAAGATTTATTACAAGCGAACTACTGACTAATGCGCTTATTCGCGCTTTTGGCTAAATTCAGTCGCCTAAATTCAGCGTGAGAGCAAATCAAAGTGGAATAAAATAATGTCCATTTTTGTATCACGCCTTTTGAAAAGCGGAACGACGCGTAACAAAATATAAGTGATACAAAAATGTATCTTATTATACGAGCAATACATTCCACTTTGATTTGATCTCGAGCTATTTGCGACTGAATTTAGTAAATTACTCGACTAGCCTAACCTAGAGTAGCACTTCTAGTCAATGTTGGACTATGGACTGCACTAAATGAATAAGAATCCTATCCTACCTCAAGTTATTAATGCTAAGGGATCGATTTATCAGACACCCTAATTCAGGCACCTAGATAAGGATCCCAGACTAGGACGTTATGATTACACTGCCCCTGTAACGGCAATCCTGGCTGAGGCAGGATTCCTATGTAGGGGCAGTATAAAGAGCCTCGTCCGTCTGTCAGCAGGGGGACCACTGGCAGGTGAGGTTGACTTGGACCAATGACATGGTGATTAGGACCTATAGCCCCCCACATAAATAACAATCATAAATCAACAACTAATCACAACAATTATCTCTCTCTCATCGCTCGCTGCATATCCTTCGTCATCATATCAATCAATTCACAAACAATGTATCTAAATGTTCTGTAAATTATTTATTTATATTATTTTTATATTAGCCCGAATCATCCCACTGCTGGGCAAAGACCTCCCCCCGATTCTTCCACTCTTCACGATCAAGTGCCAATGCCGCCAGTCACTTTCGACGGCCCGCAGCTCATCTGTCCACCTTTTCTTGGGTCTGCCGTGACGTCGTTTCCGAGAATTGGGTGTCCAAACTGTGACGGTTTTAGCCCATAACTCCTCCGACATGCGGCAAACATGACTTGCCCAGTTCCATTTCAGCTTTCCCGCTTTAGTGGCTACATCTGCGATCTGCGTTTTGGAGCGCAGCGTCGAGTTTCGGATTCGGTCCATCAATCTAACTCCTAACATGCTACGCTCCATGGCCCGCTGGCAAACCCCGGGTTTAGACTTTTGAGCTTTAGTCAAAGACCAAGTTTGAGCCCCGTAGGTGAGTATTGGGAGAATTCACATGTCCATGAGCATCCGTTTTATGGAGAGTGGTAAATTTCCCTTCATGTAATCTTTCATGGACTAATAGCTCCTTCAGGCGTTATTTATACGGCGTGATACCTCTTTGTCTTGTCGCGGCTGGAAGGAAACTAATTGGCCCAAATAAGGAAAATCATCGACATATTCTGTAAATACAAAATTATATTTTAATACATCGCTGTGTAAATACCTATGACTAATCAACCACACTTATATTATTAATTAAATTATCCATTATTTTGTTGTCACAGATACAGGCTGAGCTCTAATTTTATAATTATGAAAGCTATAAACTCCTAATAAAATTATCAAAATGTGATTGATTCAAATGTAATCACGTTGTCTCGATGCACGACCGACACCGCTCACGTTTTGTGTCGTCAGCATCTCGGCGACGCTCATTGCTGTTACTGACTGCGTTTTAAATAAATTACTGTGCTCCGGACTTTGTCATTTTTTTAAACTTGTCCTTATAATTTTATATTGACATTATGATAAAAGGCAAGGTGTCTAGTGAATCAAACCCACGCCCTGATACCTACCACCGTCTTTTTGATCTCTCGATCCTACATACCGTGAATCGGCAGTGCTTGCTTTTGCATGATGGAGAGTTTTAAGGATTTTGACCGGTATAAATGTTTATTTGTTGTCTCATAACTTCTAAACTAAGTAGGTACCTACTTACTTATCGTAAGAAGTATCTTCATTATCCACAGGTTGGTCTATGTGACTTCATAATAAATTGAATATGATGCCCTCTAGAGGACAAAGTCATAAAAAAATTATAATAATGAAAAGGATAGGTACATTAATATATTAAACAGGCAGCATATTCCTTATTTTCAATAAAAATTTATATAATGATGATAGAACAGGGCTGAAGGGACTTGCATCTACTTATTTTCTTGTTCTTCAAAATGTTTACAACGCAACACTTCCAATTTGCAACCCAGACATCGCCATGTCTGGTCTTAGGAAACCTAGAAAAACAAATAAATGTAAATACGCGATTAATCCTTCAAGTTGTTTCAAAAATGTCATTTAGGTACATTTTGGTATGAAACCCTAATTTATACATATAAAATAGAGGAACGCTATTTACAAGATTTGAGTATTAAAATTTTATACAATTAATACTACATCCGACACTGTTAGCATCAAAATATATTTGATCACCGAAATATTGCTCAATTTTCCAATAATTTTATATCTATATTTAATGGCATGTTGTTTTAAGGTAACGCATTTCAATTTTTGCAAATTCACACTATTACGATGCATATTTTTGCTTACTTACCGATGAAAAGAGCCATCAATCCAGGTGTATTTCCATAATTTGCGCTTTCACATTAATGTGCACTAAATTACACCGTCTTTTAAATGGTTTGATTTAAATTTTATTAAGAAATTATAAAATTTACACCGATGTTTTAAAAGAAACGTCAGGACGTTGTTAGCTTGAGCAGCATGTCAAACGATCAAAACATTTTGCGCGTCATTTTCTTAGAGCTTATATGAATAAAATTCAAAATTTTTATTGATTAGGACATTAAATATCTCTTTCAATCGTCAAAAAGGAGGGGGTAGGAAAGTAGGATGGAAACACACAGTGACACGCTGACCGCCCTATGGCCGTAGATAAACGTATCCCTCGCCAACCACGACCGAACCGTGCTCGACAATGCCAGGCAGAGCCGGAACGCTATATACTATTATATAGGTATGTCTAGTATAATTAAGAAAAACCACCTAAAACTACAGCAAGAGTAAGCCAGTCCACCAAGGCAGCACGCGTTCACGAGTATAACGCAGGGCCCAGCAATCGTCCAATTCAACCATATTTGAGGGAAAAGAGCGACCCGGCCCCCACGCCACCGCCAGACAGACTTTTAAGTGAGCGTGCATCACACATGCTGCATGTGATAGGTAGTCGCTCCCACCCTACTCTATCCTATCCCAACCCTATCGCTACCTTACCCCTACCCTATCCTACCATTGCCTTAACCCAACCCTACCACTACCTTACCCCTACCCTACCACTACCTTACCCCTACCCTACCACTATCTTACCCCGACCCTACCACTATCTTACCCCTACCCCACCCTATACTACCTTACCGCTATCTTACTCCTACCCTACCCTACCCCTACTTTAACTACTACCCTACCCCTACCCTAGCGCAGACAGGAGACACCATTTGTGGGAGAGGAAGGAAAATTAACGCCGCTTCCAAGGTGGTTCTCCGTGGGGGAAAGAAACGGCAAGAAACCCACAGAGCCTACGTTAATTCTTTTTTTTTAAACATGTCTTATTTTTTTGAATGGTACTTTAAATTTATTAAATGGTAAATACTGAATATCTGTTGGAACCTTATTATAAAAGCGTACACATTGACCCATAAATGATTTGTGGACTTTGGCGAGACGACAAGCACCAGCAACAAGCTTATCTTTATTTCTCGTGTTAATATTATGAACATCACTATTCTTCTTAAATAAGTGTAAATTTTTATGAACATACATTAAATTCTCATATATATATATGTCGGAGAAAGGACTAGAGAAGACTCGCCCATGAGCGAGTAATGGCCATCAGAACGTATTTATCGGGATTTCGTAGCAATAAAGGGGTATCTATAGTGTTTTAAGAATGTATTGTCAAATTAAAGCCACATTTACGAGTTTACAATTGTAGCCGAGACCCGCGGGTTATTTGCGAAACCCTCCACCACCCATGGCCAATCTCGTCAGGCCGATCCGCGGGAGATGCGCCGGGGCTCTTACTAGTTGCCACATACGCACAGCTTGACTCCCTACACATTGTTAACAGTACATCCTGCACTCACGTTTCTATTTTCTGGAGCTTTCACGCATCTCTTTAACGCATCAGGATTTACGCTTCTTCGCTCTTGAATGGCTTCTAATTCTTGGTCCCAATATCCTTGCGGCTGCCGTCGCCGCCATGCTGCTTGTGACGTTGTCATAATAGTTGCCACCCGTCAGGTGGCGCACCAATCGACATCCAGGCCAAAGAGATGGACTAAGAGACTCATGATCATCTCCGACACGGCTATCCTGCTATACACACGTCCTCGTGTGTTATCTGTAACACGAAAACATCACAGCACAATACCATATTCGCTCGGTCACTCCTGACCCCACGGTGATCAGACACCCAAAACTACTACTCACTCAAACAAAACTCAAAACCACCTTTCATTGTCACTCGTCTTAGTTTTGTAACCGGTAGGTGCTCTACACTGTAACGTTTCAATACGAAACTGCCAAGGTCGTAATAGTAACAACCCTTTACTAAATATCTGTCAGCTCGTAGTCTATTCTTCGACCAAATCCCAGTTGCATAAAATCAGAAGTAACATGGTATATCGGGTCTCTACATGTGAGAACACAGTCCGTCGGCTGTATGTAACTTTGCACTAACTGACATTTGACTAACTGTTTGGTAATACAACTAAATTTGTAATAATTTGTGAGGAAACAGCGTAAATTCTCCTACCCTTTTCACTATGCAAAAACGTCTGATTAGAATTATAGCCAATATTGAAACTACTGACAGCTGTAAATCTTATTTTATACACACAAATTCTTCACTTTACCCTGTATTTACATATTGGAGGCTCGTAAATTTGTATGAAAATATCTCAAATTCGTTTTCTCTACCATTGTACCATCTCCACTAATGTATTATTACACTACATTTTGAATTAATGACAATAATCAGCCCTGTAATTATCCACCACTCATCCCTGCGACTATATTGACCATCCTTGCTAATCATCTCTGTGATTATCCAACAATCATCCCCGCGACTACATGTTAGTCAACCATATGGCTTCCTATCGAATTTGCATGACTATAGAAAAGTTAATTCTAGCATCCTCTAACAGAACAATTCAACTGTCTGCATAATTTCAGTATCAAAACATCGCATATCATTTTATTATGAAATTCTTAAATTTATTATTCAATCTATTGATTTGTTACGTTGTCATTTTGATTTCTGTAGGTACTTTTGTACAGATTAATAATATTATTATTATGTATCAAATAATTATATTGTATCGCTAATTATTATTGACGAACCCTAAATGAATGCACATTTTTGTCTGTATTAACTGCTAGGTATATAAATGTACTTGTGTTTACTTTGGGCAATAAATGAATCTGAATCTGAATCATATGGGAACCTTCTGCATTATTACATAAATAATTACCTCTACTACCCAATACTAAAACATGTAAGTAATAATTTTAATACTAAAGACTCCAGAACATCAGACACAAAAAGGTATTGTTTTCTGTTTTATTTTCGATCCCCCACAGAATAATCCACCCAGACTAGCAGACGCCACACAGGCCAGTAGATGCCACACAGGCTAGTAGATGCCACACAGGCTAGTAGATGCCACACAGGCCAGCAGATGCCACTCAGGCTGCAACAACCTACTTTATTACTCACTAAGTACAAACTGAATACTTAATATGTTACAACGGTCTAACCCTAGATCCTTTTTTACTGCTTATCGTACGTTTAGAATTCGATAGAAGGTAGCCAGCAGGTAGTAGCATGCAGGCGCTACGTATTTGACGCAGTTACAGTTTAACATCGTACGTGTACCCACGAAAGTAATAACATTGGCTGTAACAGTACCTACCACCCATTATTAATGTTACCCATACATTTTATTTAAATAATAATATTATCATGGTACCCCACGACTTCTCGAAGGTTACTTTAACAGATTGCGGAAAAACGAGCTTAATAATTTATTTACTATACAGAGGAAGAAGAACTATATAGAGGAAATATAACTCGACGCTATCGAGTAGTCTATAACTTTAATAAGCCGCCCTCGTTATTGTACATCATTTACAATTAGTCGGTTTACACCGTCTATGTTTGGTGTCACATTTGACAAGAATCATAATCCCTGAAGGAGGGCGCTAGGTCTTTCTCCGAAACGTCATTATTTTCATTTCACAACCGAGACATGTTAGTTTCTTTTTCCGTCACGTTCCTTCTTATCCATGTTCCATTGTTGGCGACATTCCATTTCTGTCCCAGAATACTACATCCTTACAGTATTGTTGCATAAAACGCAGGACTAGCGCCACAATAAAATTGACAGGTCACCTCTGTTGCGGTCAAGCTATATAAAAATTACACAACTGAATACAATTTGCAATTATCGGTAAACAGTTACTTTTTTTTTTACTAACGTAATATTCAATAACTTTCAACAAAACCCAAATAATAACTTATTATCGGTAATCAAAATATTATCTGTTAGAAAATGTATGAAAAGCTACATCTATCGCACACCCCATAATTAAACGCACGCCACTCAAAGACCGAAGAAATACCAGATATACACCTACGCCTAGTCGTCTACGAATGGGGTCATACAAGACTGTATGCTCTGTTCGATTCGACACGAATATAATGAAGGAGTATCATAGTTTGCTATCTATTACATTTTAATAACTGCAGTAAGTTGATAGTATTTATGATAAGTCTGAATTGGAACCTCACGGTAGGTACTCAGGTACACAAAGTTCTACATTATAAATAAAAACAAAAACATGTCCTATATGTAGTACCACGAGACACGTATCCCAAAGGAAACAACAATAGTACCAACCATCGAGCAATCACAAAATAACCAGATCATCATTCGGTACTTATCATTTTTTACATACAACGCTTTTGTACATAGCTTGAAACAGTCACCATCTGGTGGTTCCGCGCCTATAGCATTCATCGGCACGGTAAGCCAAGGTACCTAACCCCAAAGGGTAGATAAAATAACAATTAATTTCTGCGCCTAATAACAAATAATCAACATGAAACAAGCTTAAAGAAAATAAAATTATCACATAAAACCTAGTATTCAATCAAACTAACCATACCTTGCTCGGCAGACGTTACGCTGTTAATCATCGACAAAGTATTTAACCAGATGGAACCAAAGTAGATCACATAACTAAAGTGAATAGGCTTTGCCCATAAAATAAGGTACCAATCTCTTTTGCTTTTGCCTATACTTTTCATAAAAGTCAAGAATGGGGTGTCATCAGCTGTTCGTGCGAAATCGGCCATATTTGTTTGTAACAATATTGATTTTTTTAGTTTTGTCGTAGAAGCCGTTTTAACCTTTTTTTACCACACCGCATTTGTGAATAATGTTTTTCAAAAACCATATTTCAGTGTACCCTGGCATAAGCCGGGCCTGATCTCTATAATGATATTGATTATTTTACCACACATAACCCTTCTAAAACCTTTCGTAATTCTTTATAATGAAACCGTAGAACTATTGTCCAATTATTTTTTCAGATTGAAAGACTCCGTCACTAAGTTGGTACATAGAAACTCAGTACTTAGTAACTTTCCATCTTAGTTCGTTACACATTATTTGTGACAACAAATTTAATTTACCCACACCGATTCTTTCACAAGTAAACATGGTTCGACTCACCGAATGCAAAATTTTAGCGTGTATGCCTTGTAGGTTGTAAGTTGTACGTAATTATGGACCAACCATGAACTAGCACTCTTTCTTGTATTTGCACCAGACTTTTGCCATTTCGTCGTATCTTACGCCGCTCAGCATTTCGTACACGCAGTTTATTTCGCATGAAAAAAATAAGATCGAGCATTAACATTGTGGACGTGAAGATCTTTATCCCACTTCTGATGTCGGAGAAAGGACTAGAGAAGACTCGCCCATGAGCGAGTAATGGCCATCAGAACGTATTTATCGGGATTTCGTAGCAATAAAGGGGTATCTATAGTGTTTTAAGAATGTATTGTCAAATTAAAGCCACATTTACGAGTTTACAATTGTAGCCGAGACCCGCGGGTTATTTGCGAAACCCTCCACCACCCATGGCCAATCTCGTCAGGCCGATCCGCGGGAGATGCGCCGGGGCTCTTACTAGTTGCCACATACGCACAGCTTGACTCCCTACACATTGTTAACAGTACATCCTGCACTCACGTTTCTATTTTCTGGAGCTTTCACGCATCTCTTTAACGCATCAGGATTTACGCTTCTTCGCTCTTGAATGGCTTCTAATTCTTGGTCCCAATATCCTTGCGGCTGCCGTCGCCGCCATGCTAGTTGTGACGTTGTCATAATAGTTGCCACCCGTCAGGTGGCGCACCAATCGACATCCAGGCCAAAGAGATGGACTAAGAGACTCATGATCATCTCCGACATATATATTGTGTCGGCATTGTCATTATATCAATATTCCTGAATTTATCTCTTAGTGAAGTTCTAGGTCTCAATTGATAAATCGCGCGAATAGCTCTTTTCTGCAATACAAATACATTGTGCCAGTCGGCAGCGTGTCCCCACAGCAGTATGCCATAGGCCATAATACTGTGGAAATAACTAAAGTAAACTAATCTTGCTGTAGCCTCGTCAGAAATACCCCGTATTTTCTTTACAGCATATTCTGCAGAACTTAGCCTTTTCGCCAATTTATCAAGGTGAGGACCCCATTGCAATTTATTATCCAGAGTAAAGCCTAAAAATACTGTGGAATCAACAAGATTCAAATTTTCGCCTTTTATTTGTACATTAATGGGCACTAATCTAACATTTGTCAAAGATAATTTTAAACATTTTGTCTTCTTGCCATTCAGTAATAAATTATTAACCGTAAACCAGTTTTCCACTTCTGCAATAGCCTTGTTCACGTCTTCATATGTTAATTGTTGTCTTTTTACTTTAAACACTAAAGATGTATCGTCCGCGAACAAGACAATTTCATGGGTATCTTTTACAAAGTACGGTAAGTCATTTACATAAACAAGAAACAAAAACGGGCATAAAATAGATCCCTGGGGGACACCCATAGAGACAACAGACCCCATAGATCTCTCTCCGTTCACATCAACTTTTTGAATTCTATGACTCAAGTATGAATTTAGCAAGTTCAGGGCCAAGTCCTTTATTCCATAATGTTGTAATTTCCTGACCAAAATATCATGATTAACGCAATCAAAGGCTTTGGATAAATCGCAGAAAACCCCCAAGGCATCACGTGATTCCTCCCACGCCCCAAAGATATGTTTAATAAGATCAACACCTGCATCAGCTGTTGAACGACCGCGAGTAAAACCGAATTGTTTATGATGCAATAGGTTACCTCCATAAAAATGAGCCTTTAGTTGATTTAATATGATTCTTTCAAATATTTTACTTAGAGTTGGTAAAATTGAAATTGTCTAAAATTTGTAGGATCCGTTGTATTACCAGTTTTCAACAATGGAATAACTTTACTGTGCTTCATCAGGTCAGGAAATTCACCATTATCAACACAATTATTAAATATATTCGCTAAGTGGACAGCAATAACATCAATTACAGAGCTAATAATTTTTACTGACATACCATCAATGTCGGCAGTTGCTTTCATTTTTATGGTTTTAAAAGCCTTAACTATATCTTGAGGTGTTGCATGCTCGAACTTAAAATCGATGACACTCTCGGGTACATTTTGTTTTAACAAGTATTCAGCGAGAGCAGGAGACGAATTTAAGGATTTTGTAGTTGACACTGGAATGTCTGTAAAAAATGTATTGAATGCCTCCGCAACTTCCGAGTTTTTGGTAACAACATTATCATTTATCTTTAAACTGTAGTTAGTATCGCGATTTGTTACTTTTCCAGTTTCACTATTTATTATCTGCCATGTGGATTTTACTACATCTGTGCTATTTTTTAGTTTGTGTTTAACGAAATTCGATTTAGCTGTAGCACAAACGCGTTTAAATAACTTCGAATAATGTTTAACATAGTCAGCAAATTCTTCGCTATTATTATACGCCCGTTCTGCATAGAGCTCATATAATTTATTTCTACTCTTATGTATTCCTGCTGTCGCCCAATCGCTAAACATAAGTTTGCTGTTTACTGCTTTCACCTTTAGTTTGAATATACTATTACTTTCAGTTTTTGTCATGTGTAAAACTGAATTATAATATTCATTTGTATCATCAAAATACTTTAAATTAGATGATTTCTCTATAATGTTATTTCTAAAACTGTTTAGACGGTTGTTGTTAATTGGTACAAATTTAATAGTATTTTTTGTTTCTTTCCTCATATTAACATTAAACACAGCTAATTGACCACAATGATCGGATTGTAATTTGTTTATTACAGACTGGCTACATGCCTGGATATCACAAAAAATGTTGTCTAGACAAGTTGATGTAGTACTTGTTATTCTAGTAGGCTCTAAAAATAAGTTGATTAAATTATGACACTTAAATAATGATATTAGCCTACCAGTATATTTACAAGATACGTCTAATAAATCTATATTAAAATCTCCACAAAAAACAATATTTTTATTACAATTGCTAACTTTAATAAGGGCTTCATCCATAATTTTCTCGAAACAATCAAATGATGAAGCCGGAGGTCTGTATACGCTCATTACAATAAGTCGCTCAAGTTCTATACAGGCAATTTCAGCAGTTCGTTCAACAGACAGCTTGACAATATCAGTGCGTTCCTTGCATTTAAGGCAATTACGAGCAAGTATTAGGGAGCCTCTATGAATTGCTTGCCCTCTTGTAAACGAACATGCAAGTTTATGGTTGTTAAAGCCAAATATGAGCTGGTGATCTTTTAACCAATGTTCAGTAATGCAAAAAATATCAACATTTTCACCGTTCATGAATAGCTCAACTTCCAATTCTTTATGCGTCATGCCTTGGATATTTTGATGTACTAAGTTAACTATACAATTTTGTTTATTATTATAACATTTTACTTTACGTACATCCAAAGGCTTAATACCACTATTTACAAATGACTTTATACCAGAGCAGTCCTGTATATTCTGAACAATGTCAAAAGATTTACTGTTCAAGTCTAACAGTGGACTGTTATATGCTGCTGATATGATACAGGACGGCTTACATACTAGTTTAAACAGTGACCCTTTTTGTTTATTAACAAATCGGCACTCTGGTCATATCTACCTACGGTAGGAGAAATCAATAAATTAATACGGTACGCTAACATTGTAGCCAGTTTGAATAGACGAAACAACTAGATAGCAAAATTCATAATCATTGTAGAGTGAGCGAACAGAGAATATTTGTTTTCTGTGTTTAGTCTGGTATGTCTGTGGTGTGGTCTTATTATAGCACCGCCGATGAGCGCGGAGATCGCAGCTTGGGCTTCTTTTTTGCCTTACTGGATTGGGGCTGCTTCAGGGTGTTGCTCGTTGCAGATTCCGCTACCTTTTTTCTTTTCTTCTTTAAGACCATCGTCTACGGTCGCGTAGGGACAGGTCTCATCGGAGTAGAAGGGATTGCGCCGGCTCCGACACTTGAGCCGAAGAAGCAGTTGGCTGCGTTTTCCGACTCCATACTTCCAGGTGATGGGAGAGGAGGAAAGAAGGCCGCGTCGTTTATATTTAGACCCTCCTTTACAACAGGTTGCTGTTGCGGGGCTGCCATAAACACTTTATCAAAGGCCGACGGAGGCCGGATACGCTTTTCCGGCAAGAGCCGGTCTCGGAGCGCCTCCAACCTGGCGTTCATCATAACCCCCACCTGGGACATAATGACTCGGCATATCTGCTCCAGGTCGTCAGCCTGAAGTTGAGGAGCAGGGGCTATAGGGGTAGAGACGGTTTGTTCTCCTGCCCTCCTATCTACTTTGAGCTGCTCAACTTACTTACGGAGTTCGGACAGTTCCGAGTGCGGGCGGAAAACCAGCGTCTCTAACGCTGGTTTTCCGCCCGCACTATTTTCACCTTCTCAGTGGCGGTCCGTTCATCTAGCATATCTGCAGCATACCTCATACAAACCACGGCTTTTTTGAGGCTGCAAACGGAGGTACCCTAATAGGTGACTTGATTTCAGCGCAACTGTCTCTATCGAGTTTGCTGCGGTTTTCACCCGACCATTTAACTCGGTCACTGTGAGGAGGGTCCGCCGGCAGCCACACGCACTGCCTGCGCTTACCAGTCACTACGGGCCCTGTCACCCATATCCTCGATTTTCTCTGCTAGTTGTTTTTCGATGGCGTTCTTTGTTTGAGCTGTCAACCCGAAAGCGGTCGGGGGTTGGCCTCGACCGCTACGTGCCGTCGCTGGGCTGGGCGTCACCGATGGTCGCTCCTTACCCGAGTCTGATTTGTCCGAAAATCCAGAAGCACCTTGCAGTATTCTAGGCTTTGCCTTCGGGGCTGAAGCTGAGTCCTCGCTCGACCCGGCATCGCTCATCGCTGGGCCACTTTTCGAAAGCTGGTGCTTCCGGAAAGTCTTGGGCGGTGAGCACCTCTTCGGGAATCGACCCACTTTGCCTACGCCGGCTATCATCCGATTCCGATGATGCCCTGGTGACCGCCGTCTTGAGTTGTGCGTGGTGACTCAGTCCGCTTTTCATAAATGAGGCGACCTTCGCGACGCATCTCACGCCTCTCATTACTGGCTCTATTTGCCCGCCGACTCTTAGGCGTGGTTGGACTTCAGGTAGGATTACCACGTCCTTCTACCTCACCCTCAGTTACGATGTCCATTTCGGATACATCAGTAACAATCACCTCCCCAACACCAACACAGCTACACTTTTGCGGGGAGACCTGGGATCGAAGGACAGGATGTGAGGGTTTGGTTAGTTGTGCTGTCGCGACAACCGGAAAGTGCGTCCGAACCCGCAATCCAGCGCATACCAGGTGTTGTGGTCATGTCTCGCAGCCTGGGGCCGGGCCGGGGACCTTACCATCATTGGCCGGGCCACGAGGAAGGACAACCTTTCTAAACTACCCAACAGTAGAAGAGGGGTTTTGGGCAGCCCTACTTTAAACCCTGTATGTTAAGTCCTGAGGCCCCCGGAATGAGCGTCACCCGGGGGTTCTCTCGCTTGTATCGGCTCAACTCGTGGGAATCAAATTATAAATTTATCTTATAAAAATAAAATTACTGAAGAGCCTGAGAAAGGCGGTGATGATGTAGTGCCCGCGAATGGTGGCGCAGATGTAGAGACCGCGAAGGGCGGTGTCAACACGCGAATTAGGAGCGGGTCTTGCCGCTCGCCCTTAGTGGTGCTGGAGCGCCTACCGCCCCAGGCGTTAAATAAACGTTGTACTAGAAAGTCAGATTTCTACTCACAATCCATCACAATGTCAATCGCTACCGGAAACGACATGGCGCAGTTTTCCCGGGAGCATCGACATGAAGCAGATGCGACTGGCGGTGTTAGTAGCGTGTCCTGATCGCTTGCTATGCAGCCCGGAATAAGCTATGCTGACTCCCTTGTAATGGACGGTCGCAGCGCAAAAACGGATCGTGTTGGGGAGGTGATTGTTACTGATGCATCCGATATGGACATCGTAACTGAGGGTGAGGTAGAAGGACGTGGTAATCCTACCTGAAGTCCAACCACGCCTAAGAGTCGGCAGGCCAATATGTGACAGTTGATATGTAGTTTGTGTTGTGGTGTATTGGCGCCAAAGTGTGGATTTGTGCGTGTGTATGTGTGAAATGTGTGTAACTGATAGAGAGGACGGGAGAGGAGCAGCCGACCCTTACCTCAAGTGCAGAAAAAGGATCGATGACTCTCTCGGTTCCTCTGAGAGCAGAGGAAGAGACAGAAATGGCATCGGGTTATTAGCCTCGTGACTACCAAGATCCCTCATAGGAAGTTAGTAACCAAGCGCCCAGGGTGTACCGCCTTGGTCATGCTACTCTTCCCCCGGGTCGTAACCCAAAGGGACCAAACCCACCACCAATCCATGCTCCTGCCCACCTCTCGGTACCTATGCGGAGCGAATCACGGGAGGTGCGCGCTGTACTTGCCGGAGACTCTTTCCAAAACGCGCACTTTCTTCACTCCCTACAAATTATCTTTATCTTTGTCCTACAGTTTACGGACGACTTCGGTTTCCTACCTGCTCATCGCATCCGGTCTAGCTGACTATTGGTCTTCCAGTTCTAGTTGACGCCTTCTCTTATGCCACTCATGTGCGCACATACTAAACAACGAAAAGTTTTCCTTACTTGCTACCAAGTCTTGATGTCCGATCGGGTCGACTCTTGGTAACCTGAGTTTCTCGAACATGGATTTTCTCAAGTCTTCGTACAGGCTGCAAACCCAAAGGATGTGATCTCTGGTTTCGTCTGATCCTCCACAGTATCATCTAGCCGTATCGCTGAGTGCGAGCTTGTGCAGACGACTCCTGAAACTGCCGTGACCGGTCAGCAACTGAGACACCTGGTGATCCGGCTCGATCCCGTAGACCTGTGAGCCTTCGTCAATAATACTAGTGCCTGCCTCTGTGACCTTATGAGCACGCTATGCACTACATAAAAAGACTGCCGCAGCGTAAGTCAACGTGCTGACATATGTCCCCGCGTAGAGGACATGGAGCGCGCGAAATCGAACTCCCCAGGAAGATGCTGAGATCCTCGGCATCTTACCGAAGCAGTTTGCCGCTCGTTCCCCAATCGATAAAGCGTGCGGCGAGAAAGATCGCGCCTCATCGATCACGACACTCAGTACTTTGGCCTGCTGGACAGCCGGGATGGTGACACCGTTCCTCCTGATGATGAACTTGCCTTATACTGTGATCGTAGAGAAAGAAAGCCGATTTCGAACACCGCAATCCGAGACCGCGTCCAACAGAGTGTTGGACATCTTTTCGAGGAGGTCTCGCGATGATGCCACCACTACCGCCCTCACGTCATTCGCATATGCCTTCAAGAATACTCCTTGGGGCGCCGGGAGTCATAGGAAGTCGTCCAGTAGTAGGTTCCATAAAGTAGGCCCGAGTATGGATCCCTGGGGGCATCCCATAGTGGATGCTTTCCACAAAACCTGGCTGCTTACGAAGAGACCAACACGTCTGTTGCCAAAATAACTGACTAATATGCGGTAAATATAGGGCTTACACCCAAACTGTTTGGCTTTCATTTCATATTGTTAGTCGATAGGTCAGTCATATTAGAAAAGAAAATGTTGCGTAATAATAAGAGCACCCGTTATAATAGATGAGTTCTAATCGCGCTTTAATTCTGACTAACCAGTTCATTTAAATACAACACAATTTGTTTTCTGTTATTTTATGGCAGTGTTATTTTCCTTAATTAACTTACGATTATTCATATACGTGGTTTTGAAAGGAACACACGTATTTAATCGTTATATTTGAGTCTCGGCTTCCAATGCTCTAATACAAGTTTTACAAAAATTTGTGTTATTTATTAGTGAGATACCAATTGGTTTTGCATTTTTCGCCGAAGCGATATCGACACCTAGGTAAGTACCTATTTATTTTAAATTCTCCCGAACAGCTTGACTGATTTCGATACTTTAAATTGTGTTGTACGGAATTGGCTGGATGGTGAAGTACCTACCTATTACTTACCAGGCGGGGTTGCTGTCGCGATGTGTTTTAGGTTTTGACAAAAGCAGCGCTAATGAATGAACACTTTGACGACCTGAGATGTTCAGTTAGTTAACATGCCGGTCGCCATGCAGAGGTCCTGGGTTCGATTACCGGCCGAGCAGAAATTGAAATGATGAACTTTAATTTCTGTTACGAGTCTGGGTGTGTATGTATTAGGTTGGGGAAAAAGTCTTTTTTCATATAGTATGTATGAACTTGTAATAAAACCTCTTTGGCTATACTATTTGTACCTGGCTGGTTTTGGTATCATTTAATAGTTTAAATTTTAAAGAAGATAATTCCAAATTCAAATGATGAAAATGCGTAATTTTCATTTGTTTTTCTTACCGTCAAGATGAGTGAATCTAATGAAGAAATTCGATACATTTTAAAATTTTACTACAAAAAGGTAAAATTGCAACGCAAGCCTCGAAAAAAATTTGCAATGTTTATGGACCTAATGCAGTGTCTGTGAGAGTAGCACAAATTTGGTTTAAGCGTTTTCAATCCGGAAATTTTGATGTCAAAGATGCACGTGCGCTGGTCGCCCTGTTACGGATAAAATGGATGCTATTTTTGAAAAACTGGAGCAAGATCGGTATATCAGTAGTTACTACGTAGCTGAAGATCTGGAAATTGACCACAAAACAGTTTTGGCGCATTTGACAAAAAATGGGTACTTACACAAAAAAGCTCGATATTTGGGTACCTCACGAGCTCTCTGAAAGAAACCTAATGAACCGTGTACTCATTTGTGATTATTTATTACGACGTAATGAAACCGAACGATTTTTGAAGAAATTGATAACTGGTGATGAAAAGTGGATCACGTACGACAAGAACGTGCGAAAAAGGTCATGGTCAAAGGCCGGTCAGGCTTCACAGACTGTTGCGAAACCCGGGTAAACTCGCAACAAGGTGACGCTGTGTGTGTAGTGGTATTTGAAGGGCATTATTCATTATGAGCTGTTACCACCAGGCAGGACCATCGATTCAGAACTCTACTGCGAACAACTGATAAGATGAAAGCAAGAAGTTGAAATTAAGCGGCCGTAATTAATCAACAGAAGGGGTGTGGTTTTTCATCATGATAACGCTAGACCTTACACATCTTTAACCACTAAGCAAAAATTGAGATAGTTTGGCTGGGAGGTGTTAATGCATCCGCCGTATAGCCCTGACCTTGCACCTTCAGATTTCCACCTGTTTCGGTCTCTTCAGAATTCTTTAGGCAGTGTCAGGTTAACATCACGAGAGGTCTGCCAAAACTACTTGACGCAGTTTCTTTTATCAGAAGCACCAAAATGTATATAGCAATGGGATAATGTCCCTACCTATAAGATGGCAAAAAGTTATCGAACAAAATGGTACCTACATACTTTAGTTAAATGAAAATAAACTATATTAAAAAATATTTTGAATTTTCATATAAAATGCGAAGAAACTTTCTCACCAACCTATTATAGTAAGTACTTTTTTAAATATACAAAGTTTATACAAAGTTTATCAGCTATCTAGCACCCCTAACACAAGCTTTGCTTACGTTGGAGCTAGATGGCGCTGGATGAATTTGTATTAAAACAAATTCAATATAGAGTAAAAATCTATTGTGTGCGATATTGTTACAGAAAAGTAGATATTAGATATAATAGTCGTCTACTTATACCAGTCCACTTCCCCCATAATAGATTTGGCCCATGTATATTCTGAACTGTTATTGTCTGTAGCCTTTTGCAAACTATCACTATGTTTAGTCGGCCAAAAAAGTGCTTTAGCACCCTAAGGTTGAAATTCAGCTGCACTTCACAAACACAATATTCATTTTCCCTCGATATAAGGTCAGGTGACAGAGATAGGAAACTGTTCTTACCATTGAGCCAATACCTCATCGATGGCGAAAATAGCCTATTTTCTTGTCAAGTATAAATAATAGAGTATAAACTCATTAAAACTGTGATACCTACCCAAAGAGCTTTATAGTTGGTGTGGTTAATGAGTAATTCAGATAGCCGCGGCCTATGACAGCGGTCTACGACAGTGGTCAGCTCGCGGGCACAACTGTTCACATTGCCGCGGTCGCGATGACATATATTGGTTCTCTTTTCTGGCGCACATATTTTCTATGAAACGTTTTATCAAAGTCTGGGGGCAATCAAAGAAATTTGACTAAAATCATATAAAGTGTTTCAAAGTTTAGTACCTTTTAAGAGTGGCGCTGATCTCTAGGTAAGCTATATTCTTATAGAAGGTAATGTAACCCGCTGATAACCACAAGACTTTAACCTATAAGTAGTTGTCGATATCGAAATAATTGTCACGGTAGCACCTTACATAAAATGCTCTTCATGTCGGGAACGTAAGGAAATAAAGGCAGCTGTCAGATGTCAAACAAGGTGAACACTAGACATAACCGTAATAACTCGGAAAATAATGGTCGTTAATATCTCTACATTTCGGGTGACAACTGTCAAACATATCATAAATATTACAACTTAGAATATTTCTAGGAATAAATAACCTTTTCCAAAAATAGCAAGTTAGGAGTAATCTCAACCTCAAGAAGATGTATGAAAGTGGAAGAGGCAAAGAGGTGTGTCAGGATCGTAGCATGTGTATGTATGTATTTTTATACTACACTTTACTAAATACCTTTTTTGCCATATCTCTAAAATTGTTCGCTATCATGTTTAGCTACATTGCTCTATGTCCAAAATCTTTGAGCTTCAAGGATTTTTAATCTATATAGGTAGGTAGGTAGTTTCCTTAGTCTCCACAGACAAGAGAGGTGACTCATTCTTCTCCTTGAGCGGTCACGATCTATGGTCGCGGGTGAGCGCTTGCTGACCGCTGTCAAGACCGCGCCTATCTGAACAGCTCCATAGGATCCCATACAACATGAAGGAGGCTATGCATACAACACATCTGCCTGCGTGGCTGACCGCTATCATAGATGGCTATCCCATTATGGTGCGGAGTTTTGTGGCTAGTGTAGTGTCAGACGAATATGGCGACCGCTTATCATGATTACTGATTTTCTATACACATGGCTTTTTCACAAATGAAATCAATTAGGCCTGTTTTGTATCGAGTGTACTAGAAAGTTTGGATGCTACTCATTCCTACCCTGTGTTTCTATCGCTGTATATCCTTTGGCTGATGAGACTCGGAGCCCGAGAATTACGCTGCTCATACCAAAAGTGTAGGAGCATAAACCTAGAATTGTAGGTCGTGTGTAGGAGGCAACCAACTTATGCATTCGGCAATAAATTATAAAAAAAAATATTAATACGAATATGTTATTGTGACGATTTATTTTTCTACATACTTAGTAAAATGAATACACATCACTTCGTACAAATTTTCACAACACTTTGATCTTCCAAATAGATTGAATTTACCAATCCTTGATTTAAATAATCGTCTGAAATTCTTGTTCATTCCACAGGTTATTCCATGATAGGAATGGATTGTTTTTATTTCGCGTCGTTCTCACGTTATCATTGGGATAGGTATCCAATTAATTCGTAATAATTTGAGCATTATAATAACTACAAAATCTAGGAATTCACTTATATCACAATAATTACGGGCCAGTAGAGAGGCACTACTCAAGCGCATCAATGAGACCCTGAAGGCTGTGGCTGACTAAGATGAAGCCAACCTGGTCAAGTTTAATTCTTCCAAGACCCAGGCATGTCTCTTGTCAGCAAAACGTAGCCCTTTCGACGTAACACCCTCTTTCCGAGGTGAGTCGTTGCCTTTGGCCGACTAGTTGGAGCTGCTTGGTGTTACCGTATCAACAGACCTAAACTTTGGACCTGTGTACTGTGGTCACCTCTGGGATGGGTCCGCCAAGTATCAGCTAGAAGCTCTTGACTCTATCGACAGACGTGCCAAAATACTGATTGGTGATGATTTACTCGTCTAGTCTCGCCTTCTGGGTCTGGGACACCGTCGTAAAGTAGCCGGCTTGTCAGTCTTTAAGCGAATTTACTTCGGTGAGTGCTCCCAGGAGCTCCACAACCTTGTTCCATCGTGCCCTTTTTATTATCGAACAACGAGGGGGACAAAAGATCGTCATCCATTTATGGTAGACGTCCCACCATCTCGTACTAATCGTTTTGCATCCACTTTTCTTATGCACACTGTAAAGGACTGGAACTCTCTGCCTGAGTCATTGTTCCCCGATAAGTATAACCTTGGGGTCTTCAAATCAAGAGTGTAAAGGTATCTTTTAGGCACACAAGCTACATATTCGACCTCATCGTCGTCAAATGCAAGCTTATTGATATATAACGTCGACTTGCAGCTCCCGTTCCATAGCATCCGTTAAAAAGTCGTTAAATAGAGTTAAATTGGTAACAGTGGAACGGCCTCTAAGAAAACCGTGTTCAAATTGACAAACTCAGACTTTAGCCGCCTAGGTACACAAGTGTACATATTATTTTGTCCAAAATCTTTGATACTATGCATAATTTAGAAATTATCTGACTTGAATCCCTTTTTATAACATAGGCGCGTTTCCAGAGATCAGGTACATTGCCCTTATCCAAAGATCTCCTGAATAATAAACTCAATGGAAATGCAATAGTTTCTGCACAGACTATAAGGAATCTAGCCGGAAGGTGGTCCGGTTCGGCAGATTTCCCTACATCGAGTTTTTTTAGCAAAGTCCGCGCGATTGCCGTACAGTCGGATATTTTTTGGATATTTCGCTTTTTCACGAATAGCTATTTTGAGAGCAGTAGTATACCAAATGGGGAATTTACTCTAACATATTAATTTGGAAGGTATGCACTTACCTCTTAGTGTGGGAAATACATCATAGATAAAGAAAAATCAGTTTTCCAGAGTACGCGAAGAAAATTCATTACGCCAGTCGATAATAGAAATTTCATAATTTATTTTATCCTAGTCACCCTTATAAAAAATATTTTTTAAATGGGGTTGTTGCTAGGTGAGACATTGGAGCGAAGTCCACTCGTATAGAAAGAGCACCGTAGTGGGGGTTCGTGGGGACAAACGCATCATCTTGAACAGTAACTTTGTAATTGGACAACACCAAATCCAACACTCTGTCATAAGTATTAACAATCCCATTATATTGTTTTAAATTGAGGGAATATAGCTCATTAACTAGGGAACGTTCGCTGTCAGTGTTATAGTTTAGCGGGGTCAAGGTACAGTCACCATTACTACTGTGAGCCCATCCTATATTGAAATCACCAGTATTCAGGTACTTATCTTCCTAGGAACTGCATAACAATTTCATCCAGCCTGACGTGAAAATTCGATAATTCTTCTGAATGGCTAAGCCCACGGGCTTCACTCCATAAATAAACAACGCAAGTTTGTAGGTTAATACGTCTACCACCACTATCAATTCTTATAGACAACCATAAGTCCTCAGCAGTCTAGTGAAAAGAAGGTATAGACGTAACATGCAACTCGCGAAGAGATGCGATCAAAACTCCGCCACCATACTTTTGACCCCGCGCACAGTAATCCCGGTCTCGCCGCAATACTACGTTATGCTCGTCAAATAATTCCGAGTCCTTTATGCCGTCCAATAGCCAAGTTTCCGTTATTAAAATTATATCATACGTACCAGCACAGACGTTTCTATAAAATATTTGTGTTTTAGTTTTCAATCCTCGAGCATTCTGATAGTAAACTTTTAAATTGTCAAAAACCATAATAGACTGAGTTAAGTACTAATAACAGGATGATCATCAACAGTGCAGTTCAACGTTATTATCAAGTTGTTTACTATCAGAGTTACCTCCGTGATCGTATAAGAATTTACAATTTATACGTGTGAATAGGCTAACAAATAAAGTACTGCGTTCGTGCGAGTGCGATGGAAAGGGCGTCGTGCAATGAATCATACGGTACAATGCAGTCGGTGATAGGCGTAAGCAATAGCACTGCAGCGCGGCAGCGGCTTGAATGTTAAGGCGAGAGCGTCATGCAAAAATGCAGCGTCTAGTGAGCAGATTTACAAAGCCGCTAACTAACAAAATAATAATGTATGTGGCTACAAAGAAAAATTCCACGATTGAATGAATGAATGGGTGACAATAAGTTATATGGCAAACTATTTTATTCGGTTTAAATCAGAGTCCTTCGTAATGATAGACACAGGAGACTTGTCGTTTTTTCTAACGTGGATCTTCCCGAATTTAACACAAACGAACTCGTTGTAATTTGCCTTGGATATAGTTTTAGCTCTGGTCAATAATTTATTGGGTTCCGGTGTCAGGTAGAAGAGGTTTAGAAGAGGTAGGGCATAGCGGGGTATCTCGTTCGAATTGGAGCCGCCCGACTGGGGAAGTACCTTCACCTTACAGAATATCGCAGCTGAATAATACTCTTTTAAATAGTATTGTGTTTCTGTCGGTGAGTAATGTTTCCAGTGCTCCATGGGGTGGGGATTTGGGGAACCGTGGCTTTGGCAGTGGAGTGGCATTTGCCTTTTTGCTGCCAGAGCAACGTGTTATAGAGGTGGGCAATGCATTGGCGATACTCTTGGTGTTGCTAATGTCTATAGGCAGCGGTGACCACTATCCATCAGGTGGCCCGCTTGCCTGTTTGCCTACCGTATGACAAAAAAAAAGGTGGTCATTTACGTACAAAGGCTGTGATTCGCCATCAAAGCCAAGCTCGCTTGTAGAGATTTTCTTTTTTAGACGCGCTGCCACAAAAAACTCCTCCTTCGCGTATCTGTTTATAAAACTAACGACTATTGATTTGACGTTTTCATCAAATGCGGGCACTCTATAAATGTAATTTATTTGTGATTTCGGTACATTGTAGTCTATAACTTTTTCAAGAGACTCGAGCAACGAGAATAGAATTCCATTATTTTAAAAAGCTTTCCTATAATTTCGAGGTTATTGAGACCCTGTCATTGGTCTCTTGCGTTCAAATCACTTTTTAACTCCGATAAATTTAGGTTAGTGACGTTGTGAAAGTGAATCCTTTACAGTGTCAAGACAAGTGAGACTATTTAAGATGTCACAAATTCTAGTGTTGAGCTCATCTAAAGTGGAACTAGTGAATTCGCAGGATACCTTGAGATCACTGAGCTAACACTTAATGTTTTTCATCTCCTTTATCAGCTGCGGCAAGTCGGTAAGTTGACGTTTGATATCCTGAATTTCTTTGAAGATAGTATCTAGTGATATCACACTCGGTGAGGACGGCTGTCGGCACTGAGAGCACCGCCACACCGCTCTGCATTCAGGACCGAGCTTACGATAACCTGTTTCGCGAATTCCAGCACATCCGAAGTCAAGATGTTGTTTACAGACCCCACACTGGGTACCATCGTTGAATTCAATACCACACTCCGCGCACTTATTCATCGTGATATTTTTAAAACTTGTAGGTAGTAAACTGAACACGTCAATAATACATACGATTCACAGCGATGCGTAACCGCGGAGTTAAGTCCATCGACTCGATAAGAAGTTCTGCTATTCCGAATGTTATATATATATTTAACACTTTGTGTCGTCACTTCGTGATGGAACTCCATTATTATGAATTAAATAACTTTTTGTACACTAGTTCCACTATATTATACAAATTTTATTAAATTGCGCAATTTCATAAAATTTGAATAATATAGTGGAACTAGTCGCACTATTGTACCATGACAATGCTTCGGCGCACACCGCGAACATGACAAAGTTATTTTTTGCTTCTGAAAAGGTAGAGTAAGTGACCCATCCTGCACATAGTCTAGACCAGGCACCATGTCATTATTCTTATTTTCCCAAAAATCAAAGATTTGATGAGGGGTTTGACATTTACGGGGCCGGAAGAGGCCGTAATAGCTTTCAGCCAGCACGTGAAAAACAAGCTCTTAGACGAAATATTTAAAAAAATTGTTTGACCGAATCAAAAAGTGTTTAAAATGTAAAGAGGAATAGGTTCTTTGAAAAAAAGTAAACATAATACTTTACATGTAACTTGTTTTATTAATGAGTTACGCACAACTTTCAGTGTACCACATGTGCCTGACAGGAGAGCGTCCTTGGCCGTTTGGTGTAGGAACGGAAGAGCACCAGTAGATGCGCTTTGTTTGTACGTCAATCAGTTCCAGGGCTTCGATTCTGGTACGCAAATCATCTCAGTTGCAGTAACATTACAATTACATCGCATGTCAAACGTGTGATAGTTATTTAAATGACAGATGTTGAGTTGACACTTTCATGAGTTCGAACTTTTCCACAATTCGTTTTTTGGTACTTTAGTTGCGTTAGTTATGGTTTTATATGGCTGATGGTACTCCAATAAATAAATAAATTACTAAGTTGCATCTTTCTTAGTTGTCAATCTGCCTTCAATTCTGTCAACGAAAACGTGTCAAAGGTCGATCAATGATTTAACTGCAATTTAACTGGAATGATGTTGGGACCTGATTCGATACCTCGACATCACAGTTACATTGCAACATAATAACAACTGCATTGCACGCCAGAATCGGTACCCAGGTCGCCCTAGTCATAGTTAAGTTGGAAATGGAGTGGTTCTGATTTTAAGAGAGAGATTCCGTGCTCGTACGATTCGGATGTGGAATGAGCTCCCAGCCACTGCGTTTCCTTTGGACTATGACATGGGTCTCTTCAGAGGCGGGCAACGCATTGGTATCTCTCCTAGTGTTGCTGATGTCCATAGGCGGCGGTGACCACTTTCCATCAGGTGGCCCGCTTGCCTGTTTGTCTGCCGTATAACATAAAAAAAAGACTAAGTTTCTTTTCTACCTTCGGGAAGGTGGTCAAATATCTCGATAGGCGTTTCGCGTCTACAAGTTCCTTTTAAAAAATTGCAGTTAGGGTAGCGATTGGTTGTCAACACATTTTCCGATATAGCGAAACTTTTGTGCACTTGTTGGGTGGGTCCTGGCCGGATTTTTTAAATAAATGGTAACACTAGTGTTTCTAAGTCATTGTTTAGAAGTTTTAGGCTGGATTAACAACAGTCACCCACTTAGCACATTTAGATTTTATTTATTGCTCTTCCACACATTAATATATTATATCATAACACATTTAAGATACATTTAAAATTTTTTTGTGAAAAGAGATCGTTAAATATAATAGAATATACAAATTATCAAAAATAATAAGAAAGAAACATATGTAATTAATAAAATGATTACATAATGTAAAACATGACCATGAAACATTCCTGCATGTAATACTAGATTAAATATGCCAATAAAATAAATAGCATTGTACATTTCGGTCACCACCCACTTTCCAACATTTTATAAAAATATCGATTTTGCGGCTTCTCATAAAACTCATGCCAATATATAGAATACTTTAATGTGTATGTGTTCAAAACTGTCGGTATATCTTGCGAAATATCGCAAGGTAAGATGTGCATCAACTACCGACACATGGGGAACAAACACCCCCTACTAAGTCTACTCATAGACAAATATCTTCTAAACTACTAAACCGATTTCAATTAATTAAAGCTAGGAATAATTTCGATTAAAAGACCTTTCAAATACAGGAAACCGCATTGAAATTGGTTCATCCGTTCGGGAGCTACAGATAGATGAATACACGCGTTAAACTTATAATAAAAATTAATCTAAAATAAAGTGTTTTGTAAGATAATGTGTTCACCAACATACAAAATACTTTATTTCATAATAATATGCCACTCGGCTCTCGAGACTGTTCAATTAGTCTCCGGTCCTTAGCGATAGACCTTTATCAACCTCGCTTCACCACATAACGTTAACTCAGCTAGCAACTGCGCGTAGCACTTGGCGTTGTACCTACATCGCCAAGCACTTGCCGTGCATATGGCGTTAATAATGTGACCAGATTCCAGAAATCAATTTCCGCGTTATTACATGAAAACTCTTTTCTCCAGAATGGGACTTATTTACCTAAGAAAATTACCGACTCGCAATGTGAGAGGTATTAATATGGGTTCAAATCTCACTGCCGCCATGTACCAATGACTCTTTTCTGAGTTATGTGCAGTAGTTGAATACTAACCGATGCTCTTACGATGAGGGGTTTAGGCGACTGAATGTGTAACCATGATCCAATACAGTCAGGTTCCCCTTGTAGCAGGGTTACGGGGCTCAGATGGCAATCGCTCCACTGTAATTACCTGATCTGCTAAACCCTGGATCATGCTCAAGGCGGAACCCGTGCCCTCGTGCACCAGAGCACAACGGGCCATAAATTTTAAGATTATTATTTTATTGTCTGGCGTAAAAGAACATGTTGAAGAAATTATTGAAAAACATAGGTTATCGTTGTCCTAATCTAATTCATCATAATAATAAAAAATAAATAAAATGTTTATTTTCTTTTTACAAATTTTCTTAAAACTATTGTGATTGAGATCTTCTTTTATGCTTATTAGCCTGTGTTAGAAGATCTCGCTCTTCCTTAGCTACAATTATAAAACCATATGAATACAAAATAAATAAAATAAACCAATCAATTAACAAAGAAAAAACAAAAAATAAAAGAGTGAACAATTATAATATAACATTAAAGTAATGAAGTATGTGTATATGAGTGTGTGTGTATGTGTGTGTGTGTATTTGTGTGTGTGTGTGTGTGTGTGTATGATAGAGTTCTGTTTATTTCAGGTTTGTGTTTACTGTTATTTAAGTAGAGTCGTCTCAATTTCCTCATAGGTTTTGTCTTGGAGCCATAATGATACTGCTGTTTTACAATCATACCGATTTTTTTCATAAATGTTGAGGTTTTTATTTATGCTGTTATACAGATACGCCGACCGTGTCTCATATTGTCTTGCAGCAAAGGTGGTGTTTGCTCTGTGAGTTTGCATTACTATATCATTTCTCCTCTTCGTTTTGTTAGTAGGATCATATTGCAACAATTTATGTGTTCTTAATAATAGGTTTGTGATGTACAGCTTCCTAACAGAATGAAGTTTACAGATCTGGTAAAGGGTGGTGGTGGAAAAACATATCTTTTAAAAATACATAACTTTCAAAATATTACGTTGAGCGCGCTCTACAGTCAGGAATTTAGATCTCGCAGCACTGCCCCATACTGGTATGCAGAACACTATGACAGACTGTACCAAGGATAGATAGATCTCTTTAAGTAGGTCCCTTTTAGAACTTTGAGGGTTTCTTGGTACAATGTGTCTAAGAGACTTAAATATCCAGGTCAATTTGCGAACTCTATTTCCGACGTGCTCGAGATGCGGGTCCCAAGAGAGTCGTTGATCCACATATATACCCAGGTATTTGGTGTGCGTTACCTTTTGTATAACAGTGCAGTTACAGTTTTTTTTCGGTTGTCTCCGGGCTGCAGCTATGCAGACGAATGGCAAAATCGATGCTTGGTTGCATGTTATTATTGATACTAAAACAAATTGAGTTTGTTTTAGTCGTATTCAGCGTGAGGTAGTTATTACGTAGCCATGTATCTATCTGCCTTAATCCAGCCTCAGCACTCTCCTTCACCGCATCCCAAGAGTCACCAGTAAACACCACCGCAGTATCATCGGCATAAGCGAAAATGTTTGCGTGTTCAATAAGTAGGTTGCATAGGTCATTTATATAGACGAGAAACAACGTAGAACCCAGCACACTACCCTGGGGCACCCTATAAGACACTTTCTCGTCTCCACTTACATGGTGTTCCAGCTTGAACCTCTAGTTCCTGTCAGTAAGGTAGTTTTGTAGGAGCGAGAGCGATGTTCCCCTTAGCCCCATCCTCTCCAGCTTGTGTAATAGGATGGAACAGAGACAGCGCCAAACGCTTTTTTTAGGTCCAAAAATACTGCCATACATTTCTTATGTTTGGTGTGTGGTGCCGCCACTCAAGAATAGCACCACTCCATCTCTTCCCGTGGGTGTCGTAAGAGGCGACTAAGGGACAAAGCCAGAGGACGAGCAGCAGCATCCTTAATGCGGATCCCTCCCGTAAACAACCAAAAGTCTGATCCGGTAATGAAGGCATCCCAATGCAGATATGCGAATGGGTTTGGCGGACTCGGCGGTTCAGCAAGGCAAGGTAGATGGCCTAGGGCGACGGTAGAGGGCGTATAGCTTCCGTCGGCCAGATACATCATCCGATCTATCCTTCAGTCGTAGCGGTTCTCCGTTCCACTGAGTTAAGGAGAGAGAGGACGAGTGTGTGCTCCTGCGTCTGCGCGAATGTTGGTGCACCTTAATATATCCTGCGCACTGCCTGCGGCCTGATGCAAGCTGGGCTTTGTCCGCTTCCTGCATACGGGCGGTCCTGAGGGTGTGATTACACACCTTGGTCGCTTCTGCACTGGAAATTTGGGGCGGATTCGGCAGCACCTAGGATGACAAAGCAG
Source organism: Blastobasis lacticolella (assembly GCA_905147135.1). Taxonomy (NCBI): domain Eukaryota; kingdom Metazoa; phylum Arthropoda; class Insecta; order Lepidoptera; family Blastobasidae; genus Blastobasis; species Blastobasis lacticolella. The sequence continues at coordinate 105,049 of LR990066.1, forward strand.
CCCTATTCAGGGAGGCACTGCTTTCCCCGCTCAGCCAGGGAGGGGGCTAGAAAAGGTGCCCTAGACAAATGCTCGTCGATATTTGAAAGGTGGTAGCAACCGCGGCTGTCATCGCATCACCGAAATCGCGGTCGAAAGATACAAAAATGTACCAAACACAATTTGAAACCTATCATGACTTTTGGCGCGTGGAACGTGAGAACGCTTATTGATAGAGATTGCAATGCCTGCCCAGAACGTAAAACCGCCATAGTAGCTCGTGAATTTCATCGCTATAATATAGATGTAGCTGCTCTCAGCGAAACACATCTCGCTGATGAAGGTGAGTTGGTGGAAGATGGTGGCGGTTATACTTTCTTTTGGAAAGGCACCACCTCCTCCGAACCTAGACGTTCTGGTGTAGGCTTTGCAATTAAAAATCACATAGTTAAGCGACTTGAGGAGTACCCTGTACACATCTCGGACCGCGTTACCACAGTGCGCCTACACCTGGACAGAGACAACTTCCTTAATGTCATCAGTGTTTATGTTCCAACCCTAGACAAGTCTGATGACATCAAGGATAAATTATATGAGGAGTTAGTACGATGTTTTGAATTAGCTCCAAAGAGCAGATTTTATTGCTAGGCGATTTCAATGCCAGAGTTGGACGGGACTATGAGGCTTGGCCTGGAGTTCTGGGTCGCCACGGAGTCGGCAATATGAACAGCAATGGTCATATGCTACTTAGTCTTTGTGCCTTATATCAGCTTGCCATATCTAACACAATGTTCCGCCTTCCCGCCAAGCATAAGATAACGTGGATGCACCCACGGTCCAAACACTGGCATTTGATTGATTATGCCATCGTACGGCAAAGAGACATTTGCCAAGTCCAAGTCACCCGCGTCATGCGTGGTGCTCACTGCTGGACTGATCACCGGCTAATTGTCACCAAACTGAGACTACGCCTCCGCCGACCATGCAGATCCAAAGTGCAAAAGCCTACACCTTTGAATTTAGACAAGTTAAAGGATCGTGCGGTGAGGGAGAAATTCGCTGAAGCTCTGGCCAATAAGTTGCAGCCAATTAATGAGACCGACGATGTTGGGGCTGATTGGAGGACGTTGTCATCTCATCTCAAAGAAGGAAGGGGGTGGGGTGAAACAAGGGTGTGTTATAGCACCCACACTGTTTGCCTTATACTTTGCAGTAGTAGTCAAGGAAGTCTTGACTACTACTGCAGTTGAATATGATTGTGAACTTAGGGCGATTGAATTGACTACGTACAAAATAATATTGATAGGGTTGTATAGAACGGGTTTGTGTAACTTTAACTTATTTTTAAAGGCATTCGAAGCCTTGCTTATTAAAATTACTGACGAAAATAAAAGGTTTCTCATAGTCGGCGATTCAAACGTGAATTATCTAACGGACAATAACCTGCGATAGAAATTGGACGACCTGTTAAACAGCTATAATATACGAAACTGTGTTAACTTTCTGACTAGGGTCGACAGAGGTGCGGGTAGCTGTTCATCAATAGACTGTGGGCTCGTGGGAAGCGGAGATAGATCATTGCAAGCCCCGTGGACACTGTAATAAGCGACCACAGCGCGCATCTATACAAACTATGTTTAGATAAGAATACAAATGCAATTAAACCCCATAATGCCTACGCCAGGCGGCGACTTTATACCAAAACTACAATTTCTTCTTTCTATTTTGACATTCATAATTATAATTGGCAATTTATTTCAGATAAAAACATTGACATTAATATTAAATTTGATTGATTACTTAACATTTTGACTAGTTATATTGACATACACTTTACATATAAAAATATACCTATTAAGAAGAAGAATACTATTCCCTGGGCTAGTGATGAACTATTTACTTTCATAGATAACTTCGAGGGCTTTTGTGAGATGAGTCATGAATTCCCATCATGTGAAATAATACGACAATGCGTCGAGTACTATCGTGACTTAGTGAAATCAACAAACTTGCGTGACAAAAAATTTTACACAGATATACGCTTACAAAGTGCAAAAAATCCATCAAAAGAAATTTGGCAGATATTAAAAGAGGAGACTACCTATGTATAAATCAAAAAACAAAAACACAATGAATAGTATAAATAAAGACGGGATTACTGTAACTGGGGACAAAATACCTAACGCTTTTAACGATCACTTCATAAATATTACGTTAACATTTTCAGTAAAAGGTGATAGTAAAGTAGCAATGAATTTTGCGCAAAGATTTGCGTCAACTCTTGATGTTCCTCAGTTCGTTCTACCGCCTGTTACGCGTGAGACTCTGGACATAGTTATCAAAACAATGATGAAGAAGGGTGGTACTTTGGATCTGTACGACATAATCACTAATATTTAATAAACGAAGTATTTGAATCAAATCAAATCAAATCAAATCAAAATTTCTTTATTGATTAGGACATTAAATATCTCTTTGAATCGTCAAAAAGGAGGGGGGTAGGAAAGTAGGAAGGAAACACACAGTGACACGCTGACCGCCCTATGGCTGTAGATAAACGTATCCCTCGCCAACCACAACCGAACCGGGCTCGACAATGCCAGACAGAGCCGGAACGCTATATTATATTATATACTCGTAGGTATGTCTAGTATAATTAAGAAAAACCACCTAAAACTACAGCATGAGTAAGCCAGTCCACCAAGGCAGCACCCGTTCACGAGTATAACGCAGGGCCCAGCCATCGTCCAATTCAACCATATTTGAGGGAAAAGAGCGACCCGGCCCCCACGCCACCGCCAGACAGACTTTTAAGTGAGCGTGCATCACACATGCTGCATGTGATAGGTAGTTGCTCCCACCCTACTCTATCCTATCCCTACCCTATCGCTACCTTACCCCTACCCTATCCTACCATTGCCTTAACCCTACCCTACCACTACCTTACCCCTACCCTACCACTATCTTACCCCGACCCTACCACTATCTTACCCCTACCCCACCCTATACTACCTTACCGCTATCTTACTCCTACCCTACCCTACCCTACCCCTACTCTAACTACTACCCTACCCCTACCCTAGCGCAGACAGGAGACACCATGTGTGGGAGAGGAAGGAAAATTAACGCCGCTTCCAAGGTGGTTCTCTGTGGGGGAAAGAAACGGCAAGAAACCCACAGAGCCTACGTTAATTCTTTTTTTTTTAAACATGTCTTATGTACTAATACATTATTTGTCCTATATACTATCTTAAAAGTAAATACCTGTATAGAACAGCAGTTCAGTCCCATGGACTTTTGTCATTTACATATTCAGATATACTATAATAACTTTTTTGACATAATTTGTTTTTTATAGCGACTTTAAATTTATTCAATGGTAAATTCTGAATATCTGTTGGAACCTTATTATAAAAGCGTACACATTGACCCATAAATAATTTGTGGACTTTGGCTAGACGACAAGCACCAGCAACAAGCTTATCTTTATTTCTCGTATTAATATTATGAACATCACTATTCTTCTTAAATAAGTGTAAATTTTTATGAACATACATTAAATTCTCATATATATATTGTGACGGCATTGTCATTATATCAATGTTCCTGAATTTATCTCTTAGTAAAGTTCTAGGTCTCAATTGATAAATCGCGCGAATAGCCCTTTTCTGCAATACAAATACATTGTGCCAGTCGGCAGCGTGTCCCCACAGCAGTATGCCATAGGCCATAATACTGTGGAAATAACTAAAGTAAACTAATCTTGCTGTAGCCTCGTCAGAAATACTCCGTATTTTCTTTACAGCATATGCTGCAGAACTTAGCCTTTTCGCCAATTTATCAATGTGAGGACCCCATTGCAATTTATTATCCAGGGTAAAGCCTAAAAATACTGTAGAATCAACAAAATTCAAATTTTCGCCTTTTATTTGTACATTAGTGGGCACTGATCTAACATTTGGCAAAGAGAATTTTAAACATTTTGTCTTCTTGCCATTTAGTAATAAATTATTAACCGTAAACCAGTTTACCACTTCTGCAATAGCCTTGTTCCCGTCTTCATATGTTAATTGTTGTCTTTTTACTTTAAACACTAAAGATGTATCGTCCGCGAACAAGACAATTTCATGGGTATCTTTTACAAAGTACGGTAAGTCATTTACATAAACAAGAAACAAAAACGGGCCCAAAATAGATCCCTGGGGGACACCCATAGAGACAACAGACCCCATAGATCTCTCTCCGTTCACATCAACTTTTTGAATTCTATGACTCAAGTATGAATTTAGCAAGTTCAGGGCCAAGTCCTTTATTCCATAATGTTGTAATTTCCTGACCAAAATGTCATGATTAACGCAATCAAAGGCTTTGGATAAATCACAGAAAACCCCTAAGGCATCACGTGATTCCTCCCACGCCCCAAAGATATGTTTAATAAGTTCAACACCTGCATCAGTTGTTGAACGACCGCGAGTAAAACCGAATTGTTTATGATGCAATAGGTTACTTCCATAAAAATGAGCTTTTAGTTGATTTAATATGATTTTCTCAAATATTTTACTTAGAGTCGGTAAAATTGAAACTGGTCTAAAATTTGTAGGATCCGTTGTATTACCAGTTTTCAACAATGGAATAACTTTACTGTGCTTCATCAGGTCAGGAAATTCACCATTATCAACACAATTATTAAATATATTCGCTAAGTGGACAGCAATAACATCAATTACAGAGCTAATAATTTTTACCGACATACCATCAATGTCGGCAGTTGCTTTCATTTTTATGGTTTTAAAAGCCTTAACTATATCTTGAGGTGTTGCATGCTCGAACTTAAAATCGATGACACTCTCGGGTACATTTTGTTTTAACAAGGATTCAGCGAGAGCAGGAGACGAACTTAAGGATTTCGTAGTTGACACTGGAATGTCTGTAAAAAATTTATTGAATGCCTCCGCAACTTCCGAGTTTTTGGTAACAACATTATCATTTATCTTTAAACTGTACTTAGTATCGCGATTTGTTACTTTTCCAGTTTCACTATTTATTATCTGCCATGTGGATTTTACTACATCTGTGCTATTTTTCAGTTTGTGTTTAACGAAATTCGATTTAGCTGTAGCACAAACGCGTTTAAATAACTTCGAATAATGTTTTACATACTCAGCAAATTCTACGCTATTATTATACGCCCGTTCTGCATAGAGCTCATATAATTTATTTCTACTCTTATGTATTCCTGCTGTCGCCCAATCGCTAAACATAAGTTTGCTGTTTACTGCCTTCACCTTTGGTTTGAATATACTATTACTTTCAGTTTTTGTCATGTGTAAAACAGAATTATAATATTCATTTGTATCATCAAAATACTTTAAATTAGATGATTTCTCTATAATGTTATTTCTAAAACTGTTTAGACGGTTGTTGTTAATTGGTACAAATTTAATAGTATTTTTTGTTTCTTTCCTCATATTGACATTAAACACAGCTAATTGACCACAATGATCGGATTGCAATTTGTTTATTACAGACTGGTTACATGCCTGGATATCACAAAAAATGTTGTCTAGACAAGTTGATGTAGTACTTGTTATTCTAGTAGGCTCTTAAAATAAGTTGATTAAATTATGACACTTAAATAATGACATTAGCCTACCAGTATATTTACAAGATACGTCTAATAAATCTATATTAAAATCTCCACAAACAACAATATTTTTATTACAATTGCTAACTTTAATAAGGGCTTCGTCCATAATTTTCTCGAACAAATCAAATGATGAAGCCGGAGGTCTGTATACGCTCATTACAATTGAGACGGGCGTATATTCGGATGTTCTAAAGTGTACGCGTGTTTGTCCCGTATATAAAGGCAAAGGTGATAAAGATGAAGTTGATAGCTACCGTCCCCTTACAATGGTCCCGATTGTATCAAAAATTACTGAATCGATTATATCCACTAATTTAATGAAGCATTTTGAACAAAACGACCTACTGACTGACCGACAGTATGCGTATAGGAAAAATAAATCTACAACAACAGCATCACAACATGTTGTAGATTGCGTAATCACTGGGATCGATGAAAAGTACAAGACAGCTGGTATTTTTTGTGATCTTTCGAAGGCCTTCGACGTTATTCAACATGACTTATTACTGGAAAAAACGAAGGTATATGGAATCACCGGAATTTCTCATGATTTAATTAAATCATTCCTGCTAGATAGAAAACAGACGGTTGAGGTATCTACAGATGGAGGTAAGTACAGGTCCACGGCGGGTGACGTCACTGTAGGAATTCCGCAAGGATCAGCGCTTGGGAACACATTGTTCTTAGTCTTCGTGAACGACCTTCCATCAGCCATCACGGAGGGCATAATTATACAGTTTGTTGATGATACTACGGTGGTGGTGTGCGCACGTTCGCGTGACGAGCTCAGTACTAAGATTAATATTCTATGTGAGAAATTGGGGCAGTGGTTTTCATGCAACGGACTCATACTAAATGAATCAAAGTCACATCTGATTGTGTTCACCGGAAGAGCAATATCTCGGACAAGAATAACTGCTCCTATCCCCAGTTGTGATGAGTGTAAGTTCCTTGGTCTTACACTTGACTCGAAACTGAACTGGAAGATGCACGTTGAAAACCTGTGCGATCGTCTCAGCAGTGCAGTGTATGCGCTACGCAAACTCCGGCCACTTGTATCGACGAGTGTGCTGCGGCAAGCGTACTTCGCGTACTTTCATTCCCTGTTATCCTACGGAACCATTCTGTGGGGCAATTCCACGGACTCCGGACGTGTGCTAGTACTGCAGAAACGAGCCGTAAGGATAATCGAGAACGCGAGACCAAGGGACACATGCAGGCCATTGTTTAAAAAACATCAGATAATGTCGCTATTCTAATTATACATTTATAATGTAATTATGTATGTAAGGCGTAATCTTGGAAGCTTTGATTGTCGCACGGATGGCGGGCACGGTCTGAGAGGCGCGGGACGACTGGCTGTAGTCCAGCATCGAACTGCACTCGCAGAAAAAAATCCCCGTATAATAGGTCCGAAACTTTATGATAACCTACCCACGTCTATCAAGAAAGAACAAACTGACGAAACGTTTGCCCGCCGGCTGAGAAACTTTTTATTGGACAATGTATTCTATTCTGTAAATGAATACCTTTCATATAAGGAAGATTAAATTGTATTTCTTTGACATTCAATGTTGTTATTACATGTATAAAATACAATTAATTTTACTTTTGACATATAAATTAATCTATTGACATTTGATGACATATCACATTCATTGTATTCATTATTTTGATATTTAATCTTCTGGGTAACTAATTAATATACTTTTAAATGTGATTATATGTATTATTAATTGTATTTTGACATATCCATTGATTTTGTTATTGACATTGTTGTAGTTATTTTTGTTATAGACATTTAATCTTAAATATTGAATTTCTTATTTGCATTTTTGACATTTGATTGTGTAATTTACCAATATTGACATATATTTCATTTCTTTTTTTTTTTTAGATGAATATTTTACCTCCTGGGTAATTTATTAAATTGAGGAAATCCTTATCTATATTTTATATAAAACTTCGGACTATTAATTTATTTTTTGACATTTATACATTTTAAAATAAGTTTTACAATTATGTAATTTTCTGTAATATTGTATTCATTTTGATGATCTCTTTTATAGATATATGATGATAAATGTAATATTATTATGTAAACTGTAGAAGAGTAATAAATACATCTAAAATCTAAATCTTGCAATCAGTCTCCGAGGGAGTGCGCATCCGCTTCCGCACAGATGGCGGCCTCTTTAACCTTGCTGGACTCCGGGCACGCACTAAAGTGTCGCATGCATTAATTACTGACATTATGTATGCTGACGACTTGTGCTTCGTAGCAGAATCCCCAGATGGCCTGCAACAACTACTATCTGCTTTTCACCAAACCTGCTGCAACTTCGGCCTGAAGATCAGTGTCAAAAAGACGGAAGTAATGTCCTTGGACACACATGGTCACGAGACACTGGCCATAAAGCTTGGTGAGGATGTTTTGAAACAGGTACATAAATTTCGATACCTGGGGAATACTTTAACATCCAAGTGTGACCTTGATGACGAGATCAACAGCAGAGTCGGTGCTGCAGCAATAGCATTCGGCAAGCTGTGTGCCAAGGTTTTCTGCTCGCACGATATAAAACTGCCCACCAAAATATCCGTGTACATGGCGATTGTGCTGCCAAACCTCTTATATTCTTCCGAGACATGGTGCTTGTACCGTCACCAAATACGCATATTAGACCGCTTTCACCTGAAATGTCTACGCAAAATTATGAACATCAGATGGTCCGATCGCGTGCGAAATACCGATGTTCTGCGACGAGCCAATGTTGGTGGCATTGAGAGCTATATAATGCGTCGGCAGCTTCGGTGGTGCGGACATATATCCCGTATGGCGGAGGAAAGAGTGGCGAAGCGCATCTTTTATTCTGAACTAGAGGAGGGCAAGCGGAAACGCGGCGGACAACTCCTCCGATATAAAGATGTTCAGAAGCGTCACATGAAAGGGTGTAACATTCAGCCCTCTTTGTGGGAGGATTTGGCAGCACAAAGGTCTGAATGGCGCGGGCTTGTACAGAGGAAAGTACGCGACTTTGAGGAGCAGCGCCAAGCTGACCTCGACGCTAAACGCGATCAAGTAAAAGCCCGTACACCCGCAGCCATCACTTACAATTTTATAAACGGCAAACTGACGTGCCCACATTGTGCACGGGAGTTTGCCGCGAAGATTGGCTTACAAGCCATCTTCGTGCGCATCAGCGCAGATCTGATTAGGGGTTGAAGAGGTCGCCATGGCAGAAACCGGTCGGAAGAGAGTAGTAGTAGTAGTATGTTTGTCAAGTTGCACACCTTTTCCTGTAGTTTATTTCTGTTTCTAATGCATCTCAAAATTCCTTGAGTTATCCACGGTTTGATAATTCGGGATTAATTTGGTATTTGAGTTATCAGATTGTTTTCAGAAAGAGCTTCATTTATTTTACATATGAGGGTATCAATTACATATCCTGGATCGTGACAATGCAATATAATTGATATATTTTTATTTTTAAGGGATTTAACTGCACTCTCATAATTGATACAATTTTTGTTTTTACAGTCGGTGGCCCACGTTTCAACGTTGACAACGTTAACAATGTTGTAAAGTGATCTGTAATTGATGTCGAGAGTATAGCTATTGATGCACGCAATCTATTTTTATTAATTTTAATCATCAGGTGGTCTAAACAATTTTGTCCTCGCGTAGGTATAATGTGACCAGGTAATATACTATAGAGCGATAGCATATTTAAGTAGCTGTGTCTATTCTTTTGATTCCGGGGTGGTTCATTTTGATTTGGCTTTATGTTTATGTTAATGTCACCTGTAATTACTATGCTTTTTTTTCTACTATTTTGAGTATCTAGTGTATCTAAGTGTGAGCTAAGCGAGTTAATAAAACTGTCTGCGTTTGAATTTGATGGTGATCTATAGATACATATTACAGTACAATCTAAAACATCAAGTTTCAAGCAGGATGCATGGGTAAGTTTTACCTCATTTACCTTGTGCTTTAATGTATTCTTTATATATACCACCACTCCGTCATTCTGGTTCATTTGGAACTTAGTAAAATAAACATGATAGCTTGGGAGTAGTGGTATAGGTTTGCTTTAGTCTAACCTGCATTCTGTTAAGACTATTATGTCCGTAGTAAAATGCAAATGAGAAAAATTTATAACAAAGTCATCGAAATTTCGGTAAATGCTTCTAATGTTTTGCGTTATAATAGTTAAGTCAGTGTTTTTAACTTTAATATGACATTTAAGTACTGCTAAGTCACAAAACAACGAATGTGCAATTTCTAAATTACCTAAATCGTTTATTGTTTGTATTGTATCTCCCATTACAAGTTATTTTTAATATGTAGCAATTTATTATTCACAGGGGTGCACTGTGTGTAAATTGAGATATGCAATCTTTTCTTTTAGATGTAGAATTGTTGTGATTCTTTGGTAGATCTATTTTTAGAGTTTAAATAAAATAATATGTTATAAATAAGTGAGACATAGGTTTCATTTGTAGTGTGCAAATGAGTGTTTGAATGTAGATGTACAGTAAGTGTATGTGTGTTTAGTGTAGTTATGATTATATAATAAAAAAATTAAAAAAATTCGTGGACATATTCACACAGCGCCATCTAGCCCCAAACTAAGCAAAGCTTGTACTATGGGTGCTAGATAACTGATATACTACTTAAATACTTATTAAATACATACTTTGGTGGTGTGTGTGTAGGTATGGACTTTGTGCGTAAAAATATTAAACTAATTATTAAGGATACTTGCATTGTGCGCATTATGTCAGGTTGCTCTATAGGATTATAACATACATAGCAGTGGGATAATGATTTATAACAATAGATAAAGCTAGTCTCTGAATAAGTTTGTACAAGCTGTAATCGCGGCGTGGGACTTTATACGACTGCATGTGTTTATGTAATTTAAAGTTTTCGTTTAATGTGAATAATTTGAACGTTGAACTGAATAATTCTTCCGCCCTTACACGGATTGAAAGTTTCAAAATACGGGCTTACACATTAGCCCACAGCATCGTAGAGAATAAACGACATCGTATACTACCTCTAAATATAAAGAAATTCATATTTTAATCCAGGATAATATTTTTTCATATTTATAATATCTTGATTGACTTTAAATTATTACACTAAGTACATTATAATACTAAACAGCACTTGTCAAAACTACACACGACAAAAATGCGTATTTATGCTGATCAGCGGGTGTCACCCTGTTGGGCAAAGTACGTAATGTCCACACTCGTGGAAGTTCCAAAGTCACACCTATGCCCGAGAAAATTTAAGAACGCTCAATGCGATGGTGTGAGCATGTGCTCCGCCGCCCCAAAGATCACCTTAGTGCAAGTAGCCCTAAATTTGGCGACGACGACTCGCTGACGCGGAAGACACCCACACGCCACCTGGCTGACGGCGGTCCAACGGGACCTGAAGGACAATACTATTGACGCTGCTACTGCTCAAAATAGAAAGAAATGGAGGAAGCAGACAAGGAGAGCTGACTCCAGCTAATGGAAAGGCATAGTGCAAAAAGAAGAGACCAGAAAACTATTAAAAAGTTTTGCTAACCTACCAAATGAACGATACGAGTAGAATAGATGCCGATGCCGACATAATCAATACTTCTTTGAAATATTTAACACTTTGTGTTGTCACTTCATGATGGAACTCCATTATTATGAATTAAATCACTTTTTGTACACTAGTTCCACTTTATTATACAATTTTATTAAATTGCAACCGGTTTCGAATTACTCATCTTCAGGCAATTACTTTATATTTTTATAAATAAAGTGGAACTAGTGTACAAAAAGTGATTTAATACATAATACTTCTTTGATTAATATTTATGGTTTTTAAATGTTTTGATACGACTTTTTACTCGACTGCTACAGAAGGGCATATATTTTCGATGAACAAAATCACTTTTATGGACTTTTCATACATTTTTTACTATCCGGTATTCGGCCGGATATTAACGCATTATCCGGTATCCGGCCGGATAGTAAATTATGGCCGGATAGGCCGGATACCGGATAGTGGCCGGATATCCGTTACATCTCTAGTTATAACCATATCAATGAAGTCTTGTTTTGACTCACTTTCATTTTTCGGGACGTTTTTTATTTCTAAATTTGCTTTTCGGCTTAAAGTTTGCATGTCCTCCATTTTACTTTTTAGGTATAAAATATATTGCCTATCCTCTTTAATTTGATTTTCCATGGAGGTTACTTGCTTTTTAAGCTCCTCGTTTTCGCGGCTGAGAAAGTAACGGAGCTCTCTATGTTTTGGTTTGATTGTCGTACATCTAATAGGGTGGTTTTTAGTTCGTACAACTCCTTCTTCTGAGAAGCAGTCAAATAGGACAACAATTTCCTCATTTCCTCTCTAAAATTCAGTAGCTGGTCGCTTACCGCGCTCGACTGGTAGGCATCTTGTCAAGCTTGCGAACGATGTGTAATGCGGTCAGTCGGTGTAACCTGCAGGGTATTTTCCTCCTCAGTAAGGCACACGGACATATCAAACTCCGATAGTAAATCGGTAGACTTGTTCTCTTTGTTTTCCATATTATTCTTCAACGCGATGTATTAGGACTGAAGAAATATGTAGGCACTTAAGCAGTAGACAGTTCGTGTCACAAACCTCACAGTAATGTGCTGGTAGGTAGTAATATAACTTGCAATGTACTAGTCTTTTTTTTTTTTTTTTGCCCAACGCAAAGGAAATGGGCACCCTCCGGTATTGCGGTTGGGAGGGAGGAGGTGAACTCTCATGAGTATCCCAGCCGGCCGGCCGGACTGGTTATGCACGACTCGCCATAAAAAAAACCTAGGCGCATACGTACTAAACACCCCCTGGAAGCACCTGTAGCCATAAGGGCCTTTCAGGTTTCATCGGATGCTACACCCCGTAGGGACGGGGTGCGCTCAACGTCACTCCTTACGGAGCATACGCTGGAGAATTTATAGCGAGACCCCAAAAGGGGGTCCTGCTGCTGTGGATTGGGATTGGGGGCCTACGGGGGCCGCTGAAACGGCAGGGAGGGGCTGTGTCGAGTCGTCCTGAGCCTCCAGGAGGAGGTTCAGGGCGCTCGACAGTTCGTCGGGGGGATCCGTGAGGACGTGTCTTGGTCTCCGTACCACGTGGCCGGAGACCGGGCGGGGAGCGTAGGCTGCTGCCTCTCGCACGAGCGGATTGGGATGCTCCTCCGCGGCCTTGAAAAAGGTCTCGGAGAGCGTTCTAAGAAACTGCTGCAGGGTAGGCAGGTCCATGTCGTGGTGTAGGTCCGCATTGCGGACGTACCATGGAGCCGCCGTTGCCCTACGGCAGAAGATGTTCTGCACAATTTGCAGTTTCTTAATGACGTGGGAGCTCGCGTGAGCGAAGACGGGGGAGGCGTATGTCAACACCGGTCGAATGCACACCTTGTAGAGGGTTCGCTTGTTCCTGAATGACATTTTGCTGAATCGACCCAACATACAGTTGAGGCGACCCAGGTAGAAACGGGCGGTGCGGCACACTCTTTCGACATGGGGCCGGAAAGTGAGCCTTTTGTCAAGCGTGACGCCTAGATATTTTACAGCGTGCTGCCAGGGAACTAGTTTCCCTTGCATGCGGAGGGGAGGGGGGTCGCTGTCACCCCGTCTGCGCTTAACATCGAAGCAAACCGCGGAGCTCTTCTCCGGATTCACTTCGATGCGCCACAGTTTGAACCAAGCTTCGAGCTTGTTCACCGCCTTTTGGAGCTTTGCCATGGGTGGCCTTCGCCCTTTGGCGTAGATTGCCGTGTCGTCGGCGAAAAGGGACAGTTGCACCCCGTTGTCGGGGACGGGAATATCGTTCGTGTACGATATATAGAGTAGGGGAGAGAGTACAGAGCCTTGCGGGACGCCGGCCTTCAGTTGACGTGGGGAAGACAAAGTACCTTCGTGTCTGAACCGAAAGTTACGGTATTTTAAATAGAACGCTACTAATCGGACGAGTCGATCGGAGAGACCAAGCTTGTATAGCTTGTAAACAAGGCCTTCGTGCCAGACTTTATCGAAGGCCTTGGCGACGTCGAAGAAGACTGCGACCGTCTTTTCTCTCTTTGGGTAGAATCCATTGAGGATGTATTCTACTATACGATGGACTTGTCTGGGGCAATTGTGTTTGGGATGAAAGCCGAATTGATGGGGAATAAGAACATCGTCTTTGAAGAGATGTTCTTTCATTCGAGAGAGCACTATTCTCTCGAATAACTTCCCTAGTGCCTTGAGGAGGCTTATCGGGCGGTGGGATGACGCTACATTTAACGGCTTTCCCGGTTTGGGAATGCCTATGACTATGGCTTCTTTCCACGCGGTCGGAAAGTGGCAATGGTCAAAGCAAGCATTAAAAATGATCGCTAACAAAGTAAGCACCTGCTCGGGGAGGTACTTAAGCGCTTGGTTGGAAATTCCATCCGCGCCCGGCGCTTTGTTAGATTTGAGACCCTTGATGAAGGAGTGGATCTCGTCGGGCGACACTGTGACAGGGTCCGTGGTGGGAGGGAGCGAGGTCTTTTGACGGACTTCGTCTTCCACCGCACGCACGTGACCGGGGTTGGAGTGCGTGGTGCTAGGGGAGCATTGTGAAGCAATGCTATCTGCAAAGCATTCGGCTTTCTCGGTGTCCGCAAACGCAATTGTGCCGTCTGGGCGAACAAGAGGAGGGATGGAGATTCTGGCGTCTGTACGAAGGGCTTTCGCCACTTTGTAGTACGCTTGATGGGACGGGGAAATCGTCTGCATGAGGTTTCCCCATTGGGAGTTCCTCATTTCGTCGAGACGTGCTCGCACTGCCCGCTGAAGTCGGTTCGCAGTGCGTCTGTACTCTGGGGTCGGATAGAGTGCGGCCCTCCGGAGGGCTGCGTTTTTGGCTTTGATCAGGTTTCGAACTTCGAGTGGAAGTCCCTGCCGATTAACGACAGGGGCTACCACTTCGTTGTCCTTCAACGCTGACCGAATGTAGGACGTTAACGAGGCTACCGCAGCGTGGATTTTATCCGGACTATCGAAGTAGTCGGATGAAAAAGCGAGCGGCGAGTCGGGCGCGTCCATGACGGCCGCCATGGACTCTTTGAATCCTTCCCACTTCGTGAAAGTTCGCGGCAGTGGGGGAGAGATAGGGGTGGGGGAGCCTAGTACTAGGGAGACTGGACGGTGGTCGGAGCCTAAGTCGTCGAGGGTGTCGATCGACCGGAGGGTGAGCGACACGCCCTTCACTAGCGCAAAGTCCAGTACATCGGGACGGTGATCCACTCTGTCTGGGTAGTGGGTAGGGGAGAGGGGGCAATACACGTCTAGGTCGAGAGACCCAACGATGTCCATTAAGTGGACACCGCTCGTGTTGGTGGAGGAACACGTCCAGTCGGTATGTTTGGAGTTGAAATCTCCGAACATAATAACAGAGTCGCCTAGAGAGAGAAGCGCTTCGAAGTCGCTTTTGAGTGGCAGGGAGCCGGCGGGGATGTAGACAGAGGCTATGATCAGGGACGGATGTCCTGTCATGCCTAGCTGCACTACAGAGGCCTCCATACTCGAGAGAGTTGGAGTTGGAAGAGGGGAGCAATGAAGCGATCTCTTGTAGTAAATGGCAGTTCCTCCACCACGCGATGACGCGGTGGGGGACCTGTCATCCCTGACAAGGGAGAAGCCGGGGATCGAAATACCCTTCTGGATCGAAGGCTTGAGCCAAGTCTCCTGAAGGAGAAGTAGGTCGAGCTCCCTGCTTTTAACGAACGTCCTAAGTTCGGAGATGTTTGTGCGTAGACTGCGCACATTAAAAGAAACAAGCGAAACCCCACCCGGCCTCATGCGACCGGTGCCGACACTGGCGGGAGTGGGGGGTGTGGCGTGAAGCGCCTGGGGCATTACTTTAGGGCCTGGAGGAGGGAGTAATGCTCGACAAGCGCGTCTAAACGCTCGAGCTGGGTGGAGGCGTAACGCAGTTTACGTGCCAGGACGGGGATCTCGTCAATGTTGACGGACGCAAGAATGGAGGCAGAGTTGCAAAAAATGCATTACTTTGGTTAATGCATTGGCGTTTCATTACTCATTACTATAATTAATGAGTAATGGAATCAGTTTCCATTATTCATTACTAAAATAATGAGTAATGGAATCAGTTTCCATTACTCATTATTTTTTTTTAATGGAATAAAAAATAAATTCTCATTAAATTTTTTGTAATGAATAATGTATCATCTTTACATTACTCATTTTTTAATTTTAATGAGTAATTTGAAAATCTACATTACAATTTTAAATATTAATGAGTAATGTACCAAATTTTCATTACTCATTATTTTTATATCTAATGAAGGAGTAATGAGTATTCCATTACTCATTATTTATATATATATTTACTATTTCTGATAATAGCTATTGTTTAGATGTTGATAAATGGAAAATAGGATTATGTTTAGTAGAGGATAAAATGAAATCTAATTCAAAACCATGTTTGATTTGTTTGATGTGTAGCAAAGGGGGCACTGAGAGAAAAAGACTTATCTTGAACGCACACTGATGCAGTGCGCTGCGCAGTGCACTGCACGATGTGGCAAAACTTGTTACACGCCGAGCAATTTGTATGCAAGTACATTGACAGATGGCGGAATGTCCCACTGTGCAGCGCGCCGCGCGGCGCACTGCATGATGGGGCAACACCCGCAATTGAAGCCTGAAGTGTCAGTTCTGTATGAATTTTGTCTACGTTTTTCAATTTGACCCCATCGTGCAGCGTGCGGTGCGATGTCAGTAGATGTCAACATGAAACGTCACATCTGACTGTTTCTTTTTACCAACAGTTCGAATCTTTCCTCTTTATGTGACACAGTTGACACACATATATCTGTCTACTTTTTTTAGTACAGATACAACGCGTGTGAATGAAATAGGAAACCGACCTTGTCAAAGAAAGTTTGACAGCTGATGCGTAAGCCCCTCCCCTTTTTCTGATTCTTTAACATTATCGAAGTTGTTTCGCTTTCGTGATCCTGTCGTCATTCTCTTCTCTAGAACACTAGTTTCTAAAAATAAATGCTGGTACTCGTAGAAAT
This sequence comes from Blastobasis lacticolella, assembly GCA_905147135.1. Classification (NCBI taxonomy): domain Eukaryota; kingdom Metazoa; phylum Arthropoda; class Insecta; order Lepidoptera; family Blastobasidae; genus Blastobasis; species Blastobasis lacticolella. The sequence continues at coordinate 121,771 of LR990066.1, forward strand.
CTACATTTTGGATGGCACCTGTCACACTTAAAACTGTAATAACTCTGAAACTATTGGTGCTAGAATACTAGTTCCTAAAGAGAAATGATAGTGCTCGTCGACATCTACATTTCGGTTGACAGCTGTCAAACTTAATACTGTAATAACTTTTAAACTATCACTTCTAGAACACTAGTTTCTGAAGAGAAATGATAGTGCTCGTCGACATCTACATTTCGGTTGACAGCTGTCAAACTTAATACTATAATAACTCTGAAACTATCGCTCCTTGAACACTAGTTCCTGAAGAGAAATGATAGTCGAGATCCACATTCCGTATGACAGCTGTCAATCTTAAAACTGTAATAACTCTGAAACTATTTGCCTTAAAACGCTTGTTCCAGAACAGCAAATACTTATAGATATCGACGGGCACTATCATTTTTTTTTAGGATCCAGTTTTCTAAGAGCAATGGTTTCCGAGTAATTTAAGTTATATTCACTCTCTTTATACTTACTACTGATGTTATACTTTGTAGTTATAGTTTTGAATGAGCCACCGTGGTATACACTCAGTTTAAGTAAACATTCGTAAAGGACAGAAATTCAAAATTCAAAATTACTACGTTTTAAAACATTTTGTCGTAATATTGTCCCAAAATCATGTCTTCAACCAGTTGAGGACAAATTTAAGCAGTGCGGTTTATCCTACAACAGAATCAATCAATGTGAATAAAAATTCCTAACATTCTGAATTTAAAAATTTTGAAGTTTTTATGTTCTTATATCCTCAAGATAATTTAATTGAATGTATTATCATAGAGCCTGTAACCATCGGACAATCAATACGCTTTTAACGAAAATCGGCCAAGAAGTTTTTCAGCTAGAATAAACATCCATACAAACATTCATATAAACATACATACACACAAACCCCTTTCCCCCGCTTGAGTACGACATTTACGACATACGACAGAGACGACATTGTTCCACTTGGTCCTGACAAATCTCTGTCGATTCTTCCACGTTTATCAACTTTACATACATAGATTGTTAACTTCATTACCCTCCCTTAGCTCCATCGTAGTCGGGTAAAAAGAATCATTTATAGTATAGTATTCGCGGAAGTTGCATGGTTCAATTTCTTTAGATATTACTGATGTTATACTTTTTAGTTAAAATATGGAATGACTTACCACGGTCTACAGATGGTGAATCTATGGACACCTGTCAGAAGTAAACATCCAAAGAAAAAATTCGTTTTCAAAGATTTTAAAGTAAAATTATGTCTTCTTCCGGGGATGAAGACATGTTGGCCGTACTGCAGATGGTTAATATGCAAAAATGTAGACGACCTCGACGTAACTATTGGGTGCACCCTATATGGAATACCGGTGTAAAAATAGACTTACCAGTTGATGGTAAAACTGGAAATGTATCCGGACCGTTTTCAGCAGGTTTTCAGGATGTCACCATTATGTTATAATCAAATATTAACCCGAGCCAGATCAAGGTTACAAAAACGGCACACAAATTGTAATGTCAATGTAGCATTGACAATAATATAAATTAAATAATCATCGTGGCGTCATTATGATGATGTTGACTTCAATATAATGTTTTATGAGCTTGTTGAAAAACATCCTGCACCATACGATTATAATCGATCAGATTACTCTAAACGGAACGTGAGAGACAAGATGCGGATAATGATAGTAAGGAAATTAAACGGCAAATTACGTGGGGACAATAATGTCTGACCATGCCAGCCCGCTAGGCACGGGAAGGAGAGTTCAACTCATGAAGCGATGGCTAGACGTCGATAAGAACGACATGCGTGCCAACAAACTCACCTCCAAGGATACCAAACACCGAGCGAAGTGGACCAAGAGGAGTAGGAAGGCGGACTCCTGGCAACCGAAATTTAACACCAAGACGATGATAATGATGATCTTGGCGTCAAATCCTGTTTGTGCTCTCGCACGCGAGGACCCGGGGCCCGCTTTGACTATGATCCAAGATTTAGCAGATCAGGCAATTACAGTGGAACGACTGCCAACTGACCTCCATACATAAGGTCGACATAAGGTCAATAATCATGCGAGTCGTTTAAAATAACGCGCGTAAAAGCGTCGAAAAAGCTCTCGTGCAAACGTTGCCTAACTCACAATCATTCGTAAATCTCTCGTGCGATCATTGCCTAACGTGAAAAACCAGAATAACACCACCGTTTTCTTTGTTGTCACCGTGACGTGGCACTGCGTGGTGCGCCGCGCAGTGCACTGCACTGCATTAGTGGAGCTAGTCGCTAGAAAAATTTTGCGAAAAAAACACTTAGAAAATTTTCAACTTTTAATAATGGGACGTGATAGGGGAGACCCTCAGGACGTAAAATGTCCAAGTCGCAAAATGTCCAAGTTCCAAAATGTCCAGGTTGCTTAATGTCCAAGTTGCAAAATGTCCAAGTTGCAAAATGTCCAGGTCGCAAAATGTCCAGGTTGCATTGAATATTATACCACTGGACATTTTGCAACTTGGACATTTTGCGACCTGGACATTTTGCAACCTGGACATTTTGGAACTTGGACATTTTGCGACCTGGACATTTTGCAACTTGGACATTTTGCAACCTGGACATTTTGCAACTTGGACATTTTGCGACCTGGACATTTTGCAACTTGGACATTTTGCAACTTGGACATTATGCAACTTGGACATTTTGCAACTTGGACATTATGCAACCTGGACATTTTGCAACTTGGACATTTTGCAACCTGAACATTTTGCAACTTGAACATTTTGAGACTAAATGTAACAAAATGGCCGCCATTTTGAACGTTTTTGTTCCTGGACCGATTGCTTTCAAAACCGATATCTGAGCGTCCCTTGGGACTCCTGACATGAATCTGGTGCCAAAATGTAACAAAATGGCCGCCATTTTGAACTTTTTTGTTACTGGACCGATTACTTTCAAAACCGATATCTGAGCGTCCCTTGGGACTCCTGACATGAATCTGGTGCCAAAATGTAACAAAATGGTCGCCATTTTGAACTTTTTTGTTGCTGGACCGATTGCTTTCAAAATGAATATCTAAGCGTCCCTTGGGACTCCTGACATGAATCTGGTGCCAAAATTGGAAAAAATGGCCGCCATTTTGAATTATTTTGTTACTGGACCGATTGCTTTCAAAATGAATATCTTGGACTCATGACATGAATCTGGGCTCAGATATCGGTTTTGAAAGCAATCGGTCCAGTAACAAAAAAGTTCAAAATGGCGGCCATTTTTTCCAATTTTGGCACCAGATTCATGTCAGGAGTCCCAAGGGACGCTCAGATATCGATTTTGAAAGCAATCTGTTCAGAAGTCTTTTTTTTTTGCGCCGCACTGAAAAAAAGTTTGGCCCCCCTAGCGCCCCCTAGCGGCACCGCAGAGAAAAGTGTTCCATACAAACGGTGTTCCTGGCGGTGCCCTCTATCACATCCCACCATCAAAAGTATACGTTATAATTGGATCGCACCTCGTCGAAATTTTTTTAAGTGTCAAAATACGGTCGATTTACTCAAAGGGGGCGCAAGGCATTTGGACTTTCGTAATTTAAGGTATATTTTTTTATGGCTGGATGTTGTAGGGTAGGTCATTAGGAGCAACTTTTACAGAGGTCATTTTTTTTTGCGCCACTCGGAAAAAAAGTTGGGCCCCCCTAGCGCCCCCTAGTAGCACCGCAGAGAAAAGTGTTCCATACAAACGGTGTTCCTAGAGGGGCCCTCTATCACATCCCACCATCAAAAGTATACGTTATAATAGGATCGCAACTCATCGAAATTTTTTTAAGTCCCTGTGCCCCCCTCGATTTCCGAAAACGCCAAAATTTTTCGAAGTCCAAAAAATTCTATTATTCATTACTTTTTAAATGCGTAATGGAAAATTTTACATTACTCATTTTTTACAATTAATGGATAATGAAGGTCCAATAATGGCTCATTACAATTTTAATGAACAATGTGGAAAATTCCATTACTCATTATTTTTTTTAATGAGCAATGTAAAAAATTCCATTACTCATCATTTTTTTAATGAGTAATGGAGCACCACACATTACTCATTAATTATTTAATGAGTAATGTGAATATTTTACATTGAAATTTTTTTTTTAATGAGTAATGGATAAAAATTACATTACCATTAAAAAAAATAATGATTAATGCATTATTTTTTACATAAAAATTTTTGCAACTCTGAATGGAGGATATGTAACGCATATCCTCCGCCAAAGAAGAGGGCGGGGGCTGGTGGCTGATGGCCTTGGGGGGGGAGGTGGTGGGAGGAGCCTTCGGCCCCGGGGCCTTGGGCGGGCCCCAAGCTGCGGCTGGAGCCGCGCTCGGGGGGGGCCCTTTGGGCTTGAGGGGGGGGGTAGTGGGCCACTGTCGCTGAAGGCGGCGGCGGCCTTGCACCTTTGCCCTTAGCAGGCTTCGGCGCAGAAGGATTTGCACCTTTGCCCTTAGTGGGCTTTGGTGCGGAAGTGCGGGGACGAGGGGCGCGCGGGCAACCCCTGTAGTTTGCAGTGTGGCCAGATTGGCCACAATTGCAGCAGAAGGGAGGGGTGGTGGAGTCGCGCGTACGCGCGCACTCCTTGGCAGTGTGGCCTTCGCCACACTTGACACAGCGCGGCGGGGCCGAGCAGTTGGCCGACGCATGGCCATAAAATTGGCAGCGGTGGCACTGCCCTGGGGAACCGCGTTTATGCGGGGCCTCGACTTTGATTCCGGAGAGCCCACAGACCGTGAAGCCTCCCCGGAATATAGTCCTGGCACCAGTGGTGTTGGAAAGCACCACCAGCGCCATGGGAAATTGTTTGCCGGACCGGCTGTACATCTTGTGTACAGCCTCGGCGGGGAAATTTTGGGATTTGAGGTCCATGAGAATGGCCTCGTTGGAAAGCTCGTGCGGCACTCCACGGAGTACCGCACGCACCTTACGCTCCTCAGGGAGGGCGTAGGTGTGGTAACCTATCTTGTTGTGGGCTAGGAGCCTCGTGAGGTTCCTGAAGTCGTCGATCGACTCGACGTCGATCTTAACGGCTATACCCGTGTTGGAGGCACGGGTATAGCGGACGCGCTGTTCCGCGCAGAGACGGGAGACTAGCTCCCACTTAGATTTTTCCCTAAGGAAAATAGGGGGCGGGGGCTTGGCTTTAGACGGGGCAGGGGGGGCAAAACGCGCTACTGGCTTAGGGCCAGACGGCGCGGTCTCGCGAGCGGCAGCAGTCACGCTCGAGTCGGGGGACGCGGGGCTAGAGAGAACCGCGACCGCGACCGGGGCGGGCGCGGCGGCCGAGGACGAGGCCTCGGACCGGCCGCAGAGGGTAGGACGGGGGTGACGGAAAGAGTTCCCGTCACGGTGGTCGAGGACGAAGAGTCGTCCCCGGACAGAGAAGCCGCCCTCTTGCGGGACGGCGGCGCTGAGACCTGGGACACGGAGTCCTCAAACTCCATGTCCTCAGAGGGCTCGCGGGGGGCCTGAGGGGCACTCCCCACTGACGCCAGGTAGCTACGTACGACGTAGTTATCCTGGCCTAGATTTGCTCGGAGGAGCAATTTCACCGCCTGAGCGGCGAAATCCTCCACCGAGACCGTCGCCATTGGGAGGCGAGAAGAGGGACGAGAGATGTCGACGAGGGACTGAGAGACGCGGGGCGTCCTCCCTGCGCGAGGCAGGGGGGAGAGGGGAGAGGGGGTCGGTGGAGCGGCTAACCCTAATGGATATGCCGCTATCCGTCACCCTTGGGCAGGCCCAAGTGCAATGGGATCGGGACGTCCGGTTTCGCTAAGACCTGAGGGGCCTTAACAGCGCACCGGGGCAACGCTAGTTGGCTTAGTTGTCACCGTTAAGTATCCACCAACTCAACGCGGCAGAAACGCAGCTTTGTGTTACCAACGAATCGGTAACAAGAAACTACGTCTCTGAATGAGCGTAACTAAAATTCGTTACGCTCAGCGGGACGCGGGCTCGCAACGCAAAGTGAACGCGCGCGAAAACTTGCAAAATACGTAAGAAAAACGGAAGCGAGCTGGCAACGAGCGACGCGGGGGTGCGCTACGAAGCCAAAACGGATACTCGTACTAGAGTCACAGAGGTGCGCAGTACCGCCGTACGCGACGTACCAGGGTCGCAGACCAGCGTACTACCGTCAGTTTCGTTTGACCAATTGGAACAAGCGCGGGCGGAGCCTGCGCGTGCGACTGCTATATTTTCTAAATGGCGTCGGCTGTAACTCACGGCGCAGCTTTTGAGGGCGGAGCGACTGATCGACGAAATGGAGCTTGTGGGCGTGGCTTATAACAATTTTACAATATGGCGTATGACAGTTTTGCAAAATGGCGTAGGTATGTTACCGGTAGGCGACTTGGACGAATAAAGTGGGCCGTTGAACTCCTTACAACCTCTGCACTCCTATATTTTTTTTTGTTAATTAATTGCACTGAATTTAATTTAATTTTTCAAAAAAATAAGAAATGAGTAGTGTGGGCACGTCTACACCTTACGGCGGTCCGGGGGGAAGGGATCATCGTCATATTCTAATCTAATTATCCCTTACAATACATATTAAATTAAAAACCTAATAAAAATCGATTAGGTATTTATGAAGTTACAGGCTGACTTGGGACGCCAGATATATATTTTGATTTGCTTGCTAGCTTGTATGATATACTGTCAAAATAACTGTTTAGATTATTTTTCTGGCAGACCGGATAAATAAAAACAATACCATTTAATTATTTTTCATTCTCCTTCAGGTTCACTTTGAATGAATAAGATTACATAAGTATAATTATGTAGTGAATGAAGTAAACTGTATCTATATTACGCAACTTAATTATCTTATTCCATAAAATAAAGAAGTTTGCCAGACCGATAAACCGATAGTACGTCTTGTAATCGAAATTATTCCTAGCTTTATTAAATCGAAATCTGTTTTGTAGTTTAGAAGATATTTGACTGTGAGTAGACTTAGTAAGGGGTGTTTGTTCCCCATGTATCGGTAGCTAATGTACCTCTTTGACTCATATAAGATATACCGCTTTCGACATTTTTTAACAGAAAGTGATCGATAGATATTAAAGTTTCCTATCGATTGGCATCAGTTTTATGAGTGGCCGTAGAAACGTTATTTTTTTCAAAATGGCGGAAAGAGGGTTCTATTTTTCTCAATGGTAAATGTTTAATGCTCTTTATATAAAGTAATTAAATGTTAAAAGAGAATACATTCAATAATGTACAAGTTATGTCAGTTTACACTTCTTCAGTGTAACTTCAAAAATACGTAAATGTCATAACACAATTAAGTAATTCTGAGATCCATAGTTATTTAGTCATTTTAAATAACAAATTCGGAATTCAAAGTCGTTCGTGTACACACGACTAATGTTCGTCCTTTTCAGATGTCGGCGTGGGTGTGGCTCGCGCTGCTGCTGCTGGCGGTGCCGCCGCCGCGCGCCGCCGCGGGTGGGTACCTATGCCGTTGCAGCGACATGTATCGCTCCAATAGGGAAACTCAACAACATTCACATTACGAGTACACGCACACAAGGTTAGGAACCGTTCGCACATAGTTGGCGCTGACCGTTCTACATCGCTAGAGAAGTGCGCCAACTTCGGCGACGTAAGTACTACTTCCGTCGCTCAAAGTTGGACCCTTGGTCCCCTGGGCTTCGATTCTGGTACGGATATCGTCTCAGTTGCAGTAACATTACAATTGCATCGCATGTCAAACGCGTGATTGTTACTCAAATGACAGATGTTGAGTTACAACTTTCATGAGTTGGAACTTTCCCACAATTAGTTTTCTGGTACTTTAGTTGCATTATGGTTTTATATGGCTGTTGGTACTCAAATAAATAAATAAATTACTAATTTGCATATTTCTTAGTTGTCAAACTGCCTTCAATTCTGTCAATGAAAGCGTGTCAAAGGTCGAAAAATGATTTAACTGCAATTTATGCTATGCTACTGTGACTGACTCGATACCTCGACGTAGTTATAGTAACATGACAGTTACATTGCAACACAATAACAACCGCTTTGCACACCAGAATCGGTACCCTGGTCTAAACACCCGGCCAGCGGGGTAATTACCTTTTTCCACCTGCCACATCTTCGCTTGCCAACACTGCCATTGGCGGCTGCGTTATCCCTACACCGTTAAAGCCATTTCTGCTGTAAATACCGTATGTCTTCCTTTGGTCCGCGGCCCCTCCCCCTTCCCCCTATGGCGACTTCGATAGTCGGACTGCACAGACACTATTAATCGGAACTTTACATCTTTGCACATTTGGTCATCATCATCGTCATATCTGTCAATCCGCAAAGTCTGCTTTTTCTTCTACCTAGCATATAAATGACAAAACCAACAAAATTGTATGAGCACGAAAGCAAAAGTACAGTCAGCGCTGTATCAACAACGGCATAGGACAAACCCCACCATGCATTCGTACCGCTATTTCTGAATCCAGTCTGATCACGATACATTATAATCAGCGATAACAGGCGATATCATACAGAGACAATTAGTTTTGGGGCCTTATACAGCTCGAGGATTAGGCTATGCTATACCATATCTACTTTCCCGTGAGACAAAATGTAAACAAACCATAAAATGTTTTTTATGATACCATCTTTTCATCTATTACAAAACATTCATAAAATAATTGCTATTTTAACTAGGGCCCTGCGTTTATAAACAAAACATAAAACAGATTAATTTAGGTGCCCAAAACTAACCATTTATGAAAAAAGAAACATAAAGTATTTATTATATTTACCGATTATTCTTAACATTATTGTTGGTCTCATAAAATACCTAAAAGCACTATGAATAATAAACAGTTATTTCAAATAATGAACGTACAATTATCAGCTTTCGTATTTAGCCGGGTACTGTCCGCCATTTTTACTCTTGATCAACTTGTTGACGCGAGTGCGATTCCTTTCCGATTATTTTCATATTTTGTTATTATTCTCTGTGAAAGATAATGTTTTTGTTAAGTTTTATTATTGAGTTACGTTTTTACATTTTGTTATGGTGAGTTATTAACATATTCAAACATGTAGAAGAAAGTTGTATTCCGATCCAGGATTCGAATCCTTACAAACGTGATGTTGTTGTAAGTTTGGCAACCATTGTTTTCTTTGTTTACACTTTATCCCACGGGAAAGTGAATAAGGTATAGCTGTACTGTCCATTTATATAAAAAGCGGAAAATAAAAAAGTAGCACAAAAACTAGAAACCCGGACTGCTATTTAAAATACTAAAAACTTAGAAACAAGTCGAACGGTGTAAGTAAATAGGCGTATAAAGTGCAGTTAAGTGCGTTAGTTTATTTTAAACTTGGAATCAGGCGGGGACCCATTTTAATTAATTTCTGTAAATATTACTGTTAGTTTACAATAATTCTGTATCGACGTAAGCTTTTCTTTATCTTTTGGTATCCCGTTCTAGTGTCTGTGAACGGGACATTTACTTTGTCCATGTTTACAAGAAAAGAAACGAGCTGTACTGTGTTAAACAAGAAGAATATAAAAATAATATTGTAAGTGAATTTATTAGTTTTTCTTAGTGAATACTTTCCAACCACGGTGTATTTTACAATTATGTATCCAAGTTAAGAAAATGAGGGCACCGTCTGCTTCCAAGTTTAAGTTAAACTAACGTTTGCAATTACACATATTAACTTCACCATTCGGCTTGCTTTCAACTTTTCAGTTTTATAATAGCAGTCGGGGTTCTTAGTTTTTGTACTTCTGTTTTTATTCTTTAATCTACTCTCATTCATCCTTCCTACGTGACCAAAACAATTCCTCTATTTGCTATTCTCGTAACTAAAGTGAAAAAAAAATTAACAGTCTGATGTGTCCGTTCTAGTAACCGTGCGCTGGCATCCTGTTTGGCGGAATTTGTATGTGCTGTGCGACTCGTTAAACGGGACGCTGGCCGGGCTGGCGGACGCGTGCTTCTCCAGCGGGGCCTGCGCCTCCAACGTCGCCGGGGAAGTGCAACTGCTGGAGGTAATGTAAGGATCGGTGTAAAGGGGAGGAGTAAAACGACTGAACGCTGACAATATTTTTTTTAGATGCACAAATTCATACAGAACCATCTGGCCTAGATTATTATAATAATGATCAGCGTTTATACATATATTCATTCCACCTTTCCATAACAATAAAAAAAGACAATTATTCCTATTAAATATTGATTACACTGTTAGTGAATAACGATTACACATTGAATAAAATATCTTATATTGATAAAAGTAGATAACATAGATAGTAAGTAGTTAATTAAGTTTTGTTTTTATTAATGATGATGATGATGATGAAACATCTTTACTTTTTTTTTTTTTTTTTTTTTATTATTATTTTTACATTTTCTATAAACACTTATACTACTACAATTACGTAAAAACCAAGGAGGTTTGTACCCGTAACATAGCAATGAGTCTTATCTTAATAACATAAATGTGTTGTGGCAACATTATTATTTCTAGGTCATTATATCTAGGTCTAAGTTAGTCTTTAAGTAAAACTGACGTAACTACGACAAAATGTAAATAAGCAAAAAAAGTACGTATTAAAATTTCATAAGTTTGTTGTAGTAGGCTGATTCCCAGGTTAAGAACCTCGTGACTGCATTTCTAATCATACTTTTAGCGTTTCGAGTTCTCGGGCAAAGTGTATTTTTAGTTTATTCTTAATGTTTAGTTCTGTTATTGAGTGAATTAAATCGGAGGGTAGGTTGTTTATAAAACGCGGCACGAGGTACGCTGCTGTCCTCTCGCCGTAGGCATTGTTCGCCGTCGGCGCAACCAGCTGGCGCTGAGTCACCGCCCGTGTGCACATAGGATGATTCAAAACTGTCTTCAGATTCTCATTGAAAAATTGCTCCTTTAACAGACAATATTTGACTTTGGAGTGTACAGGTAAGATATTACAATGTTGAAATATTTTGAATTCATCGTCTTTATATTTATTTTTTATTGTAGGTGAAACAATTGTTTTCAAAATTTTTAGCTGTAGTTTGTATATTTGATCAAGGTAAGTCTTGTACGTACGACCATAGCTACTGAGCCCATAGTGGATGTAAGACTCCGCTAGCGCATTGTAAAGCAATAACTTAATTTTATAGGGAATTCTTTTTCTAAGTGTAGTAATAATTGCTAAGAATTGCCTCAATTTATTACAGACGTGTTCAACATGCTGGAACCAGTTTAATTTTTTATCAATTATTACACCAAGATAAGTCTGAGCGTCCACTATTTCCAGATAAGGACAACCACAAACCCCGCTCCGCAAGGTATGTAAACAACTATGGTTATGGGCCACTAAACCTCTAATATTGATTGTCTTTAGGTGCGGCGACTTAATTAGTAATAACTTGGTTTTTAGTGGATTTATTACGAGGCCGGCATCATGGCACCATTCTGTCAGGGCATTGAAGTCCGCCTGGAGAAATTCGAGCGCCTTGGCAGGATCTTTGTCCGCGATTACAAGGCACGTGTCATCAGCAAATTGGTAACACGTACTGTTCCTTAGGCATAAGTGCATTTCGTTTACATAAGTTAAAAAGTGCAGAGGCCCTAAAACTGATCCCTGAGCGATACCTTGCGTTGAGTCTACATAGTTACTGTAGGTGTCATCCACTTTGACGGTGAATTTTCTGTTATTCAGGTAGTTTGCACACAATCGAAGTAAGGGGCCACGAACTCCGCAGCTGTCCAACCTGGAAACTAGCTGTTTATGGTCTAGCGTATCAAATGCACGTGAGAAGTCAATGAATAGAGCCAACACATATTTTTTGTGGTTTAAATATTCATTGACCTCATCAGTAAACTTGGACAACAACTCCACAGCGCTCCTCCCAGGCTGAAACCCAAACTGATTCTGGTATATTACATTGTGGGTTTTATAAAAAGTATGTATTTGTTCGCATACGTATTTCTCGACGACTTTGTCAATTGTAGACAGCAGCGTAATGGGGCGATAATTTGAAAAATCGTTTCGCTTACCTTTCTTAAACACAGGTCTGACACAACCTACCTTTAGCGGATCCGGATAAACTCCCGTTTTAATACTGCTATTAATTAAATTGGCTATAGCCACCGAAATTTTTTCGCCTATCATTTTTACGTCGGAGACTTTAATATTGTCTGGACCTGGAGCCTTATTTTCGCTTAATTTTTTAATAATTTTATATACTTTGTCCCTTGATGCTTTCCTAAAGAGAATACTTGCATTTGTAGGTTGGCAGTACATTTTAGAATCAATTAATTGTATGTTACATTTGGGAATTATATCTTTAACTGCGTTGTCGAACCCGACCGCGAAATGTTCAGTAATATCCGTGAGAGTTAGGCCTTGTGCATCAAAGGCTCTGTGTATTGCGGCATCAATGGACAATGTTACTCTTCCTAACATTTGATTTACTATTTGGTATACTTTTTTTGAATTTTTGTAATTAGTATTTAATTGGTTAATATAGTAATTATTGCGTTTATGTTCTAAAATTGTATGTATTTTATTTCGTATTTTATTATATTCTAGTCTTATGGTGGGATCATAACTTTTTTTCCAAGATCTATACAATTTGTCTCGTTTCTTGCAAATTTCCAAGACATTGCTGTCCATCCAAGGAACTCTAAATCGATTGTTACATTTTTTTGTAGCTTTCAAGCTTTGTTGAAGCAAAGCACTCTCCTTAGTCTTCTGAAAAGAAGTAGAAATGAAGTCATAGATATCATCTGGGGAATCCATGTCTCCTGTTTGCTCCCATCTAACCTTATTTAACTCGCTGTGCAAAATATCAAAATCAAGTCGTTGTTTCGCAACATCCCGTATACGCGCAACCGGCGCATCATCCATGCACGCAAACAAAATGCCACGATGGTCAGCCAGTACGACATCCAGCACTGCGGAATACGGATGAAGTGGATCGTGAAAAAATATGGTCAATGCAAGATTGTGTTATAATGTTTTGCTTAACTTCGATTCTAGTGAAATTCGATATTCCACACATCAAACCATGTTCGCTAAGTGTGTCGAGATATGATTCCTTGTATGACGAGCTTGACCTTAGATCGATGTTTGTATCGCCGATTAAAAGCAAGTTTCGCTTCGTGTCGTAGTTAGAAATGCAGTCACGCAGCTCCCTTATAAAAACATTTTTATCTGTGGATGGTGGCCTGTATGTAGCAAATACAACTATGTCTTGACAAGAGTTAATTTTTAGAGTGCATATTAAGTTTTCAAAGGTAATTGTATTATAATTGGTTACAGTGCACTTGAAATGGTCACGTACATATATTATTATACCACCGCCTCGCTAGTTTAAGCGTAGTTGCCAGTACATATTGTAGCCAGTTAAGTTGTACAATTTAATAACATTATTCGTAATACCTACTTCAGTGAGCACAATTATGTCTAACGGATACTTACAACTATGGATAGTTTCTTGCAATTTTGTAAAATTTTTCGTTATTGATCTGATATTGAAATGCAAACATGAGATAGCTAAATTACTATTAACAGGTAGTTGTTTAAAAAAATGATTTGTTAAATTACAATGTAATAGTTCATGAACTTGCATATTCATAGATGGTAATAGATAGGTTTAAATTACCAAGTAAAGGTGAAAGGTAACAATTACAGTTTAGTTGGTACGGTAACTACTGGGACAGAGGCCTTGTTCTTTATTAGGCTTATATCCTGCATGGAACGGATATAGTATATCTTGCTATCCTTGGTTTCTCTAACGCACACTTTCCCGTCTTTATACCAAATAAACAGAAACGACTCACCTAACTGGACTTTTGAGTTATACAGCAGTGATTTCATGCTTTTTGTTAGAGCTTCTCTTACGTAAACTTTGTCGCTAGCCTTATCACCTTCTACCTCCGGCAATAACAGTCCTACGGTAAGGCCTTTTTCCCTGCTTGCATCCACCCACTGCTTCCTGCTCGCCTTGGACTTCATCTCTATAAGTACAGGTCCAGGCCTCTCCTTGGTCCCAGGTAGGCGATGAGACAGTTCCACATCCTGGGCACTTACATTTAACTTTTCAGCAATGTCACCTATTACTTTTGGTATGTCTTTCGGTGCTATTTCTGGTAATCCAGCTACCTCCAACATAGACGATAGACTTTTTTGTTCTGCACTATTCACACCTTGTTCCAGTACAGTAATTCTCAGCTCCAAATTTTTGTTTTTATTTTGTAGATCCTGATTTTTGTTAACAAGTTCCTTTATTATGATATCTTGTTGTTTAATTGACTGCTCTATAGTACTAATTTGACCGCTCAAGAAGTCCAGAGACGTCTCAAGTTGGCCGAATTCCACGCGAAAGGTCTTCTTCAGCTCCCGGCTTATGTCCATGACTAGCTTCTTTGTGTCGATAACTTGTCCCTTTGGAGTACTTTCGTTATCAGATTCAGAAACCTCGCCGTCATCTTCAGGAATTACAAATGAAGTCCTACGACTAACATTTTTTAGACAGTCTTCGCAGCTCCATTCGACACCCGAGGAGTTTCGCAGGGTGTTCAGCTGCTTGTTGGAAAGCTTGGAGCATGCCGAATCCGCGTGAACGATCTTTTCGCACCTGCTACATTCCAGACCTGGTGATTTCTTGGTAATACTCTTATTACATTTAGCGCATTTTTTATTGTTGGCCATAGTGGGTATTATTAATTTTTTATCTGCAATTGCACACAACCTTCGCCAATAGCGTATCGACGACGACTCGACTTGATAAGATGATTTGTACAGGAGCCTGATAGGCTCCTTGATTGTGGCGATGCGCTAAAAAAAACTAACGGATTTACGTAAACGCAGATGTTGCGTTTATGTTTTGTACTTGAGTAGCTCGAACCTACACAGTTGCTCAGGTATAATGCTATGATGCAATAATCGATATATCTTATTAAATGGATACTCTCAAGAGTTTTCGTTATACTTGTTAATTTGGAAATCCCTCTGGATAATTCACTCTTGAAAATGAGAGAAAGCAGTATAGTTGCAGTTTTTCGGTAAGTATTTTGCTACAACATTGGTTACCAACATTTATGACATCTTTTTATCAAGTCATCAACCGGTAGATCACGAGGTATGCAGCCCCGGCAGTTACCAGGCCATTGCCCTGTCAGCTCCACTCACCCTGCACTACCACCACCACAATCATTATCCAGCCTTTACCGTTCACCAGCAAACTTTTCACCCAAGAAACCCACCACCAGAACCGTGCTAGCGTACATTGTATTGAAGAAGAAAATAGCCAGCATAATCAGGTACAATCTCACTTTTATTACATGAATCGTAGACGAAAGAAGAATACAGCAGAAACTTCTTCTGGTGACGGATGACGAACGACGTTTTAGAAGCGGGCCAGCTGGTTTCTCAATGGGCTCGAGTCCAGGAGTGGACAAATATGAGCGGACGATGACGATAATGTTGGTCATTACAGGTGGAGGGCTGCGAGCCGCCGGCCGAGGGCTACGCCGCGGCGCTGCGGCCGCTGGCGGCGGCGCTGGCGGCGACGGCCGAGCTGTACGTCGTGGAACCGCGGCCCGCGCCGCCACTGACGGACGCCTTGTTCGCCGGCCTGCCGCTCGTGAGACTCACTCTAGTGAAAATGAGCGACAGGTACTTCGTGTCACTCATCTATCGCGCAGGTACGTACGCTCACATTGAATGTGTTAGGTTTCACGGTTTGGATATATTTGACGGATCGCGGTCAATAGTATGGAATCATGTGGTCAATAGTACGGACTCATGACGATAAAAACGGAAGTGGGAGTGCGCCCTCTGGTGGGGCGTGCTGACAGAGTCTCGACGGCACGACTCGGGCCGAGTGGCGGCCATTCTTGGCGCGACCGCCGCCGAGGAGTGACGCGTCTTGAAACTGTCTCCACATTTCGTTTATAGAAAGTGTTATTTACGTTTGAAAATAAAGTAATTTTAAAATCACTTTTGAAATAAGAAAGTTAATCAACTCAACTGCGTACATTGTGATACTGCTCTGATTTCAAGTGAAATTATAAGTGATGTGCAAAAATGAATTGGAATAAATACAGTGGAGTAAATGTGAACCTTTTCTTTAATTTATCTGGACGATCTAATACTGATATCACCACCCTGATGACAATGATCCTGATACACCCTTTCCTTCACGCGACGACATCAGAAGCGGTGATGACGAACGCAACGCCCAAGAGATGGTATGATGAGAAGCGACAAAGAAAATGCAGATAACGCTTTGTGGAAGCGTAATAATAAAAGGAAAGTGATTACTCGGTCCAGTTGAATTGCCTACATTAAAATATAAAATGATTAAACACGTTCAAAGCGCAGCCAAGAGTCCAAACACCCCGAGATATAAAACAAAGACTTCGTCAGACAGATTGGGGGATTTATAAAGTAAACAACAAATCATCTGTACCAATTGGTTATGGTCAAGGCAGACCTCGGGCCTTCGAGAGCACCACTGGGATATTGACACCATTATTAAAAATCTAGTGAAACTTACTATGGACGGCACTTTGGTATGTATTCTTTGTTTTTGCGAAACTTAATTTAGATTACTCATGTAAAATATTCCCCTTTTAAAAAAAAAAGAAATAATGTTTGTTGAATAATTTACGTAGTTCTAAATTAGCCAGCTAAAGTTTATTCAATGAAGTTAAAGTAAATGCTTAGATTTAGATTCATTTAGCAGTGTGGTTTGACACCACAATTTAATGAATTGCTTAAATTTCTGCAGATAAATATAACGATTAAAACCAGCGAGTATTATTTTTTTATTTTTTAAGTTTTACTAATACAATTATTTTCTTCTATTGCATAACAATGGTGTACAACGGTTCGCTTCACCTACGAGAACAACATTGCAATGCAACGCTGGACTGGTAGCCTCAACGTGATTGTTTCAACATGGGACGATGGTAGACAATCTGCGAGTGTTGCGTACATGACTGAGAAATGATGTGATATTGACAGTTCCTCTTTATCTGGTGAGTCCTATACATTATTATTATTTGGTAAAAACCTGTGCTGAAAAGAGGCTCCCTAGCAGATTTTAAGAGTTATTTACTTTGATAATTCAGAAAAGTATTCTGACAGAAACACTATTGATGCCCTTAGTAGAGAGAAGGGCAGGTTAATTTGTATCTTTAGTGAAACTACAAATAGAAAGAATGTAAACAAAACAAAAAGAACGTCATTTATGGTCAGTGTTACAAATTGTTGCTATAGATGTCAAAAACTACTGCCAAGTTTAATAAATGTTAGCTTTTGCGGGTACCTATGTCAATTAATGTGGGCTGTCTAATAGAATATTACTGAGAAAAAATAAATCACTCCACAAAAATAGTAAGAATTATGTTAAATCCCTCTAAATGTTATAGTACACTGTGTTAAAATAAAAAAGTGACATTTAATCTAAGATTATTTTACCATCTTGAAACATGGTACGCTATGATTTAACGTATTACCAACATCACGTCAGTTATCGGAAAACAAGAATAAGACATACTTGAAAGCATAGTCCTATTATTTTTATAAATTGAGTACGTAAGCATCGTTATGGTGGTACTGCTGCTGATTGACTTCTTCTTCTTGATCGTTGCCTCACAGCTGAGGATCGTGACATCTTCGGAGTATGTCTCCATCGGTCGCCTGATGTACTGCGACGTTGACGGATGTATTGTTCGGATAATTGGTCCGCCCATCTCTTCGGACTTCGGCCTCTGGGTCTCTTGCCTTCGACTTTTCTCGTCACCATAAATCGTTCCAGATTGCTGATTAAGTAAATATTTGATAATAACAGTGTGGCAGGGATGCCGTAGCAGTGAGTTTGTGGAACAATTAGCTGGTGTACTTTAGGATGTTCTATCTTAGAGATAGGATAGGCTTCGAATGTGCAAAATTTCAATAATGACCCAGTACAGATCTCCGCGATTTCTATGCGAGCGGGAGGGTGCCAACATGGATCGGAAAAAAAGATAAAAATTGTTAGCGTGTTTGTTTACATTTAACAGGAGACATTCGAACGAACTTTTCCATATTTCAGTATGTTTGTTATTGTGGTCGTAGTTTCCCAATGTTATAGAAGATATCCGCGGTAACAATGGGATCATTCATATACGTTTCTTTTAATACTACAAAATGGAAAAAAGGGGTAGTTTGGTTAGTAATTTAATTTTATGTTGGTATCAAGTTATAAATCGAAAGCAAAAGTAAATACGAGTAAGTGAACTGATTGACGGTAGATAATTTCGATTTATGTTTTGAGTAACTAAGGATAAACCTGTGACTTAGTTCGACCGAAAACCATTTGTTCTATGTTAATATGACTTAGTTTGACCTAGTTGAAGACTTCGTTAGACAAATCTATCTAAGAAGCTAACTCAATATGTGACGTCTATCGAGCCGAGGTTTTTATAAGATTTATGTGATTGTTTTGTTTTCTTAAAATTTCGTAATTCGCATCATCGGATGGAGGTGATCGTGTTTTATCACTGATGGTGGGCTGATGGAGCCTATGGGAGAGTTTTATGGTTGCTTACCGGCCTGATGGAGGCTATGGGAGCGTGGCTAATAGAAAGTAGTTGTTTCAATCATTATGAGAAAATGTTGAACGATAATGATGTTAAGAAAGTCCAGATATTTTGGTGATTGTTCTATAGTCGGTTTATTAAATTAACTTTAGCTCCGAGTACTGAAATTTCCATGATTATCGATATAAAGTAACTTTTTCGAGTTCTGTTGTTGTACCAGTAAGATGAGGCAGTGTAAGCAATGGTGAGATTTTATATCCTTCTGCCAGTACAAGTTTAGTAGTACCTGAACTGTTGTTGAGGTCAAATATTCTGATTTATTTGGCTGACTTGGAGTGGCCTGGAAATCATGTGTGTGATAGCCCCGAAAGTCTCGATGTTGTGGCTGTAGATGGCAAATTTAATGTTGTAATTTTTTTGTATGTATATGGGACACCTTCATTATTACAATCATTGTTAAATCGTTTCAAAATGGGAGGCTTAAGCGTAACGTAAAGTCTAGATAGAGTATACTTGTTCGATTATTACTTGTTTAGTTTTGGTGTGGTAACATATGAACTGGATGGTAACAACTTACCTATGACTGGCGTAACAGATAAACGTGAGAGCTTCATATTATTAAACTCCTGATTTAGTTTTGATATTGAGCAGTAGAGATAATGTTGTTTTTGTAGAGATATCACCGTGAACAGTTGTTCGGGTCTGTGACGATTACTTGTTATGTAACTCGTAGACCGTTATAACGTGTTATGATAGCAGATATGACTGTGTTACCTATCACTGACTTAGTGCAGATTTGGTCGAAGAATTGACCACGAGCTGAGAGTCTATAGACAGCTATTAGTGAAGTAAAGCGTGTTAAAGTTACTACTTCATGATTTCAGCAATTTCATATTAAAAAGTATACTGTATAGTCTAGCAGTAGATACTTACGCACTGGTTATATAAGTACGGCTACTACAGTGGTGCCCCTATATTATAGAAAGAGGTATTACTAGAGTCTATAAGTACCTACTGGTTTAAAAAATGTGACGAATGAACAACACTGAGCTTATATGTTGGCAATGTTTATTAACGCCTGTGTGGCTCCCGCCTGTGTGGCTCCCGCCTGTGTGGCTCCTGCCTGTGTGGCTCCCGCCTGTGTGGCTCCCGCCTGTGTGGCTCCCGCCTGTGTGGATCCCGCCTGTGTGGCTCCCGCCTGTGTGGCTCCCGCCTGGGTGGCATCTCGCCTGTGTGGCATCTCGCCTGTGTGGCATCCCGCCTGTTTGGCATTTCGCCTGTGTGGCATTTAGCCTGTGAGGCATTCCGCCTGTATGGTATTTCGCCGGTGTGGTATTTCGCTTGTGTGCAGGTCCAGTTGCGTGGCGGCCTGGTTGCGTGGTGGCCTGGTTGCGTGGCGGCCTGATTGCGTGGCGGCCCGACTGATGGCGTCCGTCGTGTGGTGGTTCGTCGCCTGTGTGTCATTTCTCCTGTATGGTAACATTACTTATTCTTTTTAAATTAGGATGGCGCTGACGGATGACCAAAGATCATATGGCATTTAATGAAGGAGTGCTTCGATCCCACTCGAAGTAACATTGGGTCTTTTGCTGAGTACTGAAAATTTTATGTAGGTATGTCACATATTTGTAGTAAATCTAAGTACCTACAGTAATGGACGTCGAGGACGATACGCGAGCTCTGTGATTGGGGCTTGTTTCCCACTCAACAAGAGCATCAAGGGGAAAACACTGGTGACGATGATTAAACATTGTTAATTGGTGGTAATTGTGATACGGTTCATAGTCTGGTGTTATACCTTGTCACGCCTCTCTAATGAACTGAAGTCGTAGCTGAATTTATGCCGGCAACTTATAAATAATAATTTGTGTACAAGATGATGTTGTTATCTCTCAATCTACAGAAGTTTAGTATGATAAATGATAATGGACGTATGTTTTATGTGAAGAATTGGTGGGTTAATGCAGTCGTGATAGATCAAATCACATGATTCATAAGACTTATTTAGGTGATGTGTTGTGGTCAGAAGTGACCGAGCGAATATAGTACTGTGCTATGGTTTTCATGTTTCAGATAACACACGAGGACGTGTGTACAGCAGGACGGCCGTGACGGATCGCGGTCAATAGTATGGAATCATGTGGTCAATAGTACGGACTCATGACGATAAAAACGGAAGTGGGAGTGCGCCCTCTGGTGGGGCGTGCTGACAGAGTCTCGACGGCACGACTCGGGCCGAGTGGCGGCCATTCTTGGCGCGACCGCCGCCGAGGAGTGACGCGTCTTGAAACTGTCTCCACATTTCGTTTATAGAAAGTGTTATTTACGTTTGAAAATAAAGTAATTTTAAAATCACTTTTGAAATAAGAAAGTTAATCAACTCAACTGCGTACATTGTGATACTGCTCTGATTTCAAGTGAAATTATAAGTGATGTGCAAAAATGAATTGGAATAAATACAGTGGAGTAAATGTGAACCTTTTCTTTAATTTATCTGGACGATCTAATACTGATATCACCACCCTGATGACAATGATCCTGATACACCCTTTCCTTCACGCGACGACATATTCATTTTCGTTTATTCGTAGTAATAATCATACATCGTCATTTAAAATAGGTAGTTATTAAGATAAGGTTTTTTTTAACAGTTTAGATAGAGAGATAGATATTGAGTGTTTAAAGGAAACAACCGTTATGTAGGTACTGCCATTTATTACTACCACGAATTGTTTGGTGCTTATAGTTTTAACAATGCCTAAATGGCCTCTATGCAGTTCGCGCTGCATACGTTCACGAAACACTGCTGGAATCACGACTCTGTGGCCTCGGAATAGACAACCATGTTGCAGTTTCAAATCTACTTTACAGTGAAAATATGATTAATTTGTTGGGCACGTAATTTTCCTTAGCCCTTCCTTAGCACTTCTTGTATTTTTAAACAATTTGTATTACACTGTCGTTTTCTGTTGCTTTTTTTATATCGTTGAATTCAACGGGGGCAATGTTTGTACTAAGAAACTTTAGGTAACATGGACTAGTTTCTATTTCGCACGACGTATAGGCAGTGGTGCGCGCAAAAAAAAAGCTTTTATATATTGGATAATATAATTATACGCCTACAAAATAATCGCGTACCTTTGCAACCTCGACGCTGCCATGACCGATATACCTACCTTATTGCCGAAAATTACTAAAAGAGGTCTGTGGTCGGTTTTCAGTACAAACGGATCCTGTCGGCCGTAAAGATACTGGTGAAACCGTTTTACGCCGAATATAATAGCCGTAGCCTCCTTTTGTATTTGGCTGTAGTTTCTTTCACTGACCGACAACGACCTAGAAGCGAAGGCGAGCGGCCTCTTGGTGCCGTCTGAGCACCGTTGAGCGAGGGCCGCCCAACCCGGCCGGGCCCGCGTCCACGGCCAGCGCGAGCCGCGCCGCGGGGTCGGAGCGCGCCAGCGCCCGCGCGCCGCCAGCTCTGAACGCGCGCCGCCGCCGCGGACCCCGCTCCCAGCAGCAGCTCGTGCAGCGGACACAATATCGCTGAGGCTTTAGGAATCAAATTACTATAATAGTTGAAAACCCCCAGAAAACGCTTTAATTCTAGCACACTGCCCGGTTTTAGCGCGTTTAGCATGGCATCAATCTTCTTTAGGCATGTTCTTAGACCATTTTTTTCGATCTAGTAACCTAGGTATGTAACACTATCCTGGAAAAAAGCACATATTTCCTGCTGTAATTTCAGACCCGCGTCACTTAACCTCCTAAACACTTCTCGTAGTATACTTAAATGAATAACTATAGTAGGTCCCGTGACGCACACGTCGTCCAATCAGCAACTCACACCTTCGATTCCGGCAAGTACGGTCTCCATTGAGCGCTGGAATATTGCGGGTGCAATCGCAGTAAGTTCCTGCGATGAGTCTGACAACTGAAATTGATTATAGGCTGAGATCTATTTTACTATAGTGATGTCCATCCCATATTTTTTCAAAAACTTCCTCGATACGTGAAAGAGGATACGTGTCAATAAGCATATCTCTATTTAAAGTTATAGAAAAATCACCTGCTAACCGCACCTTGCCTTTTTCTTTAAAACCGGAGCTCGGTTAACATACCTTAATACATGAACAACTCGTATTCCTTACAGTCACTATGGACTCCAACCTCAGTGATCGACTCATCCCTTGCCTAAATTATGCACGCGGAATGAACTTCTCTTTTCGCACACTTTCACTAAATGCCCTTTTTCACCACAGCGACGGCAGCGATAATTTAAAGAAACGTAATATTTCCGTTTCGTGATTCTTCATACCGCACACAGTACATTTACGCTCACTATCCTCGTGGGCGTGGCCGGGCAGCCTGGCGCGCGCACGCCGCCTGCCGTCCTGCACGAACAGGCGGTCCCTCTCCAGCCAACGCTCATGCCCAGCACGAACTAATAGCGTAGTAGCACCTCCAGCGAGGTCCCGAACTCGCAGTGGACGGCGAGGCCCCTCAGGCGCGCCGCCCAGTCCTCCTCGCTCTCTCCAGGTGTTGTGTCGTAAAATGTAGCCCTTTCCGCAGAAGTACTCTTCGGCTTCAAGTGATCACCGAATCCGATCACGAGATCCTCACACGTAACGTCTTCGAGTTTAATAGGATGCACTAAATTTCGTACTATACGGTAGGTCTCGTCCGAGAAGTACGTCAGTAATAAAGCACTCCTGTTGACCTTTTCACTACCACCATTTAACGTCTCATTTTTTTCCAATCGTCTGTTAATAATTTCCCAACCTTGATTGGAATGATCGAATGAGTTTAAATTTTTTAAAGGGCCAGCCATTATTTTAAATTGTGGATTAGTACTCGATCGCCCAAGGAGTGTTTAATGGAAACAACCGTTTCGTAGGTACTGCTGTTTATTACTGCAACGAATTGGCACGTAAACTTATAAAAGGCCGCCGTGCAGGGCTATGCATATGTACCTACATTCCAGATATGAGATCGGCGGGCGGAGTGAAAAATTCGGTTTGAGACATGTGCCCTGTGTTGAAATTTGAAATAGTGACATCTTCCGCAGCTGTATGTTGTTCTTTTCTGCCCAGAGCCCGTACGACTGGAAGAACCAGAAACTATGGAAGTGAGGTGTGAATTCCAACACGAAAAGGATGCCTGGCACCTGCCCTCGCCGCTCGGGTGGCCTGCGCGCGCCGCCGCCGTTGTGCTGAGAGAGTGCATTGTGGCAGACAATATCACCCTAGGCCAGGCCTTCGCCGCCATCGCAGACCCCTCCGCGGTAATCAGCCTGTCATTTCGTGACATGCAGTACCCACCGATGCTGCGACGCACGCATTTCAGCGACCTGAACCTCACTCTATTCCATCTTGATTGCACCAAAACTGTCTACAAAAGAACGAACGGTGTGAGTTATGCTCTTATCATATGGAGTAAAATACACTACCACTGCTACGCTTATGGTGATTGGAATGCTCCGCCTGCTTCGAGTTCACTTGTCTAATTGCTTTTTTTGTAATAACAGAGATAAGCATACAACGAAAAGCAATAACATGTCGAATGTAATTATCATCGCCATGAGAAGGAATGCCTATAATTAAGCACTATATCCTCAACCTACCTACAGCTCAGCCTATCCAGTTCAACAATGGACGCGATAAGCCGCATCCCCGAGCTGAGTTTGAGCGGAGTACTGCTGCCGCCGTTCCCAGCAGCCTCTATCGTCGAGAAGGCGTTGCTGAAAGACGGAAATACGACCTCCAAGATGGGTGGCTGCGGAGCCCTGGGGCATCTCGAGCTAAGACAATGGACAATACCGGCTGAGGCCGACCACTTCCTAAACGGCTGCAAAGCTTTACAGGTACTTTATTTCACAGGATGGCTCCCGTTGGGAAGAACTGGCGTTAGGCGTTTTGTAAAAGTTGTAGTATGTGTATCCAGAACATAGAAATATACATCGAGGGTAGGACTGTGATACAGTAAACAACTCTCTCTCTATATTTATATTTGAATTAAATAGTAAATATTGGTATTTGATACTTACAGTTTATGTAATATGTGTATTTAATAGTGTCTATTTACGCCAAGTGTTTACTCCTCTCTCCTTTTTCCATTGGCAAAATTATAAGTGATTTTACAAACAGTGTGCAGTCATGGAAGACATTAAGAAAACAGTTGAAGAATTGACAGATTTATTTAACACACGAATGGCTAAATTTGAACAAGACTTCAAAATCACTACCATGGATACTTCCACCACTCCAGAGCCAGAAAACACAGTCACTTCAAAGGTTAACGAACTTCAGTTTTTTAAACAATTTGTAGTAGTAGCACTGAAAACTCTTCAAACGCAGGTTGAATTTGCATTTGACAAGATGGACCGGATGGAGACACGGAGTAGGCGAAAAATGGTTCTCATCCATGGTGTACCAGAGGCCAAAGATGAGGATGTTGCGTCTCGGGTGGCACTCATTGCCTGTTCCCAACTCAAACTAGAGGTAACAAGAACTAATTTCAGCAAATGTCATCGGCTAGGTAAAGCTCCTCAAAGGGACAGTAAACCTAGACCCATCCTCGCAAAGTTTAAAGCAGTGGAGAAGCGCGATGAGGCGTGGTTCGCAAAAAAAGCTCTTAAAGGTTCAGGTATAACCATATCTGAGTTCTTGACGCCTAGGAGACATCATCTTTTCATGGAGGCTCGTCAGTACTTGGGCGTGAACAGATGCTGGACCCGTGAGGGCGCAATATTTGCACTGGATAAAGATGATAAGCGCTGCCAAATTACTACAATGGCGGAACTCCAAGCGTTGAAGAAGAATATTCCACCGCCTCCAGCGAAATTGTCTGCACCACCATCTCAACAACAACAGGTGTCGAAGCCAGCCCAGCCAGTACAAACAAGGCGCAGAGCTGTAAATAAATAATAACATTAGTGGCTAATCGCATTGCAGGTAGGTTGTATATAACATTAGTAAAATATAAGTTGGTTAATTTCTTACCTGCACAGCGAAATTTTGCTTAAGACCCTCATATCTATCGTGTTTTGTTTTTGTGATTAAAAATCTCTATTGCCCTCTTTTTCGAAAATACGTAGCGTAAATAATTCATGTCAATTTAGGGTCAATTATATTTTTTTTCTCACAATTTGTCATAACGAAACAAAACATTGCTTGCACCATTTCTTCCTGTCACTCTGTCGGTCAGATGACACTTGACTTGACATCTACTGCCAACTGAATGTCATTCATGACATTACTGCTTTTTTTTTTTTTTTTTTTTTTTGCATTCGGCATCTGGGGTATGACTGAAACAGCCATGTATTGTAAATTCCTCTTTTAGTTTTTGTTTTATTTTCTGTTATAGATTTAAAGAATGCTAGAATCTAAGTTCTATTTATAATAAGCACCGCTGGCGTACAGCTGGCGATTGTATATACGTTTTTGTTGTAATTTTATTAGGTATTAATTTATTATTGTATTATATATAATATTTGTATGTAGGTATTGTTGATTTATCATGGACTCTGATGTGAGCAGCTTGTCTGATTAAAACTATCATTCAGTTTCTTCTTCTGATGATGATTTGGGGGGTGATGACAGTTTTGTAAGTGCTACTCCTACTTTGTGTGATTATCTCCATGGCCAGTTTGCCCAGCTTGCTAAAAACTTTAACGTTGTACATATCAACGCCCAGAGCATCCCGGCTCACTTTGCTGATATGGTGACGTCTTTCGACAACAACAACATACATGCAATTTTGGTTTCGGAGTCGTTTCTTCATCCATCCCTTCACTCCAATCTATACACTCTTCCGGGATTTCGACTGATTCGAAACGATAGGACTTCTTCCTCGCATGGCGGAGTTGCTATATATCTCCGTAGCCACATTCCATTCACCATTGTAAGCAAATCCGAGCAACCACCTCCACTCAATACGCCCGAATATCTTTTTATTGAAATTAATTTACATCACACTAAGACTCTTCTCGGTGTGTATTACAGTCCCAATCTCCATATAAATTATTTTTCTTCTTTCGAATCTCTGTTGGAACAACTTACTCCCGCATTTAATCATTCCATAATAATGGGCGACTTCAACACATGTCTCCTGAAAAATGACACCAGAGCACGGCGACTGAGGTCAGTGGTGGAAGCTAGTAATCTGCATATTATCCCGTCAAATGCCACCCACTTTTTCCCCAATAGCACTCCCTCCCTCCTTGACATTGCTATGGTTTCCTCGCTGGATCATGTAATAAAACATGGACAAACTACCGCAGACGCTTTTTCTTATCACGATCTTATATTCCTCTCGTATAAAATTAGAACCCCTAAATTTAAACCTAAATCTTTGCTGCGACGTAATTATGCAAACATGTGTGTGGAAAAACTTCGCGAGGATGCATTGAAGATCGACTGGGGTGATATTGGCAAAAGTGACAACATAAATGACAAAGTAAATATCTTTACCAAAACTGTAACTGCCCTCTTCGATAAACATGCGCCACTTCGAACTGTGAAGTTGAGACATTTGCCAGCACCCTGGCTCACGGATGTAATAAAAAAGCTTATGGTAAAGAAAAACAGAGCCAAGGTGAAATTTAAGCACAATCCATCAGAGCAGAATCGTGATCGTTACCACCAGATCAGAAATCACTGTAACGTGGTGTGTAGGGATGCTCAGCGCCGTCATATACACAAATCTGTAGAAAATCAGGACCCAGCCAAAGTTTGGAAATTCCTTAGAAATTTGGGCGTGGGCAAACAGCGGGATGGGGATGCCCTCCCAACAAATCTTAGCCTTGACCAGCTGAATCAACACTTCGCTTACTGCTCTTTTCTTGACAGTGTTACTAAGGCCAGTTCTATAAAGCATATCTCCGAGATACCAGTGCCTAATGTTCCTACCTTTTCGTTTAGCCAATTCTCTGAGCACGAGGTTAGGACTGCTATAGCTGCTATTACGTCAAACTCCGTGGGAAGCGATTGTTTGGGTCGTGCTATGATCCTGCCCATTCTGGATGCCATTTTGCCAGTAATCACTCACATTCTAAATTTTTCTATAATAACTGGTGTTTTTCCCGAACTTTGGAAAGACTCCTATATCATCCCGCTGCCCAAGAAACCCAATCCATTATCCCTATCTGATTACCGTCCCATATCCATTCTTCCTTTCTTGTCTAAAGTTCTTGAACGTCTTATCCATCGTCAACTTGTCTCCTTTCTCTCTGAACATCAACTCCTAAATCCTTTTCAGTCTGGCTTCCGGACGGGACATAGCACGGTGTCGGCACTGACGAAAATTTCCGATGACATCCGTCATGGTATGGAAAATCGCAGGCTGACGGTTCTCACGTTGCTAGACTTCAGCAGCGCGTTCAATACGGTCGATTTTGACATCATGCTCGCGTTTCTGGCCTCACTCAATTTGTCAACTTCTACAATCGACTGGTTTCGTAGTTACCTTTACGGGCGCCGGCAGCGTGTTGGTGTCGAGGACCGATGGTCAGGCTGGACTGGAACTGAGTCTGGAGTTCCACAGGGAGGAGTACTGTCTCCTCTTCTGTTCTCGATTTTTATAAACTCCATCACGCATAACATAGCTTCTTTTTACCACCTATATGCAGATGATCTTCAAATATACGCGCAAGCTCGACTTGATGAACTATCCGAAGCAATTATGCGTATGAATGTCGATCTGATTTCTATTTTGGACTGGAGCAGTAAATATGGCCTAAAAGTAAACCCCACAAAAACACAGACTATAATTATCGGTAGTCCTACCTCCATTGCTAAACTAGATTTTAATAGTCTTATACCAATTCGCTTTAATAATGTGCATATACCCTACAGTAAAAAGGTAAAAAACTTAGGGATTTATTTTGACAGCACCCTGAGCCAGCCAGCGGAGCCAGCTAAATGAGGTCAGCCGGAGGATATTTGCTGCTTCAAAATCGTTAAAGCGCCTCCGCAACTTTCTACCAACATCTACTAAGATTACACTTGCTCAGGGCCTCCTGCATCCAATCCTGGACTATGCGGATTGCTGCTACCCTGATCTTACGGCTGAGCAGTTTAATAAAGCAGAGCGACTGCAGAACATGTGCATAAGGTTTGTTTTCGGACTGCGGAAATTCGATCATGTGTCGGAGTTCCGGAAGCAACTAAAGTGGCTCCCGGTTCGTTTACGTAGGGATCTCCATATGCTGTCACTCCTATATTCAGTACTTTTTAATCCCTCTGCTCCGCATTATCTAAAAGAGCGTTTCCAATTCCTATCTTCCTCCCATTCCCTTTCTCTCCGCTCTTCTGATAACCTTCTTCTAAATGTCCCACTTCACTCCTCTAACTTCTATTCTAAGTCGTTCACTGTACAGTCGATTCGACTCTGGAACCCATTGCCTGTCGAAATCCGTCTGGCAAAAACCTTAACAACCTTTAAAAAGCTGGTTAAAGCGCACTTTCTCAAGACTGTCACATAGGGATCCATCATCATCAACGTCTCACTTCACTCATAGGCGGATACATGATAAACATCAAAATATGTATTTTATTTTTATTTTATCATCTTTATATTGTTTTGTGATGTTTAATTAATTGGTATTATGTATTTATAGTATTGTATTTTAGTGATATAGGTTTATTAATATTAATGAAATATGCCACAGTAATGTTCTGTAGAATAGACTTACCATCTATCCTAGTGTATACTCTGTTTTTAGATGTTTAAGGTTGCCTGGAAGAAATCGCTTTAAGCGATAAGGCCGCCGGTTGCTTTTATTTGTTCACTTTTTTTTTCCTCTGTTTTTGTTTTATTCTATGTATAAGCAATAAAGAATTTTTCATTCATTTCTAGAAGCGGTTGAACGAACAAATAACTCTGACTGTTACCGTAGTAAATAAAACTGTACCGTCTACAGTGCCACAAACATGTCTGACCGGTTGACAGCGTCGCTGTTGTTAGCATTGACATTACATTTCTAAACGGCAACACTTAGTTCCGGTTTTGGTCACCGGGACATCAGATATAACATGGTTAACGCGTACAAGAATTTGTATGGAGAGTGGTAACCATTCCAATAGCTATTTGTAATACGCCGTTGGATAGCTATTTTCGAGCTTTCCACGTTGTTATACCGCTAATGTAATATCGCACCGTGCGCATGGTTGGTAATGTTTGGCTATAGATTAATAGTTTGTATTTACCTGTAGTTTGTATATTGCCAGAACCAATTCAGTCTTTGACTTTATGAAGTTTCTTTGCAGTCTCGCAATTCGCTCAATATGTACCAGATAAAAAAGGATGCCAAACGGGACATGCAAATCCTTAACGACTACGAACACAGCTATTATACAGGGTGACCTTAGCAGTGAACAAACATTAAAACCCTGTTTAAGAGTGCTACTCAGCAGCATCATGAAATAGGGTTTTATTTAATTAGACAAAAAAACATAAAACTATTTTTTTAACAACTTAAATTGTATTTTAATCGGCAACAATTACAATTTACTGTATCACGACAACACGAATGAATTGGTCAAGAATTAATTATTAACATTCATGATATGACACTTGAGAAGCGAGTGACGTTATGTCACAATTCAAATTATTGTCAAATTACAATACAATTTTTTTTATGTAATGTAAGCTGTCAACTGGCGTGGAGTTCTAATGCAATTCAAAAGAGTTTGCAATGTTTAGGTTACTTCAGGTTTACATACAGGTTGCTCCTGAGTAATAAATTTAAAATCGTTGATTTTTGGTAAATACTGTACTGATTGTTATGATAATTTGCAGTTTTGTTTATATACTCCTACTCAACTAGTACTCGTAGTATTCGACTTTGTCCAGAGCGTAAGGACACCTGTATAAAGCTTGTAAGTTATTTCTTCTTTTCAAAGTCTTGAACGGCTTCGCTACCCTCAAAACGAAGTCTAACTGTTTGTAAGCCCTAACCAGCATTCCAACTACCTATATGCGGAACAAAAGTAAACTCAGATCGGATCTTAATTACTCTGGCTATAAAGTAGTCTCATAATTAATTCTTGCCTTTTTTGTACTTGAACAAAGGGTCCTCAAAATATCCTCTGAACTTCCTGAAATGAAAATATCCAGTTTTCAGGATAACAAATAAATTTCTTACAATGCTTCGTAAAAGTAAGCGAAAAAACCATTGATAAAACAAATGATATCAAAGCACTAAATTCAAAATGGTAACAAAACTTTTTCTTTTTTTATAGCTTTGTTGGTGAACATATTGAGCTTACAAAATGTGTTTTAATTAACTATCAATAAACACTACTAAATGAAAACAAAAACATTTTCCTGTATTTCATTTCATTCATGAAAAGATAACGTTCCGTACAGTCACTATTTTTTCGTACTCGTGGCCGCCGTTACTCCGATCGCATCAAAAACAACATATTGTAAACAGAAGGGATAATTAACACAACGTGAACTTGGAAAATCGATTTATTATTTTATCAGAACTTCATCAGTACGAGAATATAGATCTACTCCTTTGCGCTCCAAACCCAATCAAGCTCCACCGCGCCACCGCAACCAGATACTTGCTATTTTTAACGAAAAATAATCAATCATAATGTCTACCCACATGACCCTTCAAATAAATCAATATAATACTCCTTTATCTAATATTCCAATTAAACTAATCATTCGCGCGTGATGTCCATGTGACAAATTAATGATCGATTGATCTCAGCTTAGCAATTAATTAATTCAGCACAGCATTTAAACAGTACAGCTCAGCATTTATATCAGCTCAGTCCGGATCAGCTTGGCACAGTTCGACTTGACTCAGCTCGGCTTCCCTGTCCCCTCAAGGCAGCTCAGCGAAACAGCTCAACTCTCTTTCTCTTTCTTACACTCGGCCATCCTGGAAACATTTGCATCCGCAAATGGGTGCACCATATGATGAAAGCATTGTCTACCTACAACATCATTCAACCCAAACACGGTGAGATTGTCTTGTTGCGTTCAGTAGTTCCTAAAGCCACCTTCCGTCATCCTCAGACCTTAAATACACCTAGGGGTATAGTACTTATTAAGACCATTCCAAAGAGCCCAAACACGAGTGTTATCTAATTGCGTTCATTAGTTCCTATGATCACCTTCCGACTCCTTCCTCAGACTAGCTCCATAATACCATATTAATGCATTGTCATCCAAGTTACATATCCTAATTTCAGCTGAATTGAACACCGGGAACTAGGTCAAATTAGGCTTGCCAGATTTGCCCCGAACATACATAGTTACATACAAACATGGCAAGTTAAATAAAAGCTTGTAATATCAGGACATTTTCATTATCATTTTCATCTTCAGTGTCAAACAACATTTTTGCACAAAGCTTGAAACAACTACCATCCAACATCCCATGTGGCTTCATCCAGCCGGTTGGCAAACCATAAACCACCCCATAGGCTCCATACGCCCGGTAGGTATAACAATAACAGCCCAGCTCAGCAATTAATAGTCTCCATCCGGTGATGGAACATACTAATCATAAATGTCGTCTTTAGTTCCTTGGATCTATCAACAAAGTATTTAATCACCTGATTGATTGAAATGAGGCGACCTCACCAAGCTCCCGTAAAATTGTAAATCTTGTAAAATAGGAATAATAACATTACAGAATTGTAAAAAAATCGACTGGTACAATAATAGACTTATTAAATGGTACACGGATCTTACTACAGGTACATCGTTCAGTCTAATGCGATTGTTTGAACGACAACTATCTGCGAATCTGCTGAAATCTAGAATGCATATTGACTTTGACTAAGTCCGCTTATTTTTTTCGTACTTGACTTGACCCAGAGTTAAAGGTAAACATAAACCTTATATTTATTGTACAGTCTGTTGCAGGGCGAAAGGACTCGTATAAAATATGCGTTTACCTAGTTCCAACATATCTCATCGCAAAAATGCGTAGGTTCATACTTTAAATTATAACAAGCAAGCTATGCAAGCCATCGTTTATTATAGTGACAAATCTAAATTTATTTAATTCGTCTAATTCTTCTGAAATTTAATGAGTTTTACTACCTCTATTTAATTTACATGACTTATTTTGATAGACGGCTCCTGGACTAGGGTAGGTGTGCGGCCTTTTCTTGCCGCTTTTGTCGTATATTATTCCGATTTCGTTGATGCGCATATTGTAGGTACCTAAACTCTACGAGTAAATCTTTATATAGAAAGTATAAAACTAAGTCGCTTCCCGCCATCTATCTGAGATCTTTTAAACTACACAACGGTACTTCATTTGCTACCTAACGGGTGTGAAGATATTGTTATAATATTCTGTGCCTACACTTAAAACATACTTGAACACGTTGAGTGGATTCGTCTGCTAGTCCCAACGGCGAAAGAAATTCCTGCTCCATAGTTAGTCCACTGCTTAAATTTTCCAGATTAAATAATTTGAATGACAGTACATTATGAGTACCTACACCGTCGCCTGCCATTTGTTTTTGCAAGACGCGCGATGCCAGATTCGAGTTTACGTGTGCAGACATAAAGTTCAATATCATCTGTAGGTACTTGAAAAAGCCCTGTGCCTATGTGTATTTTACCTTTTTCGGGAACTACAGGAAATCTAAACAATTTAGACCAAATTCCTATATATACGAATTTTAGCTTAGGTACTGTTTTTATAATGGTATTTATTTAATCTGCCTCTCGTAAGCGAATAAGGATAAATCCGTAATAATCTCAAAAAATATATCGCAGTAATTTAAAATTTATTAAGAAAACTCTATAGGTTGTGTTTTTTGTTATACGAATCTTATATTTATTATATCGTAGGTAGGTTATCCATTAGTTTTTAGCATTGACATGTTAAAACTTTACTTAGATAGTACCCTCAGAAATGTACCATTAAAAATTAGATAAAAAATATATCTACTAATGATTTTATTTTGAAGCTATAAGTACCTACTTTCAACAGTCTTCTGCTTTTGTAAAATTGTATTCCCCGCTCATCGGCAACAATTTAAACATCGTTAACCATCAATTACACCTGAATTCCCTGTACGATACCTACTTAGATGTTAAATCACACTCACATTCTACCCGTCTGGGTGCGTATGAGATTCTCGACGGTGCGTATGAGAGAAGGAAGAGAATACTTGTAATAGCTGACCAACAAGATCGAGGTATACAAAGTGCGCTGCAAAAATTGGTTTGCACAGAGTACGAGGTGTTCTGTTTCATCAAGAATGACGCCAGCTTGAATGCAGTCCTGGATACTTGTGAAGGCGGTATAAATAGCTTAAACATGCATGACTTTGTGGTTGTGTTGGGGGGACTTAATGACAAGTATCCAACAGAATTAAGAACTGATTTGCTTAGATGGCTCTCATCAAACGCTAATACCAATGTTATAGTTTGTGGCTTGCCTAATAATTCGCGTATATTTTACAATAATATGAACTACGATATTAAACTGATATGTGAAGGTTTTATGCACAGTAATTATCTAAAAATGAATTATAAAAATTCCCGCCATGGATCACGATATTTTGTAGACTATTTAACTTTTTCAATATATAGGCAGATACTACATAAATCTCATTATATTCCTACACTCTACTCCAAAAGAAACAATGAATATCGTAACAATTGTAATAACAATGACATAGTTTTTCAAAATAATAACGTATTGAATAGTAACTGTAACGACATTGGACATTTAAATAATTATTATTATTCAGCTGATATCCCAAATCAAGTTCCTTTTTTATAAATAAGAATGTATTTAGAATCATGCATCAAAATTTGGCAGGGTTTCTCAGCAAGAAGGAGCTTCTAGAAATCTCTCTACAGGAATTAGCTAATTACTATAAACAACCTATTGACATTTTGTGCCTATCGGAAATATTTATACCAAAAAATCGAGAGACAAATATAGCACTTAAGGGATATAATTTGAGTTCTAGTTATTGTAGACCAAAACAAAAGCGTGGAGGAGTCTGCATACTGCATCACAATACTGTTGAGGTTAAACGTATCTCATTTATTGACGATCTCGCGTCTGAGTTTGACTTTGAATGTTGCGGAGTGGAAATCACAAATTGTAAAATTATTTTGGTGTGTATCTATAGAGTTCCGGGGGCCGCAGTTAATATTTTCTTTGAGAAACTTAGTATTCTGTTAGACAAATTAAAACGAAAAACAAATAAAACTATTATTTTGACTGGAGATTGGAATATTGACACCCTTAAGGAAACAAAACCATCACGAAAACTTAAAGAACTGGTAGATAGCTATGGCCTTGATCTTCACATTGACACGCCGACACGTCAGGGATCATGTATAGATCATTTTGCGAGCAATAGTAGAGGCTCGGTTGGTACTACCTTACCACTTGCCCTGTCAGACCATGAATATGCACAAGTGCTCACTATCCCAGTACAAAACAGACCAAAACAATTAAAACACTGGTATCAAACAAAAAGAGATTACAGTTTAGAAAACATAATTAAATTTAAGAAATATATAGCCAGTTACCCCTGGTCATTCGTTTACAATAGCGACAAAATTGACGCGGCATTTGAATATTTTCACAGTGAGTTGCAACTTTTGTATAACCTATGTTTCCCCACAATAAAAATCAAAGTCCTGAACAAAAAATGCTACCCAAAATGGATAACTAAAGGTTTAAAAGCTTCCTGCCATACTAAAAGAAAACTTAGGTTCTTGTATTATAAACGGAAATCCAAAGATGCAAAAAATTAGTTAGAAAATACTCAAAAATTTTAGATAAGGTTATAAGTCAGGTCCAAAAATCAAGCAATGAAGCCTACATAAAAAATGCAAAAAATAAATGTAGAGCTACTTGGGATCTCATCAACAATAATAATAAATTTAATAATATAACAAAAATTAATACCATTCAGCACTTGACATCTGAAAATCAGAAAATTAATGACCCGACATCCATTGCAACAATGTTTAATGATCATTTTATAAATGTAGAGAAAATTAACCGACAATCTGCTACCAGTGCACCCAAATTAAAGTTAAATAGTGCGTCCTTCTTCTTGGCACCTACTGACCATTACGAAATTAAAAATATTATTAGTTCCCTAAATAACACTGGCTCAATTGGATATGATGGCATAAGCACTAAAGTAATAAAAGCGTGTGCGGATGAACTGTGTGTTATTCTGGCGCATTTGGTGAATTTATCTTTTGTTAACGGGGTATTTCCATCCTCCCTAAAACTTTCTATCGTAAAACCACTGTTAAAAAAAGGAGAGCAAGATGATGTTCGAAACTATAGACCTATTACACTCATTCCCGTTCTATCAAAAATATTTGAAAAGGCTTTCCTTAAAAGACTAACTGATTTTTGTGAAAAATTCAACATAATATGTCCTCAGCAATACGGCTTCCAAAAGGGAAAATCAACATCCCTGGCCTGCTTCAGTCTTGTTAGACATATATCACACCACATGGACAAACGAGTTCCTGTCTCCATGTTGTTGTTTGATATGAGTAGAGCGTTTGACCACGTATGCCATAAAACACTTCTGGATAAGCTAGAGGCATACGGCATTCGAGGGCTTGCACATGACTGGATCAAGTCATATCTAACTGGAAGACAACAAATGGTTGAAATAAATAGGCTGAATGACTCGTCTCAAATGACCGCATACAAATCTTCAATCAGAGGAAACCATTTTGGGGTACCCCAGGGAAGCTTGATTGGACCAACATTATTTATTCTCTACATAAATGATCTTCCCTCCATCATCAGGTATCCTTGCGCGTTATTTGCTGACGACTTATTAATAGTTATTAATAAAAAACCAGACACTGACTATGAAACTGAAATCAACATGACCATAACAAACGTAATCAATTGGCTAAATTATAATAATCTTTCAGCTAACTTATCAAAAACTAAACACATACAGTTCTATAATAAAAACGGAGAGTC
This sequence comes from Blastobasis lacticolella, assembly GCA_905147135.1. Classification (NCBI taxonomy): domain Eukaryota; kingdom Metazoa; phylum Arthropoda; class Insecta; order Lepidoptera; family Blastobasidae; genus Blastobasis; species Blastobasis lacticolella. Next base: position 158,319 of record LR990066.1, read on the forward strand.
TCAAAATCTATCTATTGTACACAATGGAATACCTATTAAGAATTGCACTTCGGCTAGGTTTCTTGGGATAAACCTCGATGCTAACTTAACATGGAAAGATCAAGTTGACGAGGTTTGTAAAAAAATCAATCGATTTACCTATGCCTTGTATCGCTTAGCAAAATTAAGTAATCAAAAGACCTCGTTATTAGCCTACCATAGGCATGTCTGCTCTGCTTTGAGGTATGGGCTTATTATGTGGGGAAACTCCGTGGACATAAACCGCGCTTTCATACTCCAAAAGAAGTGTCTCAGAGCCATGTGCGGTGCGGCTCCACTGGACTCCTGCAGGCCACTATTCAGAAAACTTAAACTTCTGACCTTGCCCTCAATGTACATTCTCGAATTATGCGTATTTGTAAAAAACAACCCAGATCTATTCAAGGTGAAGTCTGATGTATGCACGTTTTCGACACGTTTTCCCGATAATCTCGTGACTATCCCTCACTCAACTACATGTTTCGCAAGAAATAGTCACAACATGTCCATTCAAATCTATAACATGCTGCCAGATGTAGTAAAAAATATGCCTGTTCAAAAATTTAAAGCTGTGCTGTATAATTTTTTATGTAATCATGTTTTTTACAATATTGATGAATTTCAAATGTATTTAAAAAATAACCGTCGAAATTTGATTGTAAATTTCCAATAAGTGACATAAGTAATTTAATTGATTTAATATTTTATACAAATTTCAATGTATTTTGACTTATTGTTTTGACATCCTTAAAATATTTGACTTAATTTTTTTATTTTTTTTAATCTATAAGTTTGACATTCAATTGATTTTCTTTGACATATAATTGTATTTGAATAATTTATTTTTGTTATTGTTTGTGACGCTCTCTTTTCATTTTGCATGCCAATTGACTTGGCTTTATGTGTGATACTAAATACTCTGTAATATCATGTTGTACCTACATACTTACCACATTTACTGCAATAAATAATTGAATTGAATTGAATTGAATTGGGAATCGAACCCGTGACTTTCTGCACGTACGTAAGTTACCTACTAAAAATTAGTTATAATTTTTTTAATGTCTCACACTGCTTTTTCGGTTTTTTTTTAATAATTCCGTTTATTTGACCTTAACCTTGACACGATACGATACGATCGGTCGTGGTTTTCCGGCTGACTGAATGACCGCCCGCCTTATGCACGCCGTAGCTGCTCATCGCATCGCGGCGATTCGAAGCCGACTACGCGATTGCTCCTGCTGGCTGCGAGACCATTCACGTTGATGGCGTCGCCGACTACGCGACTAATCACGTTGCGGCTCTTCAAACCGACTACGCAACTGCTCTCGCAGCCTGCTCAACCTTGCCAGCCGATCGCGTCGCGGCTCTTCAAGCCAACTGCATATAAAATAAAAGTCACACGTTTGACAAAATGTCATGTGATTTGTATGAAGCCACTATACGTTTTCATAGTAACCTTAAACCTTTTTAGCCATCGATAACGGAGTTCCATTATATTCGACAAGTCGCATCGACAACATTTTTTGACATAACGATAGATGAACATTGCAACTGGAAAGAGTATATAAAACAAGTTTGCAATCACAGACATAACAGACTAGACACAAATTACAAAGACATATGTAAGGAAACAGACTGTATCTAAATTAATAGTAAAATAAGTAATACATTTCAATTAAAAAATAAATTAATGTCAACAAATATCAATATCATTAAATAATAATATAACCGTCACCACAATGTAATTCACAATAATGCTTCGTCCAAAATGCGGGTAGTCAATGAGGGTAGTAAATAATGTAACGTCAAAGAAATGGGAAAATCACAAGTATTCCCTGTTAGCTTACTCTACAATGATTACGAATCTTGCTATACCGTTTTTTCACCCGTAGGAACGAGCCTGTCAGAAAGAGAAACGCGCAATGTTTTGAACGTTCACCACGATGCTATAGCTCCTAAAAACCTGACGTTTCTTTTGAAACACCGGTGTAAATTTTATAATTTCCTTATTAAATTTATACGAAAGCGCAAAGTATGAAAATATACCTGGATTATCCTTTCGCCGGTAAGTAAACATTCGTGGTCGCGGCTATCGGGTATCAATTTTAGAAATTGTGACAAAAAAATGCATAGTTATAGTGTGAATTTGTAATAATTGAAATATTTATCTTAAAACAACATGCCATTAGAGACAGCTTTAAAATTATTGGCAAATTGAGTTATATTTCAGTGTCTAAATAAATATGAATATATTTCGATGTAAACACGGTCGGATTTAATATTTATTGTATAGAATTTTAATACTCAAATATTGTACATGGTGGTCCACAATTTAATATTTAGACGACCTGAGTGGTTCAATGGTCAACAAATGGTCTGCCACGCAAGAGGTCCCGGGTTCGATTCCCGGCCGGGCAGAAATTGAAATGATGAATTTTAATTTCTGTTTCGGGTCTGGGTGTTCTATGTATAATAAGTATATATTAAAAAAAAGTATTTAAGTAGTATATCAGTTATCTAGCACCCATAGTACAAGCTTTGCTTAGTTTGGGGCTAGATGGCGCTGTGTGAATTTGTCCACGAATATAAAAAAAGAATATATATAAATATATATTAGGGTACCGTAACAAAAATGTATCTATATGTTAAAACTCAAATTAACTGTGTTTACAACACAGCATTTCCTATTTGCAAACTAGACATCACCATGTCTGGTCCTCAGGAAACCTAGAAGAACAAATAAATGAAAATAAACGTAAATTCGCAATTAATCCGTTAAAGTTGTTTTATAAAATGTCTGACCATTTAAAATGTCATATAGATATATTTTGAAAATATGGTTTAGTGATCAATTTCTCAGCACCAATCTATTTATTTGTTATATTATTGTTGTCTCTCCATTTCGTCACTAATTTAACATTAACCTGCTTTCGTTTATTCTCAATTGTTTTTCAGCTGTTTTGTTTGACAGCTCAAAAAATCGTTCATAAGCTTCAAAAAGTCTTTCTCGAATTCATTTGTACATATTTTTCGATGTTCAGTATTTAAGTCAATATATCTTTTCAAATAATTGTCTTGTTGGAATCTGAGAACACGATGAATATTTCTTAAAATAAGACAATTTTTTATACATTCTTTGAGATGCACATAATGGATTACATAATTAGATTTATCATATAAATTAGCAATTAGTTTGGGGCTCTTGCCTACTGGCGATATAAATTTTTCGGGAGCAAACGGCAAATCACTATGCAAAGCATGTAAATGATCGGTATATATCATATCGACTTCTAAAATATAACAAAATATACTGTCATCTAAAGTACTTGTTATATCTAAATTATCTATTTCTTGCCTAGATAGAAATGTAAAATTGGATAATGGATATTGGATAGCTCTTGGTCATTGCGTAACCATATAAATTTTTGCAATCAAGATACACTAAATAGCTGGACGGTATACTGTCATCATAGTGCGGTAAATATTTATTATTAGACAGCATGGCGCAACGAGCTCTGAGCTAACCCGCCTCGGATTCCCTTTTCTAGCATTTGATATATTTCTAGGTTACTAATAATTTTACGTCTGTATACAGAAGCATGGCGTCCCAGCTTAAACTCGGCGATGTGACATAGTATGCTGGATCGAGTTTATAGTGAATTAAACTTACATTACGGAAGTTTTCGAAAACATCGCATAATAGTAATACGTCAGATTTTAAATATAAATCAGTGTATTCACCAAGATTTTGAATATTAAACTTTTTCCAAACTAATAAAGCATGATTGTGGTTATCCTCGCTTATAAAGCTCATACTTAGACTATTACGTAATATTGTTTCATAACATTTTGCAAAGAGTCCATGTAGTCATATGCAAAAATACCTTTATGACGCAATAATTCAAATTGTGCATTGTGTGGAAATTCTCGAGAAAATTTAATAAAATTTGTATCAGATAAACTTTTACTTAATGTATCTAAGCTTGCACTGAGGAAATGAAATGAGTCTATAAATTTTATCTGAATGCGATATTGGCTGTGTTCATTTTGTATCGTTTTAGTTATGGTTAAATAGTTTTCTTTACTCTTCGGAATAATTTTAATAGGATTTTTTTTTCTGTCTTAATTTTTAAACTGGAGTACTGTTTCAGGATCTGGTAATATAGTCAATATTTTCAAACAATTATGTGTTCTGTATTTTGATTCATTGGTGAAAAACTGTAAACATAATTCACATAATTTTGCCCTTATGCTGAGTGATCTGTCGTATTACTAAACGAACGAGACCTTTTATTAAACAGTAAGGTCCTTTATTATCTATTTTAAAATATAACAAATGGACATGGTTTTCTTTTTTAGTTTTAGTCATATATGTATATTGGTCCTGTTACAAAGTATTTTTTATCTAAACCAGGGATCCCCAAGCTATTTTGGACAAGTGACCCCTTTTCCAAAATGAACTGTTACCTCAGACCCCATGGCCAAATTACCTACTCTTAAGATCAACCCCCTTATTCATATTGGTCCGCTTATTTAACAGCTTCTATACAATATTAATTTAAGTAGGTTCAGTTTATTCTATTGTTTAGGTATAATAGGACCACACTAAGTCCGAATCGACTGATAGTGGTAGAAAATATAAAGTGTGGATATGGCAATATTATTTAGGTTTGTCCATTATTATTTAGGTGATTCGCACACTGGAACGCAGCACCGTACGGTTGCGTGACATAAAGTAATTTGAGCTGTCTTCGGTTTCTATGGAAATCACTCATAGTCGAACACACTGAAAACGCAGCCACGCGCGTTCGTGAGGATGCGTCGTTTTTTTTTCTTTTACACATTTGACACGGGCTGTGTGTCAGATAAGTTTTTGGCGCTGTACTTTCTACATAAGAAGGTGTCAAATAGGCCGCTGCTGTGAAGTGAGGTCTCCAGGATTGTCAAATAGGTGTTCCGTTACTCAGTTCTCAAATTATTTTTCGCCTAAATAATATAATTTTATGAAAAGATTACAACAATTTGGAGAATTCCTAAATTTTTGATTGTATATAAAACAATATAAAAATTACACATGTTTCCAAATTTCACCAGAATGTATGCTGTGTTCCAATGTGCCAATCGCCTTAATAATATATTTCAAGTCAGTCAAATTCTTTGTTATGACTTTTATGAATGACGTTCTATGACGGCTAAAAGACATAAGTTGCCATAGAGAGATTTTTTTTAAAGTGACTCGGACTTAGCGTGGTCTTACTATAGTAGTAAGTATCGGGGTTAATTCTACCACGGGGTTAATTGTACCGCTACAATTGGCCCCACCGACGCTGGTACAATTGCTCCCAGTAGGTAGTTCTGAGAACTCATTCGAGAATCACGAAATATTCTCAGCAAATATTGTTAAACTCATCACTGTCGTAAAGTTTAGGGCTTTAATAAACTCGTAAAAATAATAGTTTCATAGTAAATCTAATTTTATACAAGTAATAGGCTAACACACTTGACAAGAATACTTACCGCGGCAAGACAAAAATCAAAAATCCTCTGTGCACACGTCCGTTTCACAGCGCGAGCGCCGCCGACTAATGAGCGGATAGGGACGCAAGGAGCGCGTGCCCTGATGCTACTTATACAGGCAAACATTGTTTATGTGTGAAAATATCGCCAATGGTACTATTGACCCGTGGTACAATTGTCCCCGGTCTACCCTACATGGTAATATAAATCATTCATATCAGTATTATGATACACAATATCATACTTCATATTGAATGATTTTAATAGTTGTTGGCTAGTCTGTGGTAAAACAATATAGGCAAATAACTCAAAGTTTACTTTGATACAGTCATGTATCAATAATAATAATTTCATTAAACTTATAATTCGATCTTGTAGAGGTTATTCTCTTGTACGGGTTTGTAATCTGCAATAAAACCGATCAAACTGTGCTGAAGAACGTTTATTTTTATTTTTATTTAACATTTTATTGCACACAGTAAAATACATAGAGAAACATCATACATATAGACGACACAACAGGCACTACTTATTTCTAAAAGAAAATTTCTCCAAGCGTAAAAGGTCGGCTGATGGTGTTGATCTTGGGTGTCGTGGGTGGTCTGTCGACGGTTGGTTTTTCCGTTAAAGAGAAGTTGATGTGCTACTTGGTTAGCTGTGACCTGACCTGGAGCGGAAGCTGTTGGTGGATCGCCGGTGAGTTTCCGGATAGTATTCCAAGCTATTAGTGATAGTATTATGCGTCAGATCGAGGTTAGTTACCATCGCTGGCATGTCTTTTCGTGTCTCGCCAATCTGAGATAGCAGTTCCTCACCAGTCTGGATAGTTTCTTCGGAGAAAGGATCATCGGCAAAGAGATGGTCGTACTTTTTCAGCAGGTTAGCGGATTGAATAAACAGTTCTGGAACGTATGATGATGTGCGACAGCCTCGTGAAATGTGTTTCCGAGAGTCTTAGTTGTACGTAGGATGTTTAGGAGGTGTTCCCAGTTTTGCGTAATGGTCCCAGTTAGCCTTAGTATAGTTGAAGCGGCGTCTGAATGGAGCGTTAAATGGGCGAATAACTGATTGTATTGAACAATGTCAACGGCGTCTGAATGAAGCGGTAAATGGGTCTGTGCTGGGTTCTCGGAATGGGGGGGGGGGGGGGAAACGGTCTTGATTGCGTTACCGATTAAGCTGTCCTCGCATATTGTTGCCCAGGGTGCGCCGAACGTATGAAAGTTTTAGATGCGTCACAGGGGGGGCCCCTTTCTTGCACCCCAAATAAACATTTAATTGATTTAATATTATTATGTTACAAATATCGATAGCGTAGTCCGAACGAAAACCTCGACCGTATAGTTTCAGGTGCTTTATTGTGTTTGTGACCATACACGACAATACCTGGTTAAAGATCTAGCCAACAGACGCGCGAAGCATCACGAATGCTCATCCAGGGCGAATCATTATGTCTGCTCACTGTGTTACCGTATCTGCCTTTTCCGTGTTGGGCTCTACAGCCATCGGATAAAGTGCCGTACCCCGTAACCCCTTACTATGACGCTGTTTAAATCATCTACAATAGATATTTAAGGCAAATGATTATGATGATGATGATGATTGTGTTTGTAGGAATTAGGTGATGTGGATAGTGTAGACACTAAAATATATTATGTATGTTTTCGCCATATTCGCCGTTTACTATCATAAGTTCCGCCAGAGTCTGATCGTGGAGGCGATGGAGCCGGGTGCGGTGCCGCGCGTGCTGGCGGGCGCCACGCGGCGGCTGCGGAACCTCACGGTGACGCGCTGCGAGCTGGTGCACCTCAGCACTGACCTGCTGGCCGACGCCAAAAATCTGGAACACCTCATCCTGTCCGACAACCTGCTCAGCCGGATAGATTCGTGAGACTTTCATTTTTCTAGGGGTGGAAGACGGGTAAACGGAACAGCTGATGGACGCTGAGTGATCAGCATCGTCTTTGACATATTTAATACTGCAGAGGTATTGTATGTTTATATGCTGGATTTCATGATACATGGGTGATCGGATAGTGGATCGTGGAACAAAATGTAGTAAAACTGCGGGCGATCACTAGCCTACATAATCCTGGCGTTCATGTCCCGGTTGTGCTCTCGCGCACGAGTGCCCGGGATCCACCTTGACCATGATCCAGGATTTGATAGATCAGGTTTACAGTGGCGCGACTGCCATCTGATTTCTGTTGCCTGAATGTGCAGGTTTCATCACAATGTTATTCCTCACCATAAGAACATCGGTTAGTATTCAACTAATGTACATAACAAAGAGTCAATGGTATATTACCGCAGCGATATTTATAATCGGTACCTCTCGGTTAGGAGTCGGATACCTTAACCGCTCGGCCACCGACGCTCCGGCAATCACCAGTGATAATAATAAATTAAGAGTCATCTTATCGACAGTCCAAGTGAGTTACCTAAATTCATATGATGTCCACACTTGGCAGATTGGTTGATTGCAGGGAGCAGGGACCATTTCTTAACTCGTGTCGTGTACTGCAGGATGGCGGTGCACGCGCCAGTGGCGCTGCAGTCGCTGGACCTGTCGCGCAATGCGCTGGCCGGCGAGGAGGTGATGCCGGCGCTGCTGTGGGCGCGGGTGCAGGCGCTGCGCTCGGTCAACCTCGACGACAACCCACTCTTCCCCGGCTATGAGTCATGCGATTTCTTTTTCGGTAAACTCTTTGTTTTCTCTTGGTTTCGAATATTTCCAATATATTTTTTGCCAGCCTGTCGCCGTATATAGGTAGCTATTACTGTAGGTACACACTATCAGAGAAACGTGAAAATATATCGGAAGTCAGACGCGAAAGCCAACGGCGTACGACTTGCGGATGCCGAAGACCGGGCGTAGTGGAAAAAAGAATAGGGAAGCGGACTCTGGCAGAAGCCAGATGACAACAATTATGATATTACTTTATACTATCAGGTGGACTATGTACTCCATTAATTATGTCATGTTTGTGTACAATAAAGAATAAAGAAAGAATTAATTGTGATCATAATTGAAAATTAAACGAACTTACCTGTAAAAATCGATTGCAATTATACGAGGGTTCAAGCGAAGATGATTACAAGGTCACGCCCTACCCATTTCACGAATCCAAAACAAAATTGAACAAAATACAAAATATTTACAGACTCAAATAATGACAAGTTCCGCGGCTGGCCGCCCGAATGAGGGCATTTTAGATCTCCCAAATTCGAGGTTCTAAGCATTTTTGTTTTGTCGGTATAACATTGAATCGCAAATGCAGGCAAATTTTTTCGTGTTCACGGTTAAAAGGGCAGTTGCAAATCCCCAGGTCTAAAAGTTTTTATAATTGATAATATATTAATACATGATCAAACGAACTTCAAAAGCGAAGTTTGATCTGTATTATTTGAATAAGCTTCATTCAAAGATATAATTTTTCTCCCACCATACACCTAGTTGTTAGTTTTGATTCATATAATCTCTAAAAAGAATGTCGAAATCAATAGACAGCCACGCGGGGGAAGTAGGTAAAATTCTAATATCCGGTAATCAAAGGACTTACTTTTAAATACATGCATGTTTAGAGTAGAAACTTTTGGTTTGTACTATTTAGTTTCAATAGGGTTAGGGTAAGTAAGAAATATGACTATTAATAAGTAAAATAATTAAGTTTTATTTTACTCAGTCTTACAAATCAGTTTAATTTTAAATGATAGGTATTTATTGGTTTGTTATCCTATCATAATAACAATCTTAACTTATAACAAATTTACGGTTGTTATGAATTAGGTGCCTTAACACACAGACACGTCCACCCCACTATCGGCAGGCACTTGCTTGATCTGCGCCGTGGCCGGTTTATATGGGCGTTTAAAGGTCACCAGCAGGTTGTGTGGTCGGTCAGTGGTGGAAATATGGCAGATACAGAAAAGGTTGACTTCGACTTGCTGCAGACGTTTTACGATATCACAGATAACAATTTTGATTCCATTTGCGAAAGATTTAACGTTATAAATTTTTATGAGGGACAGTGATTGAACTCGTTGTGCTGTGCACAATGCTAAGAAAACGGTTAGTTTCTTTGTTAATAATTCCAGCGGTAAATCTAATTAAAATGTTTTTCTTTAAAAAATATCCACAATAACTTAAAGGTTACATTATATGTATTGGTTTAATGTATTTTGTGAGGTCTACCGAGGATTCGGGCGAACATCGTTTCGAGAACGCCATCCCGATAGCTTCGCAGCCTCCAGGATAAACTGACTTATTCATTGGCGGTATGACCTGTGAGAAGGCAAAATTAAAATCTGTTTTAGTATCAAAATAAATTACATCTATCAGTTTATTCAGGAGTGGGAACCAGGGTTTACCCGTCCATAAGGATAAATTAATATGCCTTCGGCTTTGTCATTGCATATTTTATGCGAACATTTCAAAATTATTGAAAATAGTAGATATGGGAGATGAAATAACGAAGACGGTTGAGATTGTAGCGTGGGGTTTGCGAGTCCAATCAACGTGCGCTCTGTATCTCTTATAGATTAGCAGTGTGTCAAGTGGGTGTCTGTACAATGGTTTTATTGGACTGGCTTACTCTTGCTGTAGTTTTAGGTGGTTTTTCTTAATTATACTAGACATACCTACGAGTATATAATATAATATAGCGTTCCGGCTCTGTCTGGCATTGTCGAGCCCGGTTCGGTTGTGGTTGGCGAGGGATACGTTTATCTACAGACATAGGGCGGTCAGCGTGTCACTGTGTGTTTCCTTCCTACTTTCCTACCCCCCTCCTTTTTGACGATTGAAAGAGATATTTAATGTCCTAATCAATAAAGAAATTTTGATTTGATTTGATTTGATTTGATTTGAGGCAGTTTACCCACATATATTAATAAAAACCAAATTCATTGCAATAGGTAGGTAGGCAAAGATTTACATTTTACTTATTAACTATAGGTACCTATTTATAAATGTATGTCTATATCGCGTCGCTAACATACCCCACCCCAGTGCTTCAGCACTTATCACCAACTGGAATGCGAGCGACGCGTGTAGCCGACCTTCGCAGCACCCCAGACTTGGTCTTTACTTCGACGACTCTGACGCTTCCATCTCTGCCTGCCATCACGGCTGCCCGCTGCAAAGAGCTCGCGGCGGCGGCGACGCGCGGCGGCCGGCGGCGCGTGCGACGAAATCAGTCTAAGTGTTCTTTCGCCTTCATTTTGAACCTTACGGCAGTAGGGCCTAAGGTCTCTTTTCGCAAGCTCTCGGAGACAGCTTCATTCTTTCGCCTACATTTTGAACCTTACGGCAGTAGGGCCTAAGGTCTCTTTTCGCAAGCTCTCGAAGACAGCTTCATTATTACTCGTCCAATTTCCGATGTCGAATCCACCTTGCTCGTGTATGCAGGTAACATTTTTAATTAGCAGGATTGACATTAATTTATCGTTGATGCTGTCTATGTAGTCGTCCATATAGTGTTGTTTACAAATCGTTTCCGCGGCGTTAAGCATTGTCGACTGGTAGGGTTGTGCAATGTGCATCCTTGTTTTTTGTAAACTGCGCGATGAATGGAGAACAGTTAGCGCTATTATTAATATTAGAGATGTCATCTCGTAGGTTTTTATGGGCTTTTCAGGATTTTCAGAGGAATCGCAGTGCACTTCGATCTTCGGGTAGTATTTTTATTCTTAGGAAGATGTCGCGGATATCTCCCGTAATGGCTATCTTATTTTCCCTGAACCGTAGCATGATGCCGAACAGCGATAATAGTAGGTCAGGGCCTTTCAGCAAATAGTCTTTAAGTGACAACCCTTGGCATCCAGCTGCTGCATCAAGTACTAGACGTAGCTTTTACTTGTTAGGGTTGTCAACACCAAAATGCGGTAGATACCATGTCCTATCTGATGATTTCGTGTTGGCTACTTCTGAGGCGATTCTATCGCAATATCGTCCAGCTAATTCTTTATTTTACTTCATCTTCTTCTCGACGCCTCGAAGCCTTAGGAATGGTATGAGTCAGTCATTCTGGTATGAGTCAGGCATTTTGCAGTGGATGTCTTTCCATGGCAATCCTACGTGCCATCTTCCATTTTGCAACGTAGATGTATTTTCTAGGTGTTCCCATGAGCGTACGTCGTCCGCGTTTTCACGAGGTTTGCTTGAGACACCCATAAACTTGATGGAGAACGATTGGTGTACTTCTTTGTTAAGATCTTAAAGAATTTTCTTGCTTTGACTTTGTTCTGCCAAGAAGAGTGTGGAATGAGACACTCGGCTGTCATCACGTGCCGTGTTTATGCACCAGCCCAATGGAGTACGAGTGGCGTACGTAACATCGGGACATCCTTTCAAAACTTGCAGTGGAAGTAGCAAATGGTAGTTATCTTGTCCGACCAATATTTCCACAGCTGTTCCTAGATTTCATTCATAAATCGAAGCGAGACAGGTAATCAGTTAGGTATGTTTTGAGCGGGTAGGCTTATCACGTTGGTACTGCGCGCGCAACAATTTGGCTGTCGAATACTAGCTTGCCGGCGGCGGCGTTTCACGCTCTTTGCACTCGTAGCGTTTGCTTGCTCCCGCGCAGCCCCACTCTCGACGCAAGAGATGCACTGATAAGTGACACAGTAGAGCCATCATCCAGTAGTGCCACTGTGTTAATCACGCCGTTCGGCCCATGTATTTTCAAGGGAACTGTCTTGAGTAGTACCTTGCAGTTGCTCGTGTTCACGTCAGTTACTGTTTCGCAGTCCACCTGTGGCCCAGTCGATGTGTCGGTGATGTTGTTTACTTTCGTAGGTGATCTATATTGCAGACTCTGATTGTTGTAGTTTTTGTAGTGCAGCATTCTGTGATGTGGCGGTCCGGTGGGTTGGCCGCCGGGGCGCTGTGCGCATGCCGGGGGCGGGCGTCAGTCAGGTAGGGCGCCGCCAGTGGTGCTCAGCGGCTGTAGAATCCGGTGGGGGTGGGGTGCAGGGGTCTCAACCCGAAGGGAGTCCGCCTACACCCGATGTCGCGTCAGGGAAGTGGTGTCTCGTTCGGTAGTGCGTCGCCGTTGACGGCGATGAGTCGACGGCGACGCGGCGTCTGCTTAGGGCCGCGCGGCAGCCACGCTGTTCGCGGTAGCGGGTACGCGTGCGCGGCGCGGCGGGGTGTTGGGCGCTTTTCAGCGCGGCGTCGTCATTTTCGGGGGCTCGAGTGCGGTTTCGTCGGCGCGGTGGGCGGAGGGAACAGACGTGGTGCTCGACCTCACGGCGGCGCGGCGCGCGACTGACTTGCTGTGGCGCGCAGCGGGCGATCCATGCCGCTAGTGCAAAGCCACATCGTGCGCATATATGTAAAACGGCCAAATAGCTCTGTCAGAACCTTAAATTTTTTTATAGAGCTATGGGCTTCACCACATTTATTCCTTAAGTAATTCTAAGCATTTCTAGCGCGGGCCCCACGAAATAAACTGCTGCTGCCAGGGGCGGGGTATAAAGGACCCATTCGCCCACCATATTTTTAAAAAATAAGTTAGATTTCCATTGGCTACTACAGCAAGTTTGGTATCATTTTCGTATAAAACAAGGATGTAGAATTCATTTTAGGTATTTATTTTAATCATTTTAATAGTCATATTTTGAATAAATCCTGTAAAAGTAAAAAGTTAACAATTTTTGTTCTGCTTTGTGTCTAAAAATATGAACTTCAAGAACTTCTTGCAACTAAAAGTTGGTAAAAAAAATTCTGTAACGTCGCGGTGGTGACAAATCCCTCTAAGAGGCGATTACCTATTTACAAATTGGTCTGTATGATCAAGCTAAATAGAATATGCAGAATTCATTTCTGGTATTATCTTAATCATTTTCATAATATTTTTCCTAATCAATCGTATACCTAAACGTGAAAAGTTTACTGTCATTATTCAAACGAACTAATTTTTTAATCTATAAAGCTAACTTTTTAAGAGCTCAACAAAGACCAAAAAGAAAATACTTTAATAAAGTATACTTACATATATTTTTTTATGTTACACGGCAGACAAACAGGCAAGCGAGGCATTTTACATAGGTATGTTAATATTTTTGTTCTTTACTGTAATTTTTATTCGGGTTATGAAGTAAAATATATGCTCTTTATTTCTTAATTATTTTGTTTTCTTTTATATAAAAAATCAATTAAAAATCATACTAAAATAAGTAATTAAATTTAACCCTAAATTATTAACAATATCAAAACAATGTCAAAATAATAAAAAGCCAATTAAAAAAGTCTTTGATAGGTACCTATGGTAAGGTTTGTTAACAAAATATTTTCATAATTTGACTGATTTAATGGATTTATTGATGTTTTAAGGTGTGTGATATTTTCCTATAAAATAAACAAAATAATTAAGAAATAAAGAGCATATATTTTACTTCATAACCCGAATAAAAATTACAGTAAAGAACAAAAATATTAACATACCTATGTAAAATGCGAACAAAAAAACAATTCTCCAATTTAAATAAACCTTAAGGTAAGAAGTGACGATAATCAACCATGCGACATGGTAACATTTTAAGATAGTCCTTTGAAAAGGAACACATTCATAACAACAAAAGTGTTAAACAAATAATGAAATAAAAAAATAATAACAGAAAAAGAATCTAGTTCCCATTGAGCTGTATAGTTTCTTACGTGAATATAGTGTTAAATATTGTTAACAAGCATGACATGGCTTTGTGAGAGGTAGGTCTACGGTTTCTAATCTTGTGCTGTTTACGGAATTTGTCAATGATAATATGGACAAGGGCTGCCAAACAGACCCTATCTATACCGATTATAGCAAGAAGAATTAGATATATAAAGAAGATCATCTCGACGTTAATGTCCCGGTTGTGCTCTCGACAACGAGGGCCCGGCGTCCGCCTTGACCATGATTCAGGTTTTAGCGATCAGGTAATTGGTGCGAGGAAAGCATGTAAGGATGTATCGAAATGTAGGAATATCGAAGTGATTATCTTTCGCAGTACGGTGCGTCGCAATTTAAACGACTCGCAGTTTAGAAATGTCGCTGTAAAGTACATCGACGCTTATTGGTTTCGAAGCAGCAATGTTTCGCAGTAACGTGGGTCGGAATTTGTGTTTTCGCTGTTTAGAGATGACGCTGTAAAGTACATCGATGTTTATTGGTTTCGAAGCAGCAACGTTTCGCAGTAACGTTCGTCGGGGTTTGTGTTTTCGCTGTTTAGTGATGTCGCTGTAAAGTACATCGAACCTATGTTGAGTCGAACCAGCGACTTTTCGCAGTAACGTGCGTCGCGGTCTTGTAAAGTCGAACTTTAAATACATCGTTGTATCGGCGATCATCGAAGATTGTTCGTCGCAGAAATGGGGTACAGTCTACTGAAATTACGTCTTTCCTTATTTCGGAGCTGGCGGAAAAGTTTAACGAGAAGTGCATAAACTTGTGCCAAGGCTCACCACATGCATTCAACAGGATGTAGACTGAGTGGAAAATAAGACAATAAAGTGTAACAACAATATCGTGTAGTTCTGCTGCACTTTCCAAAAATATTAAAATCTATTGAATGTACTTTATGGACACCCTGTGATATTAGTATCCCGTACAAGGTCCACCTGCTTCAGTCATGACTGCCTAGTACAATAGAAGATATGGCGCAGACGCGAAATCAAGCTGTAACTTTTTTGCCTATTAATGTTTATTGTGTTTTCGCAATTAGTTTGAAGACTATGTACCCAGGTGCAACATTGTGTTGAAGGCAAAAAAAACAAATAAATTAAAGTAGAAACAAACATCGAAATGTCTTGTTTTTGTGCCGGACTGCTCACGAGCTGCTTGTAATAATAATGTTATTAACCAGCCACTTGAGGTATTGATCGTAGTGATCTTTAGATTGAATTTTAAAACTCATATGAAACGGTAGGTAGAAAAGACTTAAAGGGACAAAACCTATATCCTATCTGTAACTGGTAAAATTGTATTATTCAGTTGATTGACCTGATTATGAACTTGAATGATCTATGACAACTGATTTCTAGAGATGCGGTCTTTCGTTTTCAAAATGTGATTATCGACATTGAAAAAGAAAAAGTTCGATAGTCATTTTCTCGGTAACTATTCCACGCACGAAAAAAATAATTGTACCTATCGTTTTAATACGTTTAGCACTCCATCCAGTTCACGGCTTTATACATGTATTATGAAACAACCTGTATATATATATTTAAGAACTTGTATTTACTAACACATGGAAACACAATAAACGAATTGAATTGAATTAAATTGAATTGATCGTACATACCAACTAATCATGGCCGGTTACTAATTCAGCAATAAACACTGTGATATTTATTAGAAATGCTGAAAACATAAGTTTTACAAGTAGTACATGATGTTTGTTATACTTTACGGAAAAAACATACTCCATCCTTGTTTTTGATTACTGTTTATCGGAATTAGTGCATGTGTTTTCTACGCAACTCGGCATTCTTAGATTGTAAAGTAACGACCATTCGTATACATGGCCGAAACGTCACTGAGAGGAGCTCCATTGCAGTTTTAGCTTCAATGAAGTGATGTCATTGCCGGTCTATATATAGAAGTCTTTGTACCCACAACCCAAGTTGTTGTTGATTGGTCTCGAGCTTTTTATCCCTGGCTCTTGTAATATCAGCGACGGAGCTCTTAAGAATTTGAAATTTTCGTGTGCAACATAATCTTTTAGTAATTTTTCTCTTACATCTTTTGCAAGACTCTTACGCAGTATAGGCAGCCAACGTTGTGCTAAGTCTGGGTGAATATTTCCTCATACGTGGGTGTATATTCTATGGTATAGCCCAGAGCTATAAGTAAATTCCGAATTCGAATCCGAGTGTGTTCCGTGATCAATATAATCTGGATGCCTTCAAGGCTAGAGTGAATAGGCTGTTACAAGACGGGCCTGCTTCATCTTATAATTATTATTTTAAACCATACCTTGGTTTAAAATAATAATGACAATTTTAGCCAAGCTGCAACTTCTAATTTTATTTTAATAAAGAATTATACTGATTACGAGTGTTCGTAGCGAAACAAACCATAACTATCTTCATGGAGGCTTCAGGGACACCTTGATCAGTTATGGATTTCCTGATAGCCTCGCCGCCACCAGGGTAAGATTTGAGTGAATAAAGTGGCACTCTCTAAAAGGAGAGTTGAAAAAATGTTTATTAGGTTAAAATATTAATTGTTTTGAAATCACAAGTTTTTACCACAATGGGAACCAAAGTTGTTATGGCCAATAGGGAACAACAACCACACCTGTTGCTTTGTCAGACATAATATTCATAAATACCTTCCTTAAACTAAACAAATAGGTGGGAATGCATACAATTTTAAGCTAGACTAATTAAAACTAAAAGAATGTACTAATTCTGAATGCGGATCAAATTTCCTTGACGAGTATCTTTTACACTTAAAATTTTTACCACTTGCATCACCATCGACAAGCACGCAGTCTGTGTCAATGTGTAATTGACATTCATAATCAGCCCTAATATTTGAAGTAAGAAGCAAAAATTAAAAAAATTCTAGCTTTACACCACTGCCAAATACCTACTACGTGATAGAATAAGACCACGATAAGTCCGAATAGCTTATTAACAAAAAAAAAATTAAAAACTCCTTTTAAACGTCATTCATTAAAGTCATAACAAACAGTTTTATTTCTGTAGGATTGTTTATTTTCGTGAGTTATGAAAAATATTATTGAATAATAGGTAAAACAATTAAAATCGAAGTGTAGGAGATAATCTTCAGCATAATTAAAATTTAAACAAGCTAAAAGTACTAGTTCAAGCTAATAGTGATCAAATAACTGAATGTTTACGAGAAGGACTGACAAAGGACTGAAAAAACAGATTATCCCTAATTATTGCCCTATCCACACTTTATAATTATTACTACCGTCAGTCAATAAAGACTTATCGTGGTCCTATTTTAAGTTATTTCATTTCGTGTATTGAATACCACCCATTCGATTCATGTAACAAATGACTGTGGTATTATCGATTCTTAGAAGAATATTAGAACTTAAATTACTTGCAAATATTTGTAAACCATGAAAAGCAGCTTTTGGTTCTAAAATAAAATAAAATAAAAATAAATAATATAAGTTGGTACATAAAAAAAAAAAAAAAAAAAAAAAATAGCGCAGCCCGTTTCGCCCCTGCATCCCTCAAGGTTCCCGTGCATTCGCCGGCCGCCCGAACGTCTGCGTACGTAACGCCCCCCGCGCCGTGCGGCCGCCACGCCGCCAGTCACCTTCGGTCCGCGTTTGCGAGTGTACGTGTCGGAAGCTACCGCGCCCCGCGTCCTCTGATCTTGTATTCGAGTCTTATTACTTGTGTTAAGCTACGTCGTGTACCTAATTTGTGTTCTAGTGAAATACACGTACAAAATAACCAGTCTCGTGTACTTTTTATTTACGCCCAAATAGTTCAAATGCGTTTATATGCAGTTAAAGCTTAGAATCTTACAGTTCCCACTGACTGTCTGTAAACTGAAATTATTGTTACGTATTGGACTATAATGAATGATCAATAGACTTTATCCAGCACTTAGAATCTGACTTTAAATAGGCAGGTAATTATGCGTTTATTATAGTTACCATCAAAATAACTCAACGCCCCATGTAAATTCCATCCATTCATTACAGTCGGACAGGCTGATATTAATATTTACATTTCTGTGTTTTCATCAATTTGTTACTCATAGTTTTAATGCGGAATTTTTTATTATTAGGAGGAAATAATATCATGTTTTTATTGTCAAAATTAAACCCTAAGAACTTGCGAAATGTGTTTGGACACAGCTGACTCTTTTAAAGTTGATAATGAAACCCTCGGGTAGTAAAATATGTAGTGGTATTTATATTATTAAGCCAACTTTCGTAACAACTGCCTATACAGAGAAAATCGTACAAATAAACTAGAGATAACAGGCTTGATAGACGCAAATGCTGTACATGTTTCAATAATATGGTGAAGACATAAGGCCCGATGTCCACTCGCGCAGTGCACTCGCTGCGCGGCGCACCGCGCGCACCGCGCGGTGCCACGTCACGGTGACAACAAAGAAAACGGTGGTATTATTCTGGGTTTTCAAGTTAGGCAACGTTTGCACGAGAGCTTTTTCGACGCTTTACGCACGTTATTTTAAACGACTCGCATAATTATTGACAATGTCTTCTCGACTGTGTTTTCACAAGCGGGCGTAAAAAAGTGACCGCAGATTTTTTTAAATCTGTAGACTCAAATGAGACGAAAGGAATATAGGAATACAAAAAGGATATCATTCATTTTGGACTAAAATAATAGAAGTGCCGGCCGAAATATATTATACAATATAAGAGAGACGATACAATTTCTACCTCGTCCTTTCCTTTCGCATCCAGCTGGTACCTGCGACCCTTACCAGGTCGTCGGTCCACCAGGCCTACCCACGCTGCCTCTCCGTCGTGATCGTTGTGAGCGATCGTTTCGTAGTTATTCCAGTTACAATATAGATCTTTACGAGAAGTATAAATTCCCTTTAGGAACTAATGTTTTGGGAGAAATTGTTTCAGAGTTATTACAATTTTAAGTTTGACAGCTGTCATCCGAATTGAAGATCTCGACGAGCACTATCAATACTCTTTAGAAACTAGTGTTCTAGGACCAATAGTTTCAGAGTTACTACTGTTTTAAGTTTGACAGCTGTCATCCGAAATGTAGATCTCCACAAGTACCAGCATTTCTTCTTAGAAACTAGTGCTCTAGAACAAAACATGCATTATTTATAATTCAGGATGAACTGAGAAAATAATGACGAAAGGATCACAAAAGCGAAACAACTTCGATAATGTTAAAGAATCAGAAAAACTGGAGGGGCTTACGCATCAGCGGTCAAACTTTCTTTGACAAGGTCGAATTCCTATTTCATTTACACGCGTTGTATCTGTACTAAAAAAAGTAGACAGATATATGTGTGTGAACTGTATCACATAAGGAGAAAAGATTCGAACTGATGGTTAAAAGAAACAGTCATCTGCTGACATCGCTCCGCTCGCTGCACGATGGAGCCAAATTGAAAAACGAGGACAAAATTAATACAGAACTGACATTTCGGGCTTGGATTGCGGGCTTTGCTCACCGTGGGACATTTCGCCACCTGTCAATGTACTTGCATACAAATTGATCGGCGTGTAACAAGTTTTGCCACATCATGCAGTACGCAGCGCGGTGCACTGCATCAGTGTATCTCAACACTAAGGTGCCGTACATAGTCCGAATGGTGACACATTAAATTCAAACAATGGTTTCTCCATTTAAAACCTATAATTACACATAAAATAGATTCAGAATTTTTAAAATCTTGTCGTATTGTACTGTAGTATTATTGTGTTTTATGGTATTATCTATGTTAAATTAATGCTTACAGGCTTCCTATTCCCATAATCCCCCGCCCCTCCACTCCTTACCCTGCATCTGAGCGGATATAATAGCGCGAGCTGAGCCGTAGTCAGTCAGTGGCGGACACAGCGTCCATTGTGCGTCGATATTGGGGATTGGGGAATTGGAAAAGTAAACGTGTGAGAACGTAGATAATACCATAAAACACAATAATAGTACAGTACAGTACAAGTCTTAAGAATTCGGAAGCTCTAACCTATTAAATATAAAAAAAAAAGTAATTGTGATTATTTTTAAAATCGCCTTCTTGACGTTAGATACGAGTTTATTCAGAGACATTGGGCATATGTTTTATGAAAAAATACTAATCCGTTTCCTACCTGGTGAAGCTCAATCTTGGCATGCTTGAAAATGGAAAATATTTCTTGAATTTTTAGAAAACAGGTCGCTGAAAGTGATTGTTGTAGTATATTTTTAGAACTGGCTCGTGATGTTCTTTCATTTGATGACAAACACGACAGGCATTTTAAGGGTATGTTCCGGGTTTCCTGCCGCGTACCTTTGTTGACGAGTAGCCCGATATTTCGACGCAGTTGCATGCATCATGGTCACGGGACGACTGGAGAGATGCGAGCGCCGGACGATGTTGGTTAGCGATAAAGCGGCCGAAGTCGATCTACCCGCTTTCGCACAAGTTTTTTGCGTGTGTAATAACAACCGTGATAGTTTAAAACATTATGTTAAACACGTTTCTGAAAAATATATTTCATATCCAATACAAATATTGATGACGTCATTACGCGCCTCCATTAGAATATTTTTAAGATCAACCGCTCAAAATGATTGTTTTAACCTAAAGTACTCATGTACCAAACGGCTATCCTGTAGATCGATTTGAAGCGCTGGAGGAGTTGTCCATGCAGCGGGTGGGACTCAAGTATCCGTGCTTCGGAGGGTACTGGCCGCAACTGCGGCGGCTGCGGCTCACCGGGAACAAAATCACCTCGATTTGGGTAAAGCTGTTTCTCATATGTGTACAAATATTATCATAGGCCAAATGTCATGGGCATTAGCAAACTTTGGCATCTTCACGAGTATGGGTGAGGTCTTATGTTGAGAATAGATGTCTAGCTGTTACTGTTGGGGGGTACATCTCTGAGTACCATGGTTTTGATTCTAGTGTCCGTCAAAGCTCTCACTTCAACCCCTATTGTTTATACTTTATACTATTGATACAAGCAGCATATCTGCTCACTAAAATATGATGTTGTATACCGATGAGGTAGGGGTAATTTTTAAGGTAATTCGCAATGTCCACGAGCGGCATCGTCCACGGACTGTGACAGACACAACCGGCGACGCTAGCGCTGCGGAGTCTTTTTTTTGTATTCCCTTCTATGGCGGTGGTGCCGCGACGCCTAAGTTTTTTATTTGCGTAAAATTCACGGATCGGTAGGTCAGTTTTTTACTTTTCTCTTCAGTTAACTTTCTGCTCAGTCACTAAATCCGTATTTACCTTAAACGTCGTAACGGCGCCATCCCCAACCTGGCGTCTAGTTCATGACGCTGCCGAGGACGCGCGGGCACCGCTACGAGGTGGAGCTGCTGCAGAACCCGCTGCAGTTGGAGCCAGACATCGGGCGGGACGGCGAGCACGGCTGCGGCGCTCTCGGAGTCGTCAGACCGCGGGAAATGGCGCCCAACGTCACCGTGCGCGTGGACCTTACAGTCGACTGTGACTGCCGGTACAGCTGCGCGGCGGCCCAGCTGCGGAAAGTGAGGTACAGAATGACATTTGCTATTTATAAAACAAACTTTGGGAATCAATGCAGACTGCGCCCGTTGGTCTAGCCCACATTTATTTAGTTATTTTTGTTCACCAACAGTTTATACACAAGATACATAAGCATAATCTATATGTATAAAATACATTTTGTAGTCTAGTCTTAAATGTAAAACCAGGCGCGGATCCAGCATTGTGGACACGATGTGAACCCTAATTAAGGTTCAAAGGCTCCTAATTGAGGTCCATAGGTTAACGATAAATAGAAAAGTTATGTTCTATGTTGTTACCTTTTAAATGCCAAAATGTTAAAATTATCAAGATCGCTCAGCTCGCTCCTTCCTTGATTTATGTAACTTTTATTAGGTTCTATTGTTCCAGCTTTTACGAAATCCGACTCGCACTTCGCCGATTTTCAGATGGTCTTGCCCACAAACTTTTTAGGAGCTGGATTCATTATAGGATCCATGCTGGCGCCTGTGTAAAACCAATTATAGGTAATAGTCGAGGTTCTATTAGATCGCTCCCATACAGAACCTTAAAAATATTTGCAATATGTTTGTAATGACGGTATTAGCAAAAACATGTTTATTTTTTGTATTTCTACCAGTAATTGGCCGTTCCGATTAAATTCTGTACACGGCATACGGCTCTTTCATTTAATTGTCCATTAATTGGGAACAAATCACAAACCAATGTAGATAATAAACTTAATAAAAAGCAATTCAGCATAATTTGTTTAAATCAGATTGTTTAGTTATAATCAATATTTTGGTGGATTCGTTCTTTCTAGCATGAATTTTACAATATTTTACGCAGAACGTGATAGAGCAAGAGCCCATGAGGGCCAGACCTTCCTATTGTCCGTAAGTATGAAAGTTTTTCCATGTGTGTCCCCAACACAGGTAAGAATGATCCCCACCCATGAAACCTGGATCGTGGTTCCTTTGGCAGGTAACAGGTAACAAAGGTGTATAAAATCTTATCTCCAATTTCTTAAGTTAGCAAGCTCAATTTTTTTGTATTTTATTCGTAACAGCATTAATACTCACGATGCTCATTGCCAGACACATAGTATGGTTACAACCCTCCGCCGGACACCCCTAAACTATAATTCTCTGTAATTATACTTACCTTATATTAGGAAAGCTGAATTTTATAAATGTTATTCAGAGAATTATTAAACTGAGTTTTCTCAGTAGCCAGACAGTTTTTTGGGTTCTATAATCCTGCCAGACGCATTAAAAGTGTAATAGTTGCAAGCGTGGGGCTCATATACAACAACTGGTGCGAGTGAGACAGAGCGCTCGGTTCGGTGCGATCTTTTACTGCGCATCAGCTGTCGTCTATACTAATATTATAAAAAGGAAATGTTTGATTTTTTGTTTGTTTGTTTGTTTGTTTTTATTGAATAGGCTTCGAAACTACTGGTCCTATTTCAAAAATTCTTTCACCGTTGGGAAGCTACACTATCCCCGGGTGACCATCTTGGCGTTAATGTCCCGGTTGTGCTCTCGCGCACGAGGGCCCGGGGTCCGCCTTGACCATGATCCAGGATTTGGCAGGTCAGGTAATTACAGTGGAGCGACTGCCGTCTGACCTCCATGACCCTGCTAACAAGGGAAACTGACCAGATTGGATCATGGTTACACATCCAGTCGCCTGAATGTGCAGGTTTCATCACGATGTTTTCCCTCACCGTAAGAGCATCGGTTAGTATTCAACTAATGTACATAACTCAAAAAACAGTCATTGGTACATGGCCGGAGCGGGAGCGTAATTTTCTAAAAAATTACGGTTCATTAATAAAACTCCAATAATGTAACCCAAGGTGTAAAAAAATACCCAAAAAATTCCTTACATCGCGTGTGCTGCGAAAACTATTGATGATAGAACAAAATAATGTACTACGACTTTGCAGAACACATCATTATCTATAAAAAGTGTCACGACAGTATATGTCTAACTATTATAGTTATGTCACATGTATGCATGTGTTCTTTTATTTTCAAAATTTAATTGAAATGCCGCCGCTAAAAAACGCTATTTGTTGGTACTTTGCTATTAATCCTTATCAAAATCAATTACTTCATATTCACGACTGCTTCAATACCTTTATATAACTTTTTGAATTATGCAATTCAGACATTCCATTCGAGAGATATCACGAGTTTAAAAATGTGAATATTAGAAAAAATTTACTGATTAAATGTGAATATTAGAAAATTTTTGCTGATTATAGATTAAAAAATTTATTATTCTGACTGTAATAATTTTATTTTATTAAATTTCTTGATGAATTATAAAAAAAAATCACTAAACAATTTGGAATAAACGATAGTATATGTTTAGCATAACATTGCAATGAATTGAGCGCTCTGTCTCACTCGCACCAGTTGTTGCATATGAGACACTTTTTATGCGTCTGGCAGGATTATAGAACCCAAAAAACTGTCTGGCTACTAAGATAACTCAGTTTAATAATTCTCTGAATAACATTTATAAAATTCAGCTTTCCTAATATAAGGTAAGTATAATTACAGAGAATTATAGTTTAGGGGTGTCCGGCGGAGGGTTGTAACCATACTATGTGTCTGGCAATGAGCATCGTGAGTATTAATGCTGTTACGAATAAAATACAAAAAAATTGAGCTTGCTAACTTAAGAAATTGGAGATAAGATTTTATACACCTTTGTTACCTGTTACCTGCCAAAGGAACCACGATCCAGGTTTCATGGGTGGGGATCATTCTTACCTGTGTTGGGGACACACATGGAAAAACTTTCATACTTACGGACAATAGGAAGGTCTGGCCCTCATAGGCTCTTAGACTATGATCCTTTTCCTTAGCGATCGCTTTGGTTTTAGTGAGTAACTGTATTACTAGCGAGGACGTGTAATTGGCTCTTATATAATATTTATTATGTTTCATATAGCTGTTGGTACTCCAATAAATAAATAAACTGTTTGTGTGCCGGTGTTAGATGGTCATTCACATAGATGCGCTGCTTTGGGTCGCCGTTGCCAAGGATGTCTACGATGGATAATGACTTATTCTCACGGGCAGCGGCAATGAAATACTCTTTAAGGTGACGATTATGAAATCCAATAATAACGGATGTTTTGTGTTGGAATCCTTGCAATGTAGTTAATTTGCGATTTCGGTAGGTCGCATTTAACCGCTTCGCCTAGTTTCTGGGACAATGTAAATAGGTTCTCCTTTTGCATTGGCACACCTTTAGCTTCAACGTTGTTTAGTCGCGATCTCGGGCCCCTTTCAGCAAGCTCGAAGCATTAAATTTCTCTTCCAATACCTTCTTTCACAGATGTGGCCCTCCAAAGACGAAATTCTTGCGTTATGCTCATCCAAAGTCGATCCGTAAAATTTTCACGTCGATTTTAGGTCCGCAAGGTCTTCTTTATGACTTTAATATCCTGGAAAATCATGTTCAGGGAAACTGGAGCCGCAGGCTCTTCTGACACTAGCTTATATAGTATCATGTATTGAAAACTGCAACTTTCATATTTACGCAGATGATATACAACTATTTATAGCAACTGGGGCCGAGGGCACAGATGAATCTGTGGAAAATCTGAATGCGGACTTAAATAGAACAAAGGAGTGGTCCACAAGAAACACTTTAGTTCTAAATCCTAACAAGTCCAAATACATGTTACTGGGATCAAAAAAACAAATTAAAGATATAGCTGCATGTCATCCGATTATTTCGATTAAGGGGTGCTCACTTGAAAGGGTGGACGAGTGTAAAAAACTCGGGTTAATCTTTGACAGCAGCATGCGGTTTGAAACGCATTTATTGAAGGTTGTGACTGAGTGTTTATTTTATTTTATTTTATTTATTAGGAAGCCAACAAAATATGAAAATATAGTAACATTTTGTTTTTAAACTAACGTATTACACAACAATCATATTTCACTTACAGGCTAACTCAACATGATAATTCAAAAAATAATATTTCGAACCAATAAAATCTTAAATCAAAACTTCTTTTTTTCTACTGATCTTGCTTGATGTGACAATACTCATGTTAAACGCTGGACAAACGTTGTTTCTACAAACTTAAGGGGCTCTATAGGATACGTGGCTACCTTAGCGTTGACCTGCGCGTAAAAAAGTCTAAGTTATATTTTATCTAAACTGAACTACGTAGATGTTGTATATGAACCCTGTCTGCAATACAAAATACAAAACGCATGCGCCAGGTTTTGCTTCACAGTACCCCCTAGGACTCATGTAACACCGTTCCTAAATAAGTAAAATGTGCTTAAACTAGCTGTACGAAGAAAATAGCATCTATCTGTGTTATTGTTTGGTATTGTGAAGTATGAACAAAAACAATATTTGTATAGTAAGCTCTCCTGGGCTCGTAATGTCCATAGTTACGGTCTCCGCGCCAGCACGCTTGGCCTGCAGGTCCCGCCACACAAAACAGCTTCTTTCCGCGGAAGTTTCTGCTATGTGTCGACTTGCTGCTGGAACAATCTGGCTCCTCCCTTGCGCGACCTGAAATTGACAGTATCAACTATTATAAATAGAATTAAAGCGCAACTTATATACGAACAAAAGAATACCCCGTAGAATTTTATTCAAAATGACAGCATTTCAAAAGTGGCTATGCTATGTATGTTTGTATATATAAAACGACCAGACGACCTGAGTGGTTCGGTTGGTTAACATGCCGGCCGCCACGCAAGAGATCCCGGGTTAGATTCTCGGCCAAACAGAGGTTGAAATGATGAATTTTGGTTTTGGTCGCGGGTCTGGGTATGGTATGTATATTAAGTATGAATTTAAAAAAAGAATGTTGGTTGACGGTCTCGCATGTGCGCTGCCATTGGAACAGAACCGCTTATCTAGGTGTAAATGTTGGGATGTGAATATTAATGAATAGTAAAGCTAGGTAGGTACTTACTTCTATTTTGTTCACGACAAGCATTGGTGGATGGAATGGAGTGTTATCACTGGAATCTACTGAGATCGGTTCTCTTGGGCATGCTTGGCTGCGGCCCTCAAATTTAATGACAAGAAGACTTATTCTATGGTATTGACGAGACAGCGTAGGAAAATAACTGGGTGCCTGTTGCATTGTGTTTTGCCTGCACCTAATTACGTGACAAAAACTCAAACACCCATGTACAAACTATTATTTATATTTAGGTTGAGGATATGTATTTATAGGTATTTACACGTGTATAATTAGGTATTTATTTATTTAATTTGCCAACAGATTTACATTTTTTTTTACAATGCTCTTAAACTATAGTAACAATAACAATTAACATAAATGTAAAGCCAATAACAGGCAAACCTTACGTGCACTATATAAATCGCGCTTATAATTAATTAATTAGGCATAATTGGGAAAAAACTTTATAATAAGTTTTGCTTATCTGCGTTTAATTTTTATTTTTTGAAATTGTGACGCAACTGCCTGAAATCGAGATTTATTCACTGAACTGCACTTTTATGATCTTTTTCTTGTTAATTTATATTACGTTCAACAAAATATGAGTATGACCACACTATTATTGTTATTCTACTTGATCACTGAGAGTAACTTAAATTTGTTTCTAATTTGTGTACTTAGCTGTTATTATTATTTATTTTTAAGCACGGACGTAGGTACGTCGCATCGTCGTCTCGGAAGGGCAGTGACTGAAAATCGGCGCGTCTGGGGGCGCATGCGCAGCCTTTCGCACTGCCGAGTCACTTCCTTTTCGACGAACGATGCGGCAGCGCAGTTTTGCTATGTTTTTGGGTAAATTTTGGTCCGGGTACAGTCGGCATACAATTTTAGTGTGCGCCTACTGGATCTGGACTAGCATTTTGTATCAAATGGGAACATGTAAGAACGTCTTTGTAACATCGTTTCGTCGAATAAAGATATTTTCTTTCTTTCTTACTTTCTGACACCTGTTTGAAGGGTCTAGGTGGGGCACTGATGTCTCCAGGGCTGACGTTGCCACTAATTTTGCAATGAGCGCATTTCCATGTAGCTCTGCGATCCGGCCCGAGTTTATAATAATCCGCCTCCGTGATATTGGCACAACAGACGCCGAGTTGTTTCTTCTAGTTCGAACACTGCACACCATCATTGACTACTTCACTGCGCATAGCGCAATTAATAGTGACAATGAACGAAAATAAAATAAAAAAGATGAACTGATAAATGTTCTTCAACGTGACGCGGACGCATGGCGTACTAACGAGCGCTCTGCGCGGACTGACAGCTCGAACTTTGGGACATCTTAATCAGACTTGTGGCGTACGCGTCCCGGGGTCCATTAATGACTAACACAGCCAGCGCGATAGTGCCGACATCGTCAAATTAACATACAACCTAATGTAGACGTTCATGCTGATATCATGAATACCTGGCTAATAATATGTGGGAGTAAGTGTATAGAAATTAAAGAAATATGAAGAATAAATCCATGTATATTATTGCAAATAACATACTAAATAGACAGCAACAGATCGAGAGGACATATTTTATTAAATTAAGCAATTTACTTAGAATTAGCAAAATACAGACAAATTCACAATCATTAAAATTGTTATATCTAATGAAAGCAAATAGAACATAGAAATAATACGAATTATACGATTAATCAAGATTACCTGAGGAAGACAGCTCAGAGCACTGGTGGTGCCGTGTCCGCAGTCGGACAACGTCTGACCTGTCGAGACTAACTAACTCTTCATCGTCTCGCGCGTGCGCGGAGCGCACGTGCGGGGAGACCGCTTATGAGTCGAGCCCACTGGCGGTGGTATGCTTGCGCGGGCCGTTAAAACGGCCCGGTCGTTTGGTTTGGCTCCCCCGGCATTTCACGGAGGAGCGGGCCTGTCGAGAGCGATGGCCGCTTTCTTATATACTGCGGTGTACCTGCATGTGTGGTTTTTAAGTTAAGAACACTACCGACATTTTATAAAAATGATGATAAATAAAATAATAATCTTATTTCCCACACGGCCATACTGACGAGCAGCCTAATTGGCTTGCGATACACTATCTCAAAATTACAATTAAACAAAAATGTGTGTGTAACGTAAGAAATAGATTAAAATGGCAATGCAATGCTTACATAATATTTATGTTCGAATTATATCGTGACAATTTAATAACTTTTACTTTGACATTTAAGTCATCACAACCCATAACAGTCCACTGCAAGGCTTAGAGCCTCACTCACAAAAGGGGAGGTTATTACCATTATCCGCACGCTTGGCAAGCGGATTGGAGATCGCAGTGTTATAAATTAACAATGGAAAAAGCTGCTGCCCATTTTCCAGTTTACGGAGTCTGTAGATACTCGTATTTTGTCTCGAAAACATTAGTCGCCTTATACGAAACTCACGATTGTGAGGGGTTGGTGCTATTCTACTATTCCGGACACTACACGGCCAAGACATGTAAGTACTTAACACAAATGTCATAAATGTTATAATACAAGCAATGTTTACAGGATTACTTACTGACGTATCTTTACTCGAGTTACATTTTGACAATTAACTAAATACATCATCAATTTACATCAACTACCATCAATGTTAAATACAATTAAATTAATTTGTCAAACGTGATCGGAATCATACGCCAATTTGCACGGCAATGACCATATCACATGGTACTAGCGGTCAAATCACAGGACCCTAAATGCCAATTCACATGGCAGTGGCCAAATCACATGGCCTATAATTAAATGCCAAATCATAGGGCAATGGTCAAATCACATGACCTATAATTAAATGCTAAATCACAGTTAATGGCCAAATCACATGACCTATAATTAAATGCCAAATCACAGGGCAATGGTCAAATCACATGACCTATAATCAAATGCCAAATCACAGGGCAATGGTCAAATCACATGACCTATATAACAAACATCTTAACAAACATCAAACATCTTTTTTTCATTCGCTCCGATAATTATATAGATTTCAGTAGTCAATTAGCATTTGTGAAACCGAAATAGGTTATAATTTATTCACTTAACCCGCGGACACCGTTGTGTGGTATTTTTTAGTGTCGAAATTAAGTGAAAGTGGACAATTTGGCCGCCGAAAATCTTGGTGAGACTCTTCAACAAGTGTTAAAATTAGAATTGAGGGCATTTTGAAGAGAAATTAGAACTTTCTATTGCCAAAAATCTTTGCCACCGGCGTTTGTTTACTTTGTTTACGAAGAAACGTCAATCACGTATTGTCAGTGTCAAAGTCGGTCGGTGTTGCCACACGACAAAAATACATATCACTGCGGATCGCTGGCGTAACGTTCCGTTAAGCGCAAGAACTACTTTTACAAAAGAGCAATCCTCTGTGCTCATTTTTTACATATTATAAAACTACATATGACAATGAATTGCGCTTTATGTAGTAAAAAATTTAATGATGGCGGTCAGTGCAGCGCCTGCAAGAGAGATCTGGGATTCTGCTGTGCAAGTATAACTGAGGCGGGGTACCGCAAACTTGGACCTGAACGTAGAGCGGCATGGAGGTGCTCTCAGTGTAAACTGAGTGGCAGTGTCAGTCCAATCGTCGATAGCGCTGCTCTTGCAGCTGGTCATGTTGCTGTCACTACTGAAATTACTTCACCCCCCGATTCTGAGGCAGTATCCCTGTCAATGATTTTCCAGGAAATTATCTCCATTAAAAAGCAGCTAACTGGTCTACCATCTTTAATCGAGGATGTCAAAATAATCAAAAGCGATATATCTGACCTTAAGGCGACGTGCGATTTTTACGGCTCAACTCTGGACGAGCACAAAAACAGAATCTCCGCGCTAGAAAGCAAGATCGCCGGAATGAAGACGTTGGAGGATAACTTGAATGCTGCCATGGCTGATATGGCGTCACTAAGGGGTGAAATGGCGGATCGAGATCAAAGATCGAGATTAAACAACATCGAGGTTAAGGGAGTGCCGTTGAAAAAGTCGGAGAATCTCTTTAAGATTGTGGAGAACATTGGGAAAGCTGATGGATTTGATTTGCCCAAATCGGAGAATAAATATATAGCTAGAGTCCCCACCCACAACCCGAATGAAAAATCAATAGTTTTGAGTCTACACAACCGATATGTCAAGGAGGATTTTGTCGCTGCCGCCCGTGAATATAAAACACTATCCACGGTTGATGTTCTTGGCGATGGTGACGCTAAGCAAAGGGTTTACGTCAACGATCACCTAACTCCGCACAACAAACAACTGTTGTCCAAGACGAAGGCTGTGGCTAAGGAGAAAAACTATAAGTTTGTCTGGATCAAGTACTGCAAGATACACGTGAGAAAAAATGATTCCGCTAAAATTCTCGTAATTACCAATGAGAAAGATTTAAACAAGTTGTCGTAGATTGCATCTTAATCTTCTTGTTTTTGCTTCTGCTTTCTGGTTATTTGTTTGTAATGACGTCGCCCTTAACTTGCCGCACAAATTTGTTTTGCTTAGTAGACGTGGTGCTAAATTGTAAAATGTTATGCATGTCTGGCGTGTTGCGCCTGCCGACTGGCTTGACCTTGAGACCTGCCAAACGCTTCACCCGCTTTACTGTTCTTTTTAGCTTCCTAGTTGTTCCCTTCGCACTACCTATTACTTTGCATTATTCCGTACTTGCTCGCACGTTCATGGCAGTGTTATATGATAGCTCGCGCCTGCGCTATTTATTCACTTTGAGAATTAGATTTTATTATTGTGTCGTAGCAAGCTTATTGTATTTTATGCTTATAAATGGCATCTGCACGTAAATTAAGCGTTTATTACCAGAACGCTAGGGGTTTACGCACTAAATCGGCAGTATTCTATCGTAATATTTGTCTACATGATTACGACTTTGTGATTATTACAGAGACTTGGCTGCTCGCGGGAATAATGGACTCGGAATTTTTTGATGGCCGTTACGTTGTTTGGCGCCGGGATCGTGATTATACAGCTACCAAACAAAGGTATGGTGGAGGTGTACTTATAGCCACTCGTAAGGAGTTAATGGTCACGCCTCAACCTACGTTTCACTATAGTGCTGAGGATCTTTGGCTGACGGTTTGTTTGAGGGGCAGGCGAGCTATGGAAACGGTCACTTTGCACATTTGCGCAGTTTACCTATGTAAACAAAACTTAGGATTTTCATATTCACAGCAACTGAACAATTTTTTAAATAATTTGGAAACAATTTTTAATGGACACTGTGATAACACCTTCCTTGTCATTGGGGACTTTAATTGGAGCGGTGTTGTATGGTCTAGCTCTGATGCGAATGATGGGTCCTGTGTTCCCTCCAATTACGTCACTAGTGATGAGATGCTCTTGGTTGACACCATTAACACGTTAAATTTATCTCAATACAACAATATTAAAAACGATTATGGTAAGATATTAGATCTAATATTTGGAACTAGTACGGTTATTGTTACAGATAGCAGTGATAACCCGCTCGTGCCCGTTGATCCATATCATGGTGCTTTCACCTGCGAAATAAGCTTAAATAACCATCAATATCTGGATCGCCCGAAATTTACTAGATATCTATATGATAAAGGTGATTTTGAATCAATCAATAGTGAATTATTGGCTATTGACTGGGCTAACGAGCTCGGTTGTCGATCGTTGGAGGACGCAGTGTCCTATTTCTATAACGCCTGTTTTCGCCTTAGGGACTCCTACGTTCCTTCAAGGTTGGTCTCCGGTAACACTTACCCTAAATGGTACTCAAGGGCGCTAATTAGAACTATAAAGGAGAAACGGAAGTATTTAGTGAAGTTCAGAAAGTATGGTAATCGTACTGATGAGCATTCTTATAGGTTATTACGTGATCGGGTTAGATCTATGGAGGCTTCTTGTTATAAGAACTATATTGAAGTGGTCGAAAGTGCTATCGTTAAAAAACCGAATTTTTTTTGGTCCTACTTTCATTCTACAACAAAAAATAACGTAGTGCCAAATACTTTACGATACGATGATTCGGTGTTCAGCACTGGCGAGGGCATCTGCAATGCATTCTCGACCTATTTTTAGTCCACTTTTTTGCACTCCCTCAACCGTAATGTTAGTGATGATGACACCGCTTTCTGTAGCACCGTGTCTGATATCGCTTCAATTCGTGTGGATTTTATTTCCGTTTGTAAGTTGCTTGAGGATCTGGATCCAAGCAAATCGGCTGGACCTGACAACTTGCCGGCTGAGTTTCTTATTCATTGTGCCAAAGCGATATCGGTGCCTCTCACTATTTTGTTCCATAAGTCCCTTGCAACGGGTGCCGTGCCTAGTGTATGGAAACGTGCTTATATAACACCGGTACATAAAAAAGGATCTAAGAGCGAGGTGTCCAATTATCGTCCAATCTCTAAGCTATGCATAGTCTCTAAAGTTCTTGAGAGGTTAGTATACGACCAACTATATCCGGCTCTGAAGCACTCCTTCAGTAATAATCAACATGGTTTCCTTAGGGGTCGTTCAACGGTCTCCAATCTGGTTTTACTGAACAACTTCATAACAGAAGCGATGGATGGTGGTTCACAGGTTGATGTTGTTTACACAGATTACAGCAAGGCCTTTGACAGAATCCAGCATGACATATTATTAGTTAAATTATGTAAGATCGGTGTGAGAGGAGATTTGCTTCGGTGGTTTTCCTCTTACATCGAAAATCGGTCGCAAGCGGTTGTTATCAATAACTATATTTCTGGATGGGTCTCTGCTCCCAGCGGCGTTCCTCAGGGGTCCTTGCTGGGACCGTTGTTGTTCGTGATTTTTGTGAATGACATCGATCTGTGCTTCCGCCATGCACATCTGCTGTATTTTGCAGATGATATGAAAATATTCGCCAATGTTAATTCCTTGCAGGACGCTGAGGCTTTGCAGTCGGACCTTTGCAGACTTGAACAATACTGTTTAGCCAATTGTCTGGAACTGAATCCTTCTAAGTGCAGTATTGTTTCCTACACTCGTAAGCGGCATCCGTTGCACTATGACTATTCAATGAAAAACGAACTGATTGGTAGGGATGTAGCAGTGCAAGATCTTGGAGTTATCCATGATGTGAAACTTCTGTTTGATCGTCATGTAGACAGTATCGTTGCGAAGGCCTCTAGGGCTTTGGGTTTCATTATGCGGGCCTCAAAGGATTTCAATTGTATTAAAACTTTTAAAGTATTGTACTGCACGTATGTCAGAAGCCAAATCAACCAAATGCCAAATCACAGGGCAATGGTCAAATCACATGACCTATAATTAAATGCCAAATCACATGGCAATGGTCAAATCACATGACCTACATATGACATTTATTATCCAGTACAACATCGTTGGCCACCGATATATTGTAAAGAATAATTGATGCGCGCTTTATGAAGTCAAATCGGTTAAAAATATTAATTAAATATAAATCATTTATCCAATGAGTCTGTTAACTCACAACTAATATCAGGGGATACCAAGCGCAAATTATCATTGGAAACATACAATTCATCGCGCTGCGACCCGCTGCCGAGAATTGGTGACCTGGAGCCAGCGCTGGTTGGTTAGTTGGACCATCATCATTCATCGGTGCTCCGGTCCCTTGATCATCCATTATGCAACACTCCTTTTTGGAGTACGGCTATGTGACGTGAGGCAATAAATCAAGACTTCTTCTCTCTTCAATGGATGAGCAGCTAGCTAGTTTCACGTCTTGACTCGTCGATGGTCGGATGTAAAGTGTTAGTTACGGCCACGCGCCGAATAAGATGTCATCACAGTATTTCCAGCTATCCGCAAGGTGGCACTTCGATTGACGTTACATTTATTGGTCAAAATGATGTCTAGGCTCAAGACCGTCTACACACGCCCTCGTGTGTTATCTGAAACAAAAATACCACAGCACAGTACCATGTTCCCTCGGTCATTCCTGACGCTATGGTTGTAAGAGACTATACTAGCTCTCTTTTTATCATTCTAAACTCAAAACAATATTCCTTAACTCGTGGAAAGACAAATCGAAATTAATAAACATTGCTAACGTTGTTACTCAGTGAGGTTGATTCGTTCGTCACGTTTGTAACCCGTAGGTACTTATAAGTACCTACGGGTTACGGGTAGATTCTATAGAATCTAGTAGTACCTTTATAATACATAGAAGCTAGTACAGTACAAGCCGTACTTTTATAGCGTGTACCTTTTGTACGTAGATACACTACTGTTAGACTATGCAGTATATTTCTCAATATGAAATTGCTAAAATTGTAAAATAGTAACTAACACGCTTTACTGTACTTTATCAGCTCCTGGTCAGTCCTTCGACCAAATCTACTCAGTACATCGTATACAGACTATCACAAGTAATGCAGTCTATCTGCTATCACAACACGTGATAATAAATACTTGGGTTACATAACAAGTAATCGTCCTAGAAACTAACGTTCACCGTCGAAAACAACATTTCTCTGCTGCCCAACATCAAAACTAAATTAAATTTTTAATAATGAACAGCTCCTGGGCATCCCCAGCAGGCAAAGTTATAAATTTCAATTACCGAGTCGTTAAACGTTAACAATGTACCCAAAATAAACATCTCAGAATAAGTTATAATAACACCACGCCAAGTCCGAATCGCTTATTAAATAAAATCAAATAAAAATCTCCGTATGGCAAGTTTTTAAACGTCATAGAACGTCATTCATAAAAGTCATAACAAACAATGTGATTTCTGTAGGATTGTTTATTTTCGTGAGTTATGAAAAATATTATTAAATAATGAGCAAAATAATGAAAAAGAAAGTGCGGGAGATAATTTTCACTCTGATTAATAATTCAGACACACTAACTGAATGACCAAATAACTGAATGTTTACAAGAAGGACTGACAAGGACAGATTATCCCCAGATTATTTGTCCATCCATCAGTCGTTATCTGTGATCAACCTGATGATCATCGTAGCAGTTCCGATCCCCGTGATTACATGGAAGCCAACACTGGGGCTTTTTATCGAAATCACATTTTATTAAAGAATATACACTCTACTCTCGTAACCTAGACAAAACAATTGACTAGTCTCCATATTTTTTGTATCTGAATCATTGTAAATCATGTGGGAACTTTCCACACCATTGACCTGTACTCACAACCTACACAAATATACTACCAGTAGTTTGCAATGAAAGCCAGGATCTAAAGCAGCGTCATAAAAGAGCAACTGAGTTTTGCCACTCTATGGTCCGTGGATAACAGAAGCGGAAATTCATTTCCAAATACGTCACTAGCTTCAGGACTCAATAGTAATCAGAGTGAAAATATTACCTACTTTCATTTGTCTACCAGCGCGGTAAAATGATTTCATTCAACTGTGATAACGTCTCTAAAAATGTATCGTTCTTTACATTGCATTACTTTCCAATTTGAATATAAAAATCTCCTTTCTGCCTTCAACAGACCATCACACATCATCACAGTCCATCGGTTACCACTCTAAAACAACTAAACAAGTAAAGTAATCGTCATAGCTTCTTATCACTCTTCGATCGAGTCTACTCTATTTAGACTTTAGGTTATGTTTAAGCTCCCATTTTGAAACGATCTAACAATGTTTGCAACAACGAAAAGGTCCCATATCCATCCGCCTTCTAAGAAATCACAACATTAAACTTGCATCTACAGTCACAACATCAAGACTTTCGGGGCTCTCAGCCCAATGAGTCACACACACGACTCCCGGGCCACTCCAAGTCAGCCAAATATATCAGGATGTTTGACCTCAACAACAGTTTAGGTACTACTAACCTTGTACTGGCAGAAGGATATGAAATCTCACCATTGCTTACACTGTCTCATCTTACAGGTACAACAACAGAAATTGAAATAGTTACTTGGTATCGGTAATCAAGGAAATTTCAGTACTCGAAGCTAAAGTGAGCAATCACCAAAATATGTGGACTTTTTCATCATCATTATCGTTCAATATTTTCTCACAAAACTTGAAACAACTACCATCTGTTGGCCACGCTCCCATAGGCTCCATCAGCCTCGTTCGTAAAACACAATCACCTCCATCCGGTGATGCCACAAGCTTTGAGTAAACAAAACCAACCACATACCTACATCTCATAAAAACCTTTGCTCGATAGTCGTCACGTCAGAGTTAGTTGCTTAAATTCGTCTACCAAAGTCTTAAACAGGTCGAACTAAAGTAAGTCACAGGTTTAACTAAGTCATTTAAAACATAATTTGAAATTATCTACCGTCAATCTATTAACATTCCTTTCGATAAAATAATTTGTCACCAACAAAAATTACGTTACTAACAAAATGACATTTTTTTTTTAAATTCAATGTTGTAGATAGTTTCAGAATAATCGTATTTTGTATGTAATTGTAAATTATAATATAATCATACTCTCGACAAACAAATCATTTTCAATGTTTACTTTTGTGTTCGTATTCGTTTCTAGACAGTAATAATTCACTGTAAAACAAAATTAAATTGCTACTCCGTAATGTTGTGCATAAAACTTAGGACTTTCTCAATTTTGTTCGTTACACGTTCTACGCGGAAGCAAATGATTCTAAATGGGTTCTAAACTCGCTTGAATCAAGTAAACTCGTCACGACTTACCGAATGCTAATTTGTCTTGCATCTTGCCTTGCCACTTCGCGTCGTTAGTAGCATCCAGTTTCTTCAGCCTCAGGCGGTCAGTGCGAAAATATCACGATGTAACATGAAAACGAAAGACATTGTATTAGAAATATTGTGGGACGTTGGAATCCTTTATCCCGCTTCTGATGTGGGAGTAAGTGTATGGAAATTAAAGAAATATGAAGAATAAATCCATGTATATTATTGCAAATAACATACTAAATAGACAGCAACAGATCGAGAGGACATATTTTATTAAATTAAGCAATTTACTTAGAATTAGCAAAATACAGACAAATTCACAATCATTAAAATTGTTATATCTAATGAAAGCAAATAGAACATAGAAATAATACGAATTATACGATTAATCAAGATTACCTGAGGAAGACAGCTCAGAGCACTGGTGGTGCCGTGTCCGCAGTCGGACAACGTCTGACCTGTCGAGAGCGATGGCTGCTTTCTTATATACTGCGGTGTACCCGCATGTGTGGTTTTTAAGTTAAGAACACTACCGACATTTTATAAAATTGAAGATAAATAAAATAATAATCTTATTTCCCACAAATAATAATGATGATACCTAGCTTGAATTTTTCCTCAGTAAGCTCAAGAACACGCACGTGGTAGGCGTGAAGTGCATCGGCGGCGGCGAGCTGGCGAACGCGACGGTTGCCAGCGTGGAGTGCGACCTCACCAAGTGCGGGCCGTGCAAGTGCCGGCGAGCCTGGAGCGATAACACGACGGCGGCGGACTGCGAAGACCGCGGCCTGGAGAGGATCCCTGGCGAGGTGGTGGCCACGGCTCACCTAACCAAGTTGCTGGCGAGGGGAAACCGCCTCCACAGGCTGCACGCTGAGGACTTCCCCGACACTTTGACGGTAAGTAAAATAAAAATGTAGTCATTAAATAAAAAGAACTCGACGCCAGAGTGTTCACTAACACGAAAAAAGGAGCTACCTACCTACTTATAGTATGCAAAAATACTTAACATTACAAAAAAATCTAAAATTCTATGTAGTATTATGTTCGATGTAGCTGAATATTGCAACTACCCTTCAGCTTACGGGTTTCTTCGAGGCTGACCAGCAGGCTATTCACTTATTAGGTAGCATTAGTGTTCGCGTGTTGTCCTACCCTACCAGAAGTTTTATATTGCTACTGCTAGCGCCACCTATCGGCGAGTAGAATTACTACTTCGATTATTATGTAGTAACGCTACTTATCAACAGATGGCTTTAATTTTATAATTTGATATCGACCCGGCCCTCATTGCACGGTTTTTCTTGGTTTTACCCTATTATAGAGTAGCTGATACACGTACGAATTTAAAGTACGCGGTTTTTAAGTTCGCGAACTTACGCGGCTCGACGTTGGTGATAGAGGTAAGGACTTCACGAACTTCTCGGTCCGTTTTTCTATTGATTCCGTAAATAATTCGAGTCAATAGCTTCGAAAATCACTCACTATTCCAACAGAAAGCATTTCGTTAATTAAACTGAAACTAATTTAATGCATAAAACACAACTGCACGAGATACATCACAAAAAAATTGCCGGCTCGCGGCGCTGACAGACGAGCGCTCGAGCAAGGCGAAGCCGCAAGCCTCGAGCTACGAGCAAAAACCAAACATGTTAGATCGCCAACAAACTTACTCGGCTGATACACGAGCGAGTAAGGTCGTCGAGCCACAAGCACGTGTTAGATAAGGTGTATAGAGTGTACAGATCTCGGGTGTAAATTTAAGTATTTAGAAGATATTAATGGTGGTGGTCTAGTATTTTATCGAAAACTAAGGGAAATAAAAATAGGGCACATTAGTTAAATATAAATAGCTATTTATTCAGGTAAGGAATAGCATATTTAAACACACATATTAGATCAAATTAGATAAGTTATTATATTATAGGATAGGCAATCATAGCAAACAAAGTTACATGGGAAATATAACAATATATTCTGAACATAATAAAACATAGCAAAATACATATTTATTCCTAAAAATGGGACAATAGTATTACGTATGATTCAATCAATAACCGATTATATAGATAAATAAAACTAATACAAAATATAAAGCAACAATAAAACAATGCAAGTTTGTACTTAACTCTGTGCCGGGTCTGGAGCAAAAAAGCCCCTCGCAGTCTCTCGACTGGGTTAATATAACCAACATTCAAACGGAAGTTACATTTCAACCAATGACAGCACGTTATAATAATTCTAATTAACTATGAAATATTGTGCAAAGATAATAACCAAATTCATCGAAATAGTTCTTAAAACTATTTTAAATAATTATAAGATACGTTAAATATTTAGAAACCAAACTTTTAGTTAATTAGTACTGAATGTACTCAAAGATTAAACATCGTTTAGGAATTTCGTACATTTGTCTGAAACGACTATTATTTTATTTGGCAATATTATTTATTATTAATTACGATAGTTTTACTTTTAAATAACAATTAAAAATAGACTATAATACCATATAATATAACACACGCGTACTTACTCGCACATCTGTCAGCCACTTCGATGTAGTGATAGTTATGTAGGTAGCAATGTTCTTAATAAAAATATCGTGTGTGACGAAATCTGCACAATCAGGCAACTGAATCTGTAACCATGATAATCAATTATCAATTATTCATAATATACATTATAGACATAGACGTATCTTTATTTGGTGCAATAACACATTCAAAAAACTTAAAATTAACAGAATATGTACATAATAAGAAAGCAGAGCGGTACGTAAAATACGGTAAGCGAATCATAATAGTAGTTTATGCAACTGTCATATAAAAGGGGGTATTACAACATGAGTGTCTGTTTATCATACGAGGCGTAGCCAAGTATGATAATAGTTTGACACTCAATTTTTAATACCTAATTATATGCAGTTGCATACTACTTTATCTGTACTCATATTTTTATGTTAAAATATCGTACCCATAATTTTCTCAACTTTGCTGGAAGTAACTGCGAGTCAATTCTGTTGTATTTACGCGTCAAGAATATCAAGCAACGAGAAATTAATTTTACTACATTCACGTTTATCTATTTATTTGCTTCAAATAAGAAAAATCATTCACAAACACAAATTACAACAATTAGAAAAAATATTCTGCTTAGCGGGAAAATAATTACACATGAATTAAACAAGAAAATTTTCATTTTGAATTTGTCAAAGACATCTAGGTATTCAGCCTACATTTCACCGTGTCCCGGCGCCCGACAAAATTTTAAAAAAGAAAAGTTGCATAAACCGAAAAGTAATTTAAAAAAAAATTATATACTTGCGTGAAAAAAGTGTACCCTTAAACGACTGTTTTCGAATATGTAATTGGAACATTACGCTATGAGTGTAGATAAACATAATCACATCATGCGTCTTAATAACAATTATAAATTACAATTAATGTACTTGCGATTTTGTCTTTTACTTATTTCTTACAGTTCAATTTAAAAACTCTTCAATATTGTAGAACGATTGCTCGATCAACCATCTCTTAAGTTTTACTTTGAATGTTGTCTGACTCGGAGCTGTCCTTATGGTATTCGGTATTTTATTATACACCAGAGGGCTCATGGCGTGTATCGTGCGCGTCGCCCGCTCCAGCCGGTGGGGTATGTTGTCCAGACTGTCCTGGTTTCGAAGCCCATGTTTTTTATAATCACCTCTCTTTTGGAATAAATCTAAGTTGGCACACGCGTATACTCCGACCTGTAGTACCAACAGGCTCGGCAAGGTCAATATACCTAGGAACCCAAAGTGAGGCCTTGCCGATTCCTCCACCGAGACGCGAGCCCCTGCCCGCACGGCGCGTTTTTATAACAGAGGCGCGTTTCCATTCCCCGGCGCGTCCCCAGA
Organism: Blastobasis lacticolella; assembly: GCA_905147135.1. Lineage (NCBI taxonomy): Eukaryota > Metazoa > Arthropoda > Insecta > Lepidoptera > Blastobasidae > Blastobasis > Blastobasis lacticolella. Next base: position 199,561 of record LR990066.1, read on the forward strand.
ATTCAAGGCCGTACTGAAGCAGCGATTGGATTATGGAAAATTAGCATACCCGCACCGTCTCCTTCTCGAGTGTTAAAGAGAGCCGAGTAAGAGCATATCATCCTCAGGTCAGTTTTCCACATAAACGGTTTTATGGGATTTCCAACTAAGTGTTTGGTCAAGTTGGAAACCTAAGAAGGGCGCTACGGGCACCTGCTGAACCCTCACGCCCGAGAGCGCCCAGAGAAGTCGAAACACATGTATCTTCACTAGGTTTAATACCAAACCATTGCACTGGAACCAGACTACTATCTCACGAGAGGCAGGTTTGCTGGCGGGGCTAGGCACTGTTTGTTTCAAAGTCATATTTGCGAACCGTCCGGTTTTTTAATGACGTCAGTGTAATCCACAAGTGCTTTTTTACTCTTGCCAGTCTTAATGTTCCCAACTTCCCACATTGTTTTGATCACATTGCTGCTGCTATTTATCATATTCGTGTAATGCGAGGTCTTTTTATCGCGTAGTAACTTACTATAACTCCACTCTACAAGAGCAAGGGTTCGGTGCGGGAGTGCACTAGCTACCGCGGTATGAAGGTGATGTCTCACACCATGTAACTCTTCGAACGCATTGTTGACACGCGGATCCGACGGAAGTGTACAATCTCGGAGTTTCAGTATGGATTTAAATAAATAAATAAATAATAAATATCTCATTTATTATAACTAGAAACGTCACAACACAACATAAACAAAAAAAAGAAAGAGAGATACATCAACACATAAAATTACATACAAATTGTTGCCATATTAAAAATGTCGAGTGGGCATTGCCGTGCTGTGGCCCTCCCAGTTGTTAAAGGGACCTCGCAAAGCATAAGCCGCGGTTTTGGCCGCGTCGAATATTAGCGACTATTTTGCGGTGATCGGCTCTTTACACTGAGTACTCCCTGGCAAAGTTATACAGCAGCCACATTATCCAATTACAGTATACACTGTCTATGGAAGTCTCTGTGTTAGACGTGACGCGAGTCGGGAATGTCACTTCGTTGTGGAAGTTCTCGCTGTTCGCGAGATCGTTGCGCTCCGAATCAAACCCCATCCAGTCAATGTTGGCGTCGCCAACCACCATACAGTCTATATCTAACCTCGATCGAGCAATCGTTCCAACGCACTTAAAAAAATCAGAAGACCTTACGGAATGGTGATTTGACCTATAATAACAAAAGACATGATCCAATCTGGCCAGGGTACCCTGGTACCAGGTTCACGAAGGTCAGACGGCAGTCTCTCAAATGCTAAATCCTGGATCATGGTCAAGGCAAACCGTGATTCCTCGTGCGCGAAAGCACAACCGGGACATTAACGCCAAGATGATGGTTTTATTAATATCTAGTGGACCCGGCGCGAATTTGTTCGCGTACACCTATTTAACCCCTGCCTACCCTTTTTTCTTGCTTATTTACTTATTGTTTAACACTTAATTGTACATTAACAGTATAATTATCACAGATTCTGTAAGATTACACAAAGTACAAGGGTGGTCTTATCGCCAATAGCGATCTCTTCCAGACAACCATTTACAATTTGCTTAGAAACTTTTTTATGTAATCACTCTACTAATCTAAACTGAAGTACGTTTCTTTGGTAGAAAAAAAAATGAATCAAATCGGTCTACGCGTTAATGAATTACAACTAAGTACACATTTTGACTTCAACCCTCTTCATTTTGGATACCAATGTCCTACCACGGTTCTTGTAGTCTTGTAGTATGAAATCAAATCGTACCTACCAAGTTTAATTTGAATTCATTCAGTAGTTTCGGAGTGATTCGCGGCCAAGATATAGATCGACAGACAGACAGTCAAAAATAAAAAATAAATCAGTTTTGGCTTTAGTGTCGTTTATAGAGTACCTATGTACATAATTGAACCTGTTACAGTTTTACTATATATAGGGTAAAAGCCGGATACTTTCCCCAGTAGGATAGTTGTCCCGGTTTTGAATACACTATGTCAGGAATGTTGGTGGCGTTAGCTCTCTACTACAATTTAAAGTTGACCTTCTGATGGCCTTAGTGCCATTTAGGGTAAAAGCCGGGTAATTGCCCCACTTTTCAAAAAAGCTCTGTTATTAAGAAATATGCACTTATTAAGACTTGTGCTATATGTATATCAAACAAGGACATCTGGTCCTTGATCTTCTATAATAGCCTATTTTTGTAAGCATAATTATTATTTGTTCTGAGTAAATCCTGTTTTAGTTGACCTTTAAAAAGGGGGATAGTTGCCTCGGGCGGGGATTGCCTCACTATGATTTTGTTGGATAGAATCTATGTTTTTTATTTTCTGACATCCTTTATCAAGCACAAATCAAAATATTAGTAATTATTGTTAAGTAATAGTTTTAAGTTTTAATGTTTGAGACCATAAAATCATCACCATCCCGTCGTCTGTCGAGCAGGATCTGCTATCCAGCTTTTTATTCGTAATTTCGTTAGGTATTGGGTTTTCATCTGGACCATGTATTGTGGCCATTAAGATCCACTCCAACCACAATCTGTTCAGAGGATCACAGCGTTTCTTCGAGATTATCCCAGAAGGCCTGAAGAGCATTGAACTGATGAGGTTGATCTGTAGCCCCCCCCCCCCCCCCCCCCCTTTTGATCGCTATAAGGTTAATCCTTGCACTATTACTAATTTCTGACTAGCTAATGTGGTGGTACGACGTCTGATTTTTGTTTATGCTTGCGAGGCATTTTGCTCAACTAAACGATAGCAGAGACAGATATGTATTTCTTTCAAAATGATAGGTTGGAGAAGCGCCAAAAGAAAAAAATGCCTTTGCTTGTCATATAATTTTACAGTTGCGGATAATTTTAAAAATTAAAAGTAAATGGGGCGACTATCCTTTTTGATACGGATACTTGCCCTTTTCATTTGTGAAATAAATAAAAACTTTCCAACAATAAAACATAATCAACAATGTAGTTTAAGCGCTAATATATTTAAAGAAACAAAAAGTCGATTGATACCACAATAAGTAATAAAGATATTCAATGGAAATTACTTACCAATATAATTTTGACGCCCGCCAAAGTTTCGCCGCGGAAGATTTTTACTCATAATGACGAAACGCGTGCACCTACGCTGATATATTTATAGTTTTTATAATTTATTTATTCACAGAAGTATTACAATTTATTACCGAACACATAAGTAAACCTCTTTGAGGTTTGTCTCAATGGTAACTTCGCCTTCACCGTCACACATACCTATTATTACTGTATCACATATAACTTCATTTACAATATTTACACCATACCGTTACTTAAGTATTGGTGGGTTAATGCAGTCGTGATAGAACAGTCTCAATGAGAATAACTTAACTACATGTTTATTTTTAGATTTATCAAAAGCGTTTGACTTTGTTTCACATGATTTACTGCTACAGAAACTAGAATCTCTAGGATTTCGGGGCAATACACTTCAGTGGATTGGTTCATATCTTCAAAATCGACAACAGCGGGTTCTTATAACGCAGCTAGATAAAAATATGGAAGTCAAAGTCTTTACATCACATATAAGATACAATAAATGTGGAGTTCCACAGGGAAGCGTATTGGGACCAATCTTGTTTCTTTTGTACGTCAATGATATTGTACAAGTAAGTGGACATTCATGTACTCTTTTTGCAGATGACATTTCATTAGTTGTGACATCTAATAAAAATAATGCAAATAATAATATGATTTTGACACATGAATCTGACATTAATAATTTACTTTCTAATATAATTAATTGGCTAAATAATAACAATCTACAAATAAATTTAGATAAAACAAACTATATGCAATTCCATAAAACAAAAGATAAAATCAATTTACACATTAATTACGATGGTACAATAATAAATGAAGTTGATCAAACTAAATTCTTGGGATTAATACTAGATAAAAATATGAATTGGAAGGCCCAGGTAGATTGTATTTGCAGTAAAATCAATAGATTTGTTTATGCACTCAAACGTTTAAAAAATACCACTAATATAAAAACTGCTCTAATGGCATACCACTCCTACGTGGAATCCGTTTTCCGGTATGGAATTGTAATCTGGGGAAATTGTTGCGAAATAAATCGAGTCTTTATTGCACAGAAGAAATGCATTCGGGCATTATACGGGATTGCACCTGACGTGTCTTGCAAGCCCTATTTTATCAGGCTTGGTATACTAACCATTCCATCGCTCTATATATACGAAATATGTGTATTTGTAAGGCAACATGCCTATCTATTCACGCGAGTTTGTGATATAAGTAAACGGGAGCAAAGAGATCCCAATAGACTGGTACTGACAATAAATCGAAAAAGCGCAAAATACAACAAAAGTTGTTTAGTAATGTGTATAAAAATTTATAATAAGTTGCCGAACTATTTTAAATCGTTAAATGACATATTATTTAGGAAAAAATTAAAGAACTGGCTCTGTGTACAAGCCTTTTATACAATTAAAGAGTTCACTGACAATAAGTTGTATACTTAATAAAATTATGATATAATTTGCATGCTGTAATTCTGACAGGCTAAACGTGATTGTACATATTTACAAATAACTCCACCTCTGTAAGACCATGTTTATAGCAAATAAATGATTATGAATTATGAATTACAATCACAGGATTCATAAGACTTACTTGGGTGATGTGTTGTGGTCAGAAGTGACCGAGCGAATATGGTACTGTGCTATGGTTTTCATGTTTCACATAACACACGAGGACGTGTGTATAGCAGGACGGCCGTGACGGATGCGGTCATTAGTACGGACTCATGTGGTCAATAATACGGACTCATGACGAAGAAAACGGAAGTGGGAGTGCGCCCTCTGGTGGGGCGTGCTGACAGAGTCTCGACGGCACGACTCGGGCGGAGTGGCGGCCATTCTTGGCGCGACCGCCGCCGAGGAGTGACGCGTCTTGAAACTGTCTCCACATTTCGTTTATTCAAAGTATTATTCACGTTTGAAAATTAAGTAATTTTAAAATCACTGTTGAAATAAGAAACTTAATTACCTCAACTGCCTACATTGTGATACTGCTCTGATTTCAAGTGAAATTATAAGTGATGTGCAAAAATGAATTGGAATAAATACAGTGGAGTAAATGTGAACCTTTTCTTTAATTTATCTGGACGATCTAATACTGATATCACCACCCTGATGACAATGATCCTGATACACCCTTTCCTTCACGCGACGACATATATATATAAAAATTAAAAAAAACTCACCGAAGATCCCTCTAACCGGATAAGTGCCCAGAAAGCTGGCCGCATTACCCTGCTGGATAGTGAGGCTAATTCTCTGGCCGAAGTAGAGGCCAGCCTTCTGGTCATTAGATGCATCGACCAGGAGCTTGGGTATCTCCCTGTAAAGGGTAGGTGCGCCTGATCCCCACGGCTCAAAGGTTTCCACACCAAACGGCGCAAATATAATATATTCTTTGCTCAGACAAATATATTTGCGGCGCTTGGTGTATTCGGCCGATATGGCATCGGCCGCAGGTTGACTGGAAGTGGCAGGGAGATCGGACAGCGCAATGGTGTCGATGAAAGGGACATCCCAGACCAGAGGCCGCTTTCAGTAATAATTGTATTACGAATAACGTTACATAAGCACGTGGACCTGCGCGACAACGGCGTGTTGCGGGCGGACGCGGCGGCGACACAGCGGCTGTTCGCGCGCGCGCGCGACTTCCGGCTCGGCGGCGTGCTCGTGCCCTGCGCCTGCGACTCGCTGCCCTTCCTCACCGCGCTGCACCAGAACAGCCATATGGTAACCTTATAATATTTAAAGAAACATTTAAAATGTACCATAAAGTTTGATTAATTTAGGTTAGTTCAGCTTTTAATTTTTATTTTATATTAATGAAATCAATGTCAATAAGGTCTATATTACGATTGATTTCTGAAGTCTAAGTCCATGGATGCCTCAAATACCTGGATCAGTAATTTATTTTTACGCTTAGGTATTAAAGTCTGAAGCTGCTATGGAAAATCTGATAACAACAGCTTGGGAAGCAATTATGATTACATTCCACAAGGGACAAGTTATTGTTAACGACCTTTAAATATCTATTCGATATTTTAAATACTCCACGCAAAATTCTAAATAAATATAGTAGCAACCCTAGCGAGTCGGCAAGTTTACGTCACCATTTTCGAGGACAACGGGAGTGGACCTTATGTTAGTTCTTTGTTTTGTGGCCCGGGTGTTATTATCATTATTATTTATTTATTGAGGAAAACAAACAGTCTTACATAAACATATCAAAAGACTTACAGTTCCATAATTCTGATACAATGAGGAGTTTTCCAGTAGGTATTGATAGTTGGTTTCAAAAAACATCAATAGATGGCGCCCCTGCAATTTTGGTAATCTTTTTTAATCTGTATGATGGTTGCAGTGATTTTATGCAGCCAACTAATACTAAACTTAAAAATAAAATGTTTATTAATATAACCATAACTGTTAAAGGTTAAACGAAGTGGAAAATAAAATATTTATAGAAGTTGGCACAATGTTCCATTATTATTACAACCTCTAAAATGGTTGAAAACTATTGACAAATACAATATTATCCAATACAATACAATACGTACCCAGTGTTTATTCCTGTCTGCTAAAATTGGTAGGGCGCCATCTAGTGAGTGGTTAGGAATGCTTTAGATACCTATTGGAAAACTGCTCATTTTTTATTTTCAACGAGCTTTCGGAAGTAATAAAGCGCAAGAAATATTGATTTTGATAAAATGATTATTGATTATCATATAAATAGCTGAGGGTCTAATAATTAAAGTCGTATCGTGCCATAAACCGTAAAAGCCCCTTGATGACGCTGACTCTTGAATAACAGTGATGCATAATGTGCGCAGGTGTCAGACTACGAGCAGTTGCGATGCGAGGCGGACGGTCAGCCGCTGGGAGCCGTGGAGCTGGATCGGCTGTGCGCCCAACCTTTGCCGGTGTGGGCGCTGCTGATCGTCGTAAGCGCCCCGGTGACCTCCGTGGTCGCCATCGTCCTCCTCTACTGTCGGTACCAGCGACACATCAAAGTGTTTCTGTTCGCTTGCGGCTGTTGTCTCTGGTGCCTCCAGGAAGACGATTTGGACGAGGAGCGGCCGTACGACGCGTTCATCTCCTTCTGTCACGAGGACGACGCGTTCGTCACCGATCAGCTGCTGCCGGCGCTGGAGAAGTACCGGCTGTGCATCCACTACCGCGACTGGGAGGCGGGCGGCTGGATCCCGGATCAGATCGCGCAATCAATCGACGCCTCGCGGCGGACCATCATAGTCCTGTCGAAGGCGTTCCTGCAGTCGCAGTGGAGTCTACTGGAGTTCCGCACGGCGCACGCGAGCACGCTGGAGGAGGGTCGCGCGAGGGTCGTGGTCGTGATGCTGGACGACGTGCGCGGCGACGCGAGGCTCGACGCCGAGTTGCGGAGCTACCTCGCCACCAACACGTACCTGCGGTGGGGGGATCCGTGGTTCTTCGACAAGCTGCGGTACGCGATGCCGCGGCGCGCGCCCGCCGTCGCGCCGGCCGCGGCGCTGCCCCAGCTGCGCGCCGCCATGGACCTCTACCGCGGCCCGCCGGCTGCCGACACCACCTCTCGACCTGCTGTTTTTGAGATCGCAGAACAAAGTGTGTAGCGCACGCCTCACACGATGACCTTGCCGATTTCGGCTACCAGTGCGTTGTTGTTATTCGTAGGCTCGCAAGTTGATTTTTGCAATGTTAAGTATTGTGTAAGAGTTAGTGTAAGAATTAATGTATAATATATTATAAAACTGGATAAACACAATGATCTTCGTATCATTTCAAATTTCCCGTAAGCGCCACATTCCAGTGTAATTTTTCTTTCTCTAAATATCCCGCGGTATAAGCAAACTATGGCGTTTTATGTTGCTTATTCACCAGCTCATGAAAATAGGTTAATGTAATGAAGTTAGGGTTATTATTGACAACAATTTGTTATAGAACAAAAGCTGGCTTAACCCAGTATTCATCAGCCAGAAGACGCCCACTGCTGGGCATAGGCCTCCCCCAGAGATCTCCACAAAGACCGGTCCTGTGCTTTCCGCATCCAGCTGGTACCTGCGATCCTTACCAGGTCGTCGGTCCACCTTGTAGGAGGCCTACCCACGCTGCGTCTACCGGTACGTGGTCGCCACTCGAGAACTTTACTGCCCCATCGGCCATCTGTTCTTCGAGCTATGTGCCCTGCCCACTGCCACTTCAGTCTGGCAATCCTTAGAGCTATGTCGGTGACCTTGGTTCGCTTGCGGATCTCCTCATTTCTGACTCGATCGCGCAAAGAAACTCCGAGCATAGCTCTTTCCATTGCCCTTTGGGCAACAGTGAGCTTTCTTATAAGGCCCATAGTGAGTGGCCACGTTTCAGATCCGTAAGTCATCACTGGCAACACACATTGGTCAAAGACCTTCGTCTTGAGACACTGCGGCAATTGGGATGAAAATATGTGGCGTAGCTTCCCGAACGCTGCCCAACCGAGTTGGATTCGTCGATTGACCTCTTTCTCGAAATTGGACCTACCTAGCCGGACTATTTGTCCTAGGTATGTATAGTCGTCAACAACTTAGACATAGACATAGACATAGACGTAACTTTATTTGGTCCAATAACACATTCAAATACTTAAAACTAACATAATAAATACATATTAGGAAAGCAGGGCGATGCGTCCTCGGACCAAATTGGACCAGCCTCAGCTTAATGCTATGAATGGCAGCAGCCAAACACAGCGCTGGTTTTCAGACTGACCCATAAAAGAGCTCGATGCGCGCACTACGCGAACGACGTGCTAACACAGAAATTATTAATTATTAATACCAATATATATAATACAAAATAAAGAAAAGAAATACATTTTTAGATATATAACCTGTAATATTTACTTATACATAAATAAACTTGGGATAAATAATTACATATACCTTATTTTTATGAAAACCAATAAATTAAGGCCAAACATTACCTTTTTTTATTCCTAAACGCTGTTTCCAGTTGGACTAAAAAGATGGCAAACGAAGAAATAATCACAAAAAAATAAACAATAAATGCACTCACATCCTGGCCAAGTAAGAAGGACGCACTCGCGTACCAGGGTCCAAATCTTTTTGGTAACTTATTAAGAAAGTTTTAATATATTTTAAAAAAGAATATCTAGACTTAAAATTACGAACTTCAAGTGGAGTGCCTCCAACTGTCACTGGAGTAGGCACAACATGGACATTCGACATAATTTTCGTCTTGTCCATGTTCATTTTAAGACCTACTTGTTGAGAGGCACTACAGAGGTCATCGAGCATTTTGCCCAAGTCTTCCAGGGTTTCAGCCATGACTACGATATCGTCAGCAAATCTGAGGTGCGTGAGGTACTCGCCGTTAATATTGATGCCAAGTCCGTCCCAGTCCAGAAGCCTACAGATATCCTCCAGTGCAGCGGTGAACAACTTCGGTGATATGACATCACCTTGTCTAACACCTCGCTGCAGCTGAATAGGTTCTGTGGTCTTGTCCTGGAGACGAACTGACATAGTGGCGTTTTCGTACAAACACTTCAGTGCTTCGATATATCGATAGTCAATTTGGCACCGCTGTAGAGACTGGAGCACCGCCCAAGTTTCGATCGAATCGAAGGCTTTCTCATAGTCCACAAACGCCAAGCATAATGGCCGGTTATACTCTTCGGTCTTCTGTACAACCTGCCGCAGCGTATGTATGTGGTCTATGGTACTAAAACCTTTTCGGAATCCGGCTTGTTCGGGAGGCTGGAAGTCATCAAACCTGCGTGCGAGACGATTCGTAATGACTCTCGAAAACAGCTTATAGACATGGGTCAGCAGCGATATTGGTCTGAAGTTCTTCAAGAGAGCCTTATCACCTTTCTTGAAGAACAATATGACTATGCTTCTGTGCCATGCTTCCGGCGTTTTGCCCTCGAGGATGACGGAATTGAACAGCTTCTGAAGGGTCTTTAGCACAGGTTTGCCACCAGCTTTCAGAAGCTCAGCCGTAATTCCATCATCACCCGGCGCCTTGTTGTTCTTAAGCTGTTTGAGAGCCATACTAATCTCGTACAGGCTGATGTCCGGGATATCTTCGGTGTAGTGTCGGGTCAACTTGGCTCTGGGGTCTTTTGCCATACTGGTAACAGGTGCCCGTGTTGTCGTGTATAACTGTCCATAGAACCTCTCGACTTCCCTCAAAACCTCGGACTTGGTCGAAACAACTCTGCCGTCATCCGTTTTCAGTCTCGTCAACTGGCTCTGTCCAATCGACAGATCTCTCGCAAAGACTTTAGAGCCTTTGTTCCGCTCGATCGCCGCCTCAATATTGGTAGTATTGAAGCGGCGTATGTCGCGAGTCAGAGACTTGGAGATCTGTCGATTAAGTCGCCTAAATTGAGAGACATCATCAGGGGATTGCAGAGTCATTCCGCGTCTTTCTTCGATGAGTTTGAGGGTATCGTCAGAGATTTTGTTTGTTCTGTTTGTACGGCAGGCCTTATAAAACTTTGACCCAACCGTATAGACAGTTTCCACGAACCTGTTATTATAGTCGTCCACGTCGACGCACTCTCCTAGGCACTCGAAGCGATTTTGTAATTAGAAAATATAGCCTATATGACCAATAACATTGAACGATATGTCATTGGAAAGGATTTTTTATTTTTTACAACTCTTACTGTGGCGATAACTTTCAAATCGGTGTGAGAAAATAGTTATGGGCAATTAATTAACTTTAAAGTTAACATCATTTTGTACTATTATGAGAAATTGAATTGAGCATAATCTTTCGTTGAACTGCGCGTGACTAAACGGTCTAACTCTTATTACACCATGCGATTTTCTGTGTAGCGCGGCCGAATCCACTCGGACAGACTAATTAGACTGTCTAACATGACTTACTCTTATTATTCTACGCGTAGACTTACTAAGACAGGCTGAATATCGCGTTGTTTAGTAGGCCCTTATCGCAAGTGGTCTCAAACTGTTGTTGCATTGGTCGCATGCAGCCCGTTATGGTACAGCATGCCATTCTATGGAACCATTGCAGGTTGTTGACGCTGACAGAAGAAGAGAAGCCCAGCTGGATACCACCCCATACCCTCTAGAAATCTATTAAATCTATCATACGTAATCGCAAAAGTAACAATTTCAATAATTGAAATCAGATGATTGTTGGCAACAGCGTTACGTAATTAGCCTACTAATCTTCTGATACTTACTGTACAGTCTTTAAGCCCCGCCCCGGTGGTATCTCTTCAGAGGCGGGCAACGCATTGGTGATTCCCCTGGTGTTGCTGATGTCCACAGGCGGCGGTGACCACTTTCCATCAGGTGGCCCGCATGCCTGTTTGTCTGCCGGATAACATAAAAAAAAAAAAAGTGACACATAATTCCTTGAGACCATATCCGAGCTTGAATTATGCAAATCAAATATTTTTTATAAATAAATTATTCTCCTTCAGATATTGTTTAGTGCTTATGTTTAATGCCATACGGCAGACAAACAGGCAAGCGACCCACCTGATAGAAAATGGTCACCGCTTTCCTATTTATTTATTTTTTATTTAACCATTTATTGGCAGAATATCAGACACAATAGGCCTCCTATAGAGATGCCTAACTCGAACGGATAAGACATCGCGATCTCATTCGCTCGTCCCGCAGCCGTGTAGATGGCGATGTATCGAGCCTTCAACAATTGCTACTCGAATTATTTTAGCGGTCATGCCCGTGCCCGATGGACATGAACTCGCGCGCGCACAGTAGGCATCTCTTTTTGACACGTTGGAACTGCACCGAGTTGACGGCGCTTTGGCACGATAAAAATCTAACGAATTGAAAAATTCCATAGTAAACTATGCGCCCAGGCAGATCTCGATTCGTTCAATGAGGGCAACAGTTTTTGTGCTCACCAACGGGCGCCACTGTCGAGTAAGGCTTTGTCAAAGTCAAAATCACGCTATCCTATTGGCTGAAATCCAACTGTTAACATAAAGCGTTTGATTCTGGCTAATAGCGCGAGGTATTTTGACAACGGACCTTACTGGTCTGTGACGCCATCTTGTGAAATTGCGAACTCGCGATAGCCCTCATTAGACGATTGGCCCACGAAATAGTTAGACACAACACCACTAAAGTGACAAACAAGCTCGCCAGCACGGCTAGCACTAGTGTGTCCGCGACACAGCTCACGCCGCGAGAGAGCGTTTGTTTTCATCTCTCAATACTAAGATGAAAGAGAGCAATACCTATGTCGCGCCTTTTCTCGCTTGTCGCGCGCGAGTGTACACTTGTGCTGGCCATACTAATTGTAAGCAGTTAGCAGTTACTATTACTATTATCTCTCTATAGAAAGTGATGTCGACCCTGCAAACCGGAAACCACCAAATAATCGATTTCACCTACAACTATTTTTGAGCAAAATCGCCTTCGCTATACATTCCGTTGTGATGCTGACTGTGAGTGATGGGTGCGCGGTCACGCGGGCGCGGGTGGGTTAAAGAGCTTCCGTAGGCGCGGCCGGGGGGCGGCGCTAGTCGGTTTTATGTCACTCGATCGCGCTGCGGATAGATACGCTCGTGTTACGCAGTGGACCCTCGTTATAAGACGACTTTGCTTATACCGCAGTGGGATCCTCGTTATAACACGGCTTTGGCTATAACGCAGGGGACTACGACCGCCCGAGCTTGCGCGTAGTGATATTATAGTAAATACATAGATTTTAGACAAGCTATAGTGTTTCTATTATTACCTTCTTTAGTTCATGAAATAATACGCAATACACTAATACATAAATAAATAAATAAATAAATATATACAAAGGACAAATGTGTAAACCGTTTATTTTTATTAAATCCTGTAGTCATTGTTTCACAACCGCGCCGCCCGTTATAACGAGGGTCCATTGCACTATAGTCCGTTCGCGTTATGAAAATAGTGAGTGAAGATGTTTTTTACAGTAGAGTACAAATTTAAACACAAATATGACTGTTATGTCATTAAAACAATATTGAGTAACATAGCGTAGTCAATATTGTTCATTTACTAAAAAAATATGGAATAGTAATTCTGAAATAAATGATTTGAATTTAATTTTTTTTATATATTAAGTTTATTGGTGAATAAAATTTAACTTAATTGTGTCAAATTAAACATAAAGTCATGGATATCCCTTTGCTTAGCAGCCAGTCTAGTAAAATACGCGTACGCTTAACTATAGTGTTATCTTGTGGGGTATGAGCACGGGTGCGCATGCCTTACTTACCATTCAAAAGAAACTGCTCAGAATTATTCTAAACATAACAGATACTACTGAAAGTTGTAAGCCACACTGTAAAGAACATATAATACTTACTTTGCCGTGTATTTATATATTCCAGATCTGCAAGTCCACCAGAATATATCCTGTACTATTTCAAAAGCGCGAACAGGTACCTAAGGACATTCGCTTCAATACAAAGAAAAGTTAATACTTCCGAATTCCCGTCTCACCCTACACTCATCAAGTCCGCTGATAATGTCCGTCAAACTATACAATAAGCTACCAAAATATGTTAAAAATGTGACCAAAGTCATTTTGCAACTGGGACATTTTGAGACTAAACGCCTGTTTTAAACAATGGAATTATTTTCCCATCAGGTCAGGAAAATCACCATTATCAACACATTTATTAAATATATTCGCTAAGTGGACAGCAATAACATCAATTACAGAGCTAATAATTCTAACTGACAAATCATCGATGACGGCAGTCGCTTTTATTTTTATGCTTTCAAAAGCCTTAACTATATCTTGAGGTGTTACATGTTCGAACTTAAAATCGATGACACTCTCGGGTACATTCTGTTTTAGCAAGGATTCAGCGAGAGCAGAAGACGTATTTAATGATTTTGTAGTAGACACTGGAATGTCTGTAAAAAATTCATTGAAAGCCTCCGCAACTTGCGAGTTTTTGGTAACAACATTATCATTCATTTTTAATTTGTATTTTGTATCGCGAGTTTTGACTTTTCAAGTTTCACTATTTATTATCTGCCATGTGGATTTTACTACATCTTTGCTATTTTTTAGTTTGTGTTTAAAGAAATTAGATTTAGCTGTAGCACAAACGCGTTTAAATACCTTCGAGTAATGCTTAACATAGTCAGCAAATTCTACGCTATTATTATACGCCCATTCTGCATAAAGCTCATATAATTTGTTTCTACTTTTATGTATTCCTGCTGTCGCCCAATCGCTTAACATAAGTTTGCTGTTTATTGCCTTCACCTTTGGTTTGAATATACGATTACTTTCAGTTTTTGTCATGTGTAAAACTGAATTATAATATTAATTTGTATCATCACAATGCTTTAAATTATATGATTTCTCTATAATGTTATTTCTTAAACTATTCAGACGGTTGTTATTAATTTGTACAAATTTAATAGTATTTTTTGTCTCTTTCCTCATATCAAAATTAAACACAGCTAATTGACCACATTGATCGGATTGTAGTTTGTTTATTACAGACTGGCTACATGCCTGGGTTTCGCAAAAAATTTTGTCTAGACAAGTAGATGTAGTACTTGTTATTCTGGTAAACTCAAAAAATAAGTTTTTTAAATTATGACACTTAAATAATGTTCTAAGCCTACCACTATATTTACAAGATACATCTAATAAATCTATATTAAAATCTCCACAAACAACAATATTCTTATTACAATTGCTAACTTTAATAAGGGCTTCATCCATATTTTTTTCGTACAGATCAAATTATGAAGCTGGTGGTCTGTATACGCTCATTACAATAAGTCGCTCTAGTTCTATACAGACAATTTCAGCAGTTCGTTTAACAGACAGCTTGACAATATCAGTACGTTCCTTACATTTTAGGCAATGAGGAGTTTTCCAATAGGTATTGATAGTTTGTTTCAAAAAGCATCAATAGATGGCGCTCCTACAATTCTGGTAATTTTTTTAAAATCTGTATGATTTTGGTAGTGATTTCATGCAGCCAACTACATTACATTACATTTCATTCAACCTTTAACAACATAATTGTTAAAGGTTGAACGAAATGTAAAAAGAAATATTTATAGAAGTTGGCACTATGTTCCATTATTATTACAACCTCTAAAATAGTTGAAAAATATTGACAAATACAATATTATCCAATACAACGTACCCAGTGTTTATATCCTGTTTGCTAAGAACCTATTTCCAGCGATTATCAATAACCAAAATTGTCAGGGCGCCATCTAGTGAATGGTTAGAAATGCTTTAGATACCTACTGGAAAACTGCTCATTACGAGCAAGTATTGGGGAACCCCTATGAATTGCTTGCCCTCTAGTGAACGAACTTGCAAGTTTATGATTGTTAAAGCCAAATATGAGCTGGTGATCTTTTAACCAATGTTCAGTAATGCAAAAAATATCAACATTCTCACTGTTCATGAATAGCTTAACTTCCAATTCTTTATTCGACATGCCTTGGATATTTTGAAGTACTAAGTTGATTATACAATTTAGTTTATTTTTATAACATTTTACTTTACGTACCTCCAGAGGCTTATTATCACTGTTTACTGATGAGTTTATGCCAGAGCAGTCCTGTATATTCTAACCAATATCAAAGGATTTTATTCTAGTCTGCTGACTTGATACAGGACGGCTCCTTTGTCTTACATACTAGTTTAAACAGTGACCCTTTTTGTTTATTAACAAATCGGCACTCTGGTCATATCTACCTACGGTAGGAGAATTCAATACATTAATATGGTTAATATTATAAGCTAACAATGTAGCAATCAATCAAACAAAAGCAAATACAAATTTTACTATGGCGATAATCCTCGAAACGCTGTGAGAAAATAGTTACGGTCAATTAAATTCGATTTGTACCGGAAAATATAGCCAATAATATTAAGTGATATGTCATTGGAAAGGATTTTTCATTTTCTACATATTTTACTATGGCGGCAATTCTCGAATCTTTGTGAGAAAAAAGATTATGGTCAATTCAATTTGTCATAATAGTACAAAATGATGTTTACTTTAATTGCCCATAACTATTTTCTTACATCGATTTGAAAGTTATCGCCCTAGTAAGAGTTGTAGAAAAAAAATCCTATCCAATGACATATCGTTCAATGTTATTGGTCATATAGACCGAATTTTGGTACAGCGATACGAGGATTGTCACCATAGTAAAAGTTGTAGAAAATATAAAATCCTTTCCAATGATATGTCGCCCAACGTTATTGGTCATATATGATCTGTCCAGACTGACTTATCTTATTTGGTGAACATACATTGCAGATCCCGAAACCATCCTTGTAGGTAAAGAAGCTGTCAATAGAACAGATAAATCCAAATACTTCGGATCCGTCATGCACGAGTCCGGGGCGATATCGGCCCCGATGTCAAGTCCCGAATCTATGCAGCTTGGGTCAAATGGCGGGAAGTCACGGCAGTCACCTGTGACCCTAAGTCCCTGTAAAACTCGAAAGTGCTTATATACAAGATTATAATTAGATTGGCGATACTCTATGGCTGTGAGACATGGCCAGCGCTGGCGAAACACGTTCGCGAACTCCACACCAACGAAATGAAAATGCTTCGGTGGATGTGCGGAGTTACGCGACTCGATCGAGTACGTAACGAGTACATCCGTGGTAGTCTTGGCGTGAGGGATATCGCGGACAAGATAGAGGAGGCTCGCCTGCGCTGGTTTGGTCACGTGTTGCGTAGGCCTCAGGGATACGTGGGAAATAGGTGCCCGAACCTGCCGGTATCAGGAAAGAGGCCTCGTGGGCGACCCAGGGATGGATTGACATCGCTGAGTCGGATGCAAGAGCTAACGGCTTACGACGCGAGGATGCCGAAGACCGGACGAAGTGAAGAAGAATTTGTAGGAAAGCGGACCCTGGCAAAGGCCGGAATAGGCTCTAGGACGATGATGATGATGTTAGACAGTCTAATTAGTCTGTCCAAATGGATTCAGCCGCGCTAGACCGAAAATCGCGTGTTGTAATAAGATTTAGACCGTTAAGTCACGCGCAGTTTAGTGTTTCCGCCAGCGAAACAACAAAAACTCCGAAAACAAATCAATAATTACCCATTAAGTTATATTTAAAGGAGGACCGGTAGAAATGTATGAACCCCAGCCTTTATGACCAATAACGTTGAGCGATATGTCATTGGAAAGGATTTTACATTTTCTACAACTTTCTTTCTTTTTCTCCTCGAAACGCTGTGAGAAAATAGTTACGGTCAATTAAATTCGATTTGTACCGGAAAATATAGCCTATATGACCAATAACATTGAACGATATGTCATTGGAAAGGATTTTTTATTTTTTACAACTCTTACTATGGCGATAACTTTCAAATCGGTGTGAGAAAATAGTTATGGGCAATTAATTAACTTTAAAGTTAACATCATTTTGTACTATTATGAGAAATTGAATTGAGCATAATCTTTCGTTGAACTGCGCGTGACTAAACGGTCTAACTCTTATTACACCATGCGATTTTCTGTGTAGCGCGGCCGAATCCACTCGGACAGACTAATTAGACTGTCTAACATGACTTACTCTTATTATTCTACGCGTAGACTTACTAAGACAGGCTGAATATCGCGTTGTTTAGTAGGCCCTTATCGCAAGTGGTCTCAAACTGTTGTTGCATTGGTCGCATGCAGCCCGTTATGGTACAGCATGCCATTCTATGGAACCATTGCAGGTTGTTGACGCTGACAGAAGAAGTGAAGCCCAGCTGGATACCACCCCATACCCTCAAAATATGGTCTCGCCGTGGCTGTATGTAACCACTTAGCAATTCTGGAATATATTCCCCTTGATTTGCAAAGAGCAATACTGGGTACCACGGCGAGACCATATTTTGAGGGTATGGGGTGGTATCCAGCTGGGCTTCACTTCTTCTGTCAGCGTCAACAACCTGCAATGGTTCCATAGAATGGCATGCTGTACCATAACGGGCTGCATGCGACCAATGCAACAACAGTTTGAGACCACTTGCGATAAGGGCCTACTAAACAACGCGATATTCAGCCTGTCTTAGTAAGTCTACGCGTAGAATAATAAGAGTAAGTCATGTTAGACAGTCTAATTAGTCTGTCCGAGTGGATTCGGCCGCGCTACACAGAAAATCGCATGGTGTAATAAGAGTTAGACCGTTTAGTCACGCGCAGTTCAACGAAAGATTATGCTCAATTCAATTTCTCATAATAGTACAAAATGATGTTAACTTTAAAGTTAATTAATTGCCCATAACTATTTTCTCACACCGATTTGAAAGTTATCGCCACAGTAAGAGTTGTAAAAAATAAAAAATCCTTTCCAATGACATATCGTTCAATGTTATTGGTCATATAGGCTATATTTTCCGGTACAAATCGAATTTAATTGACCGTAACTATTTTCTCACAGCGTTTCGAGGAGAAAAAGAAAGAAAGTTGTAGAAAATGTAAAATCCTTTCCAATGACATATCGCTCAACGTTATTGGTCATAAAGGCTGGGGTTCATACATTTCTACCGGTCCTCCTTTAAATATAACTTAATGGGTAATTATTGATTTGTTTTCGGAGTTTTTGTTGTTTCGCTGGCGGAAACACTAAACTGCGCGTGACTTAACGGTCTAAATCTTATTACAACACGCGATTTTCGGTCTAGCGCGGCTGAATCCATTTGGACAGACTAATTAGACTGTCTAACATCATCATCATCGTCCTAGAGCCTATTCCGGCCTTTGCCAGGGTCCGCTTTCCTACAAATTCTTCTTCACTTCGTCCGGTCTTCGGCATCCTCGCGTCGTAAGCCGTTAGCTCTTGCATCCGACTCAGCGATGTCAATCCATCCCTGGGTCGCCCACGAGGCCTCTTTCCTGATACCGGCAGGTTCGGGCACCTATTTCCCACGTATCCCTGAGGCCTACGCAACACGTGACCAAACCAGCGCAGGCGAGCCTCCTCTATCTTGTCCGCGATATCCCTCACGCCAAGACTACCACGGATGTACTCGTTACGTACTCGATCGAGTCGCGTAACTCCGCACATCCACCGAAGCATTTTCATTTCGTTGGTGTGGAGTTCGCGAACGTGTTTCGCCAGCGCTGGCCATGTCTCACAGCCATAGAGTATCGCCAATCTAATTATAATCTTGTATATAAGCACTTTCGAGTTTTACAGGGACTTAGGGTCACAGGTGACTGCCGTGACTTCCCGCCATTTGACCCAAGCTGCATAGATTCGGGACTTGACATCGGGGCCGATATCGCCCCGGACTCGTGCATGACGGATCCGAAGTATTTGGATTTATCTGTTCTATTGACAGCTTCTTTACCTACAAGGATGGTTTCGGGATCTGCAATGTATGTTCACCAAATAAGATAAGTCAGTCTGGACAGATCATATATGACCAATAACGTTGGGCGACATATCATTGGAAAGGATTTTATATTTTCTACAACTTTTACTATGGTGACAATCCTCGTATCGCTGTACCAAAATTCGGTCTATATGACCAATAACATTGAACGATATGTCATTGGATAGGATTTTTTTTCTACAACTCTTACTAGGGCGATAACTTTCAAATCGATGTAAGAAAATAGTTATGGGCAATTAAAGTAAACATCATTTTGTACTATTATGACAAATTGAATTGACCATAATCTTTTTTCTCACAAAGATTCGAGAATTGCCGCCATAGTAAAATATGTAGAAAATGAAAAATCCTTTCCAATGACATATCACTTAATATTATTGGCTATATTTTCCGGTACAAATCGAATTTAATTGACCGTAACTATTTTCTCACAGCGTTTCGAGGATTATCGCCATAGTAAAATTTGTATTTGCTTTTGTTTGATTGATTGCTACATTGTTAGCTTATAATATTAACCATATTAATGTATTGAATTCTCCTACCGTAGGTAGATATGACCAGAGTGCCGATTTGTTAATAAACAAAAAGGGTCACTGTTTAAACTAGTATGTAAGACAAAGGAGCCGTCCTGTATCAAGTCAGCAGACTTGAATAAAATCCTTTGATATTGGTTAGAATATACAGGACTGCTCTGGCATAAACTCATCAGTAAACAGTGATAATAAGCCTCTGGAGGTACGTAAAGTAAAATGTTATAAAAATAAACTAAATTGTATAATCAACTTAGTACATCAAAATATCCAAGGCATGTCGAATAAAGAATTGGAAGTTAAGCTATTCATGAACAGTGAGAATGTTGATATTTTTTGCATTACTGAACATTGGTTAAAAGATCACCAGCTCATATTTGGCTTTAACAATCATAAACTTGCAAGTTCGTTCACTAGAGGGCAAGCAATTCATAGGGGTTCCCCAATACTTGCTCGTAATGAGCAGTTTTCCAGTAGGTATCTAAAGCATTTCTAACCATTCACTAGATGGCGCCCTGACAATTTTGGTTATTGATAATCGCTGGAAATAGGTTCTTAGCAAACAGGATATAAACACTGGGTACGTTGTATTGGATAATATTGTATTTGTCAATATTTTTCAACTATTTTAGAGGTTGTAATAATAATGGAACATAGTGCCAACTTCTATAAATATTTCTTTTTACATTTCGTTCAACCTTTAACAATTATGTTGTTAAAGGTTGAATGAAATGTAATGTAATGTAGTTGGCTGCATGAAATCACTACCAAAATCATACAGATTTTAAAAAAATTACCAGAATTGTAGGAGCGCCATCTATTGATGCTTTTTGAAACAAACTATCAATACCTATTGGAAAACTCCTCATTGCCTAAAATGTAAGGAACGTACTGATATTGTCAAGCTGTCTGTTAAACGAACTGCTGAAATTGTCTGTATAGAACTAGAGCGACTTATTGTAATGAGCGTATACAGACCACCAGCTTCATAATTTGATCTGTACGAAAAAAATATGGATGAAGCCCTTATTAAAGTTAGCAATTGTAATAAGAATATTGTTGTTTGTGGAGATTTTAATATAGATTTATTAGATGTATCTTGTAAATATAGTGGTAGGCTTAGAACATTATTTAAGTGTCATAATTTAAAAAACTTATTTTTTGAGTTTACCAGAATAACAAGTACTACATCTACTTGTCTAGACAAAATTTTTTGCGAAACCCAGGCATGTAGCCAGTCTGTAATAAACAAACTACAATCCGATCAATGTGGTCAATTAGCTGTGTTTAATTTTGATATGAGGAAAGAGACAAAAAATACTATTAAATTTGTACAAATTAATAACAACCGTCTGAATAGTTTAAGAAATAACATTATAGAGAAATCATATAATTTAAAGCATTGTGATGATACAAATTAATATTATAATTCAGTTTTACACATGACAAAAACTGAAAGTAATCGTATATTCAAACCAAAGGTGAAGGCAATAAACAGCAAACTTATGTTAAGCGATTGGGCGACAGCAGGAATACATAAAAGTAGAAACAAATTATATGAGCTTTATGCAGAATGGGCGTATAATAATAGCGTAGAATTTGCTGACTATGTTAAGCATTACTCGAAGGTATTTAAACGCGTTTGTGCTACAGCTAAATCTAATTTCTTTAAACACAAACTAAAAAATAGCAAAGATGTAGTAAAATCCACATGGCAGATAATAAATAGTGAAACTTGAAAAGTCAAAACTCGCGATACAAAATACAAATTAAAAATGAATGATAATGTTGTTACCAAAAACTCGCAAGTTGCGGAGGCTTTCAATGAATTTTTTACAGACATTCCAGTGTCTACTACAAAATCATTAAATACGTCTTCTGCTCTCGCTGAATCCTTGCTAAAACAGAATGTACCCGAGAGTGTCATCGATTTTAAGTTCGAACATGTAACACCTCAAGATATAGTTAAGGCTTTTGAAAGCATAAAAATAAAAGCGACTGCCGTCATCGATGATTTGTCAGTTAGAATTATTAGCTCTGTAATTGATGTTATTGCTGTCCACTTAGCGAATATATTTAATAAATGTGTTGATAATGGTGATTTTCCTGACCTGATGGGAAAATAATTCCATTGTTTAAAACAGGCGTTTAGTCTCAAAATGTCCCAGTTGCAAAATGACTTTGGTCACATTTTTAACATATTTTGGTAGCTTATTGTATAGTTTGACGGACATTATCAGCGGACTTGATGAGTGTAGGGTGAGACGGGAATTCGGAAGTATTAACTTTTCTTTGTATTGAAGCGAATGTCCTTAGGTACCTGTTCGCGCTTTTGAAATAGTACAGGATATATTCTGGTGGACTTGCAGATCTGGAATATATAAATACACGGCAAAGTAAGTATTATATGTTCTTTACAGTGTGGCTTACAACTTTCAGTAGTATCTGTTATGTTTAGAATAATTCTGAGCAGTTTCTTTTGAATGGTAAGTAAGGCATGCGCACCCGTGCTCATACCCCACAAGATAACACTATAGTTAAGCGTACGCGTATTTTACTAGACTGGCTGCTAAGCAAAGGGATATCCATGACTTTATGTTTAATTTGACACAATTAAGTTAAATTTTATTCACCAATAAACTTAATATATAAAAAAAATTAAATTCAAATCATTTATTTCAGAATTACTATTCCATATTTTTTTAGTAAATGAACAATATTGACTACGCTATGTTACTCAATATTGTTTTAATGACATAACAGTCATATTTGTGTTTAAATTTGTACTCTACTGTAAAAAACATCTTCACTCACTATTTTCATAACGCGAACGGACTATAGTGCAATGGACCCTCGTTATAACGGGCGGCGCGGTTGTGAAACAATGACTACAGGATTTAATAAAAATAAACGGTTTACACATTTGTCCTTTGTATATATTTATTTATTTATTTATTTATGTATTAGTGTATTGCGTATTATTTCATGAACTAAAGAAGGTAATAATAGAAACACTATAGCTTGTCTAAAATCTATGTATTTACTATAATATCACTACGCGCAAGCTCGGGCGGTCGTAGTCCCCTGCGTTATAGCCAAAGCCGTGTTATAACGAGGATCCCACTGCGGTATAAGCAAAGTCGTCTTATAACGAGGGTCCACTGCGTAACACGAGCGTATCTATCCGCAGCGCGATCGAGTGACATAAAACCGACTAGCGCCGCCCCCCGGCCGCGCCTACGGAAGCTCTTTAACCCACCCGCGCCCGCGTGACCGCGCACCCATCACTCACAGTCAGCATCACAACGGAATGTATAGCGAAGGCGATTTTGCTCAAAAATAGTTGTAGGTGAAATCGATTATTTGGTGGTTTCCGGTTTGCAGGGTCGACATCACTTTCTATAGAGAGATAATAGTAATAGTAACTGCTAACTGCTTACAATTAGTATGGCCAGCACAAGTGTACACTCGCGCGCGACAAGCGAGAAAAGGCGCGACATAGGTATTGCTCTCTTTCATCTTAGTATTGAGAGATGAAAACAAACGCTCTCTCGCGGCGTGAGCTGTGTCGCGGACACACTAGTGCTAGCCGTGCTGGCGAGCTTGTTTGTCACTTTAGTGGTGTTGTGTCTAACTATTTCGTGGGCCAATCGTCTAATGAGGGCTATCGCGAGTTCGCAATTTCACAAGATGGCGTCACAGACCAGTAAGGTCCGTTGTCAAAATACCTCGCGCTATTAGCCAGAATCAAACGCTTTATGTTAACAGTTGGATTTCAGCCAATAGGATAGCGTGATTTTGACTTTGACAAAGCCTTACTCGACAGTGGCGCCCGTTGGTGAGCACAAAAACTGTTGCCCTCATTGAACGAATCGAGATCTGCCTGGGCGCATAGTTTACTATGGAATTTTTCAATTCGTTAGATTTTTATCGTGCCAAAGCGCCGTCAACTCGGTGCAGTTCCAACGTGTCAAAAAGAGATGCCTACTGTGCGCGCGCGAGTTCATGTCCATCGGGCACGGGCATGACCGCTAAAATAATTCGAGTAGCAATTGTTGAAGGCTCGATACATCGCCATCTACACGGCTGCGGGACGAGCGAATGAGATCGCGATGTCTTATCCGTTCGAGTTAGGCATCTCTATAGGAGGCCTATTGTGTCTGATATTCTGCCAATAAATGGTTAAATAAAAAATAAATAAATAGGAAAGCGGTGACCATTTTCTATCAGGTGGGTCGCTTGCCTGTTTGTCTGCCGTATGGCATTAAACATAAGCACTAAACAATATCTGAAGGAGAATAATTTATTTATAAAAAATATTTGATTTGCATAATTCAAGCTCGGATATGGTCTCAAGGAATTATGTGTCACTTTTTTTTTTTTTATGTTATCCGGCAGACAAACAGGCATGCGGGCCACCTGATGGAAAGTGGTCACCGCCGCCTGTGGACATCAGCAACACCAGGGGAATCACCAATGCGTTGCCCGCCTCTGAAGAGATACCACCGGGGCGGGGCTTAAAGACTGTACAGTAAGTATCAGAAGATTAGTAGGCTAATTACGTAACGCTGTTGCCAACAATCATCTGATTTCAATTATTGAAATTGTTACTTTTGCGATTACGTATGATAAATTTAATAGATTTCAGTTTATTGCAATGTTAGCAGTTGAACCCATGACATGGATGATAAGGAATCGCAATAAAACCATTTCAATCTTTGAAATTAGCTTCCAGGAATAATGATCTGATAATAAGAAAATTTTTACCTTTATCTACATAGATACAAGTCAGAATGACATATGTGTGAACTGCGTTAATGTCAAATTTGAACTTTGTGCCCGGAAAGTACAGTTTAGATTCGATTCAGTGATACCACATAAGCACCAATTATAAGTTAGCGTTTAATAGCGGCGTCTCCTTTGGTTTCTTCTAAGGTTTTTTGTTAGCAAAAAGGTGTAATTTTTTTTAATAAACACTTATGTTTAGGAAAGCTATGATCTTGTTGATCATAGCTTCCGCTTGGCATACGGTTGCATGATGCAGTGCAACTTTCGTTAATATAAGCATACAACCGCGCGCCTGGCGCGTGCGAATGTTAAATACATAGGTTTTAGACAAGTTATAGTGTTTTTATATTATAGTGAGGAAATAACAGGTACTAGATTACAAATGGAGTACATAAAGAAGTATTAAGTTTACAAATATGGTCATAAATGTCGTGTATTGTGTCGCCACCGCGCCGCCCTTCACAACCGGGTCAGACTCCGGCCAATCAGAGGAGATCAAATTATCTAAGATATGGTGTAAGTCTAACAGCCGGTTTCTGAAACGCTTGTCAAATCATTGATTAGCTAACAGACTGTCACATTTAACAAGCTGTTAAACCATCGTGGGTTTGTGAAAGGCCAATCAACTTAAAATTAACTAATCGACCATTAACAGGTGATTAATTGTTTCGTCTGGCTACCCCTGCTAAAATCAGTCACATTCATTCTCTCATATATGTTTTGTTTCTGTCTAACGCATTGATTTGTCTCTGTCCCTAGCGGCCTTTTGATAGCGGCGGGATATTCAACTTTTAGATGAAACTGATAGCGATTGTATAGTTTTCGTGTAAAATCAAAAATATCAAAAAATATATATGGGATCCAGAGTTCGCCATTCAACAACATCCGCCCCATCGTCTATCGATTCTGTGAGTTTCTCCCAATAATCCCATTAGTTAAATCCTGGTTCGAGTCCTGGACACGGACTGGTTCGTGGTGCAGGTCCAGGTCCTGGCTCCGGATCAGTTCCTGGTTCAGGTCCAGGTCCTGGCTTCGGACCAGGTCTTGGCTTTGGACCAGGTCCTGGTTCAGGTCCAGGTCCTGGCCCGGATCAGATTTTGGTTCAGGTCCAGGTCCTAGGCCCGGTCCAGTTCGTGATTCAAGTCCAGGTCCTGGCTTCGGACCAGGTCCTAGTTTAGGTCCTGGTCCTGGCCCAGGTCCTGGCCCAGACCAAGTCCTAGTTCAGGTCTAGGTCCTGGACCTGGACCAGTCCGTGGTTCAGGTCCAGGTCTTGGCTTCGGACCAGGTCCAGGTCCTGACCCCGAACCAGGTCCTGGTCCAGCTTATGTTTATGGTCTATGTGCTGGCACTGGTCTAGGTCCTGGTTCTGGTTAAAGCTCAAATTGTGATCGAGGTTCCAGTTTTGGTCATGGTCCTGGACCAGAACCTGGACCCTAGACCTGGACTTTGTCTTGGACCAAAACTAGGACCGACCCAGGGCCAGGACCAAGACCTACACCAAGAAAATTGGATATAATTTATTTTGATAATCGGTCGATTTTCGCTAATTAAAATAACAAGACGATAACATACAGTTAACATGAGAAAAAGCTTTGCGGAAACCCAAAATTACATTAATCAGCCGTTAATTGGAGATTTGAACAAACTGTCAATTGGCCCTTTCAG
Source organism: Blastobasis lacticolella (assembly GCA_905147135.1). Lineage (NCBI taxonomy): Eukaryota > Metazoa > Arthropoda > Insecta > Lepidoptera > Blastobasidae > Blastobasis > Blastobasis lacticolella. The sequence goes on from LR990066.1 coordinate 226,008, forward strand.
AAACCCAAACTGCATTTAATCAGAGTTTAACAAGCTGTTACGTAATTTTTGCGTTGACAAGCGTTTCAGAAACCGGGTGTTACACTTTTATGATACCGATAATTAATATAAATAAAAGCTTAAAATAAAAAGAAGTACTACAAAAACTAAAAACCCCGACTGCTCTTAAAAACTGAAAAGTTAGAAACAAGCCGTATGGTGTAAGTAAATAGGTGTATAAAGTACAAACATTAGTTTTATTTAAACTTGAAAGTAAGCGGGGTATTTTAATAAATTTCTATAAATATTAAGTATCCGTGTCCGTGTGTACTCATATGAAAATAGGGCCACGCCTGCTTTCAAGTTTAAATTCAACTATTGTTTGTACTTTATACACCTACTAGCGACCCGCCCCGGCTTCGCACGGGTGCAATGCTGATACTAAATACACTACAGAAAAACTGTGAACGTTGTATATAAAAACATAGCGGCCCGCTCCGGCTTCGCACGGGTATAAAATATATAGCCTATGTGATTAAAATCGATTCAGTAGTTTTATTTATTCATTACTGCCCGTGGCCCGCACGCGTTAAATTTGGAGTAAAACATCCCCCTTTCCCTATACCATGAAGATTTCCTGCTATCTTTGGAATATCTAAATTCATACACTACATTTTTACTTATTTACTTTTTACATTTTTAACTATTTATTTTATTTTTACAACATATTACAGAATGTCTTTATAAACAACGTTCACAGCTTTCTTGTCATTAGACAATACAAACATGTTTTCTCTGGAGGTCACTCTTGAAAGAGCGACATACAGTTGTCCATGAGAAAAACAGTTAACGCTCAAATCTAAGCCTGCAACGTTGAAGGTTTGACCCTGCGATTTATTAATGGTCATTGCAAAAGATGTCTTTACCGGAAACTGTAAACGTTTAAATTGGAAGGGTAAATCCGATGGTATCAGAGGGATTCGGGGAATCAATACATCTTCTCCGGTACCACATCCTGTGAGTATTGTGCACTCTATTATGAAAGTTTTCAATGATTTTACCAGCAAACGCGTGCCATTGCAAAGTTTTGGTGGATTCAGGTTTCTTAATAAAATAACAGGACAACCTACTATCAACACCATTTTGTGAGGAGGGAGTCCAGACGGGTTTAAAGAATTTAGAAATTCTGTAGGAAAATGAACAGCTTCTTCCAAATCGAGAACAGTATCGACCGAGTAGTATATTTTCGTCGGCGCATCAATCTTTGAAAGAATCAAGTTATTTACTTTATCTACTTGTTCGTTAGTTGGTGACAGAATCGCTCTTTCTTTAAACCAATATATTGTCTTACAACTTATGTTATCAATGTCAGGATAGACATTGTAGACTAACTCTTGGATGTTGTCTATCAAAACGCAAAGGTTTTCTAGGTCAATCCTTCCCTCACTTTGTGTTAACTCTCCATTGCCAACTTTTAGCAGCATCTCTGGAAATAGCCTGTTCTCACGTGAAGATGACGAAACCCTCATATTAGTTTTAAGCTCTAATTTATTGACATGTGGCCAAAGGTTGGATCTTTTTAGGCAAGCATTTATTTCGTCAGCACGTGTTCCTCGAGTCACAACTGGTAGGATTTGACGGAAATCTCCTGAGAACAGAATTGTACATCCACCCATAGGTGAATTATTGTTGCGCAAATCGCGCATTGTCCTATCCAGTGCTTCCACAGACGTCTTGTTTGACATGGTAGCTTCGTCCCAGACTATTAATGAGCAGTCACGCATCAATTTTCCTGTATTGCTCTGTTGAGAAACACTACAGACGCTGTTATTATCATCGGTGGCGATTTTCAGCGGGAGCTTGAATGTGGAGTGTGCGGTTCGGCCTCCTTCCAAAAGCGTAGCGGCAATGCCGGATGACGCAACAGCTAACGCAATTTTTCCGGTAGATCTCACTTTTTTTAAAAGCAGATTGATTAAAAATGTTTTTCCTGTACCTCCTGGGGCATCAAGGAAAAACAATTTCCCTTCATTGTTATCAATTATTGATAGTAATGCAGTGAATACTTTTTTCTGATCGATGTTTAATCGTGGCTCATCTTGAGCTATATTTTGTAAAAGTCTCGTTTGATCGTATGATGTTTCTCTTGTGTATTCGGCACTGTTAGTTAAACCTGAGTTAGTAGTATTAGCTGGCATCGGCAGCCCAAAATCCTTGATCGATTTACCCGAAAGTAATTGCACTACTTTGTTCAATTCCAATAATGCTTCGTCAAATATGTTTTGATCATATTGTACATCATCTGAGTTTAACTCTCGCCGTCGCCGAATCAGAATATCACTGGCCATATTTTCTTGAAATTTATTCCATAGATCAACAGAATCAGTTACTTGACAAAACACTACTATGACGGCAAATAAATATCTTAATGATGTAGCTGAACTACAAACAGCTGCTTCTGATAATGTGTTTTCCCAGTGAGAATCGTCTTCCAAGAGCCCCATAGCTTTGCATGCTGCTTGATAAGTATTGTAAACAACACCTTGTACAGTTCTTAGATGTGCAAAGGATGTCGGGCCTTTTACAAAATGCAGTAACATTCTCAGATAAAAGCATTCGCTGTTGTTGGGATGAACCACGTAGACTCTGCCAAGAGCATCCGTTTTTTTTACTCCGGGGAAACCATCAACCGCAGTACCTTGTTTTCGCCGTTGAAAAGTTTTAGAACTCTGGTTCCATGTATAGTAACCTGGAACTCTGTCATATGTCAGTGTTTTCGCGAAATCATCTTGAGCACATAACTTGAAGAATGCTGTCAATGTTGTATCCCGCGGGTTATTAACAACTTCTTGTATATTGTTCTCTGTGAAATATACTCTTTGTCCATTTTCTAAATGAACTGCAAGGTGGACAATTGTGGGAGCCCGGTCGTGCACTTCGAATGATAAAATCCTCCATACAGCTTCAGAGCTGCAGATGTAACGTCCAGACTGATATTTTTCCACTTCATTTGGTGATTGTATGCTGAAAGTGGCTTGATCACTGCTGAATTTAGAATCTCGTATACATGGAGAATTCGGGTTTAAAGTCCCGCAAGGGCCGTGTACCATATGTTTCTTTACGATTTCGTACAGGATAGGATCTTCATCTTTATCCGGTAATTCAGCTGAAATAACCCTGTCAATTTGGTTTGGTCTAATTTTGTTCACTAACCACACCAACAGGTGTACATGTGGCAAGCCATGTTTCTGCCATTCTATTGTGTACAAATGACAGCGCGGCGGACCGAATATATGAGACTTGTTAATGAGGTGCAGGAGTTTCTGTACTTTTAAATGGAAGACTCTGTTAACTATATCGTATCTGTCTTGTGGAGTTAAATTGGTGTTAATATTTTCTTTGATTTCCGGCCAATTTGGGTTACATGTTTCAGTTATAAATAAATCAGGTTTGCCGTAATTTCTTACGTAAGTCATGGCGTCTTGCGATTTTTCGTGTAAATATCGAGATCCACCTGTGAATGATGAAGGTAGTATAACCAACTGCCCAATGCCGTTGCGGTGTTCATTCGCCTGTAAAGCATCCTGAAGGTGAACGTAATTTTCAGCTCTCAATTTAGTTTGATTATTACGGATGAAGGCCAATCTCTCAGATTCAATTTTCGCATATTGATCTACCAAGTATTGGTTTGTTAACATTCCATATCTAAGCAAAGTATTGAAATTGTTACGTCTTGTCATTATACGGTAGCAATAGTAGTTCATACATGACACTGTTTTACGCAGAGGTGTACCACCGATTGGGTCAACTTGAGAAATATTAATGGCATAACCATTTTCTCCACGACATAAAGGATATTGTAAGCTGTCATAAGATCTGTGTAACTCTGAAATTTTTTGCAAATTATCATCATGATTATGCAATACAATATCTCTTTTGTCAAATTGCTGTCCAGCTATCACCACTGCTACTTCACTCGTGAAAGGCGCATTGTATCGTCCTCTGTGTTCTCCAACAGGAACTTTATTTGCATGGATTACGACATTAAAGTCAGGAGTATTTTCTGGAACACTCTCAATCGCAGTTTTGAAAGACTGTATGTAGCAATTATGAGAATGTAACATATCTTGGAGAGATCTAATCAAATCTCTATCAATTGGCTGTGCAACACTTGTACACCGCGTAGATGCTTGTGTATAGAAGATTATCATCATCATCCGAGCAGTTTATCCCGTCTTCATCTAGAGTCCGCTTTTCTCCTTTCTCGTCTTCATTTAACCCGATCTTCAGCATCCTCCAGCAGAGATGATAAGATATAGTAAACAAATTGCTCATACAAAACATACAAAACGCCGTAGCGTACACGTGGATGAATACCATTATCTATTTCTGGCGCTAAGCAATAATGCTTGCATTGTTGAGTTCTTATTTTGAAGGATAACTTGTTAAGGCTGCCAGCGCAATTACAAGCATGAGCCATTTCAGCTTAGCCCTCACAGTGACAACGCACCTGCGGTTCTGCATTTTTGTTGCTTGCATCCTAAATGCATGAATCGCAGATGTCATGGGCGACAGTTACCGCTTACCATCAGGGGTCCAAAAAGGCCACATTAGCGTTTCATATTATGATTCACATTAGAGGGCCACAAACTTATCAGATCCGGTGGCCAGCACTGGAACTAAGCGACGCCTTTTTTAATTGTTACGTCAATGCCAACAACAGCGACGTTGCTAATAAGTTTGTGACAAATTAATATGAATCGTATTTTGAAACGCTAATGTGCCCATTTTAGACTCCCTGTAGGCCTAGACAGGTATTGCTATCTCTTTCGTCTTAGTATTGAGAGAAAGAGACAAACGCAGCTAAACAATACTGTTTTAAATAGTATTGTGTTTCTGCCGGTGGGTAAGGTCCCCAGTGCTCCATGGGGTGGGGATTTTGGGAACCGTGGCTTCGGCAGTGGAGGGGCATTTGTCTTTTTGCTGCCAGAGCAACGTGTTATAGAGGTAGGCAACGCATTGGCGATACTCTTGGTGTTGCTAATGTCTATAGGCAGTGGTGACCATTTTCCAGCAGGTGGCCCGCTTGCCTGTTTGCCTACTGTATGATATATAAAAAAAAAAGATATCTTGCGGCGCGAGCTTTGTCGCGGACACACTGGTGGGCTGTACGCTCATTTGTCACTACAATAAAAAAAAGATACAGGCAAAAAAGGTTAAAATAAATAAATAAAAACACATACCCAAGCGCCTCCTGTCTCCTCTCAATGTCAGCCAGATGCGGAGTATCGTTCGCAGCGAGCTTATGAGCGAGTTCCTCGCACTGAGCGAATCGCTCCGCGCCGGCCTCCACTCGGAGACGGAGCTCCTCGAATTTGGACCTTGGATCTGAGTCGAGGTAGGTTTTTCTTTTTCTTGTTTCAGGCTCCTCTGGTTTGAACGTTATGACTCGAGAACATGTCTATCGAATGACAAAAGAGTGTGATGAAAGGAATTTCGCTAGGAAGTTGGATGCAGTCGAAAGAAACATAATAAATCGATACACATTCCCAGCCGAACAATCGCAGATATTTATCCAAAAGTTTTCGCGTCTTAAGTCAGAAATGAAATCAAAATGGCTCTCTTCTAAACGTACAGAAAGAGTTTTCTTACATCAACACCATGATTGCTTGCAAAGCACTATTGAAATTCCTCTTATAAAAACATCGGGCGTTGGTCGTCCGATGAAAACATTTCAGGAATTAACAGACTGTGGAAAACGTCGTAAAACATCAGACCTGAGATCTAAAAATGAAGCAAAAGCACTACTTTATGCTGGCCATATGGCGCTTCGAAGATCCGGAAATGTTACTGGAGCTTGAGTGGTCAAAGACATCATGTCATCGCCGAAACGTGGTGATAAATATCGAAAAGCATATATAAAGAGTGCCACCCCGGACACAAAAGCGGTAAAGTTAACGCCTACACAAGCTTTGTCTATGTCAAGTGTGGAAGCTTCTTTGTCAAAAAAGCAATATGAAGTAATTAGAGAAAGTGCACAAAACGTATATCCTTGTTTTACTTTCTGTAGTATTCTACAGAAAGTAAAACAAGAATGCTATCCAGATAAAAATGCTTATCGTGTCACTGAAGCATATGCGGAAGTTCAATTACAAGCGTTATTAGACCACACAGCTGTTAGATTAATATTATATCTAGATGATGTTTTGAAATCACTAACACAGGAAGAAATATCGGCTTTAGAGCTTACTTATAAGTGGGGTTGTGATGGCTCTCAACAAGCACAGTATAAACACAACAACAACATTTTTCAATCATCAATGGTGCCCCCTCAGCTGTTTTGCAAAACAAACAATAAAGTCATATGGCATAATCCATCACCCTCTTCACCACGATTCTGTAGACCAATGCGAATCAGATTTATTCATGAAACAAAAGATATAACAAACGAAGAAATAAATTATCACAACGATCAAATTAAACATTTAACAGCAACCAAAAAAAGTATTACATCTGGAGAAGCTGTAGTTCACCATAAAATGCTATTTACCATGGTTGATGGTAAAGTCTGCAATGCAGCAACAAACACAACCTCGACCATGCGATGCTATATTTGCAAGGCAACTTCCAAAGACTTTAATAACTTGGCAAAATGTGAAAAACTGTCCGTAGACACACAAACACTAAAATTCGGTTTGTCTATTTTACACGCAAGAATCAGGTCTTTCGAAACTTTACTGCATATTTCTTATAAGCTAACATTAAAGAAATGGCAAGTCAGAAACGAAGCTGAAAAGGCAATCGTAAAAGAAAGAAAGCAGTTTATACAAGAACAATTTAGGAATAAACTTGGTCTAATTGTAGACGTACCTAAGGCCAATTTCGGTACCAGTAATGATGGCAACACCAGCCGAAGATTCGTTGCCAATGTCGAAATATCAGCCAATATAACAGGAGTCGACGAAACCTTGATAGAAAGATTGGCATCAATTTTAGAGGTTATATCCAGTGGGCACAAAATTTACATAGACAACTTTGCTGCATATTGCCGAACTACAGCTGAGTTGTACGTTCAAATATATTCATAGCATCCGATGTCACCAACACTAAATAAAATATTATTACATGGCCCAATGGTAATCCAGCATGCACTTTTGCCAATAGGGACACTTTCGGAAGAAGCGGCAGAAGCAAGAAATAAACATTTTAGGCAATATCGAGAAAGATTCTCGCGAAAATTCTGCCGCATACAATGCCATATGGATGTCATTAACAGACTTTTTTTGACATCAGATCCATATTTAAGCAGCATTAGGCCTAAACCTCCTAAAAAATTAAAACCATTTAGGCCAGAATCTAATAAAATGCTGGTCCCGTGGGCAGCGAATATTCGTTCCGAAGATAATGTACTACCTAGCGACTCTAATGGAACTTCAGACGAAGAAGGATGGAACGCTTCTTCAGACTATATAATGCATTAATAAGATTATAGACATACATGTAAGGTTCGGTAAAAGTTTTAGTTTTAGGAGGCTTTTTTATTGTTATTATATTAAACAAAATCAAAATAAAAAGATTTTAATTCGAAAATAATTTTGATCAACTTTTAATACCAAATACTCCTGTGTGCCGCGTCTCATGATCACATCACGCTTCCGAAGGCCTGCTGGAAGAGATTTCTTTTAGAAATAAGTAGCGCCTGTTGTGCCATTTATTACTTTGCCTGTTATTCACTATGAATTTCCTGTGCACAATAAACTGTTAAATAAAATAAATAAATAAATACCGTTGACCATAGAACAACTCAGGTCGTCAATCGTCGGAAAACGAGTCGCATGTGGCTTTTAAACGACACTTACCAGTAAATCGTCGTAAATAGTCGTCGCTGGAAGCGGCCGCCAGCTGTTCTTGAACCCATTGTGACAGTTCCTCGCTCTCCGACAGGTATTCGTGTCTGGGGGGCAAGTCATTATTAATACTTATTCCAATACATGTACAATGGAAGAGCATAAGTGCTTGAGCCGTGGGCCGAGTGATGACCGGCAGGGCCGTGTGATGACCGGCAGAGTAGAATAGCACCAACCCCTTACGCTCATGGGTGTCATACAAGGCGACTAATGTTTTCGAGGCAAAAGATCAAAAGTCTCCGTAGTATAAAAAACGGGCAGCAGCATTTTCCATTGTTATATTTAAACACTGCTATCTCCAACCCGTCTGCCAAGCGTGGAGATTATGACAATAACCTCCCCTTCCGTGGGAGAGGCCCTAAGTCCTGCAGTGGATTGTTACGGGCTGTGATGATGAAGAGCTTGAGCACCTTACCGATCATATCGACGACAAAGTAAATAATTACAAAATAACTAAAAAATTACAACTTTTCAAGAAACGAAAAAAATGTCTCACATTTTTATTTTTTATAAAAGTTTATTTTTAAAAGCTTATTCTATTAGTGTTTAAAGTTACGAAAAATCAAATATTAAACTTAGGGGTCTTGTCAGCCCGTGCGACATTGCATTCTGCGTCGATTGACATTAAAAACTAAAAATCGCCAAAATGGAACTTGGGAGGTATTGGTACTACGTCGTCGATATTCCTTTTCAATACGGTGAAATCCTTATAAATACCTACTTATTCCAATACATGTACAATGGAAGAGCATAAAGACGTGACCACCTTAAGGATCATATTCCTTTGCACTACTGTGCAATTGTTAAACGATTTTTATAGATTTCAAGTTTTTTTTTATTATACAAAAAATAATGATAAAACTATCTGCCGAATAGTTAGAAATTTTTTGCAAATCGAATTTTTTTTATACCACTATGGTGGCAAACAAGCTTGCGGCCTGCCTGATGGTAAGCAGTCACCGCAGCCTATGGCCATTTGCAATACCAGAGGCATCACCCAAGCGTTGCCGACCCCGAAAAAGCCTTTTAATCCCTTTCTTGAAGAACTCCATATTGTACTCTCCAGGGAAAACCTCTCCAGGTAGCATTATAACATGACTGTCACTTGGCTTTGGCCTGTGGCAATAATTAAGCCGGGCCAATTTCACATTAATCCCGAGAAAAAAAAATGGAGATACCAAATAATAAAATGCCCTGGGAGTAAAGTACGAGTCCTTTGGGCATAAGGGACAGCTAATGCTCTCTTTTCTAGCAAACTGGTTTTGGCTAAAGTTGCACCAAATATCGTGAATGTTGCTCTAGCCGTGTGGTGTCCGGTAGAATAGAATAGCACCAACCCCTTACACTCGCGGGTGTCGTACAAGGCGACTAATGTTTTCGAGGCAAAAGATCAAGAGTCTCCGTAGTGTGGAAAATGGGCAGCAGCATTTTCCCTTGTAATATTTAAACACTGCGATCTCCAACTCGCCTGCCAAGCGTGGAGATTATGGCAATAACCTCCCCTTTCGTTGGAGAGGCCCTAAGTCCTGCAGTGGACTGTTACGGGCTGTGATGATGATGATGCTCTAGCCGCAAAGAAAATATTCTTGAAGTAATAATGCACTTATGCTCTTGCACTGTGCGTGCGAAAGTTCATATCAATGGGGCACGACCGCTTAAATAATTCGAGTGGCAATTATTGAAGGCTCAATACATCGCCATCTCACTCGGTTTCGGTTTGAGCGAGTAAGATGGCGATGTATAATCCGGTCGAGTTAGACGGTTGTGCTCGATGTACGTGTACTCGTGCGCGCTCTGCAGGTAGGTAGCTTGTTTTAAAATTTAGTTCCAATAAAGAGTGGCGCTGTTGTCTCTAGCAGAGCTATACGCTTATTATAAAATATGTAGTTTCGCTAATGACCACGGTCTGATTTTTCTATTCTCGGCTTCAGCTAAAATATATAAGTTTCTCCCAAAAATCCCACATTCCACCTGCACTCACCTGCAAACGCTCTCGACGAGTGCCTTCTGTCTCTGAGCCGCCAACCGCTGCAACCGCTGCAAGCTGTTAGCAAGTTCCTGGTGCCTGTGAGGTAGGGTCATATATAGACAGGATTAAAAAAATCAAAGATACTAAAACTAAATTAGAAATAAAGACAGAATCCATGTAAAACTACGCCATGCTGTTTATAAGGATGTATGTTTGTTACTCCTTTTCGCAAAAACTGTTAAACGGATTTTGATGAAATTTGTCAGCGATATTGCTCATGGCCCAGAATAGCACATAGGCTATAATATATTCCAAAATTAAATCTGGTTCCCGCGGGAACGGGACTGTAATGTTAAATCCGGGGTTATCACAGTGTACGTGTCCAGCCTAGCTTGCCCGCCTGAGGTAGGGTGGCCCCACTGGTGTCCCGGGGGTCCCACTAGGATGGGGGCGTCCCATAGGGGTAGGGGCGTCCTACAGGGATAGGGGCGTCCCACGGGGGTAGGGGAGTCCCACAAGGTTAGAGGCTTCCCACAGGGTTAGAGGCGTCCCACAGGCTTAAGAGGCGTCCAACAGGGGTAGGGGCGTCCCACAAGGTTAGAGGCGTCCCACAGGGGTAGGGGTGTCCCACAGGGTAAGAGGCGTCCCACAGGATTAGAGACATCTCACAGGGGTAGGCGAGTCCCACAAGGTTAAAGGCGTCCCACAGGGTTAGAGGCGTCCCACAGGGGTAGAGGCGTCCCACAGGGATAGGGGCGTCCCACAGGGGTAGGCGTCCCACAGGGGTAGAGGCGTCCCACAGGGATAGGGGCGTCCCACAGGGGTAGGGGAGTCCCACAAGGTTAGAGGCTTCCCACAGGGTTAGAGGCGTCCCACAGGCTTAAGAGGCGTCCAACAGGGGTAGGGGCGTCCCACAAGGTTAGAGGCGTCCCACAGGGGTAGGGGCGTCCCACAGGGGCAGGGGTGTCCCACAGGGTAAGAGGCGTCCCACAGGATTAGAGACATCTCACAGGGGTAGGCGAGTCCCACAAGGTTAAAGGCGTCCCACAGGGTTAGAGGCGTCCCACAGGGTTAGAGGCGTCCCACAGGGGTAGGGGCCTCAGATGTCGTTTGATGTGCCAGATGTAGCTGTAATTTATGTCGTTTCCGTATGCATATTTTAGTAGTTAGTAGTTGAGTGACTCCGGAATGAGGTTACGGCTCGCATCGCAGCTGCTCGCTTATAGTGTTAGTCGTCGGATGACGCCCACTAGGATGGGGGCGTCCCATAGGGGTAGGGGCGTCCTACAGGGATAGGGGCGTCCCACGGGGGTAGGGGAGTCCCACAAGGTTAGAGGCTTCCCACAGGGTTAGAGGCGTCCCACAGGCTTAAGAGGCGTCCAACAGGGGTAGGGGCGTCCCACAAGGTTAGAGGCGTCCCACAGGGGTAGGGGTGTCCCACAGGGTAAGAGGCGTCCCACAGGATTAGAGACATCTCACAGGGGTAGGCGAGTCCCACAAGGTTAAAGGCGTCCCACAGGGTTAGAGGCGTCCCACAGGGGTAGAGGCGTCCCACAGGGATAGGGGCGTCCCACAGGGGTAGGGGAGTCCCACAAGGTTAGAGGCTTCCCACAGGGTTAGAGGCGTCCCACAGGCTTAAGAGGCGTCCAACAGGGGTAGGGGCGTCCCACAAGGTTAGAGGCATCCCACAGGGGTAGGGGCGTCCCACAGGTGCAGGGGTGTCCCACAGGGTAAGAGGCGTCCCACAGGATTAGAGACATCTCACAGGGGTAGGCGAGTCCCACAAGGTTAAAGGCGTCCCACAGGGTAAGAGGCGTCCCACAGGGTTAGAGGCGTCCCACAGGGGTAGGGGCCTCAGATGTCGTTTGATGTGCCAGATGTAGCTGTAATTTATGTCGTTTCCGTATGCATATTTTAGTAGTTAGTAGTTGAGTGACTCCGGAATGAGGTTACGGCTCGCATCGCAGCTGCTCGCTTATAGTGTTAGTCGTCGGATGTCGTTTGACGTGCCAGACGTCGCATGTCGTTGTCATTTATTTTGTGTCGTACGTATCGTGTCGTGGCATTTAATATGTGTATAGACTCAAGTCATGTCGACTTTATATGTCGTCAAATGTCGACATGTCAAAGTAAAATTTCGGCAGGTCGAAATCGAAGTCGAAGTCGAAGTCATGTCGACATGTCGACGCCTCCCCGTAAACTAACCTGTATCTGCGCATCAGTAGCCACCATATCGGTCTCAATCGTGTCCTGGTTCCTCAGCAACGCTGATGCCGCAGCCAAATCCCGCGGTGGTGGCGGCGCGGCCAAAGCAGCTCTCTTATCAGCGGCTCTGGCCAGCAACTCGCGGTGGAAGCGGTGGATCTCGCCTGCCGCGTGGAGACGCGAGCCGCGGGACTGGATTTGCTCTACTAGACGTTGCCAGGATTCGCTGGGTGAGGAAGATTGTAATAACAAATTTTATTGATTAACAAAACATCATCACATCAGCCAGAAGACGCCCATTGCTGGGCATAGGCCTCCCCCAGAGATCTCCACAAAACATAGACTTGCTGATAATTAAAGTACAGCAAACCTACAGATAAGATTATCATCATCATTTGACCAGTTTATCCCGTCTTCTTCTAGAGTCCGCTTTCCTCCTTTCTCGTCTTCATTTAACCCGATCTTCAGCATCCTCCAGCAGAGATGATAAGATATAGTAAACAAATTGCTCATACAAAACATACAAAACGCCGTAGCGTACACGTGGATGAATACCATTATCTATTTCTGGCGCTAAGCAATAATGCTTGCATTGTTGAGTTCTTATTTTGAAGGATAACTTGTTAAGGCTGCCAGCGCAATTACAAGCATGAGCCATTTCAGCTTAGCCCTCACAGTGACAACGCACCTGCGGTTCTGCATTTTTGTTGCTTTCATCCTAAATGCATGAATCGCAGATGTCATGGGCGACAGTTACCGCTTACCATCAGGGGTCCAAAAAGGCCACATTAGCGTTTCATATTATGATTCACATTAGAGGGCCACAAACTTATCAGATCCGGTGGCCAGCACTGGAACTAAGCGACGCCATTTTTAATTGTTACGTCAATGCCAACAACAGCGACGTTGCTAATAAGTTTGTGACAAATTAATAAATGGGAATCATTTATTTACAGTTTAAATTACAATTTACAATTATTATTTAAAAAAATAATTCTTACTCTAACACCAACCTTAATTCTAACTAAACTAAAGATAAAAAACTTGACCCAGGTCCCCCGAATTAATATGAATCGTATTTTGAAACGCTAATGTGCCCATTTTGGACTCCCTGTAGGCCTAGCACAAGTTGCTCTCGCGCGCGATAAGCGAGAAAATGCGCGACAGGTATTGCTATCTCTTTCGTCTTAGTATTGAGAGAAAGAGACAAACGCAGCTAAACAATACTGTTTTAAATAGTATTGTGTTTCTGCCGGTGGGTAAGGTCCCCAGTGCTCCATGGGGTGGGGATTTGAGGAACCGTGGCTTTGGCAGTGGAGGGGCATTTGTCTTTTTGCTGCCAAAGTAACGTGTTATAGAGGTGGGCAACGCATTGGCGATACTCTTGGTGTTGCTAATGTCTACAGGCAGTGGTGACCACTTTCCAGCAGGTGGCCGCTTGCCTGCTTGCCTACTGTATGATAAAAAAAAAAAGTTATTTTGCGGCGCGAGCTTTGTCGCGGACACACTGGTGGGCTGTACGCTCATTTGTCACTACAATAAAAAAAAGATACAGGCAAAAAAGGTTAAAATAAATAAATAAAAACACATACCCAAGCGCCTCCTGTCTCCTCTCAATGTCAGCCAGATGCGGAGTATCGTTCGCAGCGAGCTTATGAGCGAGTTTCTCGCACTGAGCGAATCGCTCCGCGCCGGCCTCCACTCGGAGACGGAGCTCCTCGAATTTGGACCTTAGGATCTGGGGGGGAAGGTCGAGTTTCGGTTAGCCGAACAAGTATATTTTTCGTTTCCAGTTTTGTTATGCTAAGTAAATACAGCATGAAAGGAGTCTTCAAAACATCCTAGTAGGATGTTTATATTATAATTGAAAAAGTTTGTCTGTTACACCTACACCACACGCAAAAACTACTAAATGGATGTCGATATAATTTAGTAGTAATGTAATTTATAACCCACAACACATTTATCCAGAAAGTTAATGTGGTCCCGCGGGAAAGTGTCCGGTTTGTATTATTCAGTAAACGCTCGCCGACTAAGGTCGATTCGATGCGTATCCGAAAAGCGACTTTGTTTTATACAACGTAAGGCTTAGTATCAACACTGTTCAGCAGATCGGCCCTGCCGCAGTATAGTAAGTACAGTGTTAAAGTTCAGTAGGTCTAGCGTAGATTATAATCGCTACGTAGCGATTCTATTACGACTGACGACTGGAAGTTGTCGGCCACATTCGGAAATAAATAAATATTCGTTGACAAATTCACACAGCGCCATCTAGCACCAAACTGAGCAAAGCTTGTATTATGAGTGCTAAATAAGTGATATACTACTTAAATACTTTTTAAATACATACTTATTATAAATAGAACACCCAGACCCGTAACGGAAATTAAAATTCATCATTTCAATTTCTGCCCGGCCGGGAATCGAACCCGGGACCTCTTTCGTGACAGACCGTTGACCATAGAACCACTCAGGTCGTCAATCGTCAGAAAACGAGTCGCATGTGGCTTTTAAACGACACTTACCAGTAAATGTTCGTAGTCGGCGCCGTAGTCGTCGGTGGAAGCGGCCGCCAGCTGTTCTTGAACCCATTGTGACAGTTTATGGGGTTTGATGAGCGAGGATGATCGCAATAATGCACGGATGATAGTTAGGTAAGCTTATAATGATTGTAAGCAAGCTGGGTTACAATAGTAAGCAATAACTAGAACTACGTAAGCGCGCGGTGCGAGACGGAAAGACGCAGCCTAGCGTTGGGGACATCTAATACAGACTGGCGCGTGTCTCCCTCCACTGCCTGCGGGTACGAGCGCGAGGCGCGCGCGGCCGCCCGACGATACCGGCTTCCGTGCCACACCGCGCGTATTTATCTAATCATAATCGGAATATGTTTGTCCGTTATAATACATTACAAAAGTGGTTAATATTATGTATTTGCTTTAATGACATATTTGTCTATATATATTTATTTACTATACTAACAAAGCTTTACAACATTAGGTTACTTATAAAGAATTAGATACGCCACAAGTTCCTCGCTCTCCGACAGGTATTCGTGTCTGGGGGGCAAGTCATTATTAATACTTATTCCAATACATGTACAATGGAAGAGCATAAGTGCATGAGCACCTTACGGATCATATCGACGACAAAGTAAATAATTACAAAATAACTAAAAAATTACAACTTTTCAAGAAACGAAAAAATGCCTCACATTTTTATTTTTTATAAAAGTTTATTTTTTAAAAGCTTATTCTATTAGTGTTTGGCTTGATTTCCTCCTACGCTAACGTCGGTCACTGACGTCGGTCGCGCGTACGAATATCCACAATATCAATGGGCCTCCGCACTGCAACGCCGACGTCCGCGGCAGATTTATTGCTACGCGACGCTGATGGCGCGCGTCGGTCTCGCTCGTCAGCGCCGCGTACGTCGGTGCGCTGACGCGTTATAGATCACTATTGCGCGCTCTGTGCGAAGCTGACCGCTGCGCTGTACGCACGTGTACGTGGCATAGGCGATCAGAAAAGGGTTTCACCGGGCAACTATGGCTGATACGACGCTTGAAACAGAGAGAGTGATAAGTGAGGTGCGCCAGCGCCCTGTACTGTGGGATTTAACTCATAACTTGTACAAAGATCGGGATGCAAGACAAAAGGCATGGACGCAAATTTTCGCCGTTTTCTTCGTCTGTGTAAGTAAGCTGCAGAAACTAAACAATTTATGAACGGAATCATTGTAAAAAAATCACCACGTACTTTAGCACACGACTGCTCCGCACAGCGATCGGTTTCGCACTGCGGGAATTTTTAAATGTCATACGCGACCGATGGTATGCGCGACCGACGTCAGCGACCGACATCAGCATAGGAGGAAATCAAGCCAAGTTACGAAAAATCTAATATCAAACTTAGAGGTCTTGTTGGCCCGTGCGAAATTGCATTCTGCGTCGATTGACATTAAAAACTAAAAATCGCCAAAATGGAACTTGAGAGGTATTGGTACTACGTCGATATTCCTTTTCAGTACAGTAAAATCCTTATAAATACCTACTTATTCCAATACATGTACAATGGAAGAGCATAAAGACGTGACCACCTTAAGGATCATATTCCTTTGCACTACTGTGCCATTGTTAAACGAATTTTATAGATTTCAAGTTTTTTTTTATTATACAAAAAATAATGATAAAACTATCTGCCGAATAGGAAAATTTTTGCAAATCGTTTTTTTTTTATACCACTATGGTGGCAATCAAGCTTGCGGCCTGCCTGATGGTAAGCAGTCACCGCAGCCTATGGCCATTTGCAATACCAGGGGCATCACCCAAGCGTTGCCGACCCCGGAAAAACCTTTTAACCCCTTTCTTGAAGAACTCCATATTGTACTCTCCAGGGAAAACCTCACCAGGTAGCATTATAACATGACTGTCACTTGGCTTTGGCCTGTGGCAATAATTAAGCCCGGCCAATTTCTCATTAATCCCGAGAAAAAAAATGGAGATACCAAATAATAAAATGCCCTGGGAGTAAAGTACGAGTCCTTTGGGCATAAGGGACAGCTAATGCTCTCTTTTCTAGCAAACTGGTTTTGGCTAAAGTTGCACCAAATATCGTGATTGTTGCTCTAGCCGCAAAGAAAATATTCTTGAAGTAATAATGCACTTATGCTCTTGTACTCTGTGCGTGCGCAAGTTCATATCAATGGGGCACGACCGCTTAAATAATTCAAGTGGCAATTATTGAAAGCTCAATACATCGCCATCTCACTCGGTTTCGGTTTGAGCGAATGAGATGGCGATGTATAATCCGGTCGAGTTAGACGGTTGTGCTCGATGTACGTGAACTTGTGCGCGCTCTGCATGTAGAACATAAAAACTTTTAACACTTGTTTCAAAATTTAGTTCCAATAAAGAGTGGTGCTGTTGTCTCTAGCAGAGCTCATTATACGCTCTTTATAAAATTTGTAGTTTCGCTAATGACCACGGTCTGATTTTTCTATTCTCGGCTTCAGCTAAAATAGATAAGTTCCTCCCAAAAATCCCACATTCCACCTGCACTCACCTGCAAACGCTCTCGACGAGTGCCTTCGAGCCGCCAACCGCTGCAACCGCTGCAAGCTGTTAGCAAGTTCCTGGTGCCTGTAAGGTAGGGTCATATATATACAGGATTAAAAAAATCTAAGATACTAAAACTAAATTAGAAATAAAGACAGAATCCATGTAAAACTACGCCATGCTGTTTATAAGGATGTATGTTTGCATATTTGTTACTCCTTCACGCAAAAACTGTTGAACGGATTTTGATGAAATTTGTCAGCAATATTTCTCATGGCCCAGAATAGCATAATATATTCCAAAATGAAATCCGGTTCCCGCGGGAACGGGACTGTAACGTTAAATCCGGGGTTATCACCGTGCTTCAGCCTAGCTCGCCCGCCAGAGGGTGGCCCCACTGGTGTCCCGGGGGTCCCACTAGGATGGGGGCGTCCCATAGGGGTAGGGGAGTCCCACAAGGTTAGAGGCGTCCCACAGGGTTAGAGGCGTCCCACAGGGTTAAGAGGCGTCCCACAGGGGTAGGGGCGTCCCACAAGGTTAGAGGCGTTCCACAGGGGTAGGGGCGTCCCACAGGGTTAGAGGGGTCCCACAGGGTTAGAGGCGTCCCACAGGGGTAGGGGTGTCCCACAGGGTTAGGGGCGTCCCACAGGGGTAGGGGCGTCCCACAAGGTTAGAGGCGTCCCACAGGAGTAGGGGAGTCCCACAAGTTTAGTGGCGTCCCACAGGGATAGGGGCGTCCCACAAGATTAGAGGCGTCCCACAGGGTTATGAGGCGTCCCACAGGGGTAGGGCGTCTCACTGGGGTGGGGAGGTCGTAAAGCAATAAGGGTGTCCCACTGAGCTGGGGGGAGTCCCACCGGGGTAGGGGGTCATACCTGGCGAGCAGTGCGGGTTCGTCGACGCCCTCGACTGCGGGCCCGTCGGCCATCCCGCGCGCCTCGCGGCCCATCTCTGCTATTATGGTCGCGTACGTGTCCAGTTCGAGCTACACCGCCTGGGGAAGGATTGTCATCAACATCATTATCAACATCATCAGCATCATCATCATCATCATCACGTGAGTAAGTAAAAAAAAATTACTGTCACACATCCTCTAGGCAGTTCCGCTTTTCAGCCACGTTATAGTCACTAAAAAAAGAAGTGAATTTCTTTTGTGCTAGGTTGTGCCGGGTTTGAACGCCACTAAAGCCATGTACCAATAACGCCTTTCTGAGCTATGTACATAGTTGAATACTAACCGATGCTCTTACGGTGAGGGAAAACATCGTGATGAAACCTGCACATTCAGGCGACTGAATGTGTAACCGTGATCCAATCTGGTCAGAATTCTCCTACATCTAGCGCTTTAAGTTGCGAAATATCGTTTGCTAACCACCGAGCAGATCAGCTGAGCCGTTGAAATATGGGACTCTTATAATATGTAGTTGATAGTCACTATAGCCGTGTGGTGTCCGGCAGAGTAGAATAGCACCAACCCCTTACACTCGTGGGTGTCGGAGAATATGACAACCCCTTTCGTCGGAGAGGCCCTAAGTCCTGCAGTGGACTGTTATGGGCTGTTATGATGATGAATCACTGTAAAGATAGCTGGATGCGGAAGGCACACGACCGGCTTTCGTGGAGAGCACACGACCGGCTTTCTGAACAAGGTCTAAGCCCAGCAGTGGGCGTCCCACCTGACACGATGAGTCACTGTAACCTACCTTATGCCTGGTCAGCAATTGCGTAGCCCGATGCCTGTCAGCTCCCAAGTCAGCGGCTGCCAAGGCCGCAGCCTTGTCAGCTAACCAGGAGTCCAGCTCCACAGCGTCATGAAAAAATTGTTGGGCTTTCAGCGCTGCTTCCAGCTGGACGCCTCGCTTCTCAGCCGCTGAACAGACCTCGGAGTACGGAAGAGGGGGTGGGTTGTTTAAATGGGGTTGGAGTAGATCTCAATAATGGTACTTTTCAATGGTTTTATTTATTGAAATCGTTTAAGGGCAGTTTATGTTGTTCCCGACCGACTATTTTAAATGACTTCCATAATGTATGAAAGCTAATACTACGGAGAGGTCAACCTGAATCTGTGGTTCTACCCAACCGAATTAGATGAAACAGCCTAGCATTGATGTTGGGCCCCAAAATACCAAACTCTTAAAACCTAATCGAAATTCGTTCGGCGTCATTTTCATATTTCTTATAGTTTAGCTGGTTTACTATGGTTCTACTTCAGGTGTTTCAGTTTTTATATTAGTGGATTAGCCTGTACAAACAGAAAGACAAACAAAAAAAATACCTTATTCTATTAACAAAAAAATACCTCTTCCCCCCGGACCGCCGCTTGGTATAGACGTGCAATTAGCTCTGTTGCTGCTTGTTTCAAATATTAAAAATCATTTTCCAAAACTTTAAATCTGTGATAAAAATAGGAGTGCATAACTGTTGAGGAGGTCGCGACTACGATGAAGAAACAGCAGCCATTACGCATTGCAACGGTGAGTCACTTACCTTAGTGATTTTATTGGTGACGCGTGCGCAGCAACCACGCCCGGGAATCTTCCGATTGACTCACAACAACACCCCGCCACGCCCACAACTCAAGATATTGGCTCACCTATTTGGGTGGCTCATTGCTTAACCCCGCCCATACTTGAGTGACGTGTGCGCAGCTGATCCGCCCTGCTAGATCCAACCTAATAGATCTCTTTGCGGTTTTACTACCCTGGTACCTGGTACATTATGGCGGAAAAAGCAGCCGCAAACGACTCGAACGCGGAGATGTCCATTTGCTTATCGGAGGAGGAAAAGAGTTCGCTTGCTGATTATGTAACTAAGCGCACTTACAGAGATACTACTAACTCAGCAAATCTGTAGATGGAGCAGTTAAATGATTTTAAGATTGAGATTAGACAGCTATTTGGACAATTTTCAGACTCTCAAAAGAACGAACTTAGTAAATTCAATAGTACGCTTTCGGATATTAAACAAACTAACACAAACATCGAAAATTCAATGAAATACCTCGCTGAACAGAATGAAGAATTACAGAAACGACTAAAAGAGTTTGAGGAACACGCTAAGGATGACAGACAGTATATCCTTTTTTTGGAAAATCGACTTGAGAATTTGGAATTGAGCTCTAGGAAAACGAACTTTGAGATTAAAAATGCGCCTAAAAAAGTAAACGAAAAAAAAGAAGACTTCATCGAATTAGTTAGAAACCTATCTAAGAGCATAGACTGCGAAATTAAAGAATCGGATATTAACTATATCTACAGGGTGCGTGGGAAAACGCCAGAAGTGCAAAATACTCCGATAGTTGTTGAAACCACCTCGGCTCTGTTTAAATGCCATTTTCTCAGGATGGCTAAGTTGTTTAACTTAAAGCATAAAACAAAGTTATGCGCAAAACACTTAGGATTCCAAACTCACGAAGATACCCCTATCTATCTATCGGAGCACCTTACTGCCAAAGCTTCCCGCCTTCACTTCTTGGCCCGAGATCTGCATAAAACTACAGGCTATAAGTTCTGTTGGACAAACTATGGTAAAGTTTATGTTCGTAAAACAGAATCATCTCCAATCATCTTGATCAAAAGCGAAGATCAGGTGCACCGTCTTATGCTGGAAGAATGACTAGACCTAGGCACAGATAAAATTATATTATACCTAAGTAATGTTTACCCCTTAGAATGTAATACTTTAAACTCTGTATCTGTAATTAAGTACCTCTGTCAATTTTACTTATTAAGCTTGTTTGTAATACCACAGACCTTCATTACATACTTTACACACATCCTCTACAAACACTACATACATACACCCTATACAGTACTTATAAAAATTCACACCTCATATCACAATCTGAACGCAACAATACTTACAATCACAAGGCGATACTACATTCAGTACACACTAACACAAATACATAAGCTCTTACAAAAAATAACTCAAGCTCTAACCGCTAACAATTTAACCTACTTATCTATGCCTAGCATCGATTATTTTTCACTCATCGCGTTTTTTTGTTTGTTTTTATGGGATGGATAGCACAATTAATACCATAAATGTAATAGACAATTTGGAGATAGCTTGTTGTTTCAAATGCGATGCAACAGCTTTAAATAAACACCTAATAGTGAATAAAAACGACATAACTCTAATATCTCAGAATATTAGAAGTATTTACCGTAATTTTGATGATTTTTTGACTACTTTAACTAACTTTAACTTTGTCACAGATACAATAATCCTTACGGAGTGTAGACTGGACCCAAACAAACAATTACCTCTTTTGCACAACTATCAATCATACAGCACAAAGTGTCAACGTAACCAAAATGACGGTGTAGTCGTCTATGTTAAAAATTCACTAACTCATAAAATAAAATAAATTAAATTATCCCAGGCTTCTTGTTTGCAGTTAGAGACATTAAATAGTGTCATTCTGTGTATACATAGATCACCTATCAATAACACAGAAAGTTTTGTTGATTCTTTAAGTACTCACCTGGACTCATTAAATTTAATAAATAAGAATATTGTTGTAACTGGAGATATTCACATAAACTTAACTGTCAAGGAATTAGAGCCACACTACGAGCAGAAAAATAGAACTAACTACCAGAATATGCTCTCCATGTATGGAATACTAGCTGGCCACACTATTCCAACGCGTGAGAAAAACTGCCTAGATCACATTATGTTAAAAATAAACAAAAGTATAAATCTTGCCACAATTGCTGTGCTGGAAACATCTACTACTGATCATTATTCCACCCTATTATGTTTGTCGAAAATTAAAAAACGTCAACCTGCTTATAAAACAAAGTCCGTCTTTAATTCCGTTTTACACAATTGACGAGATTCTTTTGGCGTGCAAGGAGTATAAATAAACAGTAAGAATGTGACTTTGGATATGTTATGACAATTTATACTATTATTTAATTATTTTGACATGTTTTATATACATATTAATAATAAATTTTATTTTTTTGACATTGTTGTCATTTTGAATATTGTTAGTTATTTGAGGTTTATAATTTTTAAATTACTTTGACATTATATTTTTATTGACATTCAAATTATTCTTGACACTATCTTCTATTGACATTTTAATTAATAATGACATTGAACAGTGATATTTTATAATGATTATTTAAGACTAATTTTATATTGTTAAACGTATACGAAATTATATAAATTCTAAATTGTAATTACAAACTCCAAATTTGTATGCCGATGGCAGGTCACAGAGGACCCATCTACTAAAATTGTAACAACTGCATAACCTGTGTACCACGAATAAATAAATGAATTGAATTGAATGAATTGAATTAATTCTGAAGAAGCCCTAAAGCAATTAAAGACAAAAAATTTGACTGCATTACTTTTGTGTGATGAACCGAATGTCATCATAAACAAACTTACATCCATCCTGGCTAGTATTATCAAAGAAAATACCACCACTACTAATATCTCCTCCCAACGACGTATATTAAAGCCCTGGATGACACCGGGACTATTAAGGTGTATCAGGCACCGTAACAATCTACAAAAAAAGTACAAAAGAATCCATATAATGAAATAAACAAAATTGTATACAGTAGATATAGGAACTTTTGCAATAAATTAATAAAAAACATAAAAATAAAATATGAGAGGGACTTATTGGCCAAAAGTACTCACGATATTAAGTTACTATGGAAAAATATTTAGAACATAACGTATTCCAGTAAAAACTCTAAATCGAACTTAGAGCTGTTAAATATGAAAGCTACGCCCTATGCATCTGCTAATAACGCCAACCAATTTTTTTCCTACATCGGTAAACAACTTGCTCTACAGATCCAACCAAGTCCGCACGACGTCAACTGCTACCTAAAAAGTTTGCCATCCAACACTAATTCCTTTGTTTTGTTGCCGACCGACAATGATAAAGTTTGTAGTACTCTGAGAAATCTGAAATCAGATAGTGCACCTGGATGGGACAATATTCCAACATCTTTCTTAAAACTCGCGGAAAAAGAAGTAGTTCCCATTATCGCTCATGCAATCGATCAATGTTTTATTAAAGGTGTCTTTCCTACTGCTTTTAAGCAGGCGTTGATAACGTCTGTGCATAAGAGTGGGGAGAGAGACGATATCAATAATTACAGGCCAATCTCTGTGCTGCCTGCAATTCCGACTGCAAGAGTTCGGTGACCTCTTATGTCACCGAACAACTTGACAATCGTCATAAATGCCTGCATGCATAAATCATAAATTTATTGACCTAAAAAAAGCTTTCGATACAGTCTCTCTCCCCATCCTTTTGCACAAGCTGAATTTAATAGGTTTGAGAGGAGTTCCACTCCTCCTGTTCACGGACTACCTAACAGATAGGAAACAAAAAGTAAAGCTGAACCCTAACTGTACTAGCGAGTCTGAGCAGGTGTTATTAGGCGTACCGCAGGGCAGCGTTCTTGGGCCAACACTTTTTTTGATCTACATTAATGATTTATGTACAATGAGGCTCATGAACGCTAAAATCCTGGCTTACGCGGATGACACTGTTGTTGTATTTTCTGGGGATACCTGGAATGATGTAAAAGCTAGCACAGAGAGAGGGCTTAAGATGATATCAGAATGGCTATATAATAACATCCTAACATTAAATGCAACGAAAACTAATTATATCTGTTACAGCTTGTATAATAATTCCCAGCCTGACACAAATTTTCATATAAAATTACACAAGTGCAATTGTACACCTAATACTGATACCTGCAGTTGTCCATCTCTGCAGAAAGTCAACCAAACAAAATATTTGGGTGTGTTCGTGGACCAGCGATTATCTTGGTACTATCATCTTTAACACGTCAGTTCAAGAATCAGAAAATTAACATATATTTTTAAAACATTGAGACATGTGGTACCAAGTTCTGCTGCTGGAAAGGGTATTAAAAACAGAGACATCCTAAAAGAAATCTATATGGCTCTGGTTCAGTCTGTCATTGGCTATTGCATTTCTATATGGGGTGGTGCAGCGAAAATGAAATTTCTCGAAGTGGAACGAGCCCAGCGTAGCTTGCTTAAAGTTATGTATTTTAAGAACAGGAGATTTTCCACAAATGCTTTATATGGCCTTTGTCAACTGTCCACAATCCGAAAACTCTATATTCTAAACATTGTCTTAAGAATGCATAGGTCTGTTCCATATGACCCTAATCTTATAAAAAGACGAAGGAAAGACACTGTAGTGCCTCTGCCGGAAGTAAACACCACTTTTGCTTGTAGACAACATCCTAGATGCTCTGCCAAACTATATAACGCACTAAATAAACTTTTAGATGTTAAATCTAAAACTTACCACGAATGTAAAAAAGCCGTACAAAACTGGCTTACAATAAAAACATATGATGAAATTGAGCTTCTACTTGAGAACTAATTTACATACACACACCACACACATACACACACTCACACACACACACATACTCTCTCTCTCTCACACACACACACACACACACACACACACACACACACACACACACATACATACATTCACACATTCAAACTTTAAAATGTTCATGTTTTGTTATTGTTTCTTTTCCTATTAATATCTTTATTATATATGTCGTCGCGTGAAGGAAAGGGGTGTATCAGGATCATTGTCATCAGGGTGGTGATATCAGTATTAGATCGTATTCGTCCAGATAAATTAAAGAAAAGGTTCACATTTACTCCACTGTATTTATTCCATTTCATTTTTGCACATCACTAATAATTTCACTAGAATTCAGAGCGGTATTACAAATGTAGGCAGTTGAGGTAATTTACTTTCTTATTTCAAAGGTGATTTTAAAATTACTTATTTTTAAACGTAAATAACACTTTCTATAAACGAACTTCAAACGTAAACAAACGAAATGTGGAGACAGTTTCAAGACGCGTCACTCCTCGGCGGCGGTCGCGCCAAGAATGGCCGCCACTCCGCCCGAGTCGTGCCGTCGAGACTCTGTCAGCACGCCCCACCAGAGGGCGCACTCCCACTTCCGTTTTCTTCGTCATGAGTCCGTACTATTGACCACATGAGTCCGTACTATTGACCGCGATCCGTCACGGCCGTCCTGCTGTACACACGTCCTCGTGTGTTATCTGAAACATGAAAACCATAGCACAGTACCATATTCGCTCGGTCACTTCTGACCACAACACATCACCCAAATATGTCTTATGAATCATGTGATTGGATCTATCACGACTGCATTAACCCATAAAACATACGTCATACTGCATCACATAAAACATACGTCCATTATCATTTATCATACTAAACTTCTGTAGATTGAGAGATAACAACATCATCTCGTACACAAATTATTCTTTATAAGTTGCCGACATAAATTCAGCTACAACTTCAGTTTATTAGAGAGGCGTGACAGGGTATAACACCAGACTATGAACCGTATCACAATTACCACCAATGAAGAAGGTTTAATCATCGTCACCAGTGATTTCCCCTTGATGCTCTTGTTGAGTGGGAAACAAGCCCCAATCACAGAGCTCGCGTATCGTCCCCGACGTCCATTACTGTAGGTACTTAGATTCACTACAAATATGTGACATACCTACATAAAATTTTCAGTACTCAGCAAAACACCCAATGTTACTTCGAGTGGGATCGAAACACTCCTTCATTAAATGCCATATGATTTTTGATCATCCGTCAGCGCCATCCTAATTTAAAAAGAATTATTAATGTAACCATACAGGAGAAATGACACACAGGCGAACCACCACACTGACGGACGCCATCAGTCGGGCCGCCACGCAATCAGGCCGCCACGCAACTGGACCTGCACACAAGCGAAATACCACACAGACTAGGTGCCACACAGGTTGGGTGATTCTGGTCAGTGCCACTCTAACCGTCAAACTATGAGTCTATTCATCATATATCCTGTGTCACGTCTGCCATAGCACGATACAGGTAAGATGTCACACAAGGGTAAATTTCACAGAGGCGAAATGCCACACATAAAACTGCCACACCGGCGAAATGCCATACAGGTAGAATGCCTCACAGGCTAAATACCACACAGACTAAATGTCACAAAGACTATGCCACACAGGCGAAATGCCACACAGGCTAAATGCCACACAGACTATATGACACAAAGACTATGCCACACAGGCGAAATGCCAAACAGGCGGGATGCCACACAGGCGGGATGCCACACAGGCGGGATGCCACACAGGCGGGAGCCACACAGGCGGGAGTCACACAGGCGGGAGCCACACAGGCGGGAGCTACACAGGCGGGAGCCACACAGGCGGGAGCCACACAGGCGGGACAAATAAATAGAAGTTAATAAACATTGTCGACATATCAGCTCAGTGATGTTACTACACTGTAGTAGCCGTACTTATATACCTGTGCGTAGGTATCAACTGTTAGATTATACAGTATACTTTTTAATATGAAATTGATAAAATCATAAGGTAGTAACATTAACACGCTTCACTAATAGCTGTCTATAGATTCTCAGCTCGTGGTCAATCCTTCGACCAAATCTGTACTAAGTCAGTGATAGGTAACAGTCTATCTGCTATCATAACACGTAATAACGGTCTACGAGTTACACACCAAGTAATCGTCACAGACCCGAACAACTGTTTACGGTGTCATCTCTACAAAAACAAAATTATTGCCCAATATAAAAACTAAATCAGAAGTTTAATAATAAGAAGCTCTCACGTCTATTTGATACGCCAGTTATAGGTAACAACAGTCCATTTGTTGCCACACCAAAACTAAACAAGCAATAATCACATTTGAAACCATTTAACAATGTTTGTAATAACGAAGGCATCCCATATCAAGCCGCCTTCTAAAAAAATTACTAAATAAAATTTGCTATCTACAGCCACAACATCCGAGACGTTCGAGGCTCTTAGCCCAATGAATCACACACATGACTCCCGGGTCACTCCAAGTCAGCCAAATAAATCTGGATGTTTGACCTCAACAACAATTCATGTACTTAGAAACTTGTACTGGCAGAAGGATATGAAATCTCACCATTGCTTACACTGTCTCATCTTACTGGCACAACAACAGAACTCAAAATAGTTACTCTATATCAGTAATCAAGGAAATTTCAGTACTCGAAGCTAAAAATAATTCATAAAACCGGCTATTGAACTATCACCAAAAGATCTGGACTTTCTCATCATCGTTATCGTTCAACACTTTCTCACAAAGCTTGAAACAACTACCTTCTATTAGCCACGCTCCCATAGCCTCCATCAGGCCGGTAAGCAACCATAAAACTCTCCCATAGGCTCCATCAGCCCACCATCACTGATAAAACACGATCAACTTCATCCGATGATGCAACAAATTTTGAGAAAACAAAACGATCACATAAATCTCACATAAACCTCGGCTCGATAGTCGTCACGTATTGGGTTAGCGTCTTAAATAGATCCGTCTAACAAAGTCTTTATCCAGGTCAAACTAAGTCACATTAACTTAGCACAAATGGTTTTCGGTCGAACTAAGTCACAGGATTATCTTTAGTTACTCAAAACATAATTCGAAATTATCTACCGTCAATCAGTTCACTTACTCGTGTTTACTTTTTTTTTCGTTAAAGAACTTGATACCAACATAAAATTACGTTACTAACCAAACTACCTATTTTTTTGTATTAGAAGAAACGTATATCGGTGATCCCATTTTTACCGCGGATATCATATCTCTCTATTCTACAACATTGGGAAACTACGACCACAATAACAATCATTATACTGAAATATGGAAAATTTCGTTCGAATTTCTCCTGTTAAATGTAAACAAACACGCTAATAATTTTTCTCTTTTTTTTCTCTCGATACATGTTTGCACTCTCCCGCTCGCATAGAATTCGCGGAGATCTTTACGGGGTCGTTATTGAATTTGCACATTCGAAGCCTATGTGAAGCCTATCCTATCTCTAAAACAACATCCTAAAGTACACCAGCTAATTGTTCCACAAACTCACTGCTACGGCATTCCTGTCACACTGTTATTATCAAATATTTACTTAATCAGCAATCTGGAACGACTTATGGAATCTGGAATCTGGAACGACGGGAAAAGTCGAAGGCAAGAGACCCAGAGGCCGAAGTCCGATGAGATGGGCGGACCAAACATCCGAACGATACATCCGTCAACGTTGCATTACATCAGGCGACTGATCGAAACCGATGGAGATGCAGTTTACCGAAGATGTTACGATCCTCAGCAGTGAGGCAACGATCAAGAAGAAGAAGTCAATCAGCAGCTGCACCACCATAACTATGCTTACGTACTCAATTTATAAAAATAATAGCACTATGCTTTCCAAGTATTTCTTATTCTTGTTTTCCGATAACTGACGTGATGTTGGTAATACGTAAAATCATAGCGTACCATGTTTCAAGATGGTAAAATAATCTTAGATTAAATGACACTTTTTTTTTACTTTAAACACTGTGTATTGTGACATTGGGACGGATTTAACATAATTCTTACTATTTTTGTGGAGTGTTTTTTTTCTTAGTAACATTCTATCAGACAGCCTACATTAATTGACGTACCCGCAAAAGCTAAAATTTATTAAACTTGGCAGTAGTTTTTGACATGTTTACCAACAAATTGTAACACTGACGTAACTGGCGTTGTTTTTGTTTTGTTAACATTCTTTCTATTTGTAGTTTCACTAAAGATACAAATAAACCTGAACTTCTCTCTACTAGGGGTATCAATAGTGTTTCTGTCAGAATACTTTTCTGAATTGTCAAAGTAAATTACTCCTAAAATCCGCTAGGAAGCCTCTTCAGCACAGGTTTTTACTAAATAATAATTATGTATAGGACTCACCAGATAGAGAGGAACTGTTAATATCACATCATTTCTCAGTCCTGTACGCAACACTCGCAGATTGTCTACCATCGTCCCATGTTGAAACAATCACGTTGAGGCTACCAATCCAGCGTTGCATTTCAATGTTGTTCTCGTAGGTGAAGCGAACCGTTGTGCACCATTGTTATGCAATAGAAGAAAATAATTGTATTAGTAAAACAAAAATAAAAAAATTATATACACCGTTTTTAATTGTTTGATTTTATTTTATCTGGAGAAATCTAAGCAATTAATTTAATTGTGGTGTCAAACCACACTGCTAAATGAATCTAAATCTAAGCGTTTACTTTAAAGTCATTGAATAAACTTTAGCTGGCTAATTTAGAACTACGCAAATTATTTAACTAACACAATTTTATATTTATAAAGGAGGAATATATTTTACATGAGTAATCTAAATTAAATTTAACAAAAACAAAGAAGCCATACCAAAGTGCCAACTATAGTAAGTTTCACTCGATTTTTAATAATGTTGTCGATATCCCAGTGGTGCTCTCGAAGGCTCGGTGTCTGCCTTGACCATGACCCATTTGGTACAAACGATCTGCTGTTTACTTTATGAATCCCCCAATCTTTCTGACGAAGTCTTTGTCTTATATCTCGGGGTGTTTGGACTCTTGGCTGCGCTTTGAACATGTTAAATCATTTTACATTTTAATGTAGGCAACTCAACTGGATCGAGTAATCACTTTCCTTTTATTATTGCGCTTCCACGTAGCGTATCTGCATTTTCTTTGTTGCTTTTCATCATACCATCTCTTGGGCGTTGCGTTCGTCATCACCGCTTCTGATATCGTCGCGTGAAGGAAAGGGGTGTATCAGGATCATTGTCATCAGGGTGGTGATATCAGTATTAGATCGTATTCGTCCAGATAAATTAAAGAAAAGGTTCACATTTACTCCACTGTATTTATTCCATTTCATTTTTGCACATCACTTATAATTTCACTAGAATTCAGAGCGGTATTACAAATGTAGGCAGTTGAGGTAATTTACTTTCTTATTTCAAAGGTGATTTTAAAATTACTTTATTTTTAAACGTAAATAACACTTTCTACAAACGAACTTCAAACGTAAACAAACGAAATGTGGAGACAGTTTCAAGACGCGTCACTCCTCGGCGGCGGTCGAGAATGGCCGCCCCTCCGCCCGAGTCGTGCCGTCGAGACTCTGTCAGCACGCCCCACCAGAGGGCGCACTCCCACTTCCGTTTTCTTCGTCATGAGTCCGTACTATTGACCACATGAGTCCGTACTATTGACCGCGATCCGTCATATATATATGTCGGGGAAAGACTGGAGAAGACTCGCCCATGAGCGAGTAATGGCCATCAGAACGTATTTATCGGGATTTCGTAGCAATGAAGGGGTATCTATAGTGTTTTAAGAATGTATTGTCAAATTAAAGCCACATTTACGAGTTTACAATTGTATCCGAAACCCGCGGGTTATTTACAAAACCCTCCACCACCCATGGCCAATCTCATCAGGCCGATCCGCGGGAGATGCGCCGGGGCTCTTGCTAGGTGCCACATACGCACAGCTTGACTCCCTACACATTGTTAACAGTACATCCTGCACTCACGTTTCTATTTTCTGGAGCTGTCACGCATCTCTTTAACGCATCAAGATTTACGCTTCTTCGCTCTTGAATGGTTTCTAGTTCTTGGTCTCAATATCCTTGCGGCTGCCGTCGCCGCCATGCTGCTTGTGACGTTGTCATAATAGTTGCAAGCCACCCGTCAGGTGGCGCACCAATCGACATCCAGGCCAAAGAGATGGGCTAAGAGACTCATGATTATCTCCGACACGGCTATCCTGCTATACACACGTCCTCGTGTGTTATCTGTAACACGAAAACAACACAGCACAATATCATATTCGCTCGGTCACTCCTGACCCCACGGTGATCAGACACCCAAAACTACTACTCACTCAAACAAAACTCAAAACCACCTTTCATTATCACTCGTCTTACTTTTGTAACCGGTAGGTGCTCTGCACTCTAACGTTTCAATACGAAACTGCCAAGGTCGTAATAGTAACAACACTTTACTAAATATCTGTCAGCTCGTAGTCAATTCTTCGACCAAATCCCATTTGCATAAAATCAGAAGTAACACGGTATATCGGGTCCCTACATGTGAGAACACAGTCCGTCGGCTGTATGTAACTTTGCACTAACTGACATTTGACTAACTGTTTGGTAATACAACTAAATTTGTAATAATTTGTGAGGGAACAGCGTAAATTCACCTACCCTTTTCTTTTTCTCCGAAACGTCATTATTTTCATTTCACAACCGAGACATGTTAGTTTCTTTTTCCGTCACGTTCCTTCTTATCCATGTTCCATTGTTGGCGACATTCTATTTCTGTCCCAGAATACTACATCCTTACGGTATTGCTGCATAAAACGCAGAACTAGCGCAACAATAAAATTGACAGGTCTCCTCTGTTGCGGTCAAGCTATATAAAAATTACACAACTGAATACAATTTGCAATTATCGTTAAACAGTTACTTTTTTTTTCATTAACGTAAAATTCAATAACTTTCAACAAAACCCAAATAATAACTTGTTATCGGTAATCAAAATATTATCTGTTAGAAAATGTATGAAAAGCTACATCTATCGCACACCCCATAATTAAACACACGCCACTCAAAGACCGAAGAAATACCAGATATACACCTACGCCTAGTCGCCTACGAATAGGGTCATACAAGACTGTATGCTCTGTTCGATTCGACACGAATATAATGAAGGAGTATCATAGTTTGCTATCTATTTCATTTGACGACCTGAGTGGTGCAATGGTCAACATGCCGGTCTGCCACGCAAGAGGTCCTGGGTTCGATTCCCGGCCGGGCAGAAATTGAAATGATGAATTTTAATTTCTGTGACGGGTCTGGGTGTTCTATGTATAATAAGTATGTATTTAAAAAAAAAAAAAGTATTTAATTAGTATATCAGTTATCTAGCACCCATAGTACAAGCTTTGCTTAGTTTGGGGCTAGATGGCGCTGTGTGAATTTGTCCACGAATATTTATTTATTTATTTTATTTTAGTAACTGCAGTAAGTTGATAGTATTTATGATAAGTCTGAATTGGAACCTCACGGTAGGTACTCAGGTACTCAAAGTTCTACATTATAAATAAAAACAAAAACATGTCCTATATGTAGTACCACGAGACATGTATCCCAAAGGAAACAACAATAGTACCAACCATCGAGCAATCACAAAATAACCTGATCATCATTAGGTACTTATCTTTTTTTACATACAACGCTTTTGTACATAGCTTGAAACAGTCACTATCTGGTGGTTCCGCGCCTATAGCATTCACCGGCACGGTAAGCCAAGGAACCTAACCCCAAAGGGTAGATAAAATAACAATTAATTTCTGCGCCTAATAACAAATAATCACCATGAAACAAGCTTTAAGAAAATAAAATTATCACATAAAACCTAGTATTCAATCAAACTAATCATACCTTGCTCGGCAGACGTTACGCTGTTAATCATCGACAAAGTATTTAGCCAGATGGAACCAAAGTAAATCACATAACTAAAGTGAATAGGCTTTGCCCATAAAATAAGGTACCAATCTCTTTTGCTTTTGCCTATACTTTTTATAAAAGTCAAGAATGGGGTGTCATCAGCTGTTCGTGCGAAATCGGCCATATTTGTTTGTAACAATTTTGATTTTTTTAGGTTTGTCGTAGAAGCCGTTTTAACCTTTTTTTACCACACCGCATTTGTGAATAATGTTTTTCAAAAACCATATTTTAGTGTACCCTGGCATAAGCCGGGCCTGATCTCTATAATGATATTGATTATTTTACCACACATAACCCTTCTAAAACCTTTCGTAATCCTTTATAATGAAACCGTAGAACTATTGTCCAATTATTTTTTCAGATTGAAAGACTCCGTCACCAAGTTGCTACATAGAAACTCAGTACTTAGTAACTTTCTATCTTAGTTCGTTACACATTATTTGTGACAACAAATTTAATTTACCCACACCGATTCTCTCACAAGTAAACATGGTTCGACTCACCGAATGCAAAATTTTAGCGTGTATGCCTTGTAGGTTGTAAGTTGTACGTAATTATGGACCAACCACGAACCAGCACTCTTTCTTGTGTTTGCACCAGACTTTTGCCATTTCGTCGTATCTTCCGCCGCTCAGCATTTCGTACACGCAGTTTATTTGGCATGAAAAAAGTAAGATCGAGCATTAACATTGTGGACGTGAAGATCTTTATCCCACTTCTGATGTCGGAGGAAGGACAAGAGAAGACTCGCCCATGAGCGAGTAATGGCCATCAGAACGTATTTATCGGGATTTCGTAGCAATAAAGGGGTATCTATAGTGTTTTAAGAATGTATTGTGTATAGGCCACCGACGCTCCGACTATTTAAGCATACAATACCTACCTTTTGAAAATAATTAGTGTAGGTAAGTTCCTAGTTAATTTAGTAGAGCCTGTTCATGTAGATAAATATATATTAAATTATAAATACCATAATAGTAGGTAGAATTTTATCGAAATATTAATATCGATAATAATTAGATTTTGTCAATCCCTAGCGTTAATGTAAATTCAAAGAGGATTTACAGCACACACGCAACGCAATGTGTCTATGTGGTAGTGACCGATGGACTAATCACAGCGCTCCGTTTGATTTTGCGTGTGCGTGGGTAAGCCTGTGCATATTAAGTTGCATGCGTAGTGGTAAAAATAGTAGGGTCGGGAACGGCGGCATCGGTTTCGGTACAAATGACAAAGATGCCATTTCTATCGTGTTCTGTTATGTCGGGCGAATTTAGGCAATTCGACTTATGCACGAGACAGAACATCGCGCGGTATGGCAGTCAGACAGCTTCGAGTTGCGAGCTGATCAACATCATTGCCTCCGTCGCCCTTTTCTACAACGTTGACAATTGGTTGGCGCACCCTTACGACGTGAACTCGTAAGGCTGGTTTTCTCCGTAGCGTACTCGGCCAAAGTGTCCTACGAACCGATAACCATGTGGAGTTCATAATGTTAAAGAAATTTAAAATCTTGATCAACGACCATTAGCGTATCTATGCTTTGTCTAAAATAGGATGATAATTTTGACAATTCACAGCAGTACCCGTACTCACTATGGCTCGGAAATCGGATTCGGATACGGAATCGACAAAGGACCCCGCAAAAGTTCTTAGGAAAACGTGGTTTCAGTTAATTTTGATGAAATTTTCATATGTTATAGAGAGTAGAGTTTCCGTGGAATCTATCGGGATTTCAATAACAGTTTTCGAATCGATCGACACGGATTCGCCGATCACGAATTTCGTGTCGAATCGTTCGGAAACGGTTTCGAATCATTGTGAATACGGCTACAGGGATGGGGTAGTGTAAAATCGTTAATGAATCTATTCGATTATCGATGCCTGCCTGGCCCCCGAGGTAGTCGATAAAGTCGAGTCAGCACGAATTTTCTCTATGTTTGTTACCCGACTTTTAGAATAATCACTCAAATACCTAGATTTCAAGACAATTTGTGCAAGACCGTGGTCACCGTGCTTTGGGAACGTGAGCGGTGCGAGAGACTGAGGGAGCTCTTCTATTCGAGATCTTGAGGTGTTGTGGCTTTTGTAATTGATTATTAATAAATTATTTCATACTTTTCGTTTGAAAAAATATTATCTCAGGCCGAGTACAACTTTAGTGAGTGCGTTGCGCACGTTTCGTTAGTTTTTTAAGGTCTGATCAAACCAACGTTCAGCCTGCGTCACAATGAGCAGTTTTCCAATAGGTATTTAAAGCATTCCTAACCACTCCCTAGATGGCGCCTCGACAATTTTGGTAATTGAAAACCGCTTGAAATAGGTTCTTAGCAAAGAGGATATAAACACTGGGTACGTTGTATTGGTTAATATTGTTTTTATCAATAGTTTTTAACCATTTTAGAGGTTGTAATAAATTATTACAAACAAAGCAAAGATCAATTGGTCTGAGTCAATTCGTTTCATGGACACTAGGATCAAGAATGGAGACAATACAAATCACAGATAATATGAAAGGTTTGTATTAAAATACATTTCGTTAAACCTTTTGTTAAAAAATTACCAAAATTGTAGGAGCGCCATCTATTGATTCTTTTTGAAACCAACTGACAATACCTACTGGAAAACTCCTCATTGCATTGCAATAAGGAGTTTTCCAGTAGGTATTGTCAATGAGGAGTTTTCCAATAGGTATCTAAAGCATTCCTAACCACTCACTAGATGGCGCCCCGACAATTTTGGTAATTGACAATCGCTTGAAATAGGTTCTTAGCAAACAGGATATAAACACTGGGTACGTTGTATTGTATAATATTGTATTTGTTAATAGTTTTCAACTATTTTAGAGGTTGTAATAATAATGGAACATAGTGCTAACTTCTATAAATATTTATTATTACACTTCGTTCAACCTTCAACAGTTATGTTTATATTAATAAACATTATTATTTTTAAGTTTAGTATTATTTGGTGTGTGGTGCCGCCACCTCAAAGAATAGCACCACCCCATCTCTTCCCGTGGGTGTCGTCAGAGGCGACTAAGGGACAAATCCGAAAGGTGGGCAGCAGCAACTTTCTGGGTAGATTTACATCAACTGCACTGCGATCTCCAACCCGCCTGCCAAGCGTGGAGATTATGGCAATGACCTCCTCTTTCGTGGGAGAGGCCCGAAGTCCTGCAGTGGACTGTTATGGGCTGTGATGATGATGATGATGATGATTATTTGGCTGCATGAAATCACTGCCACCATCATACAGATTAAAAAATTATTACCAAAATTGTAGGAGCGCCATCTATTCTGAGTTCTGAGTTCTGAGTTTTCCAGTAGGTATAGATAGTTGGTTTCAAAAAGCATCAATAGATGGCGCTCCTACAATTTTGGTAATAATTTTTTAATCTGTATGATGGTGGCAGTGATTTCATGCAACCAACTAATACTAAACTTAAAAATAAAATGTTCATTAATATAAACATTTCTGTTAAAGGTTGAACGAAATGTAAAAAGAAATATTTATAGAAGTTGTCATTATGTTGCATTATTATTACAACCTCTAAAATGGTTGAAAACTATTGACAAATACAATATTATCCAATACAACGTACCCAGTGTTTATATCCTGTTTGCTTAGAACCTATTTCAAGCGATTATCAATTACCAAAATTGTCGGGGCGCCATCTAGTGAGTGGTTAGGAATGCTTTAGATACCTATTGGAAAACTCCTCATAGAGACCAACATTCGCTTCGACCAAATTGGGAATAAGTTAAGTCAAGCTTTTGTGCTCTGTTTTGAACACTCATCGTACGTGACTAAACGCTTTGTACTCATGTTTTTGTTTTAATTTAAAACCAAAGTATAGAGTGCGTGAAGATAATGAACTGGAACTAAATTTGATAGTCTAGTAAAATTGCAAAGACCTTACGCAGTAAAGAGTTTATTTTATCATTAATTTATTCGATATGACGCGCACTCTAGTAAATTTATTCGCATTATGTACGTCTGAGACGTACTGTCTCATATCTAGCCTATAACATAATAGGGGATTTTACAAACATTTTGGGGCTACATTTTTGTAGAGGTTGCAACATGGTACTTTGAGTCTTGTAACGTAACAAACTGCCAAACTGTTGTAAAATAAGGAATGCTCTGTTAGAGGTCAGTAGCAAGCTATTTTATGAGAGATTAATTGGAGGTCGGTAGCCGACCCCTTGAGCAAAGAAAACAAAAGAATCAGGGTAGTGGGTATGTATTCAGTCCATCTGTAATCTACTTAAAACAAGGAATTTATCAAAAATAATCTACAAAAGCACAAACGTTATAAAAAAGAGTTTGTCCACATAACCTTCTGTCCGGGCTGGCGCACTTATTTCACTTTTCAACGCAGACCGAAAGTACCGGTTTGTGAACTGGTTGAGCGACTACGTCAGCTTGGGATTCTTATAGGAGTTGGTGGTTCATGCGACTAGGTGCATACCTTTAGAACTGGGTCTTCGGAGATAGAATGTGATGCTTCATAGCATATACTTTTTAGATTTATACCGCACACATAATAACTTTTGGCGATTTATTATCTCAAGGTAACGTCACGTTATAAACTATTCACCTCCAAGGCCGAAGGCTGGGAAAACAAAACTGAACTGAATCCCTCTCTGCTTCCTCTACTGAAGGCTCGGGTCCTCGTTTAAAAACCTTCTGGAACCATTTGGCACAAAGGAAGATAAGATCTTGTTGGCCAGTAGTCATAGTCAACCAGCCAGTTCCCGAAATGGTCCATATTAATTTTACGGACGGTCTGGTGTTCGACAGCCAAGAATATAATTCATGCCGACCTGATGAGGAATTGGATCCAGCAGTTATCTAGAATAAGAGAGGCACAAATAGATTAAAATCTCCTTTGACTATTAAAAATTTCACTTGTCATCAAATGACATGACAAGAGTAAAATAACAGAAAGAACCCGCTTTTAATAAAAATGCGGATTTATGTATATAATTCGTATTGGAAACCATATATAAATCAAACCCCATCGAAACAAACAACCCTCCGAAGCATTGGGGCCCGTCCGGATCCAGAATATTTAAAAAAACAAGAAGTTACGAAGGTAAGAATCCAGACACACGCCGTTGCCCCCTGCTTTTCATTCGGAAACCATCATTACTTTTATCATTTGGGTGTCTATATATCACAAGTACATTCCCCAAAATCTATTATAATCAAAACATTAATAGAACGTAGTAATCAACATAGTCTGACATACAGAATAAACTTAATTTTCCAGGGAGGAATTATGGACAATCAGAGCCTGAAGGGCCAAATCCAAAGATACCCATAAAAGGTGACAAATTGAAAATAAAAAGCATCAACATGCTACACAAAAATGTGTCTAAAAGTCCTAATAACTGTAAGTACTAACACAAGTCAAAGCAAAACCCTATATGCTATTATATTCAATTTAAATTAAACACATTAGTAAAAACGTAGTTACATCAAATACAGAATTAACATATTTTCCAGGAAATAATGATTGACAATCAGAGCCTGAAGGGCCAGATCCAAAGATGCCCATAATAAACTAATAAAGGTGGAAAAATTAAGAATAAAAGTGTCAACGTGTTGAAAACAACGTTTAAACAGGAGTCCTCATAACCGTAAGTATTACATAAGGCAAAGTAAGATCCTACAGTCTGTCCCTTTAGGGCATGGATCCCCAAACTATTTTGGACAAGTGACCCCTTTTCCAAAATGAACTGTTACCTCAGACCCCCATGGCCAAATGACCTACTTTCAAGATCAATCCCCTTATTCATAATGGTCCGCTAACTTAAAACAGCTGCAACAGAATGTTATTTTTCATTCTGACTTAGGTCAATAGAAGAAGACAGAGTGAGAATTAGCAATGCTTTAAGTTAGCAGACTATTATAAATAAGGGGGCCTATCTTTAGTTTTTTCCTATTGATACAAAATACCTAGGTACAAAGATACCAATTGGAAAACTTTGCACTTGGTTAAGTGAGTAAAGTTGACTTCATTTTTTCATCAAAATTTAACAAAATAAAAAGACATACAATTCAGTAAATATCAAGTTTAATTTATAATGATTATTACAAATTAAGTACTTAAAGAATCTTAAGTAGGTAGGAAATTATATTTAAAAAAGTATTAATTCGCAAAGAGAAAATAAAACATTCAGTGTGATGTATGAATCTGGTGACTATCTACCAATCTAGCTACATCCGGTTCAATATTGGTAAGTTGTAGCCTTAAATCTCCACGTTCGTTGATTTTCAAACGGTTTCTTTGTTTCGTCAAAATGTTTGTTACCACACTGAATCTTTTTTCAACTAGGTATGATGATGGAAAAGCGATTAGGTATTTTTCAGCAATGTTTCACAATTTAGGATACTGTGTTTCAATGTTGCGTTGCAACCAGAACTTCTGGTAGCCTTGGTTGAACTTCTGCTTAAGCTCTTCGTCTGCGCTGATGGTAATCAACTCTTCTTGCATTATCACATTGGCTTCTTCTATGGCTGTAGTATTGTACGGATTTATTATCTATTAAGGAATTTGTAAATTTAAAAGATCCTCAAACCTCTCCGTAAAATCCTTGTGTAATGCGTCCAAGTGAGTGACATATAATAAAATGTCATGATATTGAAGCATTTTTGGTAATTTTGGCAAATGCGGAAACAGCGAATATTCTTTTCTGCCTAAATTTAGTTTATAAAGGATTAGTTTACCCACGAAGGCCGATATTATTGATTTTGTTTTAATCAAGTTAAGATCGTCACCCTGCAATTGCAAATGAACTTTGTTGAACGTTCCAAAGATAATAAATATCTGTTTTACAATTGTTCAGATTTTCTTTCAAATTTGGATCAATTCAATTCAATTCAAATAAATTTTATTCAATATAAATATTTTCAGAATACACTTTTTGAAAGTCAGTAATAAACAACATAATCAATTATCAATAATAATTAATTGAAATTAAATACACATCACAAAATACAAAATGCATGTATGGTATGGCTACCATGTGTATAGTCATAAATATGTGACTTACTTAATATAAAATTTAAAATACCAGTATAATGTCATTATGTGATTATAGAAACTGAATATTTCCAATAAACAAATTACAAAATTTGGCAAATCAGTTTCTTAAAAATTCGCATTATAGACCATCAAAATACAACAAATGCAATATAATATAATTAAATTATCTTAATAAAAATGTCACGTCATTAAAATAAAATATCACATTAATCAAAATTAAAACAGCATATCAAATAAAATTAAAATGTCAAATAAAATTAATAAAGTCAATTATCAAACAAAATCATAAAACAATTACTTTTCCCAAGGTTTTTTATCCTCAAGATAATCCTGTATACTATAATATGCTTTTTTAATCAGTGACTGTTTTATATATCCCACAAATGCATTGTCAGTCATATCCAACACGTATTCCGGTATTTTATTATAAAATCTAATACTATGCCCCACAAAAGATGTATTTACTTTTGTTAATCTAGTTCTGGGAATTAGCAGTTTGTTTTTATTTCTTGTGTCTCGGTTATGAGTATCCTTCGCCTTTGTCAATGATGCAATGTGTTTACGAACATACATTAATTTTTCATAAATATACTGCCCAGGAAGAGTCAAAATACCTATCTCTTTAAAGATTTCTCTTAAAGATATCATAGGACCTAATCTATATATATGACGGATCACGGTCAATAGTATGGACTCATGTGGTCAATAGTACGGACTCATGACGATGAAAACGGAAGTGGGAGTGCGCCCTCTGGTGGGGCGTGCTGACAGAGTCTCGACGGCACGACTCGGGCCGAGTGGCGGCCATTCTTGGCGCGACCGCCGCCGAGGAGTGACGCGTCTTGAAACTGTCTCCACATTTCGTTTATAGAAAGTATTATTTACGTTTGAAAATAAAGTAATTTTAAAATCACTTTTGAAATAAGAAAGTTAATCACCTCAACTGCCTACATTGTGATACTGCTCTGATTTCAAGTGAAATTATAAGTGATGTGCAAAAATGAATTGGAATAAATACAGTGGAGTAAATGTGAACCTTTTCTTTAATTTATATGGACGATCTAATACTGATATCACCACCCTGATGACAATGATCCTGATACACCCTTTCCTTCACGCGACGACATCAGAAGCGGTGATGACGAACGCAACGCCCAAGAGATGGTATGATGAGAAGCGACAAAGAAAATGCAGATAACGCTTTGTGGAAGCGTAATAATAAAAGGAAAGTGATTACTCGATCCAGTTTAATTGCCTACATTAAAATATAAAATGATTAAACTCGTTCAAAGCGCAGCCAAGAGTCCAAACACCCCGA
Source organism: Blastobasis lacticolella (assembly GCA_905147135.1). NCBI lineage: Eukaryota > Metazoa > Arthropoda > Insecta > Lepidoptera > Blastobasidae > Blastobasis > Blastobasis lacticolella. The sequence continues at coordinate 266,974 of LR990066.1, forward strand.
GATATAAGACAAAGACTTCATCAGACAGATTGGGGGATTTATAAAGTAAACAACAAATCATCTGTACCAATTGGTTATGGTCAAGGCAGACCTCGGGCCTTCGAGAGCACCATTGGGATATTGACACCATTATTAAAAATCGAGTGAAACTTACTATGGACGGCACTTTGGTATGTGTTCTTTGTTTTTGCGAAACTTAATTTAGATTACTCATGTAAAATATTCCCCTCTTTTAACAAAAAGAAATAGTGTTAGTTGAATAATTTGCGTAGTTCTAAATTAGCTAGCTAAAGTTTATTCAATGAAGTTAAAGTAAATGCTTAGATTTAGATTCATTTAGCAGTGTGGTTTGACACCACAATTAAATTAATTGCTTAAATTTCTGCAGATAAATAAAACGATTATTATTTTTTTATTTTTTAAGTTTTACTAATACAATTATTTTCTTCTATTGCATAACAATGGTGTACAACGGTTCGCTTCACCTACGAGAACAACATTGCAATGCAACGCTGGACTGGTAGCCTCAACGTGATTGTTTCAACATGGGACGATGGTAGACAATCTGCGAGTGTTGCGTACATGACTGAGAAATGATGTGATATTGACAGTTCCTCTTTATCTGGTGAGTCCTATACATAATTATTATTTTGTAAAAACCTGTGCTGAAAAGAGGCTCCCTAGCAGATTTTAAGAGTTATTTACTTTGATAATTCAGAAAAGTATTCTGACAGAAACACTATTGATGCCCTTAGTAGAGAGAAGGGCAGGTTAATTTGTATCTTTAGTGAAACTACAAATAGAAAGAATGTAAACAAAAAAAAAAGAACGTCATTTATGGTCAGTGTTACAAATTGTTGGTAAAGATGTCAAAAACTACTGCCAAGTTTAATAAATATTAGCTTTTGCGGGTACCTATGTCAAATAAAGAATTATGTTAAATCCCTCTAAATGTTACAGTACACTATGTTAAAATTAAAAAAGTGACATTTAATCTAAGATTATTTTACCATCTTGAAACACGCTATGATTTAACGTATTACCAACATCACGTCAGTTATCGGAAAACAAGAATAAGAAATACTTGAAAGCATAGTCCTATTATTTTTATAAATTGAGTATGTAAGCATCGTTATGGTGGTACTGCTGCTGATTGACTTCTTCTTTATCGTTACCTCACTGCTGAGGATCGTGACATCTTCGGAGTTTGTCTCCATCGGTCGCCTGATGTAATGCGACGTTGACGGATGTATCGTTCAGATATTTGGTCCGCCCATCTCTTCGGACTTCGGCCTCTGGGTCTCTTGCCTTCGACTTTTCCCGTCACCATAAATCGTTCCAGATTGCTGATTAAGTAAATATTTGATAATAACAGTGTGGCAGGGATGCCGTAGCAGTGAGTTTGTGGAACAATTAGCTGGTGTACTTTAGGATGTTGTATCTTAGAGATAGGATAGGCTTCGAATGTGCAAAATTTCAATAATGACCCAGTAAAGATCTCCGCGATTTCTGTGCGAGCGGGAGGGTGCCAACATGCATCGAAAAAAAAAAAAATTGTTAGCGTGTTTGTTTACATTTAACAGGAGACATTCGAACGAACTTTTCCATATTTCAGTATGTTTGTTATTGTGGTCGTAGTTTCCGAATGTTATAGAAGATATCCGCGGTAACAATGGGATCACTCATATACGTTTCTTTTAATACTACAAAACGAAAAAAAAGGGGTAGTTTGGTTAGTAATTTAATTTTATGTTGGTATCAAGTTATTAATCGAAAGAAAAAGTAAATACGAGTAAGTGAACTGATTGACGGTAGATAATTTCGATTTATGTTTTGAGTAACTAAAGATAAACCTGTGACTTAGTTCGACCGAAAACCATTTGTTCTATGTTAATATGACTTAGTTTGACCTGGTTAAAGACTTTGTTAGACGGATCTATCCAAGAAGCTAACTCAATATGTGACATCTATCGAGCCGAGGTTTTTATAAGATTTATGTGATAGTTTTGTTTTCTTAAAATTTCGTAATTCGCATCATCGGATGGAGGTGATCGTGTTTTATCACTGATGGTAGGCTGATGGAGCCTATGGGAGAATTTTATGGTTGCTTACCGGCCTGATGGAGGCTATGGGAGCGTGGCTAATAGAAGGTAGTTGTTTCAATCTTGAGAAAATGTTGAACGATAATGATGTTAAGAAAGTCCAGATATTTTGGTGATTGTTCAATAGTCGGTTTATTAAATTAACTTTAGCTCCGAGTACTGAAATTTCCATGATTACCGATATAAAGTAACTTTTTCGAGTTCTGTTGTTGTACCAGTAAGATGAGGCAGTGTAAGCAATGATGAGATTTTATATCCTTCTGCCAGTACAAGTTTAGTAGTACCGGAACTGTTGTTGAGGTCAAATATCCTGATTTATTTGGCTGACTTGGAGTGGCCTGGAAATCATGTGTGGGATAGCCCCGAAAATCTCGATGTTGTGGCTGTAGATGGCAAATTTAATGTTGTAATTTTTTTTTTAGAAGGCGTCTGTATATGGGACACCTTCATTATTACAATCATTGTTAAATCGTTTCAAAATGGGAGGCTAAAACATAACGTAAACTCTAAATAGAGTATAGTTGTTCGAACAGTTAAAATTGATGACGATGATTATTACTTGTTTAGTTTTGGTGTGGTAACATATGAACTGGATGGTAACAACTTACCTATGACTGGCGTAACAGATAAACGTGGGAGCTTCATATTATTAAACTCCTGATTTAGTTTTGATATTGAGCAGTAGAGATAATGTTGTTTTTGTAGAGATATCACCGTGAACATTTGTTCGGGTCTGTGACGATTACTTGTTATGTAACTCGTGGATCGTTATTACGTGTTATGATAGCAGATATGACTGTGTTACCTATCACTGACTAAGTGCAGATTTGGTCGAAGAATTGACCACGAGCTGAGAGTCTATAGACAGCTATTAGTGAAGTAAAGCGTGTTTAAGTTACTACTTCATGATTTCAGCAATTTCATATAAATAAGTATACTGTATAGTCTAGCAGTGGCTATATAAGTACGGCTACTACAGTGGTGCCCCTATATTAAAGAATAGAGGTACTTATAGATTACTAGAGTCTATAAGTACCTACTGGTTTAAAAAATGTGACGAATGAACAACACTGAGCTTATATGTTGGCAATGTTTATTAACGCCTGGGTGGCTCCCGCCTGTGTGGCTCCCGCCTGTGTGGCTCCCGCCTGTGTGGATCCCGCCTGTGTGGCTCCCGCCTGTGTGGCTCCCGCCTGTGTGGCTCCCGCCTGTGTGGCTCCCGCCTGGGTGGCTCCCGCCTGTGTGGCTTCCGCCTCTGTGGCACCCACCTGTGTGGCATTCCGCCTGTGTGGCATCCCGCCTGTGTGGCATCTCGCCTGTGTGGCATCTCGCCTGTGTGGCATCCCGCCTGTTTGGCATTTCGCCTGTGTGGCATAGTCTGTGTGACATTAAGTCTGTGTGGTATTTAGCCTGTGAGGCATTCTAGCTGTATGGCATTTCGCCGGTGTGGCATTTTTATGTGTGGCATTTTGCCTCTGTGAAATTTACCCGTGTGTGACATCTTACCTGTATCGTGCTTTGGTAGACGTGACACAGGATATATGATGAATAAACTCATACTTTGACGATTAGAGTGGCACTGACCAGAGTGACACCCAACCTGTGTGGCACCTAGTCTGTGTGGTATTTCGCTTGTGTGCAGGTCCAGTTGCGTGGCGGCCTGGTTGCGTGGCGGCCTGATTGCGTGGCGGCCCGACTGATGGCGTCCGTCGTGTGGTGGTTCGTCGCCTGTGTGTCATTTCTCCTGTATGGTAACATTACTTATTCTTTTTAAATTAGGATGGCGCTGACGGATGACCAAAAATCATATGGCATTTAATGAAGGAGTGTTTCAATCCCACTCGAAGTAACATTGGGTCTTTTGCTGAGTACTGAAAATTTGATGTAGGTATGTCACATATTTGTAGTGAATCTAAGTACCTACAGTAATGGACGTCGGGGACGATACGCGAGCTCTGTGATTGGGGCTTGTTTCCCACTCAACAAGAGCATCAAGGGGAAAACACTGGTGACGATGATTAAACCTTCTTCATTGGTGGTAATTGTGATACGGTTTATGAACCGTCTGGTGTTATACCTTGTCACGCCTCTCTAATGAACTGAAGTCGTAGCTGAATTTATGTCGGCAACTTATGAAGAATAATTTATGTACAAGATGATGTTGTTATCTCTCAATCTACAGAAGTTTAGTATGATAAATGATAATGGACGTATGTTTTATGTGAAGAATTGGTGGGTTAATGCAGTCGTGATAGATCCAATCACATGATTCATAAGACTTATTTGGGTGATGTGTTGTGGTCAGAAGTGACCGAGCGAATATAGTACTGTGCTATGGTTTTCATGTTTCAGATTACACACGAGGACGTGTGTACAGCAGGACGGCCGTGACGGATCACGGTCAATAGTATGGACTCATGTGGTCAATAGTACGGACTCATGACGATGAAAACGGAAGTGGGAGTGCGCCCTCTGGTGGGGCGTGCTGACAGAGTCTCGACGGCACGACTCGGGCGGAGTGGCGGCCATTCTTGGCGCGACCGCCGCCGAGGAGTGACGCGTCTTGAAACTGTCTCCACATTTCGTTTATAGAAAGTATTATTTACGTTTGAAAATAAAGTAATTTTAAAATCACTTTTGAAATAAGAAAGTTAATCACCTCAACTGCCTACATTGTGATACTGCTCTGATTTCAAGTGAAATTATAAGAGATGTGCAAACATGAATTGGAATAAATACAGTGGAGTAAATGTGAACCTTTTCTTTAATTTATCTGGACGATCTAATACTGATATCACCACCCTGATGACAATGATCCTGATACACCCTTTCCTTCACGCGACGACATATAGATAGAACTGCTCACTTTTGTACATGTGAGGCTATCTTTTGTTTGCGACAGCTGCAGGAAAAAAGCAGAGAGCAGGGTCAGTCTATGTTTATGGCGTTTGTTGACCTAGAGAAAGCTTTTGATAGCATTCCTCGGGAAGCCTTATGGATGGTGTTAAAAAAGGTCGGTTGCCCGGACAAATTCATACGAATTATACGCCTTCTGCATGATGGTATGACATGCTGTGTTTCAGTGAACGGCGAGCTGACTGAGTACTTTCCTGTCAGCTGTGGTGTTAAGCAAGGATGCGTTCTTGCACCCACTCTCTTCGCTCTTTACTTTGCAGCGGTTGTCAACGATGCTCTGCAGAGAGTTCCGGCCGGCATACGTATTCGTTTCCGTACTGATGGAAAACTTTTTAATTTGTCTCGCCTTAAGGCGCGCACTAAGGTCTCATTAGATATAGTGACAGCAATAATGTACGCTGATGACTTGTGTTTCTTAGCGGATTCCCCAACTGATCTGCAACAGCTGATGACTAGTCTTGACGAATCGTGCAATAAATTCGGTCTCAAAATTAGTATTACTAAGACTGAAGTGATGGTAACAGGTGCGCAGACTGACATCCCACTTAATATCCGGCTCGATCAAGACGTCCTAAAGCAGGTGGAGAAGTTTAGGTACTTGGGAAGCACAATAACATCAAAGTGCGACCTGGATGCAGAAATTAACAACAGGATCGGTGCTGCGTCAGCAGCATTTGGTAAACTTCGATCAAAGGTATTCCGTTCACATGATCTGAGGCTGAAGACAAAAGTCTCTGTCTATATGGCGATTGTTCTGCCGAATTTATTGTATTCATCCGAGACCTGGTGCTTATATCGGAAACAGATTCGCGCTCTGGACAGGTTCCATCTTCGATGTCTCCGACATATTATGGGCATCCACTGGTCCGACTACATCAGAAACACTGAAGTCCTTCGGCGCGCTAACATCTGCGGTATCGAAGCCTATCTGATGCGAAGACACCTGAGGTGGTGTGGTCACGTGTACCGGATGCCCGAGGGTAGAGTCGTAAAGCACATCCTTTATAGTGAACTTCAAGATGGCACACGGAAGCAGGGCGGGCAGCTCTTGCGTTACAAGGATGTGCAAAAGAGACATATGAAGAGATGTTGCATAGATCCCAGTACATGGGAATCGCTGGCTGCAGACCGTCCAGGGTGGAGGCGTCGTGTGAAGCTGAGCATTTATACCCAAGAATACCGTCTCGTTGACTAAATCTAGCTTTTTGTTATTTAGGGATAGGTTTAATTCATTTTTAATTACGTTAGGCAATGAAAATCTAATACATTTTGTCTTACTTGCATTTAAAGTAAGACAATATATTTTTCTTGTAAACTTGTGAACTCCAACGCAGATTCAAAAATGGCTGCAAATCTTTCTAAGAAAGAGCCTCTTGATAGCCAGCGAACTTTAGTGTGCAGAAGTAATTGAGTAAAGACTTCGTCGTTTTCCTCACATAGCTGAGCAAATAACCGAGAGTTCAAAGAATTGCTTCGAATCTTGTTGATAGCATTACTACATAATAATATCGTAAAGACTTATGCATTCTAGGACTCAGCTTTTTTGCTACTAAATGCTGCCTGTGAATCATTCAGTGAATGACCAGTACTTCAGGCAGTTGTCGCTTTAAGTGAGCTATAAAACCACGATGACGACCAACCATAGAAGGTGCACCATCAGTCGCAACAGAAACAATGTTCTTCCATGGAATAGCTTTGTCAGTAAAAAAAATGTTCCACGGCCTGAAAAATCGATTCTCCTCTGCTATCAGTCTCTAAATATGTAGCAAAAAGCAGTTCTTGGCGCATATTTTCATCTTTGATAAATCAAACATATCCTAACAACAGAGCTTCATTGCCGGGTAATGTAGACTCGTCCAACTGGAGAGATAATCTGTTGGTCTGTAAGAACTTGCATATAATGTTTACCACATCGCGTCCCATCTCGTCTATGCGTCTCTGAACGGTGTTATTGCTCAAAGGTATTCTCTTTAAAATATCATGTGCGGGTTTGTGCAATACATTGTTTAGGACCTCCGCAATGGCTGGTAAGATAAGCTGCTCTCCAATTGTGTGGGGTTTCCCCGGCTTCGCTATTAGTAAAGATATATTATAGGACGCTCGTAAACCATCATCGTCTTTAATAGATGATGACGCAAACATCGATCTTATGGATGGCCTTTTGTCTAGTTTTTCTTTAAGTGCTTGAAAAAATGAGAAGGGCTTACTTTTTTTGTCAGCATGACTCTTGATAAGTGGTCATCCATTTTTGAAGGCTTCATGGCATCGTTACTGAATTTCATTACTTTTTCACATATGAGACACATCGGCAAGTATTGATTTGATGGAGATGCAATAAATCCGAACTTCAAGTAGTCCAAAGTGTCCAAACCGTATTGTCTGCATTTTTTTTTCGTGTCCGCTTCATAAAACTCTCAGTAATCCTGCTAATAACAAACTACCTAAATAAAAAACAATAATAAACTGTTAAATTTGCACACTATCTTATTTTAATCACACCCAGGTAATGGATTTTTGTTAGGTATTACTGACTTACTCATTGATAAACTTGGATACCTATATTAGGTAAGTAACTATAGTAGGTAATACCCTATCAGCATAAGAACGAAAACCAAAGCAAACTGAACACTTCAAAGTTTAGGTACCTACCTACTTAACAACTTAAGTGTAAGTAATTTTTACAAATACTTTTATACCTACCTATTTAAAATATGTTGTATGTTGTGTTTACCACTTATACAGTCACTTTACTTCAATTGATTTGGTCATTTAAAAACTTTGGAATCTCTTGAAATAAATGAGTTATTATCGTTCAAGCTCCAACGAATTTCAAAACGCAAATGAACTTTCAACCTAAGTGCAAGCTCGTTAAATAGTAAAATATCAGGAACATGTTTGGACTTGATCATGAATTCGTTCGTGTTAAATCGCGTAAGCGTCAAATAGAGAGCAAGTCAAAAGAATTGAGAATTTACATTACTATTGTTGTACAATGCTATTTCCTACAAAAATATTAATTATTACACGTAACACAACATATTCAATACAGTACCTACCTATCTTTAAAGTTTTAAATAAGAACTTGTGTTAATTTAATAGGGGTCGATTTTTAGACCTCGTCGACCCCCAAAATCAGTTTTCGTTTATGTCGACCCCTAGGAAACCGATATCGACCCCAAGCCGTCGATATCAACCACTTTGGGAATCCCTGCTTTATGGGAATACGCGCTTGTCATATCCATTTGATTCTTGATCCTAGTGAATACTATTTGCTCAAGGACGAATTATTATTGGTCCTTGTCTTTGGCTTAAAAATAATAATGTCATTTCCTTGTGTTGGTAGCAGTGAGCCGTGCGAAGCAAGTAGCGAGCGAGCGCTTATTTTCTTTTCTGTTGTTTTTTTAGCGAGACTTTTTAATTTCTAAAAACTAGACGCGAACCAGTGAGTGCCCAATTTGAATTGTTTATCGGTGTTCCGCTATGGTTGACGGGGCCCTTCCGGCGCAGGTCGGCTCGCTCACCGGCAACCCGTTTATTTGGCGGGACGGTGCGTGGCGTTCGGTGGATGTGAGTTCCCAGCTGGTGTACCTCTGTGGGGGGCAGCTGGTGGCGCTGGGGCGGCGCGCGTTGGCGTCCGGCCTGGTGCGGCTGGGCCCGCGGCTGCCGCAGCGGCCCAGGCGCCGGCGCACCCGCCGTCCGCGTCGAAGCCCGCCGCGCGCGCCGCCGCCCACAAGACGCAGCTGTGGAGTCCAAACAGATACAGAGCTTCTTAGCTCGACGCGGTGGCGGGACGCCGAGACGCCGCCCACACAGCAAGAGGCCCGCCCTACCGTTCCTTCGAAACAAAAAGCTTGTCCCACCGTTTCTTCCCGTCCACCGCCAGGTAAATAAACCAATCGTACAAATGTAATTTCTCTATTGCACTGTTAATTGTATAAAGAAATAAATTCAACAGGAATTATGCACGTTTAATGAGAAATTATGAAAATTAATGCTTACTCCTCGTTTCAATCATCAATGTTCTTCAGGAGTTGGTTAGGTGCGAGTGTAATTGCTTGCAGAAATGATCAAATTGTGGTGCTCTTTAGTAGTTCACGCGAACAACAAAAAATCAATTTACCTGAAGTGCTTAGAATGCAAATTATGAATATTTATCATCATCTCAGCATTAATATCCCAGTGATGCTCTCGCATGCAAGCTCAGAATCCAGCTTGACCATAATCCAGGATTTGGCAGATCAGGTTATTACAAGTGACTGCCATCTAACCTCCTGGCCCCTGTTAATAGGGGAACCTGACCTGATTGGATCATGGTCAGGTACACAATCAGTTGCCGTTATGATTGTTTATATTATTTATAATTGCAGTTTATGTTTTTGAAAGTATTTAGAGACGTAGACAGTTGGCTATCTAGACACTTAAAGATGAGTGTGAGGGGTAATTAACATTTACTAATATAAATTAGTACTTTATCCTTAAAAATAAAAATAAATCCATTAGAAATAATTTTGCTCTAACATTGATCCCTAACATGCTCTAACAGGTACTTGATCCCAAAATAAACTGCATGCATATATGGGTAACAAATCTGGATATGGATAGATTTAGAATCTGAGCCCAACATAGTTGAGGAGTGGCAAGGTTACGGGTATTCAAAGAAATGTTTAGTGCTGGCTATGAAACCAAAAGTTCGGTTAGCAGTCAGCACTAGAATTTTAGTTCCAGTCTCATCTAAGGCTGGACTGAGGCTGAAGAACAAAGCGGACACCGTGACAAGAGACTCGAGTGTACTAACCACAGTTGCCACTAGAGACACGAGCGTGCCGACCACAGTCACGACCAGCGACTCGGAAGGAGAGGTGGTCGAGTTTGATATCTCGCAGGAGCATGTTGAGATTTATCGCAACTTCCTCGAGCGCACTGCTTCTGATATGGATTTGAAGAGGTATGTTTGAGAATCAATTTTTTTTTATTTCTTAGTGCTGGTTTCCACGAGTGCATGATTCAGCAGATTATCATGCTCGGCGGATGACTACAGATGGCCACGTGAAGAGTGCAACAAACTTATCTGATTGGGTAGACAGACCTAAGTGTTGCCATTTTGAAATGTGACTTCGTTGTTAACAACGGCGACCTCGTCACCAGTTCAGATAAGTTTGTGACATGTCAGTGTTACAACGGATGACACACTTCCTTCCACGGTGCGTCAGAGTGGGCTGGTCCGCGTCCGTCTGCAATATCACGCACCGTGGAATCCTAAATGCGGAGTCTAGCTAGTAGAACTATACATTTTTTTTATTAGAATTACCTATACGATACGAAGAGAGTTAATTTGTTTAAATAAAAAAATGCCAATGCGAAAGTATCTTCCTATTTTACCTTTTCCTTTTTTGCGAATGCTAACTTAAATTTTTTGTGATCATGATAATAAAATTACATGTGGACAGGATTAATCAAACTTGACTTGATCAAATGCAATGAGTTTGGAAACAAATATCGTACCGTTATAGTACAGGTACAGTCTGTTTACCATTGTTGACATTTCTGGCCATCTGTATGGCGGTCAATAATCTGTAAAACTTTAGGACTTATGTTATTTTAATTGATTTGAATTTATCCTTTTCGGTTTGGGGATAGGCAAAATTTCCAATCTATCATTACCGGGTTTCCTGTTTTTCGTACATAGCATGTATCAACAAGTTTTTTTTTGTTCCAATTTATCTGTGCTCGACTCAGTCTTCATCCGATGTGTTCCATGAGAACAATCTTATTCATGAGTGACGGTCCAGTTACCACCATCCTGATACAATTCTCAAGAGCTTAGTCTCTTTGGTCAAGTTGTAAGATATTCCATCTTTTGAGTCTGGAGCTGATAGTTCCTTCCAGCAGGTTCCTCGCCAGTATGTTTGCATGTGTTTCCAGTTTGCTCTTGTACTTTTTGCTGCACTTGTTGATAACATCCTTCACAGTATCCATTTCCAGGTGCTGGTGTATTTCCTGGTTTCTCGTGAACCAAGGTGCATTGCAGATTGTTCGTAATGCATTGTTTTGAAAGCGTTGCAGGATCTCAATGTTGGAGTTGCTGGCTACACGTTGACAATGAATTTATCACTCCATCCCTGGGCGGTGTCGAGGGTCGTGTCTGCCGAAGGCGAGGAATACCTGGTTTGTCATCTACCCAACTGCCGATTTTCCCACCAACCACTGGGAAGGATATATCACTTTTAAGACACGAGTAAAAAAATGGCTTTTAGAGCAGTGCTTCTACACTCTAGAAGAATTTTTAAATCAATAAGTAGCATATATTTGACATTTATGTGAATCTATAGATTATTATGATAAATATACATTTATTATTTTAATTACCTACTATTTAATTGGGTAACACTTGACATTTTAAATTGTTATAACTTTTAAGACATTTTATTGTAATGACATTTATTATTTAATTAATCTAATTGACATTTTTATTGGCCTACAATATGCAGTAGGTACGACATGAATCTCAAATTACTTCTGTAAATTTTATTTATTCCAAATTGTACTGACTTTATTGTATACTTACTTACTTACTTACTGCGCTGGCTCAGCGACCCAAAGTGGATCTTGGCCTCCGACACCAGAGATCGCCACCTCTCCCTATCCTGCGCCATCTCCTGCCAATCGAGGATTCCTAGTGCGTGCAGGTCTTTCAGGACTTCATCCCTCCAGCGATATCCTATTGTATACCTACGGCATGATGATAATGTAACTAAATGACCTGTAACTATTGTTATCAATAAAGTATCTGAATCTGAATCTGATATATTGACTCTAGGCTAATAATGGTGTCAATCTTATCACTGCCATCGCTGTCGTTGACAAATTCGTAACAACAAAGCACAATTTTATGTTTTACATCTGCACCTACTTCACCATCCCACTTCCTTGTTAATTCTGCCGCTTTCCGATGTGCCGAGTACTGTTCGTGTGAGTTTGAAGATAGACTTCCGATAATGGCACCAGAGTTCATTCAAGGGTTATTTGTTTTCTTTTCCAAACGAGGCATTCGGTTCTCACTTCTGCTGAACTCTACGCTCAGCTCTTACTCAGTAAAGTCCACCCATGGCATCGTTCTGCAGGAAGCCATCTACTACATACGGCCATGACAGGTGCTGTGATCTTCTCGCTCGGCAGGCGGGTTGGAGATCGCAGTGTCATAAATATAACAATGGAAAACGCTGCTGCCCATTTTCCAGCCTTCGGAGACCCTAGATCTTTTGCCTCGAAAACATTAGTAGCCTTGTCCGACACCCGCGAGTGTAAGGGGCTGGTGCTATTCTACTCTGCCGGACACCACGCGGCCACGGCTGTCCGAACACCCATCATAATACGTCTCCCGCGTTCCAGATTCGACGAAGACGACGAGTACAAACAGCGGATGTTCTTCCGTTTCCAGCCGGTGGTCTGCGTCGCTCGCTCGCTCGGGATCGAAGCTCTACTAAGAACGGGCAGGACCAGGGCCCCCGCCTCGGAGTTGTGTGCGGAACACTTCGCCGCCCAGTTGGGGTTGACCCCCACTGCTAAGCGAAAAAGGGAGTCGGATAGCGATGAAAACTTGGATGTTGTTAAGAGGCGGTGAGTTGCTATTTTTTATTATACCACTAAGGTTCAAGTTCCAATCATTTTCGTTTTAAAGAAATATTTGCAGAACACACTTATTGAAAGTACCAAGTATAAACAATGTAATAAATTATTAATAGTACTTAATTGAAATTAAATACGCATTACAAAATTTCGACCATTCACAAATTCACAGAATTTACGACCTGAGTGGTTCAATGATCAACATGCCGGTCTGCCACGCAAGAGGTCCCGGGTTCGATTCCCGGCCGGGCAGAAATTGAAATGATGAATTTTAATTTCTGTTACGGGTCTGGGTGTTCTATGTATAATGAGTATGTATTTAAAAAAAAAAGTATTTAAGTAGTATATCAGTTATCTAGCACCCATAGCACAAGCTTTGCTTAGTTTGGGGCTAGATGGCGCTGTGTGAATTTGTCCACGAATATTTATTTATTTTATTTTATGTATGGTATGGCTACCATGTGCATTAGTACCTATGTGACTTATTTAATATAAAATTTAAAAGAATTTTCTTCTTAGAAATAAGTAGTGCCTGTCTTTAATTTTGTAATTTCTGTATACTTTATATTGTGTGCAATAAATTGTAAAAAAAAAAAAATAACGGTATAATGTCATTATGTGATTAGAGCAATTGAATATTTTTACTAAATAAAAGGTGGCAAACAAGCTTCCGGCCTGCCTGGTGGTAGGCAGTCACGGCAGCCTATGGACGAAACATAACATAACATACATACATAACGTGCCGCCTATATCCCATTGGGGCAGGCTGAGACCTCATGATTTCAATTCAATCTTTTATTTTTTAACCCCGACGAAGAAGGAGAGGTGTCGTCATAACTTTGACGCGGACACCTGTGACTCTATGTATGGGTGGAGGTGTGTGTCTGTCTGTGGCGTCGTAGCTCCCGAACGGATGGACCGATTATGATGCGGTTTTGTCTATTTGATAGTCAGATTAATTGAGATGGTTCTTATCTTTGTTTCATTAAAATCGGATAAGTAGTTTAGGATATAATTGAGTATAAGTAAACTTGTGGAGTTTTTTAGGAAAGGGGTGGAAAGATTTTTACGGTGTCGGCAACGCGTGGGTGATGCCCCTGGTATTGCAAACGTCCATAGGCTGCGGTGACTGCTTGCCATCAGGCAGGCCGCAAGCTTGTTTGCCATTATAGAGTAGTATAAAAAAATTGTCGCGGGTTATGCGACTTTTTCTATCAATCTAAGGCTACCCTTGCTATATCTATCCTAGGCTTTCGCATTTTCACAATGCACCAGATAGCGGCACTATCCAGAAATGACTGCTGTAAAGAAACGAATCCGTTCCAGCCAATGACAGACTTTTATCATTGACATTGATATTTTTGACCTCACGTTACAGAAGCTGCACTCTGGTGCACATTGGAATATCAAAAACCCTCGTTGCACGCCAAAAAGCGATATGGTCGATTTATGGTCTTTGCAATTCCAGATTATTTAACGATTAAATCAGTTTCTAGAACTGGCTTTATATCTTCTAATATATAAAATTCTCGTGTCACAGTTTTCGTTGCCATACTCCTCCGAAACGGCTTTATCGATTTTGATGAAATTTTTTGTGCTTATCCGGTATCTATGAGAATCGGCCAACATCTATTTTTCATCCCCCTAAATGTTAGGGGTAGTCCACCCCTAAATTTTTTATTTTATTTTTTAGACAAAACTTTTAATTTCTATTTTTTTATGATACAACATACAAAAATACATACAATCCTCAATTTTCACCCTTCTACGATCAACCCTTATTTTTTATGGCAAAACAACGTTTGCCGGGTCAGCTAGTAGATCATAAAATGGTGGTATGAGGTGGTACTAGAGGTCACGTTCTGTCTGTAACTAAATGTTGGGAAACGTACAAATAGGATGCGTACCCGCCGCCGCAGCGACACTGAGAACAAACCTCCGCCGCGGCAGGCCACGCCCACTCACCAGGCCCGGGCATCGCCGCCGGCGCAGCCCCATCGCCAGGCCACGCCCCCTCGCGACGCCGACTCTAGCCGGCGTGCACGTGCTCGCCAAGCCCCGCCCCCACGCGAGGCCCCGCCCACGCGGCTAGCGCTCGCGCCGCTATTGGTCGGGCGTTCGCGGGCGTCGCGGCCGCCGCCGCCACCTAGAGGGTGAGTATTGTGATTTTACGTAACGTACACTAGGGTCACTTCAAGGCCATAGTGAGTAGGCTGTGCCTAGGCAGGCATGCTCCATCTTCGGCCTAGCACTACATGAGGTGGCGGTCAAATGCCTGTCTAGGCCATGTATTAAAAAACCACGGGTTAATCATCATCACAGCCCATAACAGTCCACTGCAGGACTTAGGGCCTCTCCCACGAAAGGGGAGGTCATTGCCATAATCTCCACGCTTGGCAGGCGGGTTGGAGACCGCAGTGTTGTAAATAAAACAATGGAAAACGCAGCTGCCCATCTACCAGCCTACGGAGACTCTAGATCTTTTGCCTCGTAAACATTAGTCGCCTTGTACGACACCCGCGAGTGTGAGGGGTCGGTGCTATTCTACTCTGCCGGACACCACACGGTCTTCTAATATTTATAACTTAGGTACTCACTTGCTTTTCTCAATAAAGTTATAAGGGAAAGATAGTTGATTTTACGGTTGATGAAGTGGTTAATGTTGTCACACATATTACGTGCTTTGTTTGCAAGAAAATAGCATTTATTTAATTGCGTGAAGTGAGTGTTTAATTTAACCTCGCAAATAATTGTAACCCTATTCTTCTTTCTTTTTTTTTCACTATCCCACTAGAGCTCGTCTAGTTTAAAATGACGCGCCCCACTACTTAGTTAGTTGATTTCGATGTGTGAGTGCAAATATTGATGACGACACTTCATCTGTGTGCCAATGAACGACGCGTGCTCCTACGTTGGAGTCTCACCGGCAACTGAATGACCAATTACAACGGCATTTGTATATGTATTGCGTCCATATTTTAAACTTGCTTGTGTGCGTTAATGCGATATGCATACATACAAAACGTAACGCTTTTTTCCCGTTAGGGCAGGTTGGGACCACATAATTCCACTATGATTTCAATTCAATATTTTTTGTATATCTTAATTGATAGATAAACAGATTGAACACTACTCGGTGCTCTTACAGTGAGGGAAAACATCGTGATGTACCCTGCACATTCAGGCGACTGAATGTGCAACCATGATCCAATCTGGTCGGGTTCCCCTGGTAACGGTTATGGAGGTCAGGTGGCGGTCGCTCCACTGAAATTACTTGATCTGCTACCAGGGTAACCTGACCAGATTGGATCGTGGTTGCATACTCTGTCGTCTGAATTTGCAGGTTTCATCACAATGTTTTCCCTCGACGGAAGAGCATCGGTTAGTAATCAACTAATGTAGGTACATAACTCAGAAAATAGTCATTGGTACATGGCTGTAGCGGGATTTGAACCTGGTACCTTCTCGCTTACGAGTAGAATCCCCTAACCGCGCGGCCACTGAGGCTCTATACGTTTAGATCATATTATATAAGTCATTTCTGAATAAAAGTAGTAGCCTGTAACTTGAGAAATTGTAATCATTTTGAAACTTTTTCTGATCCCAATATATTGGTTTTACATTAATCGAAATAACATTTCGATTTAATACCTAATCTGTAGTGTAGTGTATCAAACCTGATCTGCCAAATCCTGGATAATTGAGAAATCGCACCCCGGGCCCTCGCGAGAGCACAACCGGGATATTAACGCAAAGATGACCACTGTAAAATAAAAGTTATTTAGTTATAAGTGCTCAATATTGCCTCCACCGCTCTTTAGATCTCCTTTGAGAGGGTCTAAGGTTGGCTGGAAGAAATCCCATTGTGGGATAAGCCCGCCTTTGCTTTGTTAAATGATATTTTTCTACCTACTGTATTTCTTTTTACATGCAATAAAGAGTTTACATACATACATACATACATACCGCTGCGTGCGGGATCCCGGTATTTTGAGGTTCCAATATACCATCACCAAGCAAATCCTCGTCCCCAGGGTCCCGTACTCCTCGCTGGAAGACCAGAGCATAGTGTCCTGGCTGTCGGCGAGCGAACGTCGCGAACGAGGTGTCAATGGGAACAGAATCTGGAAGGAGCTCCAGCGACAGTTTGGGAAGATCGCCGGACAGGGTGAGCACAATGTTCTGTACTTTTCGCGGTGAAGGGATAAGGCAGCCGCCAATATTGACAAGCGAAGATGGAAATGGGTAATTACCCACCTGACCGGGTCGCACAGTGATTCAGATTTGAAAAACAGTGGACATAGCAAAAAAAGACATAATTTTGACAAAAAAAAATTGCTGCCGATAGGAAATCTGATTTACAACAACATTTGTCATTTTAAATTTTTCGATAAATTGTGTCTTTAACTTGGTCAAAAAAAATAAAGAAAAAGAAAATGTATGGAGGAATTTCTTTTTTTTTTAATTTTACTCGAAGCCTTTAAAAGTGTTGAAACTGTAACCTTTTTTATATTATTATATTCATCTTTGTCTTCGTCCCCGTAAATTTTAATTTAATATTTTGATTTGATTTGATTAGTGTCGTGACCAAGGGTCCGACAGTTGATCGTCGGAAGTAATATATATACCGCGGAAGTTGGCACACTTCTCTAGCGCGATGTAGGACGGTCAGCGCCATCTATGTGCGGATGCTTGCCAACCTTGTGTTCGTGTACTCGTAATGTGAGTATTGTTGAGTTTCCCTATTGGAGCAATAGATGTCGCTACATACTTACAGGGTTTTAAGACTTTTGTGGTTATTTACTACACTTATATTATCATATTCATATTATCCTTTAATGCGTTTACTTTAGACTATGGCATGGGATCATTCGAGAGGTATATTAGAGGTCTCTTCTGATGTCCGTGGCCCGCGCGGCCTGCCAGTCTGCCGTATAACATAAAAAAGAAAAAAATCACTTCATATTATTCAGTTTGTTACCACGGTTGGTATTGTTCTTAGCTCGATATTTGGACGCAGTTGCATGATGTAAATACATGTAAATACATTACCAACCGTTGTAGCAAACCCGATAATTTGAATAGTGAAAGTGTGCTGTACTTGTTGCTTACTATGTTTGTTGCTTACTGGCTGGCCCGCCGTGTCTTCAATTCAGTTCATTTATTTTGACAAATATTAATTTACACGTCAAATGTTATTGTTGAATGCTATTACGATACTTGAGTAGTCATTATTCTTGAAATAATATAACAACAGAAAAAAAATCACAATCTTAATGTCATGAGAGTTACACAAAATAACATATTTTGTCCAAGGGAGTTAATTACAAATCCTTCCAAAAGCTTTCTTTTGAATTACTCTGTCTATAAGCATGAGAATCCATTCTGTAGTTTTTTAATTGTGTATCGCGAATAGACAGACAGACGCTATGTGGGACTTTGTTTTATAAGATTCAGTGATAGTGATGGCGATATTACACAGTTGCACAGTGTCCTAGTATTTGCAGCGCTGGGACTGCAGTGCCTTACCTCCACACTCCCCCTAGACAGTTTCATAGTATTTGCAGCGCTGGGAACGCAGTGCCTTACCTCCACACTCCCCCTAGACAGTTTCATAGTATTTGCAGCGCTGGGAACGCAGTGCCTTACCTCCACACTCCCCCTAGACAGTTTCATAGTATTTGCAGCGCTGGCAACGCAGTGCCTTACCTCCACACTCCCCCTAGACAGCTTCATAGTATTTGCAGCGCTGGGAACGCAGTGCCTTACCTCCACACTCCCCCTAGACAGTTTCATAGTATTTGCAGCGCTGGGAACGCAGTGCCTTACCTCCACCCTCCCCCTAGACAGTTTCATAGTATTTGCAGCGCTGGCAACGCAGTGCCTTACCTCCACACTCCCCCTACGCACAGTTTCATAGTATTTGCAGCGCTGGGAACGCAGTGCCTTACCTCCACACTCCCCCTACGCACAGTTTCATAGTATTTACAGCGCTGGGAACGCAGTGCCTTACCTCCACACTCCCCCTAGACAGTGTCATAGTATTTGCAGCGCTGGGAACGCAGTGCCTTAACTCCACACTCCCCCTAGACAGTGTCATAGTATTTGCAGCGCTGGGAACGCAGTGCCTTACCTCCACACTCCCCCTAGACAGTGTCATAGTATTTGCAGCGCTGGCAACGCAGTGCCTTACCTCCACACTCCCCCTAGACAGTTTCATAGTATTTGCAGCGCTGGGAACGCAGTGCCTTACCTCCACACTCCCCCTAGACAGTGTCATAGTATTTGCAGCGCTGGGAACGCAGTGCCTTACCTCCACACTCCCCCTAGACAGTGTCATAGTATTTGCAGCGCTGGGAACGCAGTGCCTTAACTCCACACTCCCCCTAGACAGTGTCATAGTATTTGCAGCGCTGGGAACGCAGTGCCTTACCTCCACACTCCCCCTAGACAGTGTCATAGTATTTGCAGCGCTGGGAACGCAGTGCCTTACCTCCACACTCCCCCTAGACAGTTTCATAGTATTTGCAGCGCTGGGAACGCAGTGCCTTACCTCCACACTCCCCCTAGACAGTTTCATAGTATTTGCAGCGCTGGGAACGCAGTGCCTTACCTCCACACTCCCCCTAGACAGTTTCATAGTATTTGCAGCGCTGGCAACGCAGTGCCTTACCTCCACACTCCCCCTAGACAGTTTCATAGTATTTGCAGCGCTGGGAACGCAGTGCCTTACCTCCACACTCCCCCTAGACAGTTTCATAGTATTTGCAGCGCTGGGAACGCAGTGCCTTACCTCCACCCTCCCCCTAGACAGTTTCATAGTATTTGCAGCGCTGGCAACGCAGTGCCTTACCTCCACACTCCCCCTACGCACAGTTTCATAGTATTTGCAGCGCTGGGAACGCAGTGCCTTACCTCCACACTCCCCCTACGCACAGTTTCATAGTATTTACAGCGCTGGGAACGCAGTGCCTTACCTCCACACTCCCCCTAGACAGTTTCATAGTATTTGCAGCGCTGGGAACGCAGTGCGTTACCTCCACACTCCCCCTAGACAGTTTCATAGTATTTGCACCGCTGGGAACGCAGTGCCTTACCTCCACCCTCCCCCTAGACAGTTTCATAGTATTTGCAGCGCTGGCAACGCAGTGCCTTACCTCCACACTCCCCCTACGCACAGTTTCATAGTATTTGCAGCGCTGGGAACGCAGTGCCTTACCTCCACACTCCCCCTACGCACAGTTTCATAGTATTTACAGCGCTGGGAACGCAGTGCCTTACCTCCACACTCCCCCTAGACAGTGTCATAGTATTTGCAGCGCTGGGAACGCAGTGCCTTAACTCCACACTCCCCCTAGACAGTGTCATAGTATTTGCAGCGCTGGGAACGCAGTGCCTTACCTCCACACTCCCCCTAGACAGTGTCATAGTATTTGCAGCGCTGGCAACGCAGTGCCTTACCTCCACACTCCCCCTAGACAGTTTCATAGTATTTGCAGCGCTGGGAACGCAGTGCCTTACCTCCACACTCCCCCTAGACAGTGTCATAGTATTTGCAGCGCTGGGAACGCAGTGCCTTACCTCCACACTCCCCCTAGACAGTGTCATAGTATTTGCAGCGCTGGGAACGCAGTGCCTTAACTCCACACTCCCCCTAGACAGTGTCATAGTATTTGCAGCGCTGGGAACGCAGTGCCTTACCTCCACACTCCCCCTAGACAGTGTCATAGTATTTGCAGCGCTGGCAACGCAGTGCCTTACCTCCACACTCCCCCTAGACAGTTTCATAGTATTTGCAGCGCTGGGAACGCAGTGCCTTACCTCCACACTCCCCCTAGACAGTTTCATAGTATTTGCAGCGCTGGGAACACAGTGCCTTACCTTCACCCTCCCCCTAGACAGTGTCATAGTATTTGCAGCGCTGGGAACGCAGTGCCTTACCTCCACACTCCCCCTAGACAGTTTCATAGTATTTGCAGCGCTGGGAACGCAGTGCGTTACCTCCACACTCCCCTAGACAGTTTCATAGTATTTGCAGCGCTGGGAACGCAGTGCCCTACCTCCACCCTCCCCCTAGACAGTTTCATAGTATTTGCAGCGCTGGGAACGCAGTGCCTTACCTCCACACTCCCCTTAGACAGTTTCATAGTATTTGCAGCGCTGGGAACACAGTGCCTTACCTTCACCCTCCCCCTAGACAGTGTCATAGTATTTGCAGCGCTGGGAACGCAGTGCCTTACCTCCACACTCCTCCTAGACAGTTTCATAGTATTTGCAGCGCTGGGAACGCAGTGCGTTACCTCCACACTCCCCTAGACAGTTTCATAGTATTTGCAGCGCTGGGAACGCAGTGCCCTACCTCCACCCTCCCCCTAGACAGTTTCATAGTATTTGCAGCGCTGGGAACGCAGTGCCTTACCTCCACACTCCCCTTAGACAGTTTCATAGTATTTGCAGCGCTGGGAACACAGTGCCTTACCTTCACCCTCCCCCTAGACAGTGTCATAGTATTTGCAGCGCTGGGAACGCAGTGCCTTACCTCCACACTCCCCCTAGACAGTTTCATAGTATTTGCAGCGCTGGGAACGCAGTGCGTTACCTCCACACTCCCCTAGACAGTTTCAT
Organism: Blastobasis lacticolella; assembly: GCA_905147135.1. Lineage (NCBI taxonomy): Eukaryota > Metazoa > Arthropoda > Insecta > Lepidoptera > Blastobasidae > Blastobasis > Blastobasis lacticolella. Next base: position 288,243 of record LR990066.1, read on the forward strand.
AGTATTTGCAGCGCTGGGAACGCAGTGCCCTACCTCCACCCTCCCCCTAGACAGTTTCATAGTATTTGCAGCGCTGGGAACGCAGTGCCTTACCTCCACACTCCCCCTACGCACAGTTTCATAGTATTTGCAGCGCTGGGAACGCATTGCCCTACCTCCACCCTCCCCCTAGACAGTTTCATAGTATTTGCAGCGCTGGCAACGCAGTGCCTTACCTCCACCCTCCCCCTAGACAGTTTCATAGTATTTGCAGCGCTGGCAATGCAGTGCCTTACCTCCCCCCTCCCCCTCCGCCCCCCAGAGCGATCGTGGCACTCGCTCCGCAACCGCTACCTCCGCAGCGTGCTGCCGGCGCTGCACCGCCTCGCGCTGCCGCTCGACACTGCGAAGAGGCTGAGGGCGCACGCCGCTATCGGTGAGACACGTTGTGCTATTTCATTTATATTTATTTGTTTAATACATAGTTTTACAGCAATGTGCATTCGGTTATAATCAGATACAGATAAAAGTGGCGCTGCAATTTGCAAATTAAATCAGTGAAGCTAAGAATACCGTACAGTAAAGCACTTATACCAACAAGTGAATTGGATACGGATAAAATACTTATATTATGATAAATAAACACAGTGATATCGTGTGCGTGCGTGAGTTTGTGTATGTGTGTGCGTGTGTGTATGTTCATGTATATGCCTATACCTGCCTTGACGACCTGAGTGAGTGGTTCAATGGTCAACATGCCGGTTCGATTCCCGGCCGGGCAAAAATTGAAATGTTGAATTTTAATTTCTATTGCGGGTCTGGGTGTTCTATGTATAATAAGTATGTATTTATAAAAAAAAATAGTATTTCAGTAGTATATCAGTTGTCTAGCACCCATAGTACAAGCTTTTTGGGTGTTCTATGTATAATAAGTATGTAAGCTTTGCTTAGTTTGGGGCTAGATGGCGCTGTGTGAATTTGTCCACGAATATTTATTTTTTATTATTTACCTACCCAAGCGATCACTGATATACTAATGGGAGTACTGACTTAGTGACCCCCATTGACACAATGAATTGGACACATGCATTGGGCACATGCCGCTATTAGTGGGATACGTAGTGATATACTGACGCGAGTACTGACTTAGTAATCCCCACTGACGTAATAAACCGTACCATATGAGGACAGCACTGACTCATAACCCCCCACTGACGCAATAAATTGAACTAACGCGAGTACCGATTAATTAATCCACATTGACGCAATAAAGTGTACTGACGCGAGCATGGACTCATTAACGCCTACTGACGCAGTAACCCGTACTGAAGCATCGAATTACTGACGCATTAAACCGTACTATACGAGGACAGCACTGACTTATTAACTTCCACTGATGCAATATTCCTTCCACTGATCCAATATACTTCCACTGATATATTGGACTAATGCTAGCACCGATTGATTAACCCACATTCATGTAATGTACTGACGCGAGCATGGACTCATTAACGCTTACTGACGTAATGAACTGTACTAATGCGAGTATCGATTAAGTAACCCACACTGGCGTTGCCGCTCGACACTGCGAGGACATTAAGGTCGCATGCCGCTATTGTTTTTTTTTTTTTAATGTTATACGGCAGACAAACAGGCAAGCGGGCCACCTGATGGCGCGTGGTCACCGCCGCCTATGGACATCAGCAACACCAGGGGAGTCACTAATGCGTTGCCCGCCTCTGAAGATACGTAATCGCATACTGGTGGGAGTACTGACTTAGTAACGCCTAATGACGTCATGAACCGTGCTATACGAGGACAGCGCTGACTTATTTAACATTCACTGACGCAATAAATTAAACGATAGCGAGTATCGATTGATTAGAATAGAATAGAAAATTGTTTATTGCCTTAGAGTTATATGTGGCGCCTTACTACTAACATAACGACACTTAATATCTATTACAATATTCAGTAACCGGATTTTTGATGAGTGATGGATTTGCTTGTATTAAAAATTTAAAAGATTTCGCTCTTTCATAGCCAAAAATATGAACTGTTATAGCAGCTAGCAAAATACCAAAAATATAATAAATTTATTTAAAGTAAAATATGTGTGTATGTATGTGTGTGTGTGCGCGCGCTACTTTAATGTACTGACACTGGCTCTGACACACTAACCCCACCTTCCACCAACTGTCCGTCCTTCAATCAGCAATGAACAGCGACCCCTTTCCCACCCCAGGCGAGATGAAAGCTCAAAAATCCCGTCGCAACTCGATCTTCGCGACCCGAACCGCACTCTCCGCCGCCCGCCACGCCACCAGGTCCGGCCCCGGCCCTGACGGCCCTGACGGCCCTGCCGGCCCTGGAAGCACTGGCAGTCCCGTCGGTCCTGCCAGCCCCGGCAGGTCCGCCCCCGCCAAACCTGCGTTCGATTGGTCCGGTGAGTATCTGTAAATCATTCAATATAATCCAAATATCTCTTGGTGAGTGGTAGATAATGGCCTTAAGTCCGCCATTCCATTCCTTAGCCTAACAACAACATATTAATTTAACATATTTTAATAATGTTTGATTCGTCAGAGCGCGCCATCTATGCAAATTTTTAAAACACTAGTCTTGAAAACGGCTCATTGTGTCCACCCATTTCCAGAATCCGAGGACGCCCGCCCCCTACGGCGGGGGTCCCCCCCGCTGCGGGCCCCCCCGCGGCGCCGAGGGGGGGCCGAGCCCACCAAAGCCCCAGAGAACAAGAAAGGTTAGTATATACACGTTGACAATACAAAGAGTATAACAGGCAGAGTTGCGCTGCCTGCAGACCCTGTGAAAACCTTTTTAATGGTAATGTTTTAGATATTTTGTGAGATACATAGCCCAGATTTGAGCCTCCTCTACATTAGTGGAGGTCCTGCAGTGAACTGTTATGGGCTGCCGGCATTGTAGGACGCGATCCGGTTCTGCCTGGCACTGGGACCCGGTCGGACTCAGGCTGGCACTGTCCGTTGTCCAGCCTACGGGGACTCTAGATATCATCATCACAGCCCGTAACAGTCCACTGCAGGACTTAGGGCCTCTCCCACGAAAGGGGAGGTTATTGCCATAATCTCCACGCTTGGCAGGCGGTTTGGAGATCGCAGTGCTTTAATATAACAATGGAAAATGCTGCTGCCCATTTTCCAGACTACGGAGACTCTTGATCTTTTGCCTCGAAAACATTAGTCGCCTTGTACGACACCCGATTGTAAGGGGTCGGTGCTATGCTGCTCTGCCGGACACCACAAGCTGATGGTGTGATGTTTTTTTTTTATATCATTTATTATTCACAAATTTTTTTTTAAACTTATATTAGAGCTCGTCTAGTTTAAAATGCCGCGCCCCACTATCGCATTAACGCACACAAGCAAGTTTAAAATATGGACGCAATACATATACAAATGCCGTTGTAATTGGTCATTCAGTTGCCGATGAGATTCAAACGTAGGAGCACGCGTCGTTCATTGGCTCCCACACAGATGAAGTGTCGTTATCAATATTTGCACTCACACATCGAAATCAACTAACTAAGTAGTGGGGCGCGTCATTTTAGACTAGACGAGCTCTACTACAATTATGTAAAAAACCAAGGAGGTTTGTGCCCGTAACAAAGCAATGAGTCTTATCTAAATAACATATAAATGTGTTGTGGCAACATTATTTATTTCTAGGTCTAGGTTAGTCTTTGCGTAAAACTGACGTAACTACGACAAAATGTAAATAGGTAGAAAAAGCACGTATGACAATTTCATAAATTTGTTGTAATAGGTTGATTCCCGGGTTAAGAACCTCGTGACTGCATCTCTAATCATACTTTTAAAATTTAAAAATTCAAAATTCAAAATTTCTTTATTGATTAGGACATTAAATAATAATAAATAATAAATATTCGTGGACAAATTCACACAGCGCCATCTAGCCCCAAACTAAGCAAAGCTTGTGCTATGGGTGCTAGATAACTGATATACTACTGAAATACTTTTAAATACATACTTATTATATACTTATTATATACTTATTATACATAGAACAACCAGACCCTTAACAGAAATTAAAATTCATCATTTCAATTTCTGCCCGGCCGGGAATCGAACCCGGGACCTCTTGCGTGGCAGACCGGCGTGTTGACCATTGAACCACTCAGGTCGTCAAAAAGGAGGGGGGTAGGAAAGTAGGAAGGAAACACACAGTGACACGCTGACCGCCCTATGGCCGCAGATAAACGTATCCCTCGCCAACCGCGACCGAACCGTGCTCGACAATGCCAGGCAGAGCCGGAACGCTATATTATATTATTTAGCCTTTTGAGTTCTTGGTGTGTGGTGTGGTGTGTGGTGCCGCCACCTCAAAGAATAGCACCACCCCATCTCTTCCCGTGGGTGTCGTAAGAGGCGACTAAGGGACAAATCCGAAAGGTGGGCAGCAGCATCTTTCTGGGTAGATTTACATCAACTGCACTGCGATCTCCAACCCGCCTGCCAAGCGTGGAGATTATGGCAATGACCTCCCCTTTCGTGGGAGAGGCCCGAAGTCCTGCAGTGGACTGTTATGGGCTGTGATGATGATGATGAGTTCTTGGGCAAAGTGTTTTTTTAGTTTATTCTTAATGTTTAGTTCTGTTATTGGGTGAATTGAATCGGAGGGTAGATTGTTTATGTGTTGAATTGTAAGTAGCGCCCGTTGTGCCATTTATTACCTTGCCTGGTATTCACAGTGTATTTCCTGTGCACAAACAACTGTTCAATGAAATGAATAAATTCTAAACATGGTGGTATTTTCCAGTGCCCCGCACTGACACCCCCGAGTCATATTCCGCCCTCACAAAGCGGTTCGCCCTTCGGCCGAGAGCCAGCCCCGCTACCACCCCTGGTTCCGGGAATTCCACCCCGGCCAAGGGGACTGTCCCACCTGGGGGCACTGTCCCACCTGGGGGCACCACCCCGGCTGCCAAGACTGTCCCACCTGGGGGCACCACCCCGGCTGCCAAGACTGTCCCACCTGGGGGCACCACCCCGGCTGCCAAGGTGGACCCATCGGATGAAGCATCGTCGTCGGGGAAGAAAAGGAGCAGTGAGTATCCTAGGACAGTGTATTTCCATAATAAAATGAAGTCCAAGTCCAGCCCAATGTGAATATTGGACCCTTACTATGAAATTGGTGATTTTTGCAAGTATATATTTTTGGTCATATATTTTTAATTGGACATAACATATCGAAATTATTAATTGATTTCAAAAATAGAGTATTGTTAGATCTCTAAAATTAAATAAAAATATTTTCTTAAGTTTTTGAAAATACCCCAGACAACTGATGTCGTCACTTTTGCCTCCTTAACCAGGTGTAATTTTATGAAGAAAGTAGTTATCACGACAAAGTGATACTTTGTCCTAAAGTGATAGCTACAAAGTTTTTTTACGTGAAATTGAAAAATTTATTAAACATTTCCGTAATTTTCGCCATACAAAATGCCAATTTTATAGGTAAGGATCTAAGATTAAAATATGTCTGCAATATCACTTCGACACTCACGACAAACTGTGCACAACACACAACAAAAGAGTGCGGCTGAAACTACAATAGACTGGCAGAAAATAAAATTACTCGTTCCTTGATGCCTCATTGTAAATGTGAAAGTTTGCTACATAAAAACTACTGAACGGAATTCGTTAGAATTTCGGAATGTTATAGCTTACGTCCAAGGATAAATTAGGCTAATCACGCAACTCTGTTGCTAACAATTTTCTGATTTCAATGATTGAAATTGTTTCTTTTGCGAGTCCATATCATAGATTGCATGGGTTCAGTTGCTAACGAAATTCCATTGCAACAAACTGAAACTATTAATCAGTCTTACGTAATCGCAAAAGTAACAATTTCAAACATTGAAATTGGCAATTGGTCATTGGAGTTGGCAACAGTTGCATAATTAGCCAACTCGTCGATGATTGCAGGCGAAAGCTATAGGTCATTCGCGATAAGAAAATAGTGAGTCATCGTAGTCCGCCGCCCCTCGACCAATCGGGTCGCAGCCAATTAGAAAGCTAAGTTCACAGTGACCAGTTGAAGGCAGACAATAATGATTATGAATACCTCGCTAGTTAGAATAATCAGCAAATACTACATTGGCTGCCAAGCAAAGGGATATCGTTGACTTTAATTTTAATTTGAAACGATTAAGTGACGAGCTGAGTGGTTCAGTGGTCAACATGCCGCGGTCTGCCACGCAAGAGGTGCCGGGTTCGATTCCCGGCCGGGCAGGAATTGAAATGATGAATTTTAATTTCTGTTACGGGTCTGGGTGTTCTATGTATAATAAGTATGTATCTAAAAAAAAAGTAAAAAAGTAGTTTATCAGTTATCTAGCACCCATAACACAAGCTTTGCTTACTTTGGGGCTAGATGGCGTTGTGTGAATTTGTCCACGATTATTTATTTAAGTGGAATTTTATCCACTACTGAAATTAATATTTTAAAAAAAAATTGATTGAATTCGATTCATTTATTTCAGAGTTATTATTCTATAATCTGTTAATAAATGAACAATGTAGCCTACGCTATGTTGGTAGATAATTTTCTGATGTCATAATATTCATATTTATGTTTGCACAGTAAATCAACTGTGAAAACATCGTTACTCACTGTTTTCTTAACGCGAACGGACTATAGTGCAGTGGACCATCGTTATAACGCGAATGTTATGGGGTGAACCGCGTTATAACGGGCGGCGCCCGTTTAATAAAAATAAACGGTTAACACATTTGTTCATTGTATGTACGCATTACTGTATTGCTTATTATTTTATTTACTAAAGAAGATTATAATAGAAACACTATAGCTTGTCTGAAATCTATGTATTTACTATAATATCCATTACACGCCAGCTCGGGCGGTCGTAGTCCCTCGCGTTATGGGCGAAGCCGCGTTATAACGCGCATTATAATTAGATATTGTATGTATTTATTTATTTATTTAACAATTTATTGCACACAATAAAGAAATACAGAGATATAACATACATATAACTGACACAACAGGCACTACTTATTTCTAAAAGAAATTTCTTCCAGCAGGCCTACAGAAAGGAAATGTTTAGCTAAGAAATGCAGATACGACGCGCACAATTAATGAATAATTATAAAATACATATGAATATGACTAATTTTTATATACTATATCAATAAATACATACATACTATACACTTAAATACTACTACATAATGTAGTTTATAATAATATATATGTATGTAGGTATATTTACTTATAATATGTGTATATATATTTGTGGTTTTATTGTGCACGTCTTATCGGCGTCTATTATATCATCTGTCTCTGGTAGGCCTGCTGGAAGAGATTTCTTTCTAGAGATAAGCAGTGGCTGTTGTGTCTTAATCTTCTGTTACATAACTGTATGCTCTATCGTGTGATCAATAAACTGTTTAATTAATAAATATATCGAGGGTCCACTACGTTATAAGCGAAGCCGCGTTATGACGAGGGACCATTGCGGTATAAGCGTAGTCGTCTTATAACGCGCGTTATAACGAGAGGCCACTGCGGTATAAGCGAAATCGTCTTATAACGAGGGGCCACTGTGTTATATACGAAGCCGCGTTATAACGAGGGTCCACAGCGTTATAGACGAAGTCGCGTTATAACGAGGGTCCACTGCGTTATAGACGAAGCCGCGTTATAACGAGGGTCCACTGCGTTATAGACGAAGCCGCGTTATAACGAGGGTCCACTGCGTTATAGACGAAGCCGCGTTATAACGAGGATCCACTGCGTTATAGACGAAGTCGCGTTATAACGAGGGTCCACTGCGTTATAGACGAAGTCGCGTTATAACGAGGGTCCACTGCGTTATAGACGAAGCCGCGTTATAACGAGGGTCCACTGCGTTATAGACGAAGTCGCGTTATAACGAGGGTCCACTGCGTTATAGACGAAGCCGCGTTATAACGAGGGTCCACTGCGTAACACGAGCGTATCTATCCGCAGCGCGATCGAGCGACATAAAACCGACTAGCGCCGCCCCCCGGCCGCGCCTACGGAAGCTCTACAACCCACCCGCGCCCACGTGACCCATCACTCGCAGTCAGCATCACAACGGAATGTATAGCGGAGGCGATTTTGCTCAATAGTTGTAGTAGGTGACTGCTTACCATCAGGCGGGCCGTAAGCTTGTTTGCCACCTTTGTGGTATAAAAAAAAGGTGTAAAAGATATTACAGTGGTCTCCGGTTTGCATGGTGGGCATCACGCTATAATTTATTGTCACAAATATAATGTTGTCGTCAAAGTGACAGACAAGCTCAGTTGATGGTGACCAATTACCGTCGCGTATGATCACTCTGTTAGACTGTGTGGGCAAGAAAACGTTGGTCTGCCCGTACACAGCCGAGCGCAATGTTATTTTATCAACCTATCCTTGAGTTTTTGTGAACCTCTATTGCTACAAAGTGGTTTTCTCTCTAACTCGATGTCGTAGGATAACCGACGGCGCCCTCACAGACATGTCCACGCCACGCCAGGTGGCGTGTTCGCCTGTTTGTCTGTCAAATGGCTTTTTTTTTGTTTTTTCTTGAGTGTAGTCGTAGCCAAAGCAACATCTAATAATCGAGCTGCACTTTTTAATTTATTTCAAAATAGTGTAGTTACATTTTTATTATTTGTCACTACATATAATAACTCTTTTAAGGAGAACAGGAAATAGATTCCCTTCATATTTAATTTATTTTTTAATTTTTATTCTATTTTTGCTTTTAACTTTAGAATCGGCAGTTGCAATTATTCAATCTTATGTAATTGCTATTTTAAGAACATTAGATTCTAAAGAAACTAATTATTCTTTATCACGTCAAGTCGCTGTGCATAATAAACAAGAACTGAACAATATTTGAAGAAGCATAATTTTATTTATAAGAATATTTGAGTTGCATAATTCAGGCTCGGATATGGTCCCAAGGAATTATGTGTTACTATGGGACTGGGCTTAAAGACTGTACATTTAGTGTCAGAAGATTAGTAGGCTGATTACGTAACGCTGTTACTAACAATTATCCGATTTCAATGATTGAAATTGTTACTTTTGAGATTACGATATAATCGATTCAATCGATTTCAGTTTATTGCAATGTTAGATCGATGGTAAGGAGTCGCAACAGAAACAATTTCAATGATTGAAATCAGAGAATTGTTGCCAACAGCGTTATGTAATTCGCCTTCAGGAATAACGATTTGATAATAAGAAACATTTCAAATTCAAATTTTATGTATGTACATAGGATACAATACATATTTGTAAGCTGCGTTCATGTCGAATTTGAACTTTGTGTCCTGACAATAAAGTTTAAACTTGATAGTTCGCCTTTCAATTCGATTCAGTGATATCACGTTAGCACAAATTATAAGTCAGCGTTCAAGTTGAAGAACAACGGAAGCTTGCGTTCTTGGATGTATTGGTGATTGCTAAAGTAGATGGAAATTTGGGTCACTCTGTCCACAGAAAAATAACACATACAGACAAGTATTTACATGCGACTTCTCACCATCACCCACGTCATCTAGATTCTGTGGTGAGCTTCTCCTGTGGCTTTTTGTTAGCAATAGGATAATTATGTAACTCTGTTGCTAATCATTATCTGATTTCAATTATTGATATTGTTGCTTTTGCGATTCCGTATCAACGATTACATAGCCTCAGTTTGCTGACAATGTTCCATTGTAATGAACTGAAAGTATGAAATCGATCATACATAATCGCTAAAGTTGCAATTCCAATAATTGAAATCAGACAATTGTTAGCAACTGAGTGAAGTAATTACAACCGAGCGCCTGGCGCGTGCGATTGTTAAAAAATATGTTTTGGACAAGTTATAGTGTTTTTAGTGAGCGGTAAATGGAAATAACACGTACTTAGAGTACTTAAAGTACATAAATAAGTATTAAGTTTACATAAATTGTCATTAATGTCGTGTATTGTGTCGTTACCCGCCGCCCTTTATAACCGGGTTAGTGTCAAACCAATCTGAGGAGATCAAATGATCTAAGATTTGGTGTAAGTCTAAGATCTGTCCGTTCTAATATCTATCAACTTCTATTGGATTACCTGAGTGGTTCAGTGGTCAACATCTGCCACGCAAGAGGTCCCGGGTTTGATTCCCGGCCGGGCAGAAATTGAAATGATGAATTTTAATTTCTGCTACGGGTCTGGGTGTTCTATGTATAATAAGTATGTATTTAAAAAAAAGTATGTAAGTAGTTTATCAGTTATCTAGCACCCATAACACAAGCTTTGCTTACTTTGGGGCTAGATGGCGCTGTGTGAATTTGTTCACGATTATTTATTTATTGATTTATCTTCCCTCATCTGTTATTCAGAAAAATCGTGCATTGTACTAAAAAAAGGTCTCAAAAATTTAAAATATGGGCTACTCTCATTCTAGTCCGTCTGTTAGCGCCGTGATACAGTCCTACGCGCCTATAGTCAATAAGCGAAATGTAAATCTTCACCTACATATCTCATCATCATCATCGTCCTAGCGCTTATCCTGGCCTCTGCCAGGGTCCGCTTTCCTACCCATTCTTCTCCACTCCGCCCGGTCTTCGGCATCCTCGCGTCGTAAGCCGTTGGCTCTCGCATCCGACTCAGCGATGTCAATCCATGGCTTCTTGGGTCGCCCGCGGGGCCTCCTTCCTGATGCCGGCACGTTCAGGCACCTATTCCCCACGTACCTTGTACCTACCTATTGTAATGAATTTGGTTTTTACTTATATATGTGGGTTAACTGCCTGTCCAATAAAACCACTGTTCAGATACCCATTTGACACATTGCTTATCTATAAGAGATACAGAGCGCACGCTGATTGGACTCGCAACTTTGTCCACGTTAAAATCTCAACCGTCTTCGTTATTTCATCCCCCACACCATCAATGGGGTTGCCATGGAGATAATCTACCCTCATCTGTTATTTAATCAAATTATATAGAGGTCTCGGGCGGGCAACGCATCAGTGACTCTCCTGGTGTTGCTGATGTCCATAGGCGGCGGTGACCACTTTCCATTAGGTGGCCCGCTTGCCTGTTTGTCTACCGTATAACAAAAAAAAAAAAAAAAAAAAGTCAAATGAAAGGCATTTTCCCCTATCCAGTAATATAGGGTTGTCTGGGCAAAACTTGGTCTGTAGAGAAATATTGCTGGACATTAATAAAATGTTCATTAGTAAAGTGCTGGCTTGGTCACATGTTGCGTAAGTCCCAATACCCCAAATATCAGGAAATAGGTGCCCAAACCTTCCGGTATCAGGATAAGGGTCCCGCGGAAGGCCCAGGACATAGACATAGACATAATTTTATTGGTAAAAAATGTTTACAAGTCATTATTTGTTGTTACATATAACATTAGAGTTATATATATAACATTAGATTAGAAGCGATGGATTGACATCGCCGAGTCGGATGCGAGAGCCAATGGCTCACGACGCGAGGATCCCCAAGACCTGGCAAAGTGGAGGAGAATGAGTCGGAAAGCGGACCCTGGCAGAAGCCAGGACTAACCACTCGGATGATGATGATAATTAATAAAATGTTCTAATCCAGGCAACCCTGGTTCAGACCAAGTTATGCCCAGGCAACCCTATATTGTTGAATAGGGGTAAAATATATTCCATTTGACATTATAACTCGATCAAATAAGAGACAAGTGTAGATGGAGATGTCCATGCAGTTCCCATAGTAGGGCCAGGGTGATATCGACGACGAAGTACCAATTGCAAATAAAATTCTGATTCTGATTCTGATTCTGATTCTGATTCAATATCTCCTAACTAAAAAATTACAACTTTTCAAGAAATGAAAAAAATATCTCACTTTTTTATTTTTTTATAGAAGTTTGTTTTTTAAAAGCTTATTCTATTAGTGTTTAAACTTACGAAAAATGGAATATCACACTTAAGTGTCTTGCCAGCACGTGCGAAATTGCATTCTGCGTCGATTGACATTAAAAACTAAAAATCGCCAAATTGGTACTACGTCGTCGATATGACAGTAGACAAAGACAAATCTTCATTTGGTCCAAATACACATTCAAAAGAATTAAAATGTGAATTTAGTAAAAAGGACAGAAAAGGAGAGGAAAGTGCGATGTGGTGACAGGCAACCCACTTTATTCTTTTTTGAATCATATTCTCTACGATCTTTTGACAAACACATGAGGGAAGATATTACCATAACCGGATATCCTCGTAGACGCGGTGTCGTTGGGCGTCGGCTCCGCCCGTTTACTGCGGACTCGACCGCCGGCGACGGTAGCAATATCCGGGTTGGGCGCCGTCCGGAAGCGCAAAACCCGCCGCCGCCTTCGCCACAGACCAGCTAGCCTTCGACAGCGCTTCGACACAACAGACTCGGATGCGGAGTCCGCAGCGCCCAAGACACGACGCTCCCATAACGATACGGAACGAGATCGGCGTATAGGCCTCAATAGCCTGTTTGAGGAGTTAAAGCTACAGATCCCGGAGATGCGCGAGCGGCGAGCGCCCAATGTAGTGGTGTTACGAGAGGCGACGGCGCTCTGTCGGCGGTTGGGGGATGAGCAGGCCCAAAGGGAGAGGCTCAGGTTGGCTCAGGATAAACTTATGGCCAAGCTACGGAAGCTGAGGTCTAAGGTCAAGGTCTAGGGTCAAGGATAGGAGGATTGCCGACGAAGCAATCACCGTTCTTCTTTCCTATCTGCTAAGAAGTGATCATGTTAACAGATAGGATGACTCAAATAAGAAAACAGATATTTTTATAGTTGACATAATGCATAGCAAAATGACGAATGGAAAATGATATGACTTCGCCTCCAATGTCGATAGAAGTTTCTCAAAAGGCGTACTGTAGTTGACCGCCATGAATTCAGATGGTACGGATGGAATCTTAGCCGATATTCGATAAATAGCTAAACTGTACCAATACTATGACAAAGCCTAGTATCCGTTCGGTGGATATCTGATCCCGAAGGTACAAGTTTATTGGTCATAATGTTTTAAATCATCGCGGTTATTATTACACATTTGAAGGGTATGTTCCGGGTTTCCTACCGCGTACCTTTGTTGACGAGTAGCCCGATATTTCGACACAGTTGCACGCATCATCCCCCCAGGAGTCAGGAGTCGTCCCGTGACCATGATGCATGCAACTGTGTCGAAATATCGGGCTACTCGTCAACAAGGTACGCGGCAGGAAACCCGGAACATATCCTTACAAGTTTATTTAGTTTAGGGATGAAGAGAATCTATTTCTAAATATGTAACACTCTTGCGTAGTTATTATGGCTAGCATTAAAGTATGAATGAATGATCTTTCTTCTATAACTACTCACTATGTCTACTGATGAGAATTGGTTCAGTCGTTTTTGAGTTTATCGCAAATAGACAGACGCGGCGTGGAACTTTGTCTAATAATATGTAGCAATATGTTATAATTTGTGCTGTTATTCCACTGAATCGAATTAAAGACGAGCTACCTATAGTTGTTCAGATGATTCTGAACTGTTTGTATCTAGTTTTAATGCTGCGGTCTGGCAAGTATAAATTGTCGCGTGGCAAAACAATGAACTAATTTTGATAGTACTTTTTTGGTATTTGAATAAAGTGTTTCGAGTGTAGGTGGTGCCACCGCTGGAACGCCAACTAATACTTGAGAGACTGTGTACAGTGTGACCAAGTGTGAAACGGGGTTCGAGCCCTGGTACTGCCGTTTATTCGTATGGCGTATACGAAAAACACATTCAGCTACAAATTTAAATCAAGCGAAGTCGCCCATTTTATTGCTTCGTTACTAAGGGTGATCAGGTCCTCCGGTAGTCCAGGGTAACTTGTGTTTGGGCAATCCAATAGTTTATGCCACATCGACTGAATTGGGGAACCGCAGGGACACTCCATCCAGAGCGGTGTTTGCAAGAGGCACATAGGCCATTGCCCGTGCTCAGCAGCCGTATTCACAATGATTCGAAACCGTTTCCGAACGATTCGACACGAAATTCGTGAGCGGCGAATCCGTGTCGATCGATTCGAAAACTGTTATTCAGAATCCCGATAGATTCCACGGAAACTCTACTCTCTATAACATATGAAACTTTCATCAAAATTAACTGAAACAAAATTTCCTAAGAACTTTTGCGGGGTCCTTAGTCGATTCCGTATCCGACTCCGATTTCCGAGCCATTGTGAATACGGCTACAGTACTGCCATGAACCGATGACTCAGTTATGTACATTAGTTGAACACTAACCAATACTCCTACGGTGAGGTAAAACATCGCGATGAAACCTGCACATTCAGGCGACTGAATGTGTAACCGTGATCCATTCTGGTCAGGTTGGTATGGTAAAATGTTAAATGGTAATTACCAGATCTGTCCTGGATCTCAGTCAAGGCAAGTCCCGGGCCATCGTGCGCGATATCTCAACCGGGACAGTAACGCCAACGTGATTATTATAATGTCTTAGTTTTAATTATGTCCGCTGCACAGAGTAGCTGTCACAATCGTGTGAACTAAATATGCCAAATTATTGTGATCGAAAAATGTTCTCTTTGTATATTAATACGAATGGTCCATTAGATGATAAGACTTATTTTTGTATAAATATCTAGTGCGTAAGGGGCATTTATTAACTTTATATCGTCTACATATGGTAAGGAATCTTTACCTCAACTAATTTATACGTAGAGCTCGTCTAGTCTAAAATGACGCGCCCCACTACTTAGTTAGTTGATTTCGATGTGTGAGTGCAAATATTGATAACGACACTTCATCTGTGTGGGAGCCAATGAACGACGCGTGCTCCGACGTTTGAGTCTCACCGGCAACTGAATGACCAATTACAACGGCATTTGTATATGTATTGCGTCCATATTTCAAACTTGCTTGTGTGCGTTAATGCGATAGTGGGGCGCGTTATTTTAGATTAGACGAGCTCTACTTACCTAGAAGTTATTAATTTAAACATATATCAACTTGCGTTCTATGGAAGGGCGGGACTTCCTGCTATAGGTATTTTACACTTAAAAGTAGGATCCCAACCACTGTTGTATCTAATTAAGCATGTTTATGGCAAATAAAGTTTAATGTTTAACTACAGACTTAAGCTGGGCTAGTCCTGCAACGCTCAAATAAAAACATCACATATGGAGCTGTAAGTAATGCTATCAAGATATACCTACACTATGGATGTAGGCCTAACACAAGTTGCTCTCGCGCGCGATAAGCGAGAAAAAGCGCGACATAGGTATTGCTATCTCTTTCGTCTTAGTATTGAGAGAAAGAGACAAACGCTCTCCCGCGGCGCGAGCTTTGTCGCGGACACACTTGTGCTAGGGCCACTGGTCAACACAGAACATGTAGATAAAGCAATATTTGACTAATGCGCTTATGAAATTTGGCTGAATTCAGTTGTCAAAATTTTGACATATAAACAAAACAGAATAACAAATCTTGACCAATGAGGAGTTTTCCAGTAGGTATTGTCAGTTGGTTTCAAAAAGCATCAATAGATGGCGCTCCTAAAATTCTGGTAATATTTTTAAAATCTGTATGATTTTGGCAGTGGTATCATGCAGCCATCTAATACTAAACCTAAAAATAAAATGTTTATTAATATAAACATAGGTAGATTTTAAAGGTTGAACGAAATGTACAAAGACATATTTTTATTATTACAACCTCTAAAATGGTTGAAAACCATTGATAAATACAATATTATCCAATACAACGTACCCAGTGTTTATATCCCCTTTGCTAAGAACCTTTTTCAAGCGATCAATTACCAAAATTGTCGGGCCGCCATCTAGCGAGTGGTTAAGAATGCTTTATATACCTATTGGAAAACTCCTCATTGACACTAAATTACACAAACCTACCCTACAGATCATAATTTTGCCCCAGTCCTAGAATACGTAGGCTGATACGTCGACCCAAATAAAGGCCAGCCCATTGTTACCGACGCTCCGCTGTTCAAAATGCGTGATACAAAAATGGACCTTATTTTATGGGCAATACACTTTGATTTGCTATTTGCTTCTGAATTCAAACGACTAACAAACGACGACAGCCAAATTAAATAAGCGCATAACCTGTATGTATTAACAGCCTAAATAGGGTTATTTATTTTAACCCAATGAGGAGTTTTCCAGGTATTGTCAATTGGTTTCAAAAAGCATCAATAGATGGCGCTCCTACAATTTTGGTAATTTTTACCAAAAGGTTCAACGAAATGTATGAATTTTAATACATACCTTTCATATTTGTATTGCGTCCATTCTTGATCCTAGTGTCCTTGAAACGAATTGGGTCAGTCAAATTATTGTTTGTTTTGTTTGTAATAATTTATTACAACCTCTAAAATGGTTGAAAACTATTGATAAATACAATATTATCCAATACAACGTACCCAGTGTTTATATCCTCTTTGCTAAAACCCATTTCAAGCGATTATCAATTACCAAAATTCTCGGGGCGCCATCTAGGGAATGGTTAGGAATGCTTTAGATACCTATGATAAAACTTCTCATATTGAGAAAGCCCATACTTTATTCTTTTTGTCATACTTTTATCGTGTCTTCCTTGATTCGATCAGTGTAAAATAAGTATTCATGTATCAAGATAAGATACGTTATCGTGTGACACGGTTCTAGATTATAGTCTCGTGTAGCGCATGTGCAAGCCATGTTGCGCCTTATTGCTATGACGCGCGAGTTCTTATTTCATTGTAGAGAATAAACCTCATAAGGTACAGTCAACATCCAAAGTAGCTAAGCTAACAAATAGTTTAAATTCAATTCAATTTCATTTATTCATCGACATAGCTGTAATGAGATAACTATCCAAATTCCTCTGTTACGTCGGTAGGCACACGAATGTTTCAAGTACGAATAAATAAAAATTACAATAAATAAATTTATTAAAATTACTGTTAAACCAGTCCAATAATAAAATAATTAAATTTGTCGTGCACAAGAAATGTCAAATATATAAATAATAAAAAAATTATAAAAAATAAAATAAATGATAAAATTTTCAATAATCCAATTCATTAAGATTAGAATAATACAAGTCCAATTTACAAGTAAAGTTAATTTAAACTAAATTTTCACGGCATTTAGTCCGTTCGTTTCAATAAGAACAGTCTCCGACAAATGCCATTCCGTCAGAATTGCAGTAGTTTCAATGAAAATAGCGTTAGTCTCCATTTGTTGAGATCATTGGAAACAGTATGTTCGCACAGCTACGTACCTATATTTCAATTCAATTCAATTTTATTTTATATACGTTATCCATGAATGTCAATAATTAATAATAATTCTGGTCTATGATATCTCTAAGTATAAAATGGAAAAGTCTGAATTATGATATATCGTTAAGTTTTCTTTTGTAGATAATGGTAAATGCGCGAATCACATTGGTCAAGTATAGTGGCGAGTAGCGAGCGCCCAGACAGTTACTGTATACACTACGAGTAGAGGTGTTCGTTATATTCGATAACGGGTATATTATACCGGTATAAAAATATACTTATAACACCTAATATTAATACATAATATTTTCTGCTACTAATATATTGTCATATTACACAACACAAGATAACCATTATTTTTTCTGTTATATTCTGTTATGTATGTAATTAACGTCTTCGAAAGTCGCAAAACTAATTATTGTACGTGATAATACAAATATATAATAACAATAATGCATTTTGAAATACAATTTTGTTCCCCATTACATTAGGCTGAAAAACGGCGATCGTTATATGGTAGGTAAAATTATATTAGGGTCATAGGGTGTTATATTATAACGTTAAAATAACATAATATTTTCTAACAGCATAACGTTCTGTTATGTTATATGAATATAACGGATCCGTGCACCTCTACGAGTCTAGTGCAAGCGCTTGGTAATCCTACTGTCTCGTTGTAATGCGTTTGTTACACGGCTAAATTCAGAAGCAAAAAGCGTGAGAGCGAATCAAACTGGAATGTATTGCTTCCGTTTTTGTATTACTTATACACGGTGGAAAAAGACCGCTAGTATTAATTGGAACCTCATATTCTACTCATGAAACTGAACAACTTTCCCCAAGAAACATACCCGCGGAAACTCATAGTTTAGGCAGAAATCGAGATTCTTTAAAAAAAAAAGTTGTATTTTTGTACTAAAAAATATCACGTATCGATAACTAAATCGTTCACAATTAATTTAGACACTCGAGTTAAAATTTAAATTGTAATAAATGCACTGTAAGTAAAAGCACGCAATGTAAAGCGTGCAGGCCGGCCGGCCGCACACGTCAGTGGCCTCTGGTCACGTGGGCGAGCGGGAGGCGTGCGCCGGACGATGTACATTGCGCGTCGCGATTTATTATTTATTTTAAGTAGCAAAGTTATGAAGTTATTTCCGCGGGTATATTTCTTGGGGAAAGTTGTTCAGTTTCATGGGTAGAATATGGGTTTTTTACAGCCTGTATTGTTACGCGTCGCTCCGCTTTTCAAAAGGCGAGATACAAAAATGGACCTTATTCTATGAGCAATACATTCCACTTTGATTTGCTCTCACGCTTTTTGCTTCTAAATTTAGACTATTGAATTTAGCCAATGTGCTAAGCGCATAAAGCAGCTTGCAAGCCAAGATGACACGCAACTGTCCGATCGGTTTACACCACTGTACTTGTAAACTTCGCTAACCACTTCCCCATTGTAAATCGGGTTTAAGAAGCAGTATTGTGTTCTCATTGTTATATTTATGTTTATAGTGGTCGAGTTTTTGTAGACGCACTGTGACGTCATCATCTCCTTATGTCCACGACATTTATGCACAGTTGCGCGTTATTGAAAATGAACTTTATGTCGTGGACATAAAGTATAACTTGGGAACTTTAGAATAGTTTCATTACAAGTGTGTTTGTTGAGCATAATTCTGTGTTCTGAAAATGTGTTTGTAATCTTTAGTTATATCATTGTAATGTTGTCACACTCTAAAAATTTTAGAGACGATTCTGATTTTTGAAGATATTTAATAAATGAATAAATTCTAAATATTCAAAGTGTTTTATTATCAGCAGGAATTTTGGACTGTCTACTGACGTATCTGTGTACTGTTTTCTATTTGGGTTTGTAGCAATTCGTCCCATTCGCTGACACCTGAGAGCGCGCGAGGGCCTAGGCTCCGCCTTGACCATGATCCAGACGTTGAGTATCCGACTGGTACGCGAGGTACCGGGTTCGAATCACCGCTG
This sequence comes from Blastobasis lacticolella, assembly GCA_905147135.1. Lineage (NCBI taxonomy): Eukaryota > Metazoa > Arthropoda > Insecta > Lepidoptera > Blastobasidae > Blastobasis > Blastobasis lacticolella. The sequence continues at coordinate 307,528 of LR990066.1, forward strand.
CGGCCATGTAGAGCTCGTCTAATTTAAAATGACGCGCCCCACTATCGCATTAACGCACACAAGCAAGTTTAAAATATGGACGCAATACATATACAAATGCCGTTGTAATTGGTCATTCAGTTGGCGGTGAAATTCAAACGTAGGAGCACGCGTCGTTCATTGGCTCCCACACAGATGAAGTGTCGTTATCAATATTTGCACTCACACATCGAAATCAACTAACTAAGTAGTGGGGCGCGTCATCTTAGACTAGACGAGCTCTACCAATGATTCTTTTCTGAGTAAAGTACATTAGTTCAATTCTAACTGATGCTCTTACGGTGAGGGAAAACATCGTGATGAACCCTGCAAATTCAGGCAACTGAATTTGTAACCATGATCCAATCTGGTCAGGTTACCCTGGCAGCAGGGTCACGGAGGTCAGATGGTAGTCGCTCCACTGTAATTACCTGATCGCCAAATCCCGGATCATGGCTAAGGCGGACCCTGGGCCCTCGTGCTCGAGGCACAACCAGGACATTAACGCCAAGATGATTTTTTATGGGTAGGTACTGTAGTATGTGTGTTCTGGCGGATCTTAGGCTGGGCTTTAGGATAGGTAGAATAGAGTAGGTTCTTAGCAATATATGGATGTTTGTTCAACCTATCACGTCCTAGCGACACACCAATGGGTCGCGAGAACAATTCTGCCGCACAAAATTAAAATGCAGTGAGTGCATTTATCTAGTTTTGAGAAAAACGTGTTTGCAGTACAGGTTTTTATTTTTTTGCAACAAATTTTGTTTTGACAAAAATATCAGAGTAGGTATCAAAAAACGGGTCTTTGATTCGAGTAGATTTCGTTTTCTGGATTCCGAAAATAGAATAAAGCCAAAGTGAAAAAATGCACTCACTGCATTTTAAATTTGTACGACAGAATTGATAACAATTGATTAGCGGATACTTGGGATGTGAGCGGTGAAAATAAAAGAAAGGTAATTTTCAGCATCATTTTTATAATATGAGCGAGAACAGATTGGATCCAATACAGAATACAGTGCCCTAAACAACTCAGTGGGGCAATTATCTGACATTACGTCAATAGGGGACACTTAATTTTTGCTTGAAGGCGATGGTGTATCTTATTCCTACGGGCATAAGGTTTAATTTCGCATATCGTGGCTGTCACGTGGAAACCTGAAGGCCGAGTGTAAGCTTCGATTTTACTTTACTATTGCGTTGACGTCGAAATGAGGAGTTTTCCAGTAGGTATTGTCAGTTGGTTTCAAAAAGCATCAATAGATGGCGCTCCTACAATTTTGGTAATCTTTTTTTAATCTGTATGATGGTGGCAGTGATTTAATGCAGCTAACTAATACCTAACTTAAAAATAAAACGTTTATTTAATAAACATAACTGTTAAAGGTTGAACGAACTGTATAAAGAAATAGTTATATATGTTGGCACTATGTTCCATTATTATTACAACCTCTAAAATGGTTTAAAACTATTGATAAATACAATATTATCCAATATAACGTACCCAGTGTTTATATCCTCTTTGCTAAGAACCTATTTCAAGCGATTATCAATTACCAAAATTGTCGGGGCGCCATCTAGTGAGTGGTTAAGAATGCTTTAGATACCTATTGGAAAACTCCTCATTAGTATGAAGAAAAAACTTCATTTACGTACCACTAGATGCCGCTATAAATTTTTCATACAATCTTTCATGTAATCACAAACGCGATAGTAAAGTAACATCGAAGCAAAACTTACACTCAGCCTGGCAGCCTTGTCAAATTTTTCCCGACAGCAATGTCAGTTCAAGTACAGATCAACTGATGACTCACGCTACGCCTTGCCGTGTCCGGGCCGAGTCTCGGCCGTATCATGGTCAACTTATATCCCAATTGGTCGGGAGATAGTGGTAAGTTTTATTTGAATGACGAAAAAGCTCTAAAAGGATGACCGGCTCTATGATTCAATTTCTATGGCGATCGTATGGCATAAGCGTGCCGATTCGCCGTTGCATACAATAATTCAACGGACTTGCTTGACAGCATGCCCTGTCCTCCTAGGAGTTTCTTTCGTCATTGATAACATCTAATAAAGCGCCACAAACTTATCTGACCCAGTGTCCGAAACTAGAACTAACTGTCGCCATTTTGTAATGTTACTTGGTTGACAACAGCGACGCTGTCACCGGTTCAGTAGCCGTATTCACAATGGCTCGGAAATCGGATTCGGATACGGAATCGACAAAGGACCCCGCAAAAGTTCTTGGGAAAATGTGGTTTAAGTTAATTTTGATGAAATTTTCATATGTTATAGGAAGTAGAGTTTCCGTGGAATCCATCGGGATTCTGAATAACAGTTTTCGAATCGATCGACACGGATTCGCCGCACACGTATTTCGTGTCGAATCGTTCGGAAACGGTTTCGAATCATTGTGAATACGGCTACAGATAGGTTTGTGGGAGTCTCGCGTTAAATCGAATGCCCCCACCGAATGTTCACAATCCAGTCTCCAGAGACATTCGGTACGCTCGCTACACTCTAAAACTAGTATTATGTAATATATACAACAAGTATAATTCGATTGACATTAAGGTTTGGCACTTGGACATTTAGAATCAGTACGGTTTACAACACACAGGCGCAGGGCAGGACAGTCGGCTGGTGAGGCTGCTTGCCATGAGTTCAGGTTACAGGTTAAAGTTGGAGATGAAATTAGAGACCAAAAATGTAAACACACAACTGTCAATGTCAGAGACTATCCAGGGGTATAAAACCTTTGGTTTGCATAGCGGAATGGTTATGCATCGTGCACACTTTTCAGTGTGCTTTACAATGGCTGGTAAACTTTCGAAAACAAAACAAATTGATTTACCCCCATTTATTCTATTTATTAAAAACGTAATAAGTAACTCGGAAACTATTAGTCCAAGAACATTAGGTAGAAAGAAATGGCCGCCATTTTGAATCTTATATAATCCTATATTATTATTATTTGAGAAATTAATTAAATATGTCTGGGCGTCGGTCAATCCCTTACTTTCCAAGCTTTTGCAATAATGTACTGTAACAACGAACCAAATGTTTAGAATTTTCCACCATTACCAGTGGCATAAATGAAAACTACCCATATTTTATTATTCGGACTTAGCGTGGTCCTACTATAGAAGCGTACAAAGTAAACTCATGGTAGGCCTACACTCCACCTAGGTACATAATTCATGAAATATAATGAATATTTACAATAGAAAAATCACACAAAGTAAGTATACGTAGAGAATAGCACTCACTTTCAAGTAAGAATAGTAGACATTTTAATAGCACTCTATTTATAGTACCTATAAAGTACGAGAAGAAATAATGAACGTGAAGGACGGCGCTAGTTCATTTTCGTTTCATCACAATTTGTACCAATGGACATTTTCAACATGGCGGCTTACTAGTTCCTTTTTACGTCACATTCATTATGATTCCTGTCAGTCTGTAATAGTACGAAGTGTTAACATACAAGAAAAATAGTAATTAAATATTTAGAATCGGTTTTTGAGCTGAGCTGTAGAAATGAGCCGTGTTCAAGGCTCGCTTGTGTCAAGTGGCGCGCTCTAACGACTGATAAAATTATCATAAGCTCTTGGCTGTATAGTATTGATATTTATCTTTATTTATTTAAAACTTCATGCACTGATAATACTTGTTTTTACTCTTAATTGCCTTCACCGCTCATCAAAGGTCTTCTCGGCTTATCAAAGGTTAGCTGGAAGAAATCCCGTTGTGGGATAAGCTCGCCTTTGCATTATAAACTGTATTTTTATTTCCTGTAATGTTATAAATTGATGCAATAAAGAGATTACATACATACGTACATACATACACTGTTACATACAATGCCGGACTTAAAGCTTCATAGCTTTCTCTACCAGTCAACCGGAGAGTTGATAGTATGAGATATTACAGGGCGGTGCAACATGATTGACACAAATATTAGTGAACACATTAAATCTAAGTACTTATATTTAAGCAAATTTGACATATAATATTCACAAAGCAAGACTGATAGTAACAGAAAATATCAGAAAAAAAAAGCAAATAAAGATAACTTTATTTCGATGCAATTAATTTTATATCTATTAACTTAACGGTTTTTTAATGTCAGTTCTCGTTAGGACGCAGCAAAAAATAAAGCTGTGTAACTTTATGTCCGCCTTTGTGCCTCATCGTCCATGAAGTTTAAACAAATAGACTTTAAATTAGCCTGGCAGCACTTTAGCAAATATTAAACAATAACTAATTTTTTAACGCGGTTTTAATTTGTTCCGAGGCAATGAATGATGACAGTCACAGATATGATTTGCCATATAACTACAACAATAGTACCATATAGTCAAAAGATTATAATAATGTTTGAGTCCTTAGAGAGCGCCATCTATGTATATTTTTGAGAAGCTATTCCAGAAATCGGCTCATTAGTTCCACTGTCCTTGCTACCCCGTAATATGGTATACTTTTATTAATACATATTACGTACCATTATACGTACTATACGAATTATTTCTGTTGTACGTGGAATAGTTGTACCTATCGTTTTAATATGTTTAGCACGCCATACAGTTCACAGCTTCGTACATATATTATGTAACATTCTGTGACCAGTCAAAAACTATATTGTAAAGGGATATGAAGACTTCAACCGACTGTCCTGTGACACTGTGCAGGGACCTTAACATTAGGACACGCACACACTACACTCGCCGCGAGTATAGATAAAAAGGGGTTTCGATTTCAAAATTACGTTAAAGATTTAAAATTCTTACATTCCAATGCGGCTCCTTTAAAATACAACATTCATAGCTGACCATATGTCACTGACGCTAGCCCTAAAATCAGCCTACAGAGAATCTTTAATACAATACAACCATTTAAGCCTTCGACAATTTATCCAAGAACAAATCCATCAACAGTTAACTGTTACACATTAAAAACAATAAAATTCATTTCAAAATACACATTCTAAAACATGAAAATAGGATATTTCCATAAAATATATCTATCACGTACATTCCCTTGGCAGTGGGGTCTATCACTATATTTTGTTCAGATGTATTCTTCAAAATTTTCTTCACACAACCCCCGCGTTTCTTCACCACACATAAGCGAGTCCGGTCATAATATTCGTTGCCAACTATGGTTCTTCACTACTATACAACTATAGCTATATTGCACAACAGTTAATTACAGCGATACAGTTAGATTGAGCAACGAGTAGTTCCTAGTAACTCTCTTGTTCATATAATAATTAAAATATAAGCTCAACATTCATAATACATTTACCCGATCACTGCAGAGCTGGGAGAGGAGCGTCGAGGACCGAGTGGTTAAGGTATCCCACTCGTAAGCGTGAGGTACCGGGTTCGAATCCCACTGCGGCCATGTACCAATGACTGTTTTCTGAGTTATCTACATTAGTTGAACTCTAACCGATGCTCTACGGTGAGGGAAAACATCGTGACGAAACCTGCACATTCAGGCGACTGAATGTGTAACCATGATCCAAGCTGGTCAGGTTCCCCTGGCAGCAGGGTCACGGAGGCCGGACGGCAGTCGTTCCACTATAATTATCTGATCTGCCAAATCCTAGATCATGGTTACGGCGGACCTCGGGCCCTCATGCACGACAGCGCAACCGGGGCATTAACTCCAAGATGACTTTTACTATTTTACTGCAGAGCGAAGAGGAGGGATAAGATTTTACCAGGCCATTATTTGTACACTCACAAGCGTTGAATACTGGGTCACCTGTCGTCATTTGTGACTTGGCAATGTAATACATGGCGCATTTTACCCATGGCATGGATCGCAAGGAACCATATCACATCCAAACAAACAAACCTGGCCGGCCTGGAAGGCGCTTGGCTGCAAACCCAGGTGGGCCGATGTAAACAGAATCGACATTTTATTTTCTGAAATTTTATTTTAAATAAACTTCATAATGAATTTGAAACTTTATTAAAATGGTGGGTGGCAAATGACAGTTCTCAGTGCGACTGTGGCATCTCCCCGCAAACCATGGACCACCTCGTTTCATGCTCGGCGCGTCCTAAAACTTGTACCATGGAGGACTTGTTCGAGGCCAGTCCAAACGCTGTATGCGCCGAATACTGGGCGAATAAAGTGTAAGTCACAGTTGAGTCCATCGACTCGATAAGAAGATCACATCCACGCACGACCCTAATCAGAGAAGCGAGATTATCAAGAAGTAAACATGGCGTTCTGTGCGAGCGATTCCATGGATTCCTAATCGTGGAACACAACTCCGCGGGTAAAACTATATCCTGTGTAAAATATCACCAAATTACATACAACGACAGATGGATTAACGTTCAAATCCGCCGCTTGTATAACACGTTTCATTGCACTACAAGAAAAGTTAAATTGAAGGGTATAGGGGCAACATAGAGAAAATATTTACTGAAGTAATAGAGGAGACACCGCAAGTATTTTCTTTGAACCACGCTTTGCGGTCCATGGACAACAGTGGCCGCAGTGAGTTCTAAGACATTGCGCGACGCGGACCAATCTGACAGTAGCTTGGATAATCGCCATCTTGTGCATTAAAAACTGTACGAACCATTCGAGGGCCAAAAATAAAGAAAATGATAACATTTCATCGGTCATTCTATGACTTAGCAGCCTCCCCCCGCACCTCCCGCACGTGACAGGTTGGTACAATATTTTTGTTTGTGATGGCTGCTCTATTACGTTAGTAAATATTTACTCTATGAGGGGCAATGATGGAGAGGCACGAAATGCTGTGTATTGAAGGTAATTTGATAAAAACACTAGTGTAAGTACTTGTTTTAAATTAAACTCGTGTTCTTTACACTTACTAAATACACTCACACGCGACGTATCTTTTCGATTAGTATTTTCTGAAACTAGGTTTTGTTGTTATACTTTGTCAAATATAGGATGATAATTTTGACAGTTCACAGTAGGGATGGGGCGGTGTAAAATTGTTATTGAATCTATTCGATTATCGAATACGACATTAAAAACCCTTCCACAACGACGATTTCGACACGTGCGTATTTTTATTCGGTCAGTCCGCCTATTCCGTACTATACGCACGAGTAAAAGGGTGAAATCCAAACAAGGAATGAGAGTTTAGTTACTAAAAATAATATAATTACCTAAATGTAAATTTTATGTTCGATTATTTTCTTTGAATACCGATTTTCGATTGTCTTTTTTTATTCGTTATTCGTGGCACTTCACTAAAGGGGCGGTACCTGTCCATGAGGTACGATGTTATCCGTAGTACATTTTACCGAAAAAAAAAACACGGAACTTTATAGGCGTGCGCCAAGGACAAAGAATAATTAGTTGTCAAAATTATCATCCTATATTAGACAAAGCATAGGTTAGGTTTGGATATTCCATGTTTTGTACTTTTACTTATATTTGAACTTATACTAGTAAAGATTTATAATAAGTAGAAATGCAAAAATATTGGCTTGAAAACACCCCTATATCCTCCAATCACCCTACACTCTCCTATAGACTATAGTCTAAACGTTTCGCTATGTTCTAGTCACACCCAGATATTGCTGAAAATTGGACACTCACAGAAAACGCAGTCTTGATAAGTATGTACGCCTTTTCAATTTATATATTTACACTTTATACAAAAAGATATCCTTAAAACCATCACGAGTTTCTTCATTTCAATCAACTAAGGTCTCTCCATCACTAAAACTTGCAAGTTTCTCTCATCAAATCACAGTTTCATCACTGAACCCCCGTCCAAATTCCACCCGACAACCCTGCATCTTCATTCCTACCCCATAACAAGTTTCTTCACTACCACCACTCGCATCAGCGTTCCATCACTGAACCCCCGTCCAAAATCCCCAACCATATAACTTCATCACTATTAACCCCTTACAAGTTTCTTCACTACCATCACGTTCCATCACTGAACCCCAATTCCCCACGAACCCCACTTTTCCACCCTACTCCTCATCTCAGACTAGCTCCAACACTTTGATGGTACCCTGGCTATTGGCCGCCAGCAGCACCGGCCTATCCGCCTTACGCCTCCAACAGACCGCCGACACGAACTCCGAAGGTTCCTCATCCCGCCTCTCCCTCTCCAGAAACCCTCTCACCGCGTCGAATCTATACGCCAGGAGCGGCCGAGAAAGTCCGCTATAGTACACATAGAGGGCGTTGTTCTCCGAGCCGCAGGCTATGTATTTCCCATCAGTAGCGAGGCCAACGAAGTTCTTCTCGTTGGCGTGGCCAGTGAACGAGCGAACGCAGCGAGGGGACTCGACGCGCCAGAGCTTGAGCTGGGAGTCGGTGGATGCGGACACCAGGGTGCGCGCGTCCACGAACTTCACGTAGGACACGGCTTTCCTGCGGGCCGGTGGGGAGTTGGATGTGTGAAATGTATGTCTATATAAAGTCTGGAAGACGCAGCGTCGGTAGGCCTCCCAAAAGGTGGACCGACGACCTGGTAAGGATCGCAGGTACCAGCTGGATGCGGCAAGCACAGAACCGGTTGTGGAGATCTCTGGGGGAGGCCTATGCCCAGCAGTGGGCGTCTTCTGGCTGATATGACGATGATCATTCAAAAAGTAGTTTATCAGTTATCTAGCGCCCATAACACTAGCTTTGCCTACTTTGGGGATAGATGGCGCTGTGTGAATTGTCCAAGCTTTATTATTTATTTAAGTGACGTAATGTAAGTTAGCAATAAATAAATGACTAATTTGGGCTATAGGCTACTTTGTAGTACGTACAATACAAGAAAGCATGACCATCTTAACAATCATATTCCTATGCAATTGTTGAAAGGATTTTATAGTTTTCATGAATTAAATTTTCTTTCCCACGAAAGGTTATTGCCATAATCTCCGGGCTTGGTAGGCGAGTTGGAGATAGCAGTGATATGAATATAACAATGGAAAACGCTGCTGCCCGGTTACCAACCTACGAAGACTAGATAGTTTGCCTCGAAAACATTAGTCGCCTTGTACGACACCCACGAGTCTAAGGAGTTGCCGGATACCACACGGCCAGATCCAGATAACATAATGTATGCGACTTGACATAAGTAAAAGAAAAGTGACATAAGCCTTGCTAAATGACATATGACATAAAGCACTGCGAACGCAGCCGCAAAAGTCTTGACATTTTGGCTATACCCGCTGTGTGTGTGTGTGTGTGTGTGTGTGTGTGTGTGTATGTGTGTGTGTGTGTGTGTGTGTGTGTGTGTGTGTGTGTGTGTGTGTGTGTGTGTGTGTGTGTGTGTGTGTGTGTGTGTGTGTGTGTGTGTGTGTGTGTGTGTGTGTGTGTGTGTGTGTGTGTGTGTGTGTGTGTGTGTGTGTGTGTGTGTGTGTGTGTGTGTGTGTGTGTGTGTGTGTGTGTGTGTGTGTGTGTGTGTGTGTGTGTGTGTGTGTGTGTGTGTGTGTGTGTGTGTGTGTGTGTGTGTGTGTGTGTGTGTGTGTGTGTGTGTGTGTGTGTGTGTGTGTGTGTGTGTGTGTGTGTGTGTGTGTGTGTGTGTGTGTGTGTGTGTGTGTGTGTGTGTGTGTGTGTGTGTGTGTGTGTGTGTGTGTGTGTGTGTGTGTGTGTGTGTGTGTGTGTGTGTGTGTGTGTGTGTGTGTGTGTGTGTGTGTGTGTGTGTGTGTGTGTGTGTGTGTGTGTGTGTGTGTGTGTGTGTGTGTGTGTGTGTGTGTGTGTGTGTGTGTGTGTGTGTGTGTGTGTGTGTGTGTGTGTGTGTGTGTGTGTGTGTGTGTGTGTGTGTGTGTGTGTGTGTGTGTGTGTGTGTGTGTGTGTGTGTGTGTGTGTGTGTGTGTGTGTGTGTGTGTGTGTGTGTGTGTGTGTGTGTGTGTGTGTGTGTGTGTGTGTGTGTGTGTGTGTGTGTGTGTGTGTGTGTGTGTGTGTGTGTGTGTGTGTGTGTGTGTGTGTGTGTGTGTGTGTGTGTGTGTGTGTGTGTGTGTGTGTGTGTGTGTGTGTGTGTGTGTGTGTGTGTGTGTGTGTGTGTGTGTGTGTGTGTGTGTGTGTGTGTGTGTGTGTGTGTGTGTGTGTGTGTGTGTGTGTGTGTGTGTGTGTGTGTGTGTGTGTGTGTGTGTGTGTGTGTGTGTGTGTGTGTGTGTGTGTGTGTGTGTGTGTGTGTGTGTGTGTGTGTGTGTGTGTGTGTGTGTGTGTGTGTGTGTGTGTGTGTGTGTGTGTGTGTGTGTGTGTGTGTGTGTGTGTGTGTGTGTGTGTGTGTGTGTGTGTGTGTGTGTGTGTGTGTGTGTGTGTGTGTGTGTGTGTGTGTGTGTGTGTGTGTGTGTGTGTGTGTGTGTGTGTGTGTGTGTGTGTGTGTGTGTGTGTGTGTGTGTGTGTGTGTGTGTGTGTGTGTGTGTGTGTGTGTGTGTGTGTGTGTGTGTGTGTGTGTGTGTGTGTGTGTGTGTGTGTGTGTGTGTGTGTGTGTGTGTGTGTGTGTGTGTGTGTGTGTGTGTGTGTGTGTGTGTGTGTGTGTGTGTGTGTGTGTGTGTGTGTGTGTGTGTCCGGGGCTCACCGGTGGTCGCGGAACACGGCCAGCGGGTGCCGGGGCGCCCGGAGGTCGTAGTAGTGCACGCAGTGGTCGGCCTGGGTGTGTGTGGGTGTGTCCGGGGCTCACCGGTGGTCGCGGAACACGGCCAGCGGGTGCCGGGGCGCCCGGAGGTCGTAGTAGTGCACGCAGTGGTCGGCCTGGGTGTGTGTGTGTGTGTCCGGGGCTCACCGGTGGTCGCGGAACACGGCCAGCGGGTGCCGGGGCGCCCGGAGGTCGTAGTAGTGCACGCAGTGGTCGGCCTGGGTGTGTGTGTGTGTGTCCGGGGCTCACCGGTGGTCGCGGAACACGGCCAGCGGGTGCCGGGGCGCCCGGAGGTCGTAGTAGTGCACGCAGTGGTCGGCCTGGGTGTGTGTGGGTGTGTCCGGGGCTCACCGGTGGTCGCGGAACACGGCCAGCGGGTGCCGGGGCGCCCGGAGGTCGTAGTAGTGCACGCAGTGGTCGGCCTGGGTGTGTGTGGGTGTGTCCGGGGCTCACCGGTGGTCGCGGAACACGGCCAGCGGGTGCCGGGGCGCCCGGAGGTCGTAGTAGTGCACGCAGTGGTCGGCCTGGGTGTGTGTGGGTGTGTCCGGGGCTCACCGGTGGTCGCGGAACACGGCCAGCGGGTGCCGGGGCGCCCGGAGGTCGTAGTAGTGCACGCAGTGGTCGGCCTGGGTGTGTGTGGGTGTGTCCGGGGCTCACCGGTGGTCGCGGAACACGGCCAGCGGGTGCCGGGGCGCCCGGAGGTCGTAGTAGTGCACGCAGTGGTCGGCCTGGGTGTGTGTGGGTGTGTCCGGGGCTCACCGGTGGTCGCGGAACACGGCCAGCGGGTGCCGGGGCGCCCGGAGGTCGTAGTAGTGCACGCAGTGGTCGGCCTGGGTGTGTGTGTGTGTGTGTCCGGGGCTCACCGGTGGTCGCGGAACACGGCCAGCGGGTGCCGGGGCGCCCGGAGGTCGTAGTAGTGCACGCAGTGGTCGGCCTGGGTGTGTGTGTGTGTGTCCGGGGCTCACCGGTGGTCGCGGAACACGGCCAGCGGGTGCCGGGGCGCCCGGAGGTCGTAGTAGTGCACGCAGTGGTCGGCCTGGGTGTGTGTGGGTGTGTCCGGGGCTCACCGGTGGTCGCGGAACACGGCCAGCGGGTGCCGGGGCGCCCGGAGGTCGTAGTAGTGCACGCAGTGGTCGGCCTGGGTGTGTGTGTGTGTGTCCGGGGCTCACCGGTGGTCGCGGAACACGGCCAGCGGGTGCCGGGGCGCCCGGAGGTCGTAGTAGTGCACGCAGTGGTCGGCCTGGGTGTGTGTGGGTGTGTCCGGGGCTCACCGGTGGTCGCGGAACACGGCCAGCGGGTGCCGGGGCGCCCGGAGGTCGTAGTAGTGCACGCAGTGGTCGGCCTGGGTGTGTGTGGGTGTGTCCGGGGCTCACCGGTGGTCGCGGAACACGGCCAGCGGGTGCCGGGGCGCCCGGAGGTCGTAGTAGTGCACGCAGTGGTCGGCCTGGGTGTGTGTGGGTGTGTCCGGGGCTCACCGGTGGTCGCGGAACACGGCCAGCGGGTGCCGGGGCGCCCGGAGGTCGTAGTAGTGCACGCAGTGGTCGGCCTGGGTGTGTGTGGGTGTGTCCGGGGCTCACCGGTGGTCGCGGAACACGGCCAGCGGGTGCCGGGGCGCCCGGAGGTCGTAGTAGTGCACGCAGTGGTCGGCCTGGGTGTGTGTGTGTGTGTCCGGGGCTCACCGGTGGTCGCGGAACACGGCCAGCGGGTGCCGGGGCGCCCGGAGGTCGTAGTAGTGCACGCAGTGGTCGGCCTGGGTGTGTGTGTGTGTGTCCGGGGCTCACCGGTGGTCGCGGAACACGGCCAGCGGGTGCCGGGGCGCCCGGAGGTCGTAGTAGTGCACGCAGTGGTCGGCCTGGGTGTGTGTGTGTGTGTGCGGGGCTCACCGGTGGTCGCGGAACACGGCCAGCGGGTGCCGGGGCGCCCGGAGGTCGTAGTAGTGCACGCAGTGGTCGGCCTGGGTGTGTGTGTGTGTGTGTCCGGGGCTCACCGGTGGTCGCGGAACACGGCCAGCGGGTGCCGGGGCGCCCGGAGGTCGTAGTAGTGCACGCAGTGGTCGGCCTGGGTGTGTGTGTGTGTGTCCGGGGCTCACCGGTGGTCGCGGAACACGGCCAGCGGGTGCCGGGGCGCCCGGAGGTCGTAGTAGTGCACGCAGTGGTCGGCCTGGGTGTGTGTGTGTGTGTGTCCGGGGCTCACCGGTGGTCGCGGAACACGGCCAGCGGGTGCCGGGGCGCCCGGAGGTCGTAGTAGTGCACGCAGTGGTCGGCCTGGGTGTGTGTGTGTGTGTCCGGGGCTCACCGGTGGTCGCGGAACACGGCCAGCGGGTGCCGGGGCGCCCGGAGGTCGTAGTAGTGCACGCAGTGGTCGGCCTGGGTGTGTGTGTGTGTGTCCGGGGCTCACCGGTGGTCGCGGAACACGGCCAGCGGGTGCCGGGGCGCCCGGAGGTCGTAGTAGTGCACGCAGTGGTCGGCCTGGGTGTGTGTGTGTGTGTCCGGGGCTCACCGGTGGTCGCGGAACACGGCCAGCGGGGGCCGGGGCGCCCGGAGGTCGTAGTAGTGCGCGCAGTGGTCGGCCTGGGTGTGTGTGTGTGTGTGTCCGGGGCTCACCGGTGGTCGCGGAACACGGCCAGCGGGTGCCGGGGCGCCCGGAGGGCGTAGTAGTGCACGCAGTGGTCGGCCTGGGTGTGTGTGTGTGTGTCCGGGGCTCACCGGTGGTCGCGGAACACGGCCAGCGGGTGCCGGGGCGCCCGGAGGTCGTAGTAGTGCACGCAGTGGTCGGCCTGGGTGTGTGTGTGTGTGTCCGGGGCTCACCGGTGGTCGCGGAACACGGCCAGCGGGTGCCGGGGCGCCCGGAGGTCGTAGTAGTGCACGCAGTGGTCGGCCTGGGTGTGTGTGTGTGTGTCCGGGGCTCACCGGTGGTCGCGGAACACGGCCAGCGGGTGCCGGGGCGCCCGGAGGTCGTAGTAGTGCACGCAGTGGTCGGCCTGGGTGTGTGTGTGTGTGTCCGGGGCTCACCGGTGGTCGCGGAACACGGCCAGCGGGTGCCGGGGCGCCCGGAGGTCGTAGTAGTGCACGCAGTGGTCGGCCTGGGTGTGTGTGTGTGTGTCCGGGGCTCACCGGTGGTCGCGGAACACGGCCAGCGGGTGCCGGGGCGCCCGGAGGTCGTAGTAGTGCACGCAGTGGTCGGCCTGGGTGTGTGTGTGTGTGTCCGGGGCTCACCGGTGGTCGCGGAACACGGCCAGCGGGTGCCGGGGCGCCCGGAGGTCGTAGTAGTGCACGCAGTGGTCGGCCTGGGTGTGTGTGTGTGTGTCCGGGGCTCACCGGTGGTCGCGGAACACGGCCAGCGGGTGCCGGGGCGCCCGGAGGTCGTAGTAGTGCACGCAGTGGTCGGCCTGGGTGTGTGTGTGTGTGTCCGGGGCTCACCGGTGGTCGCGGAACACGGCCAGCGGGTGCCGGGGCGCCCGGAGGTCGTAGTAGTGCACGCAGTGGTCGGCCTGGGTGTGTGTGTGTGTGTCCGGGGCTCACCGGTGGTCGCGGAACACGGCCAGCGGGTGCCGGGGCGCCCGGAGGTCGTAGTAGTGCACGCAGTGGTCGGCCTGGGTGTGTGTGTGTGTGTCCGGGGCTCACCGGTGGTCGCGGAACACGGCCAGCGGGTGCCGGGGCGCCCGGAGGTCGTAGTAGTGCACGCAGTGGTCGGCCTGGGTGTGTGTGTGTGTGTCCGGGGCTCACCGGTGGTCGCGGAACACGGCCAGCGGGTGCCGGGGCGCCCGGAGGTCGTAGTAGTGCACGCAGTGGTCGGCCGAGCCGAACGCGAGGTGCGCCGACGAGCGCGGGTTGAACCGCACACAGCACACGTTGAACTTCGCCTCGAGGGTCGCCACGGAACTGTGGGGAGAGAGCTTCGATGAACTCTCATATCCCACATTTTAAGGTGTTCCCAGTTTCCTCCTGCGTAGCTTTTGTTTACCATGATGCATGCAACGGTGTCGAAATATCGGGCTGCTCGTAAACAAAGGTACGCGGCAGGAAATCCGGAACATACCTTTAAAATGTGTGATAATAACCGCTATAGTTTAAAACATTAAATATTTTATTTTGTACCAAGTGGTAGGACTCTGTCAAGCCTGAGGAGTCTGCCTGGGTGTAGTATCACCGCCTTATTTAGTTGCGCTGCCAAGCAATGATGCTTGTGTTGTTGTGTTCCGGTTTGAAGGGTTAGGTAGCCAGCGCAAGTACAGGCATTTTATTTATTTATTTAACATTTTATTGCACACAGTAAAATACATAGAGAAACATCATACATATAGACGACACAACAGGCACTACTTATTTCTAAAAGAAATTTCTTCCAGCAGGCCTACAGAAGAGAGATGAGTTAAGTAAAGCAGATCGACGTGCGCGATATAGAATACATACTAAAATACTTAAACATACTTATCTTCTCAAATAAAATATAATAAATATAATATAAATTTATAATAATAATACAATACTATACATACATATCTATGTACAACTAGACAGAGATAGATAATGGTCCTTGACACGTTTTTTAAAAGTCTGTAGTGACGGTCTGTCCCGCACCTTATGTGGAAGAGAGTTCCAAAGTCTCGCAGCATGAACAGTAAAGGAATAGGAAAAGATATTGGAGTGATGGATAGGGATGGCCAATAACGATTTAACATTAGAGCGACAGGCATGAGGTATTTCGTCTTAGTGCCAGACAGAGCCGGACCGCATTCGACAGTGCCAGATAGAATCAGACCGCTTCCGACAGTGCCAGACAGAGCCGGACCGCATTCGACAGTGCCAGATAGAATCAGACCGCTTTCGACAGTGCCAGACAGAGCCGGACCGCATTCGACAGTGCCAGATAGAATCAGACCGCTTTCGACAGTGCCAGACAGAGCCGGACCGCGTACGACAATGCCAGATAGAACCAGACCGCGTTCGACAGTGCCAGACAGAGCCGGCCGGCCGCGTTCGACAGTGCCAGACAGAACCAGACCGCATTCGACAGTGCCAGGCAGAGCCGGATTTCCGATTGTGCCAGGCAGAGCCAAACTGTGCCCGATAGTGCCAGGCAGAGCCAAACTTACATCCGACAGTGGCAGGCAGAGCTGTAGCACGCCTAATAATGCCATCAGCATCCAAAGCATAGCAGGCCACCGTCCAACATCGGTCTACCAGACAAATAATCTGCTAAAAACTATTTAATGTGGAAAACGTTCGACCGAAGCTGTCATGGGACGCTGAAGCATGTAATCTTATAATTCCAGGTTCGCCGAGCTTCATTTTGTACCAAAACGCTGAAAGTGCCGGCCTGAGAAAAAAATATTTTAATTTCTAAAACGTGTAACAATATTTTTTACTATGATGCCCAACATTTACGCCCACCATCGCCGTTATGTAGCACTGGGTGTACAGTAGCAAATATCGTTATCTTAATAATAGCTTATAACAACCGAAGTTATATGCTGTAATGGCTTTGTGATTGTGTTGACATCTATTGAAATCGATTATATTATTTGACATATTCTTTTTTTTTATGTTCTATAATGTTTTTTTTTTTTTACATTTTATTACATTTATTTAATAATTATTTTAATATTTTTAAGTTGACTTTATTATCTATACATATATTATTTTGACATTGATATTATAATTACTTGAATGTTTTAATTTGATATGCCAATGATTGTTATTCGGAATATAATCTAATTATTTCAATTGTATTTTGATTGCTGAAATTAACTGTTGATAATTTTATATCACTTATTGTTATGACGATGTATGTATAATACTATAAATGAATAAATATAAATAAATATAAATATAAATATTAATTCGCAAATTTGACGTCCTACCAAAAAATGTTTGGAATCGTTTGCTCTATCGGAAAACAACTACTTTTTTCTGGCCGACATTTTTACATTTTTGCTCCATATATGAATGAAAGAATTAAAAACGCTTTATTGCACAACCAAAAGAATACAATGGGTACTTAAAATTAACAGCAGGAGAATTATTTTAGGTGGTGGTAGGCAGGTGCGGCCATCTTTCGTGTTACACTCACCGCTCAGTATTAAGCGCCCAGAGTTTCACGCGCGCGTCGTCGGAGCCCGAGGCCAGCAGTCGCACGTCCGCACGATTGAAATGAACCGACCAGCAGCGCTGCGGGGGACAACAATACCTTGTTAGCCACTTTTTTTTACACCACTAAGGTGGCAAACAAGCTTCCGGCCTGCCTGATGGTAAGTATCCAGTGCTCCATGGGGTGGGGATTCGGGGAACCGTGGCTTTGGCGATGGAGAGGCATTTGCCGTGTTATAGAGGCGGGCAACGCATTGGCGATACTCTTGGTGTTGCTAATGTCTGAAGGCAGTGGTGACCACTTTCCATCAGGTGGCCCGCTTGACTCTTTGCCTACCGTATGACATAAAAAAAAGACAAGCACTGCAGCCAATGGACGTTTGCAATACCAGGGGCAACCACGCGTTGTCGACCCCTTAAAAACCTTTTCACCCCTTTCTTGAAGAGCTACATGTTGTACTCTCCAGTTGGTTCAATCCACAACCTGACAGTGTCCAAAATGTGTGGGCATCCCACACGGCCACGGCACCCCCTCATTGAGCTGTGAACACTATAACTCCAAGTAGACTGTAGCCCCCTGGTCCCCTCACTTTGGGACGTAGCCCCTCCCAGCCCCCTTGTAGTTGCTGTAGACTATTCCGCAGCCCCTCCCAGCCCCATTGCAGTGGCTGTAGACTATTCTGCAGCCCCTCCCAGCCCCACGGCACTAGGCTTTAGCCCCCTCTAACACACTCTGCTGGGGACGTAGCTCCTCCCAGCCCCCTTGCAGGGGCTGTAAGCTATTCCGCAGCCCCTCCCAGCCGTACCTTGTCGTGCTCCTGCAGCGCGCGGGTCCGCTGGGCCGTGTGCGGTCCCGCGGCCCCGGGCCCCCGCCGTACCTTGTCGTGCTCCTGCAGCGCGCGGGTCCGCTGGGCCGTGTGCGGTCCCGCGGCCCCGGGCCCCCGCCGTACCTTGTCGTGCTCCTGCAGCGCGCGGGTCCGCTGGGCCGTGTGCGGTCCCGCGGCCCCGGGCCCCCGCCGTACCTTGTCGTGCTCCTGCAGCGCGCGGGTCCGCTGGGCCGTGTGCGGTCCCGCGGCCCCGGGCCCCCGCCGTACCTTGTCGTGCTCCTGCAGCGCGCGGGTCCGCTGGGCCGTGTGCGGTCCCGCGGCCCCGGGCCCCCGCCGTACCTTGTCGTGCTCCTGCAGCGCGCGGGTCCGCTGGGCCGTGTGCGGTCCCGCGGCCCCGGGCCCCCGCCGTACCTTGTCGTGCTCCTGCAGCGCGCGGGTCCGCTGGGCCGTGTGCGGTCCCGCGGCCCCGGGCCCCCGCCGTACCTTGTCGTGCTCCTGCAGCGCGCGGGTCCGCTGGGCCGTGTGCGGTCCCGCGGCCCCGGGCCCCCGCCGTACCTTGTCGTGCTCCTGCAGCGCGCGGGTCCGCTGGGCCGTGTGCGGTCCCGCGGCCCCGGGCCCCCGCCGTACCTTGTCGTGCTCCTGCAGCGCGCGGGTCCGCTGGGCCGTGTGCGGTCCCGCGGCCCCGGGCCCCCGCCGTACCTTGTCGTGCTCCTGCAGCGCGCGGGTCCGCTGGGCCGAGTGCGGTCCCGCGGCCCCGGGCCCCCGCCGTACCTTGTCGTGCTCCTGCAGCGCGCGGGTCCGCTGGGCCGTGTGCGGTCCCGCGGCCCCGGGCCCCCGCCGTACCTTGTCGTGCTCCTGCAGCGCGCGGGTCCGCTGGGCCGTGTGCGGTCCCGCGGCCCCGGGCCCCCGCCGTACCTTGTCGTGCTCCTGCAGCGCGCGGGTCCGCTGGGCCGTGGGCGGTCCCGCGGCCCCGGGCCCCCGCCGTACCTTGTCGTGCTCCTGCAGCGCGCGGGTCCGCTGCGCCGTGTGCGGTCCCGCGGCCCCGGGCCCCCGCCGTACCTTGTCGTGCTCCTGCAGCGCGCGGGTCCGCTGCGCCGTGTGCGGTCCCGCGGCCCCGGGCCCCCGCCGTACCTTGTCGTGCTCCTGCAGCGCGCGGGTCCGCTGCGCCGTGTGCGGTCCCGCGGCCCCGGGCCCCCGCCGTACCTTGTCGTGCTCCTGCAGCGCGCGGGTCCGCTGCGCCGTGTGCGGTCCCGCGGCCCCGGGCCCCCGCCGTACCTTGTCGTGCTCCTGCAGCGCGCGGGTCCGCTGCGCCGTGTGCGGTCCCGCGGCCCCGGGCCCCCGCCGTACCTTGTCGTGCTCCTGCAGCGCGCGGGTCCGCTGCGCCGTGTGCGGTCCCGCGGCCCCGGGCCCCGCCGTACCTTGTCGTGCTCCTGCAGCGCGCGGGTCCGCTGGGCCGTGTGGGCGTCCCACACGGACACGGTGCCCTCGTAGTCGGAGCTGGCCAGCACGTGCTTGTGGTAGGCGTTCCAGGAGACGCAGGAGATCTTGTGCGAGCACTGCATCTCCGCGCACGGGTAGTGCATGTCCACCGCGTCGCGGACCACCGCCTCCAGCTCGAACACCTGCGGCGGTGGTTTCATTGTGATGCCATCATCATCATCACAGCCCGGGACAGTCCACTGCAGGACTTAGGGCCTCTCCCACGAAAGGGGAGGGTATTGCCATAATCTCCACGCTCGGCAGGCGGGTTGGAGATCGCAGTGTTTAAATGTAACAATGGAAAATGCTGCTGCCCATTTTCCAGACTACGGGGACTCTTGATCTTTTGCCTCGAAAACATTAGTCGCCTTATCCGACGCCCACGAGTGTAAGGGGTTGGTGCTATTCTACTCTGCCGGACACCACACGGCATAATAATAAATAATTTATTCAAGAAAACTTAAGTCTAAAATTACATAGTTAAATTTAAAAGTAGAGCTCGTCTAGTATAAAATGACGCGCCCCACTACTTAGTTAGTTGATTTCGACGTGTGAGTGCAAATATTAATAACGACACTCCATCTGTGTGGGAGCGTCGACTGCTCCAATCGAACGACGCGAGCTCCTACGTTGAGTCTCATCGGCAACTGAATGACCAATTACAACGGCATTTGTATATGTATTGCGTCCATATTTTAAACTTGCTTGTGTGCGTTAATGCGATAGTGGGGCGCGTCATTTTAGATTAGACGAGCTCTACCTACTTTTAAGTAGAACAATTTCAAATTATTTACTACCCTAGTTATTTAAGCTAAGTAAATTAAGTAGATACATGCTATATTTTTCATTAACTAGATGCCTAAACTAAGTAAGTAGTTTACCTGTGTCTTAGGCATCAATGTTAGTAGGTCAATTTAATGTAGGTTAGTGCTTTTGACTATATTAAATAAATAAATAATTGTGGACAAATTCACACGGCGCCATCTAGCACCATAGTAAGCAAAGCTTGTGTTGTGGGTGCTAGGTAACTGATAAACTACTTATATACTTTTTCTTTTTTAATGCATACTTATTACACATAGAACACCCAGTACCCGTAACAGAAATTGAAATTCATCATTTCAATTTCTGCCCGGCCGGGAATCGAACCCGGGACCTCTTGCGTGGCAGACCGGCGTGTTGACCACTGAACCACTCAGGTCGTCACTAGTGAGTAAGGTGTGGGTAGGATAGTATTGTGTTCCAGCCGGGGAGTGAGGTCTCCGGTGTTTCGTGGGGTGGGGATTTGCGGAGCCGTGGCTTTGGCAGTGTCGTGTTCCGGGGTTATAGAGATGGGGAACGCATTGAATAGAATAGAAAGGTTTTATTACATCAAAGACGTCACGACACAACAGTACAAAAAAATCTAGTAAAAAGAAAAGAAAAGCGATACCCCTGGTGTTGTTATGTCTATAGGCAGAGGTGACCAGTTTCCATCACGTGACCTGCTTGCCTGTTCGTCAACACTACAGTGTGACATTAAAAACAGGTAGCTGACACTTTGTTTTGGGGCTTTTTTATGGAATTCCATTATATTATAGATAAAAACACATATACACGGTAATTCTACTGAATATTTAATTTATTGCGACTGGTTTCGGACATCTTCTGACAATGGTTACGTTTTTCGCGTCCCTTGATAGAGGTGACTTTTGCTTAAACTGGTAACTCTAACTATACTATTCTTTACAAAAATAAACCTACCTTTATCCTCTTAGTAACGCCAGCGATAGCAAAAAACTCATCATCCTTATCGAACTCAATGGTCGAGACAATCGTCGAATAGTTGATCGCATCGCTGCAGTAGGAGAGCGTAGCGAGAGGCCTTAATGCCCGGTAGCGAGTGAAGGCGGCAAGCGATATTGGGCCCTACTGCCTATGTGGTTGAGGCGACTATTGCTTACACCTCGAGTTTCTAAATGTACGAGTCAATTAAGTGCAAACGATATTCGACGCTACTACCTATACATTAGAGGCGAATTTAGCTAACCTCTTGTTTCTATGAAAAGCGTAGGAATGAGATTTTTTATAATTACATGGGTGTAAGGAATATTCGATCCTACCACCTACACAATAAAGGCTACTTTTGCATAACCTCGCAGTTCTCAGAGATATGGATAGTCCAATGGCTGCAAATGATTTTCAGCCCTATTGGCTTCACAATTAAGGCGACTTTCGCTTGCCAAAGACTATTTATTAAAAAAAAACTTACCTTAATCCTCTTAGTAACGCCAGCGATAGCAAAGAACTCATCGTCCTTATCGAACTCAATGGTCGAGACGATCGTCGAATAGTTGATCGCATCGCATCGTTAATGCCCGGTAGCGAGCGAAGGCGGCAAGCGATCTTGGGCCCTACTGCCTATGTGGTTGAGGCGACTATTGCGTAAACCTCGCGTTCCTAGGTGTATCTAGAGTCATATGGATGCAAGCGATATTTGACGCTACTACCGACACAATAGAGGCGACTTTAGCTAACCACGCGATTCTAAGAGAAGCATAGGAATGAGATTGAGATTTACACAATTACATGGGTGCAAACACTATAGAGGTCACTTTTGTATAAATACTACATTCGATACGTTTACTACATTTACATAAGTGAGTCCTATGGTTGCAAGCGATATTCGACGCTACTACCTACACTACAATGGCTACTTTTGAATAACATAGCGTTTCTCATGGATAGTCTTATGGTTGCAAGAGATTTTTGACCACACTACCTACACAATAGAGGCTACTTTTGCTTACTTTTCTCTAATTGCCAAAACCAATGACAATTTATAAAAAAAACTTACCTTAATCCTCTTAGTAACGCCAGCGATAGCAAAGAACTCATCATCCTTATCGAACTCAATGGTCGAAACAATCGTCGAATAGTTGATCGCATCGCTGCAGTAGGAGAGCGTAGCGAGCGGCCTCAGCGCCCGGTAGCGAGTGAAGGCGGCCAAGTCCTCCCGGAAAGCGTCGAGCCCCCGGGGGGCGTCCGGGGGGGCCGCGGTGCGGCTGTCCGTCGGCAGGGGGGGCGGCTCCACCACCGGGGCGCGTTGGTCGCCTGGGGGGAAGGGGGGCTGCGTTCAGTTGGGGTTGGTAGTGGCTTGGCGGTTGTATAGTTATAGAAAACTGATTAGCTGACCCCTTATATGTATACACTACACTACACTACCTTATATGTATGACGGATGCGGTTAACAGTATGGAATCATGTGGTCAATAGTACGGACTCATGACGAAGGAAATGGAAGTGGGAGTGCGCCCTCTGGTGGGGCGTGCTGACAGAGTCTCGACGGCACGACTCGGGCCGAGTGGCGGCCATTCTTGGCGCGACCGCCGCCGAGGAGTGACGCGTCTTAAAACTGTCTCCACATTTCGTTTATAGAAAGTGTTATTTACATTTGAAAATAAAGTAATTTTAAAATCACCTTTGAAATAAGAAGGTTAATTACCTCAACTGCCTATATTGTGATGCTGCTCTGATTTCAAGTGAAATTATAAGTGATGTGCAAAAATGAAATGGAATAAATACAGTGGAGTAAATGTGAACCTTTTCTTTAATTTATCTGGACGAATACGATCTAATACTGATATCACCACCCTGATGACAATGCTCCTGATACAACCCTTTCCTTCACGCGACGACATGTATATACTTAATTTTATTTTGAAGCGTTGCAAGGATTGTCTGCAGGAAAAATTGTATTATGCGCATTTCCCTTCATAAAAAATGTTTATGATACTGAAAATGACCGTATTCACATGTTGAATACTTTGATGTATAATTTGACTTGCAGTCAGAAAGACGCATTTACCTTTTTTGACTGTAATAAATTTACAGATAAAGTAGTTTTAACAGAAGATACTATGTATCTTCGACGTAGGTACAAAGTCAAACTGGCTACAATGTTAGCGTACCATATTAATTTATTGATTTCTCCTACCGTAGGTAGATATGACCAGAGTGCCGATTTGTTAATAAACAAAAAGGGTCACTCTTTAAACTAGTATGTAAGACAAAGGAGCCGTCCTGTATCATATCAGCAGCATATAACAGTCCACTGTTAGACTTGAACAGTAAATCTTTTGATATTGTTCAGAATATACAGGACTGCTATGGCATAGTCATTAGTAAATAGTGGTAATAAGCCTTCTGATGTACGTAAAGTAAAATGTTATAATAATAAACAAAATTGTATAGTTAACTTAGTACATCAAAATATCCAAGGCATGACGAATAAAGAATTGGAAGTTGAGCTATTCATGAACGGTGAGAATGTTGATATTTTTTGCATTACTGAACATTGGTTAAAAGATCACCAGCTCATATTTGGCTTTAACAACCATAAACTTGCAAGTTCGTTTACTAGAGGGCAGGCAATTCATGGAGGTTCCCTAATACTTGTTCGTAAATGCTTAAGATGCAAGGAACGCACTGATATTGTCAAGCTGTCTGTTGAACGATCTGCTGAAATTGCCTGTATAGAACTTGAGCGACTTATTGTAATGAGCGTATACAAACCTCCGGCTTCATCATTTGATTTGTTCGAGAAAATTATGGATGAAGCTGTATGGGTTTCTTGCTACCACACACTTCTTGGATGCTTTGATTATAAATGATAAGGCTAATATCCGACGACTTGGTTTATTGCTTAATGAGGAGTACCACGCGGCTAGGCGTCCGTGTAAGTACTGATACAAAAATAGCGCTATGTTAATTATAATAAAATGTTGTTATGTTGTGTTATTGCTGCGTGCGCAGAATACATGCTGTACTTTGTACATGCTCCCGAGGGAGAAAAATAAACAAAAATAATAAAGTATAGTAAAGTTACAAATAATGTGAACTTAAGAATTTCATTCAAGTATTAAAAATAACTCTTCTTAAAACTGGCGTCGTCCCTCGCTCCACTCTGGCGGGGTGCGGTGCCGGCGCGGTGGCGGCGGCCACGGCGGCAGTAGCGGCTCGCTTTCTCTTCCATATCGCCAGTGCGCCCACGATAATTATTGAACCCAGCACTAAATATATGATGGAATAGTGATGGATATCGTGGTAAGATATCTGATCTGTTATTGGCACTTCTTCGGTCTTGATGGCTTCTATTTTTTTATGTAAATTCTCTAACATTTGATTGGTTTGGTCTTTAGACAGGGTTTCGTTCCCGTTGAAGGGCTCTATCGTAATATTCAAGATTCGATTGATGGTAGGAATAGAAAAATCTTCTAAATTGCTTTTCACCTTCAAAGTATTTGTTAATATTCTATGTGTCATAATAGTAAAGTTTTCAGTCTTGACAGTGCAGCCTTCTTCGAACTTGATAATATTTGCTTGCGTTAGCTGGACCGCGGACAGCTGATCGCCGCATAGCGTTCTCAGTTCGCACGCGTTGCAACAATAATACAAATACGTGTTCATAATATTAAGTGCATACCACTTGTGTTTGCACTCGGCGATGTCTGTTCTGCATTGATTAATCTTATTTTTCGTACACAAATCTTGATAGGAATTCATCTTGAAGATTGGGTTTCTCAGGGCACATAGATAGGTTGATGCGTCTTGATTAATGCAGTTATTTATCTCATTCTGCGAAGTAGGTATGTATGCATCCTTGTGCAAGTTTATCCCAACGTAGTCAGCTGCTGGTGTTACGTATACTGTTTTATTCCCAATCTGTCTCGGAATAGATATTACTTTGTATAAGTCGAAGTGGTCTCTGCTTATCAGTGGTAACTTGAGTTCAAACAGCTGATAATGTGACGTCATTCTTGTTCTGATTCGCAATAAATTATATATTTGTAAAATGTCCTTTTGAATGTTTCTTATTGGCAAGGCAAGGTCGTTGCCTAATTGGCTTAACACAGTGCTCAGTTCCTTCTGCAGCTGTTTCGGAGAAAAGATATGAAAATCTACTTTTCCATTGAAGATATTCGTGATCGTGTCCAGGAGGTTATCTTGAATGTGTTTTAGAGTTGTAAACATATTGTTTGCTGCTATTGCTGACAGGACGAATTCGTTAGTCCATTCTATTGTGTTTACTTCTGTGCTTAATGTATTTATAGCTTTATCTAAATTTGATATGTGGTGATTAAATAAATTAGATTGGTTATTTATTGCTTCTTGTGTTCTCTTTAGTAAATTAAATTCCGCTTCCACGATTGAAGTCTGGTTCTTCCACAGTAATTGAATATGTTTTTGGTTCAGCTTGATTAGATCAATGTCCTTGCTGTATTGTTCTGCGAATTGTTCGTCCAATACTCCGAAAAGGGCCCGCGCGACGCTGCCCACAGCGTTGATAAGGCCGCGCCTGCGCCGCGTTATAGAGTGATGATGCAGTAATACTTCATTATAGTGCTCGAGTTCGGAGAATTTATGTTGTGTTTGTAGCATGATAACTTCACAATTTGTTATGTTTTTTATTTTACTACAGATGTAGTCTAAATGTCGAGCGTATTTTATGTAGGCTGATGTTCCTTCCCAGTAAGGGTTTAAATCATAATAAATTATGACATTCCATTCATCTCGTATGATTTGTAAATTTGCCATTTTGTCGAGATATATAGATTGGTTGCTATTAAGAGCTGTGATTTGATGACAGCAGCAGTTTGTTAGAAGTGTCATAAAGTACATTAAAGTGAGCAGAATTGTCTTCAAACTTGATTGCTCTCGCTTCTTGGTACAATGTTTTGCTTTTTCTTGATAATTAAATTCTTGCTCGTTCACTGGTAGTTTAGACAGTTTGATCACAGGCCGTTTTAGGAGCCCATTTTTGGTTTTTAACGTCACTACTCTGACGTAGCCATCCTTTCCGGGGTGTAGTTCCACTACTCGTCCCATAGACCACTTTCCTGGTGGCAGATTAGCGTCGTTGATAATTACTACGTCGTCAACTTTTATATTTTCCGTAGGCGACTTCCATTTTGATCTTGCTGAGAGTTGTGTTAAATATTATTCACGCCATCTTCGCCATATGTCTTTAAAAATGCGTTGTGTAAATTCCCATCTCGTCCTTTCATCATTTTCGGTATCTAATATTGTTAAAGTTGGTCCGCTAGCAAGAAAATGTGATGGGGTCAAATAATCCAGATTATCAGGATCTTCAGTTATAGTACAGAGCGGCCTGGAGTTTAATGTTGCTTCCAATTGTGTTAGAAGGGTAGTAAACTCTTCATAAGTTAATTTTTGTTCGCCCAGGACTCTGCGTAAATGATATTTTAGGCTCTTGACAGCTGCCTCCCACAACCCTCCGGCGCTGGGCCACGACGGGGCCTGAAAGTGCCATTGTATTTGCATTTCTGTCAATTCTTTATAGAAGTCTTGATTTAATATTTCTTTTAGGTTTAGGTATTCTTCCTTCAGTGATCGACTGGCTCCGACAAAATTTGTCCCATTGTCGGAGTAAATATGACGCGGAGTTGCTTGCTTAATTTGCGTTCTAGTTGAAGGAATTGTGCGATAGCTTTTTGCTTCGAAGATCCCAACTCTTGCTCGAAGTTAGGTTTTAGAGGTAATCGTACTTCGTATCTGCCATCTTCGAGTCGTTTTGTTGTTTCTTGATAGAATTGAATGCATCTTTGATCTTCCAATGATAAGGTTGTGTCTTCAGAGATGTCCTCTATTTCCCAGAATTTTTCGATGCTGTCCATGTTATTTAATACGACATTGCATTGTAGGGTGTTGACGCTGCCGCATAAAATCCAACCCAGGCGCGTCTGTTGAGCGACTGGCGAAGATTGATTTGATCTGCAGATGCCTTCCAAGATAATTTTGCTGTATACGTCGGCACCCAAGAGAATATCGACGGGGCGACTGATATTGAAGTCAGGATCGGCTAGGTTAATGTTGTCTAAATGCTGCCATGATGGTCTTGAGAATGAATAATTAGGTAAATTTTTTATAAGACTTTTCATAATCACGGCATCTGTATTAAATGTGTATGCTTCGTTGATGGACTGGCAGTTGATTTTGATACGTCCTTTACTGTTGCTTTCTTTCATGCCGACTCCAGATATAACTCCCTTGCATCTAATTCTCGGCAATGAAAGGCGTTGAGATGCCTTTTCTGTTATAAGTGAGAGCTGTGACCCTTGATCGATGAGGGCACGCATCGTAATATAGGATCCGTCGCTGGTCTGCACACGGATAATTGCTGTTGCCAAGAGGATTTCTGGAATGTCGCCTTGCTGCGACACGTGAGAGTGCTGACTTTGCTCGCTTGTTCGTGGCGTGGTAGGCAAAGCGGCGGCGGCACGGAACGCGCTCAAGTTCTCAAAGGTTTCATGTAATATCGTGTTATGTGCTCCGTTGCATTCGCGGCATCGTTTCGTCGAATAACATGTTTTTCCATTATGATTAAAAAGGCAGTTCTGGCATAATTGGAGTTGTGAGATAGTTTTGTACTTTGTAATCGGAGACATCTTCTGGAATTCTTTGCAATAATAAATGCCGTGCTTTTCTTTGCATATTGGGCAATTATATATTTTGTTGTTTGTAGTTTCTGCTTGTGAAACTTGCGATTGTTGATTGCTTTGAAATGTTCGATTGAAATTATTTGGTTTTTGGTATTTAAAATATGGCGCTGATTTTTGTTGAAATGCGATAGATTTTTGCTGAGTATTGGGTTGCTGTTTTCGTCGTGTAGATTCCAGAGTCGTAAACTTGTTTTCCAGGAATTCAAGGAGGTCATGAAGGGTTGGTAACTCCCTTAATGATGCTATGTATTCATTGTGCGTGTCTGAATCCATCTTCTGCGCCATAATATGTACAACCAATGGGTCCCATGTTGATATATTGACTCCAAGGTTACGGATTGCGTTCAAACACTCGTTGATTGTATCGTGCATTTTTTTCACTTGATCTGATGATTGATGCTGCATATTAGGAAGAGTTAAGAGCGTGTTGACATGTGTACTGAATATTAATTTCTTGTTATTATATCTGTGATTCAGCAGCTCCCAGCAGGCATCATAATTCTCCGAACTGATATGAAGATGTTGTACAATTTTCTCTGCTTCACCCCTTAACTTGCTCTTTAAAAATTGCATTTTTTGCGCGCTTGACATGAGGTTGTTTCGATGAATTGTTTCCACGAACAAGTCCTTGAAGGAAATCCACTGATGATAATTTCCGTGAAATGTAGGTACATCCATTTTCGGCGTGATTTGCTCGCGGTTAGATGTGGCCCACATTTTATTGTTGATAGCTTTTTTCGTATTATAAAACATTTTTTCGTAGGTAAAAAATTCATGCTCATAATCCCAGTTTTCTTCAAACATTTCGCTGTCGATCTCCCAGTGAAGGGAGTCAATTGCTGCCCATCTTGATTGTAATGTTTTCAAAACGTCTTCAAATTCCCATTTATCGGAGATATCTTCTAAATTTAAATTATTGATGGTACGTAAGAAAGCCTTAAAATTGCTCTTTTGCTTCCGAATCAGTTCTTCGTTCTTGCTGGAATTACCTCTTGATGTGGAGGCAAAATATTGTTGTTTCGTTTCCACCGGCTTAGTTTGATCTGCTACCACGGGGACTTTCGCGCGAGCTAGGCTAGCGGGGGCTTCCGCGCGAGGCGTGCTTGCTATTTTCGACTCTTCTGGTATTTTATTGCTTATGATGTACTCACGGGTTTTTTGGTAAAATTCCATTGCGTCTTGATAACATTTTTTCGTGAAGTACGGATGATCACTTGCTTCAAATTGTTTTAATGCTTCATGGTTGGACTTGAACTCCTCCCAGTATTGATCAAGGATTCTTACGCGTTGATTGATGTATGTTGTTGTTCTACGGCTAGGGCCGTCCTTCTTGAAATTTGATAAAAGCTTCTCCATCTCTGCCGTAATATCTTGTTGTGTTTGGATGAGGTCTTCCATGTTTGTCAGACTCATTTTATGTTAACTTGATATTATTATTCACTTGATATACTACTTGATACTTGATATAAACTTGATTACTTGATACTTGATATAAACTTGATTGCTTGATTGATGTTGATGACCTTCTCTCAGTGATAGTAAGAGATTGATGCGATGATATTCGCCTACTCACTTGAGAAGTGGCGTGTTATCACGTAGGTGTTGATTGTCTTGATGCTCGAAGGACCATAAAGAAGATGTATGGGTTTCTTGCTACCACACACTTCTTGGATGCTTTGATTATAAATGATAAGGCTAATATCCGACGACTTGGTTTATTGCTTAATGAGGAGTACCACGCGGCTAGGCGTCCGTGTAAGTACTGATACAAAAATAGCGCTATGTTAATTATAATAAAATGTTGTTATGTTGTGTTATTGCTGCGTGCGCAGAATACATGCTGTACTTTGTACAGAAGCCCTTATTAAAGTTAGCAATTGTAATAAAAATATTGTTGTTTGTGGAGATTTTAATATAGATTTATTAGACGTATCTTGTAAATATACTGGTAGGCTAATATCATTATTTAAGTGTCATAATTTAATCAACTTATTTTTAGAGCCTACTAGAATAACAAGTACTACATCAACTTGTCTAGACAACATTTTTTGTGATATCCAGGCATGTAGCCAGTCTGTAATAGACAAATTGCAATCCGATCATTGTGGTCAATTAGCTGTGTTTAATGTTAATATGAGGAAAGAAACAAAAAATACTATTAAATTTGTACCAATTAACAACAACCGTCTAAACAGTTTTAGAAATAACATTATAGAGAAATCATCTAATTTAAAGTATTTTGATGATACAAATGAATATTATAATTCAGTTTTACACATGACAAAAACTGAAAGTAATAGTATATTCAAACCAAAGGTGAAGGCAGTAAACAGCAAACTTAAGTTTAGCGATTGGGCGACAGCAGGAATACATAAGAGTAGAAATAGATTATATGAGCTCTATGCAGAACGGGCGTATAATAATAGCGTAGAATTTGCTGAGTATGTTAAACATTATTCGAAGTTATTTAAACGCGTTTGTGCTACAGCTAAATCGAATTTCGTTAAACACAAACTGAAAAATAGCACAGATGTAGTAAAATCCACATGGCAGATAATAAATAGTGAAACTGGAAAAGTAACAAATCGCGATACTAAGTACAGTTTAAAGATAAATGATAATGTTGTTACCAAAAACTCGGAAGTTGCGGAGGCATTCAATAAATTTTTTACAGACATTCCAGTGTCAACTACGAAATCCTTAAGTTCGTCTCCTGCTCTCGCTGAATCCTTGTTAAAACAAAATGTACCCGAGAGTGTCATCGATTTTAAGTTCGAGCATGCAACACCTCAAGATATAGTTAAGGCTTTTAAAACTATAAAAATGAAAGCAACTGCCGACATTGATGGTATGTCAGTAAAAATTATTAGCTCTGTAATTGATGTTATTGCTGTCCACTTAGCGATTATATTTAATAATTGTGTTGATAATGGTGAATTTCCTGACCTGATGAAGCACAGTAAAGTTATTCCATTGTTGAAAACTGGTAATACAACGGATCCTACAAATTTTAGACCAGTTTCAATTTTACCGACTCTAAGTAAAATATTTGAGAAAATCATATTAAATCAACTAAAAGCTCATTTTTATGGAAGTAACCTATTGCATCATAAACAATTCGGTTTTACTCGCGGTCGTTCAACAACTGATGCAGGTGTTGAACTTATTAAACATATCTTTGGGGCGTGGGAGGAATCACGTGATGCCTTAGGGGTTTTCTGTGATTTATCCAAAGCCTTTGATTGCGTTAATCATGACATTTTGGTCAGGAAATTACAACATTATGGAATAAAGGACTTGGCCCTGAACTTGCTAAATTCATACTTGAGTCATAGAATTCAAAAAGTTGATGTGAACGGAGAGAGATCTATGGGGTCTGTTGTCTCTATGGGTGTCCCCCAGGGATCTATTTTGGGCCCGTTTTTGTTTCTTGTTTATGTAAATGACTTACCGTACTTTGTAAAAGATGCCCATGAAATTGTCTTGTTCGCGGACGATACATCTTTAGTGTTTAAAGTAAAAAGACAACAATTAACATATGAAGACGTGAACAAGGCTATTGCAGAAGTGGTAAACTGGTTTACGGTTAATAATTTATTACTGAATGGCAAGAAGACAAAATGTTTAAAATTCTCTTTGCCAAATTTTAGATCAGTGCCCACTAATGTACAAATAAAAGGCGAAAATTTGAATTTTGTTGATTCTACAGTATTTTTAGGCTTTACCCTGGATAATAAATTGCAATGGGGTCCTCACATTGATAAATTGGCGAAAAGGCTAAGTTCTGCAGCACATGCTGTAAAGAAAATACGGAGTATTTCTGACGAGGCTACAGCAAGATTAGTTTACTTTAGTTATTTCCACAGTATTATGGCCTATGGCATACTGCTGTGGGGGACACGCTGCCGACTGGCACAATGTATTTGTATTGCAGAAAAGGGCTATTCGCGCGATTTATCAATTGAGACCTAGAACTTCACTAAGAGATAAATTCAGGAACATTGATATAATGACGATGCCGTCACAATATATATATATGAGAATTTAATGTATGTTCATAAAAATTTACACTTATTTAAGAAGAATAGTGATGTTCATAATATTAATACGAGAAATAAAGATAAGCTTGTTGCTGGTGCTTGTCGTCTAGCCAAAGTCCACAAATCATTTATGGGTCAATGTGTACGCTTTTATAATAAGGTTCCAACAGATATTCAGAATTTACCATTGAATAAATTTAAAGTCGCTATAAAAAACAAATTATGTCAAAAAAGTTATTATAGTATATCTGAATATGTAAATGACAAAAGTCCATGGGACTGAACTGCTGTTCTATACAGGTATTTACTTTTAAGATAGTATATAGGACAAATAATGTATTAGTACATAAGACATGTTTAAAAAAAAAAAGAATTAACGTAGGCTCTGTGGGTTTCTTGCCGTTTCTTTCCCCCACAGAGAACCACCTTGGAAGCGGCGTTAATTTTCCTTCCTCTCCCACACATGGTGTCTCCTGTCTGCGCTAGGGTAGGGGTAGGGTAGTAGTTAGAGTAGGGGAAGGGTAGGGTAGGAGTAAGATAGCGGTAAGGTAGTATAGGGTGGGGTAGGGGTAAGATAGTGGTAGGGTCGGGGTAAGATAGTGGTAGGGTAGGGGTAAGGTAGTGGTAGGGTAGGGTTAAGGCAATGGTAGGATAGGGTAGGGGTAAGGTAGCGATAGGGTAGGGATAGGATAGAGTAGGGTGGGAGCAACTACCTATCACATGCAGCATGTGTGATGCACGCTCACTTAAAAGTCTGTCTTGCGGTGGCGTGGGGGCCGGGTCGCTCTTTTCCCTCAAATATGGTTGAATTGGACGATGGCTGGGCCCTGCGTTATACTCGTGAACGGGTGCTGCCTTGGTAGACTGGCTTACTCTTGCTGTAGTTTTAGGTGGATTTTCTTAATTATACTAGACATACCTACGAGTATATAATATAATATAGCGTTCCGGCTCTGTCTGGCATTGTCGAGCCCGGTTCGGTTGTGGTTGGCGAGGGATACGTTTATCTACAGACATAGGGCGGTCAGCGTGTCACTGTGTGTTTCCTTCCTACTTTCCTACCCCCCTCCTTTTTGACGATTGAAAGAGAAATTTTGAAGAATAAAGAAATTTTGATTTTGATTTTGATTTTTAGACCGTTCGCACTTAAAAGTATCGGAACGAATGTAGGTAGTAATGAAATAGTTTATAGACTGTGCAGGGAACATAACAAACTATGTAACTTCGAAAATTGTGCTGACATACTACACTGTTCGTTATTACAATATAAAAAATATTTGTATAATATACTAAATACGTCTTCTTGCCATTTACACTAACAATCATTATTTAGTTGTTGAATTTTAGTGGTGGTAGATATAGATTTATTTTCTAATTAAGAGCGATCGATTCTATTGTGAACGTAAGTTTGCCTGTAATTGGATTTACATTTAAGTGTTTGCGATTTTTCATGCAATATGTAATATATAATAAATATTCGAGGACAAATTCACACAGCGCCATCTAGCCCCAAACTAAGCAAAGCTTGTGCTATAGGTGCTAGATAACTGATATACTACTTAAATACTTTTAAATACATACTAATTATACATAGAACTCCCAGACAATTTCTGCCCGGCCGGGAATCGAACCCGGGACCGCTTGCGTGGCAGACCACTGTACCACTCAGGTCGTCAAACAGTGTAACAAAAAGTGTAAATCTGTTCGCAAATAAATAACAAGCAACGAACTCACCGCCAGCCGAGCAAGCGCGGTCGGGCCCCTGCGGCACGTGGTCGGCCTCCGGGGGGGTGTTGTAGGTCACCCCCCCGGGGGGGCCCGCGCTGCCCCCCGGCCCCCCCGGGGCCCCCGGCGCGGGGGTCGCAGCCGTGGAGCCGGGGAAGTATAGCTCGTCGGCGCGGTGGGCGAAGTAGCACTGTTGGGGGAGGATATACTAATAATGAAGCTGTAGCGACATCTATCGCTCCAATAGGGAAACTCAATACTCGCATTAGGAGTACACGAGGGAGTTCATCCTCACACCTTGGAGCCAAATTGGTCGCGAACTGTGCGGTTCCAAAGGAACTTTCTCCCACGCACACTAAGGTTGTGGAATGAACTACCTGGAGAGGTTTTCCTTGGAAAGTACAACATGGAGTTCTTCAAGAAAGGGGTTAAAAGGCTTTTACGGAATCGGCAACGCGTGGGCGATGCCCCTGGTATTGCAAACGTCCATAGGCTGCGGTGGCTGCTTACCATCAGGCAGGCCGTAAGCTTGTTTGCCACCTTAGTGGTATAAAAAAACACGATCACAAGGTTAGCAAGCATTCGCGCATAGATGGCGCTGATGGTTCTACATCGCGCTAGAGAAGTGTGCCAACTTCCGCGGCATATATAGTACTTCCGACGATCAACTGGCGGGCCCTTGGTCCCCTGGTCACAACACCCGGCCAGGTGGGTAATTACCCTTTTCCACCTTCTCCATCTTCACTTGCCAACATTGGCGGCTACCTTATCCTTCTACCGCCAAAATGCTAAAGAGACGTTTTCAATTTGACAGTTAAAAAAATAATCCAAGTGTCATCTACTTGTAAATATATGGCGCTGTCCGGAACTCTTATGTCATGTTTGTCCTTAAAGTCAGGCAGGACTCAAGTCAAGTAAATTGACAATAGCTAACAAAATTTATCATCACCATGTTAAAACTTGTCCGATTAAAAAAATTTCAAACAGTAAATAATTCAATATTATCGGTTCTTATGTGTATATTTGACATATTAGCACCGAATAAGGAGTTTTCCAGTAGGTATTGTCAGTTGGTTTCAAAAAGCATTATTAGATGGCGCTCCTACAATTTTGGTAATCTTTTTTAAATCTGTATGATGGTGGTTTCATGCAGCCAACTAATACTAAACTTAAAAATTAAACTCTTAAAGGTTGAACAAACTGTACAAAGAAATATTTATATAAGTTGGCACTATGTTCCATTATTATTACAACCACTAAAATGGTTGAAAACTATTGACAAATACAATATTATCCAATACAACGTACCCAGTGTTTATATCATCTTTGCTAAGAACCTATTTGAAGCGATTATCAATTACCAAAATTGTTGGAGCGCCATCTATTGAGCTCTTAATAATGCCTTAAATACCTATTGGAAAACTGCTCATTGCTCCATCTATTGACTCTTTTTATTTTTAAATGTCACCTTGAAAACCTTTTATTGACTGATGTCAGAAAAACCCCGACGTCTAAATTGTTTAAATATTTCCGTGTCAAAGTCCGTATAAAGTGTATTAAATCTGTGTGTGTCTGGGAAGTCCGCGTGAAGCGTGTAAAGTCCGTGTTGATTAAGTGAAGTGTGTGAAGTCTGTGTGAAGTCTGCGAAGTCCGTGTAGACCTTGTCTAGTCTAAAATGACGCGCCCCACTACTTAGTTAGTTGATTTCGATGTGTGAGTGCAAATATTGATAACGACACTTCATCTGTGTGGGAGCCAATGAACGACGCGTGCTCCTACGTTGGAGTCTCACCGGCAACTGAATGACCAATTACAACGGCATTTGTATATGTATTGCGTCCATATTTTAAACTTGCTTGTGTGCGTTAATGCAATAGTGGGGCGCGTCATATTAGATTAGACGAGCTCTACCTACTTAGAGCGTGTCAGTGTGTCTTGGCGGACCCTGGGCCCTCGCGTGCCGCGCGGGAGCCCAACCGGGACAAAACGCCGTGATGATATCGAGTGTGTCTTGGTGTCACACATCTGCATGACGTCATCAAAGGACGACGTCACCTGAGCTCTATTGGAGTCCCGGAACCACCCTCTCACAGTAGGCTCACTCCGCTTTCTACAAACACTGACACTACAAACCGGTATTTAAACCGCGGTACAATCAGACACACAGTCGTCCAGAGACACCCCCGCAAACGTTGTGCGGTTCAGAGTGTCTCTGTATGTAGTCCATGTCTGCGAGTGAAGACCGTGTCAGACTCATGGTCTACACATGGGAATTGTCGAACTAAAAGTCCACGTGAAGTGTGTGAAGAATGTGTAAAGTGTGTTAAGCCCGCGTAAAGTAAGTTAAGCCCGTGTAAAGTATGTAAAGTTTATGTAAAGGCATGTCCTATCCCCCTCTCCTGCACGAAGTCCGCGTCCCCGAACGCCTCCGGGGCGCCGACGCCTTCCAGGGGACTCGCCCCGCCTTCTAGGACTGACACTACATACCGGGCTAGAACGCGGAACAGTCAGACGCACAGTCGTCCAGAGACACAAGTATGTAAGTGTGTTAAAACCGTGTAAAGTATATACAGCCGTGTAAAATCTGACTAAAGCGTATAAAGTCCGTGTAAAGTGTGTAAAGTCTGAGTAAAGTGTGTTAAAACCGTGTAACGTATGTTAAATCCGTGTAAAGTGTGTTAAGCTCGTGTAAAATTTGTGTAAAGTCTGTGTATAATGTGTGACGGCTGTGTAAAGTGTGTTAAAACCGTGTAAAGTGTGTTAAGCCCGTGTAAAGTCTGTGTAAAGAGTGTGAAGTCCGTATGAATCCCTGTTAGTTGTCTCCTACCCCCCTCACCTGCACGAAGTCTTCGAAGTGCGCGTTGAGCCTCCGCCAGCGCGCGGCCAGCGCGTCCCCGGCCGCCGCCGCGTCCCCGAACGCCTCCGGGGCGCCCGCGCCCTCCAGCGGACTCGCCCCGCCTTCCAGGACTGGGGGGGAGGGGGGGGAGCGTTGTATAATAATAATAATAATAAATATGTAATCGTGGACAAATTCACACAGCGCCATCTAGCCCCAAAGTTAGCAAAAGCTTGTGTTGTGGGTGCTAGATAACTGATAAACTGCTTATATACTTTTTAAATACATACTTATTACATGTACATAGAACACCCAGACCCGTAACAGAAATTAAAATTCATCACTTCAATTTCTGTCCGGCCGGGAATCGAACCCGGGACCTTTTACGTGGCATGTTGACCACTGAACCACTCAGGTCGTCAGTGAACCACTCAGGTCGTCAGTGAACCACTCAGGTCATTACTAAACCACTCAGGTCGTCAGTGAACCACTCAGGTCGTCGGTTTATGTGATAGGTAGTAGCATTTTATTAGGCTGGGGAAATCAGTGGCTTAGTGGCGAGTTCGCCTCGTACCCAATACGGTTAAGACGAGGAAAGCTGCACATTCAGCTGACTGAATCATCATCACAGCCCGTACCAGTCCACTGCAGGACTTAGGGCCTCTCCCACGAAAGGGGAGGTTATTACTATAATCTCCACGCTTGGCAGGCGGGTTGGAGATCGCAGTGTTTAAATATTACAATGGAAAATGCTGCTGCCCATTTTCAAGATTACGGTGACTCTTGATATTTTGCCTCGAAAACATTAGTCGCCTTGTCCGACACCCATGAGTGTAAAGGGTCGGTGCTATTCTACTCTGCCGGACACCACACGGCGACGGCTGAATTTGTAACCATTATCCAATAAGGCCCCGGTATTTTGCTAAATCACCGTGTTCCCGAATCGATCGTATCGGGTATACGCGCTTAGCGAATCCAGTTTGATTGTTGCGACCCGAACATCCTTGAAAGCCATGGCCCCCAGTATGATGGTAAACTTTTTTTTACTTGATATACTTTTTTTTTATTTGAAGATCTTAATTGGCACATGCTCACTTTGTAATTTTTCTACACTCATAGCGTAATGATCCAATTAAAAAATAAAAGTGTTGCATAATGATTAAAAAATTACTTTCCGATACAGCATTCCCCATACTATTTTCATTAAAGCTGTATCGAAAAATAACTTTTTAATCTTTATGCAACTTTTCTTTTTTAAATTTTTGTCGGGCGCCGGGACACGGCGAAATGTAGACAGAATACCTAGATGTCTTTAACAGGTATTAAAACACTCGTGTCAACCTCTTATCATAAACAGACACTCATGTTTTAATACCCCCTTTTATATGACAGTTGCATA
Organism: Blastobasis lacticolella; assembly: GCA_905147135.1. NCBI lineage: Eukaryota > Metazoa > Arthropoda > Insecta > Lepidoptera > Blastobasidae > Blastobasis > Blastobasis lacticolella. Next base: position 345,042 of record LR990066.1, read on the forward strand.
AACTACTATTATGCAACTGTCAAATAAAAGGGGGTTAAATTTTATAGACTGGCGTGAAAAAAGTGTATCCTTAAACAACTGTTTTCAAATATGAAATGAGGAGTTTTCCAGTAGGTATTGATAGTTGGTTTCAAAAAGCATCAATAGATGGCGCTCCTACAATTTTGGTAATCTTTTTTTAATCTGTATGATGGTGGCAGTGATTTCATGCAACCAACTAATACTAAACTTAAAAATAAAATGTTTATTAATATAAAAATAACTGTTAAAGGTTGAACGAAATGTAAAAAGAAATATTTATAGAAGTTGGCACTATGTTGCATTATTATTACAACCTCTAAAATGGTTGAAAACTATTGACAAATACAATATTATCCAATACAACGTACCCAGTGTTTATATCCTGTTTGCTAAGAACCTATTTCAAGCGATTTTCAATTACCAAAATTGTCGGGGCGCCATCTAGTGAGTGGTTAGGAATGCTTTAGATATCTATTGGAAATCTCCTCATTGGAACATTACGCTATGAGTGTAGATAAACTACTATTATGATTAAATTTTAATGCTTTGATGTTATAAATAAACGAAAAAAAAAAAACATGACTCACTCTGGTCGTGGTCGGTGGAGTCGGTGAGTTCCCGACGCAGCGCGCCCGCCGCCTCGGCCGCTACCGACGGCCCGCCGCCGTCCATGGACACTGCGTGGTGATCATAATGTTATAGGATAGCCTGATCATGTTTAAAGGGTCGTGGGCTTGTTAACGGCCCAACAGGTTAAAGTATTATAGAGCCCTTCGCGGTAGGCATTTCGTTCTGTCACTTTGCAAATCTAGTAAAATCTTTGAAACCTTTGAACCCACGTCGTGTATGATACAGCAATTTCAATTATATGAAACACGACATATAGAGCTCGTCTAATCTAAAATTACGCGCCCCACTATCGCATTCGCGCACACAAGCAAGTTTAAAATATGGACGCAATACATATACAAATGCCGTTGTAATTGGTCATTCAGTTGCCGGTGAGATTCAAACGTAGGAGCACGCGTCGTTCATTCGAACATCATCGAAATCAACTAAGTAGTGGGGCGCGTCATATTAGACTAGACGAGCTCTACCAGCATATGAACGTGAACTAAAAGGATTTATATAATTATTTTAATAAAAATGAAATTAATTAAGAGAAGTAAAATGTTGCCGCACTCATTAGTGTGGAATTGTGTGTGTCGGTGGCGTGGTACATGCTGTGTGGATATATGTCAGTCTCCGCTGTCTCACTGCATGGTACGTGTGTAAGTCGGTGTGTAGTCCGCGTGTAGTATGTATGATGTCCGTGTGAACTAGTGTGAAGTCTCTGGGATGTCCGCGTTAAGTCCGCCAATTGTATTATTTTTGGTGCAATACAGTTTTTAAATAAATAAATGTCCGTGTGGAGTCTGTGTCATGCCTGTGTGAAGTCTGTTTAAGCATGCCATGACGTCCATATGGACTAGAGTGAAGTCTCTGTGACGCCCGCGTGAAGTGCGTGTGTATGTCCCCCCGTGTGCTCGTTTCATATGCACCTTGCGCGGTGCCGGCCGCCTTGGCATGGTGGTGTAAAGTGTCTGTCCAGTCTGAGTGAGGCACGCATGAAGTCCGTCTCATGCCTGTGTAAAATCGACATGAAGTCAGTGTGCATGTTATACCCACCTTGCCGCCGCCACACTCACTATGCGACTAGCTAAGCTAAGTTCATGTCATGTCTGTATTAAGTCTGTGGTGTGAAGTATACGTGAAGTCACTGTAAAGTCTGTGTGATGTCCATGTTAAATCTGTGTAAAGTCTGTGTGAAGTGTGCGTGAAATCTGTGTGAAGTCAACGTCAAGTGTGTGTGATTTCCGTGCCAAGTCTGTATGATGTCCGTGTAATATCTGTATATATGCGTGTGTGCGCGTGTATGTCCCCCCGTGTGCCCGTATCACACCCACCTTGTGCAGAAGCGGGCGCGCTCTCCAGCTCCCGTAGCGCGCTGGCCGCCTTCTCCATGTCCCGCCTTACGAGCGCGGCCTCGCGCGCCGCCGCAGCCGCACTCACTACACGACTAGCTAAGTCCGTGTGATGTATGTATTAAGTCTGTGTGATGTCCGCGTGAAGTCGGTGTGAAGTCCGCGTCAAGTCGGTGTGATTTCCGTGTGTAGTCGGTGTGATTTCCGCGTCATGTCTGTATAAAATCCGTGTGAAGTGCGTGTGTATGTCATACCCAAATCGCGCTGGCTGAGCTCGAGCTCCCTGAGCAAGATGGCCGCGTTTTTATGGTGGTGTAATGTGTCTGTATGATGTCCGTGTGAAGTGTGAAGTCTCTGTGCTGTCCATGTGAAGTGCGTGTGTATGTGATACCCACCTTGCGCGGTGGTGGGCGCGCTCTCCAGCTCCCGGAGCGCGCTGGCCGCCTTTTCCATGTCGCGTCGCACGAGCGCGGCTCACTATACAACTAGCTAGGCGAGTCTGTGTATCTGTGTGAAGGCCACGTGAACTCCGTGTGATGTATGTACTAAGTCTGTGTGAATTCCTTGTCATGTCTGTGTGCAGTCCGCGTGGATTTCGTGGGTCTCGTCGCATACCCACCTTGCGCGCTGGCGGGCGCGCTCTCCAGCTCCCGGAGCGCGCTGGCCGCCTTCTCCATGTCCCGCCTCACGAGCGCGGCCTCGCGCGCCGCCGCCGCCGCCGCCGTCGTCCGCGAGCGGTACAGTTGCGAGAGGAACTCGTATCTGCGGTTGGGTGGCGGCGTTGTTAGGGGCTTTTCTAGTTGTGCAGTGAGGTAGGGAGTCTTCCTCGCTGAAAATCTGTTTTTTATACCAGCTTTTGCCCGCGAATGCTACCTGTACGGCTAGCACAAGTTGCACGAATGCGCGACATAGGGACTGATATCTCTTTCATCACAATATTTTTATTTTATTTTATTTTATTAGGAAAACTTACAGCTAAAATAGGTTACAATAAATTGTTAGATAAATGGGTAATACACAGCCATTTACAAGTTTTCACCAGTAGATATGAAAATACAGTGACATTGCATCATAACATAACTACAAGTTCCATCTGTAAACAATTCAATAGGTATGTAGACTACATTATGACATTATTCCGCTGCGTAGGCAGCCCATTACATGAGGGTAGTTGTCACAACAAAAACAAAACATAGGTATACTCGGTGATAGCAGGTAGCTGTAATAGCTCATATATTTGAATGGGGTCACTCGAAATAAATACTGTAGGTGCATTAATCAGTGCAACTACAACCACCTGGCACCTAATATTGTGAGAAAGGAAAGAACTCTCTCTCGCGGCGCAAGCTTTGTCGCGGATACCCTTGTGACAGCCGTGCTGCACGTGTCGCGCCTGTTCTCGCACGCGAGAGCAACTCGTGCTAGTCGTACTGCTGCATGCTGGATGCGACAATCGGTAGACAGGGGGCAATAGCGTTTGTTGGGGAAGGCCTATATCCAGCAGTGAACTATAGATCTATGATTATCATATAATATTATTATGTTAACTGTAAAAGAGTAATGAATAAATCTAAACCTATGGATCAGCAGAAAAATGGGCATCAGCAACAGTTGCCCATCTCTAAACCCTTCCCCGACCGCAGTGTTCCAGAATACCCCCTGGGTTAAGTTTCATGTACTGTCTGAAATGTATTGTATTGTAGTTCAAAATCCGCGGACACGTTGCTCCACTATAGGACAGCACTATCAGATTTGATGAAAACGGTTTCCTACCAGAATCCTTAAGCATTGTACATGTGGCGACTGCCATCTGACCTCCAAGACACGTAAGGGTGCAGCCGAATCACCAAGAGCCTCCTCCGTCTGCCACTAAAGGGACTACGAGCAGGTGACGGCTTAGGCCCCTAAGATGGTGGTGGGGGGGCCTGGTAATACCGGCTGCCATGTCAACACTCGTACTCACAGCAACCTATGATGCGCAGCAGCGCATTCAGCACGTCCAGCATGGTGTCCACGTCTGACAAAGCCAGGTGCCTTGACTTGGCCGCCACTAGGGCCCTGAGGCGGTCGGCCTCGCGTCACTATTGCTAAGATAGCGACGATGCTAGAAAACGAACCATTCCTTCTTGCCTTCTCTTCCTTATCCAAGCGGTAAATACCGGCTCAGCGGCTAGCGGTAAATCCACAAGCCAGGGTCCGCTCTTCCACTATAGGACAGCACTATCAGATTTGCTGAAAACAGTTTCCTACCAGAATCCTTAGGGTGCAGAAGAATCCGACACGTTAGGGTGCAGCTGAATCGCCAGAGCCTCGTCCGAGAACTACAAGCAGGTTAGGTTGACTTGGGCCCCTGAGATGGTGGAGGGGCCCGGCTACCCCAATTTCAATTAATAAAACCACTCATACTCACAGCAACCTATGATGCGCAGCAGCGCACTCGGCCTCGAGCAATCTCTTCCGTCTATTCAGCACGTCCAGCATGGTGTCCACGTCTGCCAAAGCCAGGTGCCTCGACTCGGCAGCCACTAGGGCCCTGAGGCGGTCGGCCTCCCCGCCGGCCGCCGCCGCCGGGTCCTCGCTGGAGGTGGTACGGCACATGCGCACGCGACGTTTCGCTACCTGCGGTTGTGAAATTAAATTATGATTTGGTATCTCCATTTTTGGACCTCGGGATCAATGACAAATTGACAAGGTTTAGTGATTGCCACGGGCCAAAGCCAAGTGATAGTCATTTTATGGTGAATTTCCTAACTATTCGGTAGGTATTTAAGATTGTTATTGGCTTTACATTTATGTTAATTGTTATTGTTACTATAGTTTAAGAGCATTGTAAAAAAAAATGTAAATCTGTTGGCAAATTAAATAAATAAATAAATTACCGCCTTTTGCAATAGATTGTGCGTATGTGGTGGAAGATCTAGTCTTAGCAAGACAAGCCTACTGGAACTATTGAAGGAAGATTCCATAAATAAATGATTTCATCTCTTAAGCTCAAGTGTATTTAATAAATACATTATTATTCCTGAACAGACAGGCAGTTGGAACAACTGATATGTCTGTATCTATCTCTATCTATCTAGATATATCATTATCCTCATCTATTTGACATTATCAAATTGACAAATTTATTTAATCTATTTAATTTATAATTATCAAATTGACGTTTCTCGCTCCCACTCCATATCCGAATCCGATGTCCAAGCCATTCGTGAATACGGCTGCTGGTTCCCACAGCACAACTCCGCTATAGCACTACCCGCCGCAAGCTGATTTGAAAGAATGTTTCTAACTCAGACAATTTGGATAAGCTCCCAGCAGCATTTTCTTTGGACTATGACATGGGATCAAGCAAGAAGTAGCGTTTGTAGCGCCCCTGATGTCCATAGGAGGTGAGGACCACTTTCCATCAGGTGGTTTGATTGCCTATTTGTCTGCCATATTACATAACAAAAAACATTTAAATCTGACATTGCAGTCATGCTATACCTTGACTAATATGTGAAATTTAGTAGTCTTTACTTAAATGGGACAAAAAACTTAATATATCTCCATAACAATAATAATTAATATGTAGATTGACACTCACCAATTCATTCAGCAAGAAGTTTGGGAAAATGTGGTCCCTGTTGGCCAACGCTGAACCACATTTGGGACAGCGGCGATGTATCTCCACCGACTTGGCGACGCAAGAGTAACAGAACGAGTGGCCGCAGCGGGTGACGTATGCCTCCTCAATAAGCTCAAAACACACTGGGCAGAGTAAGTCGCAGTCTTTATCTTCGAGAGAACCACCGAGGCTGTCCAGTGCCACTGCACTGGTGGAAGGCCCAGGGCCTGGTCCACCACTTGCTGCTGTCCCAGACATTTTTAGAGGGCTGAAAGATAGTAAAGTTTCTGTGGTTAGAGGGTACAAAATGGGGCAGTCAAAAACGTTCCTGCCAAGAAAATTTAATAACTTTTGATAATCAGTGCCTGTTTCTGTTAATTCTACAAGACTAGGATGATTCGGGAAACATTGTTTGTTTTTCATTGGTGAGGTGATTGTTGAAATTAGGTTGTGAAATTGATTTGTCTCATTTTAAATAAGTATACTGAAACAAAGTGACCTTGTGACCTAGGTAAGCTATCTCTAGTAACTAGCTAGGGGAGTCCCGACAGGGACGTATTTTTAGAGACAAATCAATAAGTCTCCCTCCTCAATAACAACAAACAAGACAGTGCACAGTGCACTATGACAGTGATGACTTACACAATATTACGGCAAATTGAGGCAGAAACTCACTAGATTGGAAGCGCTGCAGGTTATCAGGTCACGGTAGGGGCATGTCAGCCTGTATACAAAGGCTAATAATGCACAATAAGATCACTGATCCCTGATTTAAGCCTCAATTCCCCAAGCGAGCCACCGCCCAACAAATATGCAGTTTTATAACACACAGCTGAAAGTCTGCGTAAATATAACGTCACTATAACCACTGTTATCTTTATAGTTAGTAAAAGTATCACGCGAATATAGGCTTTTCGTCGTATTTTTACACTTTATTTGGATTTATGATGCGAACCATACACACACTTCTCATCAGAAAAATGACTTTTGGAAACGAGTATAGCCAGGCCAATTTAAAGCCAGTTGCTGTCGCCAGCTTGAAAAATTGAGAAATCAGCGCCATCTATGTAAAACAATGAAAATAATACAGGACCTGCCATCTATTGTAATATTTTTACAACAATTCCAAGTGCTGTTTGACCAATAGTGTCCTAAAATGCAAAACTGTTTTACCAAGAGAACATACGCCATTTTGCTATTATCACAGAAGGTTGCGTTTCTCGTTCATCAACAATGTTAAAAAGTGAGATGTTTCTTCGATTTTTACAGCGATTGTGAAGAATAATGAGTGTTTAGTGCAGTGAAATAAAAATTAGAAACATGGAGGAGCCTTATGAGGAGGATAGAGTCGTTCCTGGTGAGTGTAATGTTACAAAATATGTGTCTGAAGTTACTACAGTCCCAAGTGTGAGGTCGTGTAATGTCGCTTTCCCGGTTTCAGAACTCTACTTTCTGATAGCGAAATTTCTCTCCGGTGGACCCCTGACGGAAACTGCAAAGGTAAATTCGATTGTAATATGTGTGATATATGTTTTTCTTGCGACCAAATACCTCAAAAATGTGTTTTTGTTGCAGACTTTGCTAAAAGAGCTGGAGAATGTCGAGGTAAGTCGTAGCTTTCTTATCGCGGGTTTAGAGCTTATTATTGTTTTGATACGAAGCGCACGTGGTTGCGGCTGTCAAAGTCGCTGAAAGTTTGCTGAAAAGTTTTTACATGAGTCCGAAAATTGCAGGTGCTACCTAGGCGCACGGACTGGCAAGGCGCCGAGCACTCGCAGTCCTTTGAGGAATTGGTGAGCAGAAATGTTTTATTTTATGTAGTAAACCATAATTATTTACGTTTCCAAACTAGAAACGCTCGGAGAAACACGGAAATGTGTGTATAATTGCAAAAAATCTTATATCGTGTTCTATGTCAATTTGTGCATGAAAACTCAGTGGAAATTGGGGTAAAATGTTTTTGGGCGGTTTCAGTGATAATTTCAGGGATTTTTAGGTAATTGCAAAAAAATCTATTTATCACGCAATCGAAGGACTGAATGGTGTCGTAATTGAGACTATTGACGTCTCTGTCGCGCTCGTGGGGGCGCCGCAAGACGACGCATGTTGTCTCGGTCACACGGCCGAGGCGGTCCGAATGCAACCGATCGCTGCCGAAGGGCAAAGCGTCGCCCGGAGATCGAAAGCGCGCCAATTTCGAATTTGCGATGTATTGGTGTAGATTTTGCATTGCAAAGCCATATTTTATAAATTTTTTGGATTCCCAAGAGTACAAAAGGAACCCTATTACTATGCCTCCGCTAGCTGTCTGTCTGTCACAGGGCTATGTCCGATACCGATGGAACTAGATATTTTAAATTCTCACAAAATATGTTGCTATGGCTGCTATATAAAAAAATAATTTTTAATGTCGAAAATTAAGAAACATGCTTAATTCAGCGTTTTTATATTATATTTCACTGACGTATTATCTGTATATGAATGTACTGCTTATGCTATTTATTTATTTATTTAACTGTTTATTGTACACAATAATGATATACAGATAAATATAACAGAACAAAAGACACAACAGGTGCTGCTTATTTCTAAAAAGTTACTGCTATATTATAAAACAAACACCTAAAACTGTGCAACTGTGTCTTTTGCGTTTGCCCATCAAAATATTTAACATTACTATTGGAGCGCAACCTTTTGTATGCAAGTGCGACTCTCAGTTAGCCATTTTGTTTTATTGTAGCCTATACGTCTTCGTAGGATCCCCAGAACTACTATGTCTCAACGGAACAAACTCAGGACAGTAGTTCACAATTACGGGACACCTCCCCCTGAACAAGCTACTGTTCACAATCGAAGCAACTGACATCCCTTTGTCTGTTGATGCCTAGTAGTAGATGAAGAAACAGTGGCTCATATGGTCCTAGGGTGTGAGGGACTGAAGGACCGCAGGGCAAAAGTCGCATTAGGTCCCTCTGAGAGGTCTGTGAATGTCTGAAAAGACAGCTATACTTTTGGAGGGAGCTGGGCTGGCTAAATTAGTACTACTTACACAATAGCAATAAATCAGGAAATTCTCTTAAAAATGTCTGGTTGGTAAATCAGCTCTTCATTAACCACAACCAAAGTACCTTTCATACAGGCTGGTATACTTTTATGTGGCATGCTATAGGTGAAAGAATTTTTAGAATAGGTTGAGTGGTGAACTCAAAAACAAACTAACTCGATTACAAATAAACAAAACCACAATACAACAGGATACTAGTACATAACACCAAAATTGCACAGCGCTTCTCTAACAAAGAGGTATCATACTGGAACAAATTACCACAAAATGTTGTGACAGCCGTGTCAATGAATTCCTTCGAGAACAGACTGGACGAGTGGTTGAAGTCAAACAAACTGTCTCTACTTGATTTAAAATGCCTTTAACACTGAGTGATATAGACACATCAGCAAGAATGCTGCTCGTCTATAACCTAAATAAATAATATGTGTCTACAACAGTTAGACCGGTATATGATCTACTGAGATTCTGTAAAAACAACCTAATCAATCACTCTGTCTACCTCCACCAGGCATCCCAATATGCGGAGATGCCATGGAACCGTCTGGCGGCGGTCTGTGGCCGGGCGCTTCAGCTGGCTCGAATGGCCCCCGCAGAGGGCCCCGGGCCCCCGCTTGGCCCCCCTGTCTCTGGGGCCTCAGGGGGGCCTGAGGCCCCCGCCTTGAGGCTGGCGGCAAGGCTGTCCCTGCTCAGCGACTCGCTGGTCCGTGGGAAACCGAAGTACAGCTTCTACAAGCAGGACCACTCTCTGCGTAAGTTATTTGTTTATTTGTATGGCAGAAATTCTATATTTGAGTAAGATGTGTATTACAAGTTACAAATTTTAACCAAGCAATGTCAGCCATTTATTTATTTATATTTATTTGCTTCTGATGAACATGAGCAGAACCACTCTAAAGTAAAGAAGCCTAGCAAGCCTCCTCCAATAATTTTATATGGAATTGAAGATGTACTCAAGCTCACCCAACTGTTAGAATCAGCAGTTGAGAAGACCCAATTCACATACAAAGTAATAAACAGAAACCAGTTGAAGATCTGTACTGAAAACGCAGAGGTATATAAAAGCCTGATAACTAAAGTTCGTGAAAGTGGACTTATCGGTCATACCTTTAATAAGAAAGATGAACGGTACTATAGAATAGTTGTTAAGAACTTGCACCATTCTACGCCTCTAGGCGAAATAAAACTAGCTATGGAAAAAACAGGCAACACTGTTCATGGCGAAATCATTAATGTAAAGTTTGGTAAAGATAAAAAGCCAACCTCTACGTTTTTTGTTAATTTACTGCCCAGCCCTAACAACAAGGCTGCTAAAGAAGTCAAAATAATATATCATCAGGGAGTCACAATAGAAGATCCCCGCAGAAGAAACACTGTTGTGCAATGTCAGAGATGCCAGCAGTACGGCCACACGAAAAACTACTGCATGCGACCGTATCGATGCGTCAAATGTGCTGAAGCTCACAAAACCTCGGAATGCCCCAAAACCGACAGAAACACGCCAGCTCAATGTGCTCTGTGCCTGGGCCCACACCCAGCTAACTACAAAGGCTGCCAAGTCTATAAGGAAATAGAAGCAAGAAGAGCGAATCAAGCACCGTTTGCCAAAAAAATACCACCGACAATACCACATCTGTCCAACCATGATACTAGAACACCCAAATTGACACAATATAATAATTACACGCAACGTCAAGGACCAACTTACGCTGATGTACTCAAGACCGACAAGACTGAAGATAAAAATATTGAACAAGAATTACTACCTAAAAACTCTATAGAACAATTACTCCAGAAGCAGTCGGAACAATTTCATCTTATCCTACAACAAATAAGCTCCTTAATAGGACTTATAACTACACTCATAAATAAATTACAAAAATGACCGCACTGAAAATAGCTACTTGGAACATCAACGGCCTTGCTCCTAATAAACATGAGGTAGAAATATTGTTGCAACAGCATGATCTAGACATTCTTCTAATATCAGAAAGCCACTTTACTGAAAATAGTAAGACTACAATTAAAAATTATGGCATATATAATACAAACCATCCAGATGGTAAAGCTCATGCGGGGTCGGCTGTGGTTATAAAATCATCAATAAAGCATTACGAATGCCCACAATTCAGATCGGACCATATCCAAGCCACGACTGTAGCCATACAAGATAAAAACGGCGAATTCAATGTGTCTTCAGTATATTGTCCCCCTAAACACAAAATTACTGAAACCCAGTTTAATGAATTTTATCACACATTGGGGCAACGCTTTATAGCTGGTGGTGATTGGAACGCAAAACACACCCACTGGGGTTCAAGACTAATAACAACGAGAGGTCGGGAAATGAAGAAGAGTATCGACAAAAATAACCTTACTACCCTAGCAACAGCTGAACCAACCCATTGGCCTTCAGACCCTAATAGACTTCCGGATGTATTGGACTTCTATGTTACCAAAGGCTTAGCAAGATTGTTTTTCCACATTGAGTCTTGCCTCGATGGACCCTCGAACCACATACCCGTGTTCCTCACCGTGAGTACCACAATCATCAGGTGCCAGGGAAGGCCTCGACTTTATAACAAATGTACCGATTGGCAATCATTTAGAGACATGTTGGAAGAAACCCTAGAGCTAAAAATTGCTCTAAAATCTGGTGAAGACGTGGAAGCTGCTGCCGAAGACTTCACTAAAAGAATCCAGGATGCTTGTTGGTCGTGTACTCCTTTCAAACTCTTGCATCATAAGCCGCACAGTATAACAAAAAATATAAAAGAAAAAATTCTAGAAAAAAGGAGATTACGACGAAAGTGGCACACAAGCCGACACCCGGAAGATAAGACTGCACTAAACAAAGCCACGAAAGATCTCAAGCAACAAATTTTTGAAGCAAACAATAGTACCCTACAGGCACACCTAGAATCACTTACAGCTACAAGAACAACAGACTATTCCCTGTGGAAAACCTGTAGAAATATAAATAAACCAGTAAATCCTAAACCACCCATCAGACTGCCAGGGAATACTTGGGCTAGAACTCCTAATGATAAAGCAGAAGCATTTGCTAAATATCTCTCTACAGTCTTTAAACCGAACATATTTGATGAAAGTGACGATTCGGAGATTACAGATATCCTTAACCAAGATCTGCAACTGGATTTACCACTCAAAGCTGTGACACCTCATGAAGTCAAGAGAAATATAAATAATATGCTAGACCAAAAGGCTCCCGGTTTCGATCTAATCGACAAGAAAGTGTTGCAAGAACTGCCTCGGAAGGGTATCTTATATCTTACTATGTTATTTAATGGCATAATGAGAACCAATAAATTCCCTAGCATATGGAAGGTCTCGCAGATAATAATGGTGCTCAAACCAGGTAAATCAGCAAATGATGTGACATCTTACAGACCAATAAGCTTGCTTCCGATAATGTCCAAGCTTTTTGAAAGAATTCTTCTGCACAGACTACAGAAAGCGCTTTTAGAAAGAGGCGTCGTGCCCTACCATCAGTTTGGTTTTCGCCAAGAACACTCCACAATAGAGCAAGTCCATAGAGTGTGTGATGTCATCAGGAGAGCCCTAGAACGTAAAGAGTACTGCTCTGCCGCTTTCCTGGATGTAAAACAAGCATTTGACAGAGTGTGGCACAAAGGCCTCCTCTGTAAAATTAAACAGCTCTTACCTCACAAATTCTACAGCATCCTAGAATCATATTTGAACGAGAGACTATTTCAAGTAATAGAAGGCGACTCTGAATCAAAGTTTTACAGTATTCTGGCCGGGGTTCCACAGGGCTCAGTACTGGGACCAATTTTATACACAATTTTTACTTCAGACCTACCGCTAGTTCCTGGAGTGACAGTTGCGACGTTCGCAGATGACACAGCAATACTTGCTACTGATTCGTGCCACATCAACGCTTCAAGGTCCTTACAAAAAGCATTGGACGCAATCAATGAATGGTTTTTAAAATGGAAGATCTGCGCCAGCCCATCAAAGTCCGTGCACATAACTTTCACGCTACGCAAAAACTACTGCCCACCCGTCATCTTAGGTGGAGCTGAGCTACCACATGAGAATACTGTCAAGTACTTGGGAATGCATCTGGACCGTAGACTAACATGGAGGACGCACATACAAGCTAAAAGAAATGAAGTCAACTTTAAATGTAGAAGATTTTACTGGCTCCTTGGAAGAAATTCAAAGCTGTCTATTGACAACAAACTCCTCATATATGAAGCAATTTTGAAGCCAATCTGGACCTATGGCATTCAATTGTGGGGTTCTGCCAGCAACTCCAACATTATAATGATACAACGAGCCCAGAACTGCATATTAAAACAAATATCGAACGCTCCTTGGTTTATCACCAATCTGGAAGTCCACAAGCTCTTGGGAGTGAGAACAGTACAGGAGGAAATAAAATCATGTTCCTTAAAATACAAAGCTCGCCTTGAGAGGCATCCTAATAAATTGGCGATGGAACTCACCATCCTGGATGATATGAGACGTCTTAAGAGACGCAAAATAATGGAAATCGACGACAGTTAAACTGACGAGGCATTACCATTGGGGAATGTTCTCAGCACGCCGTTTGTCCTTCACCTCATCTGCTCATAGTCCTAGGATTGATTGCAAGATTATATAATAAAAAAAAAAAAAAAAAAAAAAAAAAAAATTTATTTGCTTCCACAAAGTTATTACAGTAATAATGTAAATACAATATGGACCCAGTAGGCCGTGGCTTCAGCAATTTGGGAGGGAGGAGGCTTATGTCAAAATATAGCACAATAAAGTAGGTAAGTACCTAATATTTACTTTTACATATTTAAACTCTATACTAGCAGTGGTATCAAACCTATAAATACAATTTTCAACTTTCTACTTATCTAATAGTTTGTTTTATTTTTATTTTTTTATTTTATTTACTTATGGAAAACTTGTGCTTTATTTACACTATTAATTACATATAATAGTGGTATTTTACCTATTAAAATGGCACGCTTATATCACAGTGCACGTTATCCTTAATATAATAATACTGATTTCACTTAACCTACTGCTATTTTATTATTATTTGAGTAAGTCTATTTTAATTGCTTCATCATTAAGGGTGATCAGGGGGTCTACAAAGGCCATATTAGCATTTCATAAGATGAATCATATTCTTTTGTCACAAACTTATCTGCATTGTCACTGTTGTTGACATTGACATGACAATTCAAAATGGTATCACTTAGTTCCAGTATTTGCCACTGGATCGGATAAGTTTGTGGCACTCTTATATGAAACGTTAACATGGCCTTTTTAGGTCCGGTGGGCCATATGTTACCTTGTGTTAAGGCACCGTTAGTATGTGCCACATCGACTGAATTGGGGAACCGCAAGGACACTGCGGGGATACACTTCATCCACAGCGGTGCTTGTAGGAAGCACAAGGACCATAGCCCGTGCATAGTCTATTTAAGTTGAAGTCGGTCTGTGTAAGTTATATTGTAGTTTGATAATTTTGGAGTGGTCAGAAAACAGTTAATGTTACATAAATTGTAACTAATATTAGACCATACGAATATTCTCCTGCCTAAATGTTTATCACAAAAAAGGGCTGCAAGTCGCACAGAGGTCACGAAATGCAATTCGAACGCGCACCATCCAACACCAATACTGCACATCACTTCTCTAACAGAGTGGTATCAAACTGGAACAAATTACCACAAAATGTTGTGACAGCCGTGTCAGTGAAATCCTTCAAGAACAGATTGGACGAGTGGTTGAAGTCGAACAAACTGTCTCTACTTGATTTAAAATGACTTTCAATACTGTGATATAGACACATCAGCAACAATGCTGCTCGTCTATAACCTAAATAAATAAAATAAATAAATTTTGGATATTGTGTCAGTGACTTGAATCTTTTGCAGCTATGCCAGCCATGTGTATCCTATCAACCTAATAAAATACCGAAATGTTGTAAGGATGAATGTTTAGTTAGATAAATATTTGTTTGTTATGATTTCATGCATAAAGTATAAATAAACCAAATCAGAATGAAACAGGCTATAACTGATCCCAAAATTAAGTGTTTGGGAAGGGGAAAATAAGGAAATTATAAAATAAAGAATTAACACTTAATTTTAACAGTCATCATCATCACAGCCCGTAACCGTCCACTGCAGGACTTAGGGCCTCTCCCACGAAAGGGGAGGTTATTGCCATAATCTCCACGCTCGGCAGGCGGGTTGGAGATCGCAGTGTTTAAATATAACAATGGAAAATGCTGCTGCCCATTTTCCAGCCTACAGAGACTCTTGATTTTTTTCCTCGAAACCATTAGTCGCCTTGTACAGTCGGCCAAAAATGTGGTCTACCACCCAACGGTTGAGGTTCGTTTGAACGTCACGAGACAACAAGGTCGATTTCTACTTGCAATAATATTATGTCAGTGAAAAAAGTCAACCTTAGCGATCATTAGATCTCGCAGAAGCTTTTGTCAAAACTGGTAGACCACTTTCTTGGTCGA
The DNA here is from genome assembly GCA_905147135.1 of Blastobasis lacticolella. Taxonomy (NCBI): domain Eukaryota; kingdom Metazoa; phylum Arthropoda; class Insecta; order Lepidoptera; family Blastobasidae; genus Blastobasis; species Blastobasis lacticolella. Next base: position 360,221 of record LR990066.1, read on the forward strand.
CCGTACGACACCCATTAGTGTAAGGGGTTGGTGCTATTCTACTCTGCCGGACACCACACGGCCAACAGTATTACCAATAATATATGGGCTTTGTATATGTAGTATAACTTATTGCCAATATGCCAATTGGCTCCTGAGATTGTTCAAGTAGACTATTTCTTCTGCTGTATAACTTCTGTAAGCTTATAATAAGATAATAGAACTTTAAGTCTTCATACGGTAGTTAAACAGGCAAGCGGGCCACCTGACTGAAAGTAGTCACCACTGCCTATAGACATTAGCAACACCGAGAGTATCGCCAATGCGTTGCCCACTTCTATAACATGTTACTCTGGCAGCAAAAAGGCAAAAGTCCCTCCACTGCCAAAGCCACGGTTCCCCAAATCCTCACCCCATGGAGAACTTTAAACCTTACTCACAGGCAGAAACACAATACTATTTAAAAGAGTATTGCTTAGCTGCGGTATTCTGTAAGGTGGAGATACTTCCCCAATCGGGCGGCTCCAATTCGAACGGGTTACCCCGCTATGCCCGACCTCTCTAAAAAACGACTGTTTGTATTCCAAAATAAGTTAATAAAAATTAACATAATCAACCTCCCCAGCCCGCCGCCTAATCCGTCGCGAGCTCGGCCTAGGCCCGTGCCCGCGGCCCGGCGGCCCGGGGGGCCGCGCGGCCTTACCGCCCAGAGCGCTTTCCTCCATCCAACTGCAGAGACGCACGCTGGGACACCTCTCCGCTGTGTACTGCTTGGCATTGGACCGGACGGGGAGATATGTGCTGACCGGGGCGGATGATTTGCTGGTCAAGGTGGGTGGTGGGAATTTTATTTTATTTAACATTTTATTGCACACAGTAAAATACATAGAGAAACATCATACATATAGACGACACAGCAGGCGCTACTTATTTCTAAAAGATATTTCAAATTTTATGTGTGTATCTGTCGCTCTGTTTATCTAACTGTGTGTTTGGCTGTCTTTTTTAAAGGTTGAAAAAAAAAGTGTATCTAGGACTCTGATGCCTGATGTCAGTTTGAAAGCCAGTTTAATCGAGATGGTCCTTAGCTTTGTTTCATTAAAATCGGTTCAATGGTTTAATAGTAGTTTATGCAACTGCATATAATTAGGTATTAAAACACTCGTGTCAAACTATTATCATACTGGGCTAAATCATCTCACCGCTGGGCAAAGGCCTATCTGTATACATGAATGAATGAATGAATGGATAACGCTTTATTGCACAACCAAAAGAATACAATGGGTACTTAAAATTAACAGCAGGAGAAGCGACGGGCGACCTTATGCGCTTATCACACATTCCTAAATTCAGTGACTGAATTCAGAAACAAAAAGTGTGAAAGCAAATCAAAGTGGAATGTATTGCTCATAGAATAAGGTCCACTTTTGTAGGTATCTCGAATTTTTGAAAAGCGAAGCGACGCGTGACTTAATATAGGCGATACAAAAATGGACCTTATTCTTTGAGCAATACATTCCACTTTGATTTGCTCTCACGCTTTTTGTTTCTGAATTTAGGTGTGTGTAATTAGCGCATTATCGTTACACGGCGGCCTACACATTGTGTATATGTGTATCTGCCATCGTGGTTCCCCCACGCAGGTGTGGAGCGCGGTGGACGGGCGGCTGGTGTGCACGCTGCGCGGCGCGGGCGCCGAGATCACCGACGTCTCCGTCAGCCACGACGGCGCACTGGTATGGGGGATTCCTATTATTTATTTCTTTTATTTAGTTAGTAAACAGGTATGTTACATTGCATGAATATTCCAATTATATAGATAGATATATTCATATTATTCATATTCATTTATTCGTAGTAATAATCATACATCGTCATTTAAAATAGTTTCATGAATAGAATTAAGTACTAATAGTTGATGTCAATGTTAAAAAACAATTAATTCAATAGTATCAAATTATCATGATTCGAAATTGTCAAGAATTAAATTAGTATTATAATATCAAATAATAATTAAGTCAAATGTTAAATTAAATAATTATAGGAAAAATACAAAATGCTTCAAACATGTCAAATATAAAATTAAATCACAATATGAAATGTCAAATACAATGTTCGAAAAGTATATGTCAAATATTAATTAATCGAAATGTCAAATACAATACAGTGAAACAAATACTCTTTATTGCAAACAATTATATATTTGTTTCAAACTAAACTCGCGTTCTTACGCGGTCTTTACACATTCGATTTGTTTTCCCGACGTTTCGGTAGGGTTACACCCACCGTGGTCACGAGACGACTGCCGTGGAGAGGTGACAGCTGCGGTGATGTGCTGGTAGACTCCTACCCTGACATAGGATTGTCAATTTGTTGTTGATTCGGAACTGCACGGCAGACAACACTCACGATGTCCACGGATACGTCCGACGATAAATCTTGTGTCTCAACAACAACATATTGACAATTCTATGTGAGGGTAGGAGTCTACCAGCACATCACCGCAGCTGTCACCTCTCCACGGCAGTCGTCTCGTGACCACGGTGGGTGTAACCCTGCTGAAAGGTACGTCGCGTCCAAGTCCCGTCTAATATAATAATATGAATAATTATATAGATAGATAGATGTCTTTATTGATTACGACATTAAATATCTCTTTCAATATTCAAACAGGAGGAAGCAGGAAACCAGGAAGGAAACACACCGTGACGCGTTGTATAATGGGAATGTGTTTATCACAAGATGCAATACGAAATACATAGTGTGTGTTGTGTTATCTCGGTATTACGTCATGGGGCACTTTATTTTTGAAACCGCTCGCTCTCACGCGAGCGCTGCCTCTCTTTCCCACTCGTGGTAAGTTGATAGAGATAGTAACGACAAGCATTAGACGGCGAGCGGTTTTCATAAATAGGGCCCCTGGTTGTGCTCTCGCGAGGGCCCGGGGCCCGCCTTGATCGTGATCCAGGATTTGGTAGATTAGGTAATTGCAGTGGAGCGACTGCTATCTTACCTCCAAGACTCTGCTAGCAAGGGAACCTGACCAGATTGGATCATGGTTACACATTCAGTCGTCTGAATGTGCAGGTTTCATCACGTCATTTCAACTAGGAAAAATGGTATTTCATTCTAGGGAAAAATTGGTAGAGCTCGTCTAGTCTAAAATGACGCGCCCCACTACTTAGTTAGTTGATTTCGATGTGTGAGTGCAAATATTGATAACGACACTTCATCTGTGTGGGAGCCAATGAACGACGCGTGCTCCTACGTTTGAATCTCACCGGCAACTGAATGACCAATTACAACGGCATTTGTATATGTATTGCGTCCATATTTTAAACTTGCTTGTGTGCGTTAATGCTATAGTGGGGCGCGGCATTTTAGATTAGACGAGCTCTACAATGATCATTTTGACGTTAATGTCCTAGTTGTGCCCTTGACCATGATCAGGATTTGACATCTGGGATCTCGATTTCTGTGGTCCCGGGTTATGTCAAGCTGTGTACACGCCGGCCCAACGAACGCCAACGATTGGGTTAACCATCCGTCCAAACTGTGTAACTTCTATACCTTTGATGCTTCTGCTACACTTCAGATAAAAATTCAAAATTTCTTTATTGATTAGGACATTAAATATCTCTTTCAATCGTCAAAAAGGAGGGGGGTAGGAAAGTAGGAAGGAAGCACACAGTGACACGCTGACCGCCCTATGGCCGTAGATAAACGTATCCCTCGCCAACCACAACCGAACCGTGCTCGACAAGTTCTCGGCCCATAAGTTGTCGAAACGTGTATTTTATCGTAATTAGGTTTTGATGAATGCAATTATGTACATTCCTTTTGACGAGGCAAGTCATTTGTACATTATTTATTGCAAACGGTTTCATAATAGTATGACATGTGGTGACATGGAAATAACAAGATAATAATAAGTGAGCACATTTAGACAGTTTTTCATCAGCAGTTTCATTTTTCACTTGAAGATGAAAATCAACATTAAAAGCGTAAACGTCGCCACTATAAAAAATTAAGCCAAATGCGTGGACTATTTTAATCCATTGAAACATTGATAAAAAATTATCACATACAAATAGAAGCACAACCGTAAGAATATTAAAAAAAAACACAATTTTAGTAATCCACCTCTTGGGTTTGTTTTTAAAGGGTCAATTTGTTAACACTTTTGATCTCGAATTCAATCTTCGAGTCTACAAACATGATAGCGATGCCAGAGCAGTAGCGTCGGGCAATCTTGTACCCTACATTATAACTATGCCAGAGACATATCATCAGGCAATGTTGTACCCTAAATTATAACTATGCCCGAGCCATATCATCAGGCAATCTTGTACCCTACATTATAACTATGCCAGAGCCATATCATCAGGCAATGTTGTACCCTACATTATAACTATGCCAGAGCCATATCATCAGACAATCTTGTACCCTACATTATAACTATGCCAGAGCCATATCATCAGGCTATCTTGTACCCTACATTATAACTATGCCAGAGCCATATCATCAGGCTATCTTGTACCCTACATTATAACTATGCCAGGGCCATATCATCAGGCAATGTTGTACCCTACATTATAACTATGCCCGAGCCATATCATCAGGCAATCTTGTACCCTACATTATAACTATGCCAGAGCCATATCATCAGGCAATGTTGTACCCTACATTATAACTATGCCAGAGCCATATCATCAGACAATCTTGTACCCTACATTATAACTATGCCAGAGCCATATCATCAGGCTATCTTGTACCCTACATTATAACTATGCCAGAGCCATATCATCAGGCTATCTTGTACCCTACATTATAACTATGCCAGAGCCATATCATCAGGCTATCTTGTACCCTACATTATAACTATGCCAGGGCCATATCATCAGGCAATGTTGTACCCTACATTATAACTATGCCCGAGCCATATCATCAGGCAATCTTGTACCCTACATTATAACTATGCCAGAGCCATATCATCAGGCAATGTTGTATCTTACATTATAACTATGCCAGAGCCATATCATCAGACAATCTTGTACCCTACATTATAACTATGCCAGAGCCATATCATCAGGCTATCTTGTACCCTACATTATAACTATGCCAGAGCCATATCATCAGGCTATCTTGTACCCTACATTATAACTATGCCAGGGCCATATCATCAGGCAATGTTGTACCCTACATTATAACTATGCCAGAGACATATCATCAGGCTATCTTGTACCCTACATTATAACTATGCCAGGGCCATATCATCAGGCAATCTTGTACCCTACATTATAACTATGCCAGAGACATATCATCAGGCTATCTTGTACCCTACATTATAACTATGCCAGAGCCATATCATCCGGCAATCTTGTACCCTACATTATAACTATGCCAGAGCCATATCATCAGGCAATCTTGTACCCTACATTATAACTATGCCAGAGCCATATCATCAGACAATCTTGTACCCTACATTATAACTATGCCAGAGACATATCATCAGGCAATCTTGTACCCTACATTATAACTATGCCAGAGCCATATCATCAGGCTATCTTGTACCCTACATTATAACTATGCCAGAGCCATATCATCAGGCTATCTTGTACCCTACATTATAACTATGCCAGAGCCATATCATCAGGCAATGTTGTACCCTACATTATAACTATGCCAGAGCCATATCATCAGACAATCTTGTACCCTACATTATAACTATGCCAGAGCCATATCATCAGGCAATCTTGTACCCTACATTATAACTATGCCAGAGCCATATCATCAGGCAATGTTGTACCCTACATTATAACTATGCCAGAGCCATATCATCAGACAATCTTGTACCCTACATTATAACTATGCCAGAGACATATCATCAGGCAATCTTGTACCCTACATTATAACTATGCCAGAGACATATCATCAGGCAATCTTGTACCCTACATTATCACTATGCCAGAGCCATATCATCAGACAATCTTGTACCCTACATTATAACTATGCCAGAGACATATCATCAGGCAATCTTGTACCCTACATTATAACTATGCCAGAGCCATATCATCCGGCAATCTTGTACCCTACATTATAACTATGCCAGAGCCATATCACCAGGCAATCTTGTACCCTACATTATAACTATGCCAGAGCCATATCATCAGGCAATGTTGTACCCTACATTATAACTATGCCAGAGCCATATCATCAGACAATCTTGTACCCTACATTATAACTATGCCAGAGACATATCATCAGGCAATCTTGTACCCTACATTATAACTATGCCAGAGACATATCATCAGGCAATCTTCTACCCTACATTATAACTATGCCAGAGACATATCATCAGGCAATCTTGTACCCTACATTATAACTATGCCAGAGACATATCATCAGGCTATCTTGCACCCTGCCGTCTCCCAAATAGCGTCTATATTCCCTTGCAGGTGGCCGCTGGTTCCGTGGAGCGTCTGGTCCGCGTGTGGGAGCTCCGCGGCGGCTCGCCCAAGGCTGTGCTGAACGCTCATCAGGTATGGCTTACTAGTTTTACTACGATTGTTTATTTATTTATTTATTTATACTTCATGCACAAATAGTACATTGGCGGACTTAAAGCTAAAATAGCATTATCTACCAGTCTACCAGGAGAGATAACAGTTGACAAAAGGTATGCGGTGCAGGAAGATTACTTACAAGTAAAGATTACACATAAGCTTATTCAACCACAATCAAATTTTAAATACACTAAAAGTTAAAAGTAGCAATAGATATTTTACACTAATAAATTAATTAATTAACTGCATGAGTTACCCAAAATTATTCAGGACAAGGAATGAATTCAGAAAATGGTTATATATTTATTCATTGACACTGCGCAGTTATGTACAGTTTGCAGAGTGACTGGACCCCCCCACCCCTTAGCTGAATGTATGGTCAGTTCTCATTGCAGCTGACTGTACAACGGCGAACTTCAACCTTTGTCTACCAGCCGAGCGGAGAGCTAGCGGAGTGGAAATTATGAGACTGTGCAAGATAATCAAAAATTAAAGTTATTTGTTAATAGTTTGTTTGGAATTAATGAATGGAACTCTAGTGTATGATAGAATTAACATGCTTTTTTAAATAAGCTCCAAGTGGATCTTGTGTAAATGAGCAGTTTTCCAATAGGTATCTAAAGCATTCCTTAACACGTCCTAGATGGCGCCCCGACAATTTTGGTAATTGATAATCGCTTGAAATAGGTTCTCAGCAAAGAGGATATAAACACTGGGTATTATTATTATTATTATTTGTTTGTTTATTTTATTTTACCTCAGTCACTTATTGCGACCGGTGATATGAGTGACGCCCACGGGATTACTCCAAGTGAGCTACACTTTCAAACTGGTTGCGAGTCGCATCTTCCTGAAGGAATTTACGCACAATACGACAAGTATTTAAAATTGCAGCTTTCTGCATATTTATAAATGTGTTTTCTGGCAAATCTATTGTCTTTAGGTAGTGTTTTAAATATTTTATTTATTTTATTTTATTTTATTTTATTCGGAAAACAAACAGTACTTAATAGCTATTAAGTACTGTTAATAATATTTTGGTATGACTCCCGTACTGGAGCACAAGAGGCACAATATCCACTTTTTCCAACTTCCAAATTCTTATTATCTCCTCTTTTAGATCAGCGTATTTATTAATTTTATCGGCAGTAGTTCTTTGTAAATTATGCGTATTCGGTACAGTAATATCTATAATAAATCCATGTTTTTCCTGTTTGTCTATTAGTGTTATGTCAGGTCTGTTAAAATGTATAGTTTTGTCTGTCAATATAGCTCTATCAAAGTACATCTTGTGACTAGCGCTCTCAATTATTATTATTATGATGTTGTATTGGATAATATTGTATTTATCAATAGTTTTCAACCATTTTAGGGGTTTAATAAATTATTACAAACAAAACAAACATCAATTTGACTGAGTGAATTCGTTTCATGGACACTAGGATTAAGAATGGACGGTTTGTATTAAGATACATTTCGTTTAACCTTTAGGTAAAAAATTACCAAAATTGTAGGAGCGCCATCTATTGATGCTTTTTAAAACCAATTGACAATACCTACTGGAAAACTCCAAAACATTCAATATCGAAAAAAAAATTCGCAAACCAAGACAGTGAAAGATGATTCCAGAGGAATAATTGAGATAATAAAGACAGATGCAGTGCCCTAGCAGGGTTCTTGTGTGAAACTAAAAAACATTGTAACATCTGAAACAACCACAAAAAAGCAATTAAGTTTTTGATTATGATTATAGAGAAAAAAAGGAAACAAGATACCACTCTCTCCTACACTATTCTGATTTGGTGTTCGCTATAGTCAATGGCCAACGTAGATGGTGTTGTGTAGGCTTGTCAAATGACAAATTTAGGGATCATTCCCGTTGTCCCCCGAATGCTATCCCCCGAATGGGGGACAACAGGAATTTAAGTTTCGTTGTCCCCCGAATTGAAAAATGGGGGACAACGGGAATAAATATTCCCGATGTCCACCACTTTTAAATTTAATTATTTTTGTTAAGAAAACTTAAGTGCCATTGTGCTCAGCTGAGTAAACTGGAGTTACATTTACATTCTTTACGTAATTAAATTAAAGAACATTCGAGTTTGTAAAATGTATATTGCTTATCAAATGAGAAATTACTTAAATTTTGTTGCCCAATAGCCCACATCTGCTACCTAAGGGTATTAAGTGGTAGGACTCTGTCAACTCTGAAGAGTCCGTTCCGGTTTGAAGGATAAGGTAGCCAGCGCAATTACAGGCATGAGGCATTTCATCTTAGTCCTCACAGCGACACCTGCGGTTCTGCATTTTTTCATTTTATTTTATTTACTTAAGGAAAGCCAACAGCAGTTGTTACAATAAAAATAATAATAGCATTACATAGCCAATTATAGGCTTCCACTAATAGAACTACAATATTTAAAACGAAGTGCAACAGTTAATGAGACACAACAACTTAAGCCTAATAATTATCTTTGCTCGACTCAATCAATAAAATCACTTACGTTACAGTGTGTCAAAGTAATACTTAAGTACACGATTTCTCGCCGATTCACAACTTATATTAAACAGGTCAAGGTCAACAACTATGGACAAGACGTTAAAATTTTGAGCTGCTCGTAACAGAAAGGTACCTGCAACCTAAATGAATCGGAGATGTTATGGGCGACAGTTACCGCTTACCATCAGGTGGGCTGTCACTGCGTAGTCGCCACTTCGGCTACTGACTGTACCACTGCGCAATATCGTTTAGTCTCAAAATGTCCAAGTTGCAAAATGTCGAGGTCGCAAAATGTCCAAGTCGCAAAATGTCCAGGTTGCAAAATGTCCAGGTCGCAAAATGTCCAGGTTGCATAATGTCCAGGTCGCATAATGTCTAGGTTGCAAATTGTCTAGGTTGCAAAATGTCTAGGTTGCAAAATGTCCAAGTTGCAAAATGTCCAGGTCGCAAAATGTCTAGGTCGCAAAATGTCCAGTACGCAAAATGTCCAAATTGTAAAATATAACAATGTAAGTCGCTAAATGTTGTACACACTTACTACTCATGAGTTGCCGCTTATATTTATATATTTCACGATATATTATGTATTTATAATTATATCTCTCGGGTGTCAGAGAGTGTCAGATACTGTATAGGTGTATAGTAGTGGTAGGTGGTAGGTAATCAAGTCAACCAGTCGACGGCAACGTCAAGTATGTTTTTTATCATCATCATCCGAGCGGTCAATCCCGGCTTCTGTCAGGATCTGATTTGCTGCTTCTTTCCTCCACTTTGGCCGGTCTTCGGCATCCTCGCGTCGTAAGCCGTTGGCTCTCGAGTCCAACTCGGCGTCTCTCGCGGGACCTCTTTTCAAATAGATTTAGGTTTAGGCACTTATCTTACTTATTGACATCCTAAAAAAATTATGACATAAGTGCAATAACATTAATTTTGTAATCATGATTAACTGTTGTGACAATTTTTATTTATACAATTTATTGTTTGCTGATTGACATATTTTTTGTAATATTTTGACTGTTGTGACATTTTTAATTAATACAATTTATTAATTCTGATTGACATACTTATCTATTTTATGTTAATGATCAAATGGGTAAATAGTGTTGTGAAATTTAAACATTAATAACTTAGGAAGTTTGTTGCTGAAATTATACTAATTAATTTAATTTAATTGACACTCCAAATATAGCATGCCAGATTCTGGTAAAGTGTGTGAACCGAAAATCATAATTTTAACAACTATTGTATACCTACCACATTTTGAGCAATAAATTATATTCTATTGTATTATCTCCCATAAATCTGGGGCTTACGCAATACGTGTATTGTTCGTGCCTGTTCGATCTCAACCGCAATATCTCTCACGCCAAGGTTGCCACGAATGTACTCGGAACAAATCGCGGAACGTCACACCTTCACCGCAGCATTTTTCATTTCGTTGACGTAGATTTCGCCGACGGATGTGCTTCGTCAGCGCCGGCCACGTTTCGCAGCCGTAAAGCGTAACTTGTCTTACATTTATTTCTGTGGTTTCACCCATTTCCTCCCTCCAACCCCCCCCCCAGGGCACGATAACGTCGGTGCAGTGGGCGCCCCCCTCCCGCGCGGACCTGCGCCACCTGGCGTCCACCTCCACCGACGGCTCGGTGGCGTTCTGGACGTGCGCGCCCGACGGACAGTTCCTCAGCCAGCCCGTGCAGTACGTGGAGAGGATGCGCCCGGGGGCCTGCCATATGATATGCGCTGCTTGGAGCGCCGGCGGCGGTGAGTGACACACACACAGCCACCCACGTAGCACACACACACCGACGGCTCGGTGGCGTTCTGGACGTGCGCGCCCGACGGACAGTTCCTCAGCCAGCCCGTGCAGTACGTGGAGAGGATGCGCCCGGGGGCCTGCCATATGATATGCGCTGCTTGGAGCGCCGGCGGCGGTGAGTGACACACACACAGCCACCCACGTAGCACACACACACCGACGGCTCGGTGGCGTTCTGGACGTGCGCGCCCGACGGACAGTTCCTCAGCCAGCCCGTGCAGTACGTGGAGAGGATGCGCCCGGGGGCCTGCCATATGATATGCGCTGCTTGGAGCGCCGGCGGCGGTGAGTGACACACACACAGCCACCCACGTAGCACACACACACCGACGGCTCGCCACATACGCCACATACACACAGCCATACACATTACATATACATGTACACACTACAACACACATACCACTTGACATCAGAAGTTTACCTAATTTGACAGGAATTCATTGTTGCAAGACGTGTGACTATAGAAGATGAAAAATATCGACAGTTATAATTCAATCTTACTGTAAAATCTATATTATGGATGTAACCAAAATTTTATATCAGATCTATTTTTAGTTCCTACATAGATCATACTAAACATACTCAGTGTAAGCCGTATCAATTTAAAATAATTTACCTGTGAAATGAACATTTCGCTGAATTATTGTTTTTGTTATTACCATAATTAATCACTGCACACGACCCCATATCTAATAGAAAAAACATTCACTATTTCGGTGTATAATGAATAAACAGTAGAAAATTTTCACCTACCGCACCGCTCGCCATCGACAGGGAGTTCATCCTCACACCTTGGAGCCCAATTGGTCGCGAACTGTGCGGTTCCAAAGGAACTTTCTCCCACGCACACTAAGGTTGTGGAATTAACTACCTGGAGAGGTTTTCCCTGGAGTGTACAACATGGAGTTCTTCAAGAAAGGGGTGAAAACGTTTTTACGGGGTCGGCAACGCGTGGGTGATGCCCCTGGTATTGCAAACGTCCATAGGCTGCGGTGACTGCTTACCATCAGCCAGGCCGCAAGCTTGTTTGCCACATTAGTGGTATGAAAAATAAAAATAAAAATTTGGAGAAATGCTGAAAGACACTCACCAAAAACAATTCTGCGCGAGTTCATAATCTCGCAGTACAGTAATGTCGCTAGTAGAATCTTGCTCGCTCATCCTTCGAATGTATTCCCTGGTATAAAAACGATTTTTTTTTATTTCATACGGTGGGCAAACAGGCAAGCGGGCCACCCGATAGAAAGTGGTCACCACCTGCCTATAGACATTAGCAACACCAAGAGTATCGCCAATGCGTTGCCCACCTCTATAACACGTTGCTCTAGCAGCAAAAAGGCAAATGCCCCTCCACTGCCAAAGCCACGGTTCCCCAAATCCCCACCCCATGGAGCACTGGTATCATCCCACTGACCGTCTGTCCGTCTCTGCCGTGCAGGGTTCCTGGCGGCGGGCAGCGCGGACCACCACGTGCGAGTATACTGTGTGGACAGCAACGCCCCGCCACGGCGAGTCTTGGAGGTGAGGCATACACCATTTATTCCTTCATTGTAAGCTGTCAATGAGCAATTTTCAAATGGGTATCTAAAGCATTCCTAACCACTCGCTAGATGGCGGCCAAACAATTTTGGTAATTGAAGATCGCTTGAAATAGGTACTTAACAAAGAGGATATAAACACTGGGTACGTTGTACTGGATGATGTTGTATTTATCAATAGTTTTCAACAATTTTAGTGGTTTTAATAAATTATTGCAAATAAAACAAAAATATCAATTTGATTGAGTCAGTTCGTTGCATGGACGCTAGGTTTAATAATGGACGTAATTCAAATATGAAAGATTTGTATTAAAACGGAATAAGGTGCCTACGTATATAATTTTTTTTCACCTTTAAAATTTATATTTATAAACTTTTTATTTTAAAGTTTAGTATAAGTTGGCTGTATGACGTCACTGCCACAACCATACAATTTAAAAAAAGGTACAAACATTTTGACAGCGCCATCTATTGATGCTGTTTAAAACTAACTGATAGAACCTACTGGAAAACTGCTCATTGAAAAACAAAATAAAGATGATGAACATTACTAAATAGGTACATAATAGAATTTTATTTTTTGTCTTGCTTTAATTAACAAATGTGTCCGATACAACAGTATATTATACTTTTGATACTATTTTAATGTTTTAAAGAATCTGTCAAGGTCAAATGTTGAATTTATCAAATGTAGAATTACTCAAATGCAGAATCGAGCATATATAGAATTAGTCAAATGCAGAATCGGGCAAATATTGAATTAGTCAAATGCAGAATTAATCAAATGTAGAATTACTCAAATGCAGAATCGAGCATATATAGAATTAGTCAAATGCAGAATCGGGCAAATATTGAATTAGTCAAATGCAGAATTAATCAAATGTAGAATTACTCAAATGCAGAATCGAGCATATATAGAATTAGTCAAATGCAGAATCGGTCAAAAATAGAATCAGTCAAATGTAGACTAAAGGACTTTCTCGCCCGCGACTTCGTCCGCTTAAAATTAGATTAGTACGTTCCGGACCCGTTCCCGTGGGATCCACATTAAATTTCGGGAAAAACTATAGCCTATATTACTCGCTTTCTATGGGTGAGAGAGAATCTTAGAAGGTCACGTACGTCGCGTACGCAGCATTTGTTTTACGTACGTAGCGTGCGTCTCTATATGGCCGACGCGTCGTGTATCTGGGGCCCTTTTTGTGAAATCGCTCGCATCCACGCAAGCGCTCGTATGCGCTACTTATCTCTTTCACACTCGTGTTAAGTTGCATGAGATAGAAAAGACAAACATTAAAATTATGAGCGTGTGCGTGAATGCGAGCGGTTTCACAAATAGGGCCCTTGGCATGCGTTTCGCGTATGTGTTGTGCGTGTCGCTTATGTGGCACGCACGTCACGTTCGCGGCATGCGCGTTGTGTATATATCGTGCGTGTCTCGTCGCGTACGTGTCGTGTGTGTCGCTTACGTGGCAGACACGGTGCTTTCGCGGTATGCGTGTTGTGTACGTATTATGCGTGTCGCGTACTTGGCGCACAGCATTCACGTCGCGTTCGCGGGATGTGTGTTTCTTACGTAACGTGCGTCTCGTCTACGTGGCAGGCACGTCGCGTACGATGCATGTGTGTGGCGTACGTTTCGTGCGTGCCGCGTACATGCCTCACGCTACCGTCCCCCCCTCCCTCAGGTGGCGGTGCACTCGGACGCCGTGGACTCGGTGTGCTGGGCGCGACGCGGACTGCGCTTCGTGTCGGGCTCGAAGGACGGCTCGGCCGCGCTGTGGGCGCTCCACGCCACGCAGTGGCGGCACACGCTGCTCAAGTGCGAGCCGCTCGGTGAGCCCCCGTCCCCCTATAGCGCTTCGTGTCGGGCTCGAAGGACGGCTCGGCCGCGCTGTGGGCGCTCCACGCCACGCAGTGGCGGCACACGCTGCTCAAGTGCGAGCCGCTCGGTGAGCCCCCGTCCCCCTATAGCGCTTCGTGTCGGGCTCGAAGGACGGCTCGGCCGCGCTGTGGGCGCTCCACGCCACGCAGTGGCGGCACACGCTGCTCAAGTGCGAGCCGCTCGGTGAGCCCCCGTCCCCCTATAGCGCTTCGTGTCGGGCTCGAAGGACGGCTCGGCCGCGCTGTGGGCGCTCCACGCCACGCAGTGGCGGCACACGCTGCTCAAGTGCGAGCCGCTCGGTGAGCCCCCGTCCCCCTATAGCGCTTCGTGTCGGGCTCGAAGGACGGCTCGGCCGCGCTGTGGGCGCTCCACGCCACGCAGTGGCGGCACACGCTGCTCAAGTGCGAGCCGCTCGGTGAGCCCCCGTCCCCCTATAGCGCTTCGTGTCGGGCTCGAAGGACGGCTCGGCCGCGCTGTGGGCGCTCCACGCCACGCAGTGGCGGCACACGCTGCTCAAGTGCGAGCCGCTCGGTGAGCCCCCGTCCCCCTATAGCGCTTCGTGTCGGGCTCGAAGGACGGCTCGGCCGCGCTGTGGGCGCTCCACGCCACGCAGTGGCGGCACACGCTGCTCAAGTGCGAGCCGCTCGGTGAGCCCCCGTCCCCCTATAGCGCTTCGTGTCGGGCTCGAAGGACGGCTCGGCCGCGCTGTGGGCGCTCCACGCCACGCAGTGGCGGCACACGCTGCTCAAGTGCGAGCCGCTCGGTGAGCCCCCGTCCCCCTATAGCGCTTCGTGTCGGGCTCGAAGGACGGCTCGGCCGCGCTGTGGGCGCTCCACGCCACGCAGTGGCGGCACACGCTGCTCAAGTGCGAGCCGCTCGGTGAGCCCCCGTCCCCCTATAGCGCTTCGTGTCGGGCTCGAAGGACGGCTCGGCCGCGCTGTGGGCGCTCCACGCCACGCAGTGGCGGCACACGCTGCTCAAGTGCGAGCCGCTCGGTGAGCCCCCGTCCCCCTATAGCGCTTCGTGTCGGGCTCGAAGGACGGCTCGGCCGCGCTGTGGGCGCTCCACGCCACGCAGTGGCGGCACACGCTGCTCAAGTGCGAGCCGCTCGGTGAGCCCCCGTCCCCCTATAGCGCTTCGTGTCGGGCTCGAAGGACGGCTCGGCCGCGCTGTGGGCGCTCCACGCCACGCAGTGGCGGCACACGCTGCTCAAGTGCGAGCCGCTCGGTGAGCCCCCGTCCCCCTATAGCGCTTCGTGTCGGGCTCGAAGGACGGCTCGGCCGCGCTGTGGGCGCTCCACGCCACGCAGTGGCGGCACACGCTGCTCAAGTGCGAGCCGCTCGGTGAGCCCCCGTCCCCCTATAGCGCTTCGTGTCGGGCTCGAAGGACGGCTCGGCCGCGCTGTGGGCGCTCCACGCCACGCAGTGGCGGCACACGCTGCTCAAGTGCGAGCCGCTCGGTGAGCCCCCGTCCCCCTATAGCGCTTCGTGTCGGGCTCGAAGGACGGCTCGGCCGCGCTGTGGGCGCTCCACGCCACGCAGTGGCGGCACACGCTGCTCAAGTGCGAGCCGCTCGGTGAGCCCCCGTCCCCCTATAGCGCTTCGTGTCGGGCTCGAAGGACGGCTCGGCCGCGCTGTGGGCGCTCCACGCCACGCAGTGGCGGCACACGCTGCTCAAGTGCGAGCCGCTCGGTGAGCCCCCGTCCCCCTATAGCGCTTCGTGTCGGGCTCGAAGGACGGCTCGGCCGCGCTGTGGGCGCTCCACGCCACGCAGTGGCGGCACACGCTGCTCAAGTGCGAGCCGCTCGGTGAGCCCCCGTCCCCCTATAGCGCTTCGTGTCGGGCTCGAAGGACGGCTCGGCCGCGCTGTGGGCGCTCCACGCCACGCAGTGGCGGCACACGCTGCTCAAGTGCGAGCCGCTCGGTGAGCCCCCGTCCCCCTATAGCGCTTCGTGTCGGGCTCGAAGGACGGCTCGGCCGCGCTGTGGGCGCTCCACGCCACGCAGTGGCGGCACACGCTGCTCAAGTGCGAGCCGCTCGGTGAGCCCCCGTCCCCCTATAGCGCTTCGTGTCGGGCTCGAAGGACGGCTCGGCCGCGCTGTGGGCGCTCCACGCCACGCAGTGGCGGCACACGCTGCTCAAGTGCGAGCCGCTCGGTGAGCCCCCGTCCCCCTATAGCGCTTCGTGTCGGGCTCGAAGGACGGCTCGGCCGCGCTGTGGGCGCTCCACGCCACGCAGTGGCGGCACACGCTGCTCAAGTGCGAGCCGCTCGGTGAGCCCCCGTCCCCCTATAGCGCTTCGTGTCGGGCTCGAAGGACGGCTCGGCCGCGCTGTGGGCGCTCCACGCCACGCAGTGGCGGCACACGCTGCTCAAGTGCGAGCCGCTCGGTGAGCCCCCGTCCCCCTATAGCGCTTCGTGTGGAACGAACGAGTGAATGGAAAAATTAATTTAGTAGGGAAATGGAATCCCCTTAAAAAACCCCTTAAAACGGTTATCCTTTACTTATACATGAAGATAGGTACGTTTTTATTTTAGTCGCATAATAACTTATCAGACTGATATATTTTATCTGAGGATTGAACAATCGGCCCTTAGTTACACGAAATATCTATTGTATTTTATTTCAAAATTGTTAAAGTAATGGTTTTAGCCTAAAATAAAGATTGATTGATCGTTACTTGTTCCCATTCTTGGGATATTCTGCCTTGTGTCTTACTGGCCTAACCGTATTCCCCCCCAGCGGACGTCCCACCCCCGGAGCGCAAGCTGAAGGTCACCATGGTCTGCTGGGAGTGCAGCGACCGGCTCGTGCTGACCGCTTGCTCGGACTGCACCGTGCGCGTCTGGTGCGCGCGCACCGCGCGGCCCGTGCGCGCGCTACGGTGAGCACGCACGGACATGCACGCACTGACACGGCACTGGCACACTGCCACGCACGCACTGACACGGCACTGGCACACTGCCACGCACGCACTGACACGGCACTGGCACACGGACACGCACGCACTGACACGACACTGGCAGACGGACACGCACGCACTGACACGACACTGGCAGACGGACACGCACGCACTGACACGACACTGGCACACGGACACGCACGCACTGACACGACACTGGCACACGACACTAGCACACGGACACGCACGCACTGACACGGCACTGGCACACGGACACGCACGCACTGAGACGACACTGGCATACGGACACGCTCGCGGACAAGTTCACACAGCGCCATCCAGCCCCAAACTAAGCAAAGCTTGCGCTATGGGTGCGATTGGCATACACATACACGCTCCCCCGTTCGCAAATGCTGTTGATTCACATACACGCTCACCCGTTCGCAAATGCTGTTGATTCACATACACGCTCCCCCGTTCGCAAATGCTATTGATTCACATACACGCTCACCCGTTCGCAAATGCTGTTGATTCACATACACGCTCCCCCGTTCGCAAATGCTGTTGATTCACATACACGCTCCCCCGTTCGCAAATGCTATTGATTCACATACACGCTCACCCGTTCGCAAATGCTGTTGATTCACATACACGCTCCCCCGTTCGCAAATGCTATTGATTCACATACACGCTCACCCGTTCGCAAATGCTGTTGATTCACATACACGCTCACCCGTTCGCAAATGCTGTTGATTCACATACACGCTCCCCCGTTCGCAAATGCTATTGATTCACATACACGCTCACCCGTTCGCAAATGCTGTTGATTCACATACACGCTCACCCGTTCGCAAATGCTATTGATTCACATACACGCTCACCCGTTCGCAAATGCTATAGATTCAAATACACGCTCGCCCGTTTGCAAATGCTATTGATTCACATACACGCTCCTCCGTTCGCAAATGCTATTGATTCACACACACGCTCGCCCGTTCGCAAATGCTATTGATTCACATACACGCTCCTCCGTTCGCAAATGCTATTGATTCACATACACGCTCCCCCGTTCGCAAATGCTATTGATTCACATACACGCTCACCCGTTCGCAAATGCACACAATTATACACACTAGCTCATACTGATCTGACACACACGCACCCACTCACGTACTCGTGCAAACTTACACTGATACACATACATACACTGGCACACGCACATACACACTGGCACGCATACACACATTAACACACTATACCTAATAATGAATCCTTATTCCAGTGGTCACCGCGACGAAGCCTACGTACTGGAAGCTCACCCGTGGCTGCCCGGCGTAGTCCTCTCGGCGGGACACGATGGAAATCTCTTCGTGTGGGACGCTGACAACGGAGAGGTTTGTCTTACTTATAGCACACACATTTATTTATTCGTATATAATTAATTGCCGAGCCGCTAATCTAAACCTAGGTATTATTAATGAACACTAAAGCTACAAATAAATATCTACATTCCTCACCCATTGGGCTGCGTTTTCACACAACACATGCTACAGACAGACACACAGATTCACAGGTCGGTTAGCCAATATCTTAGATTCACCGATGTTGTACATGTCACTGGCAGACATACAGGGCTCTAATTCTCGCGCTGTGACATTTTCGTTAGCTACTTATCTCTATTAATAATGACATTGAAATGTGTATTGCGGCCAACAAATATTTTCTCAAGTCGTATATTGTCGAAGATCAATTTCAGTGACGTTTTAATACAGCTTTATGGCTAGAGAAAATGTCATATTTTAAATGTTATAGCACGAGAATCGCTCCCCGAAGAGGTCGGTTGGCAATATCTTACGCGCACATATCCCACATAATCACCAGCTGATAATAAATCATAAAAAAATCTTTATTGTTTTTACTGTGTGTTACATAGGTGGAAAAATATGTATTTGACATTCGATCAGCAGTAAATATCTGTCTCATACAGATATACAATAGGTTTATTACTACACTAATATATTTAATTAAAGAACAATAACAATGACTCTAACAATTACTAATTTAAATTATAATTATAAAATTGTTGCAGTGTATAAAAGGTTTTACTAATTAACCAACTATGCAGCCCATTATTAAATGTAAAGCCTTTTAAGGATTTTAGGTCACGCGGCAGTTTATTATAAATTTTGAGACACATAGGCCACTGCTGCGAGCGCACTCAGAGTCCAACGTTTCTTCTAACCTAAGGACCGATCGAAACTGTATTTTCTGGAAACCTAACCATAACCCAATAATAATATTGATTTATTTAATACCAAATTTGAAACAGTGACGCGGTGGTTGAATCGGTCTTTTTTTGACGGTACTCTTTGAATAATAAATAAATAAATAATAAATATTCGTGGACAAATTCACACAGCGCCATCTAGCCCCAAACTAAGCAAAGCTTGTACTATGGGTGCTAGATAACTGATATACTACTTTTTTTTTTTAAATGCATACATATTATACATAGAGCACCCAGACCCGTAACAGAAATTAAAATTCATCATTTCAATTTCTGCCCGCCCGGGAATCGAACCCGGGACCTTTTGCGTGGCAGACGGCATGTTGACCATTGAACCACTCAGGTCGTTTGTTTCCACCTACATTTTTTTTTTCTGCTTCATGTCTTTTTTAGTTTAAAGCGGTGGAATATATAATATCTTATTCACAGAATAGTTTGTGTGAAATGGGTTGCTGTAGGCGGTGTGCAGTGTTGTGAATAATGTAAACACTCTCCCTTATTTTCTTTTATTTCTTGGGTACGCAATAATTTTAATATTATATTCTGTCATCATATTATTGCGTGCAGTTTTGCTTTTCTTTTTATTTTTATTTTGTTGTTACTAGAATAGAATAGAATAACTTTATTGTTGAACTGTGTAGGTACATTTAGGTATTACAAATTATATTTGTGAGTCTCAACAGTTTGCCCATTTCGGACATACAATATTTAAATAAGCAATAATGAAAAAGTAAAATTCACACCCATTTCAAACAATACCAAATAAAACTTGGAAATAAATCAAAATATGCAATGTCAAAATACGTAATAAATCAAAAATGTCAAATTCAAATTAATTTGTCAATTAAATTATAATATGAATGTCAGTTTATAATTTACAATATCAAACTCTTATTTCGTCCATAATTCCCCCAGATTATAAAACCTAGCGAGGACCTGTAATTGAATCAAATCAAATCAAATCAAATCAAAATTTCTTTATTGATTAGGACATTAAATATCTCTTTCAATCGTCAAAAAGGAGGGGGGTAGGAAAGTAGGAAGGAAACACACAGTGACACGCTGACCGCCCTATGGCTGTAGATAAACGTATCCCTCGCCAACCTCGACCGAACCGGGCTCGACAATGCCAGACAGAGCCGGAACGCTATATTATATTATATACTCGTAGGTATGTCTAGTATAATTAAGAAAAACCACCTAAAACTACAGCAAGAGTAAGCCAGTCCACCAAGGCAGCACCCGTTCACGAGTATAACGCAGGGCCCAGCCATCGTCCAATTCAACCATTTGCTTGTTGGTTCTAATGTAATATTTATGATGTTTTATATGGCTGTTGGTACTCCAATAAATAAATAAATAAACCCTTATAACCAGGTGCTATCCAAGTTCCACAACCACATCCCGGGGCAGGGCGACGGCGCCCTGTTCGACGCCAAGTGGGGCTGGGGCGGCGCGCAGGTGGCCGCCTCCGACTCGCACGGACATCTGCTATTACTGGGGCTGGGCAAGGGCAGCGGGCTCTTCGAACAGCTGCCCAGGGAGCTGTTCTTCCACACGGACTACAGGCCGCTGGGTGAGTGGGGGAGGGGGGGGGGCGGCGCGCAGGTGGCCGCCTCCGACTCGCACGGACATCTGCTATTACTGGGGCTGGGCAAGGGCAGCGGGCTCTTCGAACAGCTGCCCAGGGAGCTGTTCTTCCACACGGACTACAGGCCGCTGGGTGAGTGGGGGGGGGGGGGGGGCGGCGCGCAGGTGGCCGCCTCCGACTCGCACGGACATCTGCTATTACTGGGGCTGGGCAAGGGCAGCGGGCTCTTCGAACAGCTGCCCAGGGAGCTGTTCTTCCACACGGACTACAGGCCGCTGGGTGAGTGGGGGAGGGGGGGGGGCGGCGCGCAGGTGGCCGCCTCCGACTCGCACGGACATCTGCTATTACTGGGGCTGGGCAAGGGCAGCGGGCTCTTCGAACAGCTGCCCAGGGAGCTGTTCTTCCACACGGACTACAGGCCGCTGGGTGAGTGGGGGGGGGGGGGGGGCGGCGCGCAGGTGGCCGCCTCCGACTCGCACGGACATCTGCTATTACTGGGGCTGGGCAAGGGCAGCGGGCTCTTCGAACAGCTGCCCAGGGAGCTGTTCTTCCACACGGACTACAGGCCGCTGGGTGAGTGGGGGGGGGGGGGGGGCGGCGCGCAGGTGGCCGCCTCCGACTCGCACGGACATCTGCTATTACTGGGGCTGGGCAAGGGCAGCGGGCTCTTCGAACAGCTGCCCAGGGAGCTGTTCTTCCACACGGACTACAGGCCGCTGGGTGAGTGGGGGGAGGGGGGGGGCTGGGGCGGCGCGCAGGTGGCCGCCTCCGACTCGCACGGACACCTGCTGCTGCTGGGGCTGGGCAAGGGCAGCGGGCTCTTCGAACAGCTGCCCAGGGAGCTGTTCTTCCACACGGACTACAGGCCGCTGGGTGAGTGGGGGGAGGGGGGGGGCGGCGCGCAGGTGGCCGCCTCCGACTCGCACGGACACCTGCTGCTGCTGGGGCTGGGCAAGGGCAGCGGGCTCTTCGAACAGCTGCCCAGGGAGCTGTTCTTCCACACGGACTACAGGCCGCTGGGTGAGTGGGGGGAGGGGGGGGGCGGCGCGCAGGTGGCCGCCTCCGACTCGCACGGACACCTGCTGCTGCTGGGGCTGGGCAAGGGCAGCGGGCTCTTCGAACAGCTGCCCAGGGAGCTGTTCTTCCACACGGACTACAGGCCGCTGGGTGAGTGGGGGGGGGGGGGGGGCGGCGCGCGGGTGGCCGCCTCCGACTCGCACGGACACCTGCTGCTGCTGGGGCTGGGCAAGGGCAGCGGGCTCTTCGAACAGCTGCCCAGGGAGCTGTTCTTCCACACGGACTACAGGCCGCTGGGTGAGTGGGGGGAGGGGGGGGGCGGCGCGCAGGTGGCCGCCTCCGACTCGCACGGACACCTGCTGCTGCTGGGGCTGGGCAAGGGCAGCGGGCTCTTCGAACAGCTGCCCAGGGAGCTGTTCTTCCACACGGACTACAGGCCGCCGGGTGAGTGGGGGGAGGGGGGGGGCGGCGCGCAGGTGGCCGCCTCCGACTCGCACGGACACCTGCTGCTGCTGGGGCTGGGCAAGGGCAGCGGGCTCTTCGAACAGCTGCCCAGGGAGCTGTTCTTCCACACGGACTACAGGCCGCTGGGTGAGTGGGGGGAGGGGGGGGGCGGCGCGCAGGTGGCCGCCTCCGACTCGCACGGACACCTGCTGCTGCTGGGGCTGGGCAAGGGCAGCGGGCTCTTCGAACAGCTGCCCAGGGAGCTGTTCTTCCACACGGACTACAGGCCGCTGGGTGAGTGGGGGGAGGGGGGGGGGCGGCGCGCAGGTGGCCGCCTCCGACTCGCACGGACACCTGCTGCTGCTGGGGCTGGGCAAGGGCAGCGGGCTCTTCGAACAGCTGCCCAGGGAGCTGTTCTTCCACACGGACTACAGGCCGCTGGGTGAGTGGGGGAAGGGGGCCAGGGGGCTGGGGGCCGCAGCAGACTATTGGTCGCTGGGTGTGTAGTATGGGGCTCCATAACAGGGATGGATATCTCTCATCTAACTGGGTCAATATGGACCTCATAGAGGGGTTGCGTATAGCCCTTTCAATATAGACATCTTTGTATCCATCTATATTGGAGGGTCGATGCACACATTTGGGGGGCATACTAAGGGCTATATTGGAGGGTCGATGCTCATATTTGGGGGGCATACTAAGGACTATATTGGAGGGTCGATGCTCATATTTGGGGGGCATACTAAGGGCTATATTGGAGGGTCAATGCACATATTTGGGGGCATACCGAGGGCTATATTGGAGGGTCGATGCACATATTTGGGGGGCATACTGAGGGCTATATTGGACGGTCGATGCACACATTTGGGGGGCATACTAAGGGCTATATTGGAGGGTCGATGCACATATTTGGAGAGCATACTGAGGGCTATATTGGAGGGTCGATGCACTTATTTGGGGGGCATACTAAGGGCTATATTGGAGGGTCGATGCACATATTTGGAGAGCATACTGAGGGCTATATTGGAGGGTCGATGCACTTATTTGGGGGGCATACTAAGGGCTATATTGAAGCTTGGAAAAGTGTATTTCTTTTATCCTCTTTGGCTTCCCTTATATATTTATTGTCCTCCCATCCGGGCACGGACTACGGAACCATCGAGGACCAACCTTTAAGGGGTTAGAACTAGAACCAATTCACACCTGTAAAGTGCCTATCTACAAAACAAATTATCCCTCGCCCCTCCCGATGGAGCCACGTCCTCTAGTCTCGTAACTTAAATTCATTCATTCCATATTTTCATTGCAATCACATGGGAGGTAAGTTGGTATTACATATCGAGAAGCTATTATCGTAACCTTCAGTTTTATCGTTCAGACTTACAGTTGAAATGAAACTAAAACCGCCCAAATGGGGCAAATTATAAACTTCACGCCCCTTTCGATTCCACGATCCACACATCTGGCGTGGGTGATACCCCTGGCATTGCAAACGTCCATAGGCAGCGGTGACTGCTTACCATCAGGCGGGCCGGAAGCTTGTTTGCCACATTGGTGGTATAAAAAAACTGACATTCTCCCCCTCGTTCCCAGTACGCGACCTCCTCGGCGGCGCCCTAGACGAGCAAACGGAGACTCCGCCCCATCTCCTCCCGCCGCCATTCCTGGTGGACGTGGAGGGAGCCCCGCACGCGCCGAGGCACCAGCGGTTGGTGCCAGGAAGGGAGAACCTGGCTCTGGCACAGCTGATACCCGCCGCGGATAGTGCGAGGAATCGGATTGATGTGAGTACACACACATACAGGACTGTACACACCCAACCCAACACGGATAATAAATACACAGAGACACACGCAAAACACGTACTAAAGCACACATACCACATACGCAAAATATACAACATAATACGCAAAACACACACATAACTATCGCACACACACAACTCACACAGGACTCACGCACAATACGCGCATGAAAGTTCACGCACAACACGGATAATACGCACCCAAACACACGCAAAACACACACTACACACGCAAAATACACATACTACAAACACAAATTACACAGAATACATGCAACTAACACGAAACACACACACACACTCAAAACACAGACAACACTACTCCGAGAGGGTACCGCAAGACACCCTCTGTCTCTATCCCCCGCCGCCGTCTCTGGTGGACGTGGAGGGAGCCCCGCACGCGCCAAGGCACCAGCGGCTGGTACCAGGAAGAGAGAACCTGGCGCTCGCACAGCTGATACCCACCCGGATAGCGCGGGGAATCGGATTGATGTGAGTAACCACACACCATACGCAAAATAGATAGGAAAACTGCAGTACACGCAGAACACACTCAACACACATATAACACACGCAAAACACATACTACACACGCAAAACACATACACACACAAAACACACATACCACACACCCATAACACACATACTACACACCCAAAACACACATACCACACACCCAAAACACATACTAAACACCCAAAACACACATACCACACACCCAGAACACACATTCTAAACACCCAAAACACACATACTAAACACCCAAAACACACATACCACAGACCCAAAACACACATACCACACACCCAAAACACACATACTACACACCCAAAACACACATACCACACACCCACAACACACATACCACACACCCAAAATACACATACTACACACCCAAAACACACATACTACACACCCAAAACACACAGAACACATGAAACTTGCGCAGAACACACACAACTCGCACGGAACACACAACTCATACAGAACACAGAAAACACAAGATACCCTACGTCACTAGACGAACGAAGACTCCGCATTTTGAAAATAATTTGTATTTTTATTTAAAACAAATGGCTAAATAATGTAATTGATGTGTATATTTTTAGAATCTATTTTTAGATCGTTCTTTCATTTGAAACTCACACGATAGGCATTGGAGAAAAAAACATATTTTTTGTAGACAATTCTGCTATCTTGATTTCTGAGCTTCCGGTCCAAAATCGGCAGTGCCAGCATCGTAATTCATGTTCAGCAGGTCCGAATTAGTAATAGTTAGGGAGGCGAATAGGGGAATTTTCGGCAATACTCGAGCGTGGCAGTTTAAGATATGAGAGATACCTTAGACCTAATAGAACAACCTTGTAAAGTATTTAGCTCTATATGTAGTGACGCGCGCCTAGGATAGACGATCAGATTAGTAAAAAAAAATGGATAGTCTGAAATACTCGAGCGCGTCAGATTAAGATATTGGGGGTTGATTTTAGTGTTTAAAGACTAAATTTAACTAATCTGACGATAAGTCCTTGACGCCGCCGAGTTATAGGGTCGCGAACTTGTAAAAAAAAAACGTTAATCCGGCATTCTCGAGCGCGATTTTTTTATTTTTTATTTTGAAGAATATAATCTAAAACTTACTAAAAATACAAAATCTGCCGGTTTCCGCATGACCGGAAGTGTGGAGGAGCCATTTCGTCTTCCTAAGAACGCGTTACGGCATATAAGTCGCGAACGATACATTTTACAAAAAAAAGTTTAAATAAACAAAAAAGGTATCGCCAGATATTCTGGGCAACGAGAATGACACTGAGGACAGCAATGACGAGACGCTTGATTCAGGTAATTTTTTGTACTTCTATAATATTCTTTCAACAAAATTACTGAATAGAAATAATTGTTACGGATGTTGCAGGCACTCAGCAGGAAAGAATTGTGGATGAGGAGCCACAATATGAAAGTTCCAGTGAAGAAGAAGAAGAAGATGAATTGTATTGAGCAAAAATGTAAAGATCATACATAACAATACAATTATAATCCAATTTTTATATCATTTCATTTTTTTATACAATAAATAATACACTTCGTACTACATTTCATCTACATTTACGTTGGTTGTATCTATCGCTTTATTGTCATTCTTAAATTCCCCATTTTATCAAGGAGAAAGAAAGGAAAAGAAAGAAACCAAAAAACCTTTTTCGGTCAGATTAAGAGAACCCACCAACATTTTTGTCAGATTAAAAAAATATGCTTTCAGGATACCGAGATAAACCTCCCCTATGAAAATCTGACGCGCTCGAGTATTTCAAAAAAACTTTTTTTTTTTGCATTTTCAAAAATTCATCGTAACTTATCGTCACGCCGAAATCGTCAGTTTTTTTAAAGGGAGCTTCCTTGGGGCCTACTTAACACCCCTTCCGAAAATCTGACGCGCTCGAGTAAATTTTTTTTTTTTGCATTTTTGACTACTTTATATGCCTACCCCCACCACGCAAACCGGCAGATTAGTATACCGTTGTTATCAGAGGCACTCGGGGCATACGTAGTATGAATATCTGACGCGCTCGAGAATGCCCAAGTAACTGTTTTTTTTAACATTTTTGAAAAACCGTACACGCCAAACCCACCGCTAAAATGGTTTTTGCCATACGAGCTTTTCTTTTCGAAATTATTTTATCTTTCGATTTTGATAGGTCTCGACGGCGCCGTTGAATTACGCCATTTAGCTACCTCGCCTCCCTAACTATAATAATAACACGGTTGGCAAAATGTTTCTAGAATGTTGTTGGTGTAAGCCGTCGAGTAATAGACCTGTCTAATAGTTATAGACCAAAATTCATTTGTTGGTTTTTAATATGTAGGTTTTGGTTCTTTCCACAGGACTAAAATTTACGTTACAACATTGATTTCGTAATTTTTAATGATAAAACAGTCTTAATTAAGGAATTTAAAACAAAAATCGGACTTCGGTTCAGTCGCTATGCTTAAAAGTCGAAAAATCCACTACTGCGATATTTTTAAATTACGTATTTTCTCCAGACTTTTTGGGACTTATAGGTTATAAATCAGGACACTATTCTCTACGTTCCCACAAATTTTCAGCGAATTATTTCAAATGTCCGGGTTTGGACATTTTTTTGTCTAATTCCTGTATTACCTGTCGCATGTTATCGGAACGTCTAATCTAGTAACTTCGTGAACTTTGTAGCTCGTGTACTACCGCGTCTCCCACCAGATACTTTTGTAGCTCGCGCGTCTCATCATCCACTTATAAACTATCGCGTCTCCCACCAGATGATACTTTTGTAGGTCGTGCGTCCTATTATCATCATCTTTATCGTTTAGTCTCAAAATGTCCCAGTTGCAAAATGTCCACTGGTAAAAAAAATTCCAAGTCGCAAAATGTCCAAGTTGCAAAATGTCCAAGTTGCAAAATGTCCAGGTTGCAAAATGTCCGGGTTGCAAAATGTCCCGGTTGCAAAATGTCCAGGTCGCAAAATGTCCACATTGTAAAATATCACTATATAAGTCGCTAAATGTTGTACACACTTACTACTCATGAGTTGCCGCTTATATTTATAAATTTCACGATATATTACGTATTTATAATTTTTTTTATATCAGTAAGGCGGAAAACAAGCTTACGGCCTGCCTGATGGCAAGCAGTCACCGCAGCCTATGGACGTTTGCAATACCAGGGGCATCACCCACGCGTTGCCGACCCCGTAAAACCTTTTTACCCCTTTCTTGAAGAACTCCATGTTGTACTCTCCAGGTAGTTCATTCCACAACCTTAGTGTGCGTGGGAAAAAGTTTCTTTGGAACCGCACAGTTCGCGACCAATTTGGCTCCATGGTGTGAGGACGAACTCCCTGTCGGTGGCGAGCGGTGCGATGATATATTTATTTATCAACGATATCAAACTATACGAAAAGAGCAGGTATATTGCTGACTGTGCGGTGTTTCCGGGTGGTTGGTGGGCCCACTGAAAACCAGCGTTGTAGTACACGTCAAGCGACCACAACATTATGCCGAGGGGGTCCAGTTGCACTGGAAGCCGCGACACGAACTTTAAACAATGCCACTGGGAATAGATAAACTGTAGGTAGGTACATTTATTATTATTCTTCTTTCTTTTTCTTGTGCTGGACAACGGCACAGAACAACAAATGCTTTAGAAGGATGGCACAACCGGTTGAATCGCCGCATACCCAAGCATCCCAACCTTTATTATTTTATTTATAAGCTTCAGCTAGAAGCAAAACATTGGGATTGCAATATATCGTGAAATTCATAAATATAAGCGGCAACACATGAGTAGTAAGTGTGTACAACATTTAGCGACTTATATAGTGATATTTAACAATGTGGACATTTTGCGACCTGGACATTTTGCAACCGGGACATTTTGCAACCTGGACATTTTGCAACTTGGACATTATGCAACCTGGACATTTTGCAACTTGGACATTTTGCGACTTGGTCATTTTTTTACCAGTGGACATTTTGCAACTGGGACATTTTGAGACTAAACGATCTTTATCATCATCCGAGCAGTTAGTCCCGGCTTCTGCCAGGGTCTGCTTTCCGACTCATTTTCCTCTTTTTCGCCCGGTCTTGGGCATCCTCGTGTCGTGAGCCATTGGCTCTCGCATTAGACTCGTGCGTTTCATCATCCACCTACAAACCACCGCGTCTCCCGTCAGGCGATGCTCTCGTAGCTCGTGCGACTTATCATCCGCGTCTCCCACCAAATGATGATTTTGTAACCCGAGCGTCTTGTCATCCACCTATAAACCACCGCGTCTCCCACTAGGGGAGCGATTCTCGCGCTGTGACATCTTAAATCCCGACATTTTTTCTAGCCAAAAACCTGTATTTAAACGTCATTGAAATTGATCTTTGACAATATGGGACTGTCGAAGATAGTTAAGAAAATATATTTAGCTGCAATAGAATTCATTTTAGTGTAATTAATATTGGATATAGGTGTCTGGAAAAAATATCGAATTCTAGATGTCACAGCACGAGAATTAGGCTCCAGATTATTCTTTTGTAGCTCGTGCGTTTCATCCACCTATAAACCATCGTAGTTCCCACTAGATACTTTTGTAGCTCGTGCGTCTTATCTACTGTCCTCTCTACCAGATGATACTTTTGTAGCTCGTGCGTCTTATCTACTGTCCTCTCTACCAGATGATGCTTCTGTAGCTCATGCGTCTCATCATCCATTCGCAAACCTTCGCGCTACCAGTCTTCTGCAGGGAAGTGTAGCTCACCCCCCTCCCGCCCTCCCCCCAGATGATGATCGAAGCCCTGGCGGCGGAGCGCACCCCGCCGCCGCTGGAGGGCCGCGGCGTGTGGCGCGGCGAGGGCGTGCGGCACACGGCCGGCTCCTGGCAGCAGGGCGCGCCCGCGCCCGCGCCCGACGCGCCCATCGTCCGCCCGCTCGCCCCCGCCGCAAGGGAGCGCCTGCAGCAGACCAGGTGAGTGCCGGGAGTGCCAGGAGAGCAGGTGAGTGCCCCCGGCAGCAGACCAGGTGAGTCCCCCCGGCCCCCCGGCCCCGGCGGCCCGCCGCCTGCAGCAGAGCAGCGGGGCTATTGGCTAACTCAGTTGACAACTGTATTTGACACTAGATAATTCTACACCACGTCATCTACGTTCTAAACTGGCAATAGCGTCTACCAAATTAGAGTAGTGTCAGATTTTTTTATGTCAAATTCAGTTGTCCACTGAGATAGCCGATAGGCCCTCAGGTGGGTGTACTTTCAATCTCACCAACCAATACAATTGTAATTTATTTTATTTATTTATTTATTCAGGAAACAAACAGTCTTTAACAATATTATATGCTATTTCATTTTACAAACAGACCTACAGTTCCATATAAAATTAAACAAGTCTTACTAAAACTAGTCGAGCAGAAAGAGAACGAATACGAAACAACATTGCTAGCAACACTTAAAGATTTAACATCGTAATTGTAACTGCAACTAGTGACTCACAATGTCAAATTGAAACAAAATAAACGCCGGGGGCAGCAGGGTTCATGTCATTGAAGGGCAGGATGATGAATAATGTGAGGGCCTAGAATGGAACCCTGGGGAACTCCAAACGGAATAGTTCATGGCGCTGACACGACGTCATTAAGCGCTACAGTTTGCAACGTTTTGTAACATACGAAGCGAACCACTAATGTAGATCCCTTTGTATGCCAGCAGCGAATCATTTCTTCAGCAGTATTACATGATCAAGTCAATCGAATGCCTTACTGTAATCCGCTTTCCATCAAATGTTTATCTGTTCGTATTCTTCCCTAGCCAATACCGACTCCCCTGGTGTTGCTGATGTCCATAGGCGGCGGTGACCACGCACCATCAGGTGGCCCGCATGCCTGTTTGTACGCCGGATAACATAAAAAGCAAAAAAATTCAAATCTACGTTATCTCTCCCCCGCAGCCTGGCTTTGAACCAATGGGAGCAGTCGTGGTACCGCCGCGAGATGCGACGGCGGCCCGTCATGATCAGCACGGCGGCTGGCGACGCCGCGCGCCCGCGCCGCCGCCAGGGCCGCCCGCAGCGCCCCAGGAACGCCGCCAACGTACGTACACACACACACATATACACCACAATACACACGCTGAACAGATAGCCGGACACACAACTACGCCAACACCGTCACCTTTCGCCTATATCGGGTATTTACGGATTCATGTCTTTTGGGTTTAAAATGACGAAGGGGGGATCGAATGTACACCGAGGGGATAATTTTTTATAGAAATAAAATAGAAATAGAAAACATTTATTTACACACAATAACACCACAAACACATAACAAATGGCTCAAAGGGGTTGAATCACTGACCTCCAAATAGGTTTTTGACACCGAGAGGGTAATATTTGTCACCGAGGGTGTCATATTTGACACTGAGAGGGTAATATTTGTCACCGAGGGATGCATATTTGACACTGAGAGGGAAATATTTGACACCGAGGGAGTCATATTTGTCACCGAGGGATGCATATTTGACATTGACAGGGTAATATTTGACACCGAGGGAGTCATATTTGACTCACGTTTGGGGTACCTACTTTTGACCCGCGTGTGGGATTCATATTTAACCCCTCATGATGAGGTCAAATTAGGCCCCCATTTGGACTCTCGTTCTTTACACATATTATTATATTAGACGGGACTTGGACGCGACGTACCTTTATGATTTGTTTTCCCGACGTTTCGGAAGGGTTACCCTAAGGTTAAACAAATCATAAAGGTACGTCGCGTCCAAGTCCCGTCTAATATAATAATAAATAAATTGTCTAGTAAAATTAAGAAAACCCCCCCCCCCCGCACCCAGGTCCGAGTAGTCTCCCGCCTCTCCCCGGACCCGGAGCCGGAGCCCGAGCCGGAGCCGGCGTCGTCCCCCTCGTCGGACACCTCCGACTCGTCGGTCCGGCTGTCGGAGTCCCCGCGGCGGCGGGTGCGCGCCCCGCGCCGCCCCAGACCGCCCAAGCCACGGTCGTCGTCGGAGGAGTCGGATATATCCATGTGAGTGCTTTTGTAAGAGTGGGCTCCCAGCCACAGTGTTTCCTTTGTTTGGACTTTGATATGGGATTGTTCTAGAGGTATACTAGAGGTCTCTTTAGCGCGGTCGGGTCGCCCACGGCCGATGAAGCCAAGGTCGTCGTCCGAGGAGTCGGATATATTCATGTGAGTTTCTTTTGTAAGAGTGGGCTCCCAGCCACAGTGTTTCCTTTGTTTGGACTTTGATATGGGATTGTTCTAGAGGTATATTAGAGGTCTCTTTAGTGGGGTCGCGTCGCCCACGGCCGATGAAGCCAAGGTCGTCGTCCGAGGAGTCGGATATATTCATGTGAGTTTCTTTTGTAAGAGTGGGCTCCCAGCCACGGTGTTTCCTTTGTTTGGACTTTGATATGGGATTGTTCTAGAGGTATACTAGAGGTCTCTTTAGCGCGGTCGCGTCGCCCACGGCCGATGAAGCGAAGGTCGTCGTCCGAGGAGTCGGATATATCCATGTAAGTGCTTTTGTAAGAAGAGTCTGATATATCTATGGGAGTGTTTATTTTGCAAGAGGAAATTCAAAAAAATTCAATGTCAAATACTTTTGTGATACACAGGTTGGTATACAAACAGTGTACATCTGTTGACAAATAATAAAAAAAAATACATATAAATAATATACTGATATTAAGTAAATACAGAGAGCTCTGTGGTCTCCTAAAAAACTACACTAAAGTAAAGTATAGTTATTAATTCTTCTTAAGTTAATTTATAGAGTCGCCTAAAACCTCGTTATTAGAGTAATATGTGAGGAATCGGATATATCTATGTGAGTGCTTTTGTAAGAGTGAGCTCCCAGCCTCAGTGTTTCCTTTAGACTATGATCTCGGATTGTTCTAGAGGTATACTAGAGGTCTCTTTAGCGCGGTCGCGTCGCCCACGGCCGATGAAGCCAAGGTCGTCGTCCGAGGAGTCGCATATATATATGTGAGTTGTTTTGTAAGGGGTAGGATAAAGGGGGAATCAGATAACGTGATACTGACATAGACATATTTTTTACCCAAAAAGTTTAGTTCAGTTTACAAGTCATTATTTGTTGTAATTTAGATAATCTGTTAATTTACATTAGGTCAGAATATGAGAAATTTTACAATTGTATTACTATTAATAATTAAATAATTGCATAAAAAATCAAAAATAGTAAATAATGAAGACGTCCATAAATAACCCATTTGTATATGTCAATTAAGTATTATAGATAATTTATTATATTGTTTATTACTGGGACTTACAATAGGTGTATTCTAAAAATATTTATATTGAATAAAAATTATTTGAACTTTGAATAAAAATATTTCATTAAAACAGAATATACAAAATACAAATTTCAAAATTGTATTACAAACAATCCAACATTACTAATTTAATAATAAATATATAAATATTTAAAATGTCCATAAATAACCCATTTGTAAATGTGAATAATAATAATAGGTACGAAATAGATCATCAAACATTGGTCGATCATTGATGTCAAATACATACTAACTGTCTGTATTTTTGTTTCGTGTGTTGGCGTGTTTCAGTAAAAGTCAACTACACTAAGGAAAAAATGTAGACTCTTCATAATGGTTCATTTTACTATTCGCCGTAAGAAAATAGTGACGACTCCAGGGTAAAAGTGTTTCCACAGCTGCGTAAAAATTTTAACGATTTATATTTAAAATATTAAGGTTATTGGATAAAAATCTATTGTCTCAAATAAATAAAGTCATTAGTAATATTTTTTTAATCAGTGTCATTAGAATCTTCATTTGTATTCAATAAGAAAAAATGTTCTGCGTGCTCAATGACGTTATACAAGTTCCACATGGTCTCAGCATTTCTTCTTTATTCAAGTTATTGCGCCCTCGCGCTGTGACATCTCAGTGGCCCTAGCACAAGTGTGTCCGCGACAAAACTTGCGCCGCGAGAGAGCGTTTGTTTCTTTCTCTCAATACTAAGGCGAAAGAGATAGCAACACCTATGTAGCGCTTTTTCTCGCATATCGTGCGCGAGAGGAATTCGACATTTTCTCCAGACAATAAACTGTATCAAAACGTCACTGAAAATGATATTTGACAATATACGACTGTCGAAGATAGTTGAGAACATATTTTTTGGCGGCAATAGTCATTTCAATGTCATTATTAATCGAGATATGTGCCTAGAAAAAATTTCGCATTCGAAATGTCACAGCGCGGGAAATAGGCTCCTGGAACGCGCTGCGCTAATGGACTATATTCCCTGGGCACTTCCGTTTACATTTGTTTCACAACTTTTTCCTTCTATGGAAAACGTTGTGAAATGTGAAATGCTTCTGGATGAGGCATCACGTTCTCCAACCGATTCTCTCCATCCCCAGCTCATACTCGGACAGTACGGGCTCTGGCAGTTCGTCATCGGCCTACTCGGACTGGGACGGCGGCAGGGGGCAGCCGCTCGCGCCGCCCAAGCGCGCTAGGAGGCGGCCGCAGCCCGCCAGGAGGTAGGCACCCACACTGACACACACACAGCTCGGACTGGGACGGCGGCAGGGGGCAGCCGCTCGCGCCGCCCAAGCGCGCTAGGAGGCGGCCGCAGCCCGCCAGGAGGTAGGCACCCACACTGACACACACACAGCTCGGACTGGGACGGCGGCAGGGGGCAGCCGCTCGCGCCGCCCAAGCGCGCTAGGAGGCGGCCGCAGCCCGCCAGGAGGTAGGCACCCACACTGACACACACACAGCTCGGACTGGGACGGCGGCAGGGGGCAGCCGCTCGCGCCGCCCAAGCGCGCTAGGAGGCGGCCGCAGCCCGCCAGGAGGTAGGCACCCACACTCACACACACACAGCTCGGACTGGGACGGCGGCAGGGGGCAGCCGCTCGCGCCGCCCAAGCGCGCTAGGAGGCGGCCGCAGCCCGCCAGGAGGTAGGCACCCACACTGACACACACACAGCTCGGACTGGGACGGCGGCAGGGGGCAGCCGCTCGCGCCGCCCAAGCGCGCTAGGAGGCGGCCGCAGCCCGCCAGGAGGTAGGCACCCACACTGACACACACACACACGACAAAATATAGAAAATGACGTGTACAATTTTCATGCTTTTGTGCCGGGTACTACCATCAAATTCTACGAAACAGGAATTCTTATAGCAGTTTTGTCACTTATAGTAATTAAAATTTCATGTCGCTTATATCCCTGAAACTTGTAGGGTCCTTCAAAACTGTATTTAAAAAGGCTAACGCCATTCACTATTACCCCCGCAAGGGACTTAAATGACACGAGTTTTTACCTCATTAAGGTAGAGTTGCAGCGTGTAAAACTGACACACAAAGTCTCTCTTATACAACAGTTGTATGACATCTTCTCCCCCCAATCCAGATACAGCCCCTCGGTGACGAACGCGAAGCGGCCTGTCCCCGCGGCGGCGCCCACGCCCTACCCGGCGGCGGCGGACCCCCCCCCGGCCGCCCCCCCGGAGCTCCCGGAGGCGTACCGGCCGGGGGAGTGGCTGTGCGCGGTCACGCCGCGGAAGGCGCCCTACCACCCGCAGATGGGGGACCACTGTTTGTACTTCAAGCTGGTGAGTGGGGTTGCGGGGGGGGGATTTTGGGGTGTATACCGTGACGAAATATGGTTATGTACCGTGACTATAAATGACTATTTACCGTGACGAAAAATGACTATAAACCGTGATGAAAAATGGCTATGTATCGTGACGAAAAATGATTATACATCGTGACGAAAAATGACTAAAATATCGTATCGAAAAATGACTATATATCGTGTTGAAAAATGACTATATACCGTGACGAAATATGACTATAAACCGTGATGAAAAATGGCTATGTACCGTGACGAGAAATGTCAATATACCGTAAAGATAAATTACTATATACCGTGTCGAAAAATTACTATATACCATGATGGAAAATTTCTTAATACCATGACGAAAAATTGCTATATATACTGTGACAAAAATGATTATACATCGTGACCAAAAATGGCTATATCGTGACAAATAATGGTGATATATCGTGACGAAAAATTACTATACATATATCGTCATCAATAATGACTATGTAAATTATACCTATGTATCTTGTGTACAAAGTGTTGGTGAACCAAAATAAAAAAATAAATATATCATGACGCCGCGTCGCCTCATCAAGTTCGGACGCCAGCTTTACTTTGCAGCTGGGTTTATGATGATGGTGATGACTCCATGTTACCATTGCAGGGTCACCAGCGGTATCTAGAAGCTGTCTCGGAGAAGGACGTGTACAAGGTGACCACGCGCGACCGCCCATGGGACCGGCAGCACGTATACGTGAGTATAGTATACACAGAGACACACACTCCCACACACACATATAATAAATAAATAAATAAACTTTTATTTCAGACGATGGTCCATAGTTTGTTAGTATCTAGTGAACAAAAAAAAAATTAATAATACTTATATCTAATGTTAGTAACAAATGCACACGGTTTACTTATCCTATTTTATATTAAAAATAAGGGGCCCATTATAGGACACTGAAACCGCTCCGCTATCGGTTGGAGGATAGTGTTGGCGCTCCCCCGTACTCGGCTCAACAGAGACGCGGATCTTTTACGAATGATTGCTTGGAAGCAGTCAATTCGTGCATCCGCCATCATTGTCGAGTCATCATTGATTGTCGAATTTAATCACAGTGTATATACACATATACACTGTGATTAAGATAAGAATCGTTTTGGCCAGCCGCCATTTTGTGACGTATACACTCGAAATATTGAATAATTTAATTTCATTTATTTTATCCAAGTAACAAAGGAGTCATTTTTAGTATGACTTCTATAATTGGAGATGAAATTAAAGATCAAAAATGTAAACACACAACTGTCAATGTCAAAGAGACTATCCAGGGGTATAAAACCTTTGGTTTGCATAACCAAATGGTTATGCATCGTGCACACTTTTCAGTGTGCTTTACAATGGCTGGTAAACTTTCGAAAACGAAACAAATCGATTTACCCCCATTTATTCAATTGATTAAAAACGCAATAAGTGACTCGGAAACTATTAGTCCAAAAACACTAGTTTGAAAAGTCCAATATTAGAAAGAAGTGGCCGCCATTTTGAATCTTATATTATTTTATGTATTATTATTTGAGTAATTAATTAAATATGTCTCGGCGTCGGTCAATACCTTACTTTCCATGCCTTTGCAATAATGTACTATAACAACGAACCAAAGGTTTAGAATTTCTTATCATTACAATACAAATATATAACAGTATAATGTGGTCTCTGTATTATGTATATATGTTTATCGAATAATCTTAAAAAAAAATGGTATAATGCAGTTTAAAAATGCCCAGGTTTTTTCTATTGAACTATCACTCCAATCACTAACCCCAACCTCTCCCCCACCAGGACTGCGAGTTAGTGAAAGTAATCGGCATAAAGTACGTGATAAAGCCCCCCCGCGTGGCGTGCCTGAAGCTGGCGTGCCTCACCGGGGGGGCCGGGCCCACCGGCGGGGGGGCCAGCGGGGTGGGCGGGCCCACCGGCCGCACGATCACCGTGCGCTACCACGACATGCCCGACGTGATTGACTTCCTGGTGCTACAACAGCACTATGATGTCGCCATGGCCAGGCATTGGGGGCCCGGTGATCGGTGAGTTGGACTTTTTTTTTTCAAATATTGTGTTTTTTTCTTTCTAGTGATAGATGTAAGCGACTGAATGGGTGCAACGTGGTGGTTTTTAGTTGGTAGGACTATCATTTTCTATTATAGGCGAAACTCACATAATTTTCTCTCAATATTCGGACGGCGAATGCATAAATAGAAAAAAAAGTCTTATAAGTCGGTTAAGGATTGGCTTGTGAAGCCACTATCCGCCACTACTCTTCTGGACTGCTGCTTTCCTGGTCATTTATGTGTAGGCAAATTCACTGACGGGTTGCAATAAAGTTATCGCCCTAGATCGCAACTTTATTAGATCTGTACTTTGTGGGCACATATTATACGGAAGAGAAACAGGCCGTGCGTGCCACCTGATGGTGCGTGGTCACCGCCGCCAATGGACATCAGCAACGCCAGGGGCGCTGCCAATGCGTTGCCCGGCTCTGAAGCGACCTCTGATATAGCTCTTGAACGATCCCATGTCATAGTCCAAAGGAAACACTGTGGCTGGGAGCTCATTCCACATCCAAGAAAGTAATAACCCTAGATCGCAACTTTACTGGTTCTGTACTCTGTAGGCACCTACTGCGAGCCAAAGCTAGTATTCCATTGTTCGTGAAACGAAGCGTAGTCGGCGGACAACCGCGGGGTGTAGTAAAGGGTTTTGAAATGGGACAATGACCTTCATTGTCAAAACAGTCGTCTCTTAAAATATCAGCTGTTCTTATATCAGCAATTCCTTGTGATATTTAATAACTTAACTGTTTAGTACTCTGTGTTGTATGAACAATGTTTAGTCTAAATCTGGCCATGACAGAATACCAGCGGGTGTGGGTTTCACTCTCATCCATACGCTGAGTCTTAGACCATTTTCTCTATAAAACATAAAATGTTTTATGCAACTAATGTAATTAAAATATTTCTATTTCTACCTATCTTCAGTGTTAGCGAAGTTATAACCAGTGATAAAGCTAGTCCACTCACGTCACAAGATCTGAACTCTACTGGAAAAGGTTGTGGCCCACACCATACTAACTCATCCACTACCCCTCCCACTCTTAGTTTCCGCTGCATGATCGACGACTTCTGGTGGATGGGCGTGGTGCTCGAGCGGACCGCGGCCGCGGGCGCCGGGCCCAGCGACCCGGCCCACTCGGCCCACGGGCCCGCCGCCGCCTGGGCCCGCCAGCACGCCGCCGAGTTCCTGTCCCTCCGCGTCCGCTGGGACAATGGCGAGGTGGAGAGACTGTCGCCGTGGGATTTGGAGCCTGTCGATGAGACTCGGTGAGTGGCTGTATTGGGCGGCGTTGAGGCGTTGAGGCGTTGAGGCGTTGAGGCGTTGAGGCGCCGGGCCCAGCGACCCGGCCCACTCGGCCCACGGGCCCGCCGCCGCCTGGGCCCGCCAGCACGCCGCCGAGTTCCTGTCCCTCCGCGTCCGCTGGGACAATGGCGAGGTGGAGAGACTGTCGCCGTGGGATTTGGAGCCTGTCGATGAGACTCGGTGAGTGGCTGTATTGGGCGGCGTTGAGGCGTTGAGGCGTTGAGGCGTTGAGGCGTTGAGGCGCCGGGCCCAGCGACCCGGCCCACTCGGCCCACGGGCCCGCCGCCGCCTGGGCCCGCCAGCACGCCGCCGAGTTCCTGTCCCTCCGCGTCCGCTGGGACAATGGCGAGGTGGAGAGACTGTCGCCGTGGGATTTGGAGCCTGTCGATGAGACTCGGTGAGTGGCTGTATTGGGCGGCGTTGAGGCGTTGAGGCGTTGAGGCGTTGAGGCGTTGAGGCGCCGGGCCCAGCGACCCGGCCCACTCGGCCCACGGGCCCGCCGCCGCCTGGGCCCGCCAGCACGCCGCCGAGTTCCTGTCCCTCCGCGTCCGCTGGGACAATGGCGAGGTGGAGAGACTGTCGCCGTGGGATTTGGAGCCTGTCGATGAGACTCGGTGAGTGGCTGTATTGGGCGGCGTTGAGGCGTTGAGGCGTTGAGGCGTTGAGGCGTTGAGGCGCCGGGCCCAGCGACCCGGCCCACTCGGCCCACGGGCCCGCCGCCGCCTGGGCCCGCCAGCACGCCGCCGAGTTCCTGTCCCTCCGCGTCCGCTGGGACAATGGCGAGGTGGAGAGACTGTCGCCGTGGGATTTGGAGCCTGTCGATGAGACTCGGTGAGTGGCTGTATTGGGCGGCGTTGAGGCGTTGAGGCGTTGAGGCGTTGAGGCGTTGAGGCGCCGGGCCCAGCGACCCGGCCCACTCGGCCCACGGGCCCGCCGCCGCCTGGGCCCGCCAGCACGCCGCCGAGTTCCTGTCCCTCCGCGTCCGCTGGGACAATGGCGAGGTGGAGAGACTGTCGCCGTGGGATTTGGAGCCTGTCGATGAGACTCGGTGAGTGGCTGTATTGGGCGGCGTTGAGGCGTTGAGGCGTTGAGGCGTTGAGGCGTTGAGGCGCCGGGCCCAGCGACCCGGCCCACTCGGCCCACGGGCCCGCCGCCGCCTGGGCCCGCCAGCACGCCGCCGAGTTCCTGTCCCTCCGCGTCCGCTGGGACAATGGCGAGGTGGAGAGACTGTCGCCGTGGGATTTGGAGCCTGTCGATGAGACTCGGTGAGTGGCTGTATTGGGCGGCGTTGAGGCGTTGAGGCGTTGAGGCGTTGAGGCGTTGAGGCGCCGGGCCCAGCGACCCGGCCCACTCGGCCCACGGGCCCGCCGCCGCCTGGGCCCGCCAGCACGCCGCCGAGTTCCTGTCCCTCCGCGTCCGCTGGGACAATGGCGAGGTGGAGAGACTGTCGCCGTGGGATTTGGAGCCTGTCGATGAGACTCGGTGAGTGGCTGTATTGGGCGGCGTTGAGGCGTTGAGGCGTTGAGGCGTTGAGGCGTTGAGGCGCCGGGCCCAGCGACCCGGCCCACTCGGCCCACGGGCCCGCCGCCGCCTGGGCCCGCCAGCACGCCGCCGAGTTCCTGTCCCTCCGCGTCCGCTGGGACAATGGCGAGGTGGAGAGACTGTCGCCGTGGGATTTGGAGCCTGTCGATGAGACTCGGTGAGTGGCTGTATTGGGCGGCGTTGAGGCGTTGAGGCGTTGAGGCGTTGAGGCGCCGGGCCCAGCGACCCGGCCCACTCGGCCCACGGGCCCGCCGCCGCCTGGGCCCGCCAGCACGCCGCCGAGTTCCTGTCCCTCCGCGTCCGCTGGGACAATGGCGAGGTGGAGAGACTGTCGCCGTGGGATTTGGAGCCTGTCGATGAGACTCGGTGAGTGGCTGTATTGGGCGGCGTTGAGGCGTTGAGGCGTTGAGGCGTTGAGGCGCCGGGCCCAGCGACCCGGCCCACTCGGCCCACGGGCCCGCCGCCGCCTGGGCCCGCCAGCACGCCGCCGAGTTCCTGTCCCTCCGCGTCCGCTGGGACAATGGCGAGGTGGAGAGACTGTCGCCGTGGGATTTGGAGCCTGTCGATGAGACTCGGTGAGTGGCTGTATTGGGCGGCGTTGAGGCGTTGAGGCGTTGAGGCGTTGAGGCGCCGGGCCCAGCGACCCGGCCCACTCGGCCCACGGGCCCGCCGCCGCCTGGGCCCGCCAGCACGCCGCCGAGTTCCTGTCCCTCCGCGTCCGCTGGGACAATGGCGAGGTGGAGAGACTGTCGCCGTGGGATTTGGAGCCTGTCGATGAGACTCGGTGAGTGGCTGTATTGGGCGGCGTTGAGGCGTTGAGGCGTTGAGGCGTTGAGGCGTTGAGGCGCCGGGCCCAGCGACCCGGCCCACTCGGCCCACGGGCCCGCCGCCGCCTGGGCCCGCCAGCACGCCGCCGAGTTCCTGTCCCTCCGCGTCCGCTGGGACAATGGCGAGGTGGAGAGACTGTCGCCGTGGGATTTGGAGCCTGTCGATGAGACTCGGTGAGTGGCTGTATTGGGCGGCGTTGAGGCGTTGAGGCGTTGAGGCGTTGAGGCGTTGAGGCGCCGGGCCCAGCGACCCGGCCCACTCGGCCCACGGGCCCGCCGCCGCCTGGGCCCGCCAGCACGCCGCCGAGTTCCTGTCCCTCCGCGTCCGCTGGGACAATGGCGAGGTGGAGAGACTGTCGCCGTGGGATTTGGAGCCTGTCGATGAGACTCGGTGAGTGGCTGTATTGGGCGGCGTTGAGGCGTTGAGGCGTTGAGGCGTTGAGGCGTTGAGGCGCCGGGCCCAGCGACCCGGCCCACTCGGCCCACGGGCCCGCCGCCGCCTGGGCCCGCCAGCACGCCGCCGAGTTCCTGTCCCTCCGCGTCCGCTGGGACAATGGCGAGGTGGAGAGACTGTCGCCGTGGGATTTGGAGCCTGTCGATGAGACTCGGTGAGTGGCTGTATTGGGCGGCGTTGAGGCGTTGAGGCGTTGAGGCGCCGGGCCCAGCGACCCGGCCCACTCGGCCCACGGGCCCGCCGCCGCCTGGGCCCGCCAGCACGCC
The DNA here is from genome assembly GCA_905147135.1 of Blastobasis lacticolella. Taxonomy (NCBI): domain Eukaryota; kingdom Metazoa; phylum Arthropoda; class Insecta; order Lepidoptera; family Blastobasidae; genus Blastobasis; species Blastobasis lacticolella. The sequence goes on from LR990066.1 coordinate 402,184, forward strand.
GCCGAGTTCCTGTCCCTCCGCGTCCGCTGGGACAATGGCGAGGTGGAGAGACTGTCGCCGTGGGATTTGGAGCCTGTCGATGAGACTCGGTGAGTGGCTGTATTGGGCGGCGTTGAGGCGTTGAGGCGTTGAGGCGTTGAGGCGTTGAGGCGCCGGGCCCAGCGACCCGGCCCACTCGGCCCACGGGCCCGCCGCCGCCTGAACCCCCAACTTTTAAGACACCAATACCATAAATTTCGAGCTGGCTTAGCTCGTCACAGGTTTCACTTACTTTTTTTACCATTCACCAATCTTCGTTTCAGTTAATTTTCTTACCTTTCACCGAGCTAGTTGCGGTCTCTTATTCATTGATTTCCCTAATTAAGTTTTGTAAAGATCACCCCTTGCTAATAAGACCCAAAATGTCAAAAATGTCGAGCTTGCTACGTTCACTTATACATTCATTGATCACCCCAACTTTTAAGGCCCAAAATGTCAAAAAGAATTCGCTCCGCCCGCTCATTCATTCATTTATTCATCACCCCACTACAAAAGCCATATTTTTCTAGCTCAGCTCGCTCATTGATTATTACTTAAACACATATTTTTATTTATTTTTACCAGCATGCCGTCTCAACCTGGCGGCGCAGTGGCAGTCCTCCCCTCTGAGTTAGAAGCCGTGGCTTCCAGGGCCGAGGACTCAGCCTGGCCTCTCGCAGACCGCGCCACGGCCTGTCGCGCCATCGCCGCGCATATATCACAGGTGGGGGAGCACATACACATATATACACACGTCCGTATTACAGGTGGAGGCTAGCGAATGCAAGCACACACGCATAGACACAGACAGATACACAGACACACATAGACAGACAGACAGACAGATACACATAGACAGACAGGCAGATACACAGACACACATAGACAGGCAGACAGATACTCATAGACAGACAGGCAGATACACAGACACACATAGACAGGCAGACAAATACTCATAGACAGACAGGCAGATACACATAGACAGACAGGCAGATACATTGACAGGCGGACAGATACACAGACACACATAGACAGACAGATACACAGACACACATAGACAGGCAGACATATACACATAGACAGACAGATACACAGACACATATAGACAGGCAGACAGATACACAGACACACATAGACAGGCAGACAGACAGATACACTTAGACAGACAGGCAGATACATTGACAGGCAGACAGATACACAGACACACATAGACAGGCAGGCAGATACATTGACAGGCAGACAGATACACATAGACAGACAAAGACAGATACACACAGCATTCCAGGCGTATTCCTCGGGTACACAGCGGGCTTAGCGAAGACACTTACTCCAACGATCGGAAGTGTATCTTGGCATCTTAGTCGTGGCAAATACCAATGGCATATATCGCAGGACACACACACGTACACACACAAACACACACCTCACGTTCGCTGCACGCACACACCACACGCGTGTGCCGCCAAGCAACAATGCTTGCATTGTTGTGTTCCGGTTTGAAGGATAAGCCATCCATCCATCAAAATATCTACAGTCCAAACTCTACTGCTCCCCATACAAGGTTATGCTGACTCCTGCTATCTCGATGCTACTGAGGAGCTATTGAGTAAGCTTGAGCGCCTTCAAAATCTCGGCATTCGCTTTAGTTTTGGCTTACGCAAGTATGGCCCCACATCTCCCAATTTCGGTTTCAGCACAAGAGACACCACACGCCACGAATTAAAATTCATTATTTCAATTTCCGCTCGGCCGGGAACCGTACCCGGGACCTCTGCGTGGCGACCGGCACGTCAACCACCTGAACCACTCAGGTCGTCAAGCTGTATAGAGTAAATATTACTCGAAACTCGCTATTGAGTATTTTACAATCACAATAAGCCGCATTCCTTATTGAACACCATTTAAAATTCGGTTTATACTGTCTTAACTTTGGGTGTCAAATGTTACATCTGAAACTGTATGACAATACTCTGTTCTCCCCCGTCAGGTGATGTCCCTGTCGGCGTCGGAGCCGTTCGTGGCGCCGGTGGACCTGTCGGCGTACCCCTCCTACGCGATGGTGGTGCCCTACCCCATCGACCTGGCCACCGTGCGCGCCAGATTCGACAACCTGGTACGTAATTTCATTTTTATAATTACATACTAAATTAAATTGCTAAATGTGTTCATGAATTTGGTTCGAGCCGGGCCTAAAGCTGTTTTCGTTTTCACAACAACAAAAAATACATAATGATTTTCATAAACACCAATAACACAGGCAAAACGTGCTTAAAATTCATCCAAGAGGTAGGGTAATATTTTTACCCCACTTTCTTGTATATTAATAGTTTTTTGTTGTACAGATAGCGTTTTTGCTACGAGTTTTTAACTGGGCTCATGTCACTGTTGACAGCGCGCCATCTTTATTCCTTATTTATTTGGTTTGAAGATGTCAATAGTAATAACGAAATTGGCGATTTTGGTGTCTACCAAAATTCTGTCATTCTTGCTTTCTATCGTATTTGCTTCGAGATTATTATATTTAGTTTATTTATGATAGCCATGTAATCCTCCTACAGTTCTACCGTCGCGTGGCAGCCGCCCAGTTCGACGTTCGCTGCCTGGCGTCCAACGCGGAGCGCTTCAACGAGCCCCACGCCACCATCGTCCGGCAGGCGCGGCTCGTCACGGACCTGCTGCTGCACATCATCAGGTAACGGACAGGCCCCGCCGAGCGCCACCGAGCCCCACGCCACCATCGTCCGGCAGGCGCGGCTCGTCACGGACCTGCTGCTGCACATCATCAGGTAACGGACAGGCCCCGCCGAGCGCCACCGAGCCCCACGCCACCATCGTCCGGCAGGCGCGGCTCGTCACGGACCTGCTGCTGCACATCATCAGGTAACGGACAGGCCCCGCCGAGCGCCACCGAGCCCCACGCCACCATCGTCCGGCAGGCGCGGCTCGTCACGGACCTGCTGCTGCACATCATCAGGTAACGGACAGGCCCCGCCGAGCGCCACCGAGCCCCACGCCACCATCGTCCGGCAGGCGCGGCGAGGCACGGACCTGCTGCTGCACATCATCAGGTAACGGACAGGCCCCGCCGAGCGCCACCGAGCCCCACGCCACCATCGTCCGGCAGGCGCGGCGAGGCACGGACCTGCTGCTGCACATCATCAGGTAACGGACAGGCTCCGCCGAGCGCCACCGAGCCCCACGCCACCATCGTCCGGCAGGCGCGGCGAGGCACGGACCTGCTGCTGCACATCATCAGGTAACGGACAGGCCCCGCCGAGCGCCACCGAGCCCCACGCCACCATCGTCCGGCAGGCGCGGCGAGGCACGGACCTGCTGCTGCACATCATCAGGTAACGGACAGGCCCCGCCGAGCGCCACCGAGCCCCACGCCACCATCGTCCGGCAGGCGCGGCGAGGCACGGACCTGCTGCTGCACATCATCAGGTAACGGACAGGCCCCGCCGAGCGCCACCGAGCCCCACGCCACCATCGTCCGGCAGGCGCGGCGAGGCACGGACCTGCTGCTGCTGCACATCATCAGGTAACGGACAGACAAGGCGATGGGAGCTGTCGTTTTGTGGTCGCCAGTTGGAGTATTGTCGAGTGGTCTTGTTACTGACAAAATGATGTCGTCAATACAACTGTCAACTTTGTGTGTTTTGATTCTAACCAATAGCGTAACATATTTTGATTATTGACCATATATTATATTGTGAGGGCGATGTAGGTTGTTCTACGTCATCGTGAACAAGAAAAAGTCCACTTTGTAGACACATTAAAGTCACTTTTCTCCTTGATAAATAAATAAATATTCGTGGACAAATTCACACAGCGCCATCTAGCCCCAAACTAAGCAAAGCTTGTGCTATGGGTGCTAGATAACGACTGATAACTGATATACTACTTAAATACTTTTAAATACATACTTATTATACATAGAACGCCCAGACCCGTAACAGAAATTAAAATTCATCTTTTCAATTTCTGCCCGGCCGGGAATCGAACCCGGGACCTCTTGCGTGGCAGACATTGCGGCATGTTGACCATTGAACCACTCAGGTCGTCAACCTATGATGTCTATAATGTAGCCGAAAAGCGTAACTGCCAAAAGGATGTAGTTTTTTTTTTACTTATAGAGAACTCACGCAAGAGGCTAAGAGAAAAATGTTCCCCATTTGAATGCGGATTTGATCTTAAATCTTTTGCACGACTTCCATTTTCATTACATTTTTTTTTAATAACTATAATTTTTTTAATTTTTGATGTAGAAATTGCTTTAATTGTTCCTATTATTCCAATTTATAAATAGTAAATTTTATTGTTTGACCTAAAGTTAGATTTTTTTTTATAAGTATTATCGCTACAAAAAGCGAAGTTTGGATCACACAAAAAAAAAATTTGTGCTAGATTATGCATGGGTAGACCATATATTTGTGGGCCTCCTAAACGCTTGATACTGTCACTACAAAGTGGAATTTAAAAAAAGTATTGTATCTAATCAATCGACGACCTGAGTGGTTCAGTGGTCAACATCTGCCACGCAAGAGGTCCCGGGTTCGATTCCCGGCCGGGCAGAAATTGAAATGATGAATTTTAATTTCTGTTACGGGTCTGGGTGTTCTATGTATAATAAGTATGTATTTAAAAAGTATATAAGTAGTATATCAGTTATCTAGCACCCACAACACAAGCTTTGCTTACTTTGGGGCTATATGGCCGTGTGTGTATTTGTCCACGAATATTTATTTATTTATCTTTCTTATTTATTTATCCCTTGGTACAGTTCGTGGCGTTCGGTGGACGTGGTGGCGCAGTACCACGCGCTGGCCGCCGCCTACCGCTCCGACGACGACGACGCCCCGGGGCCGGGGCCCGCCAACAAGGTCAGATATACTTTGTAGGATGACAGACACACAAATACTCTGCGTGCGTGCGGTCATGGCCTTCGGGGATAACTAGGGTTTTCTGACAGAAATTTCAAGGAAAGCGGGAAATACCCTGGTGTGAAGACGATTTAAGATTGATATTAAAAATAAAAATAAATAAATAATTTATTCAAGAAACTTAAGTCTAAAATCGGAACCTACACCGTTAAATTTAAAAGTACCTACTTAGGTATATTTCCTTGCGAAAACGTAAAGTAATGATCTTTATCCTATATTTCCGAAAAACAAAAAAGGCAAAAATCCTAAAATCTAGGCCGTTAAATAGGAGAAATAAGTGACGGCGTCGGTCGTGTTTTAAGGTTATGTCAATTGTTTTTATTTCTTATTTAAAGTTATTGTTTTCTCTCTTCTTTTGTTATTGAAGATTCGATACTTCGCCATCTCACTCGGTTGCGGTTGGAGCGAATGAAATGGCGATGTATCCGTTCGAGTTAGACGATCGAGCTACAGCAGTGACACTACTTTTGTAGGGGCTCCCATACCGGTGTCGAGATTAGCTTTATAAACATTTTGAAACATCTAGTGTTTTAGCGCTGGCAAGTTTTTATGAACAAAACGATTATTTAAATATAATATGAAAACATATGATTGAAAAATATATGATTGATCCAAGTTAACAAGCAAGCAAAACTGATTGAATAATAGAGATGACCGTCTGCGTGCAACAGAATAATGAACATGCTAATATTTTAGCAACTCTATTGATTTCAATCGATCTTTCAATTTCCCAAGCAGCTTGACTTTTTAGCCGGCAGACAGAAAAGACGTAAGACACAAACAGGTCGCAAACGCAGCGTCCATTTAAATATTTTAAACAGCTACGTCGTGGCGCCCTAACTTTGTCTTATATCTTTTCTATTTGGGTGGGATCCTAGACAGTGTCTAACAATATTATCAAACCCTATATCTGTAACAATTTATGCCTAAACGATTGTTCCTCCCCACCAGTCCCGCCGCGCCCTCGGCATCCGGGGCCCGAACGCGTCCGGGCCGCGTCCGCGCCGGGCCCGCGCCGGGCGCGCGCCGTGGCGGCCCGCCTGCCAAGCCGTGCTCAGAGAACTCAACGCGAGTGCCGACGCCGAGCCTTTTAGACAGCCCGTGGCTAGCGCACAGGCGCCCGGTGAGTGGACACACAAGACAGACACAATGAGAGCATGCACATACACCATATACACAGCGACACGCATAGTACACGCCGTATACAGAGAGAACACAGGCAAAGCGACACATAAATGCTTAACGCTCAAGTCACATAATCATAGCTCAAATGCAACGAGACACTTCCTTATGGGATTGAACGCGCCAGCCCAGCCGCTGAATTAGCGCATTGGTGCTGGGTCAGTGTTACAGTCGTATAGAGTTCACACAGGCTTAAACACAGAGGCACATGGATCATACTCAGCACACAAGCACACGCTGACACACTACACACACACCATATACACAGGGATACGCAAGGTTATGATACCATCTTACCAATTTCCACCGAATTTTCATGCCCAAATCGACAACACAGAGTCATAGAGATCATTCTTACTAGTCAGCGCACAAGCACACACTGGTAACTATACACCGACACAGGCACATAGCAACAGACTGAGGGATACAAAAACAACGTTGGCACAACTAGAAACACATAAGCACCACATGCAACACTCGAAAACTTACACTAAGACATTAACATACTAGCACAGACACGCTGACGCAAAGACAACACCAGGCACGAATACAGACACGCACAGACACACGGAAACGCACACTGGTATAACGACACAAGCGCAATGAAACGTAAACATACGTACATAGAGACCACACACGTAAAATGGCATCTAGATGCAGGCATACGATAACACAAACACACAAGTGCTAGCGCACAGGCGCCCGGTGAGTGTTCTAAGACACACGAGACACAAAGACAGCACATATAGCCGCATACACAGATAACACAGACACACTTAAACGCACACTGTATCAGCGACACAAACGCCATGAAACGCAAACACAGCTACATGTAATGACGCGGAATTCTACCGGCATCCCGTGGCTAGCGCACAGGAGCTAGGTGAGTGTACACACAGACATGCCAACACGCAGGCTCAAACACAGGCATAGAGACTATTCTCACTAGTCAGCGCACAAGCACACACTGGTGACTATACACCGACACAGGCACATAGCAACAGACTGAGGGATACAAAATGGCACGCAGGCATAGGAAGAAACACATAAATACCACATGCAACACTCGAAAACGCACACAAGGGCAGCACCATGCTATCACAATGAGACTTACACACACGCACAGTCACATATAGACACGCCCGGTGAGTGGACACGCGGGGACACAGGGTACATGGGGACACTGAGCATACGGGGACACGCGGGGACACGAGGACACAAAAAGAGCACACACAGGGACAGCGACACAAACGCAAACGCGTAGCCATTCCAACTTACACTCAAGAAGAGGAAAAAACCAACATTACTTATTCTACACTTTATCACATATGTTATCGGTTTGCACACTAACCATGGTAACAAACCCGATAATATCGTTTAGCCTACAAATGACTGATTCTACTTTTGACATCATAGTCTACTTCTGACCGATTCTATATTGGACCGATTCTGCATTTGACTGATTATATATTTGACTGGTTCTGCATTGGACTGATTCTATATTGGACCGATTCTGCATTTGACCGATTCTATATTGGACCAATTCTGCATTTGACTGATTCTATATTGGACCGATTCTATATTGGAACGATTTTGCATTTGACTGATTCTATATTTGACCGATTCTATATTGGACCGATTCTGCATTTGACCGATTCTACATTTGACTGATTCTACATTTGACTGATTCTATATTGGACCGATTCTGCATTTGACTGATTCTATATTTGACCGATTCTATATTTGACCGATTCTACATTTGACCGATTCTGCATTTGACTGATTCTATATTTGAGCGATTCTATATTTGACCGATTCTACATTTGACTGATTCTATATTTGACCGGTTCTACATTTGACTGATTCTATATTGGACCGATTCTGCATTTGACTGATTATATATTTGACTGGTTCTGCATTGGACTGATTCTATATTGGACCGATTCTGCATTTGACCGATTCTATATTGGACCAATTCTGCATTTGACTGATTCTATATTGGACCGATTCTATATTGGAACGATTTTGCATTTGACTGATTCTATATTTGACCGATTCTATATTGGACCGATTCTACATTTGACCGATTCTGCATTTGACTGATTCTATATTTGACCGATTCTATATTTGACCTATTCTACATTTGACCGATTCTGCATTTGACTGATTCTATATTTGAGCGATTCTATATTTGACCGATTCTACATTTGACTGATTCTATTTTTGACCGGTTCTACATTTGACTGATTCTATATTGGACCGATTCTGCATTTGACTGATTATATATTTGACTGGTTCTGCATTGGACTGATTCTATATTGGACCGATTCTGCATTTGACCGATTCTATATTGGACCAATTCTGCATTTGACTGATTCTATATTGGAACGATTTTGCATTTGACTGATTCTATATTTGACCGATTCTATATTGGACCGATTCTGCATTTGACCGATTCTACATTTGACTGATTCTACATTTGACTGATTCTATATTGGACCGATTCTGCATTTGACTGATTCTATATTTGACCGATTCTATATTTGACCTATTCTACATTTGACCGATTCTGCATTTGACTGATTCTATATTTGAGCGATTCTATATTTGACCGATTCTACATTTGACTGATTCTATATTTGACCGATTCTGCATTTGACTGATTCTATTATTGACCGATTCTATATTGGACAGATTCTGCATTTGACCGATTCTACATTTGACTGATTCTACATTTGACTGATTCTATATTGGACCGATTCTGCATTTGACTGATTCTATATTTGACCGATTCTATATTTGACCGATTCTACATTTGACTGATTCTATATTTGACCGATTCTATATTTGACCTATTCTACATTTGACCGATTCTGCATTTGACTGATTCTATATTTGAGCGATTCTATATTTGACCGATTCTACATTTGACTGATTCTATATTGGACCGATTCTGCATTTGACTGATTCTATTATTGACCGATTCTATATTGGACAGATTCTGCATTTGACCGATTCTACATTTGACTGATTCTACATTTGACTGATTCTATATTGGACCGATTCTGCATTTGACTGATTCTATATTTGACCGATTCTATATTTGACCGATTCTACATTTGACCGATTCTGCATTTGACTGATTCTATATTTGACCGATTCTACATTTGACTGATTCTATTATTGACCGATTCTATATTGGACAGATTCTGCATTTGACCGATTCTACATTTGACTGATTCTACATTTGACTGATTCTATATTGGACCGATTCTGCATTTGACTGATTCTATATTTGACCGATTCTATATTTGACCGATTCTGCATTTGACCGATTCTGCATTTGACTGATTTTATATTTGACCGATTCTGCATTTGACTGATTCTACATAATGTTAAAATAGTAAAACAGTAAATAGTAGTAATGGTGTGTAGTGAATAACCACGAAGGTCTCAAAACCTATAACACACTGCATAAGGCTCCTGTATTCTATATTCGGTGATATCGCCAGACTACCACACGATAGTGTCCCACCCCTATGGACCTCGGCACCATAGAGATACGTCTCCAGGACTTCACTCCTGACGGGGAACCGCCAACAGAGCCCTACGAACTTTACGAGTGTCACACGCACGCACGCACGCTCACACACACCACACACGCACGCACACACACATTTTGATAATTGAATATTAGTTTTATATTAAGCAAAGTAAATATGCGTATTATTAATGTGACAATTGGAACGCTAGCGCCTTTGAGAGCATGACAGCAAAAGCTAATGCTGTTGTTACCGTACACTACTCTTTTAGTTCCGATAAAGATCAATTAAATAAATAATCGTGGACAAATTCACCAATAGCCCCAAACTAAGTAACGCTTGTGCTATGGGTGCTGTCTAACTAACAGATTTATTTGTTATTATTATTATATTTGGCCGTGTGGTGTCCGGCAGAGTTGAATAGCACCAACCCCTTACACTCGCGGGTGTCGTACAAGGCGACTAATGTTTTCGAGGCAATAGATCTAAGCGCCTCCGTAGTCTGGAAAATGGGAAGCAGCATTTTCCATTGTTATATTATAACACTGCGATCTCCAACCCGCCTGCCGAGCGTGGAGATCACGGCAATAACCTCCCCTTTCGTGGGAGAGGCCCGAAGTCCTGCAGTGGACTGTTATGGATTGTGATGATGATGATTACCGCGAGGATGATTATGTTTGACAATCCCATCTCCACCCCCAGACTACCACACAATAGTGTCGCACCCGATGGACCTCGGCACCATCGAGCGCCGTCTGCAGGACTCCGCCCCCGGCGGGGAGCCGCCGCCGGAGCCCTACGAGCCCTACGAGTGCTGCGAACAGTTCGTGGCTGACGTGAGGAGGGTGTTCGCCAACAGCCGCCTGTATAACACTAATAAGAGGAGTCGGGTGAGTATCTAGATACAGGCCTATATTGTTTTCATACATTTAGCTCTCCATCCAGTTCACGGCTTCATACATATATTATGTAACACCCTGTATAATAAAAATGACGTTTGTTACACGTAAAGTTGTGACACGAAAAAAAACAGTGACGTCTATACGTATCGACGACGTAGTACCAATACCTCCTAAGTTCCATTGTGGCGATTTTTAGTTTTTAATGTCAATCGACGCAGAATGCAATTTCGCACGTGCCGGCAAGACCCGAGTTTGAGTTGAGACTGAGTTTGATATTCGATTTTTCGTAACTATAAACACTAATAGAATAAGCTTTCTGTAAAAATTTAAAATGTGAGACATTTTTTTCGTTTCTTGAAAAGTTGTATTTTTTTAGTTAGGAGATATTGGTACTGCGTCGTCGATATAATAATCTATATATATAAAAGAAATTCGTGTTAGTTACACTATTTGTGTTACACTTTTTATAACATAGATACGGCTGAACTGATTTGGCTGAGAATTGGTGGGGAAGTAGCTTAGAACATAGGATATTTTTTATCTTTTTTTATTTTATTTTTTTTTAACTTAAGGTAGGGTTAGTACGCTACGCGAATGAAGTCGCGCCGGGTCCAATAGGAGGCGTAGGGTAGGGTAGAACTAGGGGTAGGGTGATGTAGGGTGAGAACGCTACGCGAACGAAGTCGCGCCGGGTCCACTAGTTTTAAATGAAATAAGATGAATATGCTTGGACAAATTCACACAGCGCCATCTAGCCCCAAAGCCAGCAAAGCTTGTGTTGTGGATGTTAGATAACTGATATTCTACTTAAATACTTTTTAAATACATACTCATTATACATAGAACACCCAGACCCGTAACAGAAATTAAAATTCATCATTTCAATTTCTGCCCGGCCGGGAATCGAACCCGGGCAGTAGAAAAAGCGCACTACCTTTCTAAATGAACTACGTTATATATGTAGAGCTCGTCTAATCTAAAATGCCGCGCCCCACTATCGCATTACCGCACACAAGCAAGTTTAAAATATGGACGCAATACATATACAAATGCCGTTGTAATTGGTCATTCAGTTGCCGGTGAGACTCAAACGTAGGAGCACGCGTCGTTCATTGGCTCCCACACAGATGAAGTGCCGTTATCAATATTTGCACTCACACATCGAAATCAACTAACTAAGTAGTGGGGCGCGTCATTCTAGACTAGACGAGCTCTACCTACCTATATACTATATGAATATATATTATAAATATTCTATAAAGTTAATCAAGAGATGATAAGAGATTTAGTGCTTATGACTAATGATGTGTTCACTTTACCGCCGCGTCCAGGACACGATTCAGGTACACGCGCAAATATCTGTTTCCCATTTCTCCCCTAATTCTTGCTATTACTGCAGTTACTCTAGGAAAAGCTCTGACTAGGTTTAGGTTCAGATCTAGGTTTTGTAAGCAGTTTTCCGATAGGTATCCAAAGCATTCGTAACTACTCACTAGATGGCGGCCCGACAATTTTGGTAATTGATAATCGCTTGGAATAGATTCTTAGTAATGCGAACACATTACTAAATTCAGTGACTGAATTCAGAAACAAAAAGCGTGAGAGCAAACCAAAGTGGAATGTATTGCTCATAGAATAAGGTCCATTTTTGTGTCTCGGATTTTTGAAAAGCGGAGCGACGCGTGACTTAATATAAGTGATACAAAATGGACCTTATTCTATGAGTAATACATTCCACTTTGATTTGCTCTCACGCTTTTTGTTTCTGAATTTAGTCGTCTGTAATGAGCGCATAAAGAGGATATAAACACAGAGTACGTTGTGTTGGATAATATTGTATTTATCAATAGTTTTCAACCATGTTTAGAGGTTGTCTATACTAATATTATAAAGAGGAAAGGTTTGATTTTTTGTTTGTTTGTATTGAATAGGCTTCGAAACTACTGGACCGATTTCAAAAATTCTTTCACCGTTGGGAAGCTACACTATCCCCGGGTGACATAGGCTATATACCCGTGTACCCGTAGTGGTACCCGTGCGAAGCCGGGGCGGCTGCTGGTAATAAATAATTGCAAACAAAACAAACATCAATTTGCCAGAGTCAGTTCGTTTCATGGACGCTAGGATCGAGAATGGACGTAATACAAATATAAATATTTCTTTGTACATTTCTTTGAACCTCTAAAAGTTATGTTTATATGAATAAACATTTCATATTTAAGTTTAGCATTAGTTGGCTGCATAACATCACTGCCACAGTCATACAGATTCAAAAAAAATTACCTAAACTGTAGGAGCGCCATCTATTGATGGTTTTTGACACCAACTGACAATACCTACTGGAAAACTCCTCATTGAACAGTAGTACCACTTTGTAATTTTTACCCATATCACATAATTGTCCACCGTGAGACAAGACTTTCACGTTCAGACGACTGAATGTGTAACCAAGATCCAATCTGGTCAGGTTCCCTTGATAGCAGGGTCACGGAGGTCAGAAAGCTAATTACGTAACTCTGTTTCTAACAATTCATCGATTTCAATGGTTGACATTGTTACTTTTGATATTAAGTCAAAAAATTCAAATCAAAAATTCAAAATTTCTTTATTGATTAGGACATTAAATATCGCTTTCAATCGTCAAAAAGGAAGACGGAAGCACACAGTGACACGCTGACCGCCCCATGGCCGTAGATAAACGTATCCCACGCCAACCACGACCGGACCGTGCCCGAAAATGCCAGGCAGAGCCGGACCGCGCTCGATATATTATAACGTATGATCGACTTAATAGTTTCAATTGATTGCAATGGAACTTTGTTAGCAACTGAACCCACCATTTTACCCTAATCGCAAAAGTAACGATTTCAATTATTGAAATCAAAATTGTTAGCAACAGAGTTGCGTAATTAGCGTAATTGATGACAGTCGCACAAAATTGACCAATTTGAAAGCCGTATTGGACGCAGTGCGCATCAGAAATGTCTTACTTCGCATAGTAACACTTTACTCAGATGAGTATTGTTCTCAAATATGGGTCACTGACCCAGCGGTCACTGACCGCCTGACTGACCCAGGGTCAGTATGTGATTAAAATGGAATGCAAAATTACTAATCAGTTATCAGTAGAAGCTCCATACGGGCAATATATTAAAAATTTTAAAATTCATATTTGTCATTGGAATTTCAACCATAATGTACTTATATTTTACATGTAATTAACTGCTGTTTAACTGTGAAATGAACTAATAAATAAATAAAATAAATACTTCTTCAGTAATGATTTTTTGTTTGTTACAAAGGTAATCGGTCAGAGCTCTTTCCCAGAGTAACTGAACTATAATTTTCATTATATTTACTTTCGATGTTTATGATTGGAGAATGCGCTTACTTTGTGTTGTGTTCTCGACTTGGTATGGATTAGTTTTGCTACCTTCCCTCTCTCCCTCTGTCGGCTTTGTTTTTTCCCTTTTAGAGTAAGATAGCTAGATTGTTAAAGGAGGACCGGTAGAAATGTATGGACCCCAGCTTATAGAATAATAAAAAATCGTCTTGGCGTTAATGTCTCTTTTGTGCCCTCAAAAACGTGGGCCCGGAATCCGCCATGATCCAGGATTTGGCGATCAGGTAATTACAGTGGAGCGACTGCCATCTGACCTCCGTGACCCTGCTACCATTAGAACCGACCAGATTGGATCATGGTTACAAATTCAGTTGACTGAATTTGCAGGTTTCATCACGATGTTTTCCCTCGCCGTGAGAGCATCGGTTAGAATTCAACTAATGTACATAACTCAGAAAAGAGTCATTGGTACATGGCCGCAGCGGGATTCGAACCCTGAACCTCTCGCTTACGAGTTGCATACTCCGGCTACGACCCCGGCTTATGTATATGACCAATATCTGTTTCAAACTAAACTCGCGTTCTCTACACATATTATTTTATTAGACGGGACTTCTCGATTTGTTTTCTCTCAAACACATCGAAATGGTATGTCGCATGTTAGTCCCGTATAAGGCCGGCCGCATACATTTGTTTTCCTGATTAGGTTTCCGAATGTGAATATCAAAGTCGACCAATCAGAATCCACGACACTTTTCACGCTGGCTTCTGATTGGTTTTCGTTGATCTGATTGGTCGAAATCAAAATTGAAATTCGGAAACATGACCCGGAAAACGAATGTATGCGGCCGGCCTAATATAATAATATGATCAATATCGTTGAACGATATGTTTTTGGAAAGGATTGTTCATTTACTACAACTTTTACTGTGGCGATAACTCTCAAATCTCGAGTGAGAGTTGTCGCCGTAGTATATTTCATTATTTGTTTATTTTAAGTAAATCCAAATTGTTGAACGAATTAGGTTTTTCATTTACTACAACTTTGACTATGGCGACAACTCTCACTCGATATCTGTAGTAAAAGTTGTAGAAAATGAAATAGGCTTTCTAATTATTATTATTATCATTAGTCATTTATTTCAGACTATATAAATACGATTTTTAACAGTCCATATTGTGAAAGCAAAATTACTTATAATATATTGTTAAAAACATTACATAATTAAACATTCAATTCATAAAATCATCACAATATCATAATACAAAATAAATTTAAAATTCAAATAAAATGTCAAATTTTTAAGTAGACAAATATATTATTAATAAAAATGAAGTCCCAGGTGCAACATGGAGTTTAAGCCAGTGTTGCATCATGGAACAGTCCCAGTCTGTTTGCCCACATTTCTAATGACATATCGCTCAACGTCACATAGGCTGGATTTTCCAGTAGAAGATGAAGTTGTTTTCCAATTGACCAGAACTTTTTTCCCGCTGCTATTCGAGCGTTATCGCCATAGTAAAACATGTAGAAAATCAAAATTTCTTTCCAATGACATCGCTCAAAGTTATTGCATATGTCCAATAACGTTGAGTGTTCTTATTGACTGAGTTTTCCGGTCCTCTTTTAACTTGTCCAACAAAAGATTGTACTTTATGAGTAGATGGTTTGACAGTGGCTGCTTCCCATCAGGTGGCCCGTCCGTGTGACTACCTAAGCAATGAAAACACACGTTGTTCCCTTCAGATATACTCGATGACAGTCCGTCTGTCCGCCCTCTTCGAGTCCCTGTGGGCGCGGCTGGCCCCGGCCTCCGGGCCGGCGGCGGGCCCGGGCCCGTCGCGGCCCCGTCGCGCCAGGAGACCGCAGCACCGGCCCAGTCTTCGGATAGGTTCGTATACCGATATGTCACACTCGAACACGCACACACGGACGCACTCACACACACACGCATGCACGCACAGAGACACAGACAAAGAGAGAGAGAGAGAATGAGACTCACAAACACAGAATAGATTACGATCTATAGTAATATAGTTTTTGTTTGTTTATTCTTTAATTGGTAGTTTTCATTGTTTTCAATTGCAAATTTTTTTTATTCATTTATTTACTAAAACTACATGGCCGACTTATTCTGTTTTATATAATTAATTGATGTGTCCCACACGCCATTATTTTCTATTTTTGTTTTGCAATTTTAATGTTTTATAGAATCGGTCAAATCTGCAATCTATAAATCTAAATGAAATGTAGATTCGATCCAATGAAAAATCAGGCAACTATAGAATCAGTTAAATGCAGAATCGAGCAAATGTAGAATCAAACAAAAATAAACTATTATGTCAAAAGTAGAATCAGTCGAATTCAATTCAATCTATTTTTGTTTGTGGTAACACAGGTAAAAAAGATGTTACATTAGATATAAGTGTGCTCAACTGTGACCTGCCATTCGGCGTATAAATTTAAGGTAATTTAATTATGATTTTATTACAATGTAGACTAAACGAAAACTTTGTTTATGGTTTACAATGAATGAACACAAAAACTGCTGGACCGTTTTTAAAAATTCTTTCATTAAAATTCTTCCACATTATTCTCGAGCGTGCATTAAGAAACCTGCCAGATCCGCAATGGTAGTCCGCGAACGTGACTAGATCAAGTTCAAGTTCAAGTTTATTTATTGGTAACCATTGTTACATGTTAAAATTGATTGATACACAATTGATTAAACTATTGTCATACATATAAAATACACAATTGATATAAAAACATGTCAGAATTTACACAAAAATTCATAATTCATGTCATTCGTTATATAAATGTCAATACATTCCATCATAATTTTGCTTATGTCAAAAGAATAATTGTTTAAAATTAGTTTAAAGATAATAAATAATACATAAAAAATATATGAATTACGGGAAAAAAATCTGGTCGAGTTTGGCATCGTGAAAGCCCCCAATGTTTGAATAGGCCTGTCAAATTTCCTTTCTTGCGACTTTGTGTGCAATATAGAAAGAAATCTATCTATCTCCTCCCCCCAGCGCGCCACCCCCCCGGCCAGATGAACGGCCACCACTCCCTCCCGGCGTCCCCGGCGTCCCCGGCGTCCCCGCCGTACCCCCGGGCAGGGTCCGGGGGCTCTCCGTCGTCGTCGTCGGAGCCGCTGGCGGCTACCTCCCGGCGGGTGCACGCCGCGAGGGCCGCGGAGGATTCGTGGGACAGCGACGCTCCGTTGGGGGCACAGCGGAAGGGTGAGTTGTTATACTGGTGTTCCCATAGGTCTTGTACGAGTTTATGGTGTCCCCATAGGTTGTGTTGCCATTCGTTGTGTCCCCATTGATGACCCCATGGGTTGTGTCCCTATTGATGACCCCATGGGTTGTGTCCCTATTGATGACCCCATGGGTTGTGTCCCCAACGATGGTGTCCCCATTGACAGTGTCCCCATTGACAGTGTCCCCATTGGTAGTGTCTCCGTTGATGTCCTCATAGGTGGGGTCTCCATCGATGTCCCCATTGGTGTCTCCATTGATGTCCCCATAGGTGGGGTCCCCATCATCAATGTCCCCATTGGTGACGTCCTTAAGTCCGCAATGGAGACCGTTGATGGTTTATTATTTATTTTATTAAAAAGTTAGTAAAGTAGTAAAGTGCACAGCAAATACATAGGTACACGATATAATGTTTCCATTGAAGATGTCCCCATTGAATTTCTGAATGAACATTTTATTCATAAATTCAATATTGTAAAAATACACGAAAAGTCGGTACATATCGGTGGCAACAGAAAGTACTACATTGTAGGTGTCTCCATTGATGATGTTCCCATTTAAGGTGTTCACATTGATGGCTTCTCCGTTGGTGATGTTTCCTTATAGGTGGTGCACCAATGAGGAGTTTTTAGTAGGTATTGTCAATTGGGTTCAAACAGTATCAATAGATACGCTCCTACAATTTTGGTAATTTTTTACCAAAAGGTTCAACGAAATGTATTTTAATACAAACCTTTCATATTATCTGTGATTTGTATTGCGTCCGTTCTTGATCCTAGTGTCCATGATGACTCAGTCAAATTGATGTTTAATAATTTATTACAACCTCTAAAATGGTTAAAAACTACTGATAAATACAATATTATCCAATACAATGTACCCAGTGTTTATATCCTCTTTTCTAAGAACTTATTTCAAGCGATTATCAATTACCAAAATTGTCGGGGCGCCATCTAGTGAGTGGTTAGGAATGCTTTAGATACCTATTGGAAAACTGCTCATTGATGGTGTCTCCATTGACGATATCCCCATTGGTGGTGTCCCCATCAGTCAATGCTCTCATTGCTAACGTCCCCATCATTAATGTCCCCATTGACGCCATCCCCGTTGACGATGTTCTCGTACTGATGGTGAAGTATTGTTGCAGGCAAAGGCGTTGGCAAGAAGAGTGCGGCGCGAGCGCTCGCCTCCGCCGCCGGCGAGCCCGCGCCCGGGCCCAGTCGAGCGCCCGACTGTGAGTTACCTAACATTATTTATTTATTCAGGAAACATACAGTCTTTAACTAAAATTACTAACAAAAACAATCTTTCATATTGACCTAGAATACCTTAAGCGCTTAAAAATTTTGGAAAACTTAATCGATTACAAGTGACATTACAAACTTACATTACAATTTTTGGAATTTAAACTTGAAAGCAGGCGAAAACCTTACAGAATACCGCAGCTAAACAATACTCTTTTATATAGTATTGTGTATTTGCCGGTGAGTAAGGTCTCCAGTGCTCCATGGGGTGGGGATTTGGGGAACCGTGGCTTTGGCAGTGGAGTGGCATTTGCCTTTTGCTGCCAGCAACGTGTTATAGAGGTGGGCAACGCATTGGCGATACTCTTGGTGTTGCTAATGTCTATAGGCAGTGCCCCACTTGCCTGATTGTCTACCGTATGACATTAAAAAAAAAGCATTCTAAATTTCTATAAATATTAAGTATCCATGTCCACCTATATGAAAATAGGGCCCCTACTGCTTTCAAGTTTAAAATTAAGTTATCATTTGCACTATATACACCTTTATTCACATCCAACATTCGGATTGTTTTTAACTTTTCAGATTTTAAAATACGCAACAGATTTTAGCGGATTCCAAAAATATATCGAGTTTTAAGGTTTATAAGCATAAAATAAAGAATAAGTGTTGGGGTAGGGTAAGTGTAGGGTAGGTAGGGGTAGGATACCACGCGAACGAAGTCGCGTCAGGTCCACTAGTGATACATAGTCGAGCAACATTTGTGAAAAGAAACTTACATAGCTTCATATAACTAATCCTCATCCCCACCCCCATCAGCATACACCCCAACGCTGGCCGCCGGCGGCAGTCGCCACAACGCCGACAGCAGCACGTCATCGTCGTCGTCGTCGTCGTCATCGTCCTCGTCGTCGTCGTCGTCGGACCGGATCGCGGTGTTGGAGGAGGTTGTCGCCGAGGATGACGTGCAACTGACGTACGATAGTGACAGCAGTAATGGACGGCCGGTGAGCGTTAGGGTAAGTTTCTATTTGGTATTTTTGTATTTAATTTGTTCTTTATTTGGGAAATCTAAAGCTATCTATACTCGTAGAGCTCGTCTAATCTAAAATGACGCGCCCCACTATCGCATTAACGCACACAAGCAAGTTTAAAATATGGACGCAATACATATACAAATGCCGTTGGAATTGGTCATTCAGTTGCCGGTGAGATTCAAACGTAGGAGCACGCGTCGTTCATTGGCTCCCACACAGACGAAGTGTCATTATCAATATTTGCACTCACACATCGAAATCAACTAACTAAGTAGTGGGGCGCGTCATTTTAGACTAGACGAGCTCTACTAATACTATAAAGAGAAAAGATTTGCATTTTTATATTTTTACCTAGTCTGTTACAAGTTCAAGGGGTAGTGTAGGGGCCGTGTGGTGTCCGACAGAGTAGAATAGCACCAGCCCCTTACACTCATGGGTGTCGTACAAGGCGACTAATGTTTTCGAGGCAAAAGTTCTGGAGTCTCCGTGGGCTGGAAAATGGGCAGCAGCGTTTTTCATTGTTATACATATTTACATAGTCCTAACATGTCTCTCCGGTCCCCAGGTGGGTCCAACCCCCCGCGCCCCGGAGCCCCGCAAGCGGCGGCGGGGCTCGCGCTCCAGCGGAGAACGATCCTCGCGGCCGAGACACAAACGGTGAGTTTAGTTTTGTGTTATTTATTTAACTGTTTATTGTACACAATAATGATATACAGAGAAATATTACAGAACAAAAGACACAACAGGCGCTGCTTATTTCTAAAAAGAAATTATATTATTTATTTATATTTCTTCAATTCTTTTAATAAAGATTAAAGTCTTTTAATTCCGCTCCAACCCTTGTTTGTTTTATTTGCCAACATGTTTTTACACTTTTTCTTATATTGAAATACTACGTGAAAGTTCTTTAACACTTAAACGTAAATCCAATAAATAGCAAATTTACTTATTTGTTAGTAGTGCAAATAATAGAATAGAAATCTGTAGTTGGTCTATGATTGAGTAATGATGTTTCGCTTAACATTGTTGTAACTATGCTGTCGACTTCAGATGTAACAAATAAAATAAATATTTGAGCGGACTCTTTATGTGAATGTTACGGAAAATCGGTCGGAAAGCGGTCAACGCGAGTTCCGCGTGCGCGTTCAGCGGTTGTTGTTTTGTATGATGTTACCAAAGAGATTGGAAAGTTATCTACGTTCTTGCCAGTCTATAGAGAGGGCTGTGACAGCTTTTTCATATTAAATATGCGTGCCAGATCAGAGACAAAAAATAAAGTGATCTCCTTCATTCTCTGTCAGTAGACAATAAAAAGGGATGTCCTGTCTGTCGATATTTTCTTTCGATGTATTGTAATAAGCTATATTATCGATATCGATGTAATAAGAATTATTCTTAAATCATCACCATCCCGTCTTAAGTAGGTACTTGGCATAATAAGGTACTTTTCCTTAAAGTGTACAATGTTTCCTTGCACTTTTTGCCTTGTTCCTTTGTGTATTTTATTTGTAAATTAACAATTATAAAATCTTTAAAAAAATATCGTTTATTAGGTACAGCATGTGTGGCAATGTCAGTACCTACTTTAGTACACCTTTCGACTTATTTATTACCATGTTACATACAATCGTTAGGTAATCGGTAGATACTAATATTGTGAAGAAAAAAATATTTGTATTTTTGTTTGTTTGTAATAAATTAACTCAAAAAGTACTGGACCGTTTTTAAAAATCACTTCCATTAATAGGAAGCTACATTATTCCCAATGACATAGGTCACTTTTATCCCGGGAAAGTTATAAGTTCCCGCGGGAAAGTTGATTGTTTACAGAGATCTGAACTGCGCGTGGGTTAAAGCCGCTGCCGACTAGTAATAATAGAAAACTATGTAGAATATTAGAGATAAATAGGGAAAACTCATCAACTAAAATCAGATCAACTTACTTACAAATTTCAAAGCTCCACTATTATTTTAGCGAACCATCTCCCCCAATTTTTCCACTCCTTGTGATAAATAGGTATTTTTTGTTTACATCGACAATGGGGAAAAGCAACGAACACATCGCTATCACACGCCCGACCCAAATTAATTTTACATATATCTTGGGATTAAATAGGTAATTATGAATTGTCGATGTTTACGCACTATATATTACAGAGTTTGTCGTATTATTTAAAATCCTCGAAATATTTCAAATAAAAAAGCTCATGAAATCTGAAAATCTTTAAATCTGAAATCTTTAACTCATATTCTGTACACCTCTTCACACATTATACGAGCGATAACCTGCGACTTACAATATACTTAAGGTAGTGGTCTAATGCACTTCACTAATATAATAAAATAACAAAACGGTTAACACAAAATATTAAATTATTTCACCCATACATAAACTGAATCGTTTGTTTACAAATTTGTGTCTGACAATCAAATTACTTGTCACCCTGACAGCATGGCATGAATTTTATCCCTGAGGGCCACTCTACATAAACATGAAGGTAGCTAACTTTCCAATCTCTTTGGATGTTACATACACAGCAGGCGGTCAGAGTACGTCGGTCAATCAGAACAAGAACGCGGAACGCCTGACCGCGTGTTCGCTGTCTGTATAAAATATCTCTGAGGCCTTAAAGAGGTCAAAAATAATTTCTAGCTAACCAGCCGGTCTAGCCATCTTTGACAGCTCCGCTTGCGTGATGCGTGTATGGTAGAAAATTGACAGGTCGAAGTTTTCTACCAACATTTACATTGACTCTGATTGTGTAGGATCATCCGCCAATCCGCCTCCTTTGTACACCGAAAGTACGGGAATTGTCTATGGACCAAAAATTTCTACCACAAACAGCTTATGTCAGATAACGTTAGCTTATGTCAAATCCCATACATTTTTTCTACCACAAACGATTGTAGATTAACGAAACCTCTTGGCTAAGGCCGCAGAACCTTTATTAAAAATCTTTTCTGGTAAATGTTTAGAAATAGCAACAAGCTGTTGGAACTACTAATGAAATAATATCTACATACCTGTTTATACTTACACAGTTCAACAAGATTCTTAACTCTTTTTAAATAGCAAAGTTTCATAAACTCTTTTTAAATAGCACAGTTTCATAAACGACGTCTGTGATGAGATAGCGATCAGGTAAAAATAATGTCAAACACACTTTCCCTCGCAGCACCCGCGAACGCTTCACGAATGCCTCTTCATCGTCGTCGTCATCGTCGTCGTCGGCGGCGGCGGCGGACGGGTCGCGGCACTACGAGTCGGACCGCTCGTACCGGCCGCGCTACTCCACCGACGACGACCGCCCGCTGCACCTCTACCGCAGCGGGGACCGCCGCCGGGACCGGGACCGGGACCGGGGCCGGGTGAGATGACATACATACATACACATACATACATTACTACATAATGCCACGCCTTTCTCCCATAGAGGTAGGCAGCGATCACAATAAACAATCATAATGATTATTTTGGTCTCTTGGTTATATTGGTGTCGTCGTCGTCGCCATCGTCTTCGTCGTAGCCGTCGTTTTCATCGTCTTCGTCGCCGCCATTGTCTTTATCGTTTATATCGTCGCCGTCGTCATCGTTTTCGTCGCCGCCATCGTTGCCGTCGTCATCTCCATCGTCGCCGTTGCCTTTATCGTCATCGTCGCCGTCGTCTTCATCGTCGTCGTCGGCCGCGTCTTCTTCGTCGCAGCCATTGTCTTTATCGTTTACATCGTCGCCGTCGTCATTGTTGCCATCGTCATAGTTGCCGTCGTCATATCCATCGTCGCCGTTGTCTTCATGGTCATCGTCGCCGTCGTCTTCATCGTCGTAGGCATCGTCTTCTTCGTCGCCGTTTGTGTTTATCGTTTACATCGTCGCCGTCGTCATCGTTTTCATCGTCGTTGTTGCAATCGTCATTGTTGCCGTCGTCATATCCATCGTCGCCGTTGTCTTCATCGTCATCGTTTTAATCGTCGTTGTTGCAACCGTCATCGTTGCCGTCGTCATATCTATCGTCGTCGCCGTCGTCTCCATCATCGCCGTCGTCTTCATCGTCGCCCTGACACAGGGACCGGGTCAGATGGCATACAGACATATACACACATACATGTATCGCCTTTTTCACATATGGGGAAACAGAGCCCATGGAGTTAAGACTGTGAGGACGCCGAAGGTTATCTTACGTTATCGAATACAAAAAATTTACATTTTGTGGTGGTGGTAGTAGCCGTTTAGGAGACTCACAAAACATTACAAAAAAAATACTTGTTAAGTGACCCAAAGTACATACCAAGTTTTCTTTTTGTTGACATAATGTGGCTAAAATGGGGAACTGCCAAGACGACGTGAGGCAGACCAGGTTTAGTGGCAACACTTACTAATAAGCCAATGATATGTTTTCATATTTAACAATTACATACAAACAAGCAAGTTAGAACCACTGGCTAACCGAAGGGACTTTGGCTCCCTGTGTGTGTTCTATCGGCTGTACAATGGGGAGTGTTCCGAGGAACTTTTCGATCTGGTGCCCACAGCACAATTCCGCCATCGCACCACCCGCCGTGGGCTGGGTACTCATCCCCACTACGTAGACCCTCTGTTGGTCACCACGCGAAGGTTCGAAAGAACGTTTCTCTCTCGTACTATTCAGATGTAGAATGAGCTCCCAGTCACAGTGTTTCCCTTGGACTATGCCATGGGATCGTTCAAGAGGTGTATTAATGGTCTCTTCAGAGGCGGGCAACGCATTGGTGACTCCCCTGGTGTCGCTGATGTCCATAGGCGGCGGTGACCACTTTCCATCAGGTGGCCCGCATGCCTGTTTGTCTGCCGGATAATAAAAAAAAAAAAACAACTTGGTCTGTTGAGGGTGTCCCAACACATGACCACTAGATTACCTGTCTGAAGTGTCGTAACCCCAACAAAATTCCCCCTCCCAGGACCGCGACCACCTGTCCGAAGACTCGTCCTCCACCGAGCGCCGTCGCCGCCGCGGGCGGGTCTCGCTGCGCGCGCTGCCGCCCGGCCGCTACAACGAGGACTCGGAGGAGGACAGCGTGGCCGCCATCAGCAAGCGGCAGCCGCACCACCCGCACCGACATCGCCGGCTGCGGGACACGGCCAGGAGGAGCCGGAGACATGCGCAACAGGTGGGTGGGTGGCGTCAGTGGGGCGGCGTTTTTCGTAATGGCGTCATTTTTGTGTACGTCATAAATTTGGACGTCATTATTGTGGACGTCATTTTTCACGATGACGTCATTTTTTTCTATGACGTCATTTTTAATAATGACGCTATTTTTGAGGACGTCATCGGTTTTGACGTCATTTTAAATAATGACGCTATTTTCGAGGACGTCATCAATTTTGACGTAATTTTTAATAATGACGCTATTTTTGAGGACGTCATCGTTGTTGACGTCATTTTTCATAATGGCATCATTTTTGTGGACATCATCGTTGTGGACGTCATTCGTCTGGACGGAGCCGGAGACACGCAGCAGGTATGTATATGACGTCATCGTACAGTCGTCATCATAGTGGGCGGGTCTCGCTGCGCGCGCTGCCGCCCGGCCGCTACAACGAGGACTCGGAGGAGGACAGCGTGGCGGCCATCAGCAAGCGGCAGCCGCACCACCCGCACCGCCATCGCCGGCTGCGGGACACGGCCAGGAGGAGCCGGAGACACGCCCAGCAGGTGGGTGGCGGCATTGGTTTGGACGTCATTTTTTATGACGTAACTTTTTCGTAATGACGTCATTTTTAATTTTTCGTAATTTTTTGTAAGGACGTCATTTTTCAGAATGACGTCATTTTTGCATAATGACGTAATTTTTTCATAAAGACGTCATTTTTCATAATGACGTCATTTTCCATAATGACGTCATTTTAAATTTTTCGTAATTTTTTGTAAGGACGTCATTTTTCATAATGACGTCATTTTTAATTTTTCGTAATTTTTTGTAAGGACGTCATTTTTCATAATGTCGTCATTTTTGCATAATGACGTAATTTTTTCATAAAGACGTCATTTTTCACGATGACGTCATTTTTGTGGACGTCATCGGTTTAGACGTCATTTATAATAATGACGCTATTTTTGAGGACGTCATCGTTGTTGACGTTA
The DNA here is from genome assembly GCA_905147135.1 of Blastobasis lacticolella. Lineage (NCBI taxonomy): Eukaryota > Metazoa > Arthropoda > Insecta > Lepidoptera > Blastobasidae > Blastobasis > Blastobasis lacticolella. The sequence goes on from LR990066.1 coordinate 427,790, forward strand.
TTTTTGTGGATGTCATCGGTTTGGATGTTATTTTTAATAATGACGCTATTTTTGAAGACGTCATCGTTGTTGACGTCATTTATCATAATGGCGTCATTTTTATGGACGTCATCGTAGAGGACGTCATTCGTCTGGACGCAGCCGGAGACACGCAGCAGGTATGTATGTGACGTCATCGCGTAGTCGTCATCATAGTGGGCGGGTCTCGCTGCGCGCGCTGCCGCCCGGCCGCTACAACGAGGACTCGGAGGAGGACAGCGTGGCGGCCATCAGCAAGCGGCAGCCGCACCACCCGCACCGCCATCGCCGGCTGCGGGACACGGCCAGGAGGAGCCGGAGACACGCCCAGCAGGTGGGTGGCGGCATTGGTTTGGACGTCATTTTTTATGACGTAACTTTTTCGTAATGACGTCATTTTTAATTTTTCGTAATTTTTTGTAAGGACGTCATTTTTCAGAATGACGTCATTTTTGCATAATGACGTAATTTTTTCATAAAGACGTCATTTTTCACGATGACGTCATTTTTGTGGACGTCATCGGTTTAGACGTCATTTATAATAATGACGCTATTTTTGAGGACGTCATCGTTGTTGACGTTATTTTTGTGGATGTCATCGGTTTGGATGTTATTTTTAATAATGACGCTATTTTTGAAGACGTCATCGTTGTTGACGTCATTTATCATAATGGCGTCATTTTTATGGACGTCATCGTAGAGGACGTCATTCGTCTGGACGCAGCCGGAGACACGCAGCAGGTATGTATGTGACGTCATCGCGTAGTCGTCATCATAGTGGGCGGGTCTCGCTGCGCGCGCTGCCGCCCGGCCGCTACAACGAGGACTCGGAGGAGGACAGCGTGGCGGCCATCAGCAAGCGGCAGCCGCACCACCCGCACCGCCATCGCCGGCTGCGGGACACGGCCAGGAGGAGCCGGAGACACGCCCAGCAGGTGGGTGGCGGCATTGGTTTGGACGTCATTTTTTATGACGTAACTTTTTCGTAATGACGTCATTTTTAATTTTTCGTAATTTTTTGTAAGGACGTCATTTTTCAGAATGACGTCATTTTTGCATAATGACGTAATTTTTTCATAAAGACGTCATTTTTCACGATGACGTCATTTTTGTGGACGTCATCGGTTTAGACGTCATTTATAATAATGACGCTATTTTTGAGGACGTCATCGTTGTTGACGTTATTTTTGTGGATGTCATCGGTTTGGATGTTATTTTTAATAATGACGCTATTTTTGAAGACGTCATCGTTGTTGACGTCATTTATCATAATGGCGTCATTTTTATGGACGTCATCGTAGAGGACGTCATTCGTCTGGACGCAGCCGGAGACACGCAGCAGGTATGTATGTGACGTCATCGCGTAGTCGTCATCATAGTGGGCGGGTCTCGCTGCGCGCGCTGCCGCCCGGCCGCTACAACGAGGACTCGGAGGAGGACAGCGTGGCGGCCATCAGCAAGCGGCAGCCGCACCACCCGCACCGCCATCGCCGGCTGCGGGACACGGCCAGGAGGAGTAGGAGGCATGCGCAGCAGGTGGGTGGCGTCGGTGGGGCGGCCGTTTTTCGTAATGACGTGATTTTTTATAGTGACGTCATTTTTTCATAATGACGTAATTTTTTCATAAAGTTATTTTTCATAATGACGCCATTTTTCATAGTGACGTAATTTTTCGTAATGACGTTTTTCATAATAACGTCGTTTTTCGAACGTGATTTTTGCGGACGTCATGTGTGGACGGAGCCGGAGACGCGCAGCAGGTATGGGACTTCATTGGTATGGAGATGGACGTCATTATAATAATGACGGACGCCATTGTTGTGGAGCCAGTTTTATTGGGGACGTCATTTTTGTAGACGTCACCGTTGTAGGCCCCGGTGTTGCTGATGTCCATAGGCGGCGATGGGCATTTTCCATCAGGTGACCCGCTTGCCTGTTTGCCTGCCTACATACATAAATAAGACGTAATTTTTATGGACGTCATCGTTGTTGATGTCATTCCGTAGACGTCATTCTTGAGAACGTCATCATTATTGTGAACGTCATCATTATTGTGAACGTCATCATTATTGTGGACGGTCATAATTATTGTGGACGTCATCGTTATGGACGTGATCATTATTTTGGACATCATAATGATTGTGGACGTCACCATTATTTTAGGCGTCATAATTATTGTGGACGTGATAATGATTATTGTAAATGACATCATTATTTTGGACCTCATCGTTATTCTGAACGTCACCATTGTAGACCTGATAACGATAGTGGACGCCTTCGTTGCAGACGTGGGCGCCGTCGTCGCGGCTGCCGTGGGCGGAGGTGCCGCCGCCCGACGGGGACGGAGACGGAGAGGCGCGGAGGCATGGACCGCAGGTATGTAGCGTTCGTGTGGGATGGTAGGGCCATGAGTACTGAGTCTAGACTTAGGTATTTGTACTATTCGTGAGGGATGGTAAGGCGAAGAGCACTAGACTTGGCAGGTATTGAGTCCTTACATATGAAATTGGCGTATTTTTTTGCGCAGTTACACATTACTCCAATGGTTTTTAATTTTACATCACATATCAAAATTAATTAGAAAATACTTGATTTAGAGCCGATTTTTCAATCCTCAAATAAAGTGTATCTGCCCAATAAAGTAATATACACTGCCAAATTAAAACGAAACTATGATCCTTCAATTATATGAAGTAATGATACCCATTTTATTTTAGACGCACAATAACGTACCAGACTGATATGTTTTACCAGAGTATTGAAAAATCGGCCCTTAGAAAATAGAGTATGTTTAGACGCCAGTCCCCAAAAGGAGGGACGTTCCCGGACACTCGAGAGCACAAAACAGAGCCGAGATGTGATATTTTTATTTTTACTGTAATTGCAGGGCGCGCCGGCTGGCGTCCACAACGAGGACCACAACTACTTCAACGGACACGCGCCGCCCGCCATCGCCAACGGTGAGACACACACACACACTTTCACTACACATATTATCGGGTTTGTTGCCACGGTTAGATTGTTTTTACGTCAAGATTTCAACGCTGTTGATTTAGTGATTGTCTTGCTATACAGACTTGCTATATCACACCGAGAAAACCTAATCAAAATCGATTAAGCAAGACTTAAAACACATATTTGTAATGCCAAAAATGGAGCGTATATGGAAAAATGTGGGGTGGGCGGATAATAGCGCAATTTTTATTTGTATCTGCAATCGGCTGTTCAAGCCATAATCAGATGGTCACACAAGTATTGTCTAGTATCATCATCACAGCCCATAACAGGACTTAGGGCCTCTCCCATTAATGGAGAGGTGATTGCCTTAAACTCCACGCTTGGCAATCGGGTTGGAGATCGCAGTGTTATAAATATAACAATGGAAAACGCTGCTGCCCATTGCCGCCAGCCTACGGAGACTAGATCTTTTGCTTCTAAAACATTTGTCGCCTTGTCATTTGTCATTTATTTATTGCTTTACATGGTAATATAATAACATTAGATCTTAAAAATAGGTAAGTATCTCATGTGACCCTGTACGAGACCCACGAGTGTAACGCTTACTGCTATTCTAATCTGCCGGACACCACACGGCCGTTGTCTAGTATAGCGCCGGTAACTATAATCTTTGTACCTAACAATCTTACATTTGCCCCCCCCAGGCCCCCACAGCAGCCGCCAGCCCCCCGCGCCGGCGTCCCCCCCGCCCCCCGCCGTGTCCATATCGTCTCGCGGCCGCGTGAGGAAACTCACCGCCAAGGCGCGCGGACTGCTCAGGGAGTGAACCATGGGGGGTGTGGACCATACCATACGGAGTGTGAACCATACCATACGGAGTGCGAAACATACATTGCTGAGTGTGGACCGTATGGAGAGTGAACCATGCGAAGTGTGGACCATACCATACGGAGTGTGAACCATGCCATACGGAGTGCGAACCATGCATTGCGGAGTGTGGACCGTATGGAGTGTGGGCCATACGGATTGTGGACCGTACGGAATGTGAACCATACGGAGTAGAGTGATAATAAGTGACGATAAATAGTGTAGTGAGGATCAAGTGTGATCCTGGTGAATAGTGATTACCTGGAAGTGTGAAGCAGAGAAGAGAGAAGTGTAAGCTAAACTCCATTATTATATTCGTGGAATTCTGACAGAAGCGTTGACAAGTGTATGTTTTAAGATAATGTTAAGTCAACGCATTGGTAGCGCCCCGGGTGTTGCTGATGTCCATAGGCGGTGGTGACCACGCACCATCAGGTGGCCTGTATAACTGTTTGTCTGCCGTATTACATTAAAAAAATAACCACAGGTGTAAATACGAATTTTCTTAAACATGATAATCGATATCCAATACATAGATTTTATATGACATTCTTACTTTCTCTCAGAAGGAATGTCATAATAAATAAATGTCAGAATTCCTCTAAATTTAAAATCAGAATTCAATAATTTTAAGATCTCCACTGTATCGTATTCACATAGCTCGTAATGGCTCGTCCACACACAACACCGACACTCCACTGTCGCTGTCAACTGACGCGCCCTCTAGTGGGCGTATGTGGTCAAGAATAGGCTCGTATACTACATCCCTTTCTTAATAGTTGTGTTGTGAACGATGTCCACTGCATATCGTGTCCGACAAAAAGTGATTGCACTCCCATTTATGGGTCTGAGCAGCAGCGCACTCTGGCGGCGACCCCGCGCGGTCGTTTTGACCTTTTTCTCAATGTGAAGAGGACATCTGTCCAGACTGACTTGTCTCGTTTGGTAAACTAACAATACTCAATACAAAATCACTTGCCGTATCAACCACGAAACGTACACTGTATAGATGTTTTGAATTATAGAAAAAACATAGATTGTCAATTTCAACGAATACTGCTGCAAATTATCCATTTAAATACACAACTTCACTGAAGGTATAGATTTAACCATCACTTACTGCCACTAATTAAACAAGAATCTATTTTGTCTATGATTTTTTTAGGTCTTTGGTCGCTAGTCCGCCAGAAGACATGTCAGTCAGGCAAATTTTACAGACAAAAAGATTAGACTGGATCCAATCAACCGTCAGTTGCAGTTGATAGGAATTCTTACTTACGCAGTATAAAATAAAGTTAATTTCGGCGAACTGACCCTGGTTGGACGTCTGATCGCGTCCCCGTAATCCGAAAGCAACGATTATTCGGCTCCAGCCAAGATAGTCACAGGTTTGCCATACAACTACAGTAAAAATATTGTTATCGTCTATGAGAGTCGTTAGAGCGCGCCATCTAAGCAAATTTTTGAGAAGTTATTCTTGATAACGGCTCCTTGAGAAAATAATGTATTACCCCGTCAGCACCATGAATGAGCTATGAAAATATTGTCAATTAAATATGTAACATTAATATCGTTAATAATATTTAAAATTAACGATGCAATTTTCGGCGAAAGCCATTGTTTTTGTGTGTTTAGACAATGCACTGTGTAACAATTTTGACCCGTATAAAAATCCATTTAGGTCCGGATAGGTATATTTGAAGAAATTATACTTTACACTAGTGCGAATCATGAAATTAGTGCATTCCTTTTCACCCAATTTATTTACATCAAAATTATAAATAGTAAAGTGTGTATTATGTGGAAATAGCTCTGGGGTACCGTCTTGAGAGAGTTTTCACGATTTCAAAATCAGAAGGCACTACTGAGAGTAGTCTGTTGTCAAAATATTGTCATGCTATCGGGCAGAAACAATTAGTGTAAAATGACAGACCCATTTCAGCTAATGCCAGGGCTTCATTTTGACAGCAGACGGCACATCCCAACAGTGCCATCTGTTGGATTTTAATTTAAACATTTTCAGTTAGCCAATTTTAAGTGACAATGATGCAAGTCAGTTGATGTAGTGTTTATTATAATAATTATAATTAGTCTGTATTATTTGTTGTTTAGAATAATTTTAAAGTAACTTATGGGGATGCCTGTATCAAGACTGACCGCTTAAGACCGCTTTTGTTTTTCTCTTTTTTTTTTGTCTTTTTGTAAATTATTAATATGGTTACTTAATAGTGGGTTAAGAATAAATTGTGACTTGAAAAAGAAAACATATCATTGATCTTTCTTTCGTATGTTCACTCGAATGGCGCGGCCATTTTCTTCGCTATTGTATTTGCAAGAGTTGTTTGATGTACATTTCTTAAACTGTTATGTATATTTTAGAAGCAAAATAATAGGCAAAGAACGAAATATAGGAAACGCGGATGGGATCCAGCCTTTTGAGATTGGTCTAGGTTCCTTCCTTTTAATGACCTAAGTGGTTCAGACAACCTGAGTGATTCAGTTGCTTAACAAGCCAGGTTCAATTCCTGGCCAGACAAATACCATATTGAAGTACGAAAACAGTTTGATATTAAATAAATAATTTGATACTTGAGTTGACTTGAAATGGACTCAACTTGATAAACCGAGTTACTCATCTCCACAACTCTCCAGGTAACATACTCAAAGGATGGTGGCAGCAACTGTCGCCCATGATGGCCAGTTCTAGCTGACTTATTAACAGAGCCTAGGTTTGCTTATATCAAAATTTTTTTTATTTTGCAAAGAGAAAAATTTGAGACAAGTACTTAGGCATCTTTTGTCACTCGAATAGTTTTAAGTTTTAATTTATTAAGTTGGTGTGTAGTTTAATTTAATTTTTTTCGAGAAATCATTTTCTTTTTTATTACAAATAAGTAAGTGTTTTGTATGGATTGGGACATTTTTGTTTGATTTTTTTTTTGTGTTCTTTCGGTGTATGTGTTTGGTCGAATGTACTTTCTGCAATATACATAATTAGGTAGATATTATTACAATTTTTCATACAAAATAAGACCACTGTTGATTATCTAATAATGATGTTAGAATAAAGTAGATGTTAGTTTTAAGTATTCAAATATTATTTAGCGCAATTCTTTTTTTATCTAAGCAATGATGTAATTTATTCTAACGAGTAAATCAATTCTTACGAAGTGCATTACAATACAATTTATTTTCCTAAAACAATGATGTGATAAACTCGATAAATTTTCATAGACATTTAGGTATACTCAGATCTCGTTACAATCATATATGTATCAAGGTTTTTTACTATGTACATTTACAACTATGAAACACTGACGAATAAATGACTCGAACTTTAAACGCACCACATGTGATATGTTTGTATAAACTATAATCCTAATTAGGTTTGTCTTAGTTATATTAGCTTCCCTGTTCCTGACGGTGAGTAGGAGCCCGTACAGGATGAGGTGACTGCATACCATCAGGATGAGGTGGCTGCATAGGCGTAGGAAGGGGGGTGGCCGGGTGGGCAGTGCCCACCCCAGAATGGTCTGGCGCCCACCCCAGGATGGGGTGCTCACTGGCTGTTCATAGGCGATTGACTCGTCTTCATCGGCCACCTCAGGGGCCTGGCCCCCCCTGGAAAATAGCCCTAGATACGCTACTGGGTGGCTGTGTACCATCAGGCAGGTCGTACGCCTGTTTGCCACCTTATCGGTATAAAAAATTACAGAAAATGTCCTTAATAATTATAATGTAAAATTAACCTGTGGCCCGACCGCCTCGAATTGAACGTCGCCATCTTAAATCAATAGGATTGCAATCGAAGCACAGCTCCGCTGCGATTGGTAGGTTTTGTTTTGCGATCCGATTGGTTAAAGATGGCGACATCCAATTCGAGTAATAAGGTCGCCCACGCTGGACCCATAACCTCTTAAACAAAACAGAAACTCACTTCTAAATACCAGAAATTGAATGCCAAGTTTAGTACTTAAGATACAATAATTTACTTTGACAGAACAAGATGTAATTTTTTATAAGTAATGTAAATCGCAACTGCACAATTTGTTGTAAGATTGTGCAGCAGAAACTAGTTGAACTTCTCTTTATAACTACGAACAGGGATCCCAAGTAGTGTAGGTTAAGTGTCAATGTATTATCGTGCATGTATTGTGATGCGCGAATATTTATTTCGGAGGCACAGTGGCACATTTTACGAGGCATTTATGTGGTTTACCATCCATAGTTTTGTGGAAAAAAAAATATAATTTCATTCAATCCGTCAGTTAATATATCAAAAAATATTAGTCACGTATTTTTTGATTTATCTCACACCCGGTTTCTGAAACGCTTGTCAACGCAAAAATTACGTAGAGCTCGTCTAGTCTAAAATGACGCGCCCCACTACTTAGTTAGTTGATTTCGATGTGTGAGTGCAAATATTGATAACGACACTTCATCTGTGTGGGAGCCAATGAACGACGCGTGCTCCTACGTTTGAATCTTACCGGCAACTGAATGACCAATTACAACGGCATTTGTATATGTATTGCGTCCATATTTTAAACTTGTGTGTGTGTGCGTGTGCGCGTCATTTTAGATTAGACGAGCTCTAACAACTTGTTAATCTCTGATTAAATGCAGTTTGGGTTTCTGAAAGGGCCAATTGACAGTTTGTTAACAGCTTGTCAACGGATTGTCAAATCTCCAATTAACGGCCGATTTAGGTAAATTTGGATTTCCGGAAAGCTTTTTCTCATTTCAACTGTTATCGTCTTGTTATTTTAATTAGCGAAAATCGACCATTTAACCGATTGTCAATAGAAATTATATCCGATTTTCTTGGTCTAGGTCTTGGTCCTGGCCCTGGTCCAGGTCCTAGTTTTGGTCCAAGACAAAGGCCTGGTCTAGGGCCCAGGTTCTGGTCCAGGACCAAGACCAAAACTGAATAGTTATCTGAACCAATGCCAGGACCAGGACGTACACCTGGACCTGATGGATGCAAGATAACAGAGTTGACCGGAGTGTAAGCCGTGGGAGGCCTGTATTCAGTAGTGGACCCGGACCTACCTACCTGCCTAAAGATGATGATGATGGGATCACTGATAGACTGGAACCCGTGACCCTATAACATAAATATTGTTATAAGTTCTCTTTACTCGCTCTGTATATTTTTTTCGATCATTTTCGATTTTACACGAAATCTACAATCGTTATCAGTTTCATCTAAAAGTTGAATATCACATTCGATTTTGGCTTCAAAAGGCAACTAGGGACAGAGACAAATCAATGCGTTAGACAGAAACAAAACATATATGAGTGAATGAATGTGACTGATTTTAGCAGGGGTAGCCAGACGAAAAAATTTATCACCAGTTAATGGTCGATTAGCTAATTTTAAGTTGATTGGCCTTTCAGAAACCCACAGCGGTTTGACAGCATGTTTTTTTACCACTAAGGTGGCAAACAAGCTTGCGGCCTGCCTGATGGTAAGCAGTCACCGCAGCCTATGGACGTTCGCAATACCAGGGGCATCACCTACGCGTTGCCGACCCCGTAAAAACCTTAAACCTTTAACCTTTTTTTTGTTAAATGTGACAATCTGTTAGCTAATCAATGATTTGACATACGTTTCAGAAACCGGATGTTAAACACAAAAATTGACTTAGATATGGCAAATCAAAGTTGGGAGTAGGGGCTGATGACGTCACACCGTCATGTGAATTGTACTAACGTTGTGACGTCACGCTATATTTCAACTGGCTGTATCTTTTTAGTTTTTTCTCTATTCAACAAAATAAAAAACACGTGCACAATATTTTTTGAAAATCAATATGACGATATTATCCATAATGCATAATAAAGCGGTTACAAACGCCCTTTCTTGGCGCCCAACTGATTTAATCTTTTCTTATCATATATTGTACTTAAAACCATCCTTTTTGTAATCGCTTCGTGAAATGTGCCAAATAAGCACACAACCAGCACAATACACTTTACTACTGGTACTGTGTTATAATATAATAAGAACAGAAATAAGTTTCTCCGTGTTTAGTCGATCAATTTATGATGCAACATTGATATCGCGGGTGATTCTGGCCAGCATTTGTACATAGGACGTAGCGTAAAGAAAGAAGCGTGCCGCGGCGCCGCGCGCCGGTCAAACCAAACGATGTGAAATAAATAAATATGATATTTTATAACGTGATACTGGTTTTATTTTGATCTAGCTTTGTGCCCTCTTACGTGTAGGAACTAGGGTTGCCAACCCTACTATATAATATAGTATTTTACTATATTATGAGTATATAATTTAAAATATAGTAGGAGGAACTACTATATTTTATTAGCACAACATAACCTCTTACCGCAAAACGGAACGCGTCCATAAGATCCTCAAAAGAAAAAAATTCCTGATGCAAATCGAATATTTCAGAACGGTCTTGATAGTTGTATGACGTGACAAGTTAAATACAACAAAACAGCTATGAAGCTCAATGCAGCAGAAAATATACATTTAAGAAATAATATAGGTACGTACATTTTATTTAAAAACCTACTTTATATTTTTGATCGATTCCCTACCTACTATATTTCTATGGCTTCTAAACCCAAAAATACTATATTTTGTCTAAAAAAAGTTGGCAACCCTAGTAGGAACCCACGTGCAGTAAGAAAAATTGCAAGTCAGCGTGACGCTACCTAGCTAACTTTCCAATCTCTGGCCGTACGAACGCGCATATCCCCTTCCCTCCCTCTGCGCAGAACCTGCCTGCTAGAAGAAGACACAACTGCACATATCCTGCAGACATTCGAGGGGTGGCATCATACAGGCTTGAGCATCTCGGCCAACCACAAACTCTTCCGGAGACGTTTGTAAAACTGAAAGCATTACTACGTTTCCTGAAAGAGTTAGGCAAGAACAATAGGGTATCTAGGATCACATTCAGGCAGATTAGGTGTGAGTTCGTCAGACTACGGAAACGGCCCGATATATCTATCTAGCCCCTACGCGTTTCATTCATAGCTAGACTTACTTATGTACGGATAGATTAGGAATCTTCCTAGGCTAATGCTATAGGCCGTGTGGTGTACGGCGGATTAGAACACCAACCCCTTACACTCGTGGGTGTCATACAAGGCGACTAATGGTTTCGAGGCATAAGATCCAGAGTCTCCGTAGGCTGGAAAGTAGGCAGCAGCATCTTCCATTGTTATATTTATATCACTGCGATCTCCAACCCGCCTGCCAAGCGAGGAGATTATGGCAATAACCTCCCTTTTCGTGGGAGAGCCTTTAAGTCCTGCAGTGGACTGTTATGGGCTGTGATGATTTTTTTTTTTTTTTTTTTTTTTCATAAATTTACAGCGTTACAGTACTTACAAATTAATAATACACTGCAAATATCAATATAATACAAAATCTTAAATTAAAAACTTAAGAACATCATTAAATTAAAACAAAATTAAATACATAATCAAATTAAAGAATTAAGATACACTCACTCATCCATCAACTCACTAAACCTCAGACATGCATTTCGCGCTTCCATACATCGACTCACAAATATGTCACACTCTGGTGCTGATGCCTGAAAAGCGTTAAGCATGTCCATGCCGCGAAGAAGGGGAGAGCGCGCACGTGCCACGGTCCGCGAAACCGGAGTCGCGAGGAGTTTACCTGGACGTGCTCTCAGTTGCATCCTCGGCTTAATCGGGACACCCAGTCTTACAACTTGCGAGACAAGTGCAGGACAGTACGCCTCGCCACGCAAGATACGACACACCTCAACGAGTAAGCTGAAGTTACGCCTTACTTCCAGAGAGTTGAAGCCAAGAGTACCCAGCAAGAACTTAGTGGGGTACAAAAAGGGATAGTATCCATAAATTTTTTTATAGAGAAAACGTAAAAATGCTTTTTGTATTTTCTCCAGAAGCAAGGCGTAAGAACTCTCATATGGGTTCCAAATAATCGATGCTGATTCGAGTTTGCTCCGCACCAGCGCCGAGTATACGAGTTTTATCACGCTGGGATCGCTAAATTCGCGGGAATTCCTTATTACGAACCCTAGTCTTTTAGAACACTCAGATGCGAGTTTCTTCATGTGATCATAGAAGTTGAGAGTTGGATCAAAAACGACTCCCAAGTCCTTAACTGCATTAACACGAGTGATTGCATTTGCGCCCAGGGTGTACTGAGCCAGCAAGGGACTCTTTGATCGACTGAAGGTCATTACATGGCACTTATCTGGATTAAAGAGAAGTCCATTATCCACACTCCACGCATATACCGCATCAATGTCTAATTGCAGCGAGTTGCAGTCACTCCGCGAATTAGTTTTAGGTCGTCGGCATATAATAAGCTCCAAGAAGATTGGAGAACCAAGTCCAGGTCGTTCACCATAATACCAAACAAGAGCGGACCCAATACTGAGCCCTGACTGACCCCAGACCGCGTGTGGTATGGATCTGAGACATAACAGCCATGTCGGACGTACTGTTGTCTATCGCGCAGGTAACTTGCAAAGAGTTTCAGTAGAGTAGGTGAAAAACCAATGGCACCCAGCTTACCCAACAGAATGTCATTGTCAACCCGGTCAAAAGCCTTTTGAAAGTCGAAATAGACCACATCCACCTGAACACCCCTATCGAGATGGTCAGAGACAAGGTCAACCAAGGTTAGTTGGTTGGTATTAACAGAGCGTTTGGATCTGAACCCGTGTTGGGTGTCACTCAAGAAAGGCTTGACCTGGGAAGAAATGTGTTCGTACAGAATAGACTCGTACAATTTAGCCAAAGATGATAAATTTGCTACTGGTCTGTAATTTTCTACATTTTTTAAGTCACCTGATTTAGGAATTGGCTTAACCCGTGTTAACTTCCAGAGCTCTGGATAAGTACCGGAGGAAATCGACAGATTCAAAATATGGCAAATGGGGTCCACAAGAAACTCCTTGCAAGCTTTTATAATAAAAGAAGGTACATTGTCAGGGCCCATAGAAGGTCTTAGCCTGTTAATGGCATTTTCAACATCCTGAACGGTGATATGCCCAATAGAAATATAATTGGCTGACGTGGTTCGGTCAGCCGTACTCGCATCAGCACAATTCAAGAGAGGTGCATTGGGCAAGAAGACACTTGAAAAATAGGAAGCAAATGCATCTGCGGCTTTGCACCCAGTGTTTTCCTCGCCGTTAAAAATAACCTTAGCCTCAAAACCTCCTTTCGATTTTAGGCTGCTTATGTGATTCCAAAAAGAACGCGGATCACGCTTGATGTTAACCTGAATGCGACGTAGGTAGTCTTTATATGCCCTCGCACTTCTCCTTTTAACATCAGCACGGAGGCTAGCAAATTGTGCATACGAATAGTGACAACCATACGCCTTCCACGCACGATGTAATCTAGCCTTACGCTCAATGTCCCTAATTAAATCTGCAGAAAACCATACAGGATAGATTCTGTTTGCTCTGCGATGTCTGATCTTCCTCGGTATGCACTTGTCGAAGATATCATATATTATTGAATAAAAATATTCAAGGCAGTCGTTTACACTATGAGCTAAGTAGACATTATCCCAGGAGGTGTTAGTGATAAGGTGATATAAAAGTTCGTAATTTCCCTTAGAGAAATTCCAGTCATCCTGTGGATCAATGTTACTCGGCCCAAGTACTGTAGATTGTTCCCGTTCGGTATCCCTTAGGGGGACACTAATTTCCAGAGGAGGGTGATAGACATCACGTCGCTGAACAAGACCACCCCCCAATATCTCCATGACTTTCATCTGACGCAACTTTTCAGACACCAGCACCACATCTAACTTTCCACCGTACAAATTTTCAACAGCATTCATCTCTGTCAGGCCAATGATGAAGGAATCTTCAATCTTAAGACAAACTGTCGGATGGACCACCTGATTTAAAGACGTCACTGTCGTCCTGGACATCGGCAACAGAGGAGGAGAACGGATGCGAATTCGAGATGTCGCAGAGAATCCCCCTCTGGAACCGTGGCACTACATGAAATGCCGTGGCCGCCGTGGCCGTGGCTTATGCTGAGTGTGGCCCCGTTGCACATCTCCTTATGGCACAGGTAACGAAGTTTCTTGTAAGCTGTATTATGACCTAATGTACTGTGCCATGTGTGAGATAGATGTAATAAAAGATTTTTATTTATTTATTTATTTATTTAAATGGGTTTTTTCGCCTTGAACGTACAAACTTGACTACTTTGGGTTGAACTGAAGCGTATGTATCTTCTCCAGGGAGATTTCGATTGCAGACTTCTTCACACACATCTTCACGCCACGAGGAATGCTGATAATACAATAAGCAACAATAGAATGGACAAGATGGCGACAGCACAGGACTTTGGCGAACTTTCTTATGCCTCAGATCAAATGCCTTTTCAAGCTTACTATCATGGCAGTAGCGCATTTATATAAGATAGGTCACCGAGTGGTAAGGGTATCCATCCGACTGGCAAACGAGAGGTGCTTGATTCGAATCCCTCGACGGCCATGTACCAATGACTCTTTTCTAAGTTATGCACATTACTTGCCTTCTAACCGATACTCTTACGGTGAGGGAAAACATCGTGATGAAATGACGTGATCGTGCACATTTAGGTGACAAAATGTGTAGCCATGATTTTTTTATATCATACAGTAGGCAAGTGGGCCACCTTATGGAAATCCATGATGATCTTGATGAGTATTGGTTACATTCCATTGGGCTGAGGGCCTGGTGATCTGTGGGACAGGTATTTATTTACCTAGTACGGACACCAGTCTCTAACACATGTTCTACTGCAAATTGAATTGATCTGTTGATATGTATGTATGATGCCTATGTGATGAGAAAATAAAATATTTTATTACATCAGACATACCTACACATTATTATCCAATCTGATCAGGTTCCGCTGGTAGCGGGTCTCTGAGGTCAGATGGCAGTCGTTCCACTGTAATTGCCTGATCTGCCAAATCCTAGACGGTAGATAAAGCGGACCCAAAGCCAGCGTGCGCGAAAGCACAACCGCGACTTTAACGCAAACCTATAAGGATAAGGTTACCGGTACGACGTTAGCGGTAACTGTAGGTAGGGTCCTACAGGTTAAAGGTCGTTAATCAGCAGGGTTCCCTCTCGCTTTATGTAACTAACGAGATGGGTATTTATTACTTTTTTTTATGCCACTAAGGCGGCAAACAAGCTTACGGCCTGCCTGATGGTAAACAGTCACCGCAGCCTATGGACGTTTGCAATACCAGGGGCATCACCCACGCGTTGCCGACCCCGTTAAAACCTTTTTATTCCTCTCCAGGGAAAACCTCTCCATGTAGGGGCTCTCTGGTTCTTGCTCCATGTCGGACTGCAGAGTAGGGAGTAGGCCAATAGGTCAACGGTCTGCGCGGTCACCCTTCTTAGGGACTAAGAAGACAGAAGGCTACTTTACGAAGACGGGACTTCTTACAAGATGTGGAGACATCGCGTCTTCGCATCTTGACTCGAGCAGCTGCTTGTTTGAGTAGTTTCGTCCGCCTACGGCACTGTTGGCGATCAAGCGTATTATAATTCAAAACTAAATGCAAAGGATCATTTGAGGCGATAGCTGTCTCCACGCCCCTGGTACATTGCCACAAACTTATTTAACCCGGTGTCTAAAACTGGAACTAAGTGTCGCCGTTTCGAAATGTCTTTTTGTGGTCAACAACAGCGACGTCATCACCGGCCCAGATAGGTTTGTGGCACTGTACCCACATACGACGCGTATTCTCAAAGTCCACGCCAAGCTGCTGACTTGCAGAGCCTACTTCATTTACTGACTACCAATGCTGAACTGTGGGTAGAGGAGGCTTTGGAAATATTCTTTAGTGGAGAAGGTAAAAACTACATGGTAATGTATGCGTAGTTTGAACCGTAGTTGACAGCTGTCACATGGTGTGTTTCTAACGCCCGATATAAGTTCAGTTCATTTGTACCACCACGACTTTTGCAACATGTGACTCCCGTAGAAAACTCAACACAAAGGTAGTGTAATAAAAAAAATATTACGTCACATTGCGCTAAAACTGAATCACAAAAACGTGTTTACGTTCCTCAAATAACACGTCAGTCTGGATTTCTTGAATTTTATTTTATTTTATTTACGGTAATTAAAACAATATACAATTCCTAGTAATTAATTCCTAAAGAAGAAGATGTAGTTACTATAGTTATAGAATAACGCGATGGGAAGCCGCTAAGTCATATCTATTTACGCTAACTGGAAGGACGACAGGAAGTGTCTATCAGTTTATCGATGTTCATCAAGGTTTCCTTGTTTTCAGTGATATTTCTACTGCTGTGTTCAATTCGTGGCAATGGACCCTCTGTATGAAGAAGAGATCATGGCGGAAGAGCCTACGGTATACGTGAATCCGCTTACATACGGTAAGAATGGGAATTCTTGATGTAGGTAGTTACACCACCAACACCAGCTGCCTACCAACTCTGCTGGTAACTGCCTACCTTTAGGCTATTTATTTATACGTATGACATTTACAGTTATATTAATCAATAAAATATAATCCCAAGGTAATTTAATTTACCTATTCAATCTATTACTCCTAATTAATATTAGTTTAAACTTGTACCATGGACGACTTGTTCGAGGCCAGTTCAAACGCTGTATGCGTCGCCGAATATTGGGAATATTGGGCGAATAAAGTATAAGTCAGAGTTTAGTCCATCGACTCGATAAGAAGAAGAATATTAGTTTTAAGTAGGTACATTGACTTTTACTAATTGACTACTTTTTACACTAATAAATGTTATTGTTGGTGTTCCTGATAAATAATATACAGACAAATCAGTTGTTCCAACTGCCTGTCTGTTCTGGAATTATAATAAATAATGATAAATGGAAAACGGGACAGCTGTGTACTTACTCCCGAGAAGTCTAGTATGGGTTTTTCAAGGGGCGACAATACTAATTATATGTCTGCTTATTATCAGGAAGGATGTGTGGATGTCTGACCTCCGTAACCCTTCTGACAGAGGAACCTGGCCATATTGGTTACACATGCCATCTCTCACCATTTTCTTATTGAGTCAATAGACTAAACTCATGACTCTCACCATAAGAGTATTGGAGTGTTCATCAAATGTACATAACTCAGCAAAAATCATTGGCACAAGGCGGCATTGGAGACAAACCCTGAGTCTGACCAATTATTAACACTTTCTCTCCGGTCTATTCAACAATTGGGTTGAAATTGGCGATTTGCGTCACACTACATCTGGCCGACCCATTTAATATGCGTGCTACAATACTTAGCAATACTGTAGCCTCTGGTATTTGAGTAAGCAGGGGAAGTGTTAAGCCACCAATACTCCAATTTTAATATTCCTGATTATTCTACTAAAGAGCGTCCATCGGTGGCTGAGCGGTTAGAGTATGCAACTCGTAAGCCAGAGGTCCCGGGTTCGAATCCCGCTCCGGCCATGTACCAATGACAGTTTTCTAAGTAATGCACATTAGTTGAATACTAACCGATGCTCTTACGTTGAGGGAAAACATTGTGATGAAACCTGCACATTCAGGCAACTGGATGTGTAACCATTATCCAAACTGGTCAGGTGCCCCTGGTAGCAGGGTCATGGAGGTCAGATGGCAGTCGCTCCACTGTAATTACCTGACATGCCGAATCCTGGATCATGGTCAGGGCGGACCCCAGGCCCTCGTGTGCGAGAGCACAACCTGGACATTAACGCCGAAATGAGATGAGATTCCGGATTATTCTACTATAGAACTGTATACCGGGCAAAGTGGAAGATGAAAAGTAGGAAAGGGGACCCTGGCCCACTAGCATGATAAAATAAATAAATATTCGTGGATAAATTCACACAGCGCCATATAGCCCCAAACTAAGCAAAGCTTGTACTATGGATGCTAGATAACTGATATACTACTTAAATACTGTTTAAATACATACTTATTATACATAGAACACCCAAACCCATAACAGAAATTAAAATTCATCATTTTAATTTCTGCCCGGCCGGGAATCGAACCCGGGACCTCTTGCGTGGCAGACCGGCATGTTGACCATTGAACCACTCAGGTCTATTTATTTATTTATTTAATTTGCCAACAGATTTAAATATAGTTTAAGAGCATTGCAAATAACAATAACAATTAATATAAATGTAAAGCCAATAACAGGCAAACCTTACATGCACTATATAAATCGCGCTTATAACGTAAGTACTAATCTATTACAATAAAATATATTACAGAAATTAATATTTAGTTGTTGAATTTTAGTGGTGGTAGAAATAGATTATTAATAATATTATAATTATTAATAGATTTTTTAATTAAGAGCGATCAATTCTACTGTGAACGTAAGTTTGCCTGTTATTGGATTTACTTTTAAGTGTTTACTATTTTTCATGTAATATTTAATGTACCAAAAAGTGTAAATCTGTTGGCAAATAAATAAATAAAATAAATAAATAAATATGTACTTAAGCAATTTTGTTAGAAAAAACAACTGAGTTTACAGATTTATATAATTATATAAACATGTTTTGTATTTCGAAATAGAAAAGTTAAATACATCGACAGACTTTTCCGCATTAAATAACTTGTTATGTTCCTTGGATAACCTAGTAATTATCTCGTTTCAACCCACATTCGTTCTGCTATTTCTGAATGTAAAAGGTCTGAAATTAGTTATTCTGTAGTAGTAGTTCAGGTCGTGAGTGATGAAAGCATAATTACGATTTCCTGCCTTCCAGGATTACAATTCCTCGCCCAATACGGGTGGTTCGTGGTGTTGGTGGCGGGCGCGGCGCTGTACGCGGCGTACCGCGCGCGGCCCACCGTGCGGCGCTGGCAGGAGAGCCGCGAAGACGCTGAGTATCATAAAGGTAGGTGATTCTTTTAAGACCCAAGAAACTGGAGCTCAAAATATACCTGCTCATGGAACACTGGATACCTTACCGGCAGGAACACAGCACTATTTAATGTACAATATTTATATTTGGATTAATCAATAAAGAATAGCATATTTGTTTAAAAGATTTTGATATTTAAATAATATTTATAACCGTTTGCGCAACGCGCGTGGGATGCATGGGCTTTTCTGAAAACCAGCCCTGTGACAGGCATCAGCCCTCACAGCATTATGCTGAGACTGGTCCATTTCGGTTTCCGTTACATCACTGGCTGGTCTTATGTAAGTTTCAATAATTATAATTTACTGTACTTACCTTAGGTTAAGGATATAATGAGGATCCGAATAAAATACTGTCTATGTCTATGTCTACTGCACCCTCCGACGATTGGATAGATTTCGTCCACACCATCTGGACGCCTGGCATCCAAGTAATGTACGGGCTTCGCGAGCGATTTCACCGCGTACGTGCAAGAAGTGGAATTAGCTCCCGAAGTCTTTCCTTTGCACTATAACATGGGGTTCTTTAAATGTCTACAGATACCTCTAAGCCGGCACCGCATGTTCTGGATTCCATCCGCACCAGCGCACCATCTGTATGCCTCCCAAGGCAATAATAAAAGTATAAAGTATTCCGTGGGCCGTAGGCCGTGTGCTGTCCGGTAGAGTAGAATAGCACCAACCCCTTACACTTGTGGGTGTCGTACAAGGCGACTAATATTTCCGAGGCAAAAGATCTAGAGTCTCGGTAGGCTGGGAAATTGTTATATTTACAATACTGCGATCTCCAACCCGCTTGCCAAGCGTGGAGATTATGGCCCTAACCTAACCTTCCCTTTCGTGGGAGAGGCCTTAAGTCCTGCAGTGGACTGTTTTGGACTGTGATGATGATGATAAAGTATTCTTCAGCTTCAATTCAAACGGGATACCCCGCTCTGCCCTACGTCTCCTGAGGCTTCCCCTATTACGTAGATCCTCTTTTGGTGTCCACGCGAAGGTTCGAAAGAACATTTCATACTCGTACGATTCTGATGTCGAATCAGCTCCAGTGTTTCCTTTCGACTATGACATGAGATCGTTCAATACGGACTTATAGTAGAGTTCTCTTTAGAGGCAACGCATTGGTATCGCCCCTGCTGTCGCTGATGTCCATAAGCAGCGGTGTCCACGCACCATCAGGTGGCCCTTGCCTGTTAGCCGTATAACATGAAAAGGATATGATTGTTCATAATTCCAGACCCGGACCGCGTGCTGGCTCGCCTGGAGGCTGTTCAGCGCGCGCGGGAGCTTCAGCAGAGAAAGTTGGAGGCTGACTCCGAGAGGGCTAAGGAACAGCAGTTAGAGGTGAGTATTATGGCACAGTTTATTTGGACTCTTGGTCCTTGTGAACTAAACTTTCACACACAAAACACACCTGTATGCAACCTATGTATTAAAAGTAACCTTGTTTTTGTTTGTTAAGGTAGGTGCTTACCGATTATGTGTTGTTCTTGTCGTTTTAATTTTATTTTATTATTTTGGTGTTTATTATGTGTGATAAAAAAAAAGTTTTGCTACAGTGCGTTGAGAAACACGGGTGTTGAGAAACTCTTGTAAACATTTGGACATTCCTAAAACATTTTTATACATTATACGAGCTTATAAGCTTATAAGTGTAGTGCGCATTGTTTTAAACTGTATTTTTACAATCTCCTTTAATGTACAATAAAGTGTTATAAATAAATAAATAAAGTCGACATGCAATATGGAGATGCATCTAGTTCCTCGACTTCGGCCATCTGTCTGGTAACATTGGAAATAACTTGAACGTGTTTCCAACATTTGCAAACACCTTAACTCGAGAAATTATGTCTCGTATGAATAAACGTAATGCAGACGGAAGGGCGACGCGACAAGTCCTCCATACAAACTTTCGTCCCGTACTTCGCTCCCTTTACTTTTCGGGATAAAATGTCCTATGTCCTTCCCCAGCTTGCTTTACACATAACTCAGAAATGAGTCATTGGTGCGTGGCGGTACTGGGGTTCTAGACTGTAAGGGTGCCGTAGATTATAACCTACCTACGTCACATCCTAGTAGACGTTTAGGAGACCCACAAAACATTCGTTTGTCCCTGTACAAACTGCCACAATTCTATTGCTTCTCATAACTCTTGTTGGGTTATAACCTTATATGTTTGCTATACTCGTATATCATTCCAGATAAACCTTACTCTCTTCTATTCTGTTTTTAAATATGTATTTATAGTATTATGCTAGGTATATAAAATTATCTATAGTTTTATTAGTATTAATTAAAATTACACCACTATGTCTTTTTGTTGAACGGGCTTACTCTCAGCCTATTTCCTTATCATGCACTTCTGTCAACAGTTAACTACCCAAAAAGGTTGCCTGGAAGAAATCGCTTTGAGCGATAAGGCCGCCTGTTGCTTCTCCTGGTGTTAATTTAAGTTACCCATTGTATACTTTTGATTGTGCAATAAAGCGTTATTCATTCATTCATTCATTCACAATTTGTTTAGTGATCCAAGCTTCGAAGCGTCCTATACTCTTGTGTGGGTTTTATAAATGTTTTTTGTTTGTTTTGTTTTGTTTTTGTGCATCTGGAGTGCATCTGGTTCACGGCTTCATACATATATTATGTAACTCCCCTGTATATGACGTCGTTTCACTGAAAAACTACTGAACGGATTTTCATGCTTGTTTCAACAATGTTTTCGAAACCGTCGGATTTAGGCCCTTGTTACTTGAACAGATAGAGATTTTGCGCACGAAGGAGCTTTATTCATAGCTTGTAATTCTATGTACTTTTCAATAAAGTAAAATTACGTATACTTTGTAATTGTATGATTTTGTAAAGAAATCAACTGAAACACTGAATCCATTGTTCCCAGCGCGAGGAGCGCAAGCGCCAGGAGAATCTGGAGCGGCTCGAGAAGTACGGCGCGGCCGCCGGCCAGCGGCTCGGCAGCGAGGACGACAAAGGTAGCTATTTCTAACCTCCGGCGCAAATAGAGGGGTGTTGTGGGGTGTTTGACTTGTGTCTGTGTGTGTGGAGGTGTGTGTCTGTCTGTGACATCCTCGCGAACGGATGGACGTACCGATTTCGACGCGGTATTCTTTGTTTCACGAAGTCAGTTTATCGAGATGTTTGGCGGTGGAGGATAACATAGCCGCCAATGTTGGCAAGAGAAGATGATGAGAAGGTAGAAAAGGGTAATTACCCACCTGGCCGGGTGTTGTGACCAGGGGACCAAGGGCCCGACAGTTGATCGTCGGAAGTTGTATATATGCCGTGGAAGTTGGCACATTTCTCTAGTGCGATGTAGGATTGTTAGCGCCATCTATGTGCGGATGCTTGCCAACCTTGTGTTCGTGTACTCGTAATGTGAGTATCATTGAGTTTCCCTAGTGGAGCGATAGATGTCGCTACAAGATGGTCTCAGTTTTGTTTCATTAAAATCGGTTTAGTTGTTCGTAAATATTTTCCCTAAAACCGTAAACCTAAACCTTCTAGTATCAGGAAAGAGGTCCCACGGAAGGGCCGAGAAGGCGCGAGGATGCCCAGGACCGGGCGAAATGGAGGTGAATGAGCCGGAAAGCGGACTCTGGTGGAAACCGGGACTGACAGTTTAGAAAATATACAGAGTAGAATAGCACCAACCCCTTACACTCGCGGGTGTCGTACAAGGCGACTGTTTTCGAGGCAAAATATCTAGACTCTCCGTAGGCTGGAAAATGGGCAGCAGCGTTTTCCATTGTTATATTTATAATACCTCGATCTCCAACCCGCCTGCCAAGCGTGGAGATTATGGCAATAACCTCCCCTTTCGTAGGAGAGGCCCTAAGTCCTGCAGTGGACTGGTACGGGCTGTGATGATGATGAATGCAATTATGTACTTTCATTTTGACGAGGCAAGTCATTTGTACATTATTTGTTGCAATAGGTTTCACAATAATGTGACATGTGGTGACATGTGGTGACATATGGAAATAACAAGATAATAATAAGTTATGACACATTTTGACAGTTTTTCATCAGCGGTTTCATTTTTCACTTGAAGATGAAAATCAAGATTGAAAGTGTAAACAAATCGCCACTATAAAAAATAAAGCCAAATGGGTGGACTATTTTAATCCATTGAAACATTGATAAAAATTATCACATACAAGTTGAAGCACAACCGTAAGAATATGAAAAAAAACCACAATTTTAGTAATCCACCTCTTGGGTTTGTTAACACTTTTGATCTCGAATTCAATCTTCGAGTCTACAAACATGATAGCTATGCCAGAGCAGTAGCATCTTTCGTGGGAGCGGCCCCAAGTCCGGCAGTGGACTGTTATGGGCTGTGATGATTTTTAAGCATATTATTATTAGGCGACCTGAGTGGTTCAGTGGTCAACATGCCAGTCAGCCACGCAAGAGGTCTCGGGTTCGATTCCCGGCCGAGCAGAAATTTAAATGATGAATTTTAATTTCTGTTACGGTTCTGGGTGTTCTATGTATAATAAGTATGTATTTAAAAAAAAGTATATATGTAGTATACCAGTTAGCTAGCACCCATAACACAAGCTTTGCTTAGTTTGGGGCTAGATGGCGCTGTGTGAATTTGTCCACGATTATTTATTTATTTATTTATTTAATGTTTCCCCCTTGTCCCCAGACTACTTACCCCTAAGCGGGGGGGCGTCCACGTCGTCGTACCGCGCGCCGAAGCGCTCGGCCTGCGGCGGCGGCGGCTGCGGCCGGTAGGGCTCCCGCAGCCTTCGCTGGAGTTGTTGGGTGGGGGGTCCACAGCCATCCCTGGACACTACCGGGGGGATGCTAGTCGGTTTTCATGGGTGGGGGTCCCACAGGCTTCGGTGGAGGTGTCTGACTTCTCACTTATGCCCTTCTCACTATTTCCTATGTGTTTTCACTACACATAGGAAATATTTTTTTTTTTTATGTCATACGGTAGGCAAACAGGCAATCGGGTCACCTGATGGAAAGTGGTCACCACTGCCTATAGACATTAGCAACACCAAGAGTATCGCCAATGCGTTGCCCACCTCTATAACACGTTGCTCTGGCAGCAAAAAGGCAAATGCCCCTCCACTGCCAAAGCCACGGTTCCCCAAATCCCCACCCCATGGAACTTACACTTAGGAATTGCTTAAGACTATCTCCCCCTAAGCGGACGGTAGGCCTGGACACTGCCGGGGGATGTTAGCTGGTTATGTTGGGTCCCCCACCCACCCTCGGCAGTGGCTAGGGAAGCCTGTGGAACCCACCCACAAGCTGGGTTCCACAGGCCTCTCTACCCACTGCCGGGGCGATGTTAGCTGTGTTTGATGGGTGGGGAATTGTACAGATGATGTGGAAGTCTAGGTCCTCACTGCTACTAATTCCTTATTCGCTTGTTACATTTGTAATTCCAGAAGCAAATATCGGGAGAGCGAATCAATGTGGAGAAAATTGCTCACATAATTAGGTCAATGAGCAGTTTTCCAATAGGTATCTAAAGCATTCCCAACCACTCGACTAGATGGCGCCGCGACAATTTTGGTAATTGACAATCGCTTGAAATAGGTTCTTAGCAAACAGGATATAAACACCGGGTACGTTGTATTGGATAATATTGTATTTGTCAATAGTTTTCAACCATTTTAGAAGTTGTAATAATAATAGAACATAGTGCCAACTTCTATAAATATTTCTTTTTACACTTCCTTCAACCTTTAACAGCTATGTTTATATTCATAAACATTTTATTTTTAAGTTCAGTATTAGTTGGCTGCATGAAATCACTGCCACCATCATACAGATTATAAAAAGATTACCAAAATTGTTGGACCGCCATCTATTGATGCTTTTTGAAACCAACTATCAATACCTACTGGAAAACTCCTCATTATTGTATCACTTACATTATGTTGCGCGTTGCTTCGCTTTTCAAACGTCGTGATACAAAAATTTACTTTGTCCTGTGAGTAATACGCTCCACTTTGATTTGCTCTCACGCCTTTCGATTCTTGAATTTAGACGCCTGTATTTAGTCAAATGTAGTGAGCGCATAAGTCTAGTTTTGTTTCCTTTTGTACATACATATATAATAATTGCCACGCCAGAGTTAAATGTTTCTATCTCGGACCCATGGACTTATTCAGGACCATGCTCGGACCAAATAAGAAATGAAGTCGGCGCGCAACGGTGACATGAGGCCGGTTTCGTAAACATATGTGTACTTAGTGAATGTTGTTAAGGCGTAGTTTGGTTGTCAATGTGTGCGGACACAGCGTGGCTTAGTGTACGTGACCGTGTATATACACAGCTGGCGTAGTTTTGCGTGCGTCACTATGTTGTTCGCAAAACTGTCTTTGTTATTTATTTGGTCTGAGGTTTCTTTATATAATAATAATACACCATGGGGTCCCCAGCGAAAGACGAAAGGTTGCTTTCTTAGTAAAATTACTTATTTGTTAATAACATAATGTTTAAACCTATCGCGGTTACTATCACACATTTTAAAGGCATGTTCCGGGTTTCCTACCGCGTACCTTTGTTGACGAGAGCAAGCGACAGTCGTCCCGTGACCATGATGAATTCAACTGCATGGGATCGTTCAAGAGGTATATTAGAGGTCTCTTCAGAGGCGGGCAACGCATCGGTGACTCCCCTGGTGTTGCTGATGTCCATACGGCGGTGACCACGCACCATCAGGTGGCCCGCTTGCCTGTTTGATTGCCGTATTACATTAAAAAAAATTGCGTCGAAATGTCGTCTACTCGTCAACATAGGTAGAGCTCGTCTAGTCTAAAATGACGCGCCCCACTACTTAGTTAGTTGATTTCGATGTGTGAGTGCAAATATTGATAACGACACTTCATCTGTGTGGGAGCCAATGAACGGCGCGTGCTCCTACGTTTGAATCTTACCGGCAACTGAATGACCAATTACAACGGCATTTGTATATGTATTGCGTCCATATTTTAAACTTGCTTGTGTGCGTTAATGCGATAGTGGGGCGTGGCATTTTAGATTAGACGAGCTCTATGCGGTTACAAACCCGGAACATTTCTTTAAAATGTATTTGTCAATAGCCTGGTATACCAACTAGTCTTTGTCTATTGAATTACTTTAAAAACATTCTAATCGCTATTGTTTCTATCCTAATTATTTCTAATCTAATTCTATTGTTTTAATGACTTCAAGAATCTGTTGGACGGCTTGTGATACCTATTGTTTATCTTTGTAAGGTAATATGGAACTAAATAAATGATAATACTAAACCTTTGGTTGTATAAATTGTCTTTCCCTCTACACTACATGTTAGAAAACAAAGTCCCACGCCTCGTCTGTCTGTTTGTTCGCGATAAACTCAAAAACTACTGAACGGATTTTCATATAGTCTTTATCAATTTATGCCTAAGACACAGATACTTACTTAGTTTAGGCATTTAGTTAATGAAAAATATAGCATGTATCTACATAATTTACTTAGCTTAAATAACAAATTTTAACATAAGTACTTTTAAATTTAACGGTGTAATTTTAGACTTAAGTTTCATGAATAAGTTATTTATCAATAAACAGTGGTCAGGTTCCCCTGGTAGCAGGGTCATGGAGATCAGATGGCAGTCGCTCCACTGTAGTTACCTGACCTGCCAAATCCTGGATCATGGTCAAGGCGGAAACCGGGCCCTCGTGCGCGAGAGCACAACCGGGACATTAACGCCAAGATGAATAAACAGTGCTCATGAGGAAGGTTTAGGTATATTTGTGACAGGGGAACATGTACGTGTGCCCCCTGGACTAAACAATTTTCCCCTTAGAACATTCCTGTTGCGCTATGGGATCAACTAAAAGATAGCTCGGCCTATTCTGGGTATTTTCTATAAAGATGGTAATTAAAAACCTATGTAAGTAGACAGTATGACGAAAAAACAAGAGCTAGGTTAGCATAAATTCTGAACAATAAACACCAGGGCTCCAGGCACCCACAACACATTCGGGAGACTCCACGGCTGCGCAGACTTACCACGTCACCAAGATAACAGCACTTTGAATGTGTAATCTTTTTTTTTTTTTTTATGTCATAAGGTAGGCAAACAGGCAAGCGGGCCACCTGATGGAAAGTGGTCACCACTGCCTATAGACATTAGCAACACCAATAGTATCGCTAATGCGTTGCCCACCTCTATAACACGTTGCTCTGGCAGCAAAAGGCAAATGCCACTCCACTGCCAAAGCCACGGTTCCCCAAATCCCCACCCCATGGAGCACTGGAAACCTTACTCATCGGCAGAAACACAATACTATTTAAAAGAGTATTATTTAGCTGCGATATTCTGTAAGGTGGAGGTACTTCCCCAGTCGGGCGGCTCCATTTCGAACGAGATACCCCGCTATGCCCTACCTCTCTTAATAGTGTAATCATACATGAGGCGGTATAAATTCACAGTATTTATGCTTTGTTATGATTCGACAACAATAAATTGATATTAACGCAATCACGAGTAGACTGGTGCTTGTGGTGGTAGTGGTGGTGCATACAACTGCGTCGAAATATCGAGGTAAAACTATACTTACCGTGGTAACAACCCGATAATCATCACTATCGTATCAGCCAGAAGATACCCACTGCTGGGCATAGGCCTCCACCAGATATCTCTACAAAGGCCGGTCTTGTGCTTTCCGCATCCAGCTGGTACCTGCGATGTTTTCTAGGTCGTCGATCCACCTTGTGGAAGGCCTAACCACGCTGCGTCTTCCGGTACGTTTTCGTCACTCGAGAGTTTTACTGTCCCATCGGCCATCTGTTCTGCGAGCTATGTGCCACTTAAGCTTGGCAATCTTTCGGGCTATGTCGGCGACCTTAGTTCGCTTGCGGATCTCATTCGATCGCTCAATGAGACTCCGAGGATAGTCCTTTTCATCGCTCTTTAGGTGCAACTGCGTCTTATTAGATAATTCGATAATATGTGCGCTGAATGTGAGTCTATAAGTCTACAATAGAGTACGAAAATTAATAAAACATGGGCAACTCCACCGCCCTGACGAAAATTGCAACAATGAAGAGACAGAGGCGAGTGTTACAACTTATGAATTATAAAGTGTTGCTATGTTGCTATGTTTACAGAGAGGCTGTTCGTTAGTCTCGCTAAAACTCAAAAAATGGCTTGACCGATTTCAACATCAACAAGTGGCGAACTCGTTGCGGCGCCGAAGTTCGACTAGCCTTAAAGTATGAAACGGTCATCACTCCAGTTCCCGGATTTTGTAAACAATGTTAATTAATTAATTAATTAAATATCATTTATTTCAAGTTTCACAGACTCATATTCTTATTACATTTTATTAATAATTATAGATTATAATAATAAATACATTCATCGTCAGCATTACAACGTCACTTTAGAATTAATTCATGTCATAATCATAAAACAAAAATAAACATAGGTATATATGTCAGATAAAGTTATACAAATGTCAGCCTTTAAATAATATGTATTGCATGTCAAAAATATGTAGATCAATTAATTTATAAGTAGGTACAGAATCAATAACAATGTCAAAATAAAATCAAATTATGGATATGAAAATGTCAGAACCAATCACAAACTGTAATGTAACTAATTAATGCAATCATCATTTGTATTTTCTGTCAGGCATCTGTAAAGCGATATGTCTGGCACAGCATTTCCCAATTATGTGGCAGTCCAACCTAGCTGCAATCATCACCAGGACGGTGTTGGAGCTGGCCCGTACCCTGCGCACTAGAGACGCGGCACGTTTACGCATAGTTGCGTGGAAACAGTCGGTGTGCGCCTCCGCGAACATGCCCGATGCGCTGCAGAATCGGGCATGCAGCATCGTCGGTTATCGGTCTCGCAAGCACGCTAACACTAGACTATTACTGAATCCCCTAATATTATGGTAAGTAATCTATAGGTTAACCGGGTCACGGAGGTCGGATGGCAGTCGCTCCACTGTAATTACTTGATCTGCCAAATCCTGGATCATGGTCAAGGTGGCCCCCGAGCTCTCGCGAGTGCACAACCGGGACATTAACGCCAAGGTGCTTGTTTTTTATTATTATCATGGAGTGCTCTGAGGAATCGTTCGGACTAATACCAAGTGCAGAATTTCACCACCGTACCTACAACCTGCCGCAAACTGAAACTCCATCCATGCCACCTGGGGCCTAATTTCCGCGCTGTGACTTCTCGAATTCGACATTTTTTCTTTTCTTTTTTATGTTACACAGCAGACAAACAGGCAAGCGGGCCACCTGATAGAAAGTGGTCACCGCCGCCCATGGATACCAACAACACCAGGGGAGTCACCAATGCGTTGCCCGCCTCTAAAGAGACCTCTAATATTCCTCTTGAACGATTCCATGTCATAGTCCAAAGGAAACACTGGCTGGGAGATCATTCCACATCCGAATCTAGCCACAAATCTCCATTAATAATGACAGTAAAACATAATTTTTCAACTATTCTCGACAGTCTTATATTGTCGAAGATAAATTTAAGTAATGTCTTAATACATACAGTTTTTTGGTTAGAGAAAGTGAGATGTCACAGTACGAGAATGTCGACCCCCTGGATTAGTGGCGACTTTCACGAAACTTCCTGCCTCGTACGACAAGGAGAGCACAACCGGGATATGGCCAATCTATAGGTAGGTATATAAGTTGGTAATTGCCCTACTGGTCGCACTTAAACGTAATGTAAGCAAGTACCTTCGGAACACCAGCTGCCAACAGGCCACCGCCCTCGTTGCATAAGCCATTTTTTTGCCGCCACAATCGAATCGATTCACGATTGATCGCGAAAGCGCGACAGTGACCCGCCGCTGGTGAAATCTAAATAGAAGAAAAACTGGATTGTGTAATCGACAATCGACTGCACAACAATGATTTGGTTTCGTTGCGATGCGGTTCTTTTGAGGAAGTAATTTTTTAAATATACAATGCTGTCCAGGGAGCCCTATTTTTGAATCGCTCGCTTCGATTCGAGTGGATTTCAATTTTGATTTTCGGTAGTAAAAATTCGATATTTTGATGCATGTTGATGATTTTCCCTATTTTCGTACCGTACTCTTTCGGTGTTGCCAATGTGATTTAAACAATATTGTTTTTTTCATGCCGGAAATCAAAATTAAAAACAGTTCGAGTCGAGGCGAGCGATTCAAAAATACAGCCCCAGGCCTTGGAGTGTTCTGAATTTAAAGGTTCGTCGGTGGCCTAGTGGTTAAGGGGTTCGGCTCGTAAGCGAGAGGTTTCGAATCCCACTGTCGCCATGTACCAATGATTCTTTTCTAAGTTCATCAGATGGGAGGACTCTGTCAAGCTACCACCGCCTTATCTATTTCTGCCGCCAAGCGACAATGTGCGACATTGTTGTGTTCCGGTTTGAAGGATAAGGTAGCCAGCGCAATTACAGGCATGAGGCGTTTAATTTTAGTCTGTTTCTGCATTTTTGTTCCTGCAACCTAAATTTATTATGTATGAATTGTAGATGTAAACTAATAGATATTAGGCAACAATTACCACTTACCATCAGATGGATTGTCTGCTCGTTTGTCACTAAATAGTATAAAAATGTAGGTATTGCTTTTTGGTTTTCAGAGCCAAAAAGTGTGGCAATTTCCGAATGAGTCTATTGGATCTTAAAACGAAGTTTGACACGTTTTCAGTATTCTGTTACCAACACCTGTAGATATCAGAAACGTTACTATGAGGTCTCTCAATGCGGGCAAACGCACAGGCTTCCAACAATATCATAATCACAGCCTCTATCAGTTCACTGCAGGACTCACACAGAAAGGGAGGTTAGTGCTGTAATTTCCACGCTTGGCAGGCGGTTTGGCCATCGCAGATCGCAGTAATGTAAATATAACAATGGAAAACGCTGCTGCCCATTTTCCAGACTACGGAGACTTTCGATCGTTTGCCTCGAAAACATGAGTCGCCTTGTACGACACCCACGAGTGTAAGGGGTTGGTGCTATTCTACTCTGCCGGAGTCACGGCCGGACACCACACGGCCGATAATATAGGTACTGATACTTGAATAGCGATCGCGACTATAGCTCTGTCAAATGCCGCATCAGAGTTCACTCACCTGGCAGAATGCGTGTGTTCTTTAGTTCAGTTTAGCTGCTAAAGTTCTAAAGTTTAGTTTTAGTTGAGAACGCATTTTAGGTACCTAAAGCTACTTTACTGGGCTACTGCTTGTTTGGGAATACGAATGTTGAGAGTAGGTATTACCCAAAAGATTTGCAATTCGAATTACTGATAAATTGCAATTTTTTCGTAAAAGATAAATTGTTGTACAATAGCGAAAGCTATCAAGCGCCAAGCCAACTATTGTCGCAAGATGGCGGCTAGCGGAGCAGAAATAGATGATGAACGACATTTTTAATGTTTTTTTTACATAGGTAGTCAAAGAGAGTATAACTGTTCTCCACTAAAATACTCATACCTATCTATAGTATAGAATAAACTAATTATTCCACCATATCACCATCATCCGGTTGCGCTCTCGAACGGCCCGCGAGGGCCCGGGGTCCGCTTCCTACTCTTCTTGGTTCACTTCGCTCGATCAAACCTAAGACACCTATACAATGAAACCTAAGACAGGTTTCATTGTATTGATCGATACTCTATTTAGTTCATAATTAACTACCTTCCTTTTTTTGACCGCGACTTTGTCCACTTAAAAATCGGTCACTACGTTCCAGTCCCGTTTCCGTGGATAACATTGAATTTCTGGAAAAATTTTGAATATCCATTACAAACAATCAATCAATCAGCGTACAAGCCTCGCTATCCAGCTAGCGGCAAAGCGGCCCGCCTTCTGGGCACTTTCCCGCAGTCTGGGGACCTGGGACAATAATTTTTACTTTTAAAATTAGTTTGCCATGGTTTGCCAGGCCTTTGCCCAGCTGTGAGCAGTGTTGCCAGATCGTACCTTTTGGTATGATTTACGTACTATTTGGCCGACTGTCGTACCTTTTGCGTACTTTGCTCCACATCGTACTATTTAGTACGTTTTTACAAAATGCTAAATTTTGCTGAGGTTGGTCACTTTGCCTTTTCTGTCCGCAAAATACCGTAAAATAATGAAATAAAGGGTTAATTTTGACGCCTTTTGGCTCACTGGCACCACCACCGAGTAAATAAGGTCTTGTCTTGTCAAAATAACCCCGTTTTATTGGCGACAACCCCCCCAAAGGCCGATACAATATAAGAGTGGGTAAACCGTACCTTTTTAGCCAATTTCGTACTATTTCGGCATCGGTCGGTCGGCGAGTAGCCCGGACGTACTTTTTTGGAAACTACTGCTGGTAACACTGGCTGTGAGATAATGCAGACTGATTTAAAGAAATAATAAGTGGTCGGACTCGAAAGAGTGCACGACGAATTAGCGAAGTATGCGAAAGAGTGGCAACAAATAGGTATACGTGTAAAAATGAGAGAGAGGCCTTTGCACTGCAGTGGGATCTCCTATATATAATTTATTTTTCTATGAGTGGGACCGATACCAATGACTTCTGAAAAAAAAAAGTTAACATAATTTGTTTTTGTTATGATTTTAGGTAGGTAGTAGGTATCATTTAATTTTGGTATACTTAATTGTAAATAATTATTAACTATTGTATCTATTAACTACTTTATAAGCTGTCTAACACCCATAACACAAGCTTTGCTTACTTTGGGGCTAGATGGTGGTGTGTAAATTTGCCCAAACATATTTATATTTAATCAATCTATATGCAACATAACATTGTCATCAAAATGTGGGGAATAAAAGATTGTATTGTATTGTCAATAATTGAATTATAATATATTAATTTCTACAGTTTACGGCAATCAAATGTCTTCTTTTTATAATATTAGTACACAAAAACAACCTTAACAAATGATAGGGTAAGTAGGCCTTCAGTTGATACTTCGTTACGAACTATTAATTAAATATTTTTTCTTACAGGAATTATGTATTATTCTGGATAAATAAAATAAAGAGTAAATAAATAAAATTCCCAATATTGGTTTATACCGGGGTAACTTCTAAACTTTCTACTTTGACAAAACATGATGGTTTGAACTTTTTTACTAAGTTCAGTTTTTTAGTTAAGATTTAGTGACATAAGTACCTACTTATGTTTTTTATACTTATTAATTTATAGTTAGATCACACTTCAAAAAACGCTTCATAACGACTATGAAGGATGGCGTTAGTGTCTTTGGTTTGCTAGGTTGTTTGGGACGTGCTATATGAAAATTGTCGTTTCCAATATAGCGGAATATTAGTTCATTTTACGCCACATGCATTATGATCCTTGTCAGTCTGTAGAAGTTGTCTACAATGGAGTTAACCTGCCCATTACAAGGGTAAGATAGTTGGACGAAGCGCAGAACCTCGCAACCGTGCCCTAGGATGCCATGGACTCACAACAAAAACAAACACACATACCCTTCCCATAAAAGAAAAGAAAATATCACTTCAAATACTGCCCGACCGGGAATCAAATCCAGGACACTCACCATAACCGGCATGGTGAAGAACATACGTTCAAAATTTCATTATTGAGTAGGACATTAAATAATTCTTTCATTCGTCAACGGTAAATAAGAAATAGAAATAGAAATGAAATAGATTCCTTTGGGACACCCGTAGACAAAACAGTCTCCACAGATATCATTGCGTTCACATAAACCCTGTCAATTCTCTTACTTATGATTTAAGCGATTAGAGCTAATCCTTTAAAGTAATCAAAGCAGTCGATTGGAAGATAAACATATAAAAATTTCCCATATCCCTTCATTCTATTTAGAATGTTACAAGAAACGTTACCATTACCAACCAACATCAGCCTCGAATCAGACGGGAATACAATCACAACACATCCGCCGCAGCGTACTCGCCTCGCCGTTCGCCCGCTCACGAAGCCACACAAAGGGGCTGGCGTCCTACTCGCCGCTGCAGGGAGTGACAGAGGGGGCAGACCACTTGACAGGAGCGCCCCGAGCGTGACGTCACGGGGGCGGGGGGGGCGGGGAGGCGCGCGCCGCCGCCGCCGGCTCCAACCGCCAGTGTCCGGCCAGCCGCCACACGCAGCGGACGCGCACACGATGCGCTCACGGTGAAACCGCTATCGCAATGCTGTTCGAGAATCCCAACGCAAAACTGTTCCCGGCCTTCAACATCCCGCCGCCAGTGAGGCTCAGGTGAGCCTTCAGCCCCGCCCGCGGATCCCCAGTGTCGCTCCCAGTGTCAGTGTATCGACCGTTGTTGTTCTGGAGCCGCAGCACGGCATTGTGCCGCGACGCTCGGTGCTCGGTGCCACCGAAACGTCAATACACGATCTTGACTCGTTTTTTGCCAGTGATTCGCTGTGTCAAAACCTTCCGCCGGCTTGATTTGTTACCAGGTTTGAGTAGCTTAGGATTGATCGTGTGCGCTCCCAGTTCCCCGGCAGGCACGCTTCCGTGACGGGACCGTTCCGAATCATTTAGCGGGCGACATCCTGCGCGGATCACAGCCAAGCATAGCCGGATTCCGATCAGACCGGATGGGCCGCGAATGTTCTTGGAAGCACGCGAGGTGCTACCACCGTAGTGTAAACAACACTTGTTTCCTGCAGCGGCTTCGTGTCATAACATAAGACCCGACCGCATACCTCGAGGCAAGTGCCGCCGCGCCGCGAAAACAAAGCATTGGAACGTATTCCCATGTTATAAAGGGTTAGGTGTATGTGTACGCACAATGCGGAATGGCGAGGCTATCTCTACACAAATCTGAATGTAAACTGCAGCATTGGTGGGGAAGAAACGTACCTACATTCATGTTATTACTTAAACATGACATAATATTAGGCAAGACGGAACAGTCCAATAGGACACAGTTTGCTTGGTCATCGAGGCTCTGTTTATTTCGCCGCCGTCGGTGCTCAATGAAAACGCGACATCATTTGTTAACCAGCTTGTTTAACATAACGCATTCAATAACAAAAGGACGTAACAATAACAAATTCTCAATGATTCAGATGTTTTATCGTATTCGCTCGAGTGTTACCATTTCTTTCCTCTCCTACCTTCGCATGAGTATATAGTAACAAACACATTTGAGTTTCAAGAATATTTTTCGTATAAAAGCGAGTAAATACCCGACAGTTGATTTCGGATTGGTTGCACCTGTCTCGTGAGAAGCACGACTGTATCCCATTTCTGCATTTCAGCAATAGCTTGTCAGTAAAATAACATATGTTATCCGTATTTATAACGCAGCAGTCTTTGCACATTACGTACGGAGCATCATATTTCATCATAGCCGTTATTTGTCATATGGAAAGTAAATAATAATGTTGATGTACTGGTCGACTCTGTTCCAATTGGAATCTACGTTCTAATAGTTTTAAGTCTTTTAAACAATAAGAATATCTAAGTCAAACAACAGTGAACCATTTCCGGGTGTTGAAGATACATATTTCCAAAAAAAAAACGCTGTTCTTATGTACTCATTTAGTCATTTGGTTCTTCTAAACTTCTCATTCTCTCTATTCCACTAGAGGTTGGTACAACTAGGTGGCAAACAAGTCTGCGGCCTGCCTAATCAGTCACCGCAGCCTATGGACGTTTGCTATACCATCACCCACGCGTTGCCGACCCCGTAAACTTCTTTTCACCCCTTTCTTGAAGAACTCCATGTTGTAGTCTCCTGGGAGCTCATTCCACAACCTTACTATGCGTGGGTAAAATAACCTGGAACCGCACAGTTCGACACTAATTTGACTTCAAGGTGTGAGGATGAACTCATAATGGTATCTCTCTTCAATTTAAATATATCCCTCGTGATCTCGGGTCCATGTCAGATAAGATTGCTTTGAGGTTATGGCGTCCGTGTTATTGTTTATATTGTGAGTTGTTCTTGTTGGCTGTCAGTCAAATTTAGTTCCTTGGTCATCCGCGAGCAATGTTAAAAGATCTACTCACTCCCTTCATTCGCATGTCCCCATTCAAATAGCTCCTCTCGATCACCCTGGTCCATCTACATTTTCTTTGGTCGACCTTTACCGGTGTATCCATCCACATATTATATGACTCTTCACTACGCAGTAGATTTCACAGTCATTGTATAGTGCTTTCTTGTATACATTTTGTATTGCACATATTTCAAGCAGGAATACGCTAATCATTTCTTTTCAGTCGCTACACTTGGCCGGGTGGTCGTGGTTGCGTAGACTCTAGTTTAATGGTACGTTTGACAATCCATAGCCACTAATTCATCAAAATCACAATCATCTCAGCCGCAGGGTATCCACTATCCACTGCTGGTCACAGGCTTCCTTGAAGCCTTTCACACCGATCAACTCTGTGCTTTTTGCATCCATGAGCACCATACGACCTAGAAAGATTGAAAAGTTTTACGGTAGACCTTTACGGTAGACTGGCGTTTTTTTTTGCTCCGTGAAACGATCTTTACTATATCCTCCATCAAAATGCAAATCATGTATAGCTTAAAACTGAACTAGATCGACTGCTACGATGACGGTATTAATAAATCCCCAGAATATTCTCCAGTCTATCCAAGTCTCGCTTGGGCATGAGTCACACATCCATTTAGATTCAGCTGTTGACCGATTCCTGATTGAATTTAAGATTCATGTTTATGATAAACGTACGCGCGCCCTCTCTCCGCTCTGTATTCTGGGGTCTTGTTGTGTGCCAAAAGTTCGGAATCCGCAGTAACACTGCCGCTTAAAATTATGCGGCCACCAACTACTGCAGTGATATCATCTGCATCTCCGAACTCGGGGACTGTTTACACGGTTTTATGGCCGCGGTTAGGGATTGCGGAAGGAAGGTCGGTGGGTTGTTTTATATTAGTTGGTTAAACAGAGAAGCCACATAGTATAAAATGAAGTCGCTTTCCGTCAGTGGCGTGCCTAGGGGTTCAGAGTAAGGCAAGCCGAGAGATGAAGTTTGTGTAGTTTTTACGGTTATTAAAAATAAATCCATCCCCTTGCCACATTACTGATCAATCCTCACTTATCACTCTTCAGTTTTATACCAGCAATATAACTTGTGAGAGAGACAACCAACAATTCAAGGAGTTTGGTACACCGATCTATGAAATTGTCTTATAAGCGATTTACTAATCTGAGAAATAGGTATAATAGGAATACATATAAGGAAATAATTTGTTATTTTCTGAGAAATGATTAAAAACTTTACCTTTTCCATGCAAATCAAAACTTGTGCACATTTTAAACCATCACAAGGGACTCTTCTATTGTTGATCAATCTAATTAAATCACTTTTACTACAAAACACAACACAAACAACAAAAAACTAATTACTTATCCGCCCAAACGGCTCAAACAAAACAATAGTGAAGTTGGTACGTATTACAGCATTCAACAAACGTACCTACTGCGCATGCGCGAAGTTGCCATTTTCAAAGATCCGTATACAACTTCATACGCATGCAGGGCTTAAAGTCTCGTACAATTTACCATATAAACAAACGTATAGTTATATCTCATTATAGGACAGTTTTCATATGTAAGAAAGAGACATACCGGCCGGAATCAAAGCCCGCTTACAAGCCAGCGCGTGCGAGCGAGATGACTGACCGAGTCTCAGTTTCCTCAACTTGCGTGTGCGTTCGGATCGTGTTTCGTAACCTAGGCGCACGATGGCGCTGCTGTGCGGCGCGGCAGTTTGAAAAGCATTAGGAGCGCGAACTTTAAATAGATCGCGCTCGCATTATCTTTGATTTTTTATCAATAATTATTTTTATAAGGCAAGCCCGGCTTTTGGGCTTGTATGACAGTAACGCCACTGCTTTCCGTGTTTGTCTGTCTGTTTTTGTGCTACTTACTATTTAAAGTACGCAACGGATTTCGATACAGTTATCGCCGTCAGAAAATTTCTTCGGATACACTTGTCGAAGTCGAAGTCGCTGGTATTTTTTATAAAACACCAGCGACCTGGCCCGGCTTCGCACGGGTAGACCTTAACAAATTATACACCTAAACCTCCTCATGAATTAGTGTTTATTGATGAAAACCCCATGAAAATCTTTTCAGTAGTTTTTGACTTTATCGCGAACAAACTCTCAGGGACTTGGGACGTGTGTTCACCTACCTGTAACCAAAACATCATTTCCATCAAAATTGTATAAACATTGTTTACACAAAAAATATGAAATTCCTGATCTCCACAGTAACTACATCGATGAACACAAAGACAAACTTGAACTTGTAATGAAAACATGAAGTTGTTGCGTCGTAAGCAGGGATTATTGATAGACCAACTGTAGCTTGAAGAGACAACAGAAACTCTTGTTGAAAATTAACAAGGCTATTTTGTTTACTCCATTCGTATTCAGCTATATTTGCTCATTTTCTTATTAAAATTTCGTATTAACTGACAGGATGCGAGAGTGTTTACTTCCGATGGACGAGAGGAAATTAAGCTTATTGGTAATTTATTGGTCTGTAGTCCAGTTTTCAATAAGGATCTTGATGCTGTTTATATTTAACTTATAGCACTATGTACTGTTTGAGAAAAATAAACATATTTTGTATTAGTAGTATATTTTTATACGATATTATAGGTAGGTGTGTTTATTGAGAAATAAAAGCTTTTTTTTAGTTTTTATGTAATACCTACACAGCAACACCAGGGGTCTACTAATGCGTTGCCCGTCTCTAAGGAGTATACCTCTTGAACGATCCCATGTCATAGTCCAAAGGAAACACTGTGAGCTCATTCCACATCTTAATCGTAGGAGATGGCGTAGGTATTTGGTATTTCGGTCGGGAAATGAAATATATGTAGTTTCTCCAATAACCTAAATACGTTACCTACACTTGTTTTGGATATAATAAAATTGGTTCTTGACTTATCATTAGTTGAGGTCGACAACGTGTTTCTTGTTTAAATTTTTTCCTATTACTTACCAGCCATTATAAACAGTGATCTCTCACGTCATGTCATTCACGGAGTCTACCCAACATTTCTTATGTCGAAGGGTCTTGACTTACCGTTGCTAAGAAACCGAAAATTTTGATAAATCATTATTTTGTGGAATGTGGTGCATAGGCGTCTTCCACTTTACCTTACACGTGAATTTATATGTATAAGGACTTTTTATTACTGAAAACAGTATTCGTTTAAAGTTAAAAATAAAGAAATAAAGTAGCGAGTAAAATGATAGACGTTAAAAACGCTTTTTTCAGGTATAAGTAACTTGTAAGGATCGGGCCTTTGCCCTGCAGAGAGACGACGACGACTTTTAATAATAATCATTACTATGAAACGTTTGTTCTTCTTCCGTTGTGGCTTCCGCTAAACTGTATCGATTTTGCCAAAGAATATAAATAAAGTTACACCAACACGTCATAAAAAATATAAAGAGATGGCCATTAATTGAGTTCCCTACTACAACAAACTAAAAAACTAAATTAAAACAACACAACATGCACTACTCTAGTGCCTTATAAAATAAGCTTAAAACTGTGTCACACACATACCTACAGCCTCAATTTTGTCACACATCACTCATAAAAATATTTTGTAACATGTCACATAAAAAGTGCAAAATAAAGTGACCGACGCGTGGTGTCAATGTCAGGGGAATTCACCCTACGCTGCGGCTATCGATCTCAGAGTGCTCGTTTACTTAAATTATAAGTCGGAACTGCACGGAAGGCGCGGTGTCGTGTCTTTGTATGCAATGGGAAAAGTTTTTATGATCTGTTTCAAGGTTTTAGTAGTTCCTAACTATGGAGAGCGGCGCTGTGTTCTCTAACCTAGCCACTGACTTGTATTGTAGTGAACCAGCTATATACTCACTCATAATCGAAAAGATTTGAAAGTTATCTACCTTCAAAAATTTTTTTATGTAAGACGATAGTAAAACAGGCAAGCGAACAGGCCACCTGATGGAAAGTGGTCACCACTGCCTATAGACCGAGACTATCGCCAATGCGTTGCCCACCTCTATAACACGTTACTCTGGCAGCAAAAAGGCAAATATCCCTCCACTGCCAAAGCCACGGTTCCCCAAATCCCCACCCCATGGAGCTCTGGAAACCTTACTCACCGGCAGAAACACAATACTATTTAAAAGAGTATTGTTTAGCTGCGGTATTCTGTAAGGTGGACGTACTTCCCCAGTCGGGCGGCTCCAATTCGAACGGGATACCCCGCTATGCCCGACCTCTCTTAAATGACTTCATACCATAAACCTTCATAAATGACTGAGAACAGCAAATTTTTTTTTGCTCTCTGCCCTTTATAATGTTTGCAGTTCAGCTAAAACCACGATTTTTTTAATGACACTGTTGTAAGAAATAGGTGCCTAAACCTGCCTGTATCAGGAAAGAGGTCCCGGGGAAGACCCAAGTAACGATGGATTGACATCGCTGAGTCAGACGTGAGAGCCAACGGCTTACGACGTGAGGACATTGGCGTATCTAGGGCTATTTTCCAGGAGGGGCCTGGCCCTTGAGGTTGCCGATGAAGCCGAGTCAATCACCAATGTACAGTCAATGAGCACCCCATCCTTGGGTGGGCACCAGACCATTCTGGGGTGGGCACAATGCACCCCCCCTTTTCCTACGCCTATGCTTGAGGATGCCAAAGATCGGGCAAGGTAGAGAAAGCAAAGCAGGAAAGCGGACGCTACCAGCAGCCGGGATTGACCTATCGGATGATGATGATGACTGTGGTGGGTTCAAAGACAATAAGTTTTGTCCAATTTATTTGGTTGGGTTCAGTGGTTGACTGACAATTTGCAATCTACATAAATTTCTAAAAAACGTTTGGCGTTAATGTCCCGGTTTGCTCTCGCGCACGATCATGATCCAGGATTTGGCAGGTGTAGCGACTGCCATCAAACCTCCGTGACCCAAGGGCATCCGACCAGATTAGATTATGGTTACACATTTAATTGCTTGAATGTGCAGGTTTCATCACGATGTTTTCCCTCACCGTAAGAGCATCGGTTAGTGTTCAACTAATGTACATAACTCAGAAAAGAGTCATCGGTACATGGCCGCAGTTTGATTCGAACTCGGTACCTCTCGCTTGCGAGTCGGATACCTTAACCACTAGGCCATGTCCCGTTTACGCTAGCCTATGTCTACTCTTGAACAAATGCTTGTTTCAGTTTACCGAGCCGTTGGAACGTACAAAATAAAACTAAAATGGCTTCGCATTGTTCAATGGATAGGCACTGGAGCGAGCTCCAGTTTATAAATGTTTCTAACTTGTACCTATACAGTAGAAACATTTACAGCAAACCAGGGGGAAACAAAGAATCGTGGTCGTTGCGTGGAAAAGTTTACTGGACTGAATAAATAAGTAAAATAAGGCTTCAGGTTCTGCTACGCGGGGTTCCTTTGTCGTTCCTGCCTTTGGTTGAACTCGTACAAGGACGAGCAGCGGTGGACCAGTGGTTAACCGACTTGTTGTTGAAAAAAATATTTTTGTGACAACCTGAAATTTTGGGCACGCCTATATTGGGGACAAATAAAAAAAACGTTTGAAACAAAAAATTATTTTCTTTTAAACTTGTGAAAAATGCAGTGCCATAAAAGATAGTAGGAAAATCTACAACTAGTAGTACTAAAGTAGTAGTATAAGGGGTACCAACCCTTTATAAATTATTGAAATATTTGACGCAGTTGCTGTAGGTGTGGTACGTTTAAGATACAGTAGGTGTAAGTGGGTTGTCCGAGTCGTGGTGGATGTTCGACTCGTAAACGAGAGGTACCCGGTTCGAATCCCAGTACCGCCATGTACCAACTCTTTTCTGGGTTATGTTGAACACTAACCGATGCTCTTACGGCGAGAGAACGAACGAATAAAGAGCTAAGGACGAAAGCTAATATCAACCAAGATACTTGCAAGATGGATTTCTTTTGTAATTTCTAATGTTTTGTGCACTGTAATTTTTTTACAACTGTGTTTAGTTTGACGTTCATAAGTGTTTTTTAAATAACCTAAACTGAATAAATATGTTTGACTTTGACTTTGACTTTGAACCCCTTTCTTAGCGAACTCATTTTGGCTAAAGATGCACCAGATATTGTACAAGAAAAGGAAAACTTTATTGAAATGGTGATGGAGTTATGCTCTCGTACTGTCCGTAGGCTGGAAAATGAGATAAAGGCAGTAGCTTTTTCCTTGTTATATTCATAATAGGCCGTGTGGTGTCCGGCAGAGTAGAATAGCACCAACCCCTTACAATCGCGGGTGTCGTATTCGTACAAGATGGTTAATGATTTCGAGGTAAAATTTCTAAGTCTCCGAAAAATGGAAAATGGGCAGCAGCGTTTTCCAGCGGCTGCCAAGCGTGGAAATTATGGTAAAAACCTCCCCTTTCATGGGAGAGGCCCTAAGTCCTGCAGTGGACTGTAATACGCTATAATGATGATGGTGACTGTACACAGAATAAAAAATTAAATAAACATCTTAGCGCTACTGTCCTTTCGCGCACGAGGGCCCGTGGTCCGCCGTGATCTTACCTTGATCAGGTAATTACAGTGGAGTGCCGTCTGAACTCCGTGACTCGGTGACCAGGGAAACCTGCTCAGATCGGATCATGGTTACACGTTCAGTCGCTTGAATGGGCAGGTTTCATCACGATGTGTTCCCTCACCGTAAGAGCATCGGCTAGCTTCAAACTAATCTACATAACTCAGAAAAGAGTCACTGGTGCATGCCCGCAGTGGATTTCGAATCCTGAACCACAGTTCAGTCACAGAATACGCACCAAAAACGTTCGCTTAATCAAAATTAGAATTGTAGATAACTTTAATTGATCCCGGGAGCGGAAGTCTGTAACCCGAGTCTGGCATCTGTTGATTGTTCGAATTGGGCACGTTCGGTAAACAGTTTCAAATCAATTGATGTAGGGATTCTAGTACGGCTCGTTAGACAGATCTAATATGAAGTGGCATTCGGCACAAAGTGTGAATCTTGGCATGCCTGTAGATGAAATGTAGAAGTAGAAGCACCACAACAGTAGTTATACTTAATTTTGAATTGAAAACCTATCTATAACTGTTGTACATCATCACAGTCTTCGGGCCTCTCCCATGAAAAGGGAGGTTATTGCCATAATCTCCAAATCTTAGCAGGTGGATTGGAGATCGCAGTGTTATAAATATAACAATGGAAAACGCTGCTGCCCATGTTCAAGTCTATAGAGACTAGATCTTTTGCCACGAGTGTAAGGGGTTATTCTACTCTGCCGGACACCACATGCCGAAGGTTAAGATAAACTAATTACAACTGTTGTACGCGTACGGGAAATAAAAGCTTATTAAAGCATCATAAAATTACAAGCATAAAGTATAATCCACCCAAGTCCTCACAGTGACAACGCACCTGCGGTCCTGCATTTTTCTTGCCTGCAACCTAAATTAATTGTAGAGCTCGTCTAGTCTAAGATGACGCGCCGCACTACTTAGTTAGTTGATTTCGATGTGTGAGTACAAATATTAATAACGACACTTCATCTGTGTGGGAGCCAATGAACGACGCGTGCTCCTACGTTTGAATTTTACCGGCAACTGAATGACCAATTACAACGGCATTTGTATATGTATTGCGTCCATATTTTAAACTTGCTTGTGTGCGTTAATGCGATAGTGGGGCGCGGCATTTTAGATTAGACGAGCTCTACCTACGTAGATATTATGGGCGACAGTTACCACTTACTAAAGTTACCATTAGGTGGTCAGCATGTCTGCTGGTTACTCTCCGAGTTGCCTAAAACAATTATTACCTATATACCGTCACGGTGTCAATCAGCTCCAGGGACTGTTCAACTAGTCCCAGGTTTCCCAGCCTATCGGATGACCTTGATCAATCTCGCTTCGCCAACCGGTGTGTAGGTAACACACACCCAATGAGTATCGAGCTCGTTGCGATACTGAAGCTCAACTAGCCAAGTACGGAACGGTCCTCCATCCAATTCCCGGCCTGTGAAAGTTGCTTAAGGTTGCGTTGTTCAAGAGGTATATTATAGGTCTCCTTAGAAGCGGGCAACGCATTGGTAGCGCCCCTGGTGTTGCTGATGGCCATAGGCGGCGGTGACCGCGCACAATTAGGTGGCTCGCTTGCCTGTTTGTCTGCCGTATTACATAAAAAAAGTACCGCTTACCGTTGTCTTTCTAAATAATCTATGAATGAACCAGAGAGATTGATATACCAGGGAATATAATATCATTATAGAATGAACAAACCTCACACAACGCTAGCCCTTAAAAATTCGAAAATGGAACCCCTTGCTTACCACCGCCACCCCACCTGGCGCGTTGCCGCTCCGCACGTGCGCGTACGCACTGTTTGCGAAGTCTGGCAACGTCGCGCCGGAGGGGATCCAGTTACAACGTTTGTCTTTACAACGCTTGATGGCTTCAAGTTGGTGGTCTGTGTAGTTTAGTACTAGTAGGTCTACCTACTTGTTTTTTCACTTTAAATCCATTGGGGCCATAGACGATGGAACCTTGTCGAAGTCAATCAAAGTGATGTTGATTTACCTGGACAAGGTTCCATGCTATCATCTCATTCTGATTGCGCAGCGATATCACATTGAGTGTCTTAAAAGAGCGTCGGTGGTCGTACCCCCAGGTACCGGGTTCGAAC
This sequence comes from Blastobasis lacticolella, assembly GCA_905147135.1. NCBI lineage: Eukaryota > Metazoa > Arthropoda > Insecta > Lepidoptera > Blastobasidae > Blastobasis > Blastobasis lacticolella. The sequence goes on from LR990066.1 coordinate 472,224, forward strand.
ACCAGTGCCGCTGTGTACCTATGACTCTTTCCTGAGTTGTGTACATTAATTGAACACTAACCGACGCTCTTACGGTAAGGGAAAACATCGTTAGGAAACACGCAGATTCAGGCGACTGAATGTGTAAACGTGATCCAATCTTGTCGTATTGGGGAACTATCAGTGGTGATAACAGCGTCACGGAGGTCAGACGGCAGTCGCTCCACTGTAATTAAATTACCTTAAATCCAGGAACATGGTCTAGGCGGACCACGGGCCCTGGTGCACGAGAGCACAATCTACTATTGGAACAATGTAGTGTCGGTGTAGTGTCGCCGTGTTGTAAAATTCGGTTACTACATTCCGTACCCGATCCCATGGAAACATTAATTTAAAAATGTAGTTTTCTTTATGTAAAAGATTTTTTATAGCTTTTGAGTATATTTATTATCATGGTTACACATTCAGTAGCCTGAATGTGCAGGTTTAACTTTCATAACGAAGTTTTGCCTCACTGTAAGAGAGTAAAAAAAAACATATATAAACATTAAAATTCCATCTATTCGGCATATTAAATTTGTGCATTTATATATAAATCAAAGAATTTGGTTTGACCAAAGAAATTGGTGCTCATGTCCAATTTCTTTGGGTTTGACCAATCGAACAGAAAAAGAAGAAAACCCTCGGTGTCATTGAGACGTATTTACGTTTTCCGTTCTCAAAATACTATTTGGGGCGAAAGATCGTAAATTTTTTGTTATAAAAATGGAAATGCCAGGTAAAGAGGAGCACTTCAAGCCTGTTCTAGAAAACAACGAAGCTTTCGATTGGTTTATCAGACGATGGCGGTGAATTTGATGTGGAATTTACGAGAAAATATTTTGAAAATAAGCTTTTCGACGAGACCAAATCAAATTCAGATCGAAAAGGTAAATAAATTATTTTTGTAACAGCTAATGGGGTAATCCCGGCTTTATATGTATTTAATTATAACTAGCAACCCGCCCCGGCTCTCACTCATGAATCACTCTGTCTATTGGTGAAAACTGCATGAAAATCCGTTCAGTAGTTTTTGAGTTTATCGCGAACAGACAAGCCAAGTGACGCGACGTGGGACTTCGTTTTATATTATGCAGTGATAGGGATTCGATCACAGGAACGGAACAAAATTAATAATAGTAATAAATATATTTGTATATTATATCTACGACACATATAGAGCAAGCGGCCGCATCGTCACTTACCACCAGGTGCGATGGCGGTCAAATGCCTGGATAGTCTAAAAAAGCGGGCCATCTGATGGAAAGTGGTCATCCCCGCCATTGGACAGACATAATCAAAACCAGCGATATCACCAATGCGTTGTCTAAAGGGACCTATAATAAATTATATTATTTATTTATTGTATATGGCTTTTATAGTTTCAATATTCGACCTCTATTTACCTACTTATAATATAAATGCGAAAGTATGTTATTTTTTCAGGCAATAACTACGGGACGCATTTAGATGAAAGGCACTAATGTAGTTTATAACTCAGAATAACACAGGCTATAATTTAACCCTATGTGGTTCCCATGGGAACGTATCTGGAACGTAATTATAGCCATATGTATAATAATAATAAAATAGCCAAATTTTATGCGGACGAAGTCGAAGCAAAAATATAAAACGGCGTATACTGCGGTAAAAATATCTGAGTATCGCGTATACTAAATGAAGTACGAGTACTAGAATGTAGTTTTTATTGCAGACATAAAAAAATTCAGAGTCCATAACAGTAAAAAAGTTTAATGCACAGGCAACATAATCAATTAATTTCTCCTTACACTAAGTACACTAGACATTTCAGATCCTTCAAATTAAACTTTTTGGGAAATGATAAATCAACTTTTTGCAAATTCAGTATTTTGGGATATTACAGCTTTCTGCAAATACAAGGCTTTGCGAAATCAACAGTTTGAGAGTTCAACTGTCTGTTCCGAAAATATATATTTGACCGCCATCTCGCATTTCGTCTAAAATTAAAAGTACCTAATTAAGTTCATTCCAATCGTTTTTCTCTAATTTCATGTACTTAGATGGCTTTTTCAACGATTTTTTGTGTAGGGTTTATCAAAGTCTGTTCAGTAGTTTTTGTGTAAAGGAGGAACAAACATGCGTACAAACTTTCGCATTTATAAAATTAGTATGATTAAAGAAACATATCAAGGAGCGTCGGCGGTCTAGCGGTTAGGGTATTCGATTCGTTAACGAGAAGTTACGGGTTCAAATCCCGCTGCGTCCATGTTCCAGTGACTCGTTTCTAAGTTATGTATATTAGTTGAATACTAACCAATGCTCTTACGGTGACGGTAAACATCGTCACGAAATCTGCACATTCAGGCGACTCAATATGTAACCATGATTGAAACTGGTCAGGTTCCCCTGGGGTCACGGAGGTCAGATGGCAGTTGCTCCACTGTAATTACCTGATCTGCTAAATCCTGTACCCCGGACCTTCGTCCGTATAGCGGCACATTACAAGCACAACCGGGACATTAAAACTGACAAAAAAACCAAGATGATTATTATTTTATTTATCTGGCAAATCGAAGGGACTTTGGCTCCCTGTGTGTGTTCTATCGGCTGCACAATGGGGAGTGTTCCGAGGAACTTTTCGATCTGGTGCCCACAGCACAATTCCGCCATCGCACCACCCGCCGTGGGCTTGATACTCATCCTCACTACGTAGACCCTCTGTTGGTCACCACGCGAAGGTTCGAAAGAACGTTTCTCGCTCGTACGATTCGGATGTGTAATGAGCTCCCAGCCAGTGTTAACTTTGGACTATGACATGGGATCGTTTAAGAGGTATATTAGAGGTATTTTTAGAGGCGGGCAACGCATTGGGGACTGGTGTTGCTGATGTCCATAGGTGGCGGTGACCACTTTACATCAGGTGGCCCGCTTGCCTGTTTGTCTGCCGTATAACACAAAAAAATATAAAAATTATAAATATACTAGTAGGAAACGCTTTAAGAAAAATGCTTTTAGTAAATTTCCCGGAAACTGAGATTTTTGTACCTCCCCTTAAAACGCCTCTATCACAATATGATATTGTATATTTCAACAATTCCAGAACCAAGAAGCCAGAACAAAGGAAACCGAATATGGTACACGCAATAATTTCACCGCTGGAAATAACACTAATTAAAAATTACACAAAACGGCCCGCCAGAGAGCCACGACCGCTATAATTAAGAAAATTAAATTGTAAAAAGCAAATAGAATTGTGTCAACAGCCAAGATGAGAGGCGCGACCCTTCTCAGGGCGCGGAAAAAGTGTTTAAGAAACACATAAAAGAGGAATGAAAGTGGACCTAGGAAAGGTCCCTGGGGTACACCTTGCGGTAACCGACTTCGTATACCTTTTCGAGTCTGTTATTACCACTTGTATCTTTCCGCGCGAGAAGCAAGACAAATTACAGTAGAATGTTATAGTGTAACTCGTTTATCGTATACGTTAGAGAAAAAAATGCGTAAAAAAGTGTCATATATGCTAGTGTCAAATCGATTTGGTGTGTTAAATTAAATGTGATTTATTTAAACGCATATGGTTTCCGTTCTAACGTCTTTGGACGGTCTCCAATGGCAGTCTGAGCTGCAAATAGTAAACATTCGTGTAGTGAATGATTATGATTGAAAGTTGACTTGGCATCGTACGCGCAATGGAAATCTGCAATTTGTATGGACATTTGACAGACTTAAACTGTTAGTTGGAGCTAATTAGTAATTAGGCTTGTTAAGTGATTCATGGCGAATCTAGGGGAGCCCTCAGGGGTTTCTAGTTGATGCTAATATTAAAATTAGATTGGAAATTGAGTTAGGGGCTCGGCTTTGTAAGCGAGAACGACTACGAAGTACGACTTCGACCCGTGTACCGCCATGTCCCAATGACTTTTCTTAGTTATGTACATTAGTTGAACACTAACCGATGCTTTTAAGGTGAGGCGTGATGAAACCTGCACATTCATGCGACTGAATGTGTAACCATGATCCTATCTAGTCAGATTCCCCTGTCAACAGGGTCATGAAAGTCAGACGGCAGTCGCTCTACTGTAATTACCAGATATGCCAAATGTTGGACCATAGGCAAAAGCGTACCGGGCCTTCGACAGAGCACAACCGGGATATTGACACCAGCATGATTATTATTAAAACGAGTTAGACTAGAATTTGCACAAACACTTTCGACTTTGGTGTCGTTAAAATCGTACTATAAAGCCAGTAAGACGAGAATGACTCCGAGTGAGATCTGCTGATCCCATCTATTTATACCACTAAGGTGGCAAACAAGCTTATAGCCTGCCTGATGGTAAGCAGTCACCGCAGCCTACCGGATCTAGTAGAAGCTTCCAGATCTTGAATTCATAATTCATAATGTCTTTATTTGTAAACACAGGTATATAACATTGTTGAAAATATATTAAACCATATAATAAATAAATTAATGAAGGAGATGAATTCGATAACGTATTTCACTCCGGTATTAGCCGCGGTAATATCGAAGCGCGGTTGACCATGGTCTTTCGCTGAGGATCCTGTGGTTAATTGAGTCTCGGGAGCTTACCTTTGTTTACGAGTAGCTCGATATTTGGACTCAGTTGCATGCATCATGGTCACGGGACGACTGACAAACCAAAGGACATTGGCATCAGATTACACAAACACGTACTCTTCCGACCAGCGTTGCCAGATCGTAACTTTTTGGTACGATTTACATACTATTTGACCTTTGGCGTACTCCGCTCCTCATCTACTATTTCGAGTACAATAATAATATGCTTGAACAATTCACACAGCGCCACTTTAGCTCCAATGTAAGCAAAGCTTGTTAGTGGTACCAAAAAACTGATAAACATCTTATATATTTTTAAATACGTACTTATTATACATACTACACCGTGACCCGGAACAGAAATTAAGACTAATCTTTAAAAATGTTTTGTAGGTACCTTATTATTTCGTACCTTTGTGCTGTTGAATCCCGAAATGTAAAATTTTGCTTTAAGGCCGGTCATTACCTTTCCTTCCCGCAAAATACCGTAAAATAATGTAAGGAAAAATTTATATTTACAAATTTTGACGTATTTTTTGCCCACCGGCGAAGGTCTTGCTTGTCACCGTCAAAGTAGCGCCGTTTTATTGGCTAAAGTGCGTTGATTCCGATTGTTGACATAATTCCGAAACGTTGAAACGACAAACCGTACCTTTTCAGCCATTTTTGTACTATTCAGGAGCCGTACGGGCTCTGGAAAACTACTACTGGTAGTAAACTAACACTGCTTCCGACGCCGTACCCTTTACCTCGAATCGAAGCGACCTTTTTTACCCCACCCAAGTCGAAGTGCGAACTAACTACATCCTTATTCTATAATCCTTATTCAGTAAAAGCAATGGGTGTGCTAAGCTACCGTTAAGGCCTCCGGAAGACGGTCACGTGCGGTCCTTCGAAAATAACCTGGAGCAAGTTCAGTGGGTCACATTAAGGCTGACCCAACCCCGGCAACTGGGACGAAACAGATCGCTTTCAAGCTAGAAGTCGCGTCCACGGACTTGAAAAAAATACGGATGATTTCTACATTAGAGTGAAGCAAGGTACAACAATGTCTTGACAAAAATATTTAAAACAAAAAATGCGGTAGACACAATTGTCACATTGCTAAAATTAGCAACAAGGTATGGTGATTTGGCAATGGTGTTGGTTTTACGATGTGAACCGTGAGAATCCTGAGTAAAACAAAGCTACATCACTCTCAACGTGGTCTAAAGTCCGTTGTATGTCCTTGGCTTAACTTATTTAACCACCGACGAAAATCGAGGGGTGTTATGAGTTTGACGCGCAGAAAAAGAAAATCATAACAAGTGTGTCTGTTATTAGACATAGACATAAGACATTGATTTATTGATATAATTCTTTACAGGTCATTAATTGTTCTGCGGTCATTCAATCACTCACAGTCTAGGACCTCATGGGCCGCTGTTTCTTCGCCTACTAGGCATCCCCTGCACAGGGCTGTTTACAGATAAAAAAAAATGCCAAAATATTAAATTATTTTACCAATAAATAAATTGGATCGTTGATTTACAAATTAGTTTAACAATCAAATTAATTTTATCCAAAAGGGACGCTCTACATAACCACGAAGACAGGTAACTTTCTAATCTTTTGGGGCTGTTTGTAGCTCCGATTGTGAACAGCGCATATTGCCATGTTAGCTCCTTTTATTCTAGTTTTGAGTATGTTTTTTTTTTAGTTCGATTATCCAGGCATCTTACCTGGTGGTAAGTAACGATGCGGCCGTGATGAGCATGCCTGTCTAGGAACAGCCTGTTCACTCTAGCCTTGATGGCTACAAAGCTTGCTTCCCTTGTACAGGGACGTCTTCCGCTAGTACATCCGTCATCACGGCAGGCGCGGTGTCCAATAGAATTACAGTAATTGTGTTTAAGATGGCGGAGCCGAGGGCGATTCAGTAACTAAACTGAACAGACATTGTACTGGGTTTAAAACGTGGTTTTTGAGTCGCACTATCACTTGCCGTTGATTGCGAGTGTTTTCCGTCAATATTTGGACACGTGGGGTTAGTTCTGGTAAATATATAGTTTTTATGGCAAACAGGCAAGCGGGTCACCTGATGGGAAGTGGTCACCACTGCCTATAGACATTAGCAACACCGAAACTATCGCCAATGCGTTGCCCACCTCTATAACACGTTGCTCTGGCTGCAAAAAGGCAAATGCCCCTTCACTGCCAACGACACGGTTCCCCAAATCCCCACCCCATGGAGCACTGGAGACCTTACTCACCGATATGAAATAGGATACTTTTTACGGAAAATGCTTGTCTTTCCTATCTCTAGTTGATTAATAAGCTATTGTGACACTTCACTATTTCATTAATTCTTTATTTTCAATTATTTTTATTATTGCCATTAATTTCCACTATTGTGTTTTCGATTGTTTTAATTTCAATTATTTTATCATCAGTATTAAGTCATTTCTTTAATGTATTGTTTACATTACCATTATTACGTTATTTATTTGTATAATAAAATCTATGGGAATTGTTTGGAAGCTACTCTTGAAAACGACTCATTGTTGGGGCGACCGCAGCGAACGATTTTAAACTAACTCTTGCTCCTGTATTGCTCTATTCATTGGTTAAACCCATATTCTATTTCTGCAGCCAAACAACAACGCTTGCGTTGTGTCTTTAATTATATTGTATGTTTTATGGTTACGTGAGGGATAAGGTAGCCAGAATCATTACAGGCGTAACGGCGTTAGCTGATTGTTCATAGAAAGCTAATAAAATATGCCAATGGAAGTGCTATTCGCGGTTGACTGTCGCCATGCAGTTGATCAGACAATAAACTTTTACCCTGTGCTTTTACGCTTTTACCCATAATATCTGACACCTGAGAGTTATTGCGGAGTGCTACCGTTATGCGCAGTAGTGGCCAAGGTGATGGCATGCTTTCTTCATAGTTGACCCCCACGTGGCATTTCTATTTGTACCCAATAATTTTCCTTGAACCTCTTGCATGGTAAATTACTGACCCACTTAACTGGTCATCAAAAAGGAAGTATGGAATATAATTATTATCTTCATATCCATAAAGAAATATTAACAAAATTGCATTTGTTTACTCGTACAAATAAAAAATCAACCAATCACTCAATAATCGTGAATGTTTGTTATCTGATGCATACTGACGGAGCTATGATCAATGGTCGGTGATGGATAAAGTTAGAACGCATGGCTGAATGTTTACATGCCTTTGCTAAGTGGTTTAGTAGGTGGGTTAAAAAAGATTCCGTTTTTACGTGAGTTTTTAACCCCTACGCATTAGCGGCGTATGCAAAACAGTGGAGAGACCTGGCAACAAATAGGTGTAAGTGGAAAAATGGGAGAGAAGCCTTTGCCCTGCAGTGGGACAAGGCTTCTAAACAAACCATAAAGTCTGATAAAACTCTATCGAACTATCAATCAATCATCATTTATTTCAGGGTAAAATAAAGAAATCGAAATAAGTAATGTCATACAACTAATTAGCTGACCCCTTACTCCATATTGTCATATTAATTGTTTTAAGGTCGGGTGATCAACTAATTAGAGTGACTGCACAACACGTAATAAGTAGTATATACCCCTGACACCTTTGTGTTATAAGGGTTTTACAAGATTGACGGGTGTATCTGTCTATAATACTGTCTGTAGTATCGTATCCTTCTTACGACTGATTCGATTTCGATGCGGTTTAATTGGAAGCCAGTTTTGGTCAGTTAACATTACCGTTACAGCTATATTTCACAATATACGTTAGGGGAGGCGTAACAATCCTTACCCTGCGGTATCCATCCACCTTTGAATTTTCATTATACATTACGAAGTGGTGCAAGGGGGTGTCGTTGGACGACTGGTATAAGGTATCAGACTCGTATGCGAGAGGTACCGTGTTCGAATCCCACTGCGGTCATGTAGCAATGACTCTTTTCTAAGTTATGTACATTAGTTGAATGCTAACTGATTAATTCAAAATTTCTTTATTGATTAGCATATTAAATTATTATATTAAATATTTCTTTAAATCGTCGTAGGAAAGTAGGAAGAAAACACACAGTGACACGCTGACCGCTCTATGGCCGCAGCAAACCCACCCCACGCCAACCACGACCGGACCGTGCTCGACAATGCCAGGCAGAGCCAGACCAAATGTGTAATCATGATCAATCTGCTCAGATTCCCCTGGTAGCAGGGTCTCTGAGGTCAGATGGCAGTCATCATCACAGCCCATAACAGTCCACTACAGGACTTTGGGCCTCTCCCGCAAAAGGGGAGGTTATTGCCATAATCTCCACGCTTGGCAGGCGGGTTGGAGATCGCAGTGTTGCAAACATAACAATGAAAAACGATGGCAGTCGTTCCACTGTAATTATCTGATCGCCAAATCCTGGATCATGGTCAAGGCGGACCCCGGGCCCTCGTGCGCGAGGGTACAATCGGGACATTAACGCCAAGATGATTATTTATATATTTTTATTACGGAGAGATTTCTTGATGATAGATTACCTAGGACGTAACAGTCCATAGTTACCAATCTAGGTCTTGTATATGGTTGAGCGAGATTAGTCCCCAGATAATTATTACACGCTTGATAAAAGATTAACAGTAAATAAAAAGAGACCGTTAATAATTTCAAATATCGAACAAGTTTAAATTCAGACCGAAATGAAGTCGAAACTTTCTATTGACGATCGAAATTTGCTTCGTCACCGTCATTGTAATGGTTTTTAAGGTTCCGTTGGTAGGGACCTCATTTCTAAGCGTAGGCCGTGTGATAGTCCTAAGATGCGCCCCTGTGGCAGACGGTATACCACAGGGGTGCATCCTCGGACCCTAATTGTTAGGGAGACACTAGTTTTTAGTATGTTCTGCATAGCCCAGAAAATAGGCGGCAGGGTTTTCCCTTACTCTTTTAAACATCACTACGTATTACCAATCAAGTAAAGATTATGGCAAACCTCCTGTGGAAAGGCTCTGAAGTTCAGTTATGGGTTAATGACGATGATTCCAGAACATAAAATTCTTTAAAAAGACCTAAAACCGACATAAATGAAATTTAATTTTCTACGATTTTTTTTGTAAGTCTAATTTAATCAACAATGTAAAAACTTAGATTACTACTCTCTTAGAGTATCCATTTTGTATGTATAGTTTTTATGTTATAATATGCTTTGACAATTGCGCCATCTAGCCCCAAAGTAAGCAAAACTTGTGTTATGGGTGCTAGATAACAAATAAACTACTTATTTACATTTAAATACATACTTATTATACATTTAACACCCAGACCCAAAACAGAAATTAAAATTCATAATTTCAATTTCTGCTCGGCTGGGAATTGAACCCTGCGTGGCAGACGATGTTAACCAACTGAACCACTCAGGTATTCTTATGTTTTTTATACCAATTAAGGAGTCAAACAAGCTTACGCCTGCCTGATACACCGCAGCCTATAAACGTCTGAAAAATGTAACGTAACGTAAAATGTAAATACACGATAGTAATAATAATTCGGCCGCTAAATTACAGCTACTAATAGAAAATATAGTGCAGTTTCTCGTACATTATATTTATTTCGTACATTGATTAATTTTACCCATGTGAGGGTATTGAGATCGGCTAGAAACTTTCATCAGAAAAAATTAGCATTTGTGAATTCTTATTTTAGTTGTTTAGGTTTTAGGTTGAACCTAATATACATATTATTACGGCAAATATTGGTACAAATGAGATTTCTTTCCATCCATTTTAATGAAGACATAGCCTTGTATATGACTTTATTTTACGAGCCATGTTTATGTTATGTAGTCAAGCTTTAGTATTCTCACGTTGGCCACCGTTAAACGTTCATTCCTATTGACCTCAAAGATGCGTCCAATAAGACAATTGTGATTCATTAAACTTAGTACCTATAACATATTCCTAAACAGTTTTTCCCACTTTAAAATTCAGGTTGACCAAGGTTTTCCGCTGGAGACCCGGAGATTGGTTGAACGGTATTTTAAATAAAAAATCTCGCAGTCTTCGATAATGTAGTTTGTCTACTCCAACTCTAGATATATCTAGATCTATAATCGGTACGGAAAATCTACTTGGCAAACAAAACATAAAAGTTCCAACTAATAACTACGCCTCGAGTTCTTCAGGGGTCTATACTAGGCCTACAATTAGCTTCTCTATTAATGTTTTCGTTTATTGCTCGACATAGTTATCCTCCATATCTCGAAACGCGAGGTTCCAATTTCCAAAAATAACGCATTTAACGAGGAGTTCCTCAGGGGTCTGCACTAGGTCCCCAAACTTCGTACCTATTATAATGTTTTCGTTTATATAATCCTTGATAAAATGACGCTTCATATATCAGAAACGCGAGGTTCCAACTTCCAATTAGATCACATTGAATGAGGAGTTCTTCAGGGGTCTACACTAGGTCCACTAACTTCTAACCTATTATAATGTTTTCATTTATATAATCATGGATAAAATAACGCTCCATCTACCTGAAACGCGAGGTTCCAATTTCCAGTCGGTAAGAACGCATAAATTATACCTATTATAACATTGTTATTACAATTAGAAAATAAATATAAACATAGTATTTTTAAGTTTTTAGTATTGCAGTGCCCGTCTGGGTCATAACTGTCAAACTTACTTTTATGAAACAAACATTTGAGTATTGAGCATTAATAAGGAGTACCTCAGGAATCGACACTAGGTCAATAAACTTCCGACATTTTAAAATGTTTTCTTTTAGAAATTATATGATAAAAATACGTTCCATCTATCTGAACCGCGCTAAACGCGCCAAAGGCGTTGACCAATGCCGTGGTATCGGCGCGCGCGCCGTGGAAAGTTTCAATCACTTTCGCCGCTCGAACAGTACGCTGAGCCACTCAACCGTGTACTAGGTTTGCTCGAATTATGGGATTAGGTCTAGCGTGTTTACAACACGGCCTAAGATGGCGAATGTACTTGTTCTAAGAGGTCTATGGTTTTTACAAGCTTTTATTTAGTTTCGCATGTCCCCATGTCTGTTTGTAATAAAATCTTGCAAGTTAAATTTGACTCAATTCACGGTTTCCGATTGAGCTGTAATTTTATTTTGCACACTTTTGTAAGTTCGGTGACAATGCTATGTTATGATACTATTGAAATGATCTATTGATGGAGATGGAAGGTGGCCTTAGGAACTCCTAAATTACGAAGGGTAAGCCTATCGAGTTTGGGCTCGTTTGATTAGTCTTGACAAATACCTGACAGATAATTTAATTTTCGTTATAAACTTGTATTACCACTTCTTTACGCTGTAGAGCGTCGATGGCGTAATGGCTAGGGTCCGAGAAACTAGGTATCGAATTCGACCCCCACTGCCGCCATGTACCAATGACTTTTTTCTGAGTTACTCTGTACCTTAGTTGAACACCGATGCTCTTACGGTGAGTGAAAACATCGCGATGAAACCTGCACATGTTACAACCATGATGCAATCTGATCAGGTTCCCTGTAACAGGATCACGGAGGTCAGATGGCAGTTGCTTCACTGTAGTTATCTGATCTGCCAAATCTTGGATAGTAAGGTTGCAAACAAGCTTACGGCCTGCCTGATGGAAAGCAGTTACCGCAGCCTATGGCAATACCAGGGGCATCACCCATGGTTAAAGAGGAACCCGGGCCCTCGCGCGTAAGAGCACCACCGGGATATTGCCGCCTCATCATTTTCATTTTAAACTTATAACATCTACTCAAAGCTGTAAATCTCTGTCAATATGCCTATGGACTTTGTACTACACATCATTGCGCAGTATACCACAGCACAGCTAGACGGACTGTTTATTTACGTAGCTCGCCCGAAGACGGACATACTGCCATACATTTTATTAGTATTGACTGCGTACAACCTCGTACGTGCACCTTAGAGGCGCTGGAACCGCTAATACTGTATAGAAATAGCCCCCAATGTTTGATTCCGATTTTGGCCGCGAGTAAAACTATTTTTGTCGAGGTTTAATGGACTTCTATGTGTGTTGGGGGATTTAGAATGGAGAGGTGAATATGTTTTAGTGTTAGTCGATAATGGAATTGATGTTTTTTGCTTCATTGTACTTTATTAGGCCTATTTAGTGCCCAGACTGGATTTAATGATGTCGCCACAGTGGTTAGACCTCAAGTCTGGTTCCCCACATGGTCACAAAGGCTAGATGGCAGTCGCTCTACCGTAACAACTTAATCTTCCAATTCGTTGATCAACCATCTAGGCTGACTCCTAAGGCCTAACAGCGTCATTGACACCTTTTACGTCGACATTATCTAACTTCCTTCCTGTTCAAAAAGTCCTATGTCCAGCAGTGGACTAGTCTATACAAATTCACGGCTGAACATAGGCCTCCGCCAAAAAGTGCCAATGTATCCTGTCCTCGGCTTGCCGCATCCAACATCCACCTTTTGCAAGTCCTCACTCCATCAGCTGGCGTAAGGGCGTCCTACATCACGCTTGCTGGGTCGCGGTCTCCACTGTTTACCACAGCGGTTGTTCGGTAGATATGGCCAGCCCACTGCCACTTTGGCTTGCTAATTTTGTGGTAGGTCTCCGACCCTCAGCGGAGCCGAGATCGGTACCCCAGTATTATATGTATAAATAAATTGTTCACCGGTTTCTTAGAACCTATTATCTGGAAAATTGTCTACGGTAGAACACCGTTTCACTTTGAACTAGGGTGACCAACCATTTGTGGTTATTTTACAGGACCAAATCATCTTGGCGTTAATAAATAAATAAATAAATAATCGATCCAGATCCAGAACCATGATCCAGGATTCGGCAGATCAGGTAATTACAGGAGCGACTGCCATCTGACCTCCGTGACCCTGTTAACGGGGGAGCCTGACCAGATTGGATCATGGTTATACATTCAGTCGCCTTAATGTGCAGGTTTCATTACGATGTTTTCTCTCACCGTAAGAGCTTCGGTTAGTGTTCAATTAATGTACATAACTCAGAAAAGAGTCATTGGTATGTGGCCGCAGCGGGATTCGAACCCGGTACCTCTCGCTTACGAGTCGGATACCCTAACCGCTCGGCTATCGAGGCCCCGGTTATTTAACAGGACATGTGATGTAAAATTACAGGATTTAAAGAAGAAATACGGGACACTGGGTACGAATGGGAATTTTATTTCCAGTACATTTTATTCCCAGTCTCACCCCATGGGTTCAACGGGAAATAATATTTATTTAAAATGTTTGAAAGTTTAATAAGTTTTCAAAATAGAATATAAACATTCTAATTGTTTTTTTTTTAATTAGTGAGCTTGATCATATTAAAGAGAGGTAGGGCATAGCGGGGTATCTCGTTCGAATTGGAGCCGCCCGACTGGGGAAGTACCTCCACCTTACAGAATATCGCAAGCTAAATAATACTCTTTTAAATAGTATTGTGTTTCTGCCGGTGAGTAAGGTTTTCAGTGCTCCATGGGGTGGGGATTTGGGGAACCGTGGCTTTGGCAGTGGAGTGGCATTTGCTTTTTGCTGCCAGAGCAACGTGTTATAGAGGTGGGCAACGCATTAGCGATACTCTTGGTGTTGCTAATGTCTATAGGCAGTGGTGACCACTTTCCATCAGGTGGCCCGCTTGCCTGTTTGCCTACCGTCTGACATAAAAAAAAAAAAAAAGCGACCATGCCGCTCTAATTTGTTACACTTTTTTAAAAAATGGGTTTGAGCGAAGTTACCTACGCTGCAAACCCACTCTAATCAACTTATATAGAATGTTGTTGTTATTTATGCCGTTAGTATGAATTGGAGAGCACAAGCAAACGGCAAAATGTATGACCCTCCATATTTTTTATCAAAATCCAGAACACGGCCAAAATAATAGCTGAAATACGGTACGTCTATAAAATGCAGGACAGTTAGACAGCTTACTTAGAACGTAATAAATGGATGTAGAACTAAACATTGACATCCATTTGCTATTCCTGTGCCTTAAGAGCAACCTAAGTCATGAGAGAGCAGCTAAAATGGAATGTATTGCTCACAGAATAAGGCCCATTTTTACACCACGCCTTTTGGAAAGCGGAGCGGGCACGTAAAATATATAAGGGATACAAAAATAGATCTTATTCTGTGAACATACATTTCATTTTGATCTGCTCTCTGATGACTTAGGGTGCTGGAGCAAAGATGTAATCGCTCTATTACTAGAGGTTGAAGCAAAACCAACCGCCTTCTTCCATTTTGACGAAACAAAATTGCAACTGGATGCGATCAGAATGAATAAAAAAATATAATAAATATCTAATTAGCGTTCTTTTTCTTAAAAAACATGGCTCCAGCAATATTGGCAAATACTTCGTTGGCAGTCGGCATGGGATATGTGTCAGGTTCTGTAGCTTGATTCACGGTACTGCGGTAGTCTCCACATAGTCTAATATCGCCAGATTTCTTCACAATGGGAACTACCGGCGTAACCCACTCCGAGAAAGCCACCGGCCGCAAAACTCCCTATTGAGTCGATGAACTAAACTCTGACTTACACTTTATTCGCCCAGTATTCGGCGACGCATACAGCGTTTGAACTTGCCTCGAACAAGTCCTCCATGTTGGCGTTGATGTCCCAGTTGTTCTCTCGCGCACGAGATCCCGGTGTCCACCTTGACCATGATCCAGGATTTGGCGATAGAATTAATCATGGACCTAAATTCCAAACATACTCGCATCGTTCAAGAGCACGGGCTCCCGGTGAGTCTAGACTTACAATGTGCTCTGTTTGAGAATAAACCTCAATATTTGGCTCAGGATAAGCCCGTTGCAGAGCTAAGTAACTTGTTATTTGGGACCGCGTTAAAGTTATAGTCGAAGCCCCAGGTGTACTGTACGGTGACTACGGCATGTAGGTCAGTGGGACTTTGTTATGTAAATATAAAATGTTGCATAATGATTAAAAAACTATTTTATGATCAGATGTAATGCAAGTAGTATGGAAAATGTTGTATCATAAATAAATTTTTAAAAATTTACAAATTGGCGTAAAATTATTCATTCTTACGCGACTGTATTTCTTGGATTTTCTGAGAAACTGACTTCATTGGTTTAGTCTCAATGTTTAGCACATGTAGCACGTAGGAATTTTAGGCTCTACCAGTAAAAATGAAAATGTATTTTTTTTTCTTTTTAACAATTTCCTTAAAACTTATGTGATTGAGGTCTTCTTGTAAACTTAGTATTAGTACCTATTATAAAATAATTCAACAATTAATAAACTTAATATAAAAGCAAGTATGTGTGTGTGTCTGAATGTATGTGTGCATGTGTGCAGTATCTCACCTATTGTACAAGCCGAGCCTTGATACCATCATAGTCTTGAGGCTTACCAATGAGGCTTAAGCCTACATTTCTCAGAATTTTGCAGGAGAGTGTGTTTTCTTTATAATCAGTAGCTTCCCTATTGGCGGCATCGTTAATTACACGTCATATTAAATTTACTAACTTTATATTACCATTATTATTTTTATTAAAACGCACTATTTATAAAACCTGAGGCAACCAAGCCACACCGGCGACTTTTCCGACACGTTCCCAAGTTGACAGTCACCCTACAAGGGCGCATACATTTTTAATTCATAGCCCCTCCGCCCGCTGTTCGACCACTCCGTTTTGAGCGTAGTTGTTAATTAAAGATGGCTGCTTATCGGACATTGGTAGTGATCGCTTGGGCTTGAAATGGAGAGTTGAAACAAAAAAAAACTCAAAAATAGGTAACCTTGAATTGAACCTTTATTGCATAACTTACTACGTAGGTACCTACCTAGTCTACCTACCTACTAATATCAACAGTTCCTGAATAAATCGATCGATCTGACAAAATAGAACTTGAAGTATCGTCATAATATACTATCGTTTTCTTTTACCACAGAAAACTCTAAAATATGTTATTTAAAGACGTTCCTTTTATTACAAATAGGCAACAATAAAACGAACTACCAACATAATAAAAAGAGGTATTTTTCGAGGTCAACAATTTCGGGAGAGCAAAAAATCGATCAGCAACACTATTTAACGGTTTACTTGAATTGAGAACACAAAAAAAACGTAATGCACGAAATTGCCCGAAGATTCTTCGCAACACCTTAAGCAGTTAATAAGCTTTTTAGTTGCATTATTGTGTTATTTATTCGATTAAGATTTATCTAAATAAATTATAGCATTTAGAAGTAACGGTGTTTGGTATTGGGTAAATGTAGGCTGTTCCTAATTTACGTAGTTGTAACTTTCTTTACCACAAGATTATTTTAGCCTAGTTTATTTGTATTCGTCATGGAGCGTCGGTGGCCCAGTGGTAACGGTATTCGATTCGCAAGCGAGAGGTATCTGGTTCGAATCCCACTGCCGCCATGTACCAAAGAATATTTTCTGAACTATGTATGTGAGGGAAAACATTGTGACGAAACCTGCACATTCAGGCGACTGAATGTATAACCATGATCCAATCTGGTCAGGTTCCCCTGGTAGCAGAGTCACGGGTGTCAGATGGCAGTTGCTCCACCGTAATTACCTGATCTGCCAAATCCTGGGTCATGGTCAAGCCGGACCCCGGGCTGTCGCGATATTGTCGCCACATCATCATTAAAACTATAAGTCTCTGTTGATACTCAGCGTATGGACTTTGTACTGCACATCATTATGATGATTATTTTTTTATTTGTATTCATCATCTATTTCGGTCGGTGATCTAGTTGTTAAGGGGTTCGACTCGTAAGCTTGGTGATGTCAATCCATCGCTTCTTGGGTCTCCCGCGAGACTTCCTTCCAGACACCGGCAGTTTTAGGCAACTATTTCCCACGGGGCTTACGCAGAACGTGAGATATTTCAATGCATAACATAGCATACTATTACAAGTAATAACTATGTCTAGAATGTGATAATAACCGTTCCACAATAATGTTGAACGTATAAGTAACTAGATCATTCGTATATCTGATATTGTCAAGGCCGCATTGAAATGAAGGCTTTAAGTGTTGGGTATCACGTTCTTAGCACGTTGTGTTTGTCATCGTCTAAATTGCGATGTACTAATTGCACCAAATAGATTTATTTTAGCGAATATGATTACGAAGAAACGAAGAATAAGATATTTTTATTTACTTTAGAAGTAGCACGGTTCTGACCCTGAACCAGTTCACAGTGGCTGGTTCAGGGTTAAGCAACGCTCGCGGAGTCCGGGAACTGGATGGGTGACCGTTTCGTACTTTGAGGTTGGTCGAATTTCAGTACCGCAACGAGCTCGCCACTCGTTCAACTTCAATTCGCCAGTTCTACGTTAACGGAAAATATTGTGCCGAAATTTCAGGCAACTGAATGTGTAACCATAATTCAATCTGATCGGGTTCCCTTGTTAACAGGGTCACGAAGGTCAGACGGCAGTCGCTCTATTGTAATTACCTGATATGTCAAATCCTTGATAAGGGAAACCTGGGGAAGGCGAATGATTATTATTGGGATTAGATTACTAGTGGACGGTGTACAAAGCAAATATTGATAGAAAACCGCAAATCGATGTAAAGGATAGCCGTTTGGTACACGGGTACTTTAGGTTAAAGCAATCATTTTGAGCGGTAGTTCTTAAAAATATTCCCATGTGGGAGCAGTAATGATGTCATAAATTCTTTGTATGGGATTTTATAACTTTTTTCGTCATCACTGCTCCCCCATGGGAATATTTTTAAGAACTACCGCTCAAAATAATTGTTTTAACCTGAACTACCTGTGTACCAAATGACTATCGTGTACATTGATATGCGGTTTTTTTATCGTAGCCTGACGACTATACTAAAATAATTACTAAATAGACGTAGGATATATTTTGTTGTCACTTTAATTCAATAGATATGCATTTTGGAAGCCTTAACCTATATTTTTATTATTATACACATGATACAGTACCTACGTTAAAAGAAGACAACATAATCTATGCTAACTAGCATTAGATAATCTATATTTTTAATATTACATCCATTATTTAGTACGCAAAAAAAGAAAACAAACAATGTTAGTTTACGCAAATATGTAGTTTATAATCCATAAAATATTAGACCATCAACAGAACTTGTTAATAGTTATGTACATTTTAATGTAACAAAAGATTAGCTGTTATTTATATTAACATTTTGGGGTTCCGTGTCTTTCTAGGCAAGAATTATTTCTAGATAGATTTATCCGACCGCAATCAGAATCAGAAAGGAAAGTTGCACATTAAGGCGACTGAATGTGTAACCATGATCCAATCTGGTCAGGTTCCCCTGGTAGCAGGGTCACGGAGGTCAGATGGCTGTCACTCCACTCTAATTGCCTGATTTGCCAAATCCTTGATCATTGTCAAGGCGGACACCGGGCCCTCGTGCGCGAGAGCACAACCAGCATCAGATGGACTGGTTTTTCAAAGAGAAAGTCGCGACTCTCTGGGGGATCGCAAAGCCTCTATAAGGGAAGGGCTATTTATAAAAATAACAATATTAGACTGTTCAATCAGTCTCAGGGTCCCTATGGGAAGACTGGTCAATATAGCTTCGCTAAAGGTATTCTTTAATAAAGGGTAAAGGTAGGTAAGGTAAAGTACGTTTCGTTATTAGACTCGCACACTGCAGTCAAAAGAGAAAGACGGTATGTGACTTTCGGATGCAGTTGCGTTTACGTTTAGCTAAAATATTTATTTTGGAAAGCAAACAGCAACAATAAGGTACGTAGGTACCTATAGACAATAAAAACGAAGTACAATGGATTATCAGTTAAAAATTTATAGACGAAGAAAAGACCAGCGAAAAGACAAGAAGACTTCTTCTTGTTCTATTAACCTTTGCACTGTAACATGGGTTCTTCAAAAGGCATGTTTACAGGTACCTCAAAAGCCGGCACCGCATCCTCTCACCTTAGATTGCAGATGTCGTGGAAAACGGTGGCCAATTTCCAGGTAGACCGTTCGTCCACGTCCTTGCCTAGGCAATAAAAAAGGAACCAGCGCTCTCTAGAACCCTTAGAACCCAAACCCCATATAGCCGGCACGCGCTTGGCCGTTCTCGGAACAGCATAGCACAGCGTCACCCTCCGTGACGGCGGCGCGTGATTACTATCAACGCTTAGAAAACGAAATTTTATTATTTATTAGATAGTCGAAGATTGATATTTGTTTCGTCTCTACTATTACGAGAAATTTGTTATCGGCTACGTGGGGAAAGTGTTTATAAATTGTGTGAATAAATATTTGTAATATGTATTACATATAATATTTGTAATATTTGTGATACCTAAATTAAAACATTTTAAATTTTTATTCTATACCCGGACCACGTTTGTTCTTAAGGTCAGATTTCCTCCAATGTTCTTTAATACGAGAGTTTGACACAGCGATTTCATTGTTATAAAATAATTTATTCTTTATAAAAAATTAACTATTTATTAGGTACCTATATCGGTACTGCGATACGTACGGATACTAAGCTAAACACTGACATAACTATGAAAAACCTAAACCTACTATCCAATCCCAAATCCCAGTCAGTTTAAACTAACAACTTCTAAAATCTGTTTCTATTTTGTTTCAGGTACTATAAAATACCCATTGATCACGCGCGCGCAGATAAAAAAACATGGCGGATGGCAACGGAACAGCTGAGTTAAAAATTATTTACGACTGTAACCGGTCAATATTTTTGCTAGATTTATTGTGTGAATTTAGATATTTTTAGTTGCAGCGACGGTATTCAATGTCATATTTGAAAGCTTGATGAAATTTTGTGATCCATCTTGTGTAAACACAGAACTAGATTCGAGAAAGTCGATTATTCTGTCAAATATATTTGTAGTCGGCGACCAGTTGGCTTGTCTACTCTTACCTTTTGTTGTATTGAGAGGTTCATATCAAAATCATATTTATTTCCATGAAATCCTTTCGCTATATTTAATAGGTAGGTACTTAGGTACCTAACTGTCTAAGTTATTTATTTCATTGTTAGATGTGGAAGGCACAGGACTGGCCTTTGTGGAGATCTCTGGGAAGTCCTATGCCCAACTGTGGACGTTTTCGGCTGATACGATGATGATGAGGTATCAAAGGTAACCGACAGGTTGCTGACAAGTAAGTTCTTGTCAGCTTCAATCAGTTGATGCACTATTTACGACGGTATCAATATTGGATTCTGTGACCGTCGCCGCCGGCTGTCGTTCCTACATCTTCACGTCACGTCACGGTCACGTCCACCTCAAAATTCTCAGAACCACAGAGCTGCGATATTGGGCTTCATCACCGAACGCTAATTGAAGTCTCTGGCAACTCTCTTGTTGATTTAGCCACAGCGGAAATCGTAAAAAAATTCTTTGAGCGAATCACGAGCTAAATTCATTATCATAGAGACACATTATTTTTTTAAAGGACGCCATATTGAAAAAACAAAAGACAGTCTCGCTGGCAAATTAAAAATTGACATGTTCCCGGAGCGTTCCATTTTCGAATTCCGTAATTGCTTTAATTTTTTTTAGCAGCGCGACGCAAAGAGGGTAATGTGTTGTTCAGCCCATGTGTGTTTGTATGTTTGTTCCTTTGTGGCATTCTAGAGACTAAACGCGTGGGCCGATTTTGATGGTTCTCACATCTATCGATTTGTCCCTCCACTAACAGTTTGTCAGCAGGATTAGTAAATATAACCGCTTAGCCAAGTGCCCGCGGGTTACCAGCGTTACCAGCTGGGTGGTTACCAGTCCGCCACGCCCTAGGCCCGCTTACTCAGCCGTGGTAACAGTTACTGTCGCTTAGGGCCAGCGCACACCAACGGCGAGGGAGTAGAAAATATTTGTAAGGAATACTGGGTTAATATTTTTTAATTGTACTTTGTCCGGCAGTTAGATATGTACAGTTATAATCAAAATAAACAAAATATACACTAATATATAATAAGATTAATTTAGATACGTATTTTACTAATTAGATTAATTTAAATTATAAGGTAAGTACATTTTAATTACTTACAAAAAAAAATGACAAAGAAAAAGCGTATGAAAGTTCAGGAAAGCTCGTGATTCGTGGAACAAAGAACTACATGGTTGACCCTTAGGACTGCTTTCAAGGTTTTATTTTAGAACGTCATTTCCAATCAAGATTCTGAATCTGTACATATTATTCGCTTATTAGTGTGTTAGCAAAAAGCGTGTGAGCAAATCAAAATGGAATGTATCGCTCATGTAATAAGGTCCATTTTTTATATCACGGCTTTTGAAAAACGGAACGACGCGTAACATATTAAAAGTAATACAAAAATTTAACCTATTCTGTGAGCAATACATTTCACTTTGATATGCTCTCACGCGAAATGGTTAGGTATCTACCTACAGTTTGAAATTGAAAACTTGGATATGTTTAGTAAAGTGATCATCTTGGCGTTAATGTCCCGGTTGTGCTCTCGCGCACGAGGGTCTGGGGTCCGCCATGACCATGATCCAGGATTTGGCAGGTCAGGTAATTACAGTGGAGCGAGCATATGACCTCCATGACTCTGCTACCAGGGGAACCTGACCAGATTGGATCATGGTTACACATCCAGTCGCCTGAATGTGCAGGTTTCATCACGATGTTTTCCCTCACCGTAAGAGCATCGGTTAGTATTCAACTAATGTACATAACTCAGAAAACAGTCATTGGTACATGGCCGGAGCGGGATTCGAACCCGGGACCTCTGGATAATCTAGCCGCTCGGCCACCGACACTCTTCGAATATGTTTAGTAAAGAAATGTAGCTATTCGGGGCCTTATTTTCCTCTGGGCTCACCTTCTAATGCCTGTCTTTTCTATCTCTTGCAACTTACCACTAGTGTGAAAGAGACAGGTAGCGCACGCGAGCGAGTGAGAGAGAGTTTCGAACCATTCGGTTTCGTACCGCTTGCATCCAATAGAGATCGGCCTCCCCCAGAGATCTCCACAAAGGCCGGTCCTGTGCCAGCTAGTACCTGCGATCTTTACCAGGTCGTGGGTCCACTGTGGGACTCCGGCTTCCGGTACGTGGTCACCACTCGAGAACTTGACTGCTCTTTTATATTCAAAACCTTTTCGGTACAAAATCAACCTTGCCGTGACTCTGGTGCGCGACGCCCGTTACAATGCACCAGCGATTTGCATTAACGAATTGCAGTTCGACTGCGCGTGACTTTGGTGGGGTTGCGTCACAAAAATGGTTTTGCTTGGTAAAAAAATCGGTGCTCAGTAAATTCTTTTTTCTTATTCGTTTTAGAGCTATATTATTTTTATTAATTTGTCTCTTTTTATATAAGACGGAGGGTAACCAGCTAGCGGATTCCCAAGGTCTCAAAGCTGTTAATTTACTAATGGATCGATTGAATTGTAATTGGATCGCTATCGCGGCCCAATGTCAGTTTGACACGTTTTTAGTATTCTGTCACTGTTACTAATGGCACGCAGACGTATACACAGACTGACTCGTGTACACGTGACCACCCAGATGAGGAGGCGGTCAAATGCCTGCCTAATCCAATTATAAAAAAAAATGTTGCGTCACATGGCGTCACGTGGCGTAAGTCCAGTGTGGCTCTAATGCAACGTCGTGTAACATCGCGTCACTCCAATATGGCGGCACCATAATCCACCGATCTGCCAAATTCTGGAACCCCGGGCTATCCCGCGTGAGAGCAGATGATTTTATTTAATAACATTACAACATTGGTGGCCGAGTGGTTAAGGTACACGACTCGTAAGCGAATTGTATCGAGTTCAAATCCCACTGCGGCCATGTATCAATGACTCTTTTATGAATTATGTACATTAGTTGAATGCCAACCGACGCTCTTACTGTGTGGGAAGACATCGTGATGAAACCTGCACATTCAGGCGACTGAATGTGTAACCATGATCCAATTTAGTCAGGTTCTCCTGAAAGCATGGTCGCTCCACTGTAATTACCTGATCGGCCAAATCCTGTATCACGGTTAAGGCGGACCCTGGGTTATCACGCGCAAGAGCACTTCACTAGAATCCACTTTTTTTTGCCTGACCTGCCAAATCTTGGAGCATTGTCAAGGCGAACGCCGGGACCTCATGTGCGAGAGCATAACCGGGACATTATCGCCAAGAAGATGATGAAAATAATGATTTTATTAAATAATACCACTCAGAATATATAAATATATACTTCTATCTAATACTAGTGAAACACAACTTGTCATGGTTACGTGACACCAAATTTAAATGACCTCGAATTTAATAATAATGAGATAGAAAACGTACGTACTCGTAACTTTTTTACCACTTTAGTCCATGCGTCCATTTTAAACACTTACAAGTGCGTGACTATATGTATGTAAATGATCATGTTGATGTCAGTTATCGTTCAGTTTTGGGTTACCAGGTAAAATATCTTTGCTTCTCTTTCTCGTATTTTATATTTTTAGCTCGTATTTTATATTTTTAACCTTATACAGTAGCTAGCTACTGTATAAGGTTTTTGGCTGCTAGTTTGTGCGCGCAAAATTCGGGTTCTATGTTCCGGACCCGTTACCGCGGGAACAACATTGACTTCCGGGTAAAACTTTAGCCTATGTTACTCGCTGATAATGTAGCTTTCTCTAGGTGAAAGAAAATTCTAGATCGGGTACTTGAGTGTTGAAATATCCATTACATATAAATATATAAATAAGTTCAAGAGGTATCCTTAGAGGTCTCCTTAGAGGCGGACAACGCATTGGTAGCGCCCCTGGTCGCAGACATCCATGAGCGGCAGTGACCATTTTCCATCTGGTGGCCCGCATGCCTGTTTGTACCGTATAACATAAAGAAAAGGTGGGCTCTCTTCGCGTTTGCCACTGCGTAGGATGAAAATGTATCGCTATAACTTCTAAAAAACGGTCGACTTCAAACCAAAGACGATCAAATAAATCGCCTTTAAAACTACATCAATGCCATCAGCTGACACATCCTTGGAACCACGCACCGTGTAAAACACAATGGGATACAAAAACTAGATGTTTACAATCGTTTATTTTATTGATAGCGCCGCCCCTATCGCTATATCGCTCCCATTGAACAATGGCAGTACGCCGCAAAATTAGTTCCGAATATCGCCACCTGAATGACTTATATTGCAAGCTGTTAACTATGGCGTAAGATGAGGAAGAATTTCGTAATGAAGGTCAAAATGTGTTCTGTTATTAACTAGTACATACAGAGATTTGCGCGGTAATTTTCGATGTTTAAGTGCAATTTGATTGTGGTCGTAAAAACTGATAAAAAAATGATCTTGGCGTTAATGTCCCGGTTGTTCCGGGCTCGAGGGCTGAGCTCCGCATTGACCATGATCCAGGATTTGGCAGATCAGGCAATTGCAGTGGAGCGAGAGCCATCTGCCCTCCGTGACCTTGTTACCAGGGAAACCTGACCAAATTGGATCATGGATCATTCGCTTGAATGTAAAAAGTATTTTATCGTACATTCTATTAGATCTCAAAGCTTATTAAAATATTTTACTATACACAGTACTTATAAAACAAAATCTCTTCTCAACGTATGTCCCTATGTATTTATGTACGCTTAGATCTTTTGAACGATCGGGGGCTTAAAACAATGACTTAATCCTTTTTTCCATTAGATACAATAATATCAGCCGCCGTGGGTTTTTTGGGTGGACATCTGTCACTTAAAAGTGCTAGGTGCCCCTAAAAACTTGGGGGATGATTAAACTAAATGTTAAAAGATAATAAAAAACATAAACGACGTCTCTCCCATTAATTAAGTTCGCAATAAAATTTCCGGACAAATATTGTATGGAGGTTACGACGCCATCTTTACTGTTGCGATACAATTTTGGCAAAGGAACTGAGGGACAGACAGCCCGACTGTGATGCGAACAGAATTCTAGGTGATTAGAACCACATGGCCAAGTGGGAGTTGGCATAATCTCCTAAGAATCCATACGTTTATGCAATTTTGGTCAGAAAGCTTAATTTACTATTTGCAAACAAACGCGTAGCGCCCATAGTCACCGCACAGTCGTCGCGCCGCACACGCGTGATCACCGCGTCATGTGCCTGCCAATAGGGTAGTCTGCCATCAAAATCCGTTGCGTCGTTAAGGAGTTAGAATAGCGCAAATAAATACAGATAGACAGACAGACGCGGCAGCTACTTTTTATACTAGATATAATAAATACGCTTGGACATATTCACACAGGGCCATGTAGCCACAAACTAGCAAAGCTTGTGCTATGGGTGCTAGATTACATATATACTACTTAAATACTTTTTTAGATACACACCTATTATACGTACTACACCCAGACCCGTAACAGAACAAAATTTCATCATTTCAATTTCTGCTCGGCCGGGAATCGAACTGCGTGGCCACCGGCATGTTAACCAGCTGAACCACTCATGTCGTCATATATAAGACGGTTTTTGGATTTTTCTAGAACTACTATAGTGCGATCATAGTATGCTAGCCCAGACCAAGGGAGCGTACCCTATACAGCCACGGGTTGGCTCGCATTCCGCGCGGCTGTACCGCGGCTGTATCCTTCGCGCGGCCGTCGACCCGCGACCGGTCCGGCGCATCCTCGCGGCAGTGCTGAGTTACGTATGCGGCGAAATGAGACTAGTTTTTCCTTGTCATGTACATCACAACGAACGCCGCTGAATGACGATCTGCGGGGCCATTGTCTAACTCTGTTGATAACTGAATTTGACATGAAATAGTTCTATACTACGTCATCTACGTTGGCCATTGGCAATAGCGTCTATCAAATTAGAGCAGTGTAAGGGTTTTTATGTCAAATTGAAGTTGTCCACTAAGATAGCCAATATCCCCTCTGAGTGGCTCAGTGGTCACGCAAGCGGTTCCGGGTTCGATTCCCGGCCGGGCAGAAATTGAAATGATGAATTTGAATTTCTGTTATGGGTCTGGGTGTTCTGTTCTATATATAATAAGTATACATTTAAAAAGTATTTAAATAGTACATCAGTAATCTAGCACCCATAGCACAAGCTTTGCGTAGTTCGGAGCTAGATGGCGCTGTGTGAATTAGTTCACGGTTATTTATTTATTTATTAAATCGGTTTTTGACTTCGTTTGTCCTATTTTTTTCTTTCTTTCCATTTTAACATTTTTTTTAATCGACTATCTAGCAAACGCCAATTATCGTTGGCGTGTGCCGGCGATCCATAGCATGGCGGTAACATGAAAGGGATAGAAGCAATCGATATAACGCAGTTTGGACGGATGCCGCTGCCATGCGTTTGCGGTCGTTAGGTCGGTGGGCACATACTATGTACTACAGCATAACAAGAGCCCCTATCTTCTAAAAAGAACACACACTACAGATATACATACATGCAGTCACATATTTCTTTCGTATTGATAAAGCTTTTGATAAAGGTTAATTATATATAGAGCGTCGGTTGCCGAGTGGTTAAGGTATCCGACTCGTAAGCGAGAGGTACCGGGTTCGAATCTCATTGCGACCATTTATTTATTTATTTACTTCACCATACATTTGTAGCATTACAGTATACTTAACACTAATGCACTACAAACGTGACAACAATTTTACAAGTAAAAATAGTAATAAAATATGGCACATTTCCATGTAAAATTTAAATAATTAGGAACGATCATTCATTCATTAACTCACAAAACCTCAGACACATACGTCGCACGTCTGTCCATCCACTAGCAAATACGTCACACTCAAGTGCTGATGTCTGAAGAGCGTTCAGCATGTCCATAGCACGAAGTAAAGGAGAATGCGCGAGCTACCATGTACCATTCTTTTCTGGGAATATACATTAGTTTAACGCTAACCGATGCTCTTACGGTGAAAAACGAAAACATCGTGTTGAAGCACATTCAGGCATCAGAATATGTAACCATGATCCAATTTGGTCAGGTTCCTTTGGCAACAGGGTCACGGAGGTCAGATGGCTGTCGCTGCACTGTAATTACCAGATCTGCTAAATTCAGGATCATGGTCAAGGCGTACCCCGGGCCCTTGTGCGCGTGAGCACAACCGGGACATTACCACTAAAATGATTATTTTTATAATGCCGGTTAATTATATATTAAGTCGTGGTCTTAAGTCCATGCCGAAAAGTTTCGTCCGTGATCCTAAATGCCTGCTTGAC
This sequence comes from Blastobasis lacticolella, assembly GCA_905147135.1. Classification (NCBI taxonomy): domain Eukaryota; kingdom Metazoa; phylum Arthropoda; class Insecta; order Lepidoptera; family Blastobasidae; genus Blastobasis; species Blastobasis lacticolella. The sequence goes on from LR990066.1 coordinate 499,979, forward strand.
AGCGGTTGACAAATATTATACATAGTATGAGTTACAAACTCTTTGAACCGTCGACAGCCGCTTTGGACTTTGTTGGGTGAGATAACAGCTGCCAACTGTCATGTCGACACAATTAGTACGAAATATCATTTTGGTGAGTGAGTATGACGACGGAATTTTATAAAATTACGCTGTGTCCAAATGCTCTTCATACCATTGTACTTGATAAGAGAACAAGCCCCCAGTACATATTTAATGTAGGCTGAGGGGTTCTACTGCAGCTGACTGTACTACTAGCTTTCGCCCGCGACTTCGTCCTCGTAAAATTGGGTACGTTCCGAGCCCGATCAAAACATAAAAAGAGAAAAACATAAACATTTTAAAACTTAAATACAAATTGACATTGGCTGTGCGAATTCCGTGCGTGCGAGTGGAGAATTCAGAGATAAATTATATAGAACATATTGCTGCCAAATTTCATCAAAATCCGTTCAGTACAACATCCAAACATATATCCATTCTTCCAAACTTGAAATATGAAATTTAAATTATTAATCTTTCGAAACCTCTACAAACGTCAAAATCCAATGAGGAGTTTTCCAGTAGGTATTGATAGATGGTTTCAAAAAGCATCAATAGATGGCGCTCCTACAATTTTGGTAATCTTTTTATAATCTGTATGATGGTGGCAGTGATTTCATGCAGCCAACTAATACTAAACTTAAAAATTAAATGTTTATTAATATAAACATAACTGTTAAAGGTTGAACGAAGTGTAAAAAGAAATATTTATAGAAGTAGGCACTATGTTCCATTATTATTACAACCTCTAAAATGGTTGAAAACGATTGACAAATACAATATTATCCAATACAACGTACCCAGTGTTTAAATACCCTTTGCTAAGAACCTTTTTCAAGCGATTATCATTTACCAAAATTGTCGGCCCGCCATCTAGTAAGTGGTTAAGAATGCTTTAGATACCTATTCTAAAACTCCTCATTCTGAACACTCAAGGATACGTACAACAGAGCTACTTGCGATGCTGTCCACTGTACGTCACACCCCCGTCTCACAACTACCCTTCAGGGGCAGGACTATTTATCAACACTGATTGCTTTTGACTTTCGACCTCACTGCCATTTCTCGTGGTTGATCTATTATGGACGGCAAACTGTCACTGCTAATTAGATGTGCCTATACTCGTGATAGCACGTAAGTTAGTAAATAAAAACTGTTTTTGTACACATTAAAAATAACAGATCGAACAATAATTACAATGAGGAGTTTTCCAGTAGGTATTGATAGTTGGTTTCAAAAAGCATCAATAGATGGCGCTCCTACAATTTTGGTAATCTTTTTTTAATCTGTATGATGGTGGCAGTGATTTCCATGCAACTAACTAATACGTAACTTAAAATTAAAATGTTTATTAATATAAACATTACTGTTAAAGGTTGAACGAAATGTAAAAAGAAATATTTATAGAAGTTGGCACTATGTTCTATTATTATTACAACCTCTGGTTGAAAACGATTGACAAATACAATATTATCCAATACAATGTACCCAGTGTTTATATCCTGTTTGCTAAGAACCTATTTCAAGCGATTATCAATTACCAAAATTGTCGGGGCGCCATCTGGTGAGTGGTTAGGTATGCTTTAGATACCTATTGGAAAACTGCTCATAGCCGTAAGTAGTGTCAGAGTAGGTTCGTATTACCTGATCTGCCAAATCCTGAATCATGGTCAAGGCGGATCAATATAATCGATGTACGGTTAGATCTTGAAACTACGCAACGGATTTTAATGCGGTTTTCAGCAATTGTTTTTGCTCACCGCAAGAGCATCGGTTAGTTTTCAACTAACGTACATAACTCCGAAAGAGTCATTGGTACACGGCGGCAGTGGGATTCGAACCCGGTACCTCTCACTGCGAGTATTTGTATTTTGTATTTATTTATTTAATTCAAAGTAAATTTTGTATCTTAACACTAAATGACACAAAACCCGGATGGGTTTGTCTGTGTCTACCTGGCTATTTATTGCAAAACACACTCGTTTACTACAAAATCGAATTTTTCCAAGTTTAACGGATACACACCCACATTATCAATATCCATTTTTCATTCCAATAAAATATTGTGTTACCTCGACACAATACCACATTACTAATGTAAACAAATCAAAACACAATTATAAGAGTACACTTGGGGGTAGCCGTGTGGTATCCGGCAGAGTAGAATAGCATGTGTGTCGTACAAGGCGACTAATGTTTTCGAGGCAAAAGATCAAGAGTCTCCGTAGTCTGGAAAATGGGCAGCAGCATTTTCCATTGTATTATTTAAACACTGCGATCTCCAACCCGCCTGCCAAGCGTGGAAATTATGGCAATAACCTCCCCTTTCGTGGGAGAGGCCCTAAGTCCTGCAGTGGACTGTTACGGGCTGTGATGATGATGATGACTTGGGGGTAACTTGTGCTCTGATCGGTGCCAAACAATTTCAGTCTATCTAGAGTCTAATACATGTTACCACTAGGTCACCGAAGCTGCCCGAAGGTTTATTTGTACGATACCGGGAACTCCCGTGCGAACCCTGGGCGGGCTTGAAGTAACCAAATGTTTACGTCATATTTTAATTTAAGACCAGCAGCAACAAGAGCAGACTAAAATAAAATCACAGCGTTGTGAAACATTTCTAATTTGAGACCTAACTTCCATACTTTTCCGTAAATGGCAGTTTGTTGCCCGATCTTTTACTTTTCCGTCGTTGAATTAAACCTTTTCATAACAGTCTTCACTTTAACCCAGACTCAAATATTTATATTCAATTTGAAAGAAAGAACGTAAGAATGAAAGATCATTTGTTACACATAGCACACCACGACGCAATAACAGTTACATATGGCAAAGGAAACATTACTAAATTAAAAATTAAAGTCGTCCACACCGTTGCCCCCCGGAATTGTGCCCAGAAAGCTAGCTGCGTTACCTTATTGAATAAATAGCAAAGCTATTGAACGAACCTACATACTTGAACGTTTGTGATCTAATATTAAATAGGGGGAAGACCGCGATCTGTGTTACAGGTTTGTTTAACAAACTTCAGACGTCAGATCTCTCATCTGTAATTACCTATACTAATCAAATGCTGTGCATTATTGTATCACATCTTGTAGTTATAACGATAAAGATATAGGTTTTAATGATTTTATTTATTTATGCTTATTTATTGGCCGTGTAGTGTCCGACAGAGTAGAAGAGCACCAACCCTTTACACGCGTAGGTGTCGTACAAGGCGACTAATGTTTTCGAAACAAAAGATCTAAGAGTCTCCGTAGACTATAAAGTGGGCAGCAGCGTTTTCCATTGTTATTTTTTAACACTGCGATCTCCAAACCACCTGCCAAGCGTGGTGATTATGGGAATAACTTCCCCTTTAGTGGAAGAGGCCTCAAATCCTGCAGTGGACTGTTATGAGCTGTGATGTTGCATATTTATACTTATTTTAAGAGTACTCGAATGCAAGTCCGTAATCATGGTTTGAATTACAAATGATCGATTATAATTATGTAAGCTTTCATAGACAGTTTCCGTGGTCAAGTTGTTATGTCTTGATCGAAAGTCGTACTGTCCATTGTTAAATAGATCTGAACTTTCTATCTCAGGTTAAGTAGTCATGATTGAAACGGCGTGATACCACTCTTCTATTTATCATGACCATCGTCATCTTGGCGTTAATGTACCGGTTGTGCTCTCGCGCACGCGGGCCCGGGGTCCATCTTGGTAAGTAAATAGGGAAGACGTAAGGATCACGTCGGGGTCACCACTTTGGCGGTGCAGGGATAATGGTAGCCGCCAATGTTGGCAAGCGAAGATGGGAAGAAGGTAGGAAAGGGTAATTACCCACCTGGCCGGGTGTTGTGACCAGGGGACCAACGGCCCGACAGTTGATCGTCGGAAGTTGTAATATGCCGTGGAAGTTGGCACATTTCTCTAGCGCGATGTAGGATTGTTAGCACCATCTATGTGCGGATGCTTGCCAACCTTGTGTTCGTATACTCGTAATGTGAGTAGCGTTGAGTCTTCCCTATTGGAGCAGTAGAGCGATAGATGTCGCCACAGATTCAAGGTTTGGCAGATCAGGTAATTACAGTAAACCGACTGCCATCTGACCACTGTGACCTTAACAGGGGAACCTGACCAGATTGGATCATGGTCACACAGTCGGCTGAGTGCAGGTTTCATCTCGATGTTTTCTAGGTATCTTCTAGGCAAGCATACTATATCTTCGACCCGATCGTCGCTTTTTGAGGTAAAATGCAAGATTATTAATTATATTTAAAACAAGTAATTTTCTTTTCCCTTACTGCAAGAGCATCGGTTAGTATTCAACTAATGTACAATACCCACATACCTAACTCAGAAAAGAGTTATTGGTACCTACATAGTGGCACTGGGTTTCGAAACCGGTACCTCAGGGTACGAGTCCCCTTTAACCATTAGGTTACCGATACTCTCTTTGATATTAAGAATATAATAATATGCCGTCATGGGGTGCCAACAGGCACCCGATACTGACCAGAGGAACTCTGCCTGAGTCACTGTTCCGATAAGTATAACCTTGGGGTCTCCAAGTCAAGAGTGAATAGGTATCTTCTAGCACGCATGCTACATCTTCGACCTCGTCGTCGCTTGTCATCAGGTGAGTTGAGAGCAAATTCAAGCCCATTGTTAATAAAAAAAGTCTCATGGTCGCGGAAGACCTTGCTCAAACTCCCTTCGCCAGCGCAAGATTTGCGAATATATTTGATTATTCTAAGCAATTGTTTGCACGAAACACAGCCAGGTGCGCAGTGGACGCATGTAATCGCGTATAATTTCACCATAGTGACCAATTTCCATTGCGCGTATGGTTCAGCGAGGTTCAACAACCTTTTTACATACAACACAATACTCGCCGCAACAAAACGTAAGGTCACGGCTGTATGAGCGTCATTGACATTGCCCAGACGCGCGGAGAGAAAAAAATATGGAATTAAATATGTACAGTCAAAGGCTGCACGCGCTGTGCTGCCCATTATAGTGTAATGTTTAGAAATGTAGGCACAATAGTAGTCGTTCTATTATTTAGTTAGATCAGTTATAATATGACTAGCTTTTGCTCGCGCCTTCGTATGCGAAAAATTCGGTTCTAACGTTTCAGACGTGTTCCCGCGGGAAACACATTGTATTTCGGGATAAATTGTAACCTACATGCTGTTCTGGGCTATAGGCTATATTGCTGCCAAACTTCATCGAAATATAGCCAGTAGTTTTTGCATGAGGGAATAACAAACTTTCTTACAATTTTTCGCCTTTAAATATATATATATATATATTTAATATATATATATATATATATATATATATATATATATATATATATATATATATATATATATATATATATATATATATATATATATATATATATATATATATATATATATATATATATATATATATATATATATATAGATGGAAAGTGGTCACCACTGCCTATAGACATTAACAACACCAAGAGTATCGCTAATGCGTTGCCCACCTCTATAACACGTTGCTCTGGCAGCAAAAAGCAAATGCCACTCCACTGCCAAAGCCACGGTTCCCCAAATCCCCACCCCATGGAGCACTGGAAACCTTACTCTCCGGCAGAAACACAATACTATTTAAAAGAGTATTATTTAGCTGCGATATTCTGTAAGGTGGAGGTACTTCCCCAGTCGGGCGGCTCCAATTCGAACGAGATACCCCGCTATGCCCTACCTCTCTTAAAATATAACTAGTACAATGTGAAGGGGAATACAACAACCACCGATTTCGTCATCTAGACCCTAACGAAGTACCTAAACGTGAAGCCCACACTATACGTAATGAAAAAAACACACACATTACTTTGATATACACTGACACGTGTAATAAGGTGTGAATCGCGTGTAATGCAATTTCGTATGAGAAATATTATCTTGGCGGCGAAAAGGAAAATGTCGGAAAATCCGCATTAGGTACAACGTTGGTATAAGGTCACATGTCGTCTTTGGCTTATGCGGCAGTTTTTGTGTCGCTCTTTAAAGGACGTCTTATTATGTTCTTTTTTATGGGCTCAATGCCATGTTTAACCAATTTTTTTTCGGTGATTACCGAAAAAATAACTCTCTGCCGTATGGAATACGCGATAGTAAATCTATCGGTATTTTTAAGAAACGTGTGAAAGAGCACTATCTCTCACTTAGTTCTTGAAAATGCGGGGTACAATGCCTATAGATAATTTGTAGGTATCTATGTATTTTATGTATTGGTATATGTAGTTTATTATATTAGGTTATTATGTGTATGTATATTTAGTTAGATATTGTGCATGTCTAATCTGCGACTACTTATCACATATCTCTTTGATAGGCCTGCTGGAAGAGATTTCTTCTAAGAAATGAGTAGCGCCTGTTGTGTCATCTATAACTCTATATTTTTCATAAAAGTTTCATGTGTACAATAAACTGTAAAATAAATAAATAAAATCGTAAATAACAAATATGTAACTAAGTATCTATCCAAAATGAGAAAGAAACAAATATAAAACTACCATTTCGGTAACTAAATAGAAATGTTACACAAAAAATACATATTAAAAAACTGATTCTGTTGCGCTGCCAAGCGGTAGCTGTTCTTGACTTTCATATTAACTTAGGTAGTATTTTTTATACTACGCAGTGACAAATGATAAGACAGCCCAGATGATGGTAAGCGGTAACTGTCGCCCGTAACATCTACGATTCACGCAACCTAAACAGGTTGCAGGCGTTAAAAATGCAGAACCGTAAGGGCGTTGTCACTGTGAGGACTAATAGATGCCCCATGCCTGTAATGAGGAGTTTTCCAGTAGGTATTGTCAATTGGTTTCAAAAAGCATCAATAGATGGCGCTCCTACAATTTTGGTAATTTTTTACCAAAAGGTTCATCGAAATGTATTTTAATACATACTTTTCATATTATCTGTGATTTGTATTGCGTCTATTCTTTATCCTAGTGTCCATCAAACGAATTGACTCAGTCAAATTGATGTTTGTTTTGTTTGTAATATTTTATAACAACCTGTAAAATGGTTAAAAACTATTAATAAATACAATTTTATCCAATACAACTTACCCAGTGTTTATATCCTCTTTGCTAAGAACCTATTTCAAGCGATTATCAATTACCAAAATTGTCGGGGCGCCATCTAGTAAGTGGTTAGGAATGCTTTAGATACCTATTGGAAAACTGCTCATTGCGCTGGCTACATCCTTCAAATCGTAACACAGTAATGCAAGCATTGTTTTTGGCGACAAAAAAAGACCGATTTTGATGCGGTTCTTTTCTATTTGCAAGCCAGTTTAAGTGAGATGGATCTTAGCTTTGTTTCATTAAAATCGGTTTAGTAGTATAGAATATATTTGAGAATGTGTAAACTTGGTCAGGGGTTATCCCACCTTTTCTCTCGGTCAGATAGTGTATTTTTTTTATGTTATACGGCAGACAAACAGGCAAGCGGGCCACCTGATGGAAAGTGGTCATCGCCGCCTATGGACATCAGCAACACCAGGGGAGTCACTTATGCGTTGCCCGCCTCTGAAGAGACCTCTAATATACCTCTTGGTATATGAATAATACAATAAAAACCACGTCCGAACCTCAGACCAAATAAGAAATAAAGACAGAATCCTGCGAACAATATACTGACGCACGCAAAACTACGCCACGCTGTGTGTACATACACGGTCACATGCACACATTGACAAGCTATTAGTTGACATTAATAACTAAACTACGCCATGGCAGCATGTTTACGAAACTGGCCTCATATCACTGTTGTAGCGCACCATATTTATTTCTTATTTGATCTGAGGCTCTATTTTTGAATCGTTCGCTTCGATACGAACGGCTTTAAACTTTAATTTTCGGTTTGAAAAATTCAATATTCAATATTATATTTTTTAATCAATTTGGAAATACCAAAAGAGTTCGGTCCAATAATAAGGAAAATCAGCACTATGCATCAAAATATGGAAATATTCATGTCGAAAATCAAAATTGTAAACCGTTCGAATCGAGGGTAGCTATTCAAAAAAGCCCAGAGGTCCGAACCTATCGGCCTACCCACTGGAACGAGATATTACTTACCTATTCTCGGAGGATACTGACGTGTGCGAACTTAAAATCAGTCCACGTCATGAAGTTCGAGCGGCCAGTAGCCATCATTATTCTACCCTCGCTTAGACGAGGGGACGTGGGGTAGGTTTGTTATGTAGGGTAGGTATGAGGGTAGCACACACGGGATTTAGTCACGCAAGTATACGATATGTCCTTGGAGATAAAAGTAAGCTACGTCCTAATGTTAGTATGTATGTAATGTAGGTTAGGTATGAGTGTAACACACACAGGATTCAGTCATGCAAGTATACGATATATCCTTTGGAGATTAATGTGAGCTATGTCGTTCTCTAGGTTACTTATTACTTCTCTATTTCCTTGTTAACTTTACTAAAATCTGTTAAGCGCTTACTTCGCATTTGTAATAGTTGGTTCGATATTTGGAACACAACATTGTATATTGTGTGTGTATATGGTTTCACATGGGTTTCATGATGTAAGTACATTAAAACTGTAAGATCTTTTGTTACCTCATGAATGCAATAAATACATTGATTGATTGATTGATATTGTGTGATTATTTTAAGACTTTAAGAGAGAAATAAATAAAACTAGAATCTAAATCTATTCCTTTGTAAGTATTACTTGTTATAAAATGAATATCCTGAGGTCAAAGACGAGTTCTTTAGGCCTAAGCAGGCCTCGACCCTATGTCATAGTCCACAAAGGAATCTGCAAACTAAGATACATTTTCATGCTCTTGTACTGTATCTACATATATTATTGTTTAAAAACGAAATGCGACGAAAGCAATCTATATGCTCCTTCGAGCGGGATCACGTGCGGGCCCTAATGAAATTGACAGCAGCCGGACGGAATTAAACCGCGGGTAGTCCGACATTTACTATGCACGCGGGTAGCGGTCGCTTTTTAATTTCGCAGGTCGATTGGCAAAGGGGTCAATGTACGTAGCCAGGCGGTTTTAAGGTTCCATTTGTAAAAGCTGCCCTGGAATATGATAAGGACTGTTAAAAGTGTCAAGGGGGAGCTACTTGAGCTGTTACTGTTGTTGCCAGTGTATGAAATTAGTTCTAGAAAACTCCACAATTAAAATATATTTATTTCATAAACGAATGTTACAATATCTGATGCGAATGGGATCTCCTAGTAGACATTGATGATTATCTGTGTCAGGAGAGCACCATATCTCTTTAATCGTAATTTAGATGGGTTTACTCAAAAACAATAATAACTTACTTAATTTAGATATATTGTGTATATCATAATGTTTTAAACTATCGCGGCTATTATTACACATTTTAAGGGTATGTAGGAGTCGTCCCGTGACCATAATGCATGCAACTGTGTCGAAATATCGGGCTACTCGTCAACAAAGGAAGGAAACCCGGAACATACCCTTAAAATATTGTGTATATGTTTTTGTGTATGTGCAAGCAATATAAGTTTTAACAATATGGCGGCACCTTTACATTCCCGGTCAGGGTTTACAAAAGTTCGAGGGCGGAACCCTTCTAACTAAATCGACGTGGTAGTATAAATCGACGCACATTGCTGTGTAAAGTGAATAATAAAAAAGGAAAAGTGAAGTTTCACAGCAATGACGACCTCAGTGGTCCAGTTGGTTAACATGCCGCCCCGCAGAGGACCCGGATTCGATTCTAGGCCGAGCAGAAATTGAAATAATTAAATTTAGTTTCTGTTACGGGTCTGGGTATGATAAATATGTATTTAAAAATAAAAGTACATCAGTAGTTTAGCAGATATCTAGCACACAGAACACACCATACCTTACACTCATAACCTTTTGTATCTTACTTATAAACCAATATCTTGAATCATAGCGCAGCGAGGGGGGGTTTAGGGGGTTCAAACCCCCCACGAAATCATATCACATCGCCTGCGCCGCGTGATCAATCCGGATTTTTACAACCAAATTACCAATAATTCTGAGTTCGCTGCGCTCGCTAATTTATTGGTTTTCATTAATACGTTTGCTCCAGCACTTTTTAGCCAAAATTCGAAAAATTGAAGCTCGATACGCTCGCTCATTTATTTATTCACATTAATCGTGCTTCATTCGGATGTAAAGAGTCAATATGTAGGTATACCAAAAAGTCCGAGCCGAGCTCGCTGCAATTGAGCCATAATTGAAAAAATTTTGAGCTCGCTACGCTTGTTCATTTTTTTATATACACATTACCGCGCCGTATATAAGATACCATACATTTTCGAGGTCGGCGCGCTGGCTCTTTTTATAAATATTCATACCGTGGTTTATGTTATATTTATCATGTTCACCCCGAGCCTTTTGAGACAAAATCCTAACATTTTTAAATTTAACTTTTATTACAATTATCCCATCTTTTAATAGGGGGGAAGGGGGGGGGGTACGAATAATCAAATAATGTCTTGATCTTGAACCCCCCCCAAAACCAAAACCTGGCTACGCCCGCATCTTGAATCAATCTAGTGTTGAAAACCGCATTAAAATCCAAACGTACATAGGGACAGACGGCAGTAAGCGACTTTGTTTTATAATATCTATAGATATAACATAGCAACCGTATAAACTCCCGCCAAAATCCAATTCCAACATACCAACCTAATGAACAGCAAAAGGCGTAACTCGTAATTTGTCGTACAAATGAACGCATACCTCATTCAATCCGTAACAATCAGCAGATACTATCTCACCTCTTAATTAAAAGAAGTAACCTTAGGCTCCCTCACCCTACAGCTGTAAATTAAAGGCGGGAATCTGCTGACGCTGTAAGGAGTTCGCTGTTAAGATTACATACAGCCAGTACCTATTGTAAGTGAGAGGTGATGGCTGTATGGCTGTGGGTTCCTCTGCTTTGTCGGTAGGTAGCACATCCTTCATGTACATGTAAAAAAGTTTGTATCACAATAAAAGGATATTGAAGAAAGTTTTTACATTGTTGTAAACCATTTGTAAACACAATAAATATAGGTAGCTAACGTATGTTACCCCGTGATAATGTAGTTTTCTATTATGATGAAAGGATTTTCAATATCGGTTAAGTAGTTTTTGAGTTTGTCCATTACATACAATCAACCAATCAAATATTTTCTCTTTTAATTATTAGTAAGATGGACGTGCGTTATTATTACAGCCAGGAAACTATTTTATGTTTCCTTCACGTTTCATCAGCATGTTATTCACGACCATAAACACAAAGGTCAAGTATTTAGACAGGAGCCATAAACTTTAAATTTCCCTCGAGATCTTCACATTTTTTTCGGGAAAGAGATCCTATATCTCTAGGGACTAGTATTCTACCTGGCACGTCGGACACTTTTTCTTACTGCAGAAATACCTCTTGACTGAGACCTTAGCTGGAGAACAAATATGTGTTTCGTGATGGTTGATATTTATTTAATTTTTTTTATAATTTACTTCTATTGAGTAAGAATCTGTTATTGGCTTTCTGTTATTTACGAATAGCTATCTGATGTAAAAGTTTTAAGAGATTCTATGCCAAAAAAGTTAATAATGAATCTACCTACAGAAAGAAGCTCGTCGCTGTCTATTTTGTCTACAATTAAGTTATGTCATGTTCCCGTAGGTTTCATTATTGATATTGAATCTAGTCAAGATCACTCCGCCGTTACGACTAATCTATCTTTACTGACACAGTATATTAGATCCTTATGAATGTATATATAAATTAGGTTCCATCATTTGCGCCAAACAAAACGTCAATTTCATAGATAAACACTCTGTGGTAAACCACAGTTAAGTTCTAACTATACCTCCCTCATACCTAAACATCAAATTATTTTTTATCCCTTACGGCAAACGCAAAGTGTCCTAGCCCATACAGCCAACCTACACTAACCTAAAACACAACACCAAGCTCTAGAAAACAGGCTTAAAACTGTTTTCTCCATACTCTACTCACCTAGAGCCTATATAGAGCTAGGTCTCTACATTCTACAGTGAACTGGGAGAGAAAGGCCAACACAAACCGGTTTTCGAGCCCTTGAGAGCTTTGCTTTTATTATGACGCGTACTCTCTGCCATTGACTCATGATATATACGTCTAAGTGTACAAATATGTACGGTAGAGGACGGTTGGCCGTGTGGTGTCCGGCAGAGTAGAATAGCACCAACCCCTTACACTCGCGGGTGTCGGACATGGCGACTAATGTTTTCGAGACAAAATATCAAGAGTCTCCGTAGTCTGGAAAATGGGCAGCAGCATTGTTATATTTGAACACTGCGATCTCCAACCCGCCTGCCAAGCGTGGAGATTATGACAATAACCTCCCCTTTCGTGGGAGAGGCCCTAAGTCCTGCGGTGGACTGTTACGGACTGTAAGGATGAGGACGGTAAATAATGCACATGGAATAGGAGCGTCGGCGGCCTAGTGGTAAAGGTATTCGACTCGGAAGCTAGAGGTACCGGTTTCGAATCTCACTGCGGCTAGATACCAACTCTTTTCTGAGTTATGTACATTAGTTGAACACTAACCGATGCTCTTACGATGAGGAAAAACATCGTGATGAAACCTGCACATTCAGGCGCCTGCATGTATCACCATGACCCAATCTGGTCAGGTTCCCCTAGTAGCTTGGTCACGGAGGTCAGAATGGCAGTTGCTTCACTGAATCATGGTCAAGGCGGTCCCCGGGCCCTCGTACGCGAGAACACAACCGGGATATTACCGCTAAGATGATGATGATGATGGATAGTTCAGATTCGTTAAGCGCCGTCTCTTTCGCACGCGTGTGCTAAATACGACGCCAAAACTAGCTGATAATATATAATCTATAATTACAATCTGGTCGCCTTCGAGGCTAGAGCCAATAAGCTGTTTCTAGACAGACATGTTTCATCTTCGGCCGCATCGTTACTTTCCCACCAGGTGAAATAGGGCGGTCAAATAAAATAAATAAATGTCCTTGGACAATTCACACAGCGCCATCCAGCCCCAAAGTAAGCAAAGCTTGTGTTATGGGTGCCAGACAACTGATAAACTACTTATATACTTTAAAATATTATATAACACCCAGACCTGAAACAAAAATTAAAAATCTACATTTCAATTTCTGCTCGGCCGCTCTCTGGGGCTTGAACTCGGTACCTCTGGCTACAAGGCCGACCCGCTACCCATTAAACCGCCAACGCTCTCGACGGAAATGTAGTAATTTAATAAATTACTAAACTGCACGCGAACAACTGAAAACTATGCAATAATTAAACTAAAAACAATTTCCAATTCTCAACTTGAAACACTATAAATTTTCCGGAACATTCTATCTAGAGACAAGGAGATAGTGTCATGGCGGCGCGTCCGGCGGATGTTGTTGTTTTTTTAACAGGAAAAGGGAAGTGGTTGCGGGGTGCCTAGAGTTCACTTTTTTATAGTTCTTTCAAGGGTTGGGAGTTGAGTGGTGACGGCGTGGTTGCTATTACTTTAGAAATAGGATATGACAATGCTTCTGTCCAAGTGTTTGTCATCGGCATAATGGTATATGGGTCCGACTCGTACCCCGAGTTACCGGGTTTGAACCCCAGTGCCGCCATGTACTTGTCTAATGACTATTTTCTGAGTTAAGCTCTGTGACTGCGACCATGATCCTACGACGGACATCACCCGACCAATAGTAGACCTCAAAGCCGTCCACACTCATACTACCGTTGACAATTTATTGACGCCTTATGGACATTAGTTAAACACTAACCGATGCTCTTGGTGAGGGAAAACATCGTGATGAAACGTGCTGTCGACTAAATATGTAACCATGATCCAATCTGGTCAGGGTCCACTATTAACAGGAGATCAGATAGAAGCTCCACTGTAATTACCTAATCTGAAGTTTGATTCCTAGGTAATCTAGTCGCGTCATTTTTTTTTCTTTTTTTTGGCACACACACAAAAATGACTGTAATTTTTCAAAGGTAGTTACAATAAAATTTGGTTACAATTTATCGACCTATAGTGCCGAATATCAATTATTAACAAAATAAATTTAACTTATTTGTGCCTTGTAAGTAAACCAGACATGTTAAAAGAGCAAATTAACTTAACTAAAGTACTTGGGTGTGCCAGAGAGTTCTAGCTGTACAACATCATAACAAGTGGTAGAGAATGTACTTGTTACATATTCGTAAAACAGAAACATATATTCGCTTTCAATGGGCGAGTAAAATATTGAAAAGTGTGTTACACAACTTTTCTCTAAAAATATAACTAGTAATTTTGATAACTACTATCGATATTTTTATGGACTTAATTACATAGGCAATAAATGTGCTATTTCACACCTAAACTATAATGAACTTCATGGTTATTTTTGTTTGTTTCAGGTACTTACTTCATTTCTTCAATATGACAAGTGAAGATCTTTAGCCACCATTTTGTGACCTAGAAGTTCGCTTCCAACCCGGCGCAGGTTTGAATGCTTATCATCACAGCCCATAACAGTCCATTGCTGGACTTAGGGCCTCCCCCACGAAAGGGGAGGTTATTGCCATAATCTCCACGCTAGGCAGGCGGGTTGGAGATCGCAGTGTTATAAATATAACAGTGGAAAACGCTGCTGCCGATTTTCCAGCCTACTGAGACTCTAGATAACTTGCCTCGAAAATATTAGTCGCCTCGTATGAAACCCACGAGTGTAAGGGGTTGGTGCTATTCCACTCTACCGGACACCATACGGCTTGAATACTTATATCAAGAAGCATTTCTTTGTTTGATGGCTGGTTTCTTCCGCTGGGACCCTGAGACTCATTGAGCAGTCTTGGGAGCCGATGGGCACCCCGTGACGATAAATTTTATATACTAGCTTTTACCGGCTACTTCGTACGCGTATAAAATTCGGTTATATCGATCCAAGGGTTTTATTTTTGAACCGCTCGCATCCACGAGAGCGCACGCATGCTAACTATCTGTTTTACACTCGTGGTGGGTTCAAAAATAAAGCCTCTGACCCACATTTAATTTCGGGATAAAAAATTATAGCTGGATAATATTATTGCTGCCAAATTACATCAAAATCCGTTCTTTAATTTTTACGCGCGTTATATGTTTGTGGTGTGTTATTGTACATACATACATACATAAAGCCCACGCCTGTGTCCCACAGGTGGGGTAGGCAGAGACTATGGACCGCCACTTTGCTCTGTCCTGACACAACTCCCTAGAATCGCATATATCCACAACTCTTTTCATACATCTCCTTTTATTCTCATCATTTCGGACCCTAGCTTTTTTGAGAACACTACTGATCTGATCAGTAAATGTTATTGTGTGTAAATAAAAACGTATACTATTTATTTTATTCTGTTCTAGTAGTCTATTATAATAAAAACCATAGCCTATTTGCTCTAATGGAACTCAGAACGAATCACAAAAATCCATACACCAAACACAAGGTTAAGTGACGTAAAATCTTTTACAACCGACAAAAAAAAGTTAAACAAAAAAAAAAGAAAAACATAAGTCGTACTAATTCTCCTATAATACTGACATTAATCATGGCAGACGACAGACTGATGCCGTCCTTGTTTAACATATTGGGACAGTCGTTGTGATGAATGAGATAGATATATTAGGGAAACTCGAGAGTCTTATTCTGGAGTATAGGATTTTTTACTAATAGAACTGCGGCCCTAGCCAAGAGGCTTCGTTAATCTACAATCGTTATTCTACAATAGTTTGTGGTAGAAAAAATGTATGGGATTTGACATAAGCTAACGTTATCTGACATAAGCTGTTTGTGGTGGAAATTCATGGTCCATAGACAATTCACGTACTTTCGGTGTACAAAGGAGGCGGATTGGCGGATGATCCTACACAATCAGAGTCAATGTAGATGTTAGTAGAAATAGTCGAACTTCGACCTGTCAATTTTCTACCATACACGCATCACGCAAGCGGAGCTGTCAAAGATGGCTAGACTAGCTGTTATTTTGTACCGGCGTAAATGTATGAAAAGATGTATGAATGTGGAAGAGGCTAGAGAGGTGTGTCAGGATCGTAGCTTGTGGCACTCAATAGTCTCTGCCTATCCTGGGATACGGGCAAGAGTTATTTTTTCTATGGATATGTGCGTGAGTGTGTATGTATGTAGGTATGATAATATACTTACCGCCTTACTTTTTCTTTACCCTTTATCTCCTGGTTGACTGGTAGATAAGGCTATTTTAGCTTGAAGTCCGCCTTTGTACTATTTTGTGCATGAAGATTTAATAAATAAATAAATAACCATTCTTGGGTACGCAGATGATAGCACTGTTGTAGAGAGGCACCTATCGAGCGCGCGAGCTAGTGGGGCTCAGGTCCGGGCCAGTAGAGAGGCACTACTCAAGCGCATCAATGATACCCTGAAGGCTGTGGCAGACTGGGGTGAAGCCAACCTGGTCAGGTTTAATCCTTCTAAGACCCAGGCATGTCTCTTCTCATCAAAACGTAGCCCTTTCCACCTAACACCGTCTTTCCGAGGTGAGTCGTTGCCTTTGGCCGACAAGCTGGAGCTGCTTGGTGTTACCCTATCATCAGACCAAAACTTTGGACCACATGTTGAGTCAAGAGCCCAATTGGCTTCGAACGAGCTTGGAGTCCTCGCCAGGGTAAGGAAGTACTTCACACCTGGACAGCTTTTAAATGTATACCAAACACAAGTCCGGTCATGTATGGAGTACTGTGGTCACCTTTGGGATGGGTCCGCCAAGTATCAGCTAGAAGCTCTTGACTCTATCGACAGACGTGCCAAAAGAGTGATTGGTGATGATTCGCTTGTCGAGTCTCGCCTTCTGGGTCTGGGACACCGTCGTAGAGTAGCCGGCTTGTCGGTCTTTTATCGAATTCACTTCGGTGAGTGCTCCCAGGAGCTCCACAACCTTGTTCCATCATGCCCTTTTTATCATCGAACAACGAGGGGGACAGGGCAGAAATTGAAATGATGAATTTTAATTTCTGTTATGGGTCTGGGTGTTCTATGTATAAGTATGTATTCAAAAGTATTTAAGTAGTATATCAGTTCTCTAGCACCCATAGTACAAGCTTTGCTTAGTTTGGGGCTAGAAGGCGCTGTGTGAATTTGTCCACGAATATTATATTATAATTTATATCAGTTTATCTGATACCCATAGTAAAACAAATGCTATACATAGTATGGGGTTAGACGGTACTGTCTAAATTAATAAAGTACTCAAATAAAAAGAATAAAAATACCACAATCAATTTAGGGAGAAAATTTACAAATTATGATACTTGCCCTGCTTGCAACAAATGAAGTATCAGCGTATATGCGTTTAAGAATTTGGTGCAAGCCATCCTAAACCTAATTTATAACTATTACAACAATTACTTAACAAAATAAATCATCATCTCAAGAATAACACCGCGCATCATTACGTCGGCATACCCCACAAGCGCTGTCTCACCCGCACCTCAAAGTCAGCCATAAGAGTGAGCGAGACGGTAACGTTTCTAGACACATGCGCCTGCGTCTAATATTAGCGAACGATCCAAAGATCAATGATCTATAAAATGATAGTATAAATCTTAAGGACGTCGGATCTGCGGATGTTACGGTTCGATTCATATTTTTGATCTATTTCTAGAAGGACTATGGCTTCTGAGTATCTACAGCCATCAGTTTCTATACACTCATCAGGTTCGTTTGACGTATCTACTTCTGTAATTCCACTAATATCCTATTATAGGTCAACTAGCTTTACTCGCGACTTCGGTCGCGTACGTAATGTACTTTTTACTTTATTTGCTTGCTGTTATGTTTAGGCACATGTATTACCAGCTGGATGCGGAATGCATGATACCCGCCTTTGTGGAGATCTCTGGGGGAGGCCTATGGTCTTCTGGCTGATATGATGATGATGATGATGACATGTATTAGACTGTGAGGGCGCCGTAGGTTATCCTACATCATCAAGTACGAGAAGAAATCCACTTTGTAGTAGACGTTTAGGAGAACTAAACGTTGGTCGGCTTGTGCACAACCAGGGCAAAAAACAATTTTTTTTGTTACTTAAACGGCGACTTTTCGTAGCGATAATACTTACATATCCTCTTGTTTGGGTTTTATAAGTAAGAAAATCGGGGTACCTCACATCCGTTTGGCAGTTTCGTTAGTTTTCAGCCATATTAAAGTCACTTTTCTCTTTTTTGATAATAATGTGGCTGAAAATTTAACTATATAGGGTGTACCATATAGAGTGAGGTGACAGGCGGCGCTATTAATTAAAGACTACAGATTAATTGACCGCCATTTCTTTTTTACAAGGATTTGTTTATACAGTTCTGGACTCAAGTTATTTTGAGCCATGACTGATCATGCCACGATCATGCAAAGAACGAGCCGTTGCTGGCTAGATGATGCCCAGACGCATATTCATTATTTGATACTTGTTTCACCCCTACCTGGATAAGCTCGTTAATTGATCCCTTTGTATCCCATCCCCTAGTTTTCTTAATCCTTTTTTTTATTTTGATTTTGATTTTAATTAATATTGTGAAGGTTAGGATACATTATGATTATGACGTTTGAACCATGGTACCATGTATCCTATACAAATAAAGATACCTATATTGGAATTGAAATTGAAATAAAATTCGATTATAACGCTCCGTACCCGTTCCCACGGAAGCCATATTGAATTTCGGGGTACAATTTAGCCTACGTGCTATTCTGAGTTATGTTAAAAGCTACATCACTGTCGTTCATCAAAGTCATTCAATCGATCCATCCATCTTTACAAAGTTTCTCGTTTATTAAAAAAAAAGCAATTGTTGAACAATTTACACTGCGCCATCTAGCCCAAAAATAAGCAAAGCTTGTGTTATGGGTGCCAGAAAACTGATACTACATAAATACTTTTAAATACATACTTATACACACTACACCCATACTAGTAACAGAAATTTAAATTATGATTTCAATTACTGCCCGGCCGGAAATAGAACCCGGGAGCTCTGCGTGGCATACTGTTAACTACTGAACCACTCAGGTCCACTATATTTCTGTTAATCACATATCTATACGTAATATATTTTCAGGCATTGGTAGATAGATGGAATGCTTATAACCTATGGCACGCCAATAAAAACACATTTAAAAATTCCATGACCTGGAATGAGGAGATATGCGATATTTTTTTTTTATTATACTTAGGTAGGTACTTCATAATTTAGTGATAATAAAAGATTTTTAATAGTCTGTAAAGTATGTAAGTTTTCCATGACGCTGATCCGAGTGTGTCTAATTTGTATGCGATCAGAAGTAGTATATGGGACAACCGGGACAGTAATGACCTGAACGACCTTAATGACCTGAACCTTATCATGATGTGGAACCTGATGTGGGTCATTTTAGCGTTACTATCCCGGCTGTGGTCCTGAGTGTCGTTAATGTCCCGGTTGTGCTCTCGAGGACGAGGGCCCGGGGTCCGCCTTGACCATGGTCCAGGATTTGGCATGGTAATTACAGTGGAGAGACTGCCATCTAATCTCGGTGCCCCTGTTAACAGGGGAACCTGACCAAATTGGACCATGGTTACACATTCAGTCACCTGAATGATGTTGAAGGTTTCATCACGATGTTTTCCCTCACCGTAAGAGCATAGGTTAGTATTCAACAAATTTACAGTCATAAAACTAATTAGCAGATCCCTAATTTCATATAAAAACTAGCTGACCCGGCAAACGTTGTTTTGCCATATAAATAATTAAATGACGATTGATCAGTTTTCGACCGGAGAGGAAAAATGATTAAATTACTAAAATGGCTATTAAAAAATAAGGGTTGATCGTAGAAGGGTGAAAATTGAGGATTGTATGTATTTTTGTATGTTGTATCATAAAAAAATAGAAATTAAAAATGTTGTCTAAAAAATAAAAAAATAAATTTAGGGGTGGACTACCCCTAACATTTAGGGGGATGAAAAATAGATGTTGGCCGATTCTCATAGATACCGGATAAGCACAAAAAATTTCATCAAAATCGGTCAAGACGTTTCGGAGGAGTATGGCAACGAAAACTGTGACACTAGAATTTTATATATTAGATAGACTAGATATGGACTATTTTAAGGTTAGAGTAAACTAACATAAAGAATGACTCTACATAACTCAGAAAAGAATATTGGCACAAGGCGGCACCGGGGTAGGATCCCGATACCTTGGGGTATGACTCGGACCACACGCTCTGAATGTGGTTGGATGTACATATTTGACGATTGCAAGAGATAATCTTTTTGATAATGAAATGAAGAATTTATTTATTTTATTCATTAACCCACATTACGGCTTACTTTGACAAGGTTCCAAATTATTCTTAGCGCGCAAATAATACTAGATCATAACATGTTGAGGATGATCATGATCCTCATAGAAAAACACACGGCGCACACAGTCAGACTTACCATAGACTTGCGTGTGCGCAGCGCACTATCAATGTCTATATCGGAACGTCTGGCCGTCACGACTTGCCGCTAGGGCTGGCACTGGGGTGAACGGCGAGACAATGAGCATTAAAAAAAAAGAAAAAAAAGGGGAAAATTAGGAGATTGTAAAATAAAATCGAAGAAGAACAGATGGCCGATGGTGCAGTAAAGTTCTCGAATGGCGACCACGTACCGGAAGACATAGCGTCGGTAGGCCTCCCACAAGAAAGAAAGAAAGAATATTAATTGACACAAACAACAACACCACAACATAAAAAACAAAAAACAATAAACCAAAAAAACATAAAAAGAACACAATTATTAAAACATAAAATACACACGGAGACTACACAGCGCCGATGTATATACCCACTTGAGCTTGGACCAAGGTGGACCGACAGGTACAAAAGCTGGATGCCTATGCCCAGCAGTGGGCATCCTTCGGCTGATATGATGAAGATAACATAAAACTAGTAATAGACGTTTCGTTTTGGCTGGAGCCGACTACCCGCCAGTTGCAGTTTATACTAATACTTAAACAGTAAAAAATAAAGTCGGTTTGAGGTGCGGGGACGTGGTTGGACGTACGACCAAGGTCGGCTCGCCCTCTCATCCGAATTAATTCAAAAGCGACTTTATTTGTATCGACTGCAACAGATGGTTGGAGTCCAGCTAACTTTATTTTCGCTTCGCGCGGTTACCAAAGTTCTGACTTCGCTGAATTTTAAGAATGATAATTTCATCCTAATCCAACTGTTCCAAAGTATAATGTATAAACACAAAATAATAAATTGGAAAACAGCTGCAATTCGAAAGAACAGGAATACGTCTGCCTGAAAGCGTCTGCGAAAGCAAACATGAGCGACAGCCCTACCATAAATCTTCAAATAAAATATGATTAAACCACGTGGTCATATTTGCTACACACATACACACACACACAAACGTATATCTGGGTTAACATAAACCGCAGCATCAAAATAAATGGGTGTCATGTCCATTACATATACTGATTTTAGTATTTGATAATGCTAAATATAGATCCAAAAATTGTGTTGCGAAATTTATGCGCTCATTTTTAGTTGTTAGTTAATTCTGAGCGCGAATAAAGAGTCAGAGAGAGAGTGTTACAAGTTTGTCGCGTGTATCTGTCGATCTGTGGAGGTGTGTGTCTGTCTGTGGCATTGTAGCTCCCGAAGTTTACCTATTTGGATACGGTTTTCTCTATCTGAAAGTCAGTTTAATCCAGATTATTCTTAGCTTTGCTTCATCGGGTCACTAGTTTACATTATAAGTTACATAAGATATGTAAGTATTATAGTAGTTGGTAGTTTTAGGTGGGTTTTCTTAATTTAGACATATTTATATAATATATTGAGCGCGGTCCGGCTTTGCCTCTCATTGCCAGGCACGGTCCGGTCGTGACTGGCGTGGGGTAAGTTTGCTGCTGCCATGGGGCGGCCAGCGTGTCACTGTGTGCTTCCTTCCTACTTTCCTACCCTCCTCCTTTTTGACGATTGAAAGAGATATTTAATGTCCTAATCAATAAATAAATTATGAATTTTGAATTTTATAACTTTGACTCACAAACATTTTTTTGTGCCATTTTGTGCAAGGGCAGTCCAACGTTTAATGGGTCTCCTTACGTTTACTCTCACTACTAAGTGTGAGTGTATGAGAGTGTCGGTGGCAAAGGTATTGTACACATGTAAATAAACGTTCGAACGACATCATTGGTGATCGACTATGCTTTGTGAATCTCGAGGTAAATAGTCGATACACCAAGACTCGAGCTAAGAGCCTTCTGGAGCCGCGTCGGCCATTGTTCACAGCTAGCATGACCACTCAAAGAAAGTGCCTACCTGGAAACTCCTTCGGAGTTGAGAGTTGGCGTAGTGATGGGCGATGTCGTATCGATAAAAAGAAATAATCATCCTCTTGGCGTTAATGTCCCGGTTGTGCTCTCTTGCACGAGGCCTGGGGTACATCTTGACCATGATCCAGGATTAGAGTGGAGCTGCCATCTACTCTCCGTGACCCTGCTACCAGGGGAACCCGACCAGATTGGATCATGGTTACACATTCAGTCGCTTGCATGTGCAGATTTCATTACGATGTTTTTTTCCCTGACCGTAAGAGCATCGGTTAGTGTTCAACTAACGTAGAAAACTCAGAAAAGAGTCATTCAAAGAACATTGCGGTAGTGGGATTCGAACTCTCGCTTGCGAGTCGGATACCTTTACCACTAGGCCACTGATGCTCCTAAACGAGCAGACAGCCCACCACACGGGATATACAAGTGAAACATAACTCTTTTTGGGTAGAGGATTAATAGGGTATAATATATCCACTAGATTGTAACCTAATAGAATATATCCATATTGACAAAATTTGGCAAGGATATAGATGGAAACCTGAGGAAACGTTTTTATTATTTTCCAAAAATAAATTACTAAATTTCACGTGGAGAAAGTCTCGAACAAAAGCTAGTCTCATTTCAAAGTTCAATGACACTATTTCTAACAAGTAAATATTTTAAAAAGCTTTGATGTATTTTCGTGTTAATTCGAATTATGGAAACATTCATATTCCGGATATCTACAAGGCTAAAGTGAATAGTCTGTTCTTACACTACTCTAACTTGGTAGACGCTATAGCCAGTGGTCAACTTAGATGACATAGTGTAGATTTTTCTTATGTCAAATTCAGTTGCCAACTGAGTTAGACAATAACCCCGCAAGTGAGATGCCTAGTCAGCCTAACCTAGTATAATAAAAAATAACCAAACATCGATATTTAACACATCGACCGCCGTCAAGCCCTAGCTGTAGTTACAGCTTTGTCCTACCACTATCGGAGCTTTCATATTTGTAATGGGAACTTCTGAGCTTTTGTTGGCGAAGCGACGGCGCTTCGGAATAGTTCGGGACGTGTGTGCATAGGCGGTAGGGCTTCGGGGAGTTTGAAAGAAAAGTATACATTATATATTCATAAGTTGTTATGAGAAACCATAAATGAATGTTATTTACAGCATATAAATTATTATTTAAAAAACAGCATATAACACACACAGTTTTACAGCATATAAATTATTATTTTAAAAAGGTTACATTATTAAGTTTTAATGCCAATTACAAAACTGCAATTTATAATTTTGGTAATAAATATAGCCAGTACACCATATAAAATAGAAATAGAAAAAAAAAACAACAATAAAAGTTAAAACTAAAACTTAACGTGTGTGTGTGTGTGTGTGCGTGTGTTTTTTTTAATGTATGCGTGTGCTATCCTTCACGCGACTGGAGGTACTGGATAACCCTTTTTGTACATCGTGCTCGGCTAAGATGGAAGACATCAGCACTGTCGGAGAGGCACTTCTCATATCCGTCTATAGCCCTATTGAGCGGAGAGCCCAGGGCGTAGCCGCTGCTCGCGCGGCGGTGGTCAAGTAGCCGAGGCCAGCGGCCACCGCGGCGCGCGCGGTCTCCCGCGCACAGCAACACTCGGGATAACAGTTGCGGACAATCAACCCCGCAGTGTACGACGTCATGTAGGAGCCTCATGTCAGCCACAAAGCGTCTGTCCTCCAAAGACATGATCTTATGGGTGTTCAGATCAGCCGCATAGCCCGCCGGTACAATGCAAGAGAAATAATTAAGCCTGTTGATGAACGATTTTTGTACCGACTCCAGCCTTGTACGATGGATAGCGTAGACCGGGGACCAAACATGTTGAATGAAAGAAATAGTTTTAACTGCATGCGAGTAATTAAGTGGTAAATATTATATTTTCTGTCTGTTAACATTCTTTAACAAATTATAATAGTCTAAGGGCGACTTGCACCAAAATCCCGACAATGCAACATATAATTCTTCAAGAAAGGGATGAAAATGTTTTTACAGTGTCGGCAACGCGTGGGCGATATCCCTGGGATTGCAAACGTTCATAGGCTACGGTGACTGCTTACCATCAAGCAAGCCGGAACCTTGTTTGCCACCTTAGTTGTAGAAAAACACACAAAAATCTTCATACGAAATAACATTATGCATCATTCTAAAACGTGTTTAATAATTTGTCAACCTACATTTGTTGAATGCTCCTACGGTGAAGGAAAACATCGTGATGAGACCTGCATATTCAGGCGACTGAATGTGTAACCAAGATCCTGTCCGACCAGGTTCTACTGGTAGCAGGGTCACGTAGGTCGGATGGCAGTCGCTCCATTGTAATTATCTGAGCTGACAATTTCTGGATCACGTGCCTCGTGTCACGTGTTCATTACCCTAGTACAGAGCATAACCGGGACATTAACGCCCAGATTATATTATTATAGCAGCCGCCCTGGCTTCGCACGGGAACCACTACGGGTACACGGGTATATAGCCTATGTCACCCGGGGATAGTGTAGCTTCCCAACAGTGAAAGAATTTTTGAAATCGGTCCAGTAGTTTCGAAGCCTATTCAATACAAACAAACAAACAAAAAATCAAACCTTTCCTCTTTATAATATTAGTATAGATTTAGCCTGACTCACGTGTTTTGTTTCTCCCACATTTTACCACATACTTTAAACTTTTAACGTTGCTTCAAGAATTATTTGCAACCAGTCACATACCGTTTCGTGTTTACCAAATGACCCACCTCTCGGAAACAAGGTGACCCACGCGCTGAATACAATAAGTACTTAGTTCTACAAATGCGTTTTGTTTTGTCAAACAACGACTAAGGTATAAAGAGTAACGGATCTCCACTTTTCTTCATTGTTTAGAGGTCATCGATGGTATATTTTATGGCTTTTCGTGGTTAGAACGCTTTTCTGTAAGTGATAAACTATGATAACTTAGGTCTTCGCAGTGGCCTAAAACATGTAACTGTAGTTGTGGTAAAACACTAGACATGGCTGTAGACATTGTTTATTTGACATCGGAAAAGCCATAACTTATATTGCATCGTACAATTTGTGGAAATACATCGCTAGGTTTTCAAGCAATAGACAACTTTAAACATGGATAACAATGGGATGTTTTCAATTCGATATCTAAAAAAAGATCAGAGGAACGTAAAGATGCGGAAGCCACAGGAGCGGCCTTTGTGGAGATCTCTGGGGGAGGCCTATGCCCAGCAGTGGGCGTTTTTCTGCTGATATGATGCTGATGGTGATCTAATCGAGAAATGCGTAAACAATCGGGCTATGCTCTGTGGCCTTCTGTAGCCTAAACCAGCAAAATATAAATACATCTAGATACACTCCTTTGCAAACTGAGAACTTTCTGGGTGTCTGATTATGCATATGTAGAACATGATAACTAAGATCCCATGATCGTCGTCTGCTTGTACGATGCCGTTGCGTTGAAACTTTTTGCGATGCGGTGTCCATCGTAATGCGTTGCGACACCGCATCGTAATGCGGTGCGACGCCGTTTTGCGATGCGACGCCGCAACGCAGTGTTCTGGCCTCGCCCTAACAATGCAGCTGCATGAAACTCATAAAATGTCGCTTAAAAGTAACTTCAGCTGCATTCTGCATAACTGCAGCCTCCTAATAAATCGTAAATTATATTATTATAGGCTTGAAACTCTCGACTGTTTTGCACGTAGCCCAGTAACTGTTATGCCAAGTTCCCTCGTATACAATTGGATTTAAAACCGTAGGCGTTGGCTGGCAGTAAAACTTGCCTAGCAAAATGTCGTATGAACTGCATGGGTTTTGCATTTTTTTTACATTAAGCTTAAGCTTGGCAATTGGCTTGGCATTAAGCTTGGCAAGCATTTGAACGCCATGTCACCTGATGGTTTTACGGAGTGTCGGTAGCCTAATGGTTAAGGGGAGCGACTCGTACTGTCTCGTACCGTGTTCGAAGCTCGGTGCCGCCATGTTCCAATGACTAGTTTCTGAGTTGTGTACATAAGTTGAACGCTAACCGATGCTCTTACGGTGAGGGAAAATTTCGAGATGAAACATGCACCACACTCAGGTGACTGAATGTGTAACCTAGGTCCAATATGATTAGGTCACAGAGGTCAGATGGCAGTCGCTCCACTGTAATTGCCTGATCTGCTAAATTCTGGATCATGGTCAATCCGGACCTCGGGGCCTCGAGGTCCGGTGCGACAGTACAACTGGGATAATATCATACTACTTGGTGAAGAAAAACTAGTAATTGTGCTTATTTGAAAAAAATCTAGATTTGTTAAACAGAACTGGGGATGAAGATCTAAACTATCGCGCGATGAGCTCGTTGCAGTGCTGAAGTTCGACTAGTCTCAAATAAACGGTCACCCATCCAGTGCCCGTACTGCGAGCGTTGCTTAACCTTTGTTATCTCGTAAGCGCTGCCACTACACCAGTCACGACTCATCGCCTAACAAGATATCAAAAAATTTAAAAATTTTCTTCACAGACACGAGCCGATCACACATATCGGGCTTCCGACAAATTACTTTCGATTAAAAAAAAGGTTCGCTCCACTCGCCGGCCAGTGCTAAATTGCGCGCCCATCTGTCGCTGTCACTAATCTGTATAATCTATGGTCGAAGCCGATTGGACGCCGACAGCATCATCAATCTAGCGTCACACGCATGCGTCGTCACGGCAATTTGGTTATGATGATAATTAATTAAAAATAGGATCCATGCGGTGATCAGAATAACATTACTGGTTCTATAATATGGTAAACGAGAGGACCTAAAACAGACCCCTGGGGGATACCCTTATAAATAGATAAACTGGCTTCTCATTGGCTAACTTTGAGTTCCCTACCTACCTCAATTTACATTATCGTGGGGAATCGGGATCTTTGACAAGTTGACGAGGTTGTCATATTTAATTTAAGTAACTCTAGCGTTTTGTTATCTCTATACTAGCTTGGTATCTTGGTATCTTGGCTTGGCATTAGATAGACGGTCTGGTCGTTTGTCACTGCAATTTGTCCATTAAGTGACGATGCGAACGATGGTGTAGCATGCTTACCTGGTTGCATATTCACTCTCGATTATAAAGGCCTATATCATTATTGCTCGCACAACATCAGCAGGTCCTTGCCTGCGTTATTCATGCTAGGTATATAGTTTTCGGCATGCTATCTGTTGTATACGGTAATTATCTGAGCACCCATAGGTATATTCTGGAGTCTATGATTAAGCTCTTGGTGTTGGATATCATCCGATTGGAAATAAAAACGTGTTTTTCATATTAATTAATTTGGTGTTATTTCTGTGTAGGTATCATTTCATTACATCAAGGACCACAATATTATCATGGCTCCCCGAGACGGTTTCGTTCAAAGTCATTCGGTCCTCATTCTTTGAATGAATTTGAATTACCCTAGCATCTGAAACTAGAACACGGACATCGGGCAAAGGCCCGTTCCTAGGTATTTTATATAAAAAATAAATTATGTCCTTCCTTTAAAATATGAAAGTCGCATTAATTTCTTGTTTAATATTTCGAGACCGCTAGCGCACTCAGCTTGATGAGAGCGGGAGCGTTTTGCTAATTGTTTAAAGCTACTGCATTTTGTTTTACGATGCAGGCTTGTGTTCTTACTTTATTGCTCTGTCCTAGTCTGGTAATGCAGCTGGTATAGTGCAGTGGACCCGGTGATGCAATGAACAAGTAATGCGTCTACCTGGGAAATTTTTATCATTCATTCATTCACTTAGTTAGAATCTATGCCGCAGTGGCACCGCCGATCTCCAATCGCGTGATCCCACCCCTATGGAATGACGTCACAACATGCATTTCGGATATTCTGTGACGCCGTAGAGGGTGGTACCATGCGATTGGATATCGGCGGTACCGTTCCAGACCGTTCTGGACTACAGACTGATTTGTCCTTATAGCGAACAAGCGACCAAAGAGTATTCACAGGGTTGGGATATGCCTGAAAAAACCATAGACAAAATAGATTTTCGAAAGTAAATACTTATGTCAATGGTTTTGTTAGATCTGTGGCAGCAAGTGATTGCGTTTATATTTTCATTGAAATGTATTAAAATGAATAATTTGCAGCAGTATAAGATAATTTACAGCAGATAGCTTGCTGGCGACTGTAAATGGGACTAAATGTAACAGAAACGAAAATAGGGGTGTTATAAGTTTCATGTGTATCTGTGGTCCTGCTTCTCTCTGTATGTGTGGAGGTATGTGTCTGTCTGTGGCATCGTAGAATAAAACTATAACTACATCGGGTATCTGCAAAGGAAATCTCTGAACAGTTTCAAGCCCAAAGCTCTGCACTGACCTCCTCAAGAATTATTTCCGTCAAGGCGGCTCTAACTAACTATCTTAATATCTCGAGTTCAGTAATAGGGTATACAATAAGTTGTATCGCGAATTTGGCTTGTGGCCAGCGCCGTGTCACAGCTGCCACTGGCTGGCTCTAGTTATTGGTCTTTGGTCGACCGTTTGGTTAATGCTCTGCAGTCTGTGTTCTGGTTTGAAGGGTAAGGTTATCATCTTATCAGACGCGGGACGGTGATGATAATCGATTTTGTTTCTTGCAACTGTGAGGCCGTTTCCAATTGATAATCTTCAAGGTATTATTGTCAACATCGATATCATCAGTTATCATATATCATCATCAGTAAGAGTATAGGTTAGTATTTGTAGCGATCTCCATAGTGAACCAAAGAGAGCTCGCACACACGAGTTGGCAAGACAATCAGCATGACAGCAACTGTCAAATCTACATCGCGCTAACGGAGTGTTCCATCTACAACGCTTATATACAAGATCCAAAGAGCGTCCATTGGACTTCGGTCCCTTGGTCACAGCAACTCGGCCAGGTGGGTAATTACCCTTTTCCACCTTCTCCATCTTCGCTTGCCAACATTGGCAGCTGGAATTCTCTCCTCCACGTTACCGCCAAATATTCAACTAACATACACTACTCAGAAAAGAGTTATTGCTATATGGCCGCAGTGGGATTCAAACGCGGTATCTCTCTCTTACGAGCTGGATAGTCTAGCCACCTTGAGGGAAAAGGGGGCAACCCGGCCCTGCGCCACTCCTACATACCATACAAAGTGAAAAAAAAATCACGTTGGCGTTAATGTCCCGGTTGTGCTCTCGATCACGAGAGCCCGGGGTCCACCTTGACCATCATTCAGGATTTAGCGATCCATTACAGTGGAGCGACTACCATCTGACCTCCGTGACCCTGCTACCAGGGTCCAACAAGGGTCCTCCAACCTGACCAGATTGGATCGTGATTTCAAATTCAGTTGTCTAAATGTGCAGGTTTCATCACGATGTTTTCCCTCACCGTAAGAGCATCGGTTAGAATTCAACTAATGTACGTAACTCAGAGAGTCATTAGTACATGGCTACAGCGGGTTTCGAACACGGTACCTCTCGGTTACAAGTCCGATACTCAACCGTTCGGCCACCGACGCTTACAACACAAAGTACGTAGTTTAAAAAGTAAGTAATAGGCTCACCGTTATACCGATCACGTAACGACATAAGTATTGTTTCCGATAAGCATTTTTCAATTACACTGCTGGATACACTATCGGTGGTAGTAAATGCGGCGTTATCGGGGCCCAGGCTGGTATTTTAAATAAAAAGGCCCGATTTACTACGAATGGAACCTACTCATGGCTACGACTAGCCTATTATTAGTAACTACATACTTCATCACAGCCCGTAACAGTCCACTGCAGGACTTAGGGCCTCTCCCACTAAAGGGGAGGTTATTGCCATAATCTCCACGCTTGGCAGGCGGGTTGGAGATCGCAGTGTTTAAATATAACAATGGAAAATGCTGCTGCCCATTTTCCAGACTACGGAGACTCTTGATCTTTTGCCTCGAAAACATTAGTCGCCTTGTACGATACCCACGAGTGTAAGGGGTTAGTGCTATTCTACTCTGCCGGACACCACACGGCCACCGGACACCACACGGCCACACACTACATACATATTCATGGACAAATACATATTCATAGATAAATTCACACAGCGCCATCTAGCCCCAAACTAAGCAAAGCTTGTGCT
The DNA here is from genome assembly GCA_905147135.1 of Blastobasis lacticolella. NCBI lineage: Eukaryota > Metazoa > Arthropoda > Insecta > Lepidoptera > Blastobasidae > Blastobasis > Blastobasis lacticolella. Next base: position 530,586 of record LR990066.1, read on the forward strand.
ATGGGTGATAAATAACTTATAAACTACTTTAATACTTTACTTTTAAATACATAATTTTTATACATAGAACACCCAGACCCGTAACAGAAATTAAAATTCATCATTTCAATTTCTGCCCGGCCGGGAATGGAACCCGGGACCTCTTGCGTGGCTGACTGGCATGTTGACCACTAAACCACTCAGGTCGTCAACTAGCTGAGTTGGTCGCGTGGTGTCCGGCAGAGTAGAATAGCACCAACCCGTTGCACTTGTGGGTGTCGTACAAGGCGACTAACGTTATCAAGGCAAAAGATCTAGTCTCCGTAGGCTGGAAAATGGGCAGCAGCGTTTTCCATTGTCATATTTACAATACTGCGATCTTCAGTCCGCCTGCTAACTGATTATGGCAATAACTTCCCCTTACCCCGTGGAAGAGACCCTAAGTCCTGCAGTGGACTGTTACGGGCTGTGATGACGATGATGATTCAGTACAGTACCTCTTGGTATTATCAATTTGAAATCATTTCTAGATGCAGTATCCGCGGCAGCTTGGCTGTCAAAACTCAGTAAACTTTGTCTCACATAAATTACATTATTCACATTAAGAGCTAGACTTCAGTCTGGAGCCGACCTACCTTAGATCGTCCCGTTTGGGGCGTAGTCTAGGGAACATTCCGCAGAATCTTCCAAATATGTACAACATGGAGTTCTTCAAGAAAGGGGTGAAAAAGTTTTTACGGGGTCGGCAATGCGTGGGTGATGCCCCTGGTATTGCAAACGGCCATAGGCTGCGGTGACTGCTTACCACCAGGCGGACCGTAAGCTTGTTTGCCACCTCTGTGGTATAAAAAATGTATCTACCTATTCCTAACACCCCGCTATTATTCGTTATGACTTCGTCATAAAAACACACTCGAATAAAAACGTTCCCGACTAGCGAATAATTGAGGCGTGCTAAATGAAAGAATTAGAGATGGGCAAGTGCTGTAAAAATATATCGATAAAAAGTGTATTTACCACAAAAAATATTCGTCGCGTGATTACTGAAGAAAAAATGTAGCACGTACTCTTTTTGCTCGAGTCTATTATGGGTTGGCAACCAAAGTGCTTTGTTTTCTGTCAAAAACGACTCAGATAAAATTATACTAAGAACTTGAATAAACGGATTAATGAAAATAAAAATGAAAAAGTATTTATTAAATTAGGATTATGGTTATTAATCTCTTTTTGAACATGAAAAATCTAATGTAAAGCAAAGGGAAAGTTAAGCGAGCTCTTCCTGGTAGGGGCGACGCATGCAGACCGATCAGCGTGTACGAGTGCTTACACCGGCGTGACACCGGTCACTGATACCGATAATCGCCTTTGCGAATCATGTACACAGCCGGTCTTAGCCGGCCCGCCGGCGCTCACTTTAGTTAAAGTAGTTAGTGGTTACGGTGTCCGACTCGTAAGCGAAAGGTTCGAACTCCAGTGCCGCAATATACCAATGCCTCTTTTCTGATATGTACATTAGTTTTTTAAGAGAGTTAGGGCATAGCGGGGTATCTCGTCCGAATAGGAGCCGACCGACTGGGGAAGTACCTCCCCTCCACCTTACAGAGTATCGCAGCTAAATAATACTCTTATAAATAGTATTGTGTTTCTGCCGGTGAGTAAGGTTTCCAGTGCTCTATGGGGTGGGGATTTGGGGAACCGTGGCTTTGGCAGTGGAGGGGCATTTGCCTTTTTGCTGCCAGAGCAACGTGTTATAGAGGTGGGCAACGCATTGGCGTTACTCTTGGTGTTGCTAATGTCTATAGGCAGTGGTGACCACTTTCCATCAGGTGGCCCGCTTGCCTGTTTGCCTACAGTATCTGCCTAAGACGAAAACTGCACATTCAGGCGACTGAATTAGCTCCATGATTTGATTAGAGACCAGCTTTCCGTTTTCCATAAGACCAGACAAATTCGCCATTGTTTGGAAAAGGCTCACGTCCTGGTTATGAAATAAAATGTGTTCATTATTATTATTATATTACTACCTATAGTTTTTCTTACGGAAAAACATCGACATATTTAACCAAAACTGGCAACTCTAAAAAACTCGGCCCAAGGTGTCTTGATGAGAGGGAAAAATTTAATTAGAGGCGCTAACACTAGACTTCATATGGGGACCTCGTTAGTCGTCTAGAAGTCTAGATTACCTTAGGTACGACCTAAGGACGTCTCGTTTATGAATGTAATGTTTATGTGACTTTAGGTAATAATAGGTAATTAAGGGGAACTTTTTTCTTATTTCTTTTATTTATTTTCTGTAGAATACGGTATTTGCCTGTCTGTGACTTCGCAAGATGGCGCCCAAAATATTTTTTGTGTGTGACCCTCTCTCTAAAAGACGTGTAAATTACCAAAATGGGATCAGCCGTTTATTAGGATCTTACATAGAAAATGGCGATTATGTATGTATATAGATATACAAACAGGCCAAGCACATAACCGCTCCTTTTGGGTTTGCAATGGATCGATGATTCACTTAGAATTTCTTCGAAGAATCGGAAACCTCGTCGTGTCGCTACCTACCATATCAAATGCTTATCTGCATGTAAGAGGTCCTAAGGTCTCAACTCCTTACCCTGTTACATAAAGGATGCCACCTCGGACAAGGTATTCGCAAAGAAACTCAAACGCCTACTGGTTGATATGGCACCATACTCGATTACTGAGTTCTTTACGAACTTAAAATCGTTGACCCTGTCATGAAACCTCGGTTTCGATGTTTCAACTTTATTTATGTTTTTAATTCAAAAGCGTTAAAATAATAAAAATAATCATCTTGGCGTTGATGTCCCGGTTGTGCTCTCGCGCACGAGGGCCCGGGGTCCGCCTTGACCATGATCCAGGATTTGGCAGGTCAGGTAATTACAGTGGAGCGACTTCCATCTGACCTCCATGACCCTGCCACCAGGGGAACCTGACCAGATTGGATCATGGTTACACATCCAGTCGCCTGAATGTGCAGGTTTCATCACGATGTTTTCCCTCACCGTAAGAGCATCGGTTAGTATTCAACTAATGTACGTAACTCAGAAAACAGTCATTGGTACATGGCCGGAGCGGGATTCGAACCCGGGACCTCTGGCTTACGAGTCGTATACTCTAACCGCTCGGCCACCGACGCTCTAATTCAAAAGCGTTGACATGTTTATATGAAATCGACGGATGAAATTGAAAAATTATATGATTTATATAGGCCTATAATCGAATCGAATTTATAGTCAAACGAGTTGATCTATGACAATGAAATTAATTGCAATAGTAGACATATATTTACCTCAGGAATACATGAAAAATAGGTGCCTAAATCCGCCGGTATCAGAAAAGAGGACCCGCGGAAGGTCCAAAAAGCGATGGATTGACATCGAGTCGTATGCGAGAGCCAACGGCTTACGACGCAAGGCTGCCGAAGACCGAGCGAAGTGGAGGAAAATGAGTCGGAAAGCGGACCCTGGCAGAAGCCGGGACTGACCGCTCAGATGATGATGAGTAGACATATATTTACCTATATATGCTAGTCAATTATCTAACTGATATTATCCGGATATCTCTCACGCCAAACCAATTCCAATACCTTTACCTAATTTAATTAATAAATAGCCAGGCTATTACTCATTAAATTTAATATTGGTTCTATTGTTTTCCGGCTTTATTATGCTTCTCTAACAAGGGTCGCTGGTCTGATTCTTCAATTAATTATCTTTATTACTAGTGCGTTTGACGTTTGGTATGTTCACGCTTTGTTCTAGAACATTCGAATGAATACCTAGCGGGGCAAAGGCGTAGCAGAAATGATTTTGAACCTTGTTGTAGTGTAGACAGAATTCATAATTCATCGATAGCTGTGTGTTGCTATATGATAAAGTGGCTTTTTAGTAAAGTGGCTTTTGCCTGCGACTTCGGTCGCGCGATTAGGATATGGAATGAGCTCCCAGCCAGTGCTTCCTTTTGCATAAGACATGGGATCGTTCAAGAAATATATTAAAGGTCTCTTCAGAAGCGGGCAACACATTGGTAGCGCGCCTGGTGTTCCTGATGTCCATAGGCGGCGGTGACCACGCACCATCAGGCCCGCTAGCCTGTTTCTCTGCCGTAAAACATTAAAATAACCTATTAGATCGTAAAACCCCGAAACAAACATTGCACACCAGTTCGTGTTGTGACAGTCTTGGTGTGAAGAACGAACAAATAGCTAGATCAAAAGAGATTATTATAAAGTCGTCTCTATTAGTCAATCTATTTTCGACCAGTGACGACGGCTATGATAAATAGAATTAGCTCAAGAGATACAATAAACGATTATATGTATTAATTATATCTGACTATAGTTCGCGATTATAATTAATTTGTGATCTAGCGCGTGAAATAGTTCTGGGTCCGCGTTGATCATGATCCAGGATTTGGCAGATCAGAAGCCGTATTCACAATGGCTCGGAAATCGGATTCGGATACGGAATCGACAAAGGACCCCGCAAAAGTTCTTAGAAAAATGATGTTTCAGTTCATTTTAATGAAATTTTTATATGTTACTAGCTGACCCGGCAAACGTTGTTTTGCCATATAAATAATTTCCTAAGGGTGGACTACCCCTAACATTTAGGGGGATGAAAAATAGATGTTGGCCGATTCTCATAGATACCGGATAAGCACAAAAAATTTCATCAAAATCGGTCAAGCCGTTTCGGAGGAGTATGGCAACGAAAACTGTGACACGAGAATTTTATATATTAGATAGAGAGTAGAGTTTCCGTGGAATCTATCGGGATTCTGAATAACAGTTTTCGAATCGATTGACACGGATTCGCCGCTCACGAATTTCGTGTCGAATCGTTCGTAAACGATTTCGAATCATAGTGAATACGGCTGCTGGTGGAGCGACTACCATCTGACCTTCGTGACCCTGCTACCAGAGGAATCTGACCAATTTCGATAATGGTTACACATTTAGTCACCTGAGTGTGCAGATTTCATCACGATATTTTCCCTCACCACAAGAGCATCGCTTAGAAATCTTCTCTTTTTAATGTAATAAGCCAGACAAACAGGCGGGCCATCTGATGGAAAGTGCTCACCGCCGCCTATAGACACCAGTAACACCAGGGGCGCTCCCAATGCGTTGTCCACATGAACATTATTCAGAAAAGAGTTATTGGTAAAATTCAAAATTAATTTATTGATTAGGACATTAAATATCTCTTTCAATCGTCAAAACGGAGGGGGGTAGGAAAGTAGGAAGGAAGCACACAGTGACACGCTGGCCTACCATGGCAGCAGCAAGCTTATCCCACGCCAGTCACGACCGGACCGTGCCCGGCAATGCCAGGTACAAGCCGCAGCGGGATTCGAACCCGGCACCTCTCGCTTACGAGTCCGTTCGGCCACCGACGTAAACTGTCCCTGTATAACGAGCTTTAAACACAAACAAGAATGCCCTAAACGTATAGCAACCCTGCCCGACTAATTATGGCTGTCCATCCGAGGGACGGGGCCAGGTGCGCGCATGATGCATGCCGACAAATAGACAACGTCTGGCAACACTGGCCTGCGTTTCGTGTTTGTATTTCGGGGATACTCGATATAGGCATTCAATTTGACGATCTGCGGGGCTATTAGCTAACTCAGTTGACAACTGTATTTGACACTAGATAATTCTACACTACGTCATCTACGTTGAAAACTGGCAATAGCGTCTACCAAATTAGAGTAGTGTCAGATTTTTTTATGTCAAATTCAGTTGTCCACTGAGATAGCCGATAGGCCCTCTGAGTGGTTCGAGTCCCGCAGACGGACAGTAATTGAAATAATGAATTTTAATTTATGTTACGCACATACGTACCTAAATGGGCAGCCATTTTCATGCTTCACTCATGATTTTAGATTGTCTCTTTTCGTATTTTTTTCAGGTCCTCAATTAAATCGGTAACTGCGCGAAATTATCAGTAAGCCTAATTAGTCAAATGTGCATATAGCAACAGGCACAACTATCAGATGGTTTGTAGGTGACTGTAGCAGAAAATCTATTATTTAAATAATAATATAATTATAAGTACCTCAACAGCATATAATTAGATTAGCTTTTTACCATAACTTTCGTAAGCCAATACAGATGTATCACATTTTATATTACAATTTTGAAACATTAACCAGCAGTGAAGAACTAGCTTACTTTACAGCTTGTCAAAAATGAGGGCGCTCCCGCTCCTAACATACATCCATGTTAACGACGTAGTTTCCATGTAAATATAACCTAACCGACACAGAAAATCGGATTACCCCGTCTAAGTTTACACATACTCACTGAACCGATGATAATTCTGCACATTCTACACATTCTTCGTAACATAACTTTTACTTAGAAGAAATGTAAACTATTGCCTCGTCTCGGTAGGAACACCGTCTCCTAACACAGATATATTTATTTTACTAAAAAGGAGACTTCATCAATGGTTAATAAATGTAATTAACGAAACTTAACATTTTTGATTTTGATTTTTTGTTTTAATGAAACAAATCTTAGAATCAACTCGATTAAACTGGCTTTCTAATAGAGAAAACCACATCCAAATCGATTCATCCGTTCGAGGTACACACCTCAACAGATACGCAGAGCCACATGTATACACAAAAATTAAACTTATAACACCAATATTTTTCGGATGTTAAAAAAACGGTTGTTCCATCTGTTACCACGGCCAACTCTTTTGACAAGCTGTATGGAAAGGCTCTCTAAAATAAATGAATAGATAGGCAAAACTGATACTACACAAAACCTCGTAAAAACCTTGTAAGTACACCCGGACTGAGCCGCCATCTTGTTCCGAATGTCAGTCATATATTTTCCCGCCAAACGAAAGACTCGCTCCCCTAATGCAGAGCAAATTGGCGCGGACCATAAATTCGCACACAGGGTGATCACAAAGGACGACGCATTGTGCCGTTCGGAATTCCCACCCCCTGTATACCTACGGTACTACAGCCAGCGGGTAATATTTCAGATGTTCTATAAATCTCTGCATAGGTACAGTGGAATTACTTCTATTGTAACAGCTTCAATGAGATGACAATATATGGCGGTTTCGGAATTACAATTAAATGGAGGCTCGCTTTTGGCGCGCTTTTGTAGGTTCCATATTTGAATTTTCGTTCGGGGGGCGATTGTCTAATTCGGCTTGTCGGTCGTTTTAATCTTTTGTATGATTTCTTTTCAAGTATTGTTATAAAACTGTTGGCGTGAGAATTCTTCCCTTTTAGTTAGATCATTCCGCACAATATATTTGTCAAACTACTGAACTGATTTTTAGGAAAATAGATAGATGGGAAAAAGCTAAGAGTCTAAGACTGATCTCTATCAAACTGGATTTCAAAGAAAGAATACTATATCGAAATCGGCCCATCCGCTTGGGAGCTACGAAGGTACCGACATACAGCACAAATACACACGTCACACTTTCATAACTCCTCTTTTTGCGCAGGGGGAAATAGATACCTGAACCTGCCGTTATCAGGAAAGAGGCCCCGTGAGCGACCCAAGAAGCGATGGATTGACATCGCTGAGTCGGATGCGAGAGCCAAATGCTTACGCGCGAGGATGCCGAAGACCGGGCGAAGTGGAGAAGAATGCGTAGGAAAGCGGACCCTGGCAGAGGCCGGGATAAGCTCTAGGACATGATGCAGGATGATGATACAACTTGGAATACATAAATAAAAACAAGAAGAACAGCTCTATATACCTAACGACGAAAAATAATAGAAAATCATTTATTTTCCTAGTATTTCGTTCGTTGCTAATAACAGCACAATGAGCAATTTTCCAATAGGTATCTAAAGCATTCCTAACCACTCACTAGATGGCGCCCCAACAATTTTGGTAATTGATAATCGCTTGAAATAGGTTCTTAGCAAACAGGATATAAACACTGGGTACGTTGTATTGGATAATATTGTATTTTTCAATAGTTTTCAACCATTTTAGAGGTATATGTTTTAAGACTTTCGTGGTTATTCACTACACTTTCACTACACATATTATCGGGTTTGTTACCACGGTTAGTATTGTTTTTACCTCGATATTTCGACGCAGTTGCATGCGTCATGGTCACGAGTTGACTGGTGCCGCTGTGTGAAGTCGCTCCTAAGGACAGACATATCGGTCCACCCTCTTTCGGATTCGACGATTACCCTCACTTTGAAATCTCGAACCACTACCATTGTTACTCGCTTGATTCCCGCGACACACGAAACTCACTACGTCTTTACGCGAAACTGAAATCGATCTACTTTTACGATTGTATACATTTAACACTGGATTCCACGCACTGGACAGTTTAAACCCATCTTCACGATTAAAATTTTTGTATTTCGTTATTTCTATTGCCTCTCGCACTAGGCGTGGTATATAGTGACGTTCCGTCGACAGTACTTGGGGGTTATGTAGATGGGGGCATTTTAGAGGTTGTAATAATAATGGAACATAGTGCCAACTTCTATAAATATTTCTTTTTAAACTTCGTTCAACCTTTAACAGTTATGTTTATATTAATAAACATTTTACATTTAAGTTTAGTAATAGTTGGCTGCATGAAATCACTGCCACCATCATACAGATTATAAAAAGATTACCAAAATTGTAGGAGCGCCATCTATTGATGCTGTTTGAAAAAAACTATCAATACCTACTGGAAAACTCCTCATTACAGACACGAGGCAAATTATCTAGTCACCACAGTGACAACGCACCCGCAGTTCTGTATTTTCTGCATTTGCGCTACTGTGTTTAACGGTTTTTATAGCATTCATTGATTACATTTTTATTTATTATTATAAAAATACCCTAGGGGTAAAAGACTATACGTCCACGTAAAGTACATATAATGCTCCTTTCTTTTAGCAAACTGATTTTGGCTGAAGTTGCACGAAATGCCGTGAATGTTGCTGTAGCGGCAAAGGACAATTTTCTTGAAGCGGCAATGCTTTTGCTTGTGTACTGTACCAATAAGTTCTTCCAAATTAATTCCAAATGTCTTAATTGCAATGTAATAAAACAGACGTCATCAAAATACGCATGTAAATATTGATGCCAAGATGATTATTTTATAGATGAATCGTAAATGTTGCGGGCGACTGCGTCGCGAGTGGACAACAGTAAATTTTCGCAACAAAATAGGCGACGACTTGCGCTCGCGCCATGTTTATGACCGAAATAAATGCGCTCGCGCATGGCGGCCATTTGCCGGTGGATGTCCACAGACTATCAGTACCGTGACAGGGCGCCAGTCAGCTCCGGAGACTGTTCAACCAGTCTCCAGGTCCTCTGCGGAAGACCTTGGTCAACCTCGCTTCGCCAACATTATTAGGAGGCACACCTACCGAGTGGCGAGCTCGTTGCGGTGCTTAAGTTCAACTAGCCTCAAAGTACGAAACTGTAATCCAGTTCCCGGACTCCACGAGCGTTGCTTAACCTTCGTTAACCTTCGTCTTGCAAGCACGCTGCCACTAGAAAAGTGCCGCTTCTTTTATTTAAAAAACCAAGAATGTTTTCTTGAAATATAATATTGGGCTGTTCAGAAATGAAAGGAAGGATTTTTGCTAATTACAAACAAGCCGAGCCGAATGAAATCTTAAACTAGTAACGAACGTTCTGTTTTAGCTGGAGCCGACCTACTGTCAGTTGCAGTATAAAATAAAGTCGCTTTCGGGTACGGGCGACGTGGTCGGACGACCGACCAAGGTCAGCTCACCTGGACATCCGAATTACTCCAAAAGCGAGTTTATTTCGTACTTTGTAAGGATTAGTATCGACTGCAACTGACGGCTGGTCGGCTCCAGCCAAATCGGAGCGTCTATTACTAGTTTACATCCTCGAGTTCCTCGATTTCCTCGGAATCCATCCAGTTCCCGGTCTTCACGAGCCGGTCTCGCAGCCGTACTGCCGATATCGGATAGTAGGCCGCCATCTTGATACAATTGAGTTGGGACCAATTGCAGCAACATTGAGCCAGAGTTGTCTTGCTACGATTGGTTTAAACTCAATTGCATCAAAATGGCGGCGTACTATCTGATATTACCGTACCACTCTCGGTCTCGCAAGCACGCTAGCGCTAGACCAGCTGGTCTCATCGTGTTTATGACAGAAATATCCGCGCGGGCGCACAGCGCATCCGGATGTCCACAGACTGTCAATATCGAGGCATAAAACAAACAGAAATAGACGCTATCGATGTGGATGATTACGAAATGTCTTTAACGTTTTAAACTGCCGCAGTTATTTTAACCTACTATCCAAATTAATAATAGACTTAAGTTTGTCACGACGTAACTCACTAGTCGCGCAGAAAAACGTATTCGTGAATAATTGAAAACGAAAGAACAGATGTGGGTTGACATCATAGGTCACTACTTAATTTTGTTTCAGTTTTATAAGCAAATAACCGCATAAATAATCTACAGATCTCCGATTAGGCATTTGGTAATGTTCCAATGCCTAAAGTGGTCGTGTGGTGTCCGGCAGAGTAGAATAGCACCAACCCCTCACACTCGTGGGTGTCATACAAGGCGACTAATGTTTTCGAGGCAAAAGATCTAGTCCCCGTAGGCTGGAAAATGGGCAGCAGCGTTTTCCATTGTTATATTTACAACACTGCCCATCTCCAACCCGCCTGCCAAGCATAGAGATTATGGCAATAACCACCCCTTTCGTGGGAGAGGCCCTAGTCCTGCAGTGGATTGTTATGGGCTATGTTGATGAATGTCCGAATTAGGTTCGCAACTACACGGCGCAATTTTTTTGCAATTTCCATTTTATTTTCATTGTATATATGTAGTTTTTATGTTAGTTATTACAAAGGCAATCATTAATGTTTTAATTGTTTATTGCTGCAGGTACTTACATGGAATTTTACGGCAGCTACCTACGTTCTTTGGTATTGTGTAAGAAAAAAACGCATACAATATACTTACAGAAGAGTGACATTCAGTTGCCGGACTCTACGAGCATCCCATCACTTGGTTATTGGTCTTACAAGCACGCTGCCGTCAGTACATAGACCAGTGCCGTTTGAAAAGAACCAAGCACATTTTATTTTATGAACAGAATATTTTGTCTGTTCCGAATTGAAAGAAATGTCATCTTGGTCTTAATATCCCGGTCGTGATCTCGCGGGCGAGGGCCCGGGCTCCGCCTTGAACATGATCCAGGATTTGGCAGATCAGGTAATTACAATGAAGCGACTGCCATCTGACCTCCATAATCCTGTTAACAGGGGAACCTGATCAGATTGTATCACGATTACACATTCAGTCGCCTAAAAGTACAGTTCCATCACGATTTTCCCTCGCCGTAAGAGCATCGGTTAGTGTTCAACTAATGTACATAGCTCAAAAAAGAATCTTACAAGTACAATCTTAAAAGGTATTCCGCCATCGACTCTCCAAAAATAAAGAAAATTGAATCAAGGGATATTTGCTAATTACAAATAAGCCAAGCACCCACTTTCAAATAAAATCTTTATCCTTCAGGAATAATTAAATTGAATTCTATTTTTGGAAGGACAAGGAAATGTTTCTTAGACGAATGAATAAAATTTAAGGCGAATGAAGATGATTGGACAATTGTATTTTGAATTGAACACGTTCTAAAGTTGATTGGAGCTACGGTGGCCTAATGGTTTAGGAGCCCGACTCGTAAGCGAGAGGTCTCGGGTTCCAATCCCAGTGACAAGTTCAATGACGCCATGTAACAGTGAGGTAAGTTCATTAGTTCAGCACTTACCGATCCACTTACGTGATGAAACCTGCACATTCAGGCGACTCAATGTGTAACCATGACCCAATCTGGTCTGGTTCCCCTGTCAACAGAGTCACGGAGGTAAGATGTCAATCGCTCCACTGCAATTACCTGATCTGCCGTATCTTGAATCATGATCAAGACAGACCAAGGGCCCAGAGACATTTACGCCAAAATAATAATTATTTTATTAAAAAGATACGGGTAGGAAACGCCTTAAGGAAAATCCTTTCGCCTTAAGGAAATTAACTTGCCCGGAAACCAAGATTTTTGTAACTTCCTTTCATACGCCTCATATAGAGAGATATAGAGAGAAAATGACTTACGTTTACATAACCACTTAGTAACAACACCATCAAAATATAGCGGTAAAATTCCAATTTTCAGGCTACATACATACACTTCAAACCTTTTTCCCTTCCATGATATCGTCGAGATCACTTGTAGGACTTGTGTGTAAGTGCCACCGGTGGAGTCTCGTCGGTGGATGCTAGTGGAATAAGAATTTTTTTTTTTTTAAATGTTATACGGCAGACAAACAGGCAAGCGGGCCACCTGATGGAAAGTGGTCACCGCCGCCTATGAACATCAGCAACACCAGGGGAGTCACTGATGCGTTGCTCGCCTCTGAAGAGACCTCTAATATACCTCTTGAACGATCCCATGTCATAGTCCAAAGGAAACACTGTGGCTGGGAGCTCATTCCACATCCGAATCGTACGATTTTTTTTTTTTTTTTTTTTTTTTTTGCCCAACGCAAAGGAAATGGGCACCCTTCGGTAATGCGGTTGGAAGGGAGGAGGTGAACTCTCATGAGTATCCCAGCCGGCCGGCCGGACTGGTTATGCACGACTCGCCAAAAGAACCTAGGCGCATACGTACTAAACACCCCCTGGAAGCACCTGTAGCCATAAGGGCCTTTCAGGTTTCATCGGATGCTACACCCCGTAGGGACGGGGTGCGCTCAACGTCACTCCTTACGGAGCATACGCTGGAGAATTTATAGCGAAACCCCAGAAGGGGGTCCCGCTGCTGTGGATTGGGATTGGGGGCCTACGGGGGCCGCTGAAACGGCATTGGGGGGCTCTGTTGAGTCGTCCTGAGCCTCCAGGAGGAGGTTCAGGGCGCTCGACAGTTCGTCGGGGGGATCCGCGAGGACGTGTCTCGGTCTCCGTACCACGTGGCCGGAGACCGGGCGGGGAGCGTAGGCTGCTGCCTCTCGCACGAGCGGGTTGGGGTGCTCCTCCGCGGCCTTGAAAAAGGTCTCGGAGAGTGTTCTAAGAAACTGCTGCAGGGTAGGCAGGTCCATGTCACGGTGTAGGTCCGCATTGCGGACGTACCATGGAGCCGCCGTTGCCCTACGGCAGAAGATGTTCTGCACAATTTGCAGTTTCTTAGTGACGTGGGAGCTCGCGTGAGCGAAGACGGGGGAGGCGTATGTCAACACCGGTCGAATGCACACCTTGTAGAGGGTTCGCTTGTTCCTGAGGGACATTTTACTGAATCGACCCAACATACTGTTGAGGCGACCCAGGTAGAAACGGGCGGTGCGGCACACTCTTTCGACATGGGGCCGGAAAGTGAGCCTTTTGTCAAGCGTGACGCCTAGATATTTTACAGCGCGCTGCCAGGGAACTAGTTTCCCTTGCATGCGGAGGGGAGGGGGGTCGCTGTCACCCCGTCTGCGCTTAACATCGAAGCAAACCGCGGAGCTCTTCTCCGGATTCACTTCGATGCGCCACAGTTTGAACCAAGCTTCGAGCTTGTTCACCGCCTTTTGGAGCTTTGCCATGGGTGGCCTTCGCCCTTTGGCGTAGATTGCCGTGTCGTCGGCGAAAAGGGACAGTTGCACCCCGTTGTCGGGGACGGGAATATCGTTCGTGTACGATATATAGAGTAGGGGAGAGAGTACAGAGCCTTGCGGGACGCCGGCCTTCAGTTGACGTGGGGAAGACAAAGTACCTTCGTGTCTGAACCGAAAGGTACGGTGTTTTAAATAGGACGCTACTAATCGGACGAGTCGATCGGAGAGACCAAGCTTGTATAGCTTGTAAACAAGGCCTTCGTGCCAGACTTTGTCGAAGGCCTTGGCGACGTCGTAGAATACTGCGACCGTCTTTTCTCTCTTTGGGTAGAATCCATTGAGGATGTATTCTACTATACGATGGACTTGTCTGGGGCAATTGTGTTTGGGACGAAAGCCGAATTGATGGGGAATAAGGACATCGTCTTTGAAGAGATGTTCTTTCATTCGAGAGAGCACTACTCTCTCGAATAACTTCCCTAGTGCCTTGAGGAGGCTTATCGGGCGGTGGGATGACGCTACATTTAACGGCTTTCCCGGTTTGGGAATGCCTATGACTATGGCTTCTTTCCACGCGGTCGGAAAGTGGCAATGGTCAAAGCAAGCATTAAAAATGATCGCTAACAAAGTAAGCACCTGCTCGGGGAGGTACTTAAGCGCTTGGTTGGAAATTCCATCCGCGCCCGGCGCTTTGTTAGATTTGAGACCCTTGATGAAGGAGTGGATCTCGTCGGGGGACACAGTGACAGGGTCCGTGGTGGGAGGGAGCGAGGTCTTTTGACGGACTTCGTCTTCCACCGCACGCACGTGACCGGGGTCGCACTCCATGGTGCTAGGGGAGCATTGTGAAGCAATGCTATCTGCAAAGCATTCGGCTTTCTCGGTGTCCGCAAACGCAATTGTGCCGTCTGGGCGAACAAGAGGAGGGATGGAGACTCTGGCGTCTGTACGAAGGGCTTTCGCCACTTTGTAGTACGCTTGATGGGACGGGGAAATCGTCTGCATGAGGTCCCCCCATTGGGAGTTCCTCATTTCGTCGAGACGTGCTCTCACTGCCCGCTGAAGTCGGTTCGCAGTGCGTCTGTACTCTGGGGTCGGATAGAGTGCGGCCCTCCGGAGGGCTGCGTTTTTGGCTTTGATCAGGTTTCGAACTTCGAGTGGGAGTCCCTGCCGATTAACGACAGGGGCCACCACTTCGTTGTCCTTCAACGCTGACCGAATGTGGGACGTTAACGAGGTTACCGCAGCGTCGATTTTATCCGGACTATCGAAGTAGTCGGATGAAAAAGCGAGCGGCGAGTCGGGCGCGTCCATGACGGCCGCCATGGACTCTTTGAATCCTTCCCACTTCGTGAAAGTTCGCGGCAGTGGGGGAGAGATAGGGGTGGGGGAGCCTAGTACTAGGGAGACTGGACGGTGGTCGGAGCCTAAGTCGTCGAGGGTGTCGATCGACCGGAGGGTGAGCGACACGCCCTTCACTAGCGCAAAGTCCAGTACATCGGGACGGTGATCCACTCTGTCTGGGTAGTGGGTAGGGGAGAGGGGGCAATACACGTCTAGGTCGAGAGACCGAACGATGTCCATTAAGTGGACACCGCTCGTGTTGGTGGAGGAACACGTCCAGTCGGTATGTTTGGAGTTGAAATCTCCGAACATAATAACAGAGTCGCCTAGAGAGAGAAGCGCTTCGAAGTCGCTTTTGAGTGGCAGGGAGCCGGCGGTGATGTAGACAGAGGCTATGATCAGGGACGGATGTCCTGTCATGCCTAGCTGCACTACTGAGGCCTCCATACTCGAGAGAGTTGGAGTTGGAAGAGGGGAGCAATGAAGCGATCTCTTGTAGTAAATGGCAGTTCCTCCACCACGCGATGACGCGGTGGGGGACCTGTCATCCCTGACAAGGGAGAAGCCGGGGATCGAAATACCCTTCTGGATCGAAGGCTTGAGCCAAGTCTCCTGAAGGAGAAGTAGGTCGAGCTCCCTGCTCCTAACGAACGTCCTAAGTTCGGAGATGTTTGTGCGTAGACTGCGCACATTAAAAGAAACAAGCGAAACCCCACCCGGCCTCATGCGACCGGTGCCGACACTGGCGGGAGTGGGGGGTGTGGCGTGAAGCGCCTGGGGCATTACTTTAGGGCCTGGACGAGGGAGTAATGCTCGACAAGTGCGTCTAAACGCTCGAGCTGGGTGGAGGCGTTACGCAGTTTGCGTGCCAGGACGGGGATCTCGTCAATGTTGACGGACGCAAGAATGGAGGATATGTAATGCATATCCTCCGCCAAAGAAGAGGGCGGGGGCTGGTGGCTGATGGCCTTGGGGGGGGAGGTGGTGGGGGGAGCCTTCGGCCCCGGGGCCTTGGGCGGGCCCCAAGCTGCGGCTGGAGCCGCGCTCGGGGGGGGCCCTTTGGCCTTGAGGGGGGGATAGTGGGCCACTGTCGCTGAAGGCGGCGGCGGCCTTGCACCTTTGCCCTTAGCGGGCTTCGGCGCAGAGGGATTTGCACCTTTGCCCTTAGTGGGCTTTGGCGCGGAAGTGCGGGGACGAGGGGCGCGCGGGCAACCCCTGTAGTTTGCAGTGTGGCCAGATTGGCCACAATTGCAACAGAAGGGAGGGGTGGTGGCGTCGCGCGTACGCGCGCACTCCTTGGCAGTGTGGCCTTCGCCGCACTTGACACAGCGCGGCGGGGCCGAGCAGTTGGCCGACGCGTGGCCATAAAATTGGCAGCGATGGCACTGCCCTGGGGAACCGCGTTTATGCGGGGCCTCGACTTTGATTCCGGAGAGCCCACAGACCGTGAAGCCTCCCCGGAATATAGTCCTGGCACCGGTGGTGTTGGAAAGCACCACCAGCGCCATGGGAAATTGTTTGCCGGACCGGCTGTACATCTTGTGTACAGCCTCGGCGGGGAAATCTTTGGACTTGAGGTCCATGAGGATGGCCTCGTTGGAAAGCTCGTGCGGCACTCCACGGAGTACCGCACGCACCTTACGCTCCTCAGGGAGGGCGTAGGTATGATAGCCTATCTTATTATGGGCTAGGAGCCTAGTAAGGCTCCTGAAGTCGTCGATCGACTCGACGTCAATCTTAACGGCTATACCCGTGTTGGAGGCACGGGTATAGCGGACGCGCTGTTCCGCGCAGAGACGGGAGACTAACTCCCACTTTGACTTTTCCCTAAGGAAAACAGGGGGCGGGGGCTTGGCTTTAGACGGGGCAGGGGGGGCAAAACGCGCTACTGGCTTAGGGCCAGACGGCGCGGTCTCGCGAGCGGCAGCAGTCACGCTCGAGTCGGGGGACGCGGGGCTAGAGAGAACCGCGACCGCGACCGGGGCGGGCGCGGCGGCCTCGGACGAGGCCTCGGACACTGAGCGGGCGGCCCGCTTTCGGTGCCGCTTAGATTTAGCGACGAGCTCGAATCCGTCGAGCTCGGCCGCAGGGGGTGGGACGGGGGTGACGGAAAGAGTTCCCGTCACGGTGGTCGAGGACGAAGAGTCGTCCCCGGACAGAGAAGCCGCCCTCTTGCGGGAGGGCGGCGCTGAGACCTGGGACACGGAGTCCTCAAACTCCATGTCCTCAGAGGGCTCGCGGGGGGCCTGAGGGGCACTCCCCACTGACGCCAGGTAACTACGTACGACGTAGTTATCCTGGCCTAGATTTGCTCGGAGGAGCAATTTCACCGCCTGAGCGGCAAAATCCTCCACCGAGACCGTCGCCATTGGGAGGCGAGAAGAGGGACTAGAGATAGAGATGTCGACGAGGGACCGAGAGACGCGGGGCGTCCTCCCTGCGCGAGGCAGGGGGGAGAGGGGAGAGGGGGTCGGTGGAGCGGCTATCCCTAATGGATATGCCGCTATCCGTCACCCTTGGGCAGGCCCAAGTGCAATGGGATCGGGACGTCCGGTTTCGTTAAGACCTGAGGGGCCTTAACAGCGCACCGGGGCAACGCTAGTTGGCTTAGTTGTCACCGTTAAGTATCCACCAACTCAACGCGGCAGAAACGCAGCTTTGTGTTACCAACGAATCGGTAACAAGAAACTACGTCTCTGAATGAACGTAACTATAATTCGTTACGCTCAGCGGGACGCGGGCTCGCAACGCGAAGTGAACGCGCGCGAAAACTTGCGAAATACGTAAGCAAAACGGAAGCGAGCTGGCAACGAGCGACGCGGGGGTGCGCTACGAAGCCAAAACGGATACTGAATCGTACGAGCGAGAAACGTTCTTTCGAACCTTCGCGTCGTGACCAACAGAGGGTCTACGTAGTGAGGATGAGCACCAAGCCCACGGCGGGTGGTGCGATGATGATTAATTTAGATCCCCGTTCCCTGCGGCCGCCTCGACATTTGGGTCGTAATGAGCAGTTTTCTAATAGGCATTCCTAACCACTCACTAGATGGCGGCCCGACAATTTTGGTAATTGATAATCGCTTGAAATAGGTTCTTAGCAAACAGGATATAAACACTAGGTACGTTGTATTGGATAATATTGTATATGTCAATAGTTTTGAACCATTTTAGAGGTTGTAATAATAATGGAACATAGTGCCAACTTCTATAAATATTTCTTTTTACATTTCGTTCAACCTTTAATAGTTATGTTTATATTAATAAACATTTTATTTTTAAGTTAAGTATTAATGGCTGCATGAAATCACTGCCACCATCATACAGATTAAAAAGAGATTACCAAAATTGTAGGAGCGCCATCTATTGATGCTTTTTGAAACCAACTATCAATACCTACTGGAAAACTCCTCATTGCCGCACGACTCGTTTGGCCGGTCCATACAAACCCAATCAGACTCTATCGGCTATGGCCCGCGCACACACGTCGCGCTAGCGCAGACTCGGCTAGCCGGGCGTCCGCATTTCCGCACACGCGTATGGTAATTTCGGCTTTGCGCACGATTTATCTAGCGGCGTTTGTTAGCACCGCGCCTAAGTCTTCGATATTTGGGTTCGCAGTAAAAGTGTTAATTTAGATCCACTTTTTGCCCTGAAACGGCGAATCCATCATCATCACAGCCTATAACAATCCACTGCAGGACTTCGGGCCTCTCCCACGAAAGGGGAGGTCATTGCCATAATCTCCACGCTTGGCAGGCGGGTTGGAGATCGCAGTGCAGTTGATGTAAATCTACCCAGAAAGATGCTGCTGCCCACCTTTCGGATTTGTCCCTTAGTCGCCTTTTACGACACCCACGGGAAGAGATGGGGTGGTGCTATTCTTTGAGGTGGCGGCACCACACACGGCGAATTAAAAAGGAAAAAAATATCCATAGATCAACTGGTGGAGACTTGTCGGTGGATTCTAGTTGAATGAGAGTCTTTTCCGTTGAAATAGGCAAAGACAACATTGTTTCACTTGCTACAGCTAGCCTCGCCTTATAACAATCCAACCGACAGAAAAAGTCTTATAACCCCTGACTTAGTTTAAAGTAAACAGTAGTAAACTACAGAACCGATATTAATGAAACAAACCTAAGAACCATCTCGACTCGGCTTTTGAAACCGCATACAAATTGGTATACCCGTTCGGGATGCTACGATCTCACTGACAGACACACAGATAGACAGAGCCCTAGATACAATGTTCGTTGCACTCAGATACACCCCTCTTCAACATAATGTTTTAAACTATCGCGGTTATTATAATAATAAAAAAAAATATTAAAATAAAATTAAACAAAAATTAAAAGTTAATTAAAAATTACAACATACCTACTTATAGTAACTTAGGGTACAAATAAGAGGCTACATATTTACAACTCGTGCACAAATAATGATAGGTACTTAATTCTAGTTATTGATAGTTTGGACACCTAAACTAAGTGAATGATTTACTTGCATTTTGGCATCATTCACTATCGCGGTATGTTCTGGTTTTCACACCGCGTACCTTAAGTTTACGAGTAGCCCGATATTTCGGCGTCTTTGCATCATGGTCACGGGGCGCTGAGCTGCTGCGCTTGGAAAACCGGAATATACCGGTGTTTAAAAAACAGGGAGCATCCTCATAAAGCACCATACAGCAATTTTGCATACCCCAAGTACCTGCCTATTCTAAAACACGTACTTAAACGCCTTCTATCTCAATAATCTATCGAGAGCGAACCCTCAGCTCTTTGAACGAGACTTGAGAACGGCGACAATGTCGGATTTGAATATGCTGAGTCGGTTTTTAAGATCTCTAGGGCACTTCAGTACTGATCCTTGTCTGTTAGGGGTTTGGAGGGTGTTGTGTAAAGTAGGAAAGAGGTTTCCAAGATGGCGTCGTGACGCCTTGGGGCGCCAAGGTCGCAACTTGGCGAAATGATCAAATTGTTCGAAATTATATTAGAAAAAGATACGAGAGCAGTGATTTTAAGACTATTTTTGAGAAGTTTTATTTTAAAATAAACTATATTATTTTGTTAATGCACACCCAGTGACCTTCTTTTAGACGGGCGTCGCAAAAAGTTACAGATCCCCTGGTGTAGGATTTGGTGGTGGCCATTTTGGTGATTTCTTTAGCCTCCGACGCTAAATGTCTGTGTGTCTGTCTCTGGCGGCGAAGCTCCCAAACGGACCGATTACAAACACCGACAGGAATCGTCAGAAAACACCCGACCAAGATAGATAGATAGACTCTGTTTTAAAGAAAATTTAACAAGCTTTTTCAAACATTATGATTCAAGTTTACATATACTCAAATATAATCTACACTACTGAACCGATTTTAATGAAACGAAGAAACATCGCGATTAATGAAATGAAGCTAAGAGGCTTCTCGATAAAACTGCCTTTCAAATAAAGAAAATCACATCGAAATAGGTCCATCCATTCGAAACCGAAACCAGACACAAACCGCAAACAGATACACATATATACTTATATCATGCCCTTTTTTCGTCGGAAATAATGATAGTGACACCATGCATTAACTAAACTTGCACCCAGACTACCTGTATGGGTTATGTCATAATGAACGGGTAGGGGTTAGGTAGGATAGGGGTAGGCTACTGGCAGGGTAAGGGTAGTGTGGGTAGGGTAGGATGGGAGTAACTACCTATCACATGCAGCATCAGTGATACATGCTCGCGTAATGGCCGACAGGCGTGGGGGCCGGGTCGGCCTTTTCGCTCAAATATTGGGCGATGACTGGTTAGTTGAATTTTACGATGACTGGGCCTTGCGTTATATTTGTGAACGGGTGCTGCATTGCTGGACTGGCTTACTTTTGCTCTACTTTTAGTATTATATATTCCTATATATTGTCGTTGTCGGCGTGGGGTGATGTGCTTCGGTCCTGGGGCGACCAACATGTCACTTTGTGTTTTCTTCCTACTGTCTTGCCCTCCTTTTTGACGATTGAAAGAGACATTTAATGTCCTGTTCAAAAAATAAATTTTGGTTTGATTTGACTAGAAATGCAGAACCGCTTCAAAGCACCGAACTTTATTACTATACGTCCTAACAATCCACTTAGTTTTCCATTAACCTGCAGGTAGTGAATAAACGGTTTACAAATAATATCAGTCAGCTTTGTCGGTTCTAGCGCCAAAGCGAGGGCTTAGCGGAATGGACTAGCGTAATCCCGTTGTATGTGTCACCTAGTTTCGGATATTTTGTACATTCTAGTTTTATTTTATAGTTTTAGTATAGCAAAGGCTTATGCGTAGCAACATGTCGATTAGGCAACGAAGTGCTACATAACTTCGATTTTATTTTATTATTAATAAAAATAAATAAATATTCGTTTACAAATTCACACAGCGCCACCTAGCCCCAAACTAAGCAAAGCTTGTACTATGGGTGCTAGATAACTGATATACTACTTAAATACTTTTAAATACATACTTATTATACATAGAACACCCAGACCCGTACTAGAAATTAAAATTCATCATTTCAATTTCTACCCGGCCGGGAATCGAACCCGGGACCTCTTGCGTTGACCATTAAACCACTCAGGTCGTCAACATCGCCAATAAAGTATTTGTTCTGTCAACATTTGATGAGGGAGCGTCCGACTGGTACCCTGACATACCGCGGGCTCGAACCCCTGCGCCGCCATGTACCAATGACTCTTTTCTAAGTTATGTACATTAGTTGAATGCTATCAATCGATGTTTTGATGGTGAGGGAAAACATCGTGATGAAACCTGCACATTCAGGCGACTGAATGGGTAACCATGATCCAATCTGGTCAGGTTGCAAATTAATTCCAATATTATAAAACTGTCAATATCAAAACGGCACGCTTGACACTTCCCCCATTCTTATATAACTTAGGCATTAACAATTCATTCAGTATTTCATAGTTTGAAATCTCACACAAAATACTACATTCATATTCCCATAAAACTTGTGCGAGTAGACTTGTAGCTCACGATTTACACCTACGTTACGAACCCATATAAACGCTACTAAGCCTTGGAGAAACCTTACAACCTCTCTTATAAACGTGCTACCCTGGTAATATAAGGCTGATAATCAATATAATGGTGGACAAAAATCGTTTCTGGAACAATGCTTGGGTTATTTATGATTGGAAGACTTAACAGTTGGTAGTTATTTTAGTCTACGCAGTGACAAACGACACCTGATGGTTAGCGGTAACTGTCGTCTATAACATCTACGATTCACGCATTTAGGTTGGAGGCAATATAAATACAGAAAAGCAGGTCTCGTTCGAATTAGAGCTGCCCGACTGGGGAAGTACCTCCACCTTACAGAATATCGCTGCTAAATAATACTCTTTTAAATAGTATTGTGTTTCTGCCGGTGAGTAAGGTTTCCAGTGCTCCATGGGGCGGGGATTTGGGGAACCGTGGCTTTGGCAGTGGAGGGGCATTTGCCTTTTTGCTGCCAGAGCAACGTGTTATAGAGGCGACGCATTAGCGATACTCTTGGTGCTGCTAATGTCTATAGGCAGTGGTGACCACTTTCCATCAGGTGGCCCGCTTGCCTGTTTGCCTACTGTATGACATAAAAAAAAAAAGGTGCGTTATGTGTCAATGCCTCATGCCTGTAATTGCGCTGGCTACCTTATCCTTCAAAACGGAACACACGTGATACTCACCCAGGCGGACTCCTCAGGCTTCATAGAGTCCTAGTACTTGATAAAACAGATAAGGCGGTGGTATACGGAAGTAGATATGGCGCCAGTTCCAAACGCTAGTCCGTTACTGTTACTAACCTTTTTTCTCTTTGCCGTAATTACAGGTTTGTTTGATAGTTATATTTTATACTTTCGTGAAATCTCCATTGTAGGGACCAGTAGGGATTTTTATTTGCTTTTCATAAATCGTGGGTGATGCCCCTGGTATTGCAAACGTCCATAGGCTGTGGTAACTGCTCACCATCAGGCAGGCCGTAAGCTTGTTTGCCACCTTAGTTGTGTAAAAACAAATAATACCTTACACACACAGTATAATGGGGATCTCTTGATCTGAAAATTGCAAATGTTTGGAGTCGTAATTTTTTTTAACGTTCCTCTAAACTGGTATTAACCGCCATCTCACATGAGTTTACATGAACTATTAACAGAAGGTATGTACATTGTACAATGTACAACATACAACAAATTCCCGTAGAACTAAGCCCATTATAAGGGTAGACATTTTCTAGGCCATCTACAGCACCGCTACGCTATCGCGTAGAGGTTCTACGTGTCTACGCATCTGCTACGCCGTTATGAGCTCCTCTGAATTATGGCCGCCTGGTACCTGCGGTCTGGCTCGGAAGCGCGTGAAAGAGACAGAAAGAGTTTGGAGAGAGATAGAAAAAGCTTTTACGTAATAAACAAATAAATAAATCAGTCTTACGATGTACTTTCTGTTTAAGATTTGATATTGCTGAAGCGGAAAGTTTTCAAAGGTTCTTCATAATAATGGCTGGCTATTGCGAACAACTTTTGTCGTAGGATCTTAGGAGTTTGTGTACGGAAAATGAAATATCGGCTATTTGAAATAATAGGCGTGGTTGGTGCCCCGAAGAGAAGAGTTTAACATACCCAGGGCCTCGAGTCTGCTATTTTACTTCACTTGATGAAATTGTAATTGGATCGCTCACTGTAGTATTTTTACCAGAAAACCAAAAACGCGTAAAACAGCCATTGAGTTACGATTACAATTCAATCGAGGCAACAGGTAACAGTAGCAGAATACTAAAAACGTGTCAAATTGCTATTAATCTGCGATGGCTATTCAATTACAATTCGATCGAGTTTAATTTCCTCAAAGTATCTGTGGAGTTTCAAGTGATCTGTAAATAAAATAAAAGAAAATGTGCTTAAAGATTGTTCTCCATAGCCGATGTCTTATTTAAGGCGTGGTCGACTATTTATTATCGTCAATAGTCTATTGTTTGGGTGCTTCAATAGTAAAATAACTAACAATACTTACCCAGTGGATATGTGTAATAAACCAAGTTGCATAGAAAAACAGGCTCTTGGGCTATTTTCATACAATCAAGACAATTTGGAGGCCGTGTGGTGTCCGGCAGAGTAGAATAGCACCAGCCCCTTACACTCGTGGGTGTCGTACAAGGCGACTAATGGTTTCGAGGCAAAAGATCAAGAGTCTCCGTAGGCTGGAAAATGGGCAGCAGCATTTTCTATTGTTAACGCCTGCCAAGCGTGGAGATTATGGCAATAACCTCCCCTTTCGTGGGAGAGGCCCTAAGTCCTGCAGTGGACTGTTACGGGCTGTAATGAAGACAATTTGGAGACCTTGGATCTCCCCCTGGGAACTTTCAGGGTGCAATCTGATTACGCACATCTAGAGCATGGATGAATGAGGTCTAGAGTTCCTAAGATGGCCACGGGCGGAAACTTTGCGTTGGAATTTCTATTCAACCGATGTACCTAATGAATCAATAAATGGCCGTTGAAGAGGTGTCAGCTGTCCGTTCTTTAGTATAGTCATGTTATTGCATTATTCATCAGCATCAGCACAGCCCTCAACAATCCACTGGAGAACTCAAGGCCTCTCCCACGAAAGGGGAGGTTACACCCATAATCTCCACGTTTGGCAAACGGGTTAGAGATCGCAGTGT
Organism: Blastobasis lacticolella; assembly: GCA_905147135.1. Classification (NCBI taxonomy): domain Eukaryota; kingdom Metazoa; phylum Arthropoda; class Insecta; order Lepidoptera; family Blastobasidae; genus Blastobasis; species Blastobasis lacticolella. The sequence continues at coordinate 555,224 of LR990066.1, forward strand.
TATAAATGTAACAATGGAAAACGTTGCTGCCCATTTTCCAGCCTACGGAGACTTTAGATCTTTTGTCTCGAAAACATTAGTCGCCTCGTACGACTCCCAAGAGTGTAGGAGGTGCTATTCTACTCTGCCGGACACCACACGGCCATATTGCATATTGGTGAAGTAAAATTGTTTGTGGTAGTTTTTATTTAGAAAATAACGTTTTGTTTTATTCAATTGAAACAGAACAATTGAAGCTACATATCAATTTATCGCTCCAATTTTCATCCAAAAACTTCAGAACGGATTATATTAATAATTTTGACATTTTGCTACTAAAATCGGTTCACTATGCTTGTCTAAAAGCCATGTGCAATGCTATTACGCCCAAAGCATGCACCAGCCCTGCTTAATGGCATTACAACGTCATCGCTCATTCTGCAACTGACGCGATGACAAATCTATTCTGTCAGATGCATACACGCATTGTACACATGCGGTATGTGATATGATATGTTATTTAGAGCGTCCACGTGGACTTTCATGCTAACAAATCTCGAACTTGTATAGGTACGTAACGCAGACGGTAGATGGCGCTGCCGGGTTGATAGAACGCGGTAACGACCGTTTCCTATTTTCATCGGATAAAAAGTCGAGTAGGCAAAATCCGAATGGGGTGTCGCGTTCGATGAAACCTGAAAAACCTCGGCTATAGATACTTCCGATGCAGAGTTGAGCTGGGGGTCTAAAAAGGTCACATTAGCGTTTTATATTATGATTCCTATTAGAGTGCCACTAACTTATCTGCGGCCTTAGCCAAGAGGTTTCGTTAATCTACAATCGTTTGTGGTAGAAAAAATATACGAGATTTGACATAAGCTAACGTTATCTGACATAAGCTGTTTGTGGTAGAAATTCTTGGTCCATAGACAATTCACGTACTTTCGGTGTACAAAGGAGGCGGATTGGCGGATGATCCTACACAATCAGAGTCAATGTAGATGTTGGTAGAAATAGTCGAACTTCGACCTGTCAATTTTCTACCATACACGCATAACGCAAGCGGAGCTGTCAAAGATGGCTAGACCGGCTGATCCGGTGGCTAATAATGGAATTACGTGACGCCATTTTTAATTGTCTTGTCAAATTGTCAATGTCAATAATAGAGCAAGAGCCCATGAGGGCCAGACCTTCCTATTGTTCGTAAGTATGAAAGTTTTTCCATGTGTGTCCCCAACACAGGTAAGAATGATCCCCACCCATGAAACCTGGATCGTGGTTCCTTTGGCAGGTAACAGGTTACAAAGGTGTATAAAATCTTATCTCCAATTTCTTAAGTTAGCAAGCTCAATTTTTTTGTATTTTATTCGTAACAGCATTAATACTCACGATGCTCATTGCCAGACATATAGTATGGTTACAACCCTCCGCCGGACACCCCTAAACTATAATTCTCTGTAATTATACTTAGGTCAGACGGCAGTCGGTCCACTGTAATTACCTGACCTGCCAAATCCTGGATCATGGTCAAGGCGGACCCCGGGCCCTCGTGCGCGAGAGCACAACCGGGACATTAACGCCAAGATGGTCACCCGGGGATAGTGTAGCTTCCCAACGCCTATTCAATAAAAACAAACAAACAAACAAACAAAAAATCAAACATTTCCGTTTTATAATATTAGTATAGACGACAGCTGATGCGCAGTAAAAGATCGCACCGAACCGAGCGCTCTGTCTCACTCGCACCAGTTGTTGCATATGAGACCCACTCTCGCAACTATTACACTTTTTATGCGTCTGGCAGGATTATAGAACCCAAAAAACTGTCTGGCTACTGAGAAAACTCAGTTTAATAATTCTCTGAATAACATTTATAAAATTCAGCTTTCCTAATATAAGGTAAGTATAATTACAGAGAATTATAGTTTAGGGGTGTCCGGCGGAGGGTTGTAACCATACTATGTGTCTGGCAATGAGCATCGTGAGTATTAATGCTGTTACGAATAAAATACAAAAAAATTGAGCTTGCTAACTTAAGAAATTGGAGATAAGATTTTATACACCTTTGTTACCTGTTACCTGCCAAAGGAACCACGATCCAGGTTTCATGGGTGGGGATCATTCTTACCTGTGTTGGGGACACACATGGAAAAACTTTCATACTTACGAACAATAGGAAGGTCTGGCCCTCATGGGCTCTTAGACTATAACAGCGACGCTGCAGGTAAGTTTGTGACCAACTAATATGAATCATATTATGATTCGCTAATGTGCCCTTTTTAGACCCCCTGGTAGGCGCCTAGATCTCTTGGACTCTTGCGAGTCCTGCATAACCAGCCGGCGGCCGGGTTGGTACATATGAGTACATATGAGGTACGCCCTCCCAGAGGGTGCCTTGGCGGTAGACGCAAAAAAAAGCTACAGAAATTAGTCCGTTCCACCAAACACAGACCCAGTAAAGATTGTAATTTTCAACAGTAGTATAATTGATTTGCTATCTTACCGGGCAAAACGTAACACAAAGCGTAACATGTACCAGCAGACCTTCCATGGAGGTGTTATATTACCTGTATACAAACTGTACGGCTGCGTAGGTTAAGTAACACGACACTTCTGTGCTCCTCGTACAAATCCGCTTCTATTGTGGAGTAAATCTTTAGATAACCTACACCTATACAGAAACTTGAGGTATCACAGTGCGCGCGAACGCATGGGGTCCCAACTTCCAACAGACACCAACGATCGGCACTCTGCGTCTGTCAAATCGAACAAAATAAAAAATTTGAGCCATATTGAACGCAGTGAACGTAGCTTCCTATTCTAGGAAGATTTTTTCAAATCAGTCTAGTATTTTTTGAGGTTATTCATTACAAACAAAAACACAAAAATACAAATCTTTTTCTCTTTATAATATTAGTATAGATAATATATACTTGATCGAAGGTTATCCGACTTTTTCAGTCACGAACCTCAATGCATTAGCATCCCATACTCCCCTACGAGTTGAAACCTGCTCGACTCACACGCCCACTGGTCTAACACTGACAGATGACTTGCAGTTCGACCTGCGACTGACGGGCCCAAGGGTCAGGATTGTTAACACAAACATATTGTACATACGCGTGAAATAACGCGTTGGTAGCAATGTTGTACAGAGTAGACGAAAATAGAGGTTTCGGATTTTGTAAGTCTCGTCATGAGAAAATAATGCTGGCCGTTTGAAGTATGAGGAAAAAAGCAATTGGTCGCAGTCAACGTTCGGAACCAAAGAAATTGCACATAAAAGCATAGGGAGCTTACTCACGGCTGAAGTAACAATGTTTATTTTGTTTCTTTCTTTCTTTTGTTAAATGTAACGTGTACAAAAGGGACGGCTACAGGTGGTCAAATACCCGTCTACAACCACTGCTATTGTCAAATTTGGTCGCCTTGGTCATCTTAATGCATTAGATTTGTGTAAGGCATTCAGTCATTTATATAGAATTGTGACCGATCGACAGTGAGTGTACATTCTCTATAGGTGGCTCCATCTATGCTCTACGTCCAATATCTTTATTCAGTTATTTAACTATTTCTTTCTTTAGTTTAATTATTATTATTTTCTTCGCTTATTGCTTTTCGCCACACCCGATAGGGTTGGCTGGAAGAGATCTCTTACAGAGATAAGCCCACCTTTGTAAACAACCGTTTGTGATTATTGTTTTTAACTTGTTTCATGTGCAATAAAGTATATAATAATCTTAGTTCCGAACTATACGAGGTTTCAAAACAAACTACCTACCACTTATTGCCTGTTCGCATTTTAAAACAATACTTCTCTAAATAAAGTAGCTTTAACTATGCGTTCTCCCCAAAAAGAGTGGAAAGTTAGTTACCTTCCACCTTCACCGTGAACATTATGACTGAAAAATTTTTTTTTGCTCTTTGTTTCTACCCGTGCTCGTCTGCTGAGTGAACGCACTGCGTTCAATGCGGCGTTATGATTGGTCAATATTGTTCAGTTTGACGCATATGTAGTGTCGATGGTTCGATCACGACTCAAAATATTGTCAGTTGGAACTATTCTGGATGCGCCGGGGGTTTAAAATATCGATAAACAACCAACCACGATTCGGACGTAAAATAAGCTCCCAGCCACAGTGTTTCCTTTGTACTATGACATGGGATCGTTCAAGAGGTATATTAGAGATCTCTTCGGGCAACGCATTGGTAGCGCCCCTGGTGTTGCTGATGTCCATAGACGGTAGTGACCACTTCCATCAGGTGGTACGCTTGCCTGTTTGTCAGCAGTATTACATAAAAAAGACGAGAGCGTCGGTGGCCGAGCGGTTAGAGTATACGACTCGTAAGCCAGAGGTCCCGGATTCGAATCCCGCTCCGGCCATGTACCAATGACTGTTTTCTGAGTTACGTACATTAGTTGAATACTAACCGATGCTCTTACGGTGAGGGAAAACATCGTGATGAAACCTGCACATTCAGGCGACTGGATGTGTAACCATGATCCAATCTGGTCAGGTTCCCCTTAGCAGGGTCATGGAGGTCAGATGGCAGTCGCTCCACTGTAATTACCTGACCTGCCAAATCCTGGATCATGGTCAAGGCGGACCCCGGGCCCTTGTGCGCGAGAGCACAACCGGGACATTAACGCCAAGATGATGATGATGATGATTACATAAAAAAGACGATACGTACATCTGTCCGTTCAAGGAGTATTAAGGTTAGGCCAGCTTGATGGCAAACAGCATAGGTACGTTTCCAATACCTGGGGTATTACAGCTCGTTGACGACGCCGTAAAATCTTTATAATTTACTTTATTTGTGTTTTTTTTTATATTAAGACGAGGCAGGCATTTGACCGCCATCTCACCTGGTGGTTAGTCACAATGAGGACGATGATGGAGCATGCCTGTCTAGGAACAGCCAATTCACTCTAGCCTTGAAGGCGTTTAGATCTTTCTAAATGGCTCCAACTTACATATGTAGCACTGAAACATAGGTACCTGAAATAGATAATTACTGGACCTAGTACAGGTTATTTATAGATAGACGAGGGTACCTGTGCGTGGCGTTTGTGGATCGCGTGTTGAAAATTTTACGTTAGCGTATTCGTTGCTTGGCAACGATGTTGTTTTGTTTTGTTTTGTCAATAGTGAGTTGTTAACATTGGCTTTCATGGAATTTCTTTCAAGAATATACCTACAGGCTGTTAGGTGCGTGCATGTCATACATACCACAATTAATAGACTCCCCTGGTGTTGCTGATGTCCATAGGCGGCGGTGACCACTTTCCATCAGGTGGCCCGCTTGCCTGTTTAATAATAAAAAAATAATAAAAAAATTATTTTCTCACATACAGTGTTTAAGGTTACAATTTTCAGTTTTCAGTTCAAGATTGTGAGACTGGAGCCTAAACTAGACTCTCGCCTGTATCTTAGGTCTCCAGGTCCCAAACCTCAAGGAATTGATCAGTTCTGGTTTACATTTGAGTCCATCAGAATGGCCAACATGGAGAAAATAAACATAATACAAATTAAATAAAACAAAAGCAAACAATAATGTTTGTCTGCCGTATAATATAAAAAAAAATAGGCCAAAATTAATAGCTGCGATCCTGACACATCTTTTTTGCCTCTTCCAAATTCATACATGAGAGCATTACATATATCTTCTTGGCGTTAATGTCCCGGTTGTGCTCGCGCGCGACGGCCCGGGGTCCGTCTTGACCATGATCCCAAATTTGACAGATCAGGTAATTACATACATTGGCCGTGTGGTGTCCGGCAGAGTAGAATAGCACCAACCCCTTACACTCATGGGTGTCGTACAAGGCGACTAATGTTTTCGAGGCAACAGATCAAGAGTCTCCGTAGTCTGGAAAATGGGCAGCAGCATTTTCCATTGTATTATTTAAACACTGCGATCTCCAACCCGCCTGCCAAGCGTGGAGATTATGGCAATAACCTCCCCTTTCGTGGGAGAGGCCCTAAGTCCTGCAGTGGACTGTTACGGGCTGTGATGGTGGAGGTAATTACATAAAGCGAAAGCAATCTGACCACCGTAACTCTGTAAACTGGGGAACCTGACGACATTGGATTACGGTTACACATTCAGGCGCCTGAATGTGCAGGTTTCCTCGCGATGTTTTCCCACATCGTAAGTGCATAGATTAGTGATCAATTAATGTACATAACTCAGAAAAGAGTCATTGGTACATAGCACATAAGAACATAGCTAGATAGATAAATATATCCAGGTGATTTCCGCAAATCGACGAACTTGCGCCCATTTTGCGTGTGGGTGAAACAGTCCTAGATTCTCTACTGTTTCTGCCATCCTAACTCCTCCATTAGAGCATAATTTATCGTGCGAGTTAGAGCTGCCCGGCAGAAAAGCTCGATTAAAAACATCCTGTCGGCACCTAAAGGTATGTTTATGCAAATCTTCTCTTTTGTGTCACTTTTTCCCGTATCAGGCACGATGTGCGCTTGACCACGATACAGGAATTGGCAGATCTTTGATATTGGTACCTTTTTGGTAGTATTCTAGGTTAAAGAGTCGCTGCAGTGATGTATTTTTGGTATTCCTTATTGTAAAACGTTCCTTATTCCAATAATATATTTAAGAATAAGAATAAGAAATATTTATTTACACGAACAGAACGGATTTTTGATCAGAGCACAATAAGAAATACGCAGAGATTGATGAATTTCATCGGGCTTCAGTAAAGGGTACTCTTAGTAAGTAGGTGTTAAGATATTCTATGTTTAATATTAGAACTTAAAATCAATAGGTATCATTGTTTAGCATGGAAAAAATTATAGGTACTGACATTATCATTCGTTTATAAATTTCTCTTTCGTAAAAAATATTTTGTGAAAACTTCACTGGCTAACGTGTTACTTATTCTTTTATATTGCAAGCGATATTGTAAGCTGTTTCTTTTCCTTAATAATACACAATAAAATACAATCAGGTAATGAGGAGTTTTCCAGTAGGTATTGATAGTTGGTTTCAAAAAGCATCAACAGATGGCGCTCCTACAATTTTGGTAATCTTTTTTTAATCTGCATGATGGTGGCGGTGATTTCATGCAGCCAACTAATACTAAACTTTAAAAATAAAATGTTTATTAATATAAACATAACTGTTAAAGGTTGAACGAAATGTAAAAAGAAATATTTATAGAAGTTGGCACTATGTTCCATTATTATTACAACCTCTAAAATGGTTGAAAACTATTGACAAATACAATATTATCCAATACAATACAATACGTACCCAGTGTTTATATCCTGTGTGCTAAAAACCTATTTCAAGCGATTATCAATTACCAAAATTGTTAGGGCGCCATCTAGTGAGTGGTTAGGAATGCTTTAGATACCTATTGGAAAACTGCTCATTTTTTATTTTCAACGAGCTTTCGGAAGTAATAAAGCGCAAGAAATATTGATTTTGATAAAATGATTATCAATTATCATATAAATAGTCGCCGTTTTCTGAGGAACCTGCTTGATTTTCTCGCGAAAATTTTCCTTACCGTAACATAGCAACATCACTTCGTTCTCATATTTTCATTATTAAATACTAACCGATACTTCAATGTACCTAATATCTTTCATAAAGACGTGCTCCACACCCACGAGAGCTCAATTAGGAAGGTGTTTTATAGTCGCCTCTCTACCGGGCTGTAATTAATAATGCACATAATGACTTAGGCGACTTCGTTGTACTATAAATAACCTAATTTGGTCCCGCAAAATGGCGGGCGTTTTTGGTGGGAAAATGATGTGCTCGTACCTAAATGAGTTGTGTTTTTGGAGGTTTATTATTTGTATTATATTCCGTTTGTGTCGTTGCTTTTGTCAGCCTAATTAGTAGCAGTCAAGGGTTCGTTGTCTCTATAGGAGATTGAATACTTTCTTTTCCAGGACAAGTTTATAATTGAATTATATTTTATACGTATAATTATGTAAGGAGAAAGTAATGCATCATCACAGTGTGAAAATTCAATTGTATTTCTTTATTTGATAAACAAACCGACAGACAAAGTCTGATAGCCCCCGACCAAATTTACTTAACCTCAAATATTTTCTAAACTCCAAAACCGATTTTAATTTAACAAAGCTAAGAAACATCTCGATTAAACTGGCTTAAAACCGCATCAAAATCGGTCAATCTGTTCGGGAGCTACGATCCCACAGACAGATACACAATGGCAGTCTTCTCGTCGGTCAGAACCAGCTCAATCAAAAGAGTCCGTAAAAAAAATCATCTTGGCGTTAATGTCCCGGTTGTGATCTCGCGCACGAGGGCCCGGGGTCCGCCGTGACCATGATCTAGGATTTAGCAGGTCAGATAATTGCAGTGGAGCTACTGCCATCTGACCTCCATGACCCTGCTACCAGGGGAATCTGACCAGATTGGATCATGGTTACACATACAGTCGCCTGAATGCGCAGGTTTCATCACGATGTTTTCCCTCACCGTAAGAGCATCGGTTAGTGTTCAAATGTGTGTACATAACCCAGAGAAGAGTCATTGGTATATGATGTTTCTGACTTTTACATGTTTCTGAGATGATGATGAGTATTTTGACCTGTAAGACACCACGACATATCTATCTATGTACCTAAAGCCTTCAAATGGGATACAAACCTACTGAATCCTGCTTCAGGCCGACTATGGCTTCGAAAACACGTAGCAGAAGTGTTATACCGCATTTAATCTAAAGAGTCCGTAGCTAGGTTTTATTAAAATCGGTTTACAATGGACGTACTAAGGATATTTCCTATTTAATTATACAGATTCATGAACTCTTCATTTTAAAACAGCTAAAACTTCGACTATCTACTCCACAAACTATTATCGTCACAGTCCAATACTGGAATACCTATTACCAGGTTGTACTGGGACCGAGCCGAATCGATACTAGTCAGCGGGAACTGGCACGGAAATATCTGTTATCTATTCTCGGAGAGATCCAGTCCATGTGGAATGGAAATAGACTAGTTTCGACTGCAGGCTGTGTCGCAGTGGATTTTCAAAGTTTTTGACTGATGAATAGGCAGTTTTTTTTGTTTTGACGATAGTTAGGGCATAGCGGGATATCCCAGCTTACAAAATGTTGCAGCCAATCAATAGGTATATATTTTTTTATTGTACTGTGTGGCAACCGAGCAAACAGCCCCTTGATGGCAAGTGGTAACTGTTGCCCATAACATCTACGACCATAGGTGCGTTGTCAGTGCGAGGACTAAGATGAAATGCCTCATGTCTGAAATAGCTCTGGCTACCTTGTTGCAAACATTGTTGCTTGCCGGCAGAAATAGATAAGGCACTGGTACTAACCCAGGCGAACTTCTCAGGTTTGACAGTGTCAGTCAGGTTTCCTTGCTTTGGTAGGAACCAAAACAAGGAAATGCAAAGAATACTAAATAGACAAAGTTTGGCCTTTGCTTCTTTGTATTGCAAAAGATAAAATAAGTAAAACAAAAAAAAAGCTCGTCTGCCACAGAACCTCAAAACCCCTAAAACAAAGCATCAGTTTCCGTCCAGGCAATACAATTAAAAAAAAACTCCGACGAAGATTATTACAAAATGGCTTCCCCAACAGTTCAAATTAGGAACAGCACTGGCTCGGGACAAAGCGTGCCCTATTTCGGAGTCCGTAACTTGCTTTCGAGTTGCCAGAGCATTGAATACGCCGACTTCCTGTATTTAGTAAGTGTTGTATCCCAGTTTACAGAATGTTGCCAGAGTTAGGTACTTAAATGGACTTTGTATTGATCGCGCTGGTGTATTTTGAGGTTATATCAACGTCGTGATTTTGATTTTTAACTCGAAACTCGTGATTTGTAAGTTCTATGGATTGTAAACGGAAATAGAATTCGCTGCCAAAACTGACTGAACTGACGCTTCATCCCAAAGCCGATTCAACCCTGTTTAATATGCTTATTTAGATTTTAATACATTGAATATCTATCAGAATCAAAAACCAGAAAAAATCAATCAGAACGGAGCGGAACCTTGTCAGTTCAGAGGGGGGTGGAACCCTGTCTACTTAACTGCCTAGGTACAGTACCTAAAAAAAAGGCCCACATAATACCAGCGCTGTGAGACGCATCTTGCGCCTCGCAGCACATGCTGTGTGGGGACCAATTATGGTGGTTGCTGCGTCACTGCCGACGGCATGGGAGACTAGTCATTGTTTTAAATGTTTTTAAATTGGTTTTATTTTGTCAATGTGTCGTGGTGTGCTATGTGTAATAAATGTCTTTTCTTTCTTTCGATTTTTCTTTCATGGTCCACTGCAGTACTAAGGGGCCTCTCCCAAGAGAGGGGAGGTTATCTGCCATAGTCTCCACACTTGGTAGGCTTGGAAATCGCAGTGATGCAAGTATAAAAAAAATTAAAAACGCTGCTGCCCATTTTCCAGCCTACGGAGACTCAAGATGTTTTGCCTCTTAAACGTTAGTCGCCTCGTACGACACCTGCGACTGTAAAGGGATTGGTGCTACTCTACTCTGCCGGACACCACACGGCACCTTTTGTTCTTTACTCAACCTATATTTCAATGCTCACAATGTTCCATTTTGATTAAGCGTGGATTAATAATATGCCTATCAGTCTAATACCCCATTAGGCATCAAACCATGAACCGAACGTTTACCCAGGCCAATTCCATCCTCATTCCCCTAATAAACACTTCAATATCGTCTAATAATGGCTGTCTAAAACAGTCTAACTGTGTGCAGAATCACGTCCCACAATAAACTGTCTGCCGCACAAACTATAGTCCACGGTTCTCAAAGTGGGGTACGCCGGTCCTCCAGGGGGGTTCAAAAATAATCATCTTTGCGTTAATGTTCCGGTTGCGCTCTCGCGCACGAGAGCCCGGGTTCTGCCTTGTCCGTGATCCGGGATTTGGCAGAGCAGGTAATTACGGTGGAGAGACTGCCACCTGACCTCCAATACACTGCTACCAAACAAAGCTAACCAGATAGGATTATGGTTACACATTCACTCGGCTGAATGTGCAGGTTTTATCACGATGTTTTCCCTCATCGTAAAAGCATCGGTTAGTATTTAACTATTGTAGCTACATAACTCAGAAAAGAGTCATTGGTACATGGCCGCAGCGGGATTCGAACCCCGGTACCGCTCGCTTACGAGACGAATACCCTAACATCTCACTTACCGACGCTCCTATGTGCTTGTGAGGGGTTGTTTTATTATATGTAGTGATAAAAACAACGCTAAGGGGTCCACAAGCCTACAGTTTGAGAACCCTTGCTACACTCGTGTTAGATGCCTAGTCTAGATAACGTGTAGACGCCTAGTTCTAGGTCTTAACGCCGCTTAGTTAAGTTATGGGCCAAGATGTTTACGTTTAAGATTGGGGCAGAGTTTAGTGGAGAAAATGGATGTGTTATGAGAGATTATATGAGAATGAATTACGGATTTTCCCCAGAATAGATTTTTTGGGACTTTGGAATAGCAATCAGGACACTATTCTTTGCATTTCTACCAATTTTCAGCTTGTTATTTTAAATGTTCGGGCTTGGACAATTTTTTGTCTAATTTTCCTGTAATAAAGCGGGACTCCATTTCATTATTAATCTCCGACGAAAAAGGACACAATACAATTTATTAAACACAGAAAAGAACAACTTACACCTAATATATAATATTCTGTTTACTTTGTTATTTATATGTTCTACTTTTGTTGCTCGTAACATTTAATACGGAACCGCTGCAAGTAGTGTGCTTGTGAGGATGCATCTTGTATGTAGGCAATTGGTGACGACCTGAGTGGTTCAGTGGTCAACATCTCTGCCACGCAAGAGGTCCCGGGTTCGATTCCCGGCCGGGCAGAAATTGAAATGATGAATTTTATTTCTGTTACGGATCTGGGTGTTCTATGTATAATAAATATGTATTTAAAAGTATACAAGTAGTTTATCAGTTATCTAACACCCATAACACAAGCTTTGCTTACTTTGGGGCTAGATGGCGTTGTGTGAATTTGTCCACGATTATTTATTTAATTGCACTGGCTATGGACTTGTATTTCTTTCTCTTCTTTTTACGTGACCGCAAGTCCGCTTCGACTTTACGTTCCACTTGTTACACAGCTTACTATAGTCAGTCCACTGCCCAAAACCCCCGTACAATTTGCACCCATTACCCACACGTGAGGTTTTTATGAGAAAAATATTCAAATTTTCGCTAGAACACCTCACGGCTGGTTCCCGGGGGCGGGTTCAACCATTAATCAATAACCGTATGCTAGGTTAATTTCTGACACCTGACGCAGGGGACCTCTTGGATGTACTTAGCTTTATAAAAATTGAACGATGTGTATGGGATTGATTGTAGCGCCATCTGGAGCTCGATTTTGTGTGGAAGGTTCTTTTGATGGTCGTAAAGATGAATCGTTCACATCCGGCAAGGCACAAGACTAAGAGCGGCTTACACCAAGTTTTTAAACGCATTTAAGTTGATACCTAAACCAAAAACTGCATACAAAAATCGTGAAGCATCATGCTTAACCGCGTTTAACAGTTTCCTGTATGATGAAGATTTGGCATGTTTGGATCATTGTTACACATTCAGTCGTCCGATTGTGCAGGTTTCCTCGTAATGTTTACCCTCACCGTAAGAGCGTCGGTTAGTGTGTGTACGACTAATGTAGGTACATAACTCAGAAAAATGTTATCTACCTGGTGGGAATGGGGATCGAACTTGGTACTTCGCTTACACTCGGGCCCGCTAACAATTAAGTTACCGACATAAAGCTCACGCCTTTGTCCCACAGGCGGGGTAGGCAGAGACCATCACCAGACCAGAGACACCGCCACTTTGCTCTGTCCTAACACTTTTTATACATATCCTTTCATTCTTGCCAATTCGAAGCCCAGCTCAATCATCTAAATCATAATTAAAATTAAATCTGCATCATAACATCGCTCCCAAGCCCAAACACCCGACCCACCGCGTGTTAAAGGACATTCAGTTGAGAACCGGTTACAATATTTGCGGATCCCTCGTCATAGGTACGTCGTACCCGGTTCGGGGTGGCGTAAACCGGGTTTGTGACTCGGCAAACCGTTTCGGGCGGCCAGATGCTGGCCAGTTTGTGGTTCTAATTTCAAATTAGTTTAACAAGGCGATTCGAACGAATCAATAAGAATTAGCCGTCTTCAAAGAGGTAGCACTTATTAATACAATGATTTTAATATCCCCTGTTTATAATCCCAGTCATAATCATCATCGTATCAGCTGAAAGACGCCCACTGCTGGGCATAGGCCTCCCCCAGATGTCTCCACAAAGGCCGGTCCCGTGCTTTCCGCCTCCAGCTGGTAACTGCGATCTTTACCAGGTCGTCGCTTCACCTTGTGGGACGCCTACCTACATATAATCCCAGTAATAGCCTCCAATCAATACAAACCTATGCCTCTATTACATTGATTCATTTGGACATAGTATCTGCCTATGTGAGAACCACAGCCTTATCTATTTCCGCCGTCAAGCAACAATACTTGCATTGTTGTGTTCCGGTTTGAAGGATAAGGTAGCCAGCGAAATTACAGGCATGAGCCATTTCATCTTAGTCCTCACAGTGACAACGCATCAGCGTTTTCCATTTTTGTTGCCTGTAACCTAAATGCAAGAATCGCAAATGTTATGGGCGACAGTAACCGCTTACCATCAGGTGGGCTGTCTGACCGTTTGTCACTGCGTGTAGTATAAAAAAGCTCATACTAACGTATATGGGTGTTAGTATATCTATAGTAGAGATAGGTATAAATAATAGGTAGAGGGTAGAAGTATAAATAAGTAAGTAGGACCTCTGGAAGTACCTAGGTGCACGGCTCAAGGCCTCTAAACTAGGACCTCTAGAAGTAACTAGGTGCACGGCCCAAGGCCTCTAAACTAGGACCTCTAGTAGTGACTAGGTGCACGGCTCAAGGCCTCTAAACTAGGACCTCTAGAAGTAACTAGGTGCACGGCTCAAGGCCTCTAAACTATGACCTCTAGAAGTACCTAGGTGCACGGCCCAAGGCCTCTAAACTAGGACCTCTAGAAGTACCTAGGTGCACGGCTCAAGGCCTCTAAACTAGGACCTCTAGAAGTAACTAGGTGCACGGCTCAAGGCCTCTAAACTAGGACCTCTAGAAGTAACTAGGTGCACGGCTCAAGGCCTCTAAACTAGGACCTCTAGAAGCAAGTAGGTGCACGGCTCAAAGCCTCTAAATTAGGACCTCTATAAGTAACTAGGTGCACGGCTCAAGGACTCTAAACTTGGACCTCTAGAAGTAACTAGGTGTACGACTCAAGGCCTCTAAACTAGGACCTCTAGAAGTAACTAGGTGCACGGCTCAAGGCCTCTAAACTAGGACCTCTAGAAGTACCTAGGTGCACGGCTCAAGGCCTCTAAACTAGGACCTCTAGAAGTACCTTGGTGCCCGGCTCAAGGCCTCTAAACTAGGACCTCTAGAAGTACCTTGGTGCACGGCTCAAAGCCTCTAAACTAGGACCTCTAGAAGTACCTAGGTGCACGGCTCAAGGCCTCTAAACTAAAAATGTACCATAAAACGTTGTATTTTATTATAGTATATTATATTTCAATAGCAATGTTATATGCGAAACCCACACGCGTGTTTAAACGATATATTATGCAAATCCTCAAAGCCTTACCCGACCTATTCTCTGTTACCAGGAGTTTGAAACGTAGTTGGAGCGTGTTTTATTTGTTGTCTGGTCATATTCATAAATGAGAGAAACAACGTTGTTGGAGCTCTGAGGTTCAGAACATATACGAAACTTTTTTCGTTTAAAGGTTGTGGCTTTCGGTAAACTGCAGCCTTTTACGCAAATAAAGAGTGGCTATTTAGGGTGCCTGACAGCGTTTCACCTTTAAAGTCCCGTGATTATTAGGTTGTACTACAAACATGATTAAAAAACCTATATAGGTAGCGACAACAGCGCCACTCTTTAAAACTCTTTAATATATCAGACAGAAGGCACTACAATGGATAGTGCGTGTTGCGTTATTTTAATGACCATATCTTAGGACCGGTTGTAGTTTTTGTGACGTGTTGGTGTCACTTTGATTCTATTTTATTTTATTCGAGTTTTAAAAATTAGCTACAAAACAAAATAACTACAGCCGTTTCCAAACCGCCACATACAAAATTATTTGGATAGTCTTTGGCAAAATCCTAGTCGACCGGAAGTCACACTAAGAAGATGTATTCCGCTATCGTGATCTATGATTGGTCAACTTGGCTGATGGCCTAATTTGCCAATGCCTAATATAAAAAACAATGATTGATAACTTTCGTCCATTTAATTTGGGTGTTCTATGTATAATAAGTATGTATTTAAAAGTATTTAAGTAGTATATGAGTTATCTAGCACACATAGTACAAGCTTTGCTTAGTTTGGGGCTAGATGGCGCTGTATGAATTTGTACACGAATATTTATTTATTTTATTTTATTTATTTATTTTGACGAACGCATAGTAGTCATCGCCCTCATCGCCGCTCAATGTATTGTTAGTTGGACTCGGTACTCGTATAATGTTTCTGAATACGTATGCTAATGTTAACTAGGTCCATAGGCTGCGGTGACTGCTTACCATCAGGCAGGCCGTAAGCTTGTTAGACACCTTAGTTGTATAAAAAAACATGAACTTAAATGATGTGTCAAATTGCTATCTATTCCACAACTTACGTAGATAATTTTGTCTTTTTTCAGGTAAACCTTCGCCAGCAATTCGATTCAGTCATTTTAAGAATATCAACCAACTCGTCTCGTGGTAAGGTGTAGTTAAGCCGCCAGGATATTATAGTTGAACCATCAGTGGGCACCGTTTTCATAAAACATTGGCCCCAAATGAAAAATCAACAGCTTTATTAGCAAATCATAAAAAATTAAATTAAATCAAAATAATAAAATAATAATAATAATAAATATTCGTGGACAAATTCACACAGCGCCATCTAGCCCCAAACTAAGCAAAGCTTGTACTATGGGTGCTAGCTAACTGATAAACTACTTATATACATTTTTAAATACATACTTATTATACATAGCACACCCAGACCCGTAACAGAAATTAAAATTCATCATTTTAAATTTCTGCCCGGCCGGGAATCGAACCCGGGACCTCTTGCGTGGCAGACCGGCATGTTGACCATTGAACCACTCAGGTCGTCAAATACATAAAATACATTTATTGTTGCCTAAGACTCCATCACATCACAAGCTCACAACACAAAATACACATACAGCAAATAGTAAACGATACACAATAAGAAAAGAATTTACAAATAACCTAAAACTACGTACCTAGAATGCATGCCATGTCACGAAACTTGACGAATAAAGGCCAAAACCAACTTTAACATTCTCGTATTGGCCAAGCCTCGTGAAGATTTCCCCAACATGTGAAGCGTCCTTGCTTAATCAATAGTTAGCCGATCAGTCTCCAAGGGCTCTATTTTTTAGATTCGAACGGTCTTCAATTTTGATTTTCTTTTCTATCCCTAGCAACTTACCACGAGTGTGAAAGAGATAGACAGCGCACGCAATGTATGCGAGCGGTTTCGAAAATATCCCAGTATCTAATCCAACAAACGATCAAGCTCCTTGCCTCCCGATGGCCCACAGGCGCCGCGTGGTCTGTGCCTCTATTGATTATATCGCGCGGCTTTTTGGCGGGTTTCCCTTCACGTCTACATTAGCTATGGCCTTACTAATCCGCAAGACGAATACTGGCTGGAAGCTATTTACTTATCTATGGCCTTATTTTCGTTGTAATATTGTAGGAATCGGAGTGTCTTTTTTTCGTTATTTTGGCGGGAACTTTCTTAGATATTAGGACAAAAGTATACTAAGGTAGCCTAGTGGCAGAGCGTCGTTGGCCGAGTGCTTACGATATCCGACGCGTAAGAGATAGGTGCCGGGTTCGAATCCCACTGCGGCCATGTACCAATGACTCTTTTCTCAGTTATGTACATTAGTTGAACACTAACCTATGCTCTTACGGTGAGGGAAAACATTGTGGTGAAACCTGCACTTTCAGGTTAGGAAGCTGCTTCCTCTGGAAGCAGGGTCACTGAAATCAGATGGCAGTCGCTCCACTGTAATTATCTGATCTGCTAAATCTTGGATCATACTTAAGGCAAACCCCGGGCCTTCGTGCGCGAAATCATAAATAGGACATTAATGCCAAGATGATTTTATATTATACTTTTAAATACAAAACAATACAACAAAAAATTATCTTTTTAATTACTACTTGGCCGGGAATCGAACACGGTATGGCAAACCGGCATATTAACCACTGAAAATTATAATAAAAGTAATTACTGCCCGCGATTTTGATATTACGTATTTTTTTTTTTTTTACAAATAAACATTTAATTTGATTTGATTAAAATGTTTTCTACTTTCTTCTCTTTCGAACATTATGCTATATGCTATAAAACCTTTTGAATATTATCTAACCTTTACACTTTACACTAAACTTAGTTCACTAATATATATTAATTTTTAAGTTATGTATTTCATCTTTCACAAAATAATTTGTTTTCATATTCTCTGATTGTAACAACTACAATAATAATTATATACGTACCTATTTCATAGTTAGTAGTAGATGAGGCTATGCAAAACGGTGTCTTCATCAACATTTTTGTCAACGATATAAAGAATTTATTTATTTATTTTATTTGTGAATTTGCTACAGAGGAATATAAATTTCCAGGTTGTCATGCACTTATAAACGCGACCGTACAAGATTCGTAAAAAGTCAGCATTACTCTGCTCCAAGAACGAGTTTGCAGTCACAACTAGGCACTAAAGGGAGGAATGTATAACAAACATTAGTACCGGGCCCGTCCACCGGAACAAACAGCGGCGCTAGTGGCAGTATCGGCTCGTTTCGAACGAGCTCCTAACCAACATCAGTAAACTCATGATTAAATGCGGTATAACACCTCTACTATGAGTTTTCGAAGCCGGGCCTGAAGCAGTTTCTATTCAGCCTTAACATATATATTAGGTATGTCGTGGCCAGATATAAAATTGATCACTCCGTGTTATGGCTAAAAAGACGTAAAAAGTCCATTTCATGAAACGGTTGTCTTTCATTATTTATCAGGTGCGTGTCCGTCTGGGTGAGTACCACCGCCGTAGATATATATTTCCGCCGCCAAGCAACAATACTTGCGTTGTTGTGTTCCGGTTTGAAGGATAAGGTAGGCAGCGCAGTCATAGCCATTTCATCTTAGTCCACACAGTGACAACGCACCTGCTGTTCTGTATTTTTGTTACCTGTAATGTTATGGGCGACAGTTACCACTTACTATCAGGTCGACTGTCTGTGTCTCGTTTGCCACTGAGAAGCATAAAACAATGGCCAATTAAACGTCAACCGTCAAACGTCAAACTGACCATGTCGATTAAACGTCAACGTTTAATGACATATCAGTCTATGTTTAGCTTTAACATTAATCTTTCGGGTTTCCATGATATTTGTTGTGATTTCATATTAGTTGCGTTAGTTTTTTGAATGACTTTAGAAAAATTCAAGTTTTGTGTTGTAACGATATTTGTTTTTACTTTTATCTACAATTTTTAGTGCATTATATTATTAGCTTTTTAAGAATAAGAACAAGACACCTCGACACGACACAAATAAACATTGTTAAAAATAATACCAAATATAAAGATAACAAAAAATATAATCTTATGTAGGTGAGTAAGACCATCTGCATTACTACTCAGACACATTTTACTAGAATAATTTTCCGACGCCATGTTGCACCACAAAAACTCTCACGGTTAAGTTATAAATCTCGCTTCTGCACATTCATATTGTCGTGTTCCCATAGTAGTAGCTCCGGTAACACGGCGCCAGTAAACAGCAAACACATCCGCATAATGAGATAGCCGCGATTTATGACTGTTTAGCGGCGATAGTTCTTCTATGACACGGTGTTCCGTGCGGATGAGGGACGCAATGCGTGTCGATGGGTCCAAGTCTGGTAATTGTATTTAACTGAGAGGTTATTGGTCCTTATTATTGATGATCATCATCATCATAGCCCGTAACAGTCCACTGCAGGACTTAGGGCCTCTCCCACGAAAGGGGAGGTTGTTGCCATAATCTCTACATAATACTAAAGTATATACACATAATAATAATAGGATAATGAGGCTCAACCTCTGAGCGAAAAAGTTGCCAGCTCTGCGGTCACCAGTGGCCTCACAGAGACGCCTGAAGAGATCATTTATGAAGGTTTTGGAGGCAGGACCCTAAGAGCCCATTCTCTCAAAACCAATGCGTGTGAATATATAGTTGCTATTGATATTATTTGAGACTAAATTACGATTGAGACAAATTGAGTATTATTTTTGTTGTATGCGGAAAAGAATACGCCTAAAACCATCGACCTATATATTTGTTTAAAAACAGAAAGCATAAACAGAAATAAAAAATATTTTTTTCCACTTTTTATCCATGACGCATGCAACTGCGTCGAATTATCGGGCTACTCGTAAACACTGTAAAACCCAGAACATACTTTAAAAATAAAATATTCCCAAACTCTCGCACGCAACAACAAAACGCAAAGCTAAGGTCTCCATGGTCGATATCGGCGGAGATGTCACCGCCTCGCGTGCTTTCCCGCCAAAGCGTGACCTCCACAGACTAATAAACGTACCTACTGTACCTTCCATATTGCTTTTTCCATAGACGAATACTTAGCCTGTAGCTGCAGAGCCTCGAGCATCGGCTAAGGGTTGCGCGTCTGTCGGTTTTCTACAGGTTGCATTTCGGAGAGTGTGCGAAGCAATTGCTCGACCTCATTCTGCCGGCCCCGGTCTAAACGCGATCCGGGCGAGCGCTTCATCCTTATGTCGTGGATCTTCCAGCTATCCCCACGAGCCGCTTTGGTTCACCTTTATAATACGGCATAGGAATGGAACACGTTGCCTGCGAGTGTGTTCCATGAGCATCAAAATCGGGTCGCCGTCAAGGCTAGCGTGAACAGACCGTTCCTAGACCATGCTCCATCTTCGGCCGCATCGTCACTTAGGTACTACCAGGTGGGATGGCGGTCTAGTCAAAATAAAAATCATCACCCGGTTGTGCTCTCGCGCACGAGTGCAAGGCGGACCTTGACCATGATGCAGGATTTGGCAGATCAGATAATTACAGTGGGCAATTCTCCGTGGCGCTGCTACTATTTTAACCTGACCATACTGGATCATGGTTTCACATTCAGTCACCTGAATGTACAGGTTTCATCACGATTCATCGGATAGTATACAACTGATGTGCATAACTCAGAAAAGGGTCATTGGTATGCCATGTGGCCGCAGCGGGTTTCGAACCTGTAGCCGTATTCACAATGATTCGAAACCGTTTCCGAACGATTCGACACGAAATTCGTGAGCGGCGAATCCGTGTCGATCGATTTGAAAGCTGTTATTCAGAATCCCAATAGATTCCACGGAAACTCTACTCTCTATAACATATGAAAATTTCGTCGAAATTAACTGAAAATACATTTTCCTAAGAACTTTTGCGGGGTCCTTTGTCGATTCCGTATCCGAATCCGATTTCCGAGCCATTGTGAATACGGCTACTGGGACCGGTACAAGTCGGATACCTTAACCGCTCGGCCACCGACGTTCCTCTTAGACATATTATGATGATTGATTAATAGTTACTACATTAATATAAAAATACCTTTTTTTTTATGGTACGCAGTTACAAACGAGCCTTTCTTAATTTAGTATTTAAACCAAATCATTCGCAACACGTAAAAAGTATAACAACTGAAGAATTACTAAGCGGTTTGTTAAAAAATTCTTTGAAACAAACAAAGCATACTCAACTTTCCCAAACTTCTTATCAAACGACGAAACGATCGTCTAAGGAGACTTGATTGGCTATTAAGGACAACGCCATCTGACGGCGTAACTGGGAATTAATTGCAAGAAAAACTGTATTTGCATAATTTCCCGTTCTTGTGGCAAATTCTAAGTTACTGAAAGACTGTGTGTGTGTGTGCTGTGTTGATATCTAACTTACTCCAACTCATCCAGAGTTGGAGTAAGTTTTCGAAATAAAAACGTTAAGTCCCTTGACAGAGCCGATTGAAACTCCCCATGACCCAGGTTTTGGTTGGGGGGGGGGCTCAAGACTAATGTGCAAGGAACTTGATTACACGGCTCGGGTAGTGAAGGTATAATTTAAAAACGGTGCGATCGCAGCGATCTCCAAAATTTTCCAATTTTGGCTCAAAAGACCCTGTTGCTTGAATAGGTTGCTTCACGATGTTTTCTGTCACCGTTAAGAGCACTGGTTAGTGTTCAAATGTAATGTACCTAATTAACTCAGAAAGTCAATGATACATGGGAGAATTAAACTCAGTTCAGTACCTATCGCTTACGAGGCCGTCCGTTACCTAATACCTTTCCTAAAATTTAGGTTCCTAACCTAAAAGCCTATTGGGTTACTCATTGAATAAAAATATCGCCAACTACGTCGTCAAATTCCTCCCTTTTAAAGCATCAAACCAATTTCGCTTTACCATAATTATTTCCAAAAGTCCCGAACAAAATAACGCCGAGAAAAAAATCAATTTGCCCGCCTTTCTCGCGCGGGGGCTGTATAATTTTTTCCCTTAGTCGTATATATTTTACTCCTTATAAACGAAGGCCGTATCCCATACAGCCTCAGGCAAATCCTTCTTTACGATGATAGAGTTTTGGAACGTGTCGCCCCGTTCTGCGTTTGAATATATCAATGTAGCTTTGGGTGTTCTTTTAGGTTACTTTTATAATGATTCGTGGAAACTGAAATAAGGAGTCTGTTTCAAAATATCGCTCGTCACTTTATTATGTCCAAGGTAGGTACTTAGCCTTGCGGTGTCCGGCAGAGTAGAATAGCACCAACCCCTTACACTCGTGGATTTCGTAAAGGGCGACTAAAGTTTTCGAGGCAAAAAATCTAGAGTCTATAGATTGGAAAATGGGCAGTAGCGTTTTCCATTGTTATATTTATAACGCTGCGATCTCCAACCCCCCGTGCCGTGCCCAGTGCCGAGCGTGGATTATGACAATAACCTCTCCTTTCGTGGGAGAGGAGCTAAGTTCTGCAGTGGACTGATATGGGCTGTCTTAGGCGCTGTCCTAGCATTGCGGACCTATTGTATGTTCTTACTTATATAAAAATTGATATCATTCTCACCTGTGTATAGGACTGATTCTAGCGCCATCTGTTGCTCGATAAGGCGTGGAAATTTCTTTTTAGGGCCCTAAAGACGTACCGTTTACATCAATCAAGTCATAATTGGTCGGGCGACGTCCGTCGTACGATCATGGTCGCACGACCGACCGTTGCCAATTAGGACAGCGCCTTAGGGTGATGCCACCTAGGATTTTATTTATTATCAATAGGCTTGCATTTGACCTCAACACACCTGATGGAAAGCGACGATGAGGTCGAAAATGTAGCATGCGTGCCAAGAAGATACGTATTCGTTCGTGACTTAAAGACCCCGTTATACTTATCGGGGAACAGTGACTAAAGCAGATAGTTAGGGGCTGTCCTAATTGGCAGCAATCGTACGATCATGGTCGTGTGACGGGCGGTTTTGTAGTGTCCTATTGATCGGGCGACGTCCATCGTACGACCATGATCGCAGATCAGCCGGTCTAGCCATCTTTGACAGCTCCGCTTGCGTGATGCGTGTATGGTAGAAAATTGATAGGTCGAAGTTCGACTATTTCTACCAACATCTACATTGACTCTGATTGTGTAGGATCATCCGCCAATCGGCGGATTGGCGGATGATCCTACACAATCCTTTGTACATCGAAAATACGTGAATTGTCTATGGACCAAGAATTTCTACCACAAACAGCTTATGTCAGATAACGTTGGCTTATGTCAAATCCCATACATTCTTTCTACCACAAACGATTGTAGATTAACGAAACCTCTTGGCAAAGGCCGCAGTACAGCACCTACAGTCCTTTGCAGCGCGCTTAAGAAAAGTGAATGCAAAATTAGTTGTATAATTTATAATAGCGGCCACACTTAGGATTTTTCAAATCCACACACACACATAATTGATACAAAATGTGCACCCAATTCAAAACCACCCAACCCAATAATCCGTACCTAAACAAACGTTTTTAAACTCCCAACACCCCATATTAATACATCATAAATTTTAAGCTGATGTTTTTTCCGGATTGTTGGGCTTGGGTCCGGTAAAACCAGCCTCAATCGTCGCTGGGAGGTGTACAACGTTTTATAACTGATAAAAATACGGTCGGATACTCTTTAAAATCATGAGTGGTTGTAATAAAACAAAGCTCTCGATTAAATGGCTTTCAATGTGGAGTTTTCCAGTAGGTATTGATAGTTGGTTTCAAAAAGCATCAATAGATGGCGCTCCTACAATTTTGGTAATCTTTTTATAATATGTATAATGGTGGCAGTGATTTCATGCAGCTAATACTACTACTAATCTTAAAAATAAAATGTTTATTAATATAAACATAACTGTTAAAGGTTGAACGAAGTGTAAAAAGAATATTTATAGAAGTTGGCACTATGTTCTGTTATTATTACAACCTCTAAAATGGTTGAAAACTATTGACAAATACAATATTATCCAATACAACGTACCCAGTGTTTATATCCTGTTTGCTAAGAACCTTTTTCAAGCGATTATCAATTACCAAAATTGTCGGGGCGCCATCTGGTGAGTGGTTAGGAATGCTTTAGATACCTATTGGAAAACTGCTCATTGGAGAAAACCGTATCGAATCGGTTTATCCGTTCGGGAGCTACGAGGCCACAGACAGACACACAGAGCCACAGATACACACGTCGAAATTAATAACTCCTCTCTTTTTCGTCGTTGGTTAAAACTGTAATCACCGTAATGTAGTCTTGGATCATGGTCTAGGGGGACGCCGCGTCCACGACAGGATATTGGCGCCAAGATCATCATCATCATCATCATCATCACAGCCCGTAACAGTCCACTGCAGGACTTTGGACCTCTCCCATGAAAGGAGAGGTTATTCCCATAATCTCCACGCTTGGCAGGCGGGTTGGAGATCGCAGTGTTTAAATATAACAATGGAAAATGCTGCTGCCCATTTTCCAGACTACGGAGACTCTTGATCTTTTGCCTCGAAAACATTAGTCGCCTTGTACGACACCCATTAGTGTAAGGGGTTGGTGCCATTCTACTCTGCCGCACACCACACCACACCATCTTGGCGCCACTTGGATTGGCGCCAAGATGGTGAATACCAAATATACCGTACCTACTTACTTGCAAAATGTGGAATTTGCTCATTCCCAAAGTGATTCCTTTGCACTATAACATGGAGTTCTTCAAAAGACATGTCTATAGATATCTCAAAGGCCGGCACCACATCCGCTCCTCTCAGGTTGCAGATATCCTGGACGACGATGGCCGCGCACCATAAGGTGGCCCATTCATTCGTGTGCCTTCCTAGGCAATAACAAATACAGGATGTAAAAAGACCGCTAGCATAAATTGAAACCTCATATTCTACCCTTGAAACTGAACAACTTTCCTCATGAAACATACCCGCGGAAACTCATAGTTTAGGCAGAAATCGAGATACATTAAAAAAAACTTTGTTTTTGTACTAAAAAATATTAAGTATCGATAACTATATCCTTCACAATTAATTTAGACACTCAAAGTTCAAATTTAAGTTGAAATAAATGCAATTTAAATAAAAGCGCGCAATGTAAAGCGTGCAGGCCGGCCGGCCGCGCGACGTCAGTGGCCACTGGTCACGTGGGCGAGCGAGAGGCGTGCGCCGGACGATGAACATTGCGCGTCGTAATTAATTATTTATTTTAGGTAGCGAAATTATGAAGTCATTTCCGCGGGTATGTTTCTTGGGGAAAGTTGTTCAGTTTCATGGGTAGAACATGGGGTTTCAAATAAAGCTAGCGGTCTTTTTACAACCTGTATAACCTCACGGGGTGCCAATCGGCTCGGCCTATTCACTCAGTCTCAGAGACCAGCAGCAGACCTTGGGCAACCTCGCTGAATAGGAGGTAGAGCTCGTCTAATCTAAAATGACGCGCCCCACTATCGCATTAACGCACACAAGCAAGTTTAAAATATGGACGCAATACATATGTCGCAGCCATCTGGTTAAATTAGCCATTTAATTAGAAGGCTAGTCTGTTAATTAAACGCCGGCATTCAATTGAATGGCTAAAGGACAACTAGCCAAGTAGTTGAATGTAACGTGCAGCTACTTGGCTGAACGTTATTTAGCTATTTTGTTAATAGAATGTTTGGTTTGAGTGACCATTCGTAAATTATATGATAACTTTACTTAACATAAAAAATACGAATTAATAATTATAATTTTTATTTAGAAACGAAAATATTGGTGGCAACAAGTTCAATTAGTAATTGCATTGCGAGTACCTATAAAATTTATAGTATTTACCACAATAATAACTTTAAACTTATAACTTATTAACTATTTGCAACAATGTAGTATAGGAAGAATGCACTTTCTTATTTTATAATATTAAATATAAAATGGCACGAATCTTTCTTAGACATATGTTTCTAATTGTAAGTATGAAAAGAAAATGAACAAGTTAAGTTATCCTTATTCTTACTTAAAAACATCTAGGTACCACACTTTAAATTTAGTTAAAACGAAAAAAATACAAAAACATTGCTTGCTGTGCTAGCTGTCTGACGCCATATTTGATTTAATGACTACCAGTGCTGCAGTGGATAAAATTTGAACTAAATTTAAATCACCTGCCTGATTTTACGTCAGCCGTCTTCAAAAGGCTGGCTTACAATAAGCCAACTAGTTAAACGTTAAGCGTTGAAGGTTCTGTCAACTATCGGCCTAAGCATTCAATTGTATGCCGGCTATTAATAAACAGG
The DNA here is from genome assembly GCA_905147135.1 of Blastobasis lacticolella. Lineage (NCBI taxonomy): Eukaryota > Metazoa > Arthropoda > Insecta > Lepidoptera > Blastobasidae > Blastobasis > Blastobasis lacticolella. Next base: position 581,217 of record LR990066.1, read on the forward strand.
CTAGCCTACTCATTAAATGGCTGATTTAACCAGATGGCTGCGACACATATACAAATGCCGTTGTAATTGGTCATTCAGTTGCCGGTGAGACTCAACGTAGGAGCACGCGTCGTTCATTGGCTCCCACACAGATGAAGTGTCGTTATCAATATTTGCACTCACACATCGAAATCAACTAACTAAGTAGTGGGGCGCGTCATTTAAGACTAGACGAGCTCTAACCAAATAGATTGGAAAGTAAGCTACCTTCATAACTGACCAATGTTTTTTTGTACTGTGAAGTCAACACTAATGAGTGGCTGCCTCATTGCGGTGCTGAAGACCTATGAAGTGGCCACCCATCTAGTGACCCCGGTCCCAGGCTCTACGAGTGCGGTCGGTCGTTGTCATTTACCATTTGTGTGGATTATACACGGTCTTACACTCATGGGTGTCGTACAAGGCGACTAATGTTTTCGAGGCAAAAGATCAAGAGTCTCCGTAGTCTGGAAAATGGGCAGCAGCATTTTCCATTGTTATATTTCAACACTGCGATCTCCAACCCGCCTGCCAAGCGTGGAGATTATGGCAATAACCTCCCCTTTCGTGGGAGAGGCCCGAAGTCCTGCAGTGGACTGTTACGGGCTGTGATGATGATACACGGTCTATTATCTACACTTAGTATAAAACAAAGTCGCTTACCGCCGTCTGTCCTATGTACCTACGCTTAGATCTTTTAAACTACGCAACGGATTTTAATGTGGTTTTCAACAATAGATAGAGTGATTCACAAGGAAGGTTTACTAACACGCAAAAGGTAAGTAGGGTAGGTGTAGGGTAGGTTGGTGTGGGGTAGGATTAGGTGTAGGTAGGGTTGCCAACTTTTTTTAGACCAAATATAGTATTTTCGGGTTTAGAAGCCATAAAAATATAGTAGGTAGGGAATTAATCAAAAAATATATAGGTAGTAGGTTTTATTAAATTAAATGTTAGTACCTATATTATTTCCTAAATGTATATTTTCTACTACATTGAGCTTCATAGCTGTTTTGTTTTATTTGACTTGAGTTTGTTGTCACGTCATACAACTGTCAAGGCTCAAGATCGTTCTGAAATATTCGATTTGCATCAGGAAAATTTTTCTTTTGAGGATCTTATGGACGCGTTCCGTTTTGCGGTAAGTGGTAATGTTGTAATATAGTAGTTTCGCCTACTATATTTTAATTTTTAATTAAAATAGTAGGATATTGATAAAATATTAATAGTAGGATACTATATTATATAGTAGGGTTGGCAACCCTAGGTGTAGGGTAGTCGTAGGGGTAGGGGTCACGAGCGAATGAAGCCGCGCCGGGCCCGCTAGCCTACTAATAATACACGAATCCAGCAGCCATTTTAATTTTTCGAGACATTTTAATGCGGCAACGATATACCTAGTCCGGGAGTTGGAGGTATTTGTATCTATCGTCGCAATGTTACTATAGTTCGTGTCAAATAATTGGAGAATAGCGGTCATCGATCTCTTGATCGTAATTAATTTGTAAGTGGTCACACACAGTCCCTAATATTTATTTATTTATTTAACAGTTTATTGTACACAATATAACAAATACAGAAAGTACAGATTATTTATGACACAACAGGCACTACTTATCTCTAAAAGAAATCTCTTCCAGTAGGCCTACAAAAGAGATATGTAAAATTAAACGCAGATAAGACGTGCACAATGACTATAATTATAATACTATAAATAAATACATACATAAAATTCTATACTTACTATACTAATATACTATAAAAATAAAATAAACATATACCATAACAACTTATACAATATAACATAAAGGCATTGCGAATACTGAATTACATCTAGGCACACTGGGAAAGATAGTATTCTTTCACACGTTTTTAAAAATATGTATTGACTGACTATCCCGCACATCGTGTGGGAGAGAATTCCACAGCCGGGCTGCATGAACAGTGAAGGAATAGGAGAGGAAATCAGAACTGTGAGTAGGAATTGAAAGCGACGATCTTACGCTTGAGCGACAGGGCTTGTCTTGAGGACGGGAAAAGTGGAAACGGTCACGGAGGTATGAGGGAGCGAGTGGGCTATAAAGGACTTTGTAGAGGGTGGATAGGATATGAGCATTCCTGCGTAGACGGATTGGAAGCCATTTGAGCTGAGAACGATAACTGGAAATATGGTCATATTTTTGCAGTCCGAAAATAAACCGGATACATAAGTTTTGAAGGCGCTCAAGTTTGTTCAAAATCTCCTCAGTGGCATCCAAGTAGCAGGAGTCAGCATAGTCGAGAAGAGGAAGGAGAAGAGCTTGAACTAGAGATATTTTGGTTTTGAAGGGCAGGAAATTTTGAAGGCATTTAAGTGAGTGAAACGAGAAATGTATCTTCTTGCTGACCTCATTGACGTGAGATACCCAGGACAAGTTAGTATCAAAAACAAGGCCAAGATTCTTTGCTGATTTACTCAGAGGGATTGGTATCCCGTCGTATAATATTTGTGGAGTAACAGAGAGATTACTAAACTGCCTACGCATATATGGACTGCCGATAATCAGAGCCTGGGACTTTTTAGGATTTACTAATAGACCAAACGATTTAGCCCAGGTACATATACGTTGTAAATCTCTATTAATGCAGTCAAAAGCGTTATCGGTATCTGTGATTTTAAAGTGGTGGTAAATTTGCAAGTCGTCTGCGTAGAGGTGGAAATTGGAAGTTATGACTGAAGTGACCGTATTAATGAAAATAGTTGTAATGCTTTAAACGCTAAGGGCAAAAAAAACGTTACACGTAATTTTTTACGTTTAAAAATTCGGTGCAAGCCAGGCTTAGCTGTTTTCGTTACAAAAACATGAAATATTATTATTTTATAACAGCTTTCATATTATTACTTTCAAAACTGATCGACCATTAATCTCCTACCTTCCTACCTACTTATTAATAGTAAATAAGTTACCTAATGAGGTTAATCCTGTATTATCGTTTGTATATAATGTAGATAAGTTTAGTTGTAGGAGGTATCTATACCCCAAAACTAGAACGCCACATTATTCCCGAGTGTTGTACGATAGAAATGTACTATTGATCTCTTTACCTAATAGGATCACGCTCTGGCCATATTATACGAGGTCAACACCCATGACAGTCCACTAAGAACAATGCTAATGTCATTAAATGCTAGCCTGCGAATGACATCAATTAATTGTTCGTACTGAACAGGCTTAATGGGGCTTCTTTTTTAACCACTCCTCTCGACTCGAACGGTTTTTCCATTTTGATTTTGGGCATGTAATTGTTTTATGCAATTTTACCTAGCAACATTTTTAAATTCTTGTTGTTGTTTTTTTGTAATGTAATGTAGAAACGGTGTCTTCTGACACAGGCTTTGCCTAAAAGGAGTCTCCAGCAACAATAGATGTAAGTACTCTTTGTTAATGATTGTTAATGAAAATAAAGTTTTATTATTATTACCTACTAAAAATATATATTATTATTACTAAAAAAAATGTAAAATTCACTATTTTGATGTATGACGCTGATTATCAATTACATAATGATATACAATTTGACAATATTGAATTATTCACGCCGAAAAGCAAAATTGGAAACGGTACGACTCGAGGCGAGTGGTTCAAAAATTGAGCCCCAAGGACTCGCCCGGCTATTCGCGTCGCATAAAAGGGCCAAAAGTTGTGTGCTCTCAAAATGTTGGGACGCGGGCACGCGAAAAAACACGAACGACATCGCTATTCAGAAATAAAATGAACTATCTGTCTGGTTGTGTGACTCTCGGACTACAGACACGCAATCCTGACCCAAAACAGTTGATTCGCTGCCGGAGACAAACTGACAGAGATATAATAAAAATATCCACCCCCATTCACACCCTACGGCCCCCTTTGCCGTTTCGCGCCAAAATCAATACGATTTCGCATTATTCTCAAGTTTATTGTGCTCAGCGCCATCTATTGCAAATGGGTGGTACTAAAGGCGGTTTAGACACGAACCTTTGCTTGACGGCGGTTTTAGAGGGCGCTGGTTGATGTGTTTTTCTCTTTGTTACAGGTACTTACGTTGTATACTTCAGCCAGCCATGATTCAACGATGATGAAAGAAAAATGCCGTGCATTTTCTTAAGTTAATATGTTTATGTCCATAGAATAGTCAAAACTGATTAGGTACCTACTATACTGCAACAGAACTAATTTGCAACTGGCTTGTTGGCCTAAATAAAATAATATGCAGTACCTAAAGTAAAACTGAATCAATATTCCCGCGTTTTCTAACCGCGCCATCTTGCGGTGTTGATGCTTGGCGGGGTTCAGATATTTTTACATTTATTTTGTGAAGAAAACAAATATGTCGATATAGGTACAATAATTTATCTGAAAATAATATAGCGGAAGTATTTTTAAAAATCTGTCATTTTTATATATTTCCTAACAGTGCTAGACAGTCGGCGTCTTTGTCGGACTGAACCTACTGCTCTGTACACAGTAGGTAGGTAGTTAGATTATAACCCGTGTTTCGGTCTTTATAAACAAAGTAGGTTTTACCAACTTCCCTACCTATATTACAATAGCAAAAAGCATTATGCTATTATGTACCTACTCGTAATGGCCGTGAGGAGGGCGTCAATTGACTTGTTTACAGTAGTTTCCAAAATGGCTGTATGTTATTTCCTTTTTGCGCCACATTCACCTACCTCTTATGGTTGTCGTGCTCATTAATAAATTGTACTAAGTTCACCTATCGCGGATTCTAGAATGGAATGGAAAAACATGCTGGATATGGAAACTGAAGCAAAATAATTATATTTCAGTTCTAGTAGGTAGTGCTGGTCATCACGACGACCCTCCACCGCATTTCCGCTCATTATTCGTAATTTGTTCCCTAATGTTTATGTCATTTACCGCGATCGAAATGTAATTTTCTCAGAAATACGACCAATAACGAGATTTAAACGACATTTTTTATTGCAAAAATTATCTTAAATGATCCTTAGGAAAATAAAGAGTATTTATTTGTACAGCATCGCCATAACACATTATTATTCTTTGTCTGTGGACAAGTAAAATTTTCACATTTAAAAAGTAATCACTATAGAATGTAAAGCACATTTTTACGCTTCGCTATTGTCACAATTTGACTTTGTTAGACAATTAATACTATAGATAGGGTAGGTACTTTCTCGCTTCACACTAGAGCGAGCTCTAAATTAAACATAAATATGTGTTAGCGTGGTAGGCATCAAATTATAACCTCACGAAATAAGTTGTTTATCCAATTAAATTTGAAACGTAAATTACCTAAATTCATGGGTTGGCTTACTTTTAAATAACTTTCCAACCAAAACAAGTCCACTTTAATGTAAATTTTAACATTACTCAATGTTTCATATTTTTATCTGTCTCCGAGTCAGTGACCAAGAAACTTGACTGAATAATATCTTAATCTGCGAGTCAGCAGCGTCAGAGGCACTTGGGGACCTTTTCTGCGCCATTAAGCCGATATCAAACGCAGACCAAGAGGGAAGTTAGGGTGAATATGATATTAATAACGCTCGGACCTGTCGCAGACGTGGGCATAAAACGCAGACATTCAATGGGGAGGGGTTATAGCAAAAACTGCTGAGAGATAATGTCCTTTGTTCCTCTGTTGTTGACACCGTGAATGGGTGTGAGTTATGATCGAATTCGTGTTTAAGTTCACACTTGGTGTGTTGTTTAGTTTAGTAGAGGCAAACAGAACATTTAATTTGTTGGGTGTGGCTGATTATAAAGTTGTAATATGCTATTTTCACAGAAAAAGATAATCTTATTTCGTGTTTTAATCAGCTATACATAATTTAAAAAAATGTTTTCTTTTATCTAATTTAGGATGCTTTGATCTCAGGTATGGTTTGACAACTGCATCCAGTAGATAACATTTGTTTAATAACGATTCTAATGAGTTTCGGACGGATTCATATCACAATCGGGTTTTGATATTTGATATTCAGGTAAAAAATTTAAATAATTTTCTCAAATATTGAGAAGTAATAAACTATAAAGTAATCACGAACGAAGTGATGCTAAAAATTTGGTAGGTATAAAAAAAATACTTATTTATTATTTAGCATTTTGTATCAGCTTGTATAATGTATAGCTAAGCATAAACAGGGTGCTGAGAACTTTCGATCGGTAGTTCTGAAGTTCTGAACTATGCATTAGAAGGATTATCGGGAAGGAAGACAAGAAGTTCAAACTTCGCTAATTAATAATTTCACTACTAATTTAAAGGTACTCATATTCTATTGATTATTGACAACAGTGTGTTGTCTTCAGTAGTATTATCTTCCTGCCGGTGAGAAAGATATATGGATTACAGTGGTTTTGACAATGCTGCATTGCAATGCATTGGTGTTACCCCTGGTATTGATAATGTCCTTAGGCTTTGGTAGCCGCTTTCCATCAGCAAAACCGTCGGTCCGTGTAGGGAGGCCTAAGCAAAAAAAAAGACGTAAGCTTTTTTCATCAGAGCTATACAGAATGACTGATTTTTCAGTTTGAACCTGTACAACTATTGGTTGAACAGTCAGCATCAGCGTGAACTGACTCCTCTAATATACGTAAAATAATCATTTTGGCGTCAATGTCCTGGTTTTGTTCTCACGTAAGAGAGCCCGGTGTCCACCTTGATCATGATCCAGGATTTAGTAGATCAGATAATTACAATGCAGCGACTGTCATCTGACCTTCCTGACCCTGTAAACAGGGGAACCTGACCCGATAGGATCATGGTTACACATTCAGTCGCACTGATTATGCAGGTTTCATTACGATGTTTCCCTAACCGTAAGAGCATCGATTAGTTTTCAAATAAAGTAGGTATACAACTCAGTAAAGAGTCATTGGTACCTGGCGGCTCTGGGATTCGAATAGGTTACCTCTCAGTTACGAGTTGGTTACCTTAACCACTAGGCCACCGACGCTCCCCTACCATAACTACTATATATTTAATGTATGCGATTTACTCCGCAGCTCACTGGAACAGCAATCAATAGTTGATTAATTTAGAATTCTTTTTACATTGCATTGATTTTCTTGATAACCGCTGAAAGTGGGTAACAAAAAAACTATCGTTAAGCGCCGTCGACTCACCGCAATCAATCTTGATGGGAAATAATTTCGCCCGATCCCCCGCAATGTCAGCGTGAGCATAGCAAAAAAGTACAAGTCCTGGTATCACTCTATCAGTTAAAAAGACTACGCGTCACTCTGGGACCGACACAGCGTTCAAGTTTTTCCGGCACACAGAAAAAAGTCCCCCATTTGCAGCCATAACCAGTCTTCCTTAAGGTCGTCGTTCCCCTGATCAGATCTGAAATTGCGTATCTTTTTCAAAGGCGCGCCATCGCGCCAATAAACTAATGAAGTGTACTGAATAGTTCCTCTGTGCGGTCGGAAAAAATGCCGCAAGAGGGGGACAAAAAACTATCAGCGCTTCCTTAATAAGGCTAATGTTGAATAGAGCTGGCTCATCTTTAGGTCTCGCTTTTTGTCATTAATCAAAGATCCCTCGTCGTCGGAGTTACTCGAGGTTTTTTACAGTTTATAACAGGTTGCCTAAGCCAACATTTCATCAGAAAAATATGCCTCGAATTTAATTTATTTTTAAACATGTATCTACCTACAGTACGTGATTCAGTTAGCTAAAGACATAATTTACGTTTCATACGTGTATATTCTTGTACCAAAAATCTAAAAGGGCCGGCCAGAAGAAAAAATATTGTTTTTCGAAAGAGAAAACAATAATTCATAATTCAAATCTGTAGGGCCAAAGGTTTGGTTGTTATTAAGAGCTATTAGTTTGAAGATATTTAGCGCTGTACGCCCATTGGTACACAGTGGTGGTGGGTACAGGTTTAGCACCATAGTAAAAATGTTAGAAATTGTGGACCTACTCTATATAGGCACTTTTACAAAATTTATGAGCTTATGCTCGCATATTCATAATTTCAATTATAGATACGTTTGCTTTAGCCTTGTCAGTTTTCCACGTATGCGTCTAAAAGCGGCGTTCTACCTTTGACGTCCTCTCCCATTCCGTGGGAGGCACACAAAGTTTGTTTGCGCTAAAGAAGTGCGAAAATGGTTTCCAATGTAATTGTGATAAAGTCGCAGCAAGTACCGAAATTGTGTCAAATGCTACTGGCGTGAAGGAGGTTGGGTTTCCTTCCATTATTTCCTTTATGGTAACATTTTGTTGACAGCCTCATATTGATACTGTTTTTGGGCTACCAATTATTTCTTATTTTAACCTAAATTCTGGTTAGATACGTTAGTCTGTTTGTAATAATGGATAAAACATGGTTTTAGGTTTTGGCCTACGAATTAATAGGATCCAATAAATTGGAATCGTCTCTTAGAGTATACATATAATATGTGCAATATAATATATTGATCCTCTGGATGAAAAGGTTTCCTCTTTTGCTAACTATCATCATCATCATCATATCAGCCGAAAGACTCCCACTGCTGGGCATAGGCCTCCTCCGGAGATGTCCACAAAGGCCGGTCCTGTACATTTCGCATCCAGAGTTGCGATCTTTACCAGGTCGTCGGCCCACCTTGTGGAGGCCTACCCACGCTGCGTGAACCGATACGTGGTCGCTACTCGAGAACTTTACTGCCCCATCAGCTATTTTTGTTTGACATCATGAATAAACGAAATTCGGAAGTTAAATTGAAATTGAGATTAGAACGGAAAAGCTATTAAAATAATTGAAGCGTTGAGTCTGTTTCTGATTCCTCTAATACTTTGCTGGTTTGTAAATTAAATATCAGAATAGGTATCGCACGAGTGGGTTTTGTGACTTTTGCGTCTGACCTATTTAACTTTGCCCTCTGAAATGGAACGTCAGAAATACCCTATTTTTCTCTTTCAGTCCCGCATATATTTCCCCTGTCGATACCATACTCCTACTTATTTTTCTCACAATTTATACTCGATACTGAAAATATTTATTACATTCCATATTTACAGAAAGGTGTAATAATAATAACTGTTAACTAATATTTGGGTAACATTATTCTTCTCATATAGTTATCTATGAATCTAACATTAATTCAAACTTAACACTGTGTTGCATCATTAAGTTAAGTCATATTTCAAACAGTTATATTTTAACATGACCTAACTATTGAATATCCGAAAAGGATAAGCTGGCCCATAGGCTATGTTGTTGCAATAAAGTACTTACTTGCTTACTACTTACTTGCTGTTATTTCTCTATTAGATAGGTCATACACTATAATCATCATCATCATCATCGTCTTAGCGTCATCAGGGTCTGCGTTCTTATTCATTCTTGTTCTCAGTCTGCACACTATAATGTGCCACTAAAATAGCTAAGTAGGTGTTGTAGGTATATTGATCTTGCGAGCTTTCTAATAACTCTTTCCTTAATTAAACTCAGTTGGAAGCCGGAGCAGATAACGGCGCACTTGTCCTTATTTAATCACGCTAACGCTCGCTCGCATTCCCAGGAATTAGGAGTTGCTTTTCACACCCTCTGCCTTTTATTTCACTCTTTGCCAATGAAAGGTTCAAGCCAATAGTTATAATGGTTGAGGTATTTATGGGACTGTAAAATAAATTTGAACTACATTTTTATATTAATTAATAGTCTTTCCTTTATTAACTTTATTTGACACATTTATTACAATATCATCTAAATTTTTATTGGAAAACAAATAGATTTTTTAAATTGTTTTACCTAATTAGGTATCAAAATCAAATCTTTCTCTTTGTTATATTCTATACCTTCCTAATTACTAAAGTATAGAATATGACAAAGAGAAAGATATTCTTGTTTGTCCTACTAATATTATAGATGCGAAAATTTGCTAGGATGTAATGTATGTTTGGATGTTTATTAATCCTTCGCCCATAAACCACTAAACGGATAATGAAATTTGGCAGTAAAGTAAATTACAGCCCAGAATAGCACGTAGTCTACCATTTATCCTGAAAATCAATATGGTTCTAGAGAAAACGGGCCAGGAACGTCAAGACAGAATTTTACGCGGACGAATAAGTACTTAATAGATAAACTCAAAAAACTACCAACTAATTTTAAAAAGCTATACCTAAGTTTATAAACGAAAGAAATCTTCGCTTATTATTTTACGGTTCGTATATGATGCACATGGACACTTCCATTTTGTACGACATTAGATTGGTTAGATCATCCTGTACAAAGTTTCGATTCGCAAAAGGCACTCTCAAGGGTATACGCGTGTAGAGAGGGCGGGAAAGGTCGTGACCTCTCGCTCACACCTGTGCCAACCCGGGAAAGCGAGAGTGCGACCATGTTATCGAACCCTGTCTGTTGTTTTGTCAACTGTAAAATACAAGCTTAGAATTTTGAAATATTACGGAGAAAAAGAAATCGATTTAAGCTTATTTTGAATCATTGGTGTACATTTTTATTTATGTTCTTGTAAGAATAGGAATAAAGCGGAAGATTCAAAAGCCAAAGATTATAACTTTGAGTGATAATTATTGATTTTAACAGTCAAACAGAACTAACTACTTAAATAATCCGTCTAGTTAGATGTGGTAACTTAAATAACAAACTAATGAATGAGTGCGATAAATAAATATTGTACAAGCTGTAATTGTACAGAACTGGTCTAAAATCAATCTAAAACAAGGATGTAGACACAGATAATTATAGGAAACCATTTGGTCCCATAAAACCCGAATATATGCTCATCTAGTTAGTAACAGATGGGTGTTGTAGCCGAGTTTTATTCGCACCACCCCCTAGTAAATGGCCGAGCGCCTTCGGATGCAAGCGAAGATGGCGCACGCATGCGCCATGCGCCGCTCGATACATGCACCCCTCTGGAGCTCGTAAACCATTTACTCATCACCATTCTACATTTACTATATGGACTGTAAATCAAGCAAGATGAAAATCACTGACACAGTAGAACACTGTCACTGAACCACTGACACTAGCCCGCCGTGTCATTGATCAGGCCGCTCCCAGCATTTCCACGCTCCATGAACCTGTGAACAGATAAAAGTCACACACAACACGATAGCAGTATAACAGTATAACCTAAACAGTGTCTTCAGGCCGTTGCTTCGTCGAGGTTGCGATACCGTCACCGTCTTGTCCCGGCTCAGCAGTAGCGTGTACGTACTGCTGTGACAGGACAATATGGCGGCGGTACGCGGAGCGATGCGGCCAAGCGCCGGGCAGCGTGTGACGAGCGCCACCGCCCGCGCCCGCCGGCACCGCGGCAAACCCGCCCCCGCGCACGCGCCAAACCCCCCGCGAGCCCCACCCGGCTACACACCCTCAATGAACACCCTCAATCAACTATCGATTTTCCTAAAGAAAAAGTTTAATTCATCAATTTGTGTCATAAACTATTTGAGAAGTTTATAAGTAATTATTGGAAATAGTAACCGAGTTTTTGGTTGGTTTTGTAATAAATACCGTATGTAGGTCAATGACCTCGAGGGTGAATCTCTCCATCGCACGGATCTCGGGTTCGGAACGAGCGGGAGTTCGGGAGTTGTAGAGTACGATGGCAATGTGGTGAACTGGCGATTTTGAAACTTATCTACTTTTAATTATTAAATAGGTAAACGGACCGAAATATTAGAAATACAAACTACTTAACGTATCTAGAATAATAACAGTCTCTATAATTTATTATGTTAGTAAACTGTTTGTACTTTGTTTGCAATTCACTAGGCCGTCTACATGATTAATTGATACATACCAAACTACAATTAATATTCATAACAAAAGTACCGCAATACAATTTTGAATGGAAGTAAAGTTGGTTTGCGGAAAATGATTCGCAATATAATAATATGGTCAGTCTTAAATTTTCGTCAGGAGTATGTACCTAAATTACAAATAGTCAGGCCTAACATAAATATTTGGTCAGCGGAATGACTATTTTGTCAACAAGATTATATTAAAATTGGTTGGCACCAGCAACCTCGCTAAAAAGCTTTGTCTTATCGAATAGTTGTGTATTCATTTGCAGTATTTGTAGTGCTTTATCTACCAGTGGACTAGTATAAATAGGCTATTGGTGATACAGCACTACTAACATAATTTTCTTCGTCTTTGTAAATGCGTAAAAACTGAAAAAATTATCAAATAAAAGGTTTTGAACTTTATATGTACCCACCTAATACTGCCCACTTGTCTAAAAAGTGACCATTCTACTGTATAGCGGTCACAGTATTTCACTTTTTGCATGTCATTCTGGATAATTTGCTGGCCTGATTAGATTAAATTGTGACGAAATACATTTTGCAACTGAATAGATAGTTATTTATATTCTTAGCTCACCAGTTAAATCATACTCGTAATAATAGTTTGTTACTTACTACGAAAAGAAAATAAACACGATATGACGCCAGCGTAGCTGCCTACGGCTGTTGCTTGCTACGGCGCCGGCGTAGGCGTAAGCGCTACGGAATTGCAAAACTTTTGCTGTGTATACGGAATGGAAATAAATTCGAATTAATTATAAGTTTTTGTTACAAATACAGCTGATTTATCTTTGCGAATACATATTTATATGATATTTTTATTTCACATGATATGTAGAAGTTAATAATTTATTTTGAATAAGTATAGAATATATCTACATGCTACTCATATAATATTAAAATTAAATACTGTACAAAGTTTATACACGTCTTTGAAAATACGCCTTTTTATTTGTCGTCTGTTTTGTGTCTTTTAAACACATACAGTTTGATATCTATGGCAGTATAAAAAATTATAATTCACGAAATTTTATCGGATCAGTGTTTTCCAAAACAATTTCAACTGTGCTTGTATGAAAATTACAGCCCCTGTCATTTTCTTTAACCTAGGTACCTTATCAATCATGATTAAAAATCTGAAATGAAAATATGGATTTACAAAGACGACCTATCAAGGTATAAAGTAAAATAATTACGACTTGGAACGTAAATGAAAAGCTTCACAGGAAATTCTGTCACCGACGCGAAAACATTTTAATAAAACTGATTACCGTTGGTAATGGAGTCGTTGCGCCTCCGTCCGGTCGGTCGCCTCGCCCTGACCCGGCGGAATCGCGAATAATTTGTCACGTAGCTTCACTGCCAATCGTGGCAGCCACCCTTAATTTATAGGCTCCTATTGACGTCAGAGCTTGAGAGATCCAACTTTTCCAGAAGACTTACTCTCTCTCTTACTTGAGAGAGACCTTTTTATTTTTTTTAGAAGTTTGGTTACTTTTAGTAGGTTTTTCAAAGCGCCTCTTTGCCGGTTTTCGTTGTTAGTTTTAATTTTAGTTAGTTATGGTTTGAGATCAAAATACTTTAGTGACATTATTTTATATTTTTAATATTTGTAGTTGTAAATAAACCTTGGTTTAAGACTTTTGTAATAATTAAACAACATCTTTGGAATATTAAATCATAGTAATAATTTATATACCTACTTACTTCTTCTTAAGTTGTAATAATTGCATCATCAATTACTCTTCTAGTATGCAAATAATCTAAATTACGATACAAATGTAAGTTTAACGAGCGCAATATTAATAAATCAGGTTTAAACGGAACTCTCTGAGGGTTCCAAAGGAATGCTCCGCCAGGGAACCAGCCGCAAAGTACGGAGAGTCCGAGCCCTAACATTATGTTCAACGAAAAGATAAATTGCTTACGTCAGTTCTGATTTATAGTTGCCCCGGAATCCTTAGTGGGAGAAAAGATTTCGGTCTCGACATCTATCACGCAACTTTGGTAGATTACTGGCTTAGCGTTTAATTTGCGTATTTTTCATGCAAAACTCAGATTTAGATGTTTAGGATGTTTTTAGGTACTTACATGGGCGAATAAGTATTTATTTATTTATTTACAATGTTTTAAAACACGAAATCACCCGCAGCTCCGAGCTCAATAGTAAAAGCATGTTAAGGTGTCACAAACCACCCTCTTAGTGTGAGGGAGAGAATAATACCCCAGTGCACGTTGCGAAAGAACGGGGACAATTGTGCAACAGAGACGGGACATCTTGCATTGAACTGTTTAATGCACGAGACAGAGACGCAACTATATCCTCCGGATATGAAATGCGCAACTCGTAGGAGGGTAATTTCTGTGGAGCAGCTGGATGGAGCCGGAATAAGTTCATTTTCAATAAAATAAAGCCCTTTTCCGCCGCTGAGCTACATTTTCTATTGAACGAGTTGGGTTGGTTTTTTTGCCGAAAATTATTTTTAAGGTACTTTCCATTTCCATACAATGTAAGTGTTATCATGTATTTTACAAAAAATACAAAAGGTTAAAAAATAATTGTAGCTGTATTGTAAATTTTATAATTTGATCTTCAAAACTTTAATAAAGAAAAATCTGGTAGCTACCTAGTAGAAAAGTAAGTACGTATTAAAGTGTAATTAACTACGCTTCAAAAAATATTACAATTAAACAAGATTTAAATCACCTGTAACGAGCAAAAACGGCTAAATTGGTACAACTTTATAACAAAGCTCAACGTGCGTTCGCCTTCTCGTTATGGAAATATTCCGTAATTTGAAAAGATTTGCCTCAATGGCGAACTTTTTGTAGGTATTACCGTTATTTCTCTATGCAGGAATTATTTCAGTAATAAGTTATTGATTACTAGCTGTTACCGTGTTGTCCTGAACTTCCTCTTGAATCACTATTATCTATTGTTGAAAACTGCATTAAAATACGTTGCATAGTTTAAAAGAACTAAGCGTACATATATATGTATATACCTACAATACAACCTATGTACCTACATGGCGGGAATGAGGAAGAGGTTTTTGCTTTAAACGTCTTTGAGAATACCTACATATAAACAAAAAGGGTTAGGTACCTACCCCTTTTTGTTTATCATCAGTTTTGCCTCTCTTACCAAAATCCAGATATAGATAACTTTATAAAATAAGCAGCTATAAAAAAATATCACAATTTAGTAAGTTAGCTTAATGTTATCTCGTTAGGTACCTACATAATCTAATTGTAATCGAAAATTGAGAAATAAACTCAACATACCCATTTCTTTAAGATTTGGTCATTTATTTACGACAAAACGATTTACGTGTCACGTTACATTCTATTTTTAGCAAATCAAAGTCCGCCAGCAACAAAACAATACGCCAAGCCAAAAAGAAATAAACGAACAAAACAAACCAAAAAATATAATATTTTTGAATATTTACGTGCATTCTGTCTGAAAGAAAATTCTTTTTCTTTAGTATCCTACTGTGTTTTTGTAAACGTAAACTTTGCATGCCGTTCGTTGGTTTTTGAGCATCAGAATCACATCAAAATGTTTCCAATTCTTATGTTTTATGAAAAGTAATCAATAATGATAAAAACTGCATGCTGTTCTGATTGCTGAATAAAAACGAGCTGGCTTAGAACCGCGATCTTCTTTTGTTTTTTGGGGAATTAAAAAAAATACGTTTTCAACTTTTCACTTTTCTGTTCGCGTTGATTGAAAATAGAGAATAATTTTCGTGGCGTCTTAAAACTAATATTTAAAAGTTTTAAAACATTCGTCATACGACGAATTAATTCGATTTCACTTCGATTGATTCTATTTTACGCATTCATATCTAAATTCGGTTCGATAGCCGCTTTTAGTGCTTCAAAATAGTGTGTGAAGTGTTGGTTTCGTTGTGAAGATGATGGGCCTGTATTCCAGTGGAGCCTTGGGCGGTGTCGAGGTGTTGGATGGCAGCCTGGTGGGCGGCGAGCTGACGGCTCATGTCCTCAGCGCGCAGGCGGCGGCCCACGCAGCCGCACAACACCACCAACAACAGCAGATGGCTGTGCAACAAATAAGTGAGTGGTTGCCGCCATTTTTTGCCTTTGGACGCTTTAGTTTTTGTTGTAGGAGAGATAGATATTGTCCCACTTCCCATTTGCCTAAGTTCTTGCAATACTAACCTGAATGCCTATGAAAAATGAGGGTTGGTGTGTAGCAAAGGGGGTGCTGAGAAAAAATGAATAGTAATATTTTTTAATTGCACCGTTTGGTATCCTCTAACCCAATCCGCCTGTCAAGGATGAGGATTATGGCAAAACTCTCCACTGATGTGGTGGAGGCTCGAGTCCAGCAGTGGAATGTTATGGGCTGTTGGTGATGGATTCCTTTTCACTGTTTTTCACAAAAACAACACTAAGTCAAATCGATGAAATCACAATCCTTTAAAACTATATATGATATGAGTGATGACTGTTCTAGTGCTCGTCTTTGTGTTAATCTCCCAATTGTGCTCTCACACTCGAGGGCCTGGGGTCCGCCTTGACAATGCTCCAAGATTTGGCAAATCAGGTGTGACCACCGTCTGACCACCATGGCCCTTTAACAGGGGAACCTGACCAGATTGGATCATGGTCATGAGATCTGTTCTATTGTGGGATGCTAAATTATAACATTTATGATTGGATGAGAGGGTTAGTAGGATGGGGCATGGTTCCTTAGCAACCAGACAGACAGTTGGTATTGCTAAAACATATATTAAGCACTGCATAAGTCACAAATACTTGGTAAGAATAAGTAAAAGTAGTTCCAATAAGAAAATAGTAATTTGGACATTATAGTTCAGTCAGACAGTTGCAGAAACTGCTAAACTGTAGAGGCACAAAACTGATAAAGCTTGCTTTAATCCAGGTGGACCTATTGTTTTGAAAAGTGACCTAAAATAGTACCAACTGAAGTAATTTTTGAACAAGAATCCAGTTGGGATTGGGTCCAATGATAATCTTGATGAAAGTTTTTACTGAGTTAGCAACATTCTAAAAATATTGCAGACATTATCACACATTCTACAGGTATAAACCATGCATGCATGTCGTTAGTTCAGCTTTGTAGATTGCTGATGGGCATTATTTAGGTTTGGCTGTCGACATACTTTTCAAATGTGCTTCTAGTAATACCTTTGGTATTGTATACTGACAACCATTAGGCAGCCCATATGCTTGTTTGCCACAGCCTGCTTCTGGTAAGTTCCAGATATTTTATTTGACAGACATCTGTGATGCTGTTTCCCTCTTCGCAGTACACATCTTAAGATACGGCTATTGATATTGAATTGAAGATATTGGGGATTTATTAGCAGGTGGTGAAACAGGTGCTTAATTGTTATTGAACAGATCAAACTAATTCTCCTGGTAGCTTTAGAGTTTTCACAACTTTCAACACCTGTCCACAGAGACTTCCCCGTCATCTGGTCGGTCGACACCTGTGACAGTGGCATCAGCTACAGTGGCATCCAACCCTGGCACCACATCACCGTCACCAAGCAAACTCTTCGTCGGAGGTCTCAGTTGGCAGACGAGTTCGGAAAAGCTCAGAGAATACTTCGCAATGTTCGGACCGGTGACAGATGTGCTGATCATGAAGGACCCAGTAACGCAGGTGAGTGTCTTCCAGGTCTGATGTAGTTAGAAGGATGTGATGAGTGAAGTTTTCTTTGGCAAGTTTTAACCAGCAATTTTTTTTTATTTGAGATTAGGAATATTGTTGATTCAAAAACAGAAAGAGGTGGTTAGAAATTTTCTGTAACAATTCCACTAGGTACTTTACATATTTTGTGTTAGTAGTTTATAAGAAAAATAAAAACTATGTACTATTTTTTAACTTTTTAATGACATTGCGGTTCCTATAGGCCAAGTTGTTATGAAAGATTACTCATTATAAAACTTACCAAAGAAGATTAAGCTCAATGTACATTAATATATTAAGGAAGAAACAACTAAGAATATTAGGAAGAAACCGAAGACTGTGTGCAAATTGATATATTTTGATTCAGAATGGGAAATCTTTACACAATTTCCTAAGGGCCGATTTTTCAATACTCAGATAACATTTATCTGTCTAATAAAATAATATACTGCCAAATTAAAACAAACACTTATCCTTCACTTATACATGAAGATAGGTACGTTTTTATTTTAGTCGCATAATAACTTATTAGACTGATATATTTTATCCGAGGATTGAACAATCGGCCATAAATCAAATATCACCTTATTCAGTTTTGCTTTTGTTATACTAAGATGGTATTACAACTAGTGTCAAATAAGAAGAGACTTGGCGGGTCACGTGGTTCGACTTGCGCAGCAGGCGATTACCTGCGCGAAATCCCCTCTACTGCCATTTGACAAGTCTCTTCTTTCATGACGCATACAATAATGTTAAAAACTTTATCCATTATACTTTTTCATCAACTACACTTTATAGAAACTTCAAGATGGATTACCGTAT
Organism: Blastobasis lacticolella; assembly: GCA_905147135.1. Classification (NCBI taxonomy): domain Eukaryota; kingdom Metazoa; phylum Arthropoda; class Insecta; order Lepidoptera; family Blastobasidae; genus Blastobasis; species Blastobasis lacticolella. The sequence goes on from LR990066.1 coordinate 599,524, forward strand.
CGGTCAGTCTTTGGATATTTCTTCATAGAATAGGTATTTGTTTGGTATTCAGGTTATTATGTACAAAATATTATTATTCTTAGGTACTAAAATTAGATTTAAGTCTTTCTTAAGCATATAATTTAATAGTATGATATCACTTTAATAGATGAATTGGAATTATTGTTCAGGAAATAATATTGATATTCATTTTTGTAGTATTTTTGTGAATATTCGTCGTAGGTGGCGCTAGTTTCCATACAAAGTCAAAAGACTAGATTAGATACGCAGATTATTTTACTTGTATGAATAAAATTTATTAGTAAAACGTCGCATTTAATAGATAAAATGGTAATGAATAGGAAATATTAAAATACTTCGTTCTTGTAGTGTGAATATTCGCCATAGGTGGCGCTAGTTAACCTACAAAGTACAAAGACTACAAGTACAATAGATACACATATTATTGAAGTCTTTTAGGTATAAAATTAGTAAAACATCAGAACAATAGAAATAGCGGTACTGAATAAGTAATAATATTGAAATACTTCATTCTTGTAGTACGAATATTCGCCATAGGTGTCGCTAGTTTCCGTACAAAAACTCGAAATAATTATCGTTGAATGCATAATATAGCCGAGTTGTTCTCTATAGGTAACTATATCTGTTAATATTGTAAGCTAGATTAATTGAAACCAAATTGTTATAGTATAAGTATTGTTAATGATATCGTCGAGTAGCTGATGTTCTTTTTCGCGTTCCATATTCCTTATGGTGGTGGGAAATGTAGTCTAAAGTCATAGTAAATTATCTTATTTATTTAGCTATTAATTTACCCTATTTACCAGCTGATAAACGTAATGTAAGCTGATGGAAGGAGATCCCTGTGCCCTCGCGTACCGCGTGGGGGCGCAACTGAGACATAACGCCAAGATGTTGATGACCAGCTGACAAAAGTAGCCTATCGGGAATAATGTAGCTTCCTCTTATTGAAAGAATTTTCAAAATTGGTTTTAGTAGTTTTTGAGCTCATCCATTCCGAACAAACAAACCGACAATTAAACAAATATTTACTCATTATTACTGTAGAAATGGGAACAGATAATTAAACAACCAAGAGCACATGAATCCTTCTACCCGACTACCCGACTGCGCGAAAAGGAGGGTAATGGTTACACCAGTTCTGACAGCAGCAGGGCAAGCACGAGTGTGTCCGCGACACAGCTCGCACAGCGAGAGAGCGTTTGTTTCCTTCTCTCAATACTAAGATGAAACAGATAGCAGTACCTATGTCGCGCCTTATCTCGCTTTTTTGTGGCAAACAAGCTTGCGGCCTGCCTGATGGTAAGCAGTCACCGCAGCCTATGGCCGTTTGCAATACCAGGGGCATCACCCACGCGTTGCCGACCCCGTAAAAACCTTTTAACCCCTTTCTTGAAGAACTCCATTTGTACTCTCCAGGGAAAACATCTCCAGGTAGTTCATTGCACACTTATCGCGCGCAAGAGCACACTTGTGCCAGCCATGCTGTTTTGACATAGAATCCTACAAAAACTTTTAGGTGTAAACAGTTTAAATACTTCCTATATAGATAAAAGAAATGTGCACATTTAAAAAGTATAATGGTTCTACATTCTTTGATAGTAATGATAGCTAGGTAGTTTACCTGTTGTGTTCTTATGTTTATGAAGGTCATCATCATCTTGGCGTTAATGTCCCGGTTGTGCTCTCGCGCACGAGGGCCCGGGGTCCGCCTTGACCATGATCCAGGATTTGGCAGGTCAGGTAATTACAGTGGAGCGACTGCCGTCTGGCCTCCATGACCCTGCTAACAAGGGAAACTGACCAGATTGGATCATGGTTACACATCCAGTCGCCTGAATGTGCAGGTTTCATCACGATGTTTTCCCTCACCGTAAGAGCATCGGTTAGTATTCAACTAATGTACATAACTCAGAAAACAGTCATTGGTACATGGCCGGAGCGGGATGAAGGTACTTATGATCAGATGTTTATGAAGGTACTTTTTATAAGAATTTTTAGTAGTTGAATTATTAGTTGTTTTTTTAACATAGTTTAATGGCCGTCTATTCTAAAAGACCTCTTAGTTGTTATGTTTCTGATTGCGTGTTACATTAGTAATCACTGGTTTTACAGTAGGTACTAACGAACCTCCTCCTTCTAACTTGATTTTTATATGGCAACATTTTAGGTACTTAATTGCTGTAAATAAAATATAAGCAATACTAATTAGATTAGCGTATTTCGACTAAAAAATAATTAGGTAAATGTTGGTTCTTCTGTAATTTTTAAACATTTTGTTATAACAGAGCCACGTAGCTATTCATGTCTGTTCTTAACAAGAATAACAATACTTACAGTATTCTAGATACCTACGGTAATAAGCTTAATTATGTGACAGATCTTCAATGATATATCAGAGATTGTACTGGATTCGACCCATTTCTGTCTTGTACGGCTTGTACCAATGACTCTTCTCTACGGTGAGGGAAAACATCGTGATTAAACCTGCACATTCAGTCGCCTGAATGTGTGTGTAACCAGGATTCAATCTGGTCAGGTTCCTGTATTCACAGGGATCTCAGGGTTAGATGACAATCGCTCCATTGTAATTACCTGATCTGTCAAATCCTGGATCATGGTCAAGGCGGACTCCGCGCCCTTGCGCGCGATAGGATTGCTTGGATATTAACGCCAAGATGATATATTTTTAAACTGCGCCTGATTAAAAAATGAGCAAAGTAATTTGTGTGTTGCTTGCATAGTATTATTAGGTAGGTTACTATTGTTTTGTGGTATAATAATAGATTGTAGGTATATTTAGGCTATTGATAAATTAATATTAACAACCCATAGACATTGCATATAGAGGGTGTTTTAGAGGTATTGAACTTAGAATTGGTTTATTAATATCTTTACAAAATGTCCTTAACTTGATAGTTTTTATTCCCTTTGGTATCTACTACGTATATGCTCGTATAAGATAATGTAGGCATTTACCCTAATAACTAGGACAGTTTATTATAGTATTGGCGTAATAACCTACCCTTGTATTGATAGACGGTTTTCACATCGCCAAAAATCGTGTAGATGTCGCTACTGTGACACTGTTGTCAAAATGTCGCCATGCGCACAGAACAGGAATGCTCAAAGTTGACAGTTTGTTTGACAAGCAGGGCTTGAAGTGATAATTATCATTGATAGATCATGATAAGTGTCATGATAATATCTTGATAAGTGTCATGATAATTATCTTGATAAGTATCGTGGTAAATGTCTTAATAAATATCATGCTTATCTTGATAATAAAATGTCGCTTTATTTACAACTTCCGAGCGCACGATAAGTGTCAACTTTCAAAACTTGTCTCTAAGAAAATGATAGATTAAAACACCGTTTTGACTGACTTCGAGTGTATTAGAACAAAAAACTGCAGTTTCCGGACGAAATGCCCCAAACTGTACGGATCTGATCTGTTTATCTGATAAATCTTTTTCTCGTTTTTTTTTAAATATTGGCTCCCACTGTCTTTAGACAATGATTTCGCCAACGTCAAGGTTAATGATACACAATTTGTTGGCAGTTGATAAATCGCTAATTATGACCAACCTATATTATGGCAATCCTTAATTTTGACAATAGTCTCACACAGTACCGCCATCTTGTCTGTTTTTGGTGTCGAGAAACGCCGCGCTGTACCTATTTGTACTTGAAATCACGTAATATTTGATTTAATTAATATTATTGAAGTCATATTATAATTAATTAGGCAATTGCGTGTGCGATTCGGTCGCTAGACGTGTTGTCGCAAGTGCTGGGGGCTAATTCTCGCACATCTCGAATTTGACATTTTCTCTAGCCTCATATCTCCATTAATAATGACATTGAAATGTCAATTGCAGCCAAAAAATATTTTGTCAGTCGTATATTGTTGAACATCAATTTCAGTGACGTTTTAATAGTTTTTTCGCTAGAGAAAAATTCAATATCGAATTTGAGATGTCACTCGCCGAGAATCGCCCCTCAGGCGGTTTGTGTAGCCGGAGCTTCCTACCTGATTGGATCATAGTGATATACTACTCTTAAGAGTATAAGTCCTATACAAGACAACCATTTGATGAGCTGACGAACGAAACGGTACCATTACGCTTCTGATCAAAATAATCCGGATGTTTTAGGCCCGCTGAATAAGAATCCCAGCTCTTTTGCATCCAAAGTTCGTGGTTTCGATGATAACTGCAAAAATACTTTGTAATAATACAGTTGTTTGGCCGTGTGGTGTCCGGCTGGCCGTGTGGTGTCCGGCTGGCCGTGTGGTGTCCGGCAGAGCAGAATAGCACCAACCCCTTATACTCGTGGGTGTCGTATAAGGCGACTAATGTTTTCAAGGCAGAAGATCTAGATCCTCCGAAAGGCTGGAAAATGGGCAGCAGCGTTTTCCGTTTTTGTATTTACACTGCAATCTCCAACCCGCCTGCCAAGCGTGGAGATTATGGCGATAGCCTCCCCTTTCGTGGGAGAGGCCCTGAGTCCTGCAGTGGACTGTTGTGGGCTGTGATGATGAATACAGTTTTTTATCGAAAGCATTTCAGTTTTTTACTCACTTGCACTTACTGCGCTGGCTCAACGACCCAAAGTGGCCCTTGGCCAGATATCGCTGGATGTATGAAGTTCTGAAAGACCTGCACGCACTGGGAATCCTCGATTGGCAGGAGATGGCGCAGATTTTTACTGCTACAGTAAAATTTCATTTCATGTAATTATACCGTTTTGATCTCCAGCTCCTCATTTAAACTTGCGACAACATGACCCATTACTAACAACGTTGATCTAGCATTTGGTTAATGTAGCTGGCCCTCTTCCTTCGACTTTCGCTAGAAGGAAAGGGACAGTAGCTGGGTTCGCACCGACCATTTATGGTTTTACACTTTTGCAAAAATAAATATGCTTGGGCAAATTCAATTTTAAGAGAGGTAGGGCATAGCGGGGTATCTTGTTCGAATTGGAGCCGCCCGACTGGGGAAGTACCTCCACCTTACAGAATATCGCGGTTGAATAATACTATTTTAAATAGTATTGTGATTCTGCCGGTGAGTAAGGTTTCCAGTGCTCCATGGGGTGGGGATTTGGGGAACCGTGGCTTTGGCAGTGGAGTGGCATTTGCCTTTTTTCTGCCAGAGCAACGTGTTATAGAGGTGGGCAACGCATTGGCGATAGTGTCGGTGTTGCTAATGTCTATAGGCAGTGGTGACCACTTTCCATCAGGTGGCCCGCTTGCCTGTTTGCCCCACCGTATGAAAAAAAAAAAAAATGCTCCATCTAGCCCCAAAGTAAGCAAAGCTTGGGTTATGGGTTTTAGATAATTGATAAACTATTTATATACTTTGTTTACAAATATATATGGTCAAACTAAGTGGTCGTTGCGGAGTCAGGTCTTAAGATGAAAAGTATTTAAGAGAAATTAACTGACGTGCACAGTAAAAATATAATTAAACGAAGTTATTGTGTAGGTAGTTTAATAATCCCATAGGCCCAGTAGATTACGGTAGCAGTAAGAACTATGGCTCGATTACTTGCTGAACCCTTTGTACTATTTTGTGCATAAAATAAAGTATTAAATAAACAAATAAATAAATAAACCCAAAAGAGGAGTATACGCTGAGTTTTGATTACAGGGGGCCGACTCTCTCGCGGCGACATCTCGACTTTTTAGCCTTATCATTAATTGCAATCGAATTCAAGGTTTTCAAGCTTCAATTATAAGTCTAGTGATGTCGTATAGCGTGGCTGAGGTGATAATTCGAAGTGGTAATTATCATTGATAAACAACGTCCATACGAAAATGTCGAGATCTAAGAGACTCTGTTTAGACTGAAGTCCACGAGTCATGAGATGTCAGAGATAATTTCACGATAATTATCAAACAAATAAATAATCTTGATAATTTCGCATCCAGATATCAAACTCTTTTCACATGTTCTGCATTTTTCGCACTTTGGATGATATAATTTATTGCAGCCAAAAACCTTATTCACACTGCCATTTTTAGTCGAAATAGCTCGAGATGTCGCGGGTATCGGCCCTCACCCAATCCAGTGTACCACTCTTAACATACAAAGTAGTGCGCGGGTTTTGCAAGTGATTTAGTCTTTATTGGTATCTCTTCGGTTGGGAGAGGCGGTAGGAGCGTGTGGTTTCCTGTATGCTGATGGATGGTTCTATTGATAGAATTTTACTAAAATGTTTAAATACTAGATTGTTACATTCGTCATAAGACATTATAGCTATTCATTGCTCTCCTTAGATCTGAGGTACTTCTTATTAATAGTTGTATGTCAGATCGAATACTTAAAATGACGGTAGAATTATCTTTTCCCTTTTGGAATGTTGTACCCGCAAATGCGAGGTTAAGGGATGGGACGCCAATACGAGGGTGGATCAGAAATTAGCAATAATTGTTGACTGGTGGCGTTGTTGATGAAGTTAGACACTAATGTCTTGTTCTTTGTTTTAATTTGTATGTATGTCGGATTTGGCGTAGGGTACTTTGCAAAACAATAGCACCCGATAGTACTCGTCGGTTCTCGTCAGCCGTGCCACCTGTCGCCTAACACGGATTCTGATCCACCCTTGTGTTACTCGTCGTGAATCTCTCATCTGTGAGGGATTCAGGGGACAGTCAGTACAATAAAGATACTGTTAACTGTTAAAATGCCATTGTAAGGTAAAACGGTTCTTGTTTCTTTATGATGTGCAACTGAATTTGAATCTTAACGTGATGTTTGATAAAGCACTTTCTTGATCGAATTTACCTATTTTGAAATTACGTATTCGCAATCGTGTATTTAAACTCAATCAGTCATTTGGTTCAACAGTGTCTTAATCGAATCTCCATCAACATTAGTAAAGCGTACGCTCTTGCTCCGCTTCTTAATAGTGATGTCGTAATGTCGATATGCTCACTGTCGATAGTTGACTTTTTTGACACTAGAAATGTTCAGAATTTTATCGTTTGTAACACAAATTCAGAGACGATACTCAAGAGAACACTCGTGATACGATCGATAGTTTATACAATAGTATTCTATTTACGCGATGGACAATAACCGCCAATATTTCCGTTCTATCGATCCCATTAATAACCTTATATGAGCACATCATGCCTTAATAGAAGATAATCATTACCAAACTTCTCAAGGTTTATTCATTACTATTAGGGATTTACTTCACTATTTATATTGATATCGTAGATGATTTTCGAGCTCAACATCCGAACTATCGACAGTTCGGCAACACTAACCAACCTACCACTTTCAGCTACATACGACACTGCGGCAGGGCTGATCTAGGAGGCAGCTAGACAGTTGAGTAATCCTAACGTATCGTACCGAGCCAACTTTCCTCGGACGTCCGACCACGCTTCCGCATTCGAAAAGCGACTTTATTTAATACTACATAAGGATTAGTATCAACTGTCTAGCTGTCTCCTAGATCGGCCCTGCCGCAGTGTCGTAATCAGAGTGCTTTACATTCCACTACCCGCATACTGAGCGACGTCACCGCGCAGCGTTCGCGCGGTTTCGGCTTCATCACTTTCCAGGACGCGTCGTCGGTGGACAAGGTCCTCGCCGTGCCAGTGCACACGCTCGACGGCAAACGCATCGATCCGAAACACGCCACGCCAAAGTCCGCGCCGAAGCCGGCCAAGACGAAGAAGATATTCGTCGGCGGCGTCGGCCAGGACACTTCGGCCGAGGAGGTTCGCGCGTACTTCTCCCAGTTCGGGCTGGTCGAGGACGCTGTGATGCTTATGGACCAGCAGACGAAACGGCACAGGGGATTTGGGTTCGTCACCTTCCACTCGGAGGAGGCTGTCGAGCGCGTCTGCGACATCCACTTCCACACGATCAAGAATAAGAAGGTAGAGTGCAAGCGGGCTCAGCCGAAAGAGGCTGTTGCGGCAGCGCCGTTGGCGCTCGGGAAGAGACTAGTCCTCAGACCTGGTAGGGGGCTGGTCTACGCCGCTGGGGGCGTGGGCGCGGTGGGAGCGGTGGGCGCGGTTGGGGCACACGCGTACAGGTACGCCCCATACGCTCTCCCGACAGCCGCCTCAGCCGCCCAGGCGGCGCTGGTAGCACCACCACAACCTCAACCACAACCCACAATGCCGCAGTTCGGTACTGCCTACTCCCTAGCCGGAGTCGACATGTCGTCGTTCCAGGGGGTCGACTGGGGGGCAATGTACGGCCTCCCCATGTACATCTAAGCGCAACGCGACGCCCCATCCGCCTACAGAGGTTAGGTTGTGCTTTTCGTTTCCCCACGACACAGTTCCTAGACGTGTTTTCTTTTTCATTATTTTTTTTGGTTTTTGAATTTGGATTCTCGATTTTTGAATTCGAATCCGGGAGGAGAGAGAGCTACGTTCTTGCCGCGTTCTCGGCGTTCGCGCGAGGCAGTTATCAGTATTCGGATGTTTCGGAGGAGACGGTAGATAAATTTTTTCGTAAGGTACTTAAAATATTGGCTCATTAACTTAGGTTTAAGTCAATTTTTACTCGACAAGCAATACTTGGCCCGATGCGGGATCCAATCAAAGAATACGCATTTCTTTTTTTTTTATTAACTTTTATAATTAATATAAGACGAAGATCTCAGATAATTATTTAGTTGGAAGGTGAAAAAAAGCAAATTTTTCTTATTGTCTTGGACTTAAATTAGTATTGTAGTAGATAGTGCACGGTCGTTGGCAATATATTATAACAATATTATTTGTATCCTAAGGAGTATATTTAATGAATCTCATCGCAGCTCTTGTATTTTTTACATAGCGTAGGCGTATTTAACTTAATACTTGCGGCAGAAGGCGCCATGTGACGTTCGGCCGCCATCTTGGTGGCGGTAAATTTTTATTGTTTTTTTCGTCTTTACGTTGTGGAAATTGTTTCCAGCCAGTGTTTTGTATACGTAAATCCGAATCAGTATTAAACAGGTTAGTGCCATTTTTGTCGGAATTGTGCCAAAAACTGAGCCAAGTTTTTACGAAGACCCCCTCCCCCAAAATGAGACTGTAAAGATACCCGCATACAATACAATTCTGTACAATATAAACTAAAGAAATTAAAACATCTTAAGCAAGCATAAACAACAACAATTATCTTTAATAGGTGAGCTCGACTGATAATGTATTAACTAAATGCGAAAATGGTGGAAAAAAAAAGGAATATTTAACGGTGTTTCACGTCTATTGATCGCTTGTAGTTTGCAAAAACTAAACGATTTTATACAATGGAGTACATATGGCTTGCGGACGTTGCGCATGCTTCAAGTCTCGTTCCAAATTCGAATCGGGCTCTATAATTGGCGGAATTTCAGCATTTTCTTATATGTTGGAGTATAGTTACAGTCTCACAAATAATACGATGCCACGGTGATCTAACAATAGTTGCACTACATATCTATAATCGACAACCCAGTATTCACACAGCTTGGCGTCAGCTGTTTACTGCCACTTTGATATTTGATAAAAAAAATAACGCCTCGCGATCACAACTAACAAATAATAGTATGCGTAACTAGTTAGTCTTAACGTTCGACTTGTGAATTGCGTTCCGAAATCGTTGAATCGTGTTCTATAATGGCTGTAAAAAAAAATTCAAAATGGCGTCTATAGATCACACGCGCACGTCACTAGGCGCCGCCGCTCAACCCGCCCCCACTCACATATCCCTAACTCCAAAAGCAATCTCAATATACTTAATTATTTAAATTGCATAGTTTGTACTGATGATGACGTATTGAGTAGTTAATTTTAGTGATTACACGAGTGCGGCTTGGTGCCGGGTTATGGTGGGTATGCTTGTTTTTTTTTCCTTTATTTAACTTCAATAGGTTTATCGGAATGCTCTTCCCACTCAGTATTGGTTTGCGAAGATGACGAGAGATGGCGTTATTATGATTCTGTCGAAGTACCCGCAGATTCTTCATTGGTTGAAACTATGTTTTAGACCTAATGGGCGCATCATATTAGCTGCAAAATCAGATCACTTTCCATCATGTGACTGTGGCTCGTTGCTCGTCATGGTTTGCCCTCTAGTACATTTTGCAGCTCATTTAATATAGACTCTACATATAAATTCGACACTTATAAGTTTTTCTAAAAACAAAATACATGGCCAAATAGGATAAATTACAGTGAAAGCAATAAATCGTGTATTCTATTAATAAAATAAATAAATAGTGGTTGTGTTAAAATGTCAATTTAGGGGTAGTTTTTCCTACTGTAAGGCTTTTTCAAACTCTTTCGGTTTACTTAAATATATTTTTGGGTCGAAAATTTGATTAATTATTGTGACTATTTGATATGAGCTTCTGTATTTTTGTTACCTAAAATCGTTATCTGCATGACTCTTAGATGCTATGGGCGACAGTTACCGTTTACCATCAGGTGCTGTCTGCTCGGTTGGTACTGGGTAGCATAAAATCGCGTTTTGACATTGACATGTCTAAGTTTGCCTCCTTAGTGGCCCGTAATATCTAAATAACGTATATTTTTTAATTTTGAACCCATGAGGCTAAGGCTCCCCACCGTAACCCCCACCAAAGCACTCCTAGCGTATTTGATTATAGTTTAGCTCAAGGGAATGCGACTAACACCCGAGTGTCTATGGTAATGACAATAAGCCTAATGTATTAAGCCGCTGTAGACTGTCGACGCTGGATGCCTTTGCCTGGCTCTTGAAAAAAAAGAACGGTCGTCTAACGGCCGATTTGAGTTTAGAACGTGACTCTTTTATTTTGAAAATTTCTTTTATTTACATTATAAATACATTATATTTTATTTATATTATTATTAACTTGCATATTATATTGTAGAAGGTAATGAAAACTATTTAACACGCACGTGTGCTCTCGTATCTAACTTAATCGGAATAAGTACTTAATCCCGCTTAGATAAGTGAATTTACTTAAAATTAAAAAGCAATATTTAAAAATATCCTTATTCTGTGATCCAACGAGTATTATAAAAGACGATTCGTGGTTGTGTTCGTGCAATTCCTAGGTTTAAGTGGTCTAAATATCTAAAAAAAAATCAGGGCTTGGTCCTGACTATATCGGTCTTTGTAATGGGAGCGGGTACTTAGTTGTTGTTTATTGCATCCACTCTTTGGAGTTCATCAGAAACAAGCGATTCCAGCTCTAGGGCCCGGCGCTGCGTCGTGCGCGGGATTCGCGCGGATTCTATTCCATTGCTGTGCTTTCAGGCCGGCCGTCGCGCGTGGTATTTAGTAAACCGCAGTGGATTGGAACAGAATTAGAATCCCCGTGAGGCTGCCTACCGACGCAGCGCTGGGCTTTGAGTAGTGGCGTGACACAGTGATTCTTTTCAGTCTTACCGCCATTTATTTAGAAATAAACGGACTTTTACTTGGCGCAGTCTTCTGGACATTAACAGTTACTACCTTCAATAATTAATGACTTACATGATATTTTGCGTCGAAATACAGATTGGCTTGATTTAATGTAAAGAGTGTTAGACTCTGTCTGAAAAGTCAAGCAACTTGACTAATTATAAGGTTGGTTAAAGACGCCCTTCTGATACAACAAGATAGTTGCTACTAGATGGACATCTTCCTTAATTAATGAATGTTGCATATTCGTTGATTTCAATCCATCTTGTAATTACCCAAAACGCTTAACTTTTTAGACAGAGTATAGCTAAGCTGAACGGGAAATCTTCTCGTCTTTCAAGTGATATCTAAATCATTCTGTTTTATTATGTACAATAGCTTTCACAATTCGTTCGCTACATTCATATCAAGATTATTTATCTTGAATATCACACGCTCGCAACGATACTAAAAAAGAAAATATTGCTATGTCACACCACTCCAAATGCCGCCACTTTAGGTAGTCTGTCTCTCAGAACCAGGCAAAGGTACCAGCCAACGTAGAGCCGAATGCATGCGGTAGTTTAGTCGGCCTCATTCCCCCCCGCGCCGGCCGGCTACACGCGTAGCCTTGGTGTGTGGAAGGTATTTAAAAAAAACATTTTGACCAATGACAAGACAGAGGACTTTGAACAGTAAGTTTGAAATTCGAATTTTTGACATCTGCGTCGTTTTGATGAGGGAAGGACCTATCTGTCATTGCCGCTTAATGTTTTTCTTCTGAAATATTGCTATATATTCTACGGCAAATTCATACTAATAATTGATTCTTTTGTAATTGAAAATTGACTACAATATAACTCTTTGCGTTTCTAATGTATTCTAATGTCATATACAGATTTCAATGTCAATGTATCGATGTATACCTCTATATAGAGATTCGATTGAATTCTGCATATAACATTCTAATGTAACTAACAGCGTATTTTCATCCCAGTGATTTGTACTTATGTATATTATTTATGTAACAACGCTACCCGTACATACTCGTACACTTGTCTCGCCGTATATACCTACGCTTGAAGTCTTTCTGTCCACACATCAAGGTTACCTTCGCTATGTCACTTGTAAACGCATACCTACCTATCCTTATTATATAGCAGTATTCTTAGTCGTAAGTAGGTTAGAACCTTACGAGATTAACGGTGGTCGCCATCGCATTTTCAACTCGCCAAAGGAACGCCAAAGTTTCGGCAATACAGCGCAGAAAAGCGTTTGATATGAGATGGTTCGAGATTAAATTGCAGTGATTTAGCGCTGTTGGCGCGAAGTTTCGATTCTTACTGAAAACAAGATGGCGGCCACCTCTCCCGGTATGACACCTTTTGTATATTAGCATTTTTTTCCTAAAATTCTCAGTATTAGATGGTTGATGATATTGATTGTGATGTCTACACTCTAGTAACACCCTCGTGGGCGCTTCGTTTCTTGCCAAATTCAGATACCGCAGCGCCCGCGTCTCTAGTTTGAACTATTATGTACTTAATTTTTTATATCGTATATGTACCTTATATTTGCTGCTCGAAACATCGACGCTCGCCAGTGTTGATGATTGGTGCGGTATAACAAGTTATATTTATATTTTTTTTCTAATACACCCTTGTATTAGTATTACACTAGTAACATTATGGTTTTCGCTGTCATCCGTTGTGTATGCTATCGGAGGAGATTGAGTTTTGTTTTTTGTTCAGTTTGCAACGGACGGTGGCAGTAGGCTAGTGTAGTTTTGTATTTAGAGGACTTAGATTGCCCGTACATTGTGTCATGGAGCACTTAGAGATACCCAATGTGTCATTACATGATAATATTAGAACAATAAAATGTGTGTTTTATTTCGCCGTAGCTCAAGCGTGGGGTAGATCCTTTTTGCTGGGTTGTGGTTTGTTTCCTACACTATTTTTTTTCTTCATAGCCTCTAGTCTGCACGTTAATTTGATATCATCAGTAGATTTTGAGTGTGACTTTGGATTTTCGCAACACCAGTGGTCCCTGCATGGGCGCCAACAGCCGTAAGTATGGGGGGGGGGGCTTTGGAGGCGCTTTGTCGACAGCGGTAAGTCGGTGTAGATATACTTGTGTGCTCCCATTGAGGCATGCGTATAATACTTATCATTTAGTGTAGATAAAACAGTGTCTCGTTCTGTGACTAACATGATATCCCAACTCTTGTACGGTAGGCATAAGGCATGGTTGGCATGGACTTATACGTAAATTACCTATGTAAAGAAAAATATCTTCCAATACTTCACTGTCAATTTTCCAAAAGGCGTTAGCCACACGTTGGTTGTGAAACGTGCTATTAAAGTATTTCTTTTAAACTTAAAAGGATGATTTTTAAATTTGAAAGAAATATTGGTAACGTAGACACGTAGATTAGACCATGTAGTGACGCTTCGCTTGAGGCCTCAGTCTTCCTGGTTTTCGGTAAAGAAACTGTAAAAATGAAATTGTTTTGCCAAAACGTACAGGCCAAATTTATTGAAGCCAAATCTTGTCATTTTTTGCTCAAGTTCTTGCTCTAGAATTTTTAAAATAGGAGTGAAGCCAGCTTTTGAAACCAGGAGTTGTGAACTGTATCAGTCAAGGTAGTTCAAAATAGTCAATTTAATAACTGATAGGGATTGGCGGACATGCGGCTTGCGGTACATGTATGTGCCTCTGTGATGTACCTAGTGGAAGGAATCCAATTCGAAAATTGCTTCAACACCGCACGCCGAGTAGCATAAGAAAGTGACAATAATCCGATAGGACGATGCCAACAATACACTAAAAAGTGAATTTAATTTTCGTTGCCATAAAACGATACATACATTCCTCTCTAGTCATTTTTAATTAGTTCTGAATTTGTGATTTTGCAATTTGGCGGGAAAAAAGGTTGACACTTCTTAGTCAAATTGACAGAAAAGCGGGTAGGACACCGAAAGTAATAAAGAACTGAAAGCTCTTGTAATTTAAATTTGTACGAATAAACCCCTGTTAAAATTAAAATGGAATTTTTTAAATGGTTTTGTTATTAAGATGAGAGTAACTTGATCAGTTGATTATTTTTGTGTCCTACAGCTTTTCCTGTTGTCTACGTTGAGTCTTGCTCAATACTCTTGCTTAGTGGTAGTTCGTTCTAAGCTTTGCAGTAGGTAGCAATGTGCCATAAACAGCAGCCGGAGCACGCCAACGATAAGAACAATACTAGTAATATTTTACGTGCTTCTTCGCAAATCCAGGTTCTCTGGACCAATGTAAACAACATGTACTCTAAGGTTATAATATATACATGAAATATACAGTTTTTGGATTGGTATAATATAAAGTATGTTAACGAAAAAAAAAATTATGTTGTGTGTTTTAAATGTACGGCAGATGCTAGAGTAGTGTTGTAGTGTAGTAATTTTGAAGTTTTACATATATTATTATTGATAAATATAAGTATGACTAACCGAAAGCAATAAAACATTATAATATTATTACATACAGCACGCGCGCGCTGCGGCTTCTCAATAAAGTAAATACTTGAAAGTAAATTTTAAATGCACTCGTGTCGTTAAGTAAGTAACTGTCGGGGCACGGCAGCGCGCGCATATTACATGTTAGAATTATTATTATACACACTTGCATACAATATAAAATATTACAATATTTTTGTATAATAGGATTGGTGTATTCAGTAGCAGTTGGTATGTGTATTTTAAAGTTATTGATACTTAATCGTGATATTATTAATGCGAGCACTTGTTGAATAAGTAAGATTGTGATTTAATTGTTTTGGCGACGGGCGCGCCCCGCTTGTAAACGTTGCAGCCACGTTGCCTTTGCTCTTGGGGGCATGGCGGCAAAAAATATGGCATTCGAATGCGACCCCGACAAGAAGATTTTTGCCGCGCGTTGTGATCGACGCAAGTGATTGTATTCAGCATTCCTTTATCTACTTACTTATATTTTGAAGTTTGCATTCCTTTATTTATCATAGTATGGTACCACGTAGTACATTATTTATCGATGATAGTTTCCTCGTCTTAGACAAAATAAGTAGTAATGGGCTGTTTTAGTTGTCATACACACTGACTGCTATATTGTGCAATATGTAATGGAGTTTATGTATATTGTGTTGACGGATTGACTCCGTAGTTAAGGGTGGGTTCGGAACGGTAGACGTAGATCCCTCGATTGTCAACTGAATCCTAGAGCATAGACCACCCTGCAGTAATAGCGACACCCGAAATGTTACTTTGACGCTAGTCTATGTGTAAGGGAAGATTTGGCTTTCTGGCAGATGTATTAATGAATGTATTTAGCGATAAAGACATCGTTAATGTAGCCGTATTCTATATAAGACGCCCTTTTTTGGCTCTAACTAGATTAATTTATCTTGCCTACTTATTAGTATTATTAATAGATGAGTTGCCAGCTAATATCCATTTCGGAAAATTTTCTATTGAAGTAAAATACTTTAATCGTTAGATTAAACCACGGTGGAATTGTTGAACTGTTTCGGAAGTGGATATTAGGGGCAAAATGGTAAATATTTGCTATTGATCTTGATGCCACTTTTCGAAGGGCGCTCCAGAGGTAATGTCTTGGCAATAGAGAGCCGGCTAGTGGTTGCAGTAGAGTAAGGCCGCGCGCCTCTTCGATGCCATTAAAAATATATATAATCTGTGGTTCATCTTCACTTAGAAATCTTAGAAAATAAATGGTAACACAAACACAGCTGATCTTTCATTTCTCGCTTTTGGTTTTATTTTATACCTATCTTTGTTAGTCTTAGATGTAAATCGAGTCGATTTTCAGTAATTTTTTTTACTTATATGGCGTAGTTTAGAAGAGCTTCGGGGTCCCTTCTAGGGCGCCAGTGAGATTTAGTTAGAACCCAGTTTTTTGTAGTTGTGAATAGTGGCGGAGAGAACCAGTTGGACATAGAATGCATGGACAGTATCGGAGCTGTGTAGCGGTGGTGCATGACATTTGGTGTCGACGGGCGGCCAGCACATGAAGACTTGAAGACACCCGATTCCTTAGACAATACTTCTGGTAATTTCAGTTTCTTGTCAAAATAGATAGTACACACACAAGCCACCGCAGCTATTTTGACAGGAATCTGGAGAACACGGGACTTAGAACATCGAAGGCATGACTTTTATTAAAAGCTTTGAGGACCCATTTACTTAAATACGTGAAGTCAGTATTTCGTCATATCGTCTCAGCTGTCTATTGCTTAGTTTTATTTTTAGTGACCATTTCGAGTACAGTGCATCCCAGTAACATAGACTTGTAGACAATAGATATGGTTTTCGGGTGGTGGGTTTTTTAATCTGTAGTTTTTAGTTGAATGGTCGAATTTATTATTTGGTTGGAAAATTCTAAGAAATGTGATGAATATACAAAACTCCGATATGGAGGCTGCTTTAATAAAATGAATTTATTTTTTCAATAACTTGTGTAGTCGTAGTCACTTGAATTACTTAGATGGAAATTTAAATTTAAAAAGTATATCAGACATTGAGAGACCCATCGAAGGACACAATATTATTGTGCCTTACCGTTTGTTTTTTATTTACAAGCGACAAATTGTCGAGAGCTGTAGTGTTTCTCTAGATATTAGCTTTACGGACCAAAAGTATTAGTTTGAAAATGAAAATATTTTTTAATCTTTTTCCGTTGAATTTAGTAGGTATTTTATCGAGAATCATCTCATAAGTAGAAATTCTCTGAAAGTAGTGTATTTTAGTATGGAAATGATACTTACATATTACGGTGATTCAATAATAATTGTACAATGGAACAAACGTAGGTAAATCCCTTTGGTAGTAGTACAAAATATTTAACTGTATTATCGATACACTTGTTGATATATTTACACGTCTTCCTGTAAAAATCATAGACTGAATTTTTATTATGTTGTGTATTATTAATTTGAATCCCATTTAACTGGGATGCACTAGTTTTTGTTTTGTAATAGATACCATTGTGAAGGCACTTGTTTAGATCTTGTTGTTCCCGCGCAAATTCGCGCCATTGTTAAGACAAGCTGAATGAAATGAAACCCATACAGCCAAATAGATTTAAAAAAGTGCTTCTAAACTTGAAACATATTATGAATCTTTAGAAACTTGTAGACAAATAACAGCGTGTTCAGTAGAAAATAACCCCAGTACAAGAAACTTAATGTACGCAGAGTGCCTCGTTGTGTGACAATATTTGTAATTATCACACCTTAGTTTTTTAGTGGACTGCATTAAAGAGAAAAGTAAAATTGTCTATTGTATCGTAGAATTTTGAGACATTTTGTAATTTCATGACAAAATGCGACATATCAGCAGTCTGACCGCTCAACTCTATTTGAACATCGCCATCTTAAGTAATAGGATTGTAATGGCGTCACCGATTAACTATGTTTGTCATACTTATGTGACGTTATTGCTATACTATTGCTTAAAGATGGCGACGTTCAATTCGAGCCTGGCTGGCGGGTGCAGAAATATCTAGTCATTTTTACGTGTGTTCATAATGCATTTTCAGTGATAATTTAACATTTAGAATTTTTAGGTTGATTGAGAAATAATTTGGTAAAAATATTTTTACTTAATTAAATAATACCTACTTACATACTTAGTATATAGTTAGGTTGGTCATTAATTTTGTATTTGTTTATTTATCGTAACAGTAACTTTACTATTCTAAACAACGTATCAGATTAGGTACCTATTTAGTTACTTTTAGAATCGTAATTCGACTGGTATTATTAGTTATTTTCACTGTAAATAAAGTTAATATATAAGGTTTGTTATTACTTAACTAACATTTGTGTGTATTTTATCTTTATCATGTACTGAGAATAATGGATACTTAGGTGATTTTAGATCTTAGGTAATTATATTGTCTTACCTTACTCTCTTGACTTTGGTCTTTTGAAATTCTAAAATAGTTTCTTCTAACAATTTGGAGTAGTTCATTCGTATTGCTGTCATTTAAAGTCGACCATTAGTATTCTATTAGATAATATCCCCACAGTTCTGACTTCTCATTGGTACCTATTGCTTATTTAGGTTAAGCACATAGATTCATTTCCCAAATGTTACGATATGAGCATGATAGGTAACAAATAAAATAATGGCCGAAAACCCATTAAAATCCAATCCTACCTGTACCAGTGTAGAAAGCTAAGTAATGATTCATTTAAAGGTATATATTACCTAATGGCCATTTCAGTCCATCCTATCATTACGCCACAATTTTTTTATAGTTAAACACCCTTTTCCCAAGCTAATGGTCGGTTTTTAGTATTTTACTTACCTATATTGAACCAAATTAACCGACGAATTTGTAAAGTACTTAGCACATAATCGAAAATATTTAACGGTATTAGGCTAGCTGTAGAGGCCACTTGGTAACTTCTTGATTGATTGGATCGAGTAGATTTTGTACTACTGGAGTTTGAATTTAGGTGCTGTGCAGCCCACCAAATAACAAGCTTTGTTCAATGAAGTATGCCTTAATGAAAAATAGCTGTTTAATTTTTTGAACTAACCGAATTTTGCCAAAAAATAATTTAAATTTGGTGTCAAGAAATTGGTAATTTAAATTCTACTTATTATCTTTTAATTCAATATTGAGCAAAGTGTTATAGGATGGGCTGCACAAAGACGTGTGCCATAGCCATTCATTTTAATATAAACGGAATCTGCACCATAGATACTCTGAAACAACTCTGAAGGCCTCGCCATACAATGACAGTCGATCGAAGTGGTGGATGAGTTCCACAGACTTCTAATGACACCTACTGCTGTATATGTGTATTAGAGGTGGTGAGTTCTCATTCTGTTTGCCGCTCCTATGGTGCGTAGACCTCAGGCCCTATCATAAGTACCTATAAATAAACAATAAAAAATACTGTCACGGGGCCCTAATTTGCAGAATATTACTACATTACAATGTCTATGGCACACACATGTAAAAGGCCGTGTTGAGCTCTCTAGTCACTCGTAGTTTAGGTATGTACTAACCAGTGGTGATGATTAAAAACTATGTAACTTGAGAAAGTTTTGAAAATTAGCTTTTGGATATTTATCTACTGGAGGTAATGGGTTTTGCCAGCTACCTTGCTACGTGTTACTGTATTCCTAACGGAATTTTTGAATGTTTAAAAACAATAGGTTACAAAATTTTGTAGGAAGGCCTGGCATAACGCATAACCGTTCTATTGCCTATTTCCTTGATGTGCCGCCATTGGCGCGGTGCCCGCAGTGATTTGAAACGATCGAAGGTTTAAATAAATGGTTTAAAATTTAGTTATTTTGTTTCATTTATAACCTTTTTCTACCCCTATAACAAGACGTGTTGTTTAAGGTATCTATCACAATGTTCCCCTGTAGGTTAGGTAACCTCTTCCAAACTTGCAGATGTTTTCCTAAGATAACTTTTAGATTGTGAGGGCGCCGTAGGTTGTCCTACGACATCGAGTACAAAATCTATATTCTCCAAGACAACATCCGTGAACGCAACAATGAAACATGTCAGATCGTGGCCAGGTTACCAAGCATGTTGTCAGGTTGGCAAGCAACGCGCAATCTTTATATATATAATTCTTCTGTGAGTGTGTATGTCACTGAACTTCTCTCAAACGACTGGACCGATTTTGATGAAATTTTTTGTGTGTGTTCAAGGGGATCTGGGAATGGTTTAGATTCACAATTTTGTAAAAAAGTTTGAAATTTTCAAATTAAAGACGTGTAGACAGGACAACGTCTGTCGGGTCCGCTAGTCTACTATAAAATAAGTCGGGTTTTCCTTCCTGACGCTATAACTCCAGAACGCACGAACCGATTTCCACGGTTTTGCATTCGTTGGAAAGGTCTCGGGCTCCGTGAGGTTTATAGCAAAGAAAATTCTGGAATAATTTGAAAAGAAAAGCGGGAAAATCGTGTAGGGTAGGTGTAGGGTTAGAACGCTACGCGAACGAAGTCGCGCCGGGTCCACTAGTTTCTTATGAAATCATCCGATTGAACATCCTACATATCATCGTTACGGTCAAGGTTGTTTCTTAGAGAATAGCACCTCTAGATTACGAAATCTATATTCACTCGACATTTGGGTCGTAATTGGCGTTACGTGAGTGCGCACGACTCGTTTCGCCAGTCCATACAAAATTTGGCTACGTGAATGCGCGCGGACTCGTTTCCCTTCTTCCCCACCACACTACTAAGCCGCACTACTGGTATTGTCGTGGGTATTTTTATTTCCCTTCTGCACTACTGGGGCCCTACCATGAACTCATATAGCAGGACGTAAACAGTAGCCGTATTCACAATGGCTCGGAAATCGGATTCGGATACGGAATCGAAAAAGGACCCCGCAAAAGTTCTTAGGAAAATGTGGTTTAAAGTTAATTTTGATGAAATTTTCATAAGTTATAGAGAGTAGAGTTTCCGTGAAATCTATCGGGATTCTGAATAACAGTTTTCAAATCGATCGACACGGATTCGCCACTCACGAATTTCGTGTCGAATCGTTCGGAAACGGTTTCGAATCATTGTGAATACGGCTACAGAACGGCCCTGCTTAGAACGAGACAGCGCTATACGTGTCACATAAGCTTGTCTCGTTCAAACCGAAAGCAATTCTGTTTAGATCCTGCTATAAGAGTTCATGGTAAGCCCTCTGGTCCGGTAGTGTCGTAGGTATTTGTAAAATACATATTCATACAATTCCCATTACACAACCTAATTTATTTTCGCAACTTGATACGGGTTAGTTACCCGTAAAAACAAAATTCATGGGTTTATTTAACATAGATTCAAAGTATGTACACAAAATATCATCATCATCACGCGAGGGCCCAGGGTCCGCCTTCCTGCTACTCTTGGCCCACCTCGCTCGGTCTTCGGCATCATTAGTGGTGAGCTTATTGGCACGCATATCAGTCTTGACTATGTCAAGCCATCGCTTCTTGGGCCGGCCTCTCTTTTCCGTGCCCGACGGGGGCGGCATGGCCAGACACTTGTTCCCTACATAACTTGCCGGTCTGCGCAAGGCGTGGCTATACCATCGAAGGCGGCACTCTTGCAGCTTTTCTGCGATGTCACGGACGCCAAGGCTACCTAGAATGTGGGAATTTCGAACGCGATCCCTCCGTGAAACTCAACACATCCACCGCAGCATCTTCATTTCCGTGACGCGTAGCTCCTGCTTGTCGCTTTTTTTTGTCCAAATGGATAGACTAGATGGATACGTATTAAGTTAATGATGTTAGATTGGTGTTAAATAAACGAATAAAAATAGGAATTTTGATTTTTAGTTAGGTAAAGTTGCGAAAATAAATTAGGTAGTGCAATCGGGATCGTATATATATTTTACAAATACCCACGACACTACCGGACCAGTAGTGCAGAAGGGAAATAAAAATACCCACGACACTACCAGTAGTGCGGCTTAGTAGTGTGGTGGGGAAGGAGGGACTCGTTTGGCCGGTCCATATACACTCAATTAGTAGTGCGGCTTAGTAGTGTGGTGGGGAAGGAGGGACTCGTTTGGCCGGTCCATATAAACTCAATTGGCGTAGGCCCGCGTATCACAAAATAAAGAACGGCCCGCCCCAAGCAGAAGGTCCACTGGAAACAATGCGCCATTTCCGTCACGCACACATTGACGTTACGTTTACAGGCATTCTCAAGCAGTGCTCGGTCGCGATTGTTAACGCGAGAATTAGTTTTTTGTCGACTTAAATCGAATAGTATTTAATTAAACGATATTATTACTTATAAAATTAAAGTTCACATCACAGCCTGTAATAGTCCACTGCAGGACTTAGGGCCTCTCCCACGAAAGGGGAGGTTATTGCCATAATCTCCACGCTTGGCAGGCGGGTTGGAGATCGCAGTGTTTAAATATAACAATGGAAAATACTGCTGCCCATTTTCCTGACTACCGAGACTCTTGATTTGATGCCTCGAAAACATTGGTCGCCTTGTTCGACACCCATGAGTGTAAAGGGTCGGTGCTATTCTACTCTGCCGGACACCACACGGCCAAAATAAAAGTACTTGTACGTAACTAAGATAACTTAATAACACAAGCAACGCATGTAGAGTCCAAGAACTGGTGGGGGACCATTTCAGAATTTGAGGCTAGTCGAACTTCAGCGCCGCTACGAGTTCTAATGCCAATGGCGAAGCGAGGTTGACCAAGGTCTTCCGGTAGAGACCCTAGGAATAGTTGAACAGTTTCAGGCACTACATGACAATTTTTAACAGAATAAGAAACCATAATGGTTTCTAGTCAGAAATGTCTGTCTAGTCTAATATTTAAAAAATCGCTGTTCACCTTCTCCATCATCAGATCAACTGACTAATACCATAATATTCATCAATTTATATATGTATGAAATCAATTGATTACCGGGAAGTGGGTCAAATCCCAGGTCAGGGAAAGGTTATTCTTAGGGTCTGATGATGTCATCAATTGGCGATGAATTTTTAACTCTTACCGTAGCCCGCTTTGATTTATTTATTTATTTGCCAACAGATTTACACTTTTTGGTACATTAAATATTACATGAAAAATAGTAAACACTTAAATGTAAATCCAATAACAGGCAAACTTACGTTCACAGTAGAATCGATCGGTCCTAATTAAAAAATAAATCTATATCTACCACCACTAAAATTCAACCAATTAATGATTGTTTGTGTAAATGGCAAGAAGACGTATTTAGTATATAATACAAATATTTTTTATATTGTAATAAAGAACAGTGTAGTATGTCAGCACAATTTTCGAAGTTACATAGTTTGTTATGTTCCCTGCACAGTCTATAAACTATTTCATTACTACCTACATTCGTTCCGATACTTTTAAGTGCGAACGGTCTAAAATTAATCAATCTGGCATTGCATTGATTTGTCAGCCAATTATTATTAGGCTTACTAAAGGCATAATGTCTGAAGCAGATATGGAAAATCTGATACACTTGAACACAATCTGAACAGCTTGGGAAGCAATTATTATCACATTATGGCAAGGATTAGATATTGGTCCTTTACAAGGGACACGTTATTGTGAACGATCTTTAAAATTCTATTCGATCTTTGAAATACTCTTCTCAAAAATAAGAATAAATACAGTAGCAACCCTAGTGAGTTGGCAAGTTTACGTTATAACTTCTGAAGACGACGAGAGTGGACCTTCTGTTAGTTCTCTATTTTGTGCGCGTATTGTCTTCTCGCCAGCGCGGACATAGCTTTCCGGGTGTCCACACACGCATATGGTATATTTAGCTGTGTCCATGACTTATCTGGCCGTGTTTGTTAACACCGCACCTTACTCTTTGATATTTTAGCTGCTTTTGATTGTTTTAGTTTGACAATTTTGCATGGTCACTGTAGCGCCATCAGTAATCGAGGGTTAATACCTTCACTGCAAGACTAAGATGCAATTCAGATGGTTATGTTCCAGAGGGGATAGGCCCTATCGATTCAGCTGACAAAAGCCTCATGTATCTATCTGCATAGACAATACACGAATGAAATCATCATAACAGTCCACTGCAGGACTTAGGGCCTCTCCCATAAGAGGGAGGTCATTGCCGTAATCTCCACGCTTGGCAGACACGTTGGAGATCGCAGTGTAATAAATATAACAATAAAAAACGCTGCTGCTAATTTTCGAGCCCACGGAGACTAGATCTTTTGCATCTAAAACATTAGTCGCCTTGTACGACACCCACGATTGTAAGGGGTTTGTGCTATTCTACTCTACCAGACACCACACGGCCATAAAAGAAATGTCAGTTCGCTCGCAAATATGCTGATTGATCTGTACTGACACGTCTCTGCGGTAGGTGGCATCGAGAACTTATGCCCTCTGCGAAGCAAGGGCAATGTCGTCCATTTATTGCCAGGAGTCTTGATAGAGAGAGTTAACGAAGTCATCGGTCCACCTTGGAGGATGCATCCCACGCATTTGCTGATGTGCGGTCTTCGAGAACTTCCACCCTTCCTAATTGGTAAGTCAAGTAGGTAGGCGGGCACCGAAGGTAAGCTTATAGGTATGCTGGTATCAAGCAATGACTAAACCGATGTTTATCAGAGATAATGAAAGTTTATTCCTGTCTACTTACTAGCCCAGATATCGAAGTCTGGCGCTATGATAGCTCGCCTTGAGATAATTTTTTATGGGCTGGCCATTTTGTTGTGCGTAAATTATTGCGTATCTATCTGCTGAACTGAACAGTACCTATCTAGGTATGTAAGCCGCCGCAGACAGCTTAGAGAAATCATCAAATCAAAATCAAATTTTTGTTTTTAACTAAACTCGCGTTCTTTATGTACATTGCAACAGAAAGGGGCAAATAAAAGCACTTTATTAGGCGAGACTGTTTATATTTCTTTAACACACGCTGACACACGCACACCAGGTTTGTAATTGTTATGATAAGTCCGTCTTTAAACTAAATTACAACTAATTTGGCACTTTCTATCACTAATGTATAAGTTTGTCTTTAGAATAAAACTAACTAAAATTGGAACTTTTCTATAACTAAGGTATAAGTCCGTCTAAAATAAATGTATCACTAATATGACATTTTTTGTAAGGTGGAAGTCCGTCTTTAATATTAATTATTTGGCACAAGTTATCACGATGAGCGCAGTGTGGACCTAAGGGTAAAAAATGAGTCCCACAGCTATTTATGCGCGGCTCTAGGAGAATCCTGTGGCGTGGCGTCACTGTGTCAGCTCGGCTTTGGCTTTGGCGTGGGCACATCCCACATGGCTGACATTGGCTTAGGTAGGCACTCAAGTGGCTGGCTGGTGACTGGCAACATATTAGGTATAATATATTGAATGGGACTCGGATGACAGTCGCACCTGTAATTATCTGTAGCCGTATTCACAATGGCTCGGAAATCGGATTCGGATACGGAATCGACAAAGGACCCCGCAAAAGTTCTTCGGAAAATGTGGTTTCAGTTAATTTTGATGAAATTTTAATATGTTCTAGAGAGTAGAGTTTCCGTGGAATCTATCGGGATTCTGAATAACAGTTTTCGAATCGATCGACACGGATTCGCCGCTAACGAATTTCTTGTCGAATCGTTCGGAAACGGATTCGAATCATTGTGAATACGGCCACTGATCCGCCGAATCCTAGATCATGGTCAAGTCGAACCACTGGCGCTCGGGCGCGAGAGCACAAACGGGACATTAATGCCATGATTATAACACCTTTTTCAAAGTCCAGCAACGGTGATGTAACGTGATGCCCCTGGTATTGCAAACATCCATAGACAGACCGTAAGCTTATTTGCCACCTTAGTGGCATAAAAAAGGCACAACGCATTGGTTGCGCCTCTACAACTGGGCTGATGGATGCACAGGTGTTCATGAAAAGTATGAACGTAGGTAATACGGAAAGCCATAGGCCGAAACGCGCGTCGGCGTCACTGCGTGAATCTTCCAAACTAGGGCATTCCATCGGCAATTTCCTCGCTGTGGAGTTTGACCCGCACAAAAATAGCTGCCTAGGATAAAAACGTAACTTTTGATATAATATCGACTAACTGTTACGTTAGCTAAGTTAGTAAGTAGGAACTAGTTTCATTTTGTCGTAGTTACGTCAGTTTTACTTAAAGACTTAGACTTAGACCTAGATATAATGACCTAGAAATAATAATGTTGCCACAACACATTTATGTTATTAAGATAAGACTCATTGCTATGTTACGGGTACAAACCTCCTTGGTTTTTACGTAATTGTAGTAGTATAAGTGTTTATAGAAATTGTAAAAATAATAAATAAATAAAAAAATATATATATAAAACGTAGGTAATTTTAAAAAGTATTTAAATTAGTTATTTATCTATTTTTGTTTCTTTTGCATCCTTCGACTGTGGCCTACGTAATTCAGGTTATGTTGGATTGCCACGAGGTTAAATAATAATAATAAATAGGCTTAGACAATTCACACAGCGTCGTCTAGCCCCAAAGTAAGCAAAGCTTGTGTTAGATATGGGTGCTAGATAAATGATAAACTTATAGGTAACACCATATAGGTAACACCCACACCCATAACAGAAATTTAAATGCAATTTCTGCTCCGCTGGGAATAAAACCCGGTACCTTTGCGTGGCAGACCGTCATGTTTACCTACTGAACCAACTCAGGTCGTTAGGTAGGTATCTACATTTTTCCCAATAAAATTACTGAAATCCATTCAATGAGGAGTTTTCCAGTAGGTATTGTCAGTTGGTTTCAAAAAGCATCAATAGATGGCGCTCCTACAAATTTGGTAATCTTTCTTTAATCTGTACGATGGTGGCAGTGATTTCATGCAGTCAACTAATACTCAACTTAAAAATAAAATGTTTATTAATATAAACATAACTGTTAAAGGTTGAACGAAATATTTATAGAAGTTGGCACTATGTTCCATTATTATTACAACCTCTAAAATAGTTGAAAACTATTAGACAAATACAGTATTATCCAATACAACGTACCCAGTGTTTATATCCTGTTTGCTAAGAACCTATTTCAAGCGATTATCAATTACCAAAATTGTCGGGGCGCCATCTAGTGAGTGGTTAGGAATGCTTTAGATACCTATTGGAAAACTGCTCATTGTTTTAGCACTAAGGAGTAAGTACAAACATCCATCCTTACAGTCGCATTTACCTACAAAATCAGTAAGATTACAAGAATTCCAACGTATTCCAAACATGATACAAGCGCGCTGAAAGCCATAAAAACCCGCAACAATTTATATGACGCGTCACATGGAGGCAACGTAAAAATATTGCGTTTTTCTTTTTCTAAATACCGCGGCGGCCATAATTGCGATTTGAGTGTTTTCGCGCGCTTTTTAATATTTTTTAATGTCCGTTACGGGCGAAGGCGCGTTTCCATTATGCCGGCTTCATTGCTTTTTTTTAAATGATGGTTCGTGTAATCATGTATCTCACGTAGCGTACCGTAGATTTTTCTAGAAACCCGTAACAATATAAGTAAGTAAGAAAAAGCCTTTTATTGCACACACAAAAGTACCTACTACTATTTCTACTACTACTTAAGTACTACTGATACTGATACTAATATACTATTGGTCTTTTTCATCATCATCATCACCTTAAACTAGTCCACTGCTGACCATAATACCTTCATAGGCGTAGGAAGGGGGAGAGCCGGGTGGGCCGTGCCCACCCCAGAATGGTCTGGTGCCCACGCCAGAATGGGGTGCACATTGGCGATTGACTTGGCTTCATCGGCCACCTCAGGGGGCAGCCCCCCCCCCCTGGAAAATAGCCCTAGATACGCCAATGAATACCTCCCCCAATGAGCTGTCTTCGATTTGCCGTATTCAGCATCCACTTGCAGCTGCGGTTATTGAGGACAATTAATAACTTATTATACATCATCATCATCTTGGGCGTTAAATACTGGTTGCGCTCCCGCGGGATCCGCCTTCCTACTTCCTTGTGGTCCACTTCGCTCGGTCTTCGGCATTCTTGATGGTGAGTTTGTTTGTTGGCACCCATGTTATTATTAACGACGTCGAGCCTTCGCGAGGGCGATGGTAATATTTTTTCTACGTACCTACCTAACTTAATTACGTAATTTAATTTGACGTACGTACCTATTCTGCATGCAAGAATGGAAACACACCCAATGGCCTCTAGGGGACACGGTGCCCGTAAAATTGTTCTTATTTTGAAAAGCGACCGGCTCGTACATATTAGCGGGCGATTTGAATTATTCCCACGTAGGCAACGGCGCGCGTGCATACAGCCGGGAATGGCATGCTGTGTTTTGGGGACATTTTTTGGAATGTTTAGCGTTGTTTTTGAAGCGCGGAGGTTTTGTTGGCTTTTTGTGTGTACAATTAAATTTTAATGTCATTGGGTTTTCTATTGGCGTTGTTACAAAAACAGTTGTAATATCAAAAAAGCTCCGATAGGTAAATCAACGTTGTATATTATTCATGATAACTATGCGACAATTCCCTATTACACTAAGACCTTTATGGATAAAATAACTCCCCCCAGCTCTCACTAATATTTGTGCGGCAGGAGTGAGTGAAGTGAAGAGATAAAATTATGATCATATCTACATTGGTACCTATTATATACCTATTAGCCATACATTGTCAAGAACATATGTGACGGAAAAGTACACCCGAATGTGGACATGCAAAGTTAGTCGTGCTGGTGACAAAACTTTCCCGAAAACTAACCAACAGATAGGATAGTAAGTAGTTGGAATGTTGGAATTATTACAGAAAAGTAAAGAGTGACGCATGTGACCAACCCTCGGGTAAGTACATGGCCACGCCTAACGTCCACGCCTATATTGTGACAGCAATTTTATGAAATGGGCGGTAATTAAGATAATTCTTTCAGTTAGCTGTTTGGTGGCTGTATGTGACTGCATCCCTTGCGCACGTCGAGTCGGTCGAGCATTCTTCCCGCCATTATTCTGACATTGACAGTTGCACAATTTTTCCCGCCGACTGCTCGCACAAATGGAGATGTCGTCTGCAAACAAATGATGTCTGATTTTTGTTTACGACATTGATAAAATAGGGAAATATTTTTGGGCTAAAGTTAATAATATATTTAGGGTTCAGTAACCGGAGGGTAAACAAGAAACCCTATTGCTAAGCCTCTACTCATAGACTCATGTCTGTCATAGATATATGTAAAACAGCTGTAGCACTAGTGTATGTTTGGGACTGTAGCGGGGCGAACGCTTCATCCTTATGTCGTGGATCTTCCAGCTATCCGCACGAGCCGCTTTGGCTCAACCTTCATAATGTGTACGGCTAAGGAATGGAACGCGTTTCTGCGAGTGTTTTCCCTGATCATTATAACCTGGACGTCTTCAAGGCTAGAGTGAATAGGCTGTTCCTAGACGCATGTTCCATCTTTTGTTTCATCATAAATTAGATGGCGGTCAAATGCCTGTCTAGTCTAATTCTAGGTATATAATAAAAAACAAATACATAGCTAATAAATATGATGCCTTTATGGGTTGAATGGTAGGTACACAAGCCTACTTACCTACTACGTATCTTTAGTGCGTAAGTATGTAGGTACCTAAAGATTTAATAAGTAAATAATAACAACCAGCCAATGCGATTCCATTACCAAAACAATATTTTGATTCTAGAGCAACATGTCATTCGTCAAGTTTTATTAAATTTGAAACCTTGTACCGCGAATCCGACTTACGCTTGAATGATTTCTAGTATTTGTTCTTCTACGTACTATTAGCACTACAATCATACAAAGTTTCGTGTTTGTATGTATGGTTGTTAATACGACAGAGAAATAATAAAAAAAAACTCTGAAAGTCTGTTTCTTTACTTGCATAGGCTTTGACTTTGCATAGCTTAACTTAAGACGTACCTACCTGTATATGTATGTGGGAGTAAGTGTATAGAAATTAAAGATATATGAAGAATAAATCCATGTATATTATTGCAAATAACATACTAATAGACAGCAACAGATCGAGAGGACATATTGTATTACTTAGAATTAGCAAAATACAGACAAATTCACAATCATTAAAATTGTTATATCTAATGAAAGCAAATAGAACATAGAAATAATACGAATTATACGATTAATCAAGATTACCCGAGGAAGACAGCTCAGAGCACTGGTGGTGCCGTGTCCGCAGTCGGACAACGTCTGACCTGTCGAGAGCGATGACCGCTTTCTTATGTATATAAGGTGCGGTGTACCCGCATGTGTGGTTTTTAATTTAAGAACACTACCGACATTTTATAAAAATGAAGATAAATAAAATAATAATCTTATTTCCCACATGTAGGTAAGTAGGTCTACCTACCTACAACTCAAGTTAAGACAGCTTCATCAAGCAACCTAAACCCTTAATCTCAAGCACCTGGCGAATGCAAGCCTTTAGAGATTAAGGTGGCTCTACAATGCATCGCTCATCTTACCTAGTGCGTACCTACGCACTAATTTATCTCTGCCACTGGACATGACGAATTGGGTACACAAGAGAGCATATCGTCAAAACGAGACCAGTGTAAAATGAGCTAACGTTGCTATGCGCGTCTATAGACACGATAGCTCATCTTATCTTGGACATTTCGACCTACCAAAATCCAGTATAAAAGGAGCTACCGTTGCTATGCGCGTCTATAGAGACGCTAGCTCATGTTAATCTGGTTTATGGTAGGTCATTTTGCTGGTGACTGTACTTACAGTCTCTGTAATAACTTATTACGATATTTTTATACTTACATAAACTCGGGAGATGTAAGTAATTCAACATCGAAAGCTTAAACAAAATGCCCCTATAAAAAATAAACCCAAGGGGTGGATTAATGAAGAGTTTTCCAGTAGGTATTGATAGTTGGTTTCAAAAAGCATCAATAGATGGCGCTCCTACAATTTTTGTTATGTTTTTATAATCTGTATGATGGTGGCAGTGATTACATGCAGCCAACTAATACTCAACTTAAAAATAAAATGTTTATTAATATAAACATAACTGTTAAAGGTTGAACAAAATGTAGTAAAAAATATTTATAAAAGTTGGCACTATGATCCATTATTATTACTACCTCTAACATGGTTGAAAACCATTGATAACCACCATCACAGCCCATAACAGTCCACTCCAGGACTAAGGGCCTCTCCCACGAAAGGGGAGGTTATTACCATAATCTCCACGCTCGGCAGGTGGGTTGGAGATCGCAGTGTTATAAATATAACAATGGAAAACGCTGCTGCCCATTTTCCAGCCTACGGCCTACCTAAGTAATAAATGAGGTCATTTACGCTGGACTTTTTTAGATATAATATAGGTAGGCACCTAGACCTACGCTGGATGAATGTCTCGACGCATTTGTTCGGAGTTTTATTCTTCCCCGCTTACACAAAGCTTATCAGCTCTTCATGGACCATTTAACATCCCCATGCGGCGCGTTGGTGCTGTATAGAATCACATTATTTCGTAGCCTATAGTTGGTGTCCTATAGTTAGGTATTGAATGTCGGTAGATTGAACATAATGGCGGTACCTGTAGAGTAGAATAGCAATCCTTACACGCTTCCACGCATTCTCCCAATGAGGGCCAATGCACCCTGTTCGGCTTGTCAGCTGCAACAGGTTGGTGGTACCAGTCCGCCTGGGTAAGTACCACCGCCTTATTAGTCTAAGATCCGGGATTATAAAAATATACCCTAATCTGTTAAATAAATGAAATAATTTTTTTTGGCTTATTTCAATGTGATACATTTATAAAATCAACCTCTGCCACCGTAGGTCTGCTACAATTAATAATAGTTAATTAATGAACAATTAATTTGTATTTTTATTAATTATCTCTGGCTGCATCAGCTTTTCTTACGATAGCCAAATATTATAGTGTTTAAAATTTGACGCCGTTTAATATAGCACTTGACTTTTTCAATTAACATGTGAGGGAAACAAGTTAAATTTGTCTACCTGTTCTTACCTGGCTGCAGGTAAATACAGCAGTCATAGAGATGGGTACCTAGTACAACAAGGTTTATAATATAAAATATTAAAACTTTTTGCTTCGCTCAGGTAATTACAGTGTGAAGGTAAAAATTATAAATTAATTAATTGTTAATTAATTAACTATTATTAATTGTAGCAGACCTACGGTGGCAGAGGTTGATTTTATAAATTTATCACATTGAAATAAGCCTAAAAAAATTATTTCATTTATTTAACAGATTAGGGTATATTTTTATAATCCCGGATCTTAGACTATATCTATTTCTGCTATAAAAGCACCCATGCTTGTATTGTGCACCAAACGCATGAAGCGTAGATGTTATGGGCGACAGTTACCGCTTGCCATCAAGTGGGCTGTCTGCTCGTTAGTCACTGTCACTGCGTACATCAAGTAATATAAAGCCTATAGTTGTTGTCTTATAGCTAGATATTGTATGTGGGTAGATGGAACATAATGGCAGTAGAGCTGAAATGACGCGCTCCACTACTCAATTAGTTGATTTCGATGTGTGAGTGCAAATATTAAT
This sequence comes from Blastobasis lacticolella, assembly GCA_905147135.1. NCBI lineage: Eukaryota > Metazoa > Arthropoda > Insecta > Lepidoptera > Blastobasidae > Blastobasis > Blastobasis lacticolella. The sequence goes on from LR990066.1 coordinate 632,008, forward strand.
AACCAATCGAACGACGCGTGCTCCTACGTCTCAGCCGTCACCGGCAACTGAATGACCAATTACAACGGCATTTGTTTATGTATTGCGTCCATATTTTAAATTCGCTTGTGTGCGTAATGCGATAGTGGGGCGCGTAATTTCAGCTTAGACGAGCTCAACCTACCTATAAAGTAGAATTGCAATCCTTACACGCTTCCACACTTCTCGTGCTATCGACATTAGAATTGACATTTTCTTTAGCCACAAACATCTGTTGAAACGTTTCTGAAATTCTTTGCAAGCATTGAAAGCAAAAAACTGATTTTCAATGATTTTTGTAGAAGATTGTTTAAAATTACATTTTAATAGACATATTTAGCTAGAAGAAATGTCGATATCGATATGTCACAGCGTGAGAATAACGCCCCTGTCGTCGGATGCAGCATCCACCTGAAGTCTTTCGCAAATCACCACTCCACCTATCCAGAGGGCGTCTTATACACATAAAGTTAGTGCCTATGTCCTACCCCAGCGGTTTTTAGTCCCCAAATAAGTCCACAGTCAAATAAAGCAAAAACTGATTTTTATTTTAAGTTCCGGCACGAGGCACCGTCTTCCGAAACTGTTCAACCAGTCTCAGGGTCCCCAGCGGAAGACCTAGGTCAGCCACGTTTCGCCAACAGTATTACGAGGCACACGAGTGGCGAGCTCGTTGCGGTGCTGCAGTTCGATTAGCTTCAAAGTGCGAAACGCCACCCATCCAGTTCCCGGCATCGGCGTTTGTTGGTTATTGGGCAGCTTCCTATTATAACAAGAAGAAGATTGTGTAAGTGTGGTGCTATATTGTATCTATCTACCGTCCCCAGACACCATAAGGCCACGAAACACACACAATAACATCAGGGCCTCAACTCCGCTAACTTACTCGGTACTTTTGAATTGTAATGAGCAGTTTTCCAATAGGTATCTAAAGCATTCCTAACCACTCACTAGATGGCGCCCCGACAATTTTGGTAATTGATAATCGCTTGAAATAGGTTCTTAGCAAACAGGATATAAACACTGGGTACGTTGTATTGAATAATATTGTATTTGTCAATAGCTTTCAATCATTTTAGAGGTTGTAATAATAATTGAACATAGTGCCAACTTCTATAAATATTTATTTTTACATTTCGTTCAACCATTAACAGTTATGTTTATATAAATAAACATTTTATTTTTAAGTAACGTATTAATCGGCTGCATGAAATCACTGCCACCATCATAACGATTAAAAAAAGATTACCAAAATTGTAGGAGCGCCATCTAATAATGCTTTTTGAAACCAACTATTAATACCTACTGAAAAACTCCTCATTACAAATAACGTACCTGCGCTTCTACATTTTTGTTGCCTGCAACCAGATCCAATGAATCGTAGATGTTAAGGACGACAGTTACCGTTACCATCCGGTGGATGACCTGCACGTTTGTCACCGCGTTGTATAAAACCCGAATGACTTTACATTTTTAATACATAGGCCACCCTCCTTTATTACTCTCTCCCACACACAACGGAAAACCCTAACCGCAATCTATTGACGCGACCACCGTCAACCCGACGAATAAAACCTTATCAGGAGTTAATTAAGCGGTGAAAATCCGGTTTTTGTTTCCCGCCGTTTTTGGGCGGGCGGCCATTTTGCGGAGAGACAAAATGGCGGAACTAAATGACCTGTGAACGCGATAAGTCGTGGGTGCGGGCGCGGTGGCGAGCGGCGGCGGGTGGCTTCGCTTCCCTAATGGTAGGTAATATGTATAAAAAAAAAGTAGTAAGTATGTAGGTACTTTATCCGTGGTAGGTGCTAGGCGACTCACTTAAGAAAGAAAATAGCGGCACTGGTCAAATAATAAAAAAAACGGTGTAAGTAAAATGATTATTTCGGCCGTGTGGTGTTCAGCGGAGTATAATAGCACCAACCTCTTCCACTTGTGAGGGTCGTACGAGGCCACTAATGTTTTCGAGACAAAAGATAGAGTCTCCGTGGACTGGAAAATGGGCAGCAGCGTTTTCCATTGTTGTATTTATAACACTGCTATCTCCAACCTGCCAGCCTAGCGTGACAACAACCTTCCCTTACGTGGGAGAGGAACTAGAAATGCTGCTGTTTTGGGCTGTGATAATGAAAATACAAACACAGGGCCCTAAAGTATTCAACTCAGAGTCCAGCGGAAGACCTTGGTCGCCAACGGTGTTACGAGATACACCACTAGTAGATAGCTCGTTGCAGTAGGTAGAGCTCGTCTAATCTAAAATGACGCGCCCCACTATCGCATTAACGCACACAAGGAAGTTTAAAATATGGACGCAATACATATACAAATGCCGTTGTAATTGGTCATTCAGTTGCCGGTGAGATTCAAACGTAGGAGCACGCATCGTTCATTGGCTCCCACACAGATGAAGTGTCGTTATCAATATTTGCACTCACACATCGAAATCAACTAACTAAGTAGTGGGGCGCGTCATTTTAGACTAGACAAGCTCTACCTACTGAAGTTCGACTAGCCTCAAAGTAAGTATGAAACGGTAGTCCACCCAGTTTCTGGAAATTGTGAGCATTTCTTAACCATGGTTATCGGTCTCACAAGCACGCCGCCACTATTGGCGTCTATACGCGTCGTAGCAAATCTACTGCGACTTTCGATCGCGCATTACATAGCCGATTTACCAGCGCAGGCGAAAAGTTCCGATTGACGATTATTACAATTATTTATATCAAACGAGTTGTAGCAATATTAACCAACATTAGGTATACGGGACGGCGGGACCATCATGGCGAGTTGGACGCCTTTTTTACGGATTGGCCGAGGAAAGCACTCATCGTGGAAGATCGAAAGGGAGGCCTTTGCCCTGCAGTGGGACAGAAATGGCTAAAAATAAAAATAAAAATAAAATTAGTTATACATCAGTTGCACTGAACATAGGCAGCTCTAAGTTAGCGCCATCAGATATTCATAAGCATTCCTAAGACGGTGTCATAAAGTTAAGGGTGACTTAAAAACGAGTTTAGTTTTCACTTAAGAATTTTTTTCTTTTTCTTGTCAAGAATATTTTCATTTCATTTATTGCGTATCACAGTTTTCAAAAGATTTCACAATATTATATAGTACTTACATGTGACACCCTGTTAGGGCATTGCAAACAAAGTGAGAGAGGGCACTCATTATTTACATTATGTCATAACTGAAGTATTAAATAAGAGTACAAATTTGTTCCTTAAATAAAAAATTAATCAATTAGTTGCAAATTAAAATATCAATCAAATAATAATAATAATAATGTCAAGTTAGTAGATATATCAAGTTAGTAGTAAATCAACTTAAGCGTCGCCATAAGTTTAAAGCAATCGGGCATTAGTATTTAAGATATTGTCGCTATCTATCTATCTATGCTCTTAACCACGTAGTCAAAACTGTAACCAAACACAAGTTCAACCCGCTCCGCCCCACACCATATCCTCTCCCCAATGACCGACCCAGTGGTTCCACTATCGCCGGGTTAGCGGATCGCGCTGCGACGCTGCGAACTGCGACCTCAAAATGTTTGCAACTAACCGGGCTGTTTTGATGCACAGCCATCAGAGCAGGAAGAAGGAAACTAGTTTTGGCGGGAGACTTCGTATGCGTAGAATTTGGTTGATTCAGGAAACACGAAATGGTACAAATCTGAGGGCCTAGTGTGAGTTCCGCTTCGATTTTACTTAACTATCGCGTTTGCGTTTACGCGGAAATTAGTATGAAAACGTATATAGCGCCGCCTAGTGGTACGTAAATGAAGTTTTTTTCTTCATACTAATTTCGACGTAAACGCAAACGCGATAGTTAAGTAAAATCGAAGCGGAACTCACACTAGGCCCTCTGTAGCCGTATTCACAATGGCTCGGAAATTGGATTCGGATACGGAATCGACAAAGGACCCGCAAATGTTCTTAGGAAAATGTGGTTTCAGTTAATTTTAATGCAATTTTCATATGTTATAGAGAGTAGATAGAGTTTCTGTGGAATCTATCGGGATTCTGAATATCAGTTTTCGAATCGATCGACACGGATTCACCGCTCACGAATTTCGAGTCGAATCGTTCGGAAACGGTTTCGAATCATTGTGAATACGGCTACAGGGGGTAATTTTTAATACCTAGTGGTCAAGTCCATTTTATGCTAAATTTAGATTGCAGCTCTCCAGACGTCCCGTGACCATGATGCATGCAACTGTGTCGAAATATCGTCAACAAAGGTACGCGGTAGGAAACCCGGAACATACCCTTAAACTGTGTGATAATGACCGCAATAATTTAAAACATTATGTTAAATTGAGAAAAGATGGATTTTGTATACCGTCATGGTGGACTCCATAGTGATGCAAGAATATTAAATGTAGATTATTGTGGAGTTCAAGATAATTTAAAATTAACAGAAAGTTAATAAAAAAATAAAAAATAAAAAAATATTTATGTTCTCCACAATAATCTTATAATATTAGGATACAATAATTCGAACATGAGTTTTGTTATTGTGGGAGACTGGAGCTTACGGTAGGTCAAGCGTGTGTATGATTAAATTAATGCTTATATTTATGGAGAGAAACTGTATTAAATATCGGAATTAGTAATTTTGAAAGTAAGGTTGACATTTAATCATTATTTTGAGGCTTTTCTTGCCAATGAAGATTTCTTCATAGAAAATGTTTGTGTCCTTCATAATCTATGAATTTGGATTTGACAACTATTGAAACTAGGTAGGTACTTGGTGGTGACTACATATTTGTGACATTTGGCGTAGAAACCCTTGAGCCGTGGGGACCAGGCGCACATTCCTTTTATAAGGAATTATCTAAGACAGGTTCATATCGACAAAATTAATAATGTCGTGAAAGCAAGAAAATTATCATCATCACAGCCCAACAGTCCACTGCAGGACCTAGGGCCTCTCAACAAAATGGGCAAGTTATTGCTATCATCTCCACGGTTGCCAGGCGGGTTGGAGATCTCGGTATTGGAAATATAACAATGGAAAACACTGCTGCTCATTTTTCGGCCTACGGAGACTAGATCTTATGCCTCGCAAACATTAGTCGCCTTGTACGACACCCGCGAGTGTAAGGGGTTGGTGCTATTCTACTCTGCCCGACACCACACGGCCACAATGCTACTTTTAAGGCATAGAAAAATAAATAAAATATATTTAACACTTTGTGTTGTCACTTCATGATGGGCAATGATTTTATATTTTGTTAACAATCTATATGTAGGTACCGACTCATAATAATTTAAATTAATGTGGAAGAAGCTATAGAAGCGAACATACTGAAGAAGTATAATATAATTATTGACAAAATTTCCTTATCGACATCACCTATATTAAATGACATACCTTCTGTATAATTTAAATTTTTTGCCATTTCTTTAAATGTAAAACAATTGACATACTTCAAATAAATTTACTACTTGTAATTTGTATTATGTTGACATACTGTACATTTCTCTGCACTGTGACATCCTAACATTATTGTATACTGTCGGTACCCACATTAATAAAGAGATAAACCCAATAAAGAGCGACGCGTAATGGTGGCCATATACGCTACGAGAAATCGTTACGATCAGACTGTACAGTTCGAACGGTACCAATAAATCGCTACATGTATGTTATAAAACTGTACAGTTTCGTCCGATATTTTAAGACTGTGCAGTCGAACGGAACAATACGAAAATTTCAATTGATTTATCGGAACCGGAAGAACTGTACCGACTGATCGTAACGTGTGTGCGCTCGTTCAGTTTTGTCTTCAGTCGCAGTTCGGGTGGACGTGCGCACGCGTCATGGCGTCTTAAACTAATCGCGAATGGCTAGAACAATTTATTGAGTTATATCGCAGTGAACCTTGTTGTGAAAGAACTCTTCTTTTCATAAGCCATTCTTTGCACCAGATGCTACAATTTTTCCGCTTCACTTTTCCTTCAGGGCGAATATTAATCCAACAACTGCTAAAACGTCGTCCGTCGAAGCCACCGCTGACACGTGTGCGTCGGCACTGTTTATTGTACCGTGTGATCGTTACGATTTCTCGTAGCGTATATAGCTTGTATGCCATGTACGATCAACTGTACCGTTTGAACTGTACAGTCTGATCGTAACGATTTCTCGTAGCGTATATGGCCACCAACATAATATAGGTAATTTGTATTGCTCTCACGCTTTTTGCTCCTGAATTTAGACAATTGAATTTAGTCTATAATAATAAGCGCATTAGTCATAACATAACAGAGTATAGTGATGCTGCTAGCCAGCTGCCTATCGCCATATGAACTGCGAACAATACATTCTAATTGGAAAAATACGTTGGTACGATTAATTGCATCGAGGAAGCGTCGTAGTAGTAGTCGACGTAGATTCGTAAGCGAAACGTAACGGGTTCGAATCCCTCTGTGGTCATGTACCTACCAATGACTCATTTCTGAATTACGTACATTAGTTGAATGGTAACCGATGCGCTTATGGTGAGAGAGAACATCGAGATGACTCCGCACATTCAGGCGACTGAATGTGTAATCATGATCCAATCTTGTCAGTAGCCATATTCACAATGGCTCGGAAATCGGATTCGGATACGGAATCGACAAAGGACCCCGCAAAAGTTTTTAGGAAAATGTGGTTACAGTTAATTTTGATGAAATTTTCATATGTTATAGAGAGTAGAGTTTCCGTGGAATCTATCGGGATTCTGAATAACTGTTTTCGAATCAACCGACACGGATTCGCCCCTCACGAATTTCGTGTCGAATCGCTCGGATACGGTTTCGAATCATTGTGAATACGGCTACAGGTTCCCCTGGTAGCAGGGTCACGGAGGTCAGATGACAGTTGCTCCACTGTAATTATGTGATCTGCCAAATCCTGGATCATGGTCAAGAAGTACTCCGGCGCGAGAGCAAAATTGGGACATTAAGACCAAGATGATTGTTATTTATATTAACATATATCGTTATTGGGTGAATATGATTGGTAAAACAAAAATGGTAAAATTGTGTTCTCGAGGCGTTTTGTTTACAATCTATATGTAGGTACCGACAAATAATAATTTAAATTGATGTGGAAGAAGCTATAGAAGTGACCAGACTGAAGAAGGATAATATAATTAATGACAAAATTTCCTTATGGACATCACCTATATTAAATGACATACCTTTGGTATAATTTATATTCTTTGCCATTTCTTTAAATGTAAAACAATTGACATACTAAAAAAAAATTTACTACTTGTAATTTGTATTATGTTGCAGGGCCGGATTTAGAGGTCCAGAGGCCTCGGGGCAACGAAGGAGCGGAGGCCCCCTCGCCCCAAATTATTTTCCAAATAAAGTGAACAATTTCTTTAAGTCGAGTTTTTCAATAAATAATTTTTTGTGAAACCAAGTAGATTCTCTTAAGAAAAAATGTTTACTAGTGTTTACTAATTAGAATTTGAAAGTTTTTTTTTCCGAAGTCTCTATTGTGGGGGCCCCCCGTTTGTGGAGGCCCCGGGGCTTTCGCCCCGGTTGCCCTCCCCTAAATCCGGCCCTGTTATGTTGACATACCTACTGTACATTTCTCTGCACTGTGACATCCTAACATTATTGTATACTGTCGGTACCCACATAAATAAAGAGATAAACCCAATAAAGAACGACGCGTAACATAATATAGGTAATTTGTTGTGCTCTCACGCTTTTTGCTCCTGAATTTAGTCTATAATATTAATAATAATCGTGGACAAATTCACACACAGCGCCATCTAGCCCCAAAGTAAGCAAAGCGTGTGTTATGGGTGCTAGATAACTGATATACTACTTATATACTTTTAAATACATACTTATTATACATAGAACACCCAGACCCGTAACAGAAATTAAAATTCATAATTTCAATTTCTGCCCGGCCGGGTATCGAACACGGGACCTCATGCGTGGCAGACCACTGACCACTGAACCACTCAGGTCGACATAATCAGCGCATTAGTCATAACATAACAGAGTATAGTGATGCTACCAGCCCGCTGCCTATCGCCATATGAGCTGCGAACAATACATTCTAGTTGGAAAAATACGTTGGTAGAGCTCGTCTAATCTAAAATGCCGCGCCCCACTATCGCATTAACGCACACAAGCAAGTTTAAAATATGGACGCAATACATATACAAATGCCGTTGTAATTGGTCATTCAGTTCCCGGTGAGATTCAAACGTAGGAGCACGCGTCGTTCATTGGCTCCCACACAGATGAAGTGTCGTTATCAATATTTGCACTCACACATCGAAATCAACTAACTAAGTAGTGGGGCGCGTCATTTTAGACTAGACGAGCTCTAGATTAATTGTATCGAGGAAGCGTCGTAGTAGTAGTCGACGTAGATTCGTAAGCGAAAGGTAACGGGTTCTAATCCCTCTGTGGCCATGTACCAATGACTCATTTCTGAGTTATGTACATTAGTTGAATGGTAGCCGATGCTCTTATAGTGAGAGAGAACATCGAGATGACTCCGCACATTCAGGCGACTGAATGTGTATTCATGATCCAATCTAGTCAGTAGCCGTATTCACAATGGCTCGGAAATCGGATTCGGATACGGAATCGACAAAGGACCCAGCAAAAGTTTTTAGTAAAATGTGGTTTCAGTTAATTTTGATGAAATTTTCATATGTTATAGAGAGTAGAGTTCCGTGGAATCTATCGGGATTCTGAATAACAGTTTTCGAATCGACCGACACGGATTCGCCTCTCACGAATTTCGTGTCGAATCGTTCGGAAACGGTTTCGAATCATTGTGAATACGGCTACAGGTTCCCCTGGTAGCAGGGCCACGGAGATCAGATGGCAGGTCCTTGTAACTATGTGATCTGCCAAATCCTGGATCATGGTCAAGAAGGACTCAGGCGCGAAGACCAAGATGATTATTATTTAAGTATATTAACAGATCGTTATCGGGTAAATATGATTGGATAAACAAAAATGGTAAAATTGTGTTTTTGAGGCGTTTTCTCAAACTGCTGTTTAACATCTTTATAAATATATTAGGTACCTATACCTTACTTCCGCGACTTCGCCCGATGCTTTTGTACCCGCAGAAACCGCCAACACTGAATTTCGGGATAAATGGGAGATTTTCCAAGAGCCGATTAAAAAGAAAAATAGAACGATTCTCAAAAATAAGCAAAAACGAGACCGTTAGATGTATAAAAATGTAGACATTTTGCTATTTTTTCTCGGAAAGGTACTAACTAAGGTAAAAACCAAAATAATATCTTTTAACGAAACACTTCCGAGCATTTTTTGTTACCAAATTCAATATTTGAGAATCCTGTGTGAGCAGCGCCATCTAGTGAGGCATGTCGAACAACTCTTTTTAATGTTTAAAGTAGCTTTCTGAAACTTCCCCTTTCTTTGAGCTTATATGGATAGACAAAAAAACGGGATAGCAAGATTCATAATCATTGTAGAGTGAGCGAACAGGGAATATTTGTGATTTGTTTAGTCTGGTATGTCTGTGAAAACTTACATAACCTACTGTACATGCAAAAACTAAACGCCGAATTTGACAGCTCTTGACATTGACAGTTGGAACAATCAGAATCAGCTGTGATGCGAAATTATAACCTCTAAATAATTAAAACAACAAATAATTTGTATTTTATCGTATTTATCAATTAGAACTAGTGGCCTGAAATGGCTGTGCGATATGTATCACAGTTATTCCAACCAGTGATCACAATACCAAAGAATGCCATCATCAAAAACACTGAAATAACAAGCAAAAGTCAAAAGGTAAAGTTATAAAGTTTGTTATTTCATTATATACCCTGTCTTATTTATTCTTTATATTATTATTCTTAATAATTTGGATGTAAATAAGTATATCTTCTAAAAATAGACGTTATTTTCTTCGATACCCCAATTATACTACTAAAAGTACTTATATTTGTCGCAGCCATATGGTTAAATTAGCCGGTTAACTAAATGGCTAGCTCTTTGAGCAATTATTTAGTTGAAAATTCGCCAGTTTCATAAGATTTTAAAGTGACGTTGAAAGAACGATATTGCCTCGAGTTTACGCAGCTCTTCCACACATTGTTCCAATGCTAACCTACCCACAATAACTTCAAAGTATATTAATAGTTTGCATTAGTTTTTTATTCGGTTAGTTTAGTTTAGCATTATGACAATGAATGGAAGAGCTCCGTAAACTCGAGGTACTTTCGTTCATTTGACTTTACTTTCAAAGTTCATGAATTTGGCCAATTTTCAATTAAATAACTGCTTAAATAGCTAGCCGTTTAATTAACCGGCTAATTTAACCATTTGGCTGCGACATATTCATTTACAATTGTCTGTCAGAAACTCACGAGTGAATAGGTATATAAAAGGGCTTACTATTCATAAAACCTTTTTGATTTTGTAATTCCGCTTTTCTACTCATTATTCTCCACGTCGTCCAGTCTTTGGCATCCTCGCTTCATAAGTCACTCGATCTCACATACAACTCATATTCAAATTTCAAAGTAGATGACTATTAGCTAATAGCTTTGATAGATATTCAAAGATTTCTTCTAAATAAGATATTGCAGAATTTTAAAACTTGTTTTAGTTCCATTAAAACAAACTTTACTTTTAAGTTTAAGAAGCACAAGTAGGTAATTCTGTTTATTTGAAAATAGTTCTCATTTATTGAGCTGATGTCAAAACAATTATTGTACTCGATACAGTCCTAGGGGCTGGGGGCCTGGTGATCTTGGTCTAAACCTAGTGCCTCAGTAGGTTTAGACCTGAATAAATTAAAGAAGTCAATTTCAGCATCTAAATGTATGAATTTATGGATTTTGATACGGTTTTCACCATAGTTTCTTCGGGAGGAAGGTTGCATATTATGGTAAAGAAAACCTGAGAAAACCCATGCTAATCTGGGACGGGTCACTAGTTACTATATACTTATTGCTTTTTAGTTAATCTAAATTAAGTTAAAGTAAGTTAAACCTAAGTCAAGAAAAAATAAACATACATAATGAATTAAACAATACTTTATAACTCATTCCAGCTACTTCTAGAATGCGGTCTCATCCGTCCAACGAGCTCCGGGCTGTTCACATTCCTGCCCTTGGCCCGGCGCTCCCTGGACAAACTGGAAAACCTAGTCAAGGCTTACATAGACAATATTGGTGGCCAGAGGATCTCTTTGCCCGCATTGACGGCGGCTAACCTCTGGGAGAAGACTGGCAGGTTTGGTTCACTTCATAGTTTCTGTTTTTACTAACATTCTATGGAATGATGAACGACATTGGGTACTTCAAGAACGCCTACACATTTCTCAAACCCCCCTGCCCCTGGTGTTAAGGAAGTCCACCCAACTATCCAATGTTTTGTAGGTCTCCTATATGTCGACTATTTATTTATTTATTTTATACTTTATGCACAAAATAGTACAAAGGTGGACTTAAAGCTTTGTAGCTTTATCTACCAGTCTACACCGAAAACTGGTAATAAAAATTGCTATCTATCACTACAAAGTGGATTTTTTCTTGTACTCGATCATGTAGGATAACCTATGTCACCCTCACAGTCTAAGTTGAAAGTTCAAAGTTCAAAGTCATTTATTTGTAACATATCTATTAAGTTTGTCGATTTCATTTACAGATTAGCCGATGTTGGACCAGAGCTCATCAAGGTGGACGACAGGCACGGAAAGAAGTATCTCCTTGCGCCAGTAAGTACACATCATCCTTGCTTACCAGTATCACCAATATGTAAGGTAACTTGTCTAGTATCTACATGCCGTACGCCAATCGTCGAATTGGGCAGATTGAGATCCTGAGCAAACAGTCGTACGACCATGGTCGCACGACCGTTGCCAATTAAGACAGGCTTTGTCGATTTGCCCCGAGTTGACTTCGAGCTTAGATTTTGAAACTTCGATACTGTGTGAAACTGAGAAGGTTTAACTACAGGGTTGGCAACGCGTTAGTGACACCTTTGGAATTGCAAACGTTCATAGCGGTTACTGCTCACCATCAGGCAGGCCCTATAAGTGGTATTAAAAGCATTCTATTCTACATGAAACCAAGTGACATGAAGTGGCCCCAATTTGTGAAAAGATTCAAGTAGCCATTAGTCATGGTTCGGCCATATTATGCGGAGAGAAGAAAATCATGTCACCAAAAGGGTATTGGATACAAATATGGATGGATACGCAGGAAGGCGAAGACCAGAGAAAACATGCATGGATTGTGCGATGAGGGGTATCAGTGAGCGAGAGGCGAGCGTGGAGATGACAGCGAATAGGGATGAATGGAGAAAGAAAATGAGCCGTCCCCAAATGAATGGGATAAGGGCAGGCAAAGGATGATGAAACCACACAGCTATAGCATCTTTAGATGCGTACGAATTAGAGGCAGCCTCAGGTTGAGGCACGCACGGCTCGCCCATTTGCTCAAATTCGTACGTGGCTCACGCGCGTCGATTGGCGGTATTCTGTCCTTACTTACGTATTTATATACATATACAACAAACCATAAACAACATGGTTATTACTAATAATTATGGATAAAGGACAAATGTATTTTATTAATACGAAAAAACTAACAACTTAACAATCCGATCAATTACTATAAAAGCAGTCCGACGCCATTTTGCTAGTGCGGCGCATTTTTGGCTCGCCGCGAGCACGTTGCCTCAACGCACAAACGAATGCGCAACTGAACAGCCTCGCAGCGCGCGGCGAGCATGCCTCTGGCTGAGCCGCTCTAATTCGTACGCACCTTTTGCTTTACTTTCCAGACGCACGAGGAAGCGATCGCCGATCTGCTGTCTGACGTCGGACCGTTGTCCTACAGGCAGCTACCGCTGTTACTGTACCAGGTGAGCGAAATCCACTGTTCAATATAAATCTTAGTTAGTTGCGGTATTGTTTATGTTAATAAATATTTATCAATGTTAACTCGGTAGAGGAATATAGAGTAGATATCTATTAATGTTATTTGAGTTAATAATGTTGCATAGATATAATATAGGATTATAAGTATAATTATTATTTCAGTTGCCCTCGCGTAAATTGTAAATTGCTATACCCCAGCGGGGTGTCACTATTAATGTAAGATCTATTATATACCTATATATATAGTATGTGTAATGTAACTCACTGTACCTATTAATAGTGATATCGCAATAAATGAATAAATAAATAAATAAAAAAGTAATCATCTTGGCGTCAATATCTCGGCTGTGTTATGGCGCGCTAGAGCCCGGGGTCCGCCTTGATCATGTAGAGCTCGTCTAGTCTAAGATGACGCGCCCCACTACTTAGTTAGTTGATTTCGATGTGTGAGTGCAAATATTGATAACGACACTTCATCTGTGGGAGCCAATGAACGACGCGTGCTCCTACGTTTGAATTTCACCGCCAACTGAATGACCAATTACAACGGCATTTGTATATGTATTGCGTCCATATTTTAAACTTGCTTGTATGCGTTAATGCAATAGTGGGGCGCGTCATTTTAGACTAGACGAGTTCTACCAGGACTACAGGTGATTAGTCACCGTGAGAAATCCTACCAGACGCCCTATTTTTAGACAGACTCTTTCACATTCGTGGTAAGTTGCTAGAGATGGAAAAGATAGGTATTTGAAGGCCAGCGCTCGTGTGGATGTGAGTGGTTCAAAACAGGGCCCCAGATTGGATCATGGTTACACATTGAGTCGCCTGAATGTGCAGGTTTCATCACGATGGTTTACCTCACCGTAAGAGCATCGGGTATTGTTCCGCAGATGTACAAAACTCAGAAAATCGTCATTGGTTCATGGCTGTTCTGGCGTTCAAACTCGGTACCTCTGGCTTACTAGTTGTTTGGACCAGCTAGCCATTATTTATTTTTTTTCTTTCTTTCTTTCCATTAGGCCACTCACCGACCCGGTGTAATATATCAAATTCGAAAGGGATAATCACTGAGCAAGTAATCACTACGTTTTAGGGATAATAATCTCCTCTATTTATATCCATAGAGATAATACATTGTGAAGGCGCCGTAGGTTATCCTACGTCATCGATATCAAGAAAAGACCACTTTGTAGCGATAGTAGGGACTGCCCTTGCACAACCTGGCACAAAATTAAAAAAAAGTTTACTTCTGTTTAGACTTTTATCCTCTCGTGTGTCTAAGAGGATATATAAGTACTATGGCTACGAAAAGTAGATGTTTGATCTATAATTTTTTTTACTTGCCAGTTTGTCCACGGGCAGACCAACGTTTTGTGGGTAGGATAAGCTACGGCGCCCTCGCAGTCTAACAGCGTTTCGTTTCTGCAAGCAACGACAATCTATTTTCTTTCTTTGCTCTTCCTTCAATCAAACCATTTTCAAATCAAACTGAAACCATAGAGATAAGTATTCCATCTATTCCCCACCAGATAAGCAACAAGTACCGAGACGAGCATCGCCCGAAGCACGGCCTGATGCGCTCGCGCGAATTCTGTATGCTAGACGCGTACAGCGCGCACGAGGACGACGCATGCGCGCAACGATTGTATGCGCGCATCGCGACCGCCTACCGGGCGCTGTTCAACCGGCTGGGGCTGGATGTGAGACAAGGTACGCTGACGTGACGCTAGATGGCGCTGTGTGTATTTTACATCGCGCTATCGATGAGGGCCTTGCAGTTTCTATAGGGCTTTAGCGTGTCTGTGGTAGGAGTGCGCACCATATCCCTATGGCGTGTCTAAATAAACAGATGTTTATGTGTGTGTGTGTGTGTTGTGTTAGAGACGATTTTAGTTCAGTATTCTAGACGCATACAGCGCCCATGAAGACGACGCATGCCGTGACGACTTCATAACGTGATCGTGACGCTAGATGGCGCTGGCTGCGTATTCTATGGGGCTCTAAATAAACAGACATAATGTGTGTGCGTGTGTGTAGTGTGTGTTTATGTGTCTGAGTGTGTGTGTGTGTGTGTGTCTGTGTGTCTTAGAGACGAGTTCACTTCAGTATGTTGGATGCGTACAGCGCCCAGGAAGACGACGCATGCGCGCAACGATTGTATGCGCGCATCGCGACCGCCTACCGGGCGCTGTTCAACCGGCTGGGGCTGGATGTGAGACAAGGTCAGTTCCAGCTTCGTAATGTGACGCTAGATGGCACTGTGTGTATTTTACATCGCGCTATCGAGGGAGCCTTTGCTTTTTCTATACCTAATGTAGACAGATATGTATCTGCATGTAAAAGGTAAGCGACAATGGCTACCGAGCGCTGTTCAACCGGCTGGGGTTGGATGTGAGACAAGGTCAGTTCCAGCTTCGTAACGTGGACGCTAGATGGCGCTGTGTGTATTTTACATCGCGCTATCGAGGGAGCCTTTGCTTTTTCTATAAATAATGTATACAGATACAGACAAAGTTAGTTTATGCTTCGTAACGTGACGCTAGATGGCGCTGTGTATATTTAGCATTGCGCTATTGACCTGATCCTAACTGTTTCTATACCTAATGTGTACAGATACGTATTGGATGTGAGGCAAGGTTAGTTTGAGTTGCGTAACGTGACGCTAGATGGCGCTACGTGTATTTTGAATCGCGCTATCTATGGGGCCCTTAGTATTTCTATAGTGTGTGTGTTTCGTTTATCAGACATTGAAAGATGGCTACGCTAAAACACTACTAAGGTGTATGCAGGGGGGTTATTTTTCAAGTGTGTGTGTGTATGTTCAATATACTAGATGCGTACAGCGCCCACGAAGACGACGCATGCGCGCAACGATTGTATGCGCGCATCGCGACCGCCTACCGGGCGCTGTTCAACCGGCTGGGGATGGATGTGAGACAAGGTACGGTAACGTGACGCTAGATGGCGCTGTGTGTACTTTACATCGCGCTATCGATGGGGCCCTTACTGTTTATATACGTGGCAATGGCTAGCGGGCGCTGCTCAAACGGCTGGGGCTGGATGTGAGACAAGGTTAGTTTAGCTTCGTAACGTGACGTTATTTGGCGCTGTTTGTATTTTACATCGCGCTATCGGGGCGGCCTTTACTGTTTCTATACCTAATGTATACGGATACGTATCTGTAATTCTGCATTAAAGGTAAGTGGCAATGGCTACCGAGCGCTGTTCAACCGGCTGGGGCTGGATGTGAGACAAAGTACGGTAACGTGACGTTAGATGGCGCTGTGTGTATTTTACATCGCGCTATCGATGGGGCCCTTACTGTTTATATACGTGGCAATGGCTAGTGGGCGCTGTTCAACCGGCTGGGGCTGGATGTGAGACAAGGTACGGTAACGTGACGTTAGATGGCGCTGTTTGTATTTTACATCGCGCTATCGATGGGGCCAGTACAGTTTCTATAGGGCTTTAGCGTGTCTGTTGGGAGTTTGAGCGCACCCCGTCCCTACATTGACTGGGGCTGGATGTGAGACAAGGTACGCTAACGTGACGCTAGATGGCGCTGGGTGTATTTTAAATCGCGCTATCGAGGGGGCTCTTACTGTTTCTATACGTGGCAATGCCGTTCAATTGACTGGGGCTGGATGTGAGACAAGGTTAATTTCACCTTCGTAACGTGGACAGTAGATGGCGCTGGGTGTATTTTAAATCGCGCTATTGATGAGGGCATTACAGTTTTTATAGGGCTTTAGCGTGTCTGTGGTGGGAGTGCGCACCATATCCCTATGGCGTGTCTAAATAAACAGATGTGTGTGTGTTAGAGACGATTTTAGTTCAGTATTCTAGACGCGTACAGCGCCCACGAGGACGACGCATGCGCGCAACGATTGTATGCGCGCATCGCGACCGCCTACCGGGCGCTGTTCAACCGGATAGGGCTGGATGTGAGACAAGGTACGCTGACGTGACGCTAGATGGCGCTGTTTGTATTTTACATCGCGCTATCGATGGGGCCCTTACTGTTTATATACGTGGCAATGGCTAGCGGGCGCTGTTCAACCGGCTGGGGCTGGATGTGAGACAAGGTACGGTAACGTGACGCTCAGCGTTGCCAGATCGTACCTTTTAGTACGATTTACGTACTATTTGGCCGACTGTCGTACCTTTAGCGTACTTTGCTCCACATCGTACTATTTAGTACGTTTTTACAAAATGCTGAATGTAGCTGAGCGGGGTAGTCACTTCACCTTTCCTGTGCGCAAAATACTGAAAAATAATGGGAAGGAAAGGTTGATTTTAGCCACCGGCAACAAAATAACATCATTAATTGACTAAAAATCATCCCCCCCCCCCCAAGGCCGATAAAATATAGAAGATAATAAGAAGAAATCGTAACTTTTTAGCCATTTTCGTACTATTTTAAGAGCCCAGACGTACTTTTTTGCTGCTGGAAACTACTGCTGGTAACACTGGTGACGCTAGATGGCGCTGTGTGTATTTTACATCGCGCTATCGATGGGGCCCTTACTGTTTATATACGTGGCAATGGCTGGCGGGCGCTGTTCAACCGGTTGGGGCTTGGATGCGGTTTTCTCTATTTAACTTTTTAAAAGCCAGTTTAATCAAGATTGTTCATTAAAATCGGTCCAGTAGTTTAGAAAATGTTTGAGTGTATGTAAATTTCATTGGGGTTTATCCAAGTTTTTCTGTTGGTTAGGTTATTAAAAGTCAGGCAACAAACCTAGACTCGATTTTAGTCCACCACTATATAATTCTATTCGGTAAATCCTAGTATACTGCTACCACACTACTGTACTGTGTGTAGTATACTGTTGAGTTACCACTTACCACCAGGTGGGCTGTCTGCTCTTTTGGCACTGAGTCATCGTCATCATCACAGCCCATAACAGTCCACTGCAGGACTTAAGGCCTCTCCTTCGAAAGAGGAGGTTATTGCCATAAAATCCACGCTTGGCGGGCATATTGGAGATCGCAGTGTTATAAATATAACAGTGTAAAACGCTGCTCCCCTTGTCCAGCCTACGCAGACTGTAGATCTATTGCTTCGAAAACATTGGTCGCCTTTAACGACACTCACGAGTGGAAGGGGTTGGTGCTATTCTACTCTGCCGGACACCACACGGTCACTGAGTAGCATAAAAAAGCTAATGACATACCAACGTAGAGCTTGTCTAGTTTAAAATGACGCGCCCCACTACTTAGTTAGTTGATTTCGATGTGTGAGTGCAAATATTGATAACGACACTTCATCTGTGTGGCAGCCAATGAACGACGCGTGCTCCTACGTTTGAATTTTACCGGCAACTGAATGACCAATTACAACGGCATTTGTATATGTATTGCGTCCATATTTTAAACTTGCTTGTGTGCGTTAATGCGATAGTGGGGCGCGTCATTTTAGATTAGACGAGCTCTACGTCTTTCGTCTTTCCAGTGGACGCTCCAACCGGGGAAATGGGCGGCACACTCTCCCACGAGTGGCAGTTGCCGTCCTCGGCGGGCGAGGACGAGGTCGCGGCGTGCCGGCGCTGCGGCGGCGGGCAGCGGGAGGGGGGGGAGTGCCGGCGGTGCGGGGGGGGAGTGGAGGTGTTGAGTGCTATTGAGGTTGGTGGAGAAAGAAGAAAAAAAAATTATGAAGATAAAAAAAAATTATAAGATATTTTGGGCGACTGTCTAAAGACGGTTTTGGCAAGTGTTTAAATACAGTTTTCGCACGTGTCTAAAACATTTTGGGCATATCACTAATAATATTTAAAGCTAGTGTCTAAAATTAATCTAAAAGTAGGTAAGTACCCGATACTTTTAGACACAGACATAGACATGATTTATTTTGACATCACAGAAATCCATAAGCGTTTACATATATTAAGGTAATTTTAGAACAGTTAAATGCAAAACTAAAACAACGTAGGCTTGGGCAAATATCTAAAATTACCCTATACCGAGTATTACACTGGTCGAAGACCTGTAGCCGTATTCACAATGATTCGAAACCGTTTCCGAACGATTCGACACGAAATTCGTGAGCGGCGAATCCGTGTCGATCGATTCGAAAACTGTTATTCAGAATCCCGATAGATTCCACTGAAACTCTACTCTCTATAACATATGAAAATTTCATCAAAATTAACTGAAACCACATTTTCCTAAGAACTTTTGCGGGGTCCTTTGTCGATTCCGTATCCGAATCCGATTTCCGAGCCATTGTGAATACGGCTACTGGTTGGCACACCCTGAGCTATAGTCTCGCCTACTCGTCCCTTGTCTCCCACGAGTGGCAGTTGCCGTCGCCGGCGGGCGAGGACGAGGTCGCGGCGTGAAAAATGAGAAAGATGTCGAATTCGAGATGTTACAGTGCGAGTATTAGGGTCCAGATCCTGGATCCCGAGCCACGAACGAGTTGAAAGTGCGTCCATAGCTCGACGGCAAAGGATGTGGTACTTGACTTTCCTGATGTACTTCACCACATCTTGCGCTGTCACCATAGGCGTAGGAAGAGGGGGGGCCGGGTGGGCCGTGCCCACCCCAGAATGGTCTGGTGCCCACCCCAGAATGGCGTGCTCACTGGCTGTACATTGGCGATTGACTCGGCTTCATGGGCCACCTCAGGGGCCAGGCCCCCCTGGAAAATAGCCCTAGATACGCCAATGGCTGTTACGGCGAAGTGCGCGCGGGATAGTTAGAGCGGTGTCGTCGGTATTACGACACGCAGCTGGAGGTTAGGACAAGAAGTCGCCGCAGTGCCGCACAGATTCGAAGAAATGCGGCCTTTGCTTTTTCTTTTATACTACGCTAGTGACGATCGAGCAGACATCCCACCTTGAGCAGTGCAAGATACTTTCCATGTTGAATCTATGAATTTGTTTCTCTCTGTGTACTATGTATTTGTATTGGAATAAACATATTCTATTCTATTTTTATTCTGATGGTAAGCGAAAACTGGTGCCAATCCATCGCTTCTTATTGGGCACCCATTTCCCACGTATCCCTGGGTCTTAAGCACGTAATCAAACCATTCTTGTTATCCATAGTATATATGTGTCGTCGCGTGAAGGAAAGGGTGTATCATGATCATTGTCATCAGGGTGGTGATATCAGTATTAGATCGTATTCGTCCAGATAAATTAAAGAAAAGGTTCACATTTACTCCACTGTATTTATTCCAATTAATTTTTGCACATCACTTATAATTTCACTTGAAATCAGAGCAGTATCACAATGTAGGCAGTTGAGGTAATTAACTTTCTTATTTCAAAAATGATTTTAAAATTACTTTATTTTCAAACGTAAATAACACTTTCTATAAACGAAATGTGGAGACAGTTTCAAGACGCGTCACTGCTCGGCGGCGGTCGCGCCAAGAATGGCCGCCATCCGCCCGAGTCGTGCCGTCGAGACTCTGTCAGCACGCCCCACCAGAGGGCGCACTCCCACTTCCGTTTTCTTTGTCATGAGTCCGTACTATTGACCACATGATTCCATACTATTGACCGCATCCGTCATATGTATGTATGTATATATGTATGTATTTAAGTATGTATGTTGTATGTAACTTTGTATTTAATTAGCTATTATAATTTCATTGTAGTATTATAATTTTTTGTAGTGTTATGTAGGTAAGGTATTTTAAGGTGCACGCCGTCTGCCTTTCTGATTATGCCCTGTCCCTTCCGTAGGTCTGCTGTGAGATATTTCTTATGAAATAAGCTGTACCTGTTGTGTTGTTTTCCTTATGTCAATATTGTATAAATGTTATTGTGCACAATAAACTGTTAAATAAGAAATAAATAAAATTCTTATATATCTCCCGCCATCTGTGCTCTCCCCAGGTGGGCCACACGTTCCTTCTGGGCAGCCGATACAGCGATCCCTTGCAGGCTCTGTGCGTGCCGGCCGCCGGGCCGCCGCGGCCGCTCGTCATGGGATGCTACGGGATTGGACTTAGCAGGTGACTTGCTTTCTTTATCAGTACATACTCTCATTAGGTAATAAATAATCAAAAATTATAATAAATAATCGTGGACAAATTCACACAGCGCCATCTAGCCCCAAAGTAAGCAAAGCTTGTGTTATAAATAAATAAATAAATAATCGTGGACAAATTCACACAGCGCCATTCAAGCAAAGCTTGTGTTATGGGTGCTAGATAACTGATAAACTACTTATATACTTTTAAATAGATACTTATTATACATAGAACACCCAGACCCGTAACAGAAATCAAAATTCATCATTTCAATTTCTGCCCTCTTGCATGGCAGATCGGCATGTTGACCATTGAACCACTCAGGTCGTCAAACTCTGAATCACTCAGGTGGCAGGGCTCTGTCAAGTCTGAGGAATCCGCCTGTGTGAGTACCGTTGTAGCGACATCTATCGCTCTATCGCTCTAATAGGGAAACTCAACGATACTCACATTACGAATACACGAACACAAGGTTGGCAAGCATCCGCACATAGATGGCGCTAACCGTCCTACATCGCGCTAGCGAAATGTGCCAACTTTCACAGCATATATACAACTTCCGACGATCGACTGTCGGACCCTTGGTCCCCTGGTCACAACACCCGGCCAGGTATAATTACCCTTTTCAACCTTCTCCATCTTCGCTTGCCAACATTGGCGGCTACCTTATCCTTCACCGCCAAACTGTTGCATGTGTCTAGCAGACTTTAGGTTAGGACGGGCTCTAAGATAAGTAGACTTTCAAGATGAGTGCCCCGATAAGGTGGCCTAGGCTTTAGTAGGTAAAGTAGGTTGCAGTAAGTAGTATGTAGGTCTGTAGGCTGCTTCTATGAGCACACATAGCACTGGCTAGGTAGGGATTCAAATGTGTTCCTTCAAATTAGAAGTAAGATGTATGACGACCTGAGTGGTTCAGTGGTCAACACTGCCAACTGCCACGCAAGAGGTCCCGGGTTCGATCTCCGGCCGGGCAGAAATTTAAATGATGAATTTTAATTTCTGTTACGGGTCTGGGTGTTCTATGTATAATGAGTATGTATTTAAAAGTATTGAAGTAGTATATCAGTTATCCATAGTACAAGTTTTGCTTAGTTTGGGGCTAGATGGCGCTGTGTAAATTTGTCCACGATTATTTATTTATTTTATTTTAGTTTTTAATGCATTCAATAATATGTTCCCAACAAAGTAACTTGTGTTTTAAATATTCGTTCAAGGATCCACTTTTTTGTTACCTGCAACCTAAATGCATGAATCGTAGATGTTATGGGCGACAGTTACCGCTCACCATCAGGTGGTCTGTCTACGTATACGATCCCTTTACCATTAGGTTACCGACACTCCTCTAGTAGATATTAATATGATTTACCTGCCCTTTCCAGGCTCCTGGCGGCTTCGATAGAAGTACTATCCACAGAGAAAGCGCTGCGGTGGCCGCGAGCGATCGCGCCGTACAGTCTGCTGGTGATTGGGCCTAAGGTACAGTCGCCTGCATTGGTAACGCCTAGCGTTAGTTATAGCCATGGAGTGGTGTAACCAGTTGAGAGAGCGAAGAGACCGTACTTACTGAATATATGCTTTTTTTATGCGATAATTATCTTGATAATTTCCAATTCTGAACCCCCAAAGAGAAGTGAAGCCAATGCAAGTGCACTTCACTGGACCAAATTAACAACCTCTAAACAACCTTTCAAAACGTTTACATAATATGTTGGGCTAATATACGTATAAAATATTCAAAGAATTCGCCACTTTATTTTTGAAGGTAGTTTTCCTTCCATCTTCCACAGGAAGGCTCGAAGGAGTGGTTGAGCCGAGGCTGGGCGGAGATACCCGATCTTTACCGAGGCGCGACCGCCTTGCATGGAGACATCCTTGTCGACGACAGACACCATCTCACCATCGGGAAGAGACTGCTCATGGGGGACAGGTAAGATGGGTTTGTAGCGACATCTACCGCTCCAATAGGGAAACTCAACAATACTCACATTACGAGACGAACACAAGGGTTTTTTATGTTATCCGGCAGATAAACAGGCATGTGAGCCACCTGATGGAAAATTGTCACCGCCGCCTATGGGCATCAGCAACACCAGCGGCGCTACCAATGCGTTGCCCGCACCTCTAATATAGCTCTTGAACGATCCCATGTCATAGTCCAAAGGAAACACTGTGGCTGGGAGCTCATTCCATTCCACATCCGAATCGTACGTTCGAAACGTTCTTTCGAATCGAGGTTCCGAGGTTGGCAAGCGCCGCACATAGATGGCGCTGACCGTCCTACATCGCGCTAGATAACTGTGCCAACTTCCGCGGCATATATACTACTTCCGACGATCAACTGTCGGACCCTTGGGCGACCAGGAGGGTCACATCATAGGCCAGGTGGGTGACAGGTGAGATGGGTTTGGTTTTGAGTCCCCTTCATAATAACAATGGAAAACGCTGCTGCCCATTTTCCAGCCTACGGAGACTAGATCTTTTGCCTCGAAACCATCAGTCGCCTTGTACGACACCCATGAGTGTAAGGGGTTGGTGCTATTCTACTCTGCCGGACACCACTACCGTTTAGTACTGTGGACCTCAATTTCCACTGGAAACGTATTTATGGAATTATTTTCCCGCTAAACATAATATGTTTCCTAATTGTTGCAATTTGCGTTTGTGAACGTTTTTTTCTTGTTTGAAGCAATTAAATGGAGAAATGTGAAAAGATTGAAGTGAATTTCCCACCGCTTGATATCCTCGACGCGTAGGTACAACAGAACTGATTCGCAGCTTAATTCCAGCGAAGTCGAGAACGTTGTAGGTATAATTTTAACATGAAAATATGAATGTAGATGGAGTAGTTTATGTAACTGCATATAATTAGGTATTAAAACACTCGTGTTATATACACAAACTATTGTAAAACGAGTCACTCATGTTTTAATACCCCTTTTTCCATGCGAGTTGCATAAACAACAATTGAAACACGTATTAAAGGCATAATTATTGTTTTAACTAATGAACGTTTTAAACCTGCTATAAGATATTTTTATGAATAAAACCGTAAATACATACATTTTTTATTCAAAACGACAGCCATTAGTTTAGCATTTAAATTAAATAAACCAATTCGGAATGTTTTCGAGGCAAAAGATCAAGAGTCTCCGTAGTCTGGAAAATGGGCAGCAGCGTTTTCCATTGTCATATTTAAACACTGCGATCTCCAACCCGCCTGCCAAGCGTGGAGATTATGGCAATGACCTCCCCTTTCGTGGGAGAGGCCCTAAGTCCTGCAGTGGACTGTTACGGGCTGTGATGATGATTTGGACTTTGGTCTCGCTTTACCGCTACCAGCCGAGCCACGGCCGGCCACAGCAATACGAGCCCTACAAAAATTTCACCATAAATCATGTATCATTAAGATAGATAATGTAAATTCTTCATCTTCACTTATGAGAAATTGAAATAACTGTCTATAGCGCGTTTTAAAATCCCAGTGGCGCCATCTCTCGTCGACGTCGAGATGCTTTGCATCCCTATGGTATACTTATGCCATGAATCCAAATTTACACCAATACTTATTAGTTCTAAAGAGATTTATTCTGTTAAGGTCCCGTACGCGGGTACAGCAGGGTGAAAAAGGGACCATATTACCGATTTTACGCAGTCTGTTTGTCCGCCCGTCTGTCTGTTACAGGGCTATGTACTTTCTGTTTTAACCGTAACAGTAGCCGTATTCACAATGGCTCGGAAATCGGATTCGGATACGGAATCGACAAAGGACCCCGCAAAAGTTCTTAGGAAAATGTGGTTTCAGTTAATTTTGATGAAATTTTCATATGTTATAGAGAGTAGAGTTTCCGTGGAATCTATCGGGATTCCGAATAACAGTTTTCGAATCGATCGACACGGATTCGCCGCTCACGAATTTCGTGTCGAATCGTTCGGAAACGGTTTCGAATCATTGTGAATACGGCTACTGGTCAGGTTCCCCTGTTGATTGGGTCACGGAGGTCAGATGGCAGTCGCTCCACTGTAATTACATCTGCCAAATCCTTGATCATGATCAAGAAGGATCCTGGACCCTCACGTGCGTGAGGACAACCGGGATATTGACGCCGACATGATGTCCGGTGGAAATCGGAGTCCACAGTACTAACCGGGTATGGTGTCCGGCAGAGTAGAATAGCACCAACCCCTTACACTCGTGGGTGTCGTACAAGGCGACTAATGTTTTCGAGGCAACAGATCTAAAGTCTCCGTAGGCTGGCAAACGGGCAACGGCGCTTTCCATTATTATATTTACAACACTGCGATCTTCAACCCGCCTATCGAGCGTGGAGATTCTGGCAATATTCTCCCCTTTTGTGGGAGTGACGGATGGACTCAAATGTAAACTAGAACTGATCAATTTCTTGAGATTTGGGACCTGGAGACCTAAGATACAGGCGAAAGTCTAGTTTAGGCTCCAATCTCACAATCTTGAACTGAAAACTGAAAATTGTAACCTTAAACACTGTATTTGAGAAAATAATTTTTTTATTTATTATTTATTATATTACTATTACCAGACGTTCCGTTTTGGCTGGAGCCGACCAACAGTCAGTTGCACTTGATACCTAATCCTTAGATTGTATGAAGTAATGTCGCTTTTGTATGCGGGGTACGTGGACGGACGTCCGACCAAAGTAGGCTAGCACGCGCATCCGCACTAATCCAAAAGCGACTTTATTTTGTACTTTGTAAGGATTAGTATCGGCTGCAACTGACGGTTGGTCGGCTCCAGTCAAATCGAAACGTCATGTACTAGTATAAGTCCTGCAGTGGACTGTTATGAGCTGCGTTGATGATTAGTAACCGCACGAATTCGTCTACAGAATGGGGTACCCCACCATAGTGGTATGCGGGAAGTCCACCCTGGAGTCCCCACCCCGCTACGAGGTGCACCGCCCCGCCAACCCGACGGGGGCTCCGGAGCTGGTGACCCTGGGTGAGCTGATGAGGCTCCTCAACAATCCGTACGAGGACTACGACGTGGAAACCATGAAGAAGGAAGATTATTGAATAAAGATTTATTGTTGTTATTTTCTTTTTTACTGATATGTCATATATTTAATAAAAATAATAGATTTCTCAAAATTAGGCCAAGACATGAGCGAAGTTTGCTTTAAAGCTGTTTCAGGCGCGGATCCAGACCCTAAAAAAGGGTACGACATTTTCTATCCGTCTCTACAAGTGTAGTGTACCAACATTATAAAAATTCTGGTTTTTTTCTAACTTAATTTTTATTTTATGTACTTTTATTACCTTGTTTTTTTTTGTTGTACCTCGTGGTGTCTACGTGTAATAAATGTCTTCTTTCTTTCTTTAATTTATATGGGTAATATGGGTTTTTTGGTAATAAGCCTTATGTGTAACCATGATGATGAAAGATGATTTACTAAACTTCTCTGACCCTGTGGCCAAATCTGGAACTAAGTGTCGCCATTTTTAAATTTTTTTTTGTCGTCAACAACAGCGACGCCTTAAACGGGTCATATAACTTTGTGGCACCGTAACTACAGGTTGTTTTACTTTAAACTTTAACTTTTATATTTATCGTTAGCCTATGGACCTCAAGGGTTGTGGGTATGCCCGTCGTGTCCACAACGGTGTATCCGCACTTGGCCATCTGTGGTGTACCTACGTTAAGATATTTTACATTCTCTATCTCTCAAACCACTTAATTCAGTAGAGCTTGTCTAATCAAAAATGACGCACCCCACTATCGCATTAACGCACACAAGCAAGTTTAAAATATGGACGCAATACATATACAAATGCCGTTGTAATTGGTCATTCAGTTGCCGGTGAGACTCGTTCACGTTGCACGCGTCGTTCGATTGGAGCAGTCGACGCTCCCACACAGATGAAGTGTCGTTATCAATATTTGCACTCACACATCGAAATCAACTAACTAAGTAGTGGGGCGCGTCATTTTAGACTAGACGAGCTCTACCAGCCTTCCGCCAGCGGCTCATCCAAATCAAATGTTTCGTGAAAACGTGTCAAACATACACACACAAACTATCGCATTTGTAATTTTAGTAGGCTTGTTTAAACTTGTGGTGCATAACTTCCTCTCACACACACTAGATGGCGCAAGTCGTATATTAGAACGCGCTATCGAATTGCATCTGTGAATAAATGGGGCCAGAAAATTGAAATCGGTTTTAGGGACCAATATTTCCATTTCAATTTAATATTCAATTTGAGATGAGACATATTATGGAATCAAATGACAAGAAAATTTTTTGACGCGAGTAAATCGCCTTCTATTTGAAATATTTAAATTCTCTTGTTTACCCATACAGAAAATATTTACTAAAGTAAAAGAGGAGACACCGCAAGTATTTTCTTTGAACTACGCTTTGCGGTCCATGGACAAGTGGCCGCAGTCAGTTCTGACTTCTCAGACATTGCGCGACGCGGTCCAATCTGACAGTGGCTTGGATATTCAAAAAAACGCCATCTTGTGCATTAAAAACTGTACGAACCATTCGAGGGCCAAAAATAAAGAAAATGATATCATTTCATCGGTCATTCTATGACTTAGCAGCCTCCCCCCGCACCTCCCGCACGTGACAGGTTGGTACAATATTTTTGTTTGTGATGGCTGCTCTATTACGTTAGTAAATATTTTTTCTATGTATTTACCCGCTTTTAGCATAGCACGGGTACAAAAACATCTACCGTAAACGTAGTTTCGCAATTTGCAATTTTTTTTTATACTTCTCAGTGATAAGCGTGCCCAAGGACAGCCCACCTGATGGTAAGTGGTAACTGTCACCCATAACATCTACGATTCTTACATTTAGGTTGCAGTTAACAAAAATACGAAACCGCAGGTGCGTTGTCACTGTGAGGAGTAAGATGAAATGCCTCATGCCTGTAATTATGCTGGCTACGTTGTCGTTCGAACCGAAACACAACAATGCAAGTATTGTTGCTTGGCGGCAGAAATAGATAAGGCGGTGGTACTCACCCAGGCGGACTCCTCAGGCTTGACAGAGTCCTACCACCTGTAGCCGTATTCACAAAGGCTCGGAAATCGGATTCGGATACGGAATCGACAAAGGACCCCGCAAATGTTCTTAGGAAAATGTGGTTTCAGTTAATTTTGATGAAATTTTCATATGTTATAGAGAGTAGAGTTTCCGTGGAATCTATCGGGATTCTGAATAACAGTTTTTGAATCGATCGACACGGATTCGCCCCTCACGAATTTCGTGTCGAATCGTTCGGAAACGGTTTCGAATCATTGTGAATACGGCTACTGTTAATTCATTATAACAGTGTATGTTACTAGTGGACCCGGCGCGATTTCGTTCGCGTGGCGTCTTACCCCTACATCTACCCTACCCTACCCCTACCACTACCCCTACCCTACGCCTAGTTACGATATTTGCTACATTCTGAAGAAATACGATAGATAACTCATATGATAAGTCAGCAAACGTGTATATCTGGTGTAATAATAGCTCAGTCTATAAGTTACTTATTCGACCGAAAATTCGGAATGGCTCCCAACAATGTATCATCATTATCACAGCCCAGAACAGTTCACTGCAGGACTTAGGGCCTCTCCCACGAAAGGGGAGGTTATTGCCATAATCTCCACGCTTGGCAGGCGGGTTGGAATCGCAGTGTTATAAATATAGCAATGGAATACGGTGCTGCTCATTTTCCAGTCTAAGGAGTTCCAACAAAGTATACATAGATAGATTAACCAAAATAAGATGGCTACGCTTTAAAAAAAACTCTCTGTATGGCAACTTGATATGATCTCATTAGCAATGCCCATAGCCTATGCCATGTTTTTTAAACGTCATTCATGAAAGTCATAACAAAAAATTTGGTTTCTGTACGATTGTTTATTTTCGTGAGTTACGAAAAATAATTTAAAATAACGGGCAAAACAATTAAAAAGTAAGTGCGGGAGATAATTTTCAGCACGATTAATAATTTCGACAAACTAACAGTACAAGTTCAGGCTAATAGTGACCTAGTAACTGAATGTTTAGAAGAATGACTGACAAGGACAGATTATCCAATCAATATTGCCATATCCACACTTTATAATTTTTACCGCTGTCTGTCAATGCAGACTTATCGCGGTCCTATTCTAGTAGGTATAACAATACACAAATATTACTAGACCATAGGAACCAGCACATCACCGCAGCTGTCACCTCTCCACTGCAGTTTTCTCGTGACCACGGTGGGTGTAACCCTACCGAAATGTCAGGAAAATAAATCGAAAAGGTACGTCGCGTGTAAGTCCCGTCTAATGTAATAATAGACCATAGAAGACGACCTGAGTGGTTCAGTTGGTTAATATGCTGTCTGCCCAGAGGTCCCGGGTTCGATTCGCGGACGGGCAGAAATTGAAATGACGAAATTCAATTTTATTTACGGGTCTGGATGTGGGTAATTTATTTATTTATAAGAACTTTACTGTATTACAGTATTAACCAAGTTTATATTATAACAGATTCATATCATTAATCCTATCGCAGTACTTCAGGCATTCCTTGCACACATTCATCCATCGCTAGGCAAATAAGTCACACTCGGGTGCAGATGCTAGGAGCGCGTTGGGCATACCCAAGGCTCGAACCACAGAGAAAAACAAACTCTAGCAGTTAGTCTTAACCATGAAGGTTAAGCTAACTTTCCAATCTCATTGGCTCGAACTATGAGTTAATTGGCGTGCGAAACGGTTGAGACCGCGGGAGTAGCGTTTAGACTGGGCTGGCGTGGTCTGAGTTGCACCCTGGAAACTGGAGGTACAAATAGCCGTACTCGAGACGCCAAGTCAAGACAGTCTGAGTCAGCACGCAAAAAAAAACATTATCAAAAGGTAGGCCTTACCTTTCGAGAATTAAAGCCCAGAAACCCTTGTTGAAACTTAATCGGGTACAAGAAAGGGTAAATAACCATACATTTATTTGTAGAAACAACGATGGGTTCCCTTAGCCAACTCTCCCCTAGTGCTCGCATACGAGGCCGTCTCACTAAACAATTTTTTTTTTTGCTTTTTTTATACCACTAAGGTGGCAAACAAGCTTACGGCCTGCCTGATGGTAAGCAGGTATTTTCATTCACAACGGCACATCTTTAACATACGGTATTCACCTACCGAATTAAATATCTACAAAACGGTATAAAACACACGTAACTACTACCAATAAGCTAACTGGACGCTATCAAACTGCTGCGTAGGTAATTTGCAAAATGCCACAAACTTCCTTACCCGATGACGGCGTCGCTGTTGTTGACAACAAAATGACAAATCAAGCTGGCTAGACGTAGTTCCAGTTTTGGCCGTCGGTCAGACAAGTTTGTGGCGCGTAGTACTTCAAAACCAGTTCAATTCACCTAACCTATGACAATGAATGTAACGCAGTCAAGTTAAGATGGCGGCCATGTTGCTGTAACGTTATATTGGCGTCCGGCTTTTTATTTGGGCAAGGTTACAGCGGTCAAAAGGAAACGGGATAATCCAGTGCAATTTAGGGTCCCACAGAGCGAATGTATATTTGTGCATGCTTTTACTAAACTCCAAACCGTCGTCGTAAAAACAATTTGACGTTTATTAAATATATTTTTGGTGGGATTTGGTTTGTCACTTTCTTTCTAATCCAATAATTTCAGTGACAAATAGAGACATTTTTTTTATGCCACTTAGGTGGCAAGCATGCTAACGGCCTGCCTGATGGTAAGCAGTCACCGCAGCCTATCATCATCATCATCATGTCGTTTGCAATACCAGCGTCATCACCCACGCGTTGCCGAACCCGTAAAAACCTTTTCACCCCTTTCTTGAAGAACTCCGTGTTGTCTCTCCAGGAAAAACCTCTCCAGATAGTTCATTCCACAACCTTAGTGTGCGTGGGAGAAAGTTCCTAACATATTTTTGGTAAAATAGGTGTAAACCTCCGTCCTCCTTACCGTCAAATAACTTTTAAGAATAAGACAGGAAATCTTTGTGGAAACTAATTTTCAGAACATTCTGTATGCATGTGTATCTGTAGATCTGAGTATGTGCAGAGGTCTGGCTGGAGTATCGTAGCTCCCGAACGGTAGGACCAACTTCGATTCGGTTTTCGTTATTTGAAAGGCAATTTATTCGAGATGGTTTTAAGCTTTGTTACATTAAAATTGGTTCAGTAATTCACAAAATATTTGAGATTTTGTAAACTGGGTTTTCTGTCATTTTCTGTTCATCAAGTCACTTTATCCTCCGTGACACCACACCACCATATAATCGTGTGAAAATATACACCTACAATTACTCATCAGTACGCAACGACACGCCTGCGGACTAACGGATTTTTAGCACTAGATCTCCGGAACCCAATCACCAGACACTAGAGGCCCTTGACTAGTTTTTTAGACGACAAAGCACTGGCCACTCAGTCACAGCCAGTCCGCAGTGTCGAACGCGCGCGTGCCACAAAATTAAAAAAGTAAGTGTCAGATTTAAATCTCAAGGCCCGCCTTTTTTGTTGTTTGTTTACTTTAAAAAAAAGTCACAAAGGAGTTTTAATACCAGCGGTGTGGTGAGTCGATATTTTCCTTATTTTATTGCTTTTTTGTCTGTTCTTTTTTTAAACAAAGTTGTACGTAGTGTTTTTAAATGTGTACTTAGAAATTATAAAAGAGACGTGCTTCAAAAGTTTAGGATATGTACGGGGCTAGTAAGATGTTATTTTTCCTGTTAGGCCGTTATGTACATCGTTAGTTTTATAGGGCATTGTTTTGTGAAATGTAGTGGAAGTATTACGTACATGGCTTTATCGAAGCAGGTGTAAATTTAGGTAATCTGTTTAAGAAGCTTATGTACGCTTACGATACTATTACATTAATACATACATACGTGACGTCATGACTTTTACCTGCAGGGGTAGGTAGAGACGAGATCGTTCCATTTTTTTTTATGCTACGCAGTGAAAACGAGCAGGAGCGACGGTGGCAGAGTGGGGTATCCGACTCGTAAGCGAGTGGTACCGGGTTCGAATCCCGCTGCGGCTGTGTACCAATGACTATTGTTCTACCTTTTTTAATGCTACACAGTGACAGACGACTGTCGGTGGCCGAGTGGATTAGGTTAAGCGAGAGGTACCGGGTTCGAATCCCACTGCGACCTGTACCAATGTCGATTTTCTGAGTTATATACATTAGTTGAACACTAACCCATGCTCTTACGGTGAGGGAAAACATCGTGATGAAACCTACAGATTCAGGCGACTGAATGTGTAACCATGATCCAATCTGGTCAGGTTTCCCTGGTACCAGCGTCACGGAGGCCAAAAAACAGTCGCTTCATTGTAATTATCTGATCCTCCAAATCCTGGTCAAGGCGGAGCCCGGGCCCGTGTGCGCGAGAGCACAACCGGGACATTAACGCCAAGAAGATTATTTTTATTTATGACAAACTGTCGCCCATGACATGTACGATTCATGCATTTAGGTTGCAGGCACCAAGATGCCTCATGCCTGTAATGGCGCTGGCTACGTTATCCTTCGAACACAACAATGCAGGCATTGTTGCTTGGCGGCAGAATTAGATAAGGCGGTGGTTCTCACCCAGGCGGACTCCTAAGAAACCTCAGGGGCTTGTCAGTCCTACCACCTGATAAATTACTGCTGTCTTGATAACCATCAGAAACAAATAAACATATTTTGTTTTATACGTGTGCCTACGTGCAGTCGACGGCATATCGACTTGTACAAAATCAGTGTAAGATGAGCATTGCTATGCGCGTGTACACCTAGAAACATGCAACGTTAGGAAAGGGCTATGCTCAGAGTCTCGTTGTGCGATCGAATCAGAAATGAGGAGATCCGCAAGCGAACCAAGGTCACCGCATAGTCCTAAGGATTGCCAGGCTAAAGTGGCAGTGGGCAAAGCACAGGACCGGCCTTTGTGGAGATCTCTGGGGGAGGCCTATGCCCAGCAGTGGGCGTCTTCTGGCTGATATGATGATGATGATGTGCAACGTTAGATCCTTTTATACTGTTATTCCGTAGGCCGATATACTGTTTTCTGTACATTAAGTTGGATTTATTTGTAGAATGAGTATCAATCATATTATTATGGTAGAATTTTATAGGTTTGTTGATAAAATCTGAACGCGTTTTTATAGCAATAAAACCCATTGAAATAATTTTTGAAGTCCATTTTGAAATGACTAAGTTATATGGGTTTGGAGGAAATGACAAGCGCAATGAAATATATGCTTTATTACATGTTTTGTAAGGTTTATCCGGGTATCGAATGATGTCATTGGACATGCCAAATCACTATGTTACAGCGCATATAATATATCTTCTCTGGTTTAAGAGATATCGTGAAAAATTTTTCTGTCATATATGTGTTATCATAAGCTAGTGGACAATGTTCGGCCATATTATATTATCTATTAGTTTTGAAAATTATTATATTATCTATTAGTTTATTGTTAATTTTATAAGTGGTATTGTTGTATAGGTTATATTATTTTACACTTTCACTACACATATTATCGGGTTTGTTAACACGGTTAGTATTGTTAGTATTGTTGTGAAAGTGTAGTGAATAACCACGAAAGTCTTAAAACCTATATAATATTATTTTGTTTGGCTATCATGTATTGTTTATAGTTTTTATAATTTTGTATGTTATATGTATTATATCTATGGGCCTCTGTAGCCTGATACAAATAAATAAATAAAATAAATTATGTGGAGAGAAGAAAATCATGTAACCAAAAGGGTATTGAATATGTGAATGGATACGCAGGAAGGGGAGGATCAATGAAAAGATGGATGGATTGTGTGATGAGGGATATCAGTGAGCGAGAGGTGATCGTGGAGATGACAGCGGATAGGGATGAATTGAGAAAGAAAACATCCTGTGCCGACTCCAAATGAATGGGATAAGGGCAGACAAATGATGATAAGCTAGTGGACAAATCACTAAACAAATATCGTGTCTGGTCCTCATTGCATCAACCGTTCGGCTGGGTGTCGTAAAAGACAACTAATGTTTTAGACCAGAAAATGAGCAGAAGCATTTTTTGGTACGTTCAAACACTGCGATCTCCAACCCGCCTGCCAAGCGTGGAGATTGAGGCAAAGCCCCCCAATGATATGGGGCTCAAGAACAGCAGTAGCAGATGATTATTTTTTCATGACAATGACTAACAAGTAAACGGTCTATCTGATGGTAAGCAATAACTGTCGCCCATGAAGGAATGGAACACGTTGCCTGCGAGTTTGTTCCCTGGAGGACTTGTTCGAGCCCAGTTCAAACGCTGTATGCGTCGTCGAATGTTAGGCGAATAAAGTGTAAGTCAGAATTTAGTCAATCGACTCGATAAGAAGAAGTTTATTTTTTACAGCACAGAGTATGTGGTGTTCGTAATACAAATCACTTTTCCTATTACGAGAATAAAATGTCTTTGCTTTCAGCAAACGCACCTTTTTCGTGTTTCAGAAGTGAAAAAGTCATTGGCTTTCTACAGCTAACCATGGAGGCCGATACGCCAGCCATATGCCACCAACGCATACTTTAATTTTTACTTCATTTATTCATTATTACGTTCTAGTGGACCCGGCGCGACTTCGTTCGCGTACACATACTTTAGCCCCTTTTTCTTGTTTATTTCAATTTATTGTATTGGTGGTAACACAGGTAGAAATATGTTACATAATATATAGGTACAACTGTGACCTGCCATTCGGCGTACATATTTACAAATATAAAACAACATGAACACAATATATTACATAAAAAACCTTCCTCTTGAATCACTCTATCCATTGTTGGATAGAGTGATTCAAGAAACGATGAAGAAATAGTAATAGAATATTATGTAGTGTTTTTAAAATGTTTGTCTGTCTGTTTGTACACGCTTATATCCGGAACTACTAAACGGATTTGAATGAGACTTTTTTTGTGTAGCTATTAAGCCTGAACATATAGGGTATCATTGATTTCGGAAACTAGAACATCTCATGTAAAAGATGTAGGCCAGCCAAACTACACGAAAAATGGAAATGGCTCTGAATGGATTTTGATGAGTTTTCACAGTTTGGTAGTTTGGGGTCCAACTTAAAATCTAGGCTATGCTGCATCTAATTCGGTTGGGTAGAACCAAAGATATAGCTTGACCTCTCCGTGGTACTAGCTTTCACACTTTAGGAAGGTCATTTAAAATGATCGCTTGGGGAAAGATAAACTGCTCTAAAAACGATTACCACACGGTCAAAGTCACGAACAAAAGTGTATGTATGTATGTATGTATGTAAACTCTTTATTGCTTAATAAATACAGGATATACAAAAATAATTTTACAAAGCAAAGGCGGGCTTATCCCACAATGGGATTTCTTCCAGCCAACCTTACAGCTAACCTTAAGTGTATACCTAGACATGCGAAGCATCTCAACGTAGACGAGAGATGGCGCTGCTGGGTTTTTAAAACGCGCTATTGACTCTGCTTGTCAGGTTTCTCTGGAACAAAACTCTGAATTTTTAAACGTTCTCGTTTTACTGTGGGCGGCTACGGTTCGGCTGGTACCGGTAAATAAATGTGAGAACAAATTAAACATGGTTTTAAACTACCAGGTTATGATCACACATTCGATTAGAGAAAGTAACGCCTGTCAACCCACGCGAATGGTGATATACATGAACGAAAACAAATGCAAGTGGGGAAAAATGCGACTGGAAATTATGCTACGCGGAACTAACGCGTTTGGGTAACTGATCTAGGCACTCCAAAAGGATAGGTTATTGCCGTAATCTCCGCGCTTGGCAGGCGGGTTGGAGATCGCAGAGTTTTTTACATTTAGAGTAAATGTTGAGGGTGTACTAAGTCCCGGCAAAAGTTTCGCCGAAAGTTTTGGCGAACATGAGGCGAACGCTTAAGGAATTTTAAAATACGTTTTAAACCTACAAAATTTTATTTTTATGAATAAGACCGTTAGTCTATGTTATAGACTGTAAGGGCGCCGTAGGTTATCCTACATGATCAAGTACAAGAAAAGATCCACTTTGTAGTGATAGTACACGTTTAGGAGACCCACAAAACGTTGGTCCGCCCGTGGAAATCCTGGCACAATAAAAGTATTGTTAGTGACCCAAACTTCGACTTTTCATAGCGATACTACCTACAAATCCTCATATTCATTTATTTAACAGTTTCTTGTGCACAGGAAATACACAGCGAATAACAGGTAAATGGCACAACAGGCGCTACTTATTTCTAAAAGAAATCTCTTCCCGCAGGCCTTCGGAAGCGTGATGTGATCATGAGACGCCGATAGGACGTGCACAATATTACCTATCTAAATAGGCATGTATATAAGTATATTAAGGCCGTGTGGTGTCCGGCAGAGTAGAATAGCACCAACCCCTTACACTCGTGGGTGTCGTACAAGGCGACTAATGGTTTCGAAGCAAAAGATCAAGAGTCTCCGTAGACTGGAAAATGGGCAGCAGCATTTTCCATTGTTATATTTAAACACTGCGATCTCCAACCCGCCTGCCAAGCGTGGAGATTATGGCAACAACCTCCCCTTTCGTGGGAGAGGCCCTAAGTCCTGCAGTGGACTGTTACGGGCTGTAATGATGATGATAAGTATATTATATACAAATATATACATACACACATACATACAGACATTATCTATAACTTAGGAGCACTCTGTGATGGATAAAACCTCTTGTGTGTGTTCTGTAAGTAAAAAACCAGGTTGGCTCACAGCCTCTTGTTAGTTTCGCTTTTCAGCTACTCTAGTCACTTTTCTTTTTTGTGCCATGCTATGCACGGGCAGACCAACGTTTTCTAAGTCTCCTATAATAAGCAGGGCCGGATTTAGAGGTCCAGAGGCCTCGGGGCAACGAAGGAGCGGAGGCCCTCTCGCCCCAAATTATTTTCCAATAAGAGTGAAAAATTTTTAAGTCGAGTTTTTCCATAAATAATTTATTGTGAATTTATTAAAAAAAATATCAAAGGACTATGTTTACTAGTGTACTAATTGGAATTTGAAAAATTTTTTTTTTCGAAGTCTATTGTAGGTGCCCCCCGTTTGTGGAGGCCCCGGTTGCCCTCCCCTAAATCCGGCCCTGATAATAAGAGCACGCTTTGGTCCTTATTCTTTGAGCCGCTGGCCGCGCCTGCTCGACCACCGTCGCGCGCGCAGCGGTTACGCTTTAGGCTCTCCAATTAACAGGGCCACAGACCTATACGAAGGACACGTCTCCAACACTCTCGACGTTTTTCATTTGAGCCGTGTGCACTTTATAAAGGGCATTCGGCGGGCATCCGATCGCGCATGACGGGGTTTTAACTTTATTTCATTTAGGAAAACACACTCACGCACACACGCACACACACAGAGACACACACACAATCACACACACACCAGTGTACATGTATTACCATGTTTTTATTCTTTTTTTTTTTTGTTATTTTTGTTAGTCAAAAGGTCTCTATCTGCAAAGCCACATATCAAAATTATAAAACGCAGGTTTGTCATTGGCATTTCAACCATAATGTACTTATATTTTAAATGTATTTATTTGAATGCTGTTAAACTGTAAAATGAACTAATAAATAAATAAAGTCCGAATCGCTTATTAAAAGAAAAATCTCTGAATGGCAACTTACGACAAGCTTTAAAACGTCATAGAACGTCATTCATAGTAAACAATTTGATTTCTGTAGGATTGATTATTTTCGTGAGTTATGAAAAATATAATTTAATAATCGACCAAAAAAATTAAAAAGAGATAATTTTAGACAAACTAAAAGTACACGTTCAAGCCAAATAACTGAATGTTTTAAAAAAGGACTGTGACAAGGACCGGTTATCCCCAGATTATTGCCATATTCACATTTTTAAATGTTCACTTCTGTCGGTGAATACGGACTTATCGTGGTCCCATTATAAACGTCACTAAAAAGTGATTTTTTTCTTAAACGCGATGGCTACCTACGGCGCCCTCAGTCAATAGTGTTACTCTCGTATTACAACTAGTGTCAAATAAGAAGAGACTTGGCGGGTCACGTGGTTCGACTTGCTTAGTAGGCGACCTGCGCGAAATCCCCTCTACTGCCATTTAACAAGTCTCTTCTTTCATGACGCGGATTATACCGATGGCCGAATTCGGTGGGGAAGCCCACAGTGATAGGAGTACAAAAATTTCGATTCAAATACGCATTGAAACCAGTACCGTTCTTCGGAGAGAACTCCCCAGTCTGACACTCCCCAGTCCAAGAAATTGAACTGCTTTCTTGGACTGGGGAGTGTCAATAGCGCGTTCTAAAATCCCAGTAGCGCCATCTCTCGTCTACGTTGAGATGCTTTACATACTGTAATACTTATACCTAACCCAGACAGGCCGGAATCAATTGCACTAAACCTAGGTGACGTTTAAGTTAACGCCTTAATATATAACTAAGCAATTTTTACTAGTTTTCACAAACGGTGTTTATTCTAAAGAACTGTTTGACATGATGCCTACAGTTACATTCTATCATCGCACCGCTCGCCATCGACAGGAAGTTCATCCTCACACCTTGAAGCCAAATTGGTCGCGAACTGTGCGGTTTCAAAGGAACTTTCTCCCACGCACACTAAGATTGTATAATGAACTACTGGAGAAGATTTCACTGGAGAGTACGACTTGGAGTTTTTTAGGAAAGGGATGAACATGTTTTTACGGTGTCAGCAACGCGTGGGTGATGCCCCTGGTATTGCAAACGTCCATAGGCTACGGTGACTGCTTACCATCAGGCAGGCCGTAAACTTGTGTGCCACCGCAGTGGTATAAAAAAAGCTAAGAACAGCCTGAAACTTACTTATCTCATTTTTATTCAGCTTATTAATAAAATGTGACTCCTCAAGCTTGCAATTTAAGCTTTGTCCTCCTCCAGTGACTAAAAAAATAATAATGTCCCAGTTCTGCTCTCGCGCACGAGGGCCCGGGGTCCGCCTTAACCATGATCTCGGATTTGGCGATCAGGTAATAACAGTGGAGCGACTACCATCTGACCTCCGTGACCCTGCTACCACGGGAACATGACCAGATTGGATCATGGTTACAAATTCAATTGCCTGATGTTGCTGGTTTCATCACGATGTTTTCCCTCAGCGTAAGAGCATCGGTTAGTGTTCAACTAATGTACATAACTCAGAAAAGAGTCATTGGTACATGGCCGCAGCGGGATTCGAACCCGGTACCTCTCGCTTACGAGTCGGATACTCAACCGCTCGGCCATCAAAGGGTTCATAATATTTACCTATAAATGTATACCTTTGTAGCTACAACTTATGAAGTTATAAATATTTAATATTGAATTCTTATAAAACACATTAAACTAACAAGTTGTTTGCATAGCGAGATCAATCGATTTGTATAATCAGCCATGTCTTGCCGCGTGAGGTGATATTATCATAAACCAGACATGTGTACAAATTATTTCTCTTCTACTAAGTACAGTGAGCTGCAGAGTTAGATGCGATTATCTATCGATCACTACATATTATAAAAACAAAGACCACGCCGCTTCAGTCCGTCTATTTGTCTGTTCGCGATAAAATCAAAAGCTGTTTGTCGCCGTATAATAAAAATATATTTAAAAAAAAACTACTGAACGGATTTTCATGCGGTTATCAACGATATAGTGATTCAAAAGGAAAGTTTATAGGGTATATAGGACAATTCGCGAATAAACGCAGTCGCGACAGGCCTGTTAGTCAGAAATATATCTAGGTAACTTAATTTTTTTTTATTAAGTATACTATGCAGTGACAAACGAGCAGTCAACCCGCCTGATGGTAAGCGGTAAATGCATTAAGGTTACAAATAGATAACCAAATGACGAGTGA
The DNA here is from genome assembly GCA_905147135.1 of Blastobasis lacticolella. Classification (NCBI taxonomy): domain Eukaryota; kingdom Metazoa; phylum Arthropoda; class Insecta; order Lepidoptera; family Blastobasidae; genus Blastobasis; species Blastobasis lacticolella. Next base: position 671,830 of record LR990066.1, read on the forward strand.
TAAGGATAGAGAACATATTCTGCTGATCCCAACTAATGGAAGGTATAATAATGCATCGTAGATGATGATAGGTAGGAACGGCTTTTTTAAATAATACGCAGACAAATGAGCAGACAGCTCACCTGATGGTAAGCGGTAACAGTCGCCCATAACATCTACGATTCATGCATTTAGGTAGCAGCCAACAAAAATGCAGAACCGCAGGTGCGTTGCCACTGTGAGGACTAAGATGTAATGCCTCATGCCTGTAATTTCGCTGGCTACCTTATCCTTCAAACCGGGACACATTGGACACATGCAAGCATTACAGACAATTCATCTTAGTCCTCACAGTGACAACGCAACTGCGGTTCTGCATTTTTGTTACCTGCAAACTTGTAGATGTTATGGGCGATAGTTACCTCTTACCATCGTGGGCTGACTGCTCATGCTGTCACTGAGTAGCATAAAAAAATTACTGCTTGGTGGCAGATATAGATAAGGCAGTGGTACTCACTGTGTACTTTGATTTACTCGCCCAGGCGGACTCCTCAGGCTTGACAGAGTCCTACCACCTGATAAAACAGAACTGTACCTATGTAACAAAAACTGCATTGTCACTGTGAGAACAAAGGTCAATTATGACATGCCTACCCCACCTGTGGGACATAGGCGTGATGTATGTATGTAGTATGCCTTTGATTGAGCTGGCTAGATTGTTCCTCAGACCGGAACGTTTGTGGGTCAATGCTGCTTCGATTAGCTTTGTACCTCTATAAAGAACTCCTGACCCTAACTTTAAGTTTTCTATAATATGTGACTTTGAAACCATTATCCAATTTGGTAATTAGGGTTACGGAGGTCAGACGGCAGTCGCTCCACTGCAATTACTTGGGGTTTCTCAACATCTCAAATTCGACATGTTTTCTAGCCACAAATCTTCCTGAATCATCATCACAGCCCGTAACAGTCCACTGCAGGACTTAGGGCCTCTCCCACGAAAGGGGAGGTTATTGCCATAATCTCCACGCTTGGCAAGCGGGTTGGAGATCGCAGTGTTTAAATATAACAATGGAAAATGCTGCTGCCCATTTTCCAGACTACGGAGACTCTTAATCTTTTGCCTGGAAAACATTAGTCGCCTTGTCCGACACCCACGAGTGTAAGGGGTTGGTGCTATTCTACTCTGCCGGACACCACACGGCTTCCTTAATATTGACATTGAAATGTCTAATGCAGCCAAAAAATATTTTCACTACTATTATCGAAAGTCGTATATTATCGAAGATCAATTTCAGTGGCGTTTTAATACAGTTTTGAGGCTAGAGATAATGAATGAATGAATCGCACACTTGATTTACTAAATCCTGGATCATAATCAAATCTAATCATTGTTATCCATCCCCATCCATCATTCCGATTTCTTCTCCTATTCCTTCACTGTCCATGCAGCGAGACTATGGAACTCACTGCCACATAATGTGCGTGACAGTCAGTCACTGTCAATATTTAAAAAGAGAGTCAAGGAATATTAATATCTTTCCCTGTCTAGTCCATAACTTATATATTTATGTATTTTATATCGCTTGTTTTAATAATATGTCTGTATTAGCTTTATATACCTATATATTATAATATAATATATTTATGTATTTTAATATTCAATTATTGTGCACGTCGTATCTGCGTTACTTTAGTCTAACATCTCTCTTCTGTAGGGCTGCTGGAAGAAATTTCTTTTTAGAAATAAGCAGCGCCTGTTGTGTCTTTTGTTCTTTTATATTTCTCTGTATATCATTATTGTGTACAATAAACAGTTAAATAAATAAATAGGGCGGACCCGGGCCCTCTCGCGCGACAGCACAGCCGAGACTGTGCTTTAACCGCCCATATGTTTTAGAACAGACTGTACATGCATTTGCATATGCAGCCCATTGCAATGCGTCAATGTCAATACAACATTATAATTATATAATGGCAATTTGAATTATTTAAGTGACTGTAAAGCGTATCATACACAGAGTGTGTAATCGATAATAAACGTGCGTCCTTACTTAATAATATTACGATAAGTATGCTTTCTTGTTTATAATATTGACGTCTTGAGAGGCTATCATGCCTGCCTGCCACGCAAATAGTGGGATTCGATTCCTGACTTGCTGAAGTTAGAGTCTTCTTCTTCTTATCGAGTCGATGGACTAAACTCAGACTTATACTTTATTCGCCCAGTATTCGGCGACGCATACAGCTTTTGGACTGGCCTCGAACAAGTCCTCCATTGTACAAGTCTTAGGACACGCATTGGAGTGATGTAGTATCTATAGTATTTTTGACATATGAATTTATTCTTTTTATTGACATTGTTGTTGTTATTTTCGTTATTGACATTTAATCTTAACATGAATTTCTTCTTTGTATTTTTTTGTGTCATTTACCAATATTGACATATATTATAGTTATTATTTTATCATATATTTTACCTCCTGGGTAACTTATTAAATTAAATTAAAATTAAAAATCATTCATTTCAGACAATGTCCATACATTTAGATCAATAAGGATAAATTTCTTCCAGCAGGCCTATAGAAGAGAGACATGTCAATAATAATTTATTTTGACATTAATGTATTTTTGAACAGTTTTACCATTGTGTATTATTTTGGCGACCTCTTTTATAGATATTATGATGATCATATAATATTATTATGTAAACTGTAAAAGAGAAATTAATAAATCTAAATCTAAATCTAATCTAAGTAATTAAGCGATAGCGTCGGTGGTCTAATGCTAGTGGATCCGATTTGTAAGTGAGGGGAACAAAGTTTGATCCCTAGTGCCGTCATGTACCAATAACTGTTTCTGAGTTTCATTAGTTCCACCGATGCTATTGGCAAAGCTTGTATGCCGTCTTCTTCTTCGACATCAATATAAATAATAATAATAATAATAAATGAAAATGGTCTTGCCACGCTCTATTGGGATCGATCTGTGATCACGGACAGGACTATTGTAGCTAATAGACCTGATATCGTGCTCACAGATCGATCGAAGCGCCGAGCAGTGCTCGTCGATGTCACCATCCCGCATGACGGAAACCTTGTGAAGGCCGAGAAGGACAAACAGTGTAAGTACCTTGACTTGGCTCACGAGGTGACCGCCATGTGGGATGTTGATTCGACGATCATTGTTCCGATAGTCGTTTCAGTGAACGGTCTCATAGCGAAGAGCCTCGACCAACATCTCAAGAGTCTCTCGCTAGATGGTTGGGTCAAGGGCCAGATTCAGAAAGCGGTTCTCTTGGAGACGGCGCGGATTGTCAGGAGGTTCCTGTCTCTGCAGCCCTAACCGCCGGTAGCTTGGGCCTCGCCCCGGTGCTGGTGGTAATCTAGGTTTAGGTTTTTTATAATATTTATTTTTCATATATATGTATTGTAAAAAATTTAGACCTAAGAATAAAAATAAATATTGAGAATAATAATAATAATAGTCGTTTATTTCAGGTATTTTACACCCATATTAGAACAATAATTATAATATAAAATTATATAGGTACAATAGTACGGCTGTCAATAAAAACATAATTAATACCTACGTACAATAGTACGACCGTCAATAGGAACAGTACAACGATAACAATTTTAAAAAAATTACTAAAACACAAATTACCTACATAAAAGAAACGCTCAACGAACATTCGGTGTGTTGTGCACGGATATCCAGTGCCTAAAAATAAATCAAAGTAAAAAATCGTGGACAAATTCACACAACGCGATCTAGCCCCAAAGTAAGCAAAGCTTGTGTTATGGGTGCTAGATAACTGATAAACTACTTGTATACTTTTAAATACATACTTATTATAAATAGAACACCCAGACCCGTAACAGAAATTAAAATTCATCATTTCAATTTCTGCCCGGCCGGGAATCGAACCCGGGACCTCTTGCGTGGCAGGCATGTTGACCACTGAACCACTCAGGTCGTCACCTTATTGAATTTAAGTATTATAAACATAAATGAAACCTTAATCTGAAACCTAAATCTACAAATATCCCCAATGTCGCTGCCACTACTGGGAAGAGTTCCTATAAGGCTGGCTGCATTCCCCCAATGTGCAATTACAGTTGCTTACCGTGTCTGTCTGTCTGTATGTATTACCGCTAGCTCCTAAACCACCCATCGGATTTAGATGCGGTTTTCACCAGCCGTAAAGAAAAACCCGTGCGAAGCTGGGGCGGGTCGCATTTTTTTTTATTGTCAATAGTCTTACATTTGACCTCAACTCACCTGATAGAAAGCGACGATGAGGTCGAAGATGTAGCATGCGTGCCTAGGAGATACCTATTCACTCTTGATTTGAAGACCCCAAGGCTATACTTTCAGGGAACAATGACCCAGGCAGATAGTTCCAGAACCTTTGCAGTGCGCATAAGAAAAGTGGATGCAAAACGCTTAGTACGGGATGGTGGGACGTCTACCATAAATGGATGACGATATTTTGTCCCCCTCGTTGTTCGATAATAAAAAGGGCACGGTGGAACAAGATTGTGGAGCTCCTGGGAGCACTCACCGAAGTGAATAGCAGTCTAATAGAAGTAATCGCTATAGCAGTGGTATAAATATACCATCACTACTGTTTCCCGTAGCCAGATACCACATTGTTCCACAAATAAAACATAATCATAAGATAATAATAATAATAGAACTGCCTTCAGTATCTTCCAGTACCCCTTGACACTTACTTTTTACAAGTTTTTATTTAATTTGCACTGTTCGTATGTCAGTTGTCCGTGGAAGGAGGACCGGCAGAAATGAATGGACCCCAGCCTATATGACCAATACAATTAGGATTGTCTAAGTAACAATTTAAGAGAGGTAGGGCATAGCGGGGTATCTCGTTCGAATTGGAGCCGCCCGACTGGGGAAGTACCTCCACCTTACAGAATATCGCAGCTAAATAATACTCTTTTAAATAGTATTGTGTTTCTGCCGGTGAGTAAGGTCTCCAGTGCTCCATGGGGTGGGGATTTGGGGAACCGTGGCTTTGGCAGTGGAGTGGCATTTGCCTTTTTGCTGCCAGAGCAACGTGTTATAGAGGTGGGCAACGCATTGGCGATACTCTTGGTGTTGCTAATGTCTATAGGCAGTGGTGACAATTTTCCATCAGGTGGCCCGCTTGCCTGTTTGCCTACCGTATGACATAAAAAAAATTGTAAGTACAATTCATGTACAGGTAACGCTCAATGTGGTTGTAACAATAAAACACATCTTCGGCTTTACGGTAGAACACTGATCTCCAAGATACAGGCCTGTGCCTAGTTTGGTTATCCGGGTTAAACAATTAATTTGTACAAATATTAATTCCACATACTGACCTAACCTAACTAAGTAGTGTACAAATCTTATGTGAATAAAGAACTATTATTATTGGTCATCGACCATTGTAAAAACATATTTTTTATAGTTTTAAGCTTTTTAAAAATCTGTAGTTAGATTTAAAACAATCAATTTGTAAACGAAAATAGATAAAGGAAATAGATAAAGGAAATAATGATAAAACGAGGTTAGGTTATTCCTTATTAATAGCACTTATCATATTCCAGTTTAATAAATCGTTCTCAGAACAGGTCAACGGACAAACTTTAACCTGTTTATCTGTTACCACGGCAATATGGAAGCTCGTTACGCTTGTGCTAGAACCTTATCGGTATCGGCTTAATCGATATCATATCGATGTGTCGATGTCAAAGATCGTAAACCCATCTCCTACAATTATAGAGTCCAATCTCTACGACATCTCTACATTAAAATAAAATATATTATCTTTTATCCTGATTGAGCTCTCGCACGCCCTGGATCCGCCCTGACCATGATCCAGGATTTGCCGCAGTGTAGCGACGGCCATCTGACCTCTTTGACTCTGCTATCACGGGAACCTAACCAGATTGAATCATGCCATGGTCAGACCTTTGTTCCCTACGTAATTCGACGTCTGCACAAGACTTGCCACCCTTGAAGGCGGCACTGTGGCAGCTTCTGTCTGGTTATAACGTATTTCAAGAATTTTCTGCTAATACCGACCGACACTGGGTGCCAGTCGGCTTCCGAGTCCCGACACTGGTAGAGCTCGTCTAGTCTAAAATGACGCGCCCCACTACTTAGTTAGTTGATTTCGATGTGTGAGTGCAAATATTGATAACAATACTTCATCTGTGTGGGAGCCAATGAACGACGCGTGCTCCTACGTTTGAGTCTCACCGGCAACTGAATGACCAATTACAACGGCATTTGTATATGTATTGCGTCCATATTTTAAACTTGCTTGTGTGCGTTAATGCGATAGTGGGGCGCGTCATTTTAGATTAGACGAGCTCTAACCAGACTCAGGGTCCTCAACAGAAGACCTTGGCCAACACTATTATCGGGTTTGTTACCACAGTTAGCATTGTTTTTTTTTATTTCAATGCCATCTCGTGACCATGAGGCTAAAAAAATATCGTGGTAATAACAATGCTATCCGTAGTGCAAAGTATAGGGTGAGCTAGTGTGTCTATGGACGCATATAGCAATGGTAGCTCCTTTTATAACGGATTTTGGCATTTATATTTTTTTTGTAAATTTCGCGGTCCGGCTCTGCCTGGCATTGTCAGGCCCTACCCGGCTCTGTCCGGTATTGTCGGACACGGTCCGGCCGCTGTGTACTTCCTTCCTACTTTCCTGCCCTCCCCTTTTTTGACGATAGAAAGAGATATGCCTAATCTATAAACAAATTTTGAGTTTTGATTGAAGGGGTAAAAAGGTTTTTACGGGGTCGGCAACGCGTGGTTTATGCCCCTGGTATTGCAGACGGCCATAGGGCGCCCTGACTGCTTACCATCAGGCAGGACGTAAGCTTGTGTACCACCATTGTGGTATAAACGGTTGATACGCTTGTCCTCTGTAGGCTCGGCGACCCGGAGCATGCATTGTGGTATCTAATAAGTACATACAACTCATACAAGCCCTCGCTCGATCCTAATTGATCTCTAGCTGGCTTGGCCCATGCGTTCATGACATACATAACGGTCAGTCGCCTTACCAACAAGTAATGTACACAGACTTTTCTCTACGAGTCGAGGCAAGTCATGAGTGCTAACAGTTTTTGGAAAGGAGAACGTGTATACGTAGAGAGCTTTGGTGGCCAAATGGGTAGAGGATCTGGCTCGTAAGCGAGTGTCCGAGTTCGAATCCCAGTTCGAATGTGACTTGACTTGACTTGTGGTTATTTACTACACTTTCATCGCCCTTGTTGTTTGACGACCTGAATGGTTCAGTGGTCTGCCACGCAAGAGGTCCCGGGTTCGATTCCCGGCCGGGCAGAAATTGAAATTATGAATTTTAATTTCTGTTACGGGTCTGGGTGGTCTATGTATAATAAGTATGTATTTAAATATCAGTTATCTAGCACCCATAGTACAAGCTTTGCTTAGTTTGGGGCTAGATGGCGCTGTGTGAATTTGTCTACGAATTTATTATTATTATTATTTATTATTAGAGTAGACTCAAAGTCAAAGTCAAAGTCAAAATTTCCTTATTGAGTAGGACATTACATATCTCATTCAATCGTCAAAGAGAAGGGGGTCAACTACTCTACCTATGGTATATGGTCTACTAGTGACCATGACGCATGCAACTGCGTCGAAATATCGACGTAAAAACAATACTAACCGTGGTAATAAACTCAAAAACATGTGCCATCATCCAAACTGGTCAGGTTTCCCTGTTAAGAGGTTCACGGAGGTCAGATTGCAGTCGCTCTGTAATTACCTGATCTGCCGAATCTGAGCTGCGCCCAACCGGATCCATATTATTCTAATAACTGTGGAAGCAAATAAATATAATAAGATATGATACTTGACAAGGTTCCGACTTCCGACTCATTCCTTTTAATCTAACTATTGAGCGAGTATCTACGCCTGTTGGTATTCCATTTCAATCTGAAACTCTGTTAACCGATCAATTCAAGATTAAATCTGATTAATCTCCAGTGTTTGCGACACAGTGGCGACATGCGGTGGCGAGTTGAGTAACTAGCCGGTTGCGGTTCTGTGAAACGAAACTCGAGGTCACAGACTCAATCACTTATCTTTTTATGCGATTTAAAATAAGAACAACAGAAGCCACTTTCGAATTCAGAAAGAGCGCAGTGCCACAAAGTTATCTGTGATCTGTGACCCGGGAGCTGTGAGGACATTCTGTCATTTTGGTGTTGTCAAATAAATGACACTGATATAGTTGTGAGACAAAATATGTATTGTAGATTTTGCACATTTAGGCGACTGACTGTGTAACGATGATCCAATCTGCGGGGCTATTGGCTATCTCAGTGGACAACTGAATTTGACATTAGATAATTCTACACCACGTCATCTACGTTGAAAACTGGCAATAGCGTCTACCAAATTAGAGTAGTGTCAGATTTTTTTATGTCAAATTCAGTTGTCCACTGAGATAGCCGATAGGCCCTCTGGTCAGGATCCCTTGGTAGCAGGGTTACGGAGGTCAGATGACAGTCGCTCCTGTAATTACCTGATCTGCCAAATTCTGTCATCTTGATCGTGTCATTCTGATCGTGGTCAAGGCGGACCCCGGGCTTTGTGCGCGAGAGCACAACCGGGACATTGAGGGCAAGATGATGAGTTTTATACGTTTCATCCAAAGAATAAACCTATTTCATCAGTTTTTCCTCACCGTAAAAGCATCGGTAACAACTTCTGTAGGCACATAACACGGAAAAAGTTACCGTAACTCTTTGTATTCGGGTTTCCCCACACAGTGCCAGCCAAGTAACTGAACTGATAAACTTGTTGAAACAATCTATATACACCTACATATAATAAAACAGTAAAAAAGTGTCTCTACATTGAATATATTCGCAAAAAATAAAATTTAGGACGATGAAAAAATAGTAGTTGAATAGGAATTTTTGAAATTTTTATCGGTCTCTTTGTCTTTTTGTGCACGTTAATCTCCGGAAGCGCTGGACGGATTTAAATGAAACTTTTTTGTTGTTGTTTAAAAGCCTGGGAGTATAATTAATTTTTGAAACTGGAACACCTGATGCCATGAACCATAATAGACCAGCTAAACTACAAGAAACATGTAAATGGCACCGACTGAATTTTGATGACGTCTTCACAGTTTGGAAGGTTGGGGTCTACTTTAAAATATAGGCCATGTTTAATGTTATTCGGTTGCGTCGAACCAGAGATACAGCTTGAACTCTTCGTAGTACTGGCTTTCAAACATGAGGGAGCTCATTAAAAATGGCCGCTCGGGTAAAAGAAAAACTGCCCCAAAAACGATTTCCACACGGACGAAGTCGTGGGCAAAAGATAGTAACAAATAAATTCCCAGTCAACAAAATGGCCGACCTTTGGCATCACTTTATGATTACGTTCGCGTATTTCTTGTACTGAAGTAATATGATACAAAGTATTTTTAATATAGTTGATGCATAGCTGTCAGTTGACAACAACGTTTGGTTATAAAGTATTGTGTATCTGTTGCGTTCGCTCCATTAACTGTGCATGAATGACAGTGATTGTTGTGCTAGTATTAAAGTTTTTGAAACGGGTGAGTCTTGTACTTAAATAATACAAGCTTTTATTTTATTTTAGTTTATTTGGAGAAACAAACAATTACACAATCTATTTTAACTACAATAGATACATTGTACATAATTTACTTATTGTGTAACCAACACCGTTTCCCACAGATAGGAAAAACAAAATTCTGAAACCCCCCACACAAACAGTCAGAAAAACATTTCTCAAATATTACAAAAAAGAAAACAAAAACAAAAAATATTAACTTCTTACTTGTTAATGCTCCTCTGACTGCTCATATCAGGGCTACCATTTCAGACAGAGCACAATCAAGTATACCCACTTTAACTCTAACTCTTTACACAAAGTTTTATACAAAATGAGAATCACTTTATTAATCTTAGACTGCACCTTAGATTTACCTTGCAATGTTTGTGACTATGTATGTTGGAAATACGAAGGATCACGTGACCCACGACTCGCGCAGTCCGCGGCCGCGGCCCCCGTCTCGCGGGCCTTCCCACTCGCAAGCAGCACTCAGCCGAGGATAGATAGATTTTCATTGTTATTTTATTTCAACGCATGTAACTAAATTTATACGAAAATACAGTCCATTAATCGTTCGAATTGATTTATTGAAGAGTCACATAAACCTCAACAATGTATGTTCATAGCTAATCTGTAACTATATTAGTTAGTTAGCAACCATTCTCACTTTTTTCACCTCACACTTTTAATCATCATCACCATATCAGCCGAAGGACGCCCACTGCTGAGCATAGACATCCCTTAGAGATCTCCACAAAGGCCGGTTCTGTGCCTGATTCAGCTGGTACCTGCGAATCAGGTCGTCAATTCACCTTGTGGGAGGTCTATCCACGCTGCGTCTCCGGTACCTGGTCGCCACTCGAGAACTTTATTGCCCATCGGCAATCTGTTCTTCGAGCTATGTGCCCTGCCCACTGCCACTTAGGCTATGTCAGTAACCTTAGTTCGCTTGTGGATCTCCTCATTTCTGATTGTATCGCGATTCCATAGCCCTTTGGGTGACAGTGAGCTTTTTTACAAGGCCCATGGTGAGCGCTTTCAATAAACGGCGGAAAATAAAAAAGTAATACAAAAGCTATTAACCTCGACTGCTATAAAATAACTAGAAAGTTAAACAAGCGAATGGTAACTGTAGTGAAGTAAATAGGTGTATAAAGTGCAAACGTCAGTTTGATTTTAATTTAAAAGCAGGCGGGGACCTATTTTAATAACTTAAAAATAAATAATAAGTACACCGGCACACAAAAAAAAAAAAATTGTCTGTACACCGGGCGCCACCTATCTACGGGCATGTTTTTCGACCCGCTGAATACGAATTTTAAGTCAGTTTAGGCCGTCCAGCCTTCAATTTTGAGTAAATTGCCAAAAACCCCAAAAAATAGCGAAAATTTGATGTTCGATGATCCTCGAAAAACAGTTGAAAATCCAATTTGTGTACATTCTTGGATGTTAATTACTTACTTGTATCTTGTAAATAAAAAATACAAAAGATTTGTTTAATTGTGATTAAAAGATTTTTTTCAATTTTTTCAGCAGCAATTTTCTGCTATTTTATGAATTTTTTGCAATTTTATGAATGTTTGGAGGGACTATGGGCCAAATTTATTGCAGAATCAGATCAAGCAGATTAAATTACATGAAAATCTTTGTTAATCCGGGTTCACAAAATTTTTTGTACCAAGATAATCCAAATTTTTTACGATTTTTGCAATTTTTAAGGATATTTTATAATTTTTTTCGAATTAAATAAGTTTATGATTAAAGTACGATTGAAATTAGTATTTAACAGATCAAAATACATAAAAATTATGCTTGCCTTAGATGTCAAAATTTTTTTTCTTGCCAAAACATCGTATTTTCGCTATTTTTTGTGGTTTTTTGCAATTTACTCAAAATTGAAGGCTGGACGGCCTAAACTGACTTAAAATTCGTATTCAGCGGGTCGAAAAACATGCCCGTAGATAGGTGGCGCCCGGTGTACAGACAATTTTTTTTTTTTTGTGTGCCGGTGGTATCTGTGTCCACCTACTTATTTGAAAATGCTAAGTTTAATATGTCCTAAGCTTAAAATGTAAGTCTGTCACTAAACCATAATCTTTCACTTGTAGGGCCCTAATATCAAATAGAATAATAGGATCCCCCGGGATAAGATGTTATACGGTAGGCAAGCGGGCAAGCGACCTGCTGGAAAGTGGTCACCACTGCCTATAGACATTAGCAACAGCAGGGGTATCGCCAATGCGTCGCCCACCTCTATAATACGTTGCTCTGGCAGCAAAATGTTTCGTAATGTGGCGCTTACGGCAAAACGAATTGACTCTCATTTTTGCATTTAATCAAAATAACCATTTCAATTTCAATTTCATTTATCCATCATCATTCATTCATTGACGACCTGAGGTCTGCCACGCAAGAGGTCCCGGGTGCGGTTCCCGGCCGGGGAGAAATTGAAATGATGAATCTGAATTTCTGTTACGGGTCTGGGTGTTTTATGTATAATAAGTATGTATTAAAAAGTATTTAAGTAGTATATCAAGTGTCTAGCACCCATAGTACAAGCTTTGCTTAGTTTGGGGCTAGATGGCGCTGTGTGAATTTGTCCACGATAATTTAATATATTTTTTATTTAATTTATTTATTCATGGGCTGTGAACTCGGCGATTTGGTCAGATTCACAGGATCACAGATACTGAGGTAGTACTAACTTCGACCCCGCTGCCATGTACTAAATTTGACTGTTTGCGAGTGCACAACCGGGGTATTGACACCACGATTGTTTTGTGTTTCGTTATCTAGGTATACATATCTTTCTTTTTCGTATTATTGACCATAAACAAAATAATAATTGCCTTTTCCTTAATGTCTCGGGTGTGCTCTCGCACACTGACGTGACGCACGCTTCGTCACGATGTTTTCCCTCACCGTAAGGGCTTCGGCTAGTGTTCAACTAATATATGTATCTCAGAAGTTCCAAGTCTGCCTGGTGGTGGCATGGGGGTCGGGTCGTTCTCTTCCCTCAAATATGGTTGAATTGGACGATGGCTGGGCCCTGCGTCATGCTCGTGAACGGGTGCTGCCTTGGTGGACTGGCCTGCTTTACCTGTGCCATTTTTGACTTTTTGTTTTATTATTTATTTTTAGTTATCTTGACCGATTTGTATAGGTTCACATCATATTCCAATCAAGACAGGCTCACTCAAATTAAATTGACAAATGTATAAATGCAATGTAATCATATTTCAATGTACCTGTGGGTTTCTTGCCGTTTCTTTTTCCCACAGATGGTCATTTTCCTAACTGAAGCGGCATACTGACAGACAGACGACATTCTTTTGGCCTTTCATTTTCATTTTTCATTTTCCAATCATTGGTACATGACCACAATGGGGCTGGAACCCGGTACCTCTCGCTTACGAACCTGTTACCCCAACCCCTGTCACTGCAACTGATTATGGGAACAACCTCCCCTTTCATGGGAGAAGCCCTAAGTCTTGCAGTTGACTGTCATGGGCTGTGATAATGATGATTACCCCAACCCCTTAACCACTAAGCTACCGACGCTCTCACTCGTCATCAATACAATATAGCTCGGCCTATTTTATCACGTCACCCTGTCAAATTAAGAGAGGTAGGGCATAGCGGGGTATCTCGTTCGAATTGGAGCCGCCCGACTGGGCAAGTACCTCCACCTTACAGAATATCGCAGCTAAATAATACTCTTTTAAATAGTATTGTGTTTCTGCCGGTGAGTAAGGTTTCCAGTGCTCCATGGGGTGGGGATTTGGGGAACCGTGGCTTTGGCAGTGGAGTGGCATTTGCTTTTTGCTGCCAGAGCAACGTGTTATAGAGGTGGGCAACGCATTAGCGATACTCTTGGTGTTGCTAATGTCTATAGGCAGTGGTGACCACTTTCCATCAGGTGGCCCGCTTGCCTGTTTGCCTACCGTATGACATAAAAAAAAAAAAAAAAATTAAAGGCTATCGGCTTTATTTTGCATGTGACAATGCATCACCTTCATAGCCGATTAGGGCACCGATTTGAACCATATCTAAACGATTCTGTCGAGTTTACAGATCAATAAATCTGGCACGGAGCGTCGGTGGCCGAGTGGTTTAGGTATCCGACTCGTAAGCGAGAGGTACCGGGTTCGAATCCCACTGCGGCCATGTACCAATGACTCTTTCCTGAGTTGTGTACATTAGTTGTCGTTATTGGCCGTGTGGTGACCGACAGAGTAGAATAGCACCAACCCCTTACGCTCATGGGTGTCGTACAAGGCGACTAATGTTTTCGAGGCAAAAGATCAAGAGCCTCCGTAGTCTGGAAAATGGGCAGCAGCATTTTCCATTGTTATATTTAAACACTGCGATCTCCAACCCGCCTGCCAAGCGTGGAGATTATGGCAATAACCTCCCCTTTCGTAGGAGAGGCCCAAAGTCCTGCAGTGGACTGTTACGGGCTGTGATGGTGGTACGTTAGTTGGACACTAACCGATGCTCTTGCGGTAAGGGAAAACATCGGATATGACTACGTACCTAATAAAAAAAGTATATTCTTGCGCGCTGGCCGCTCTGCTTGCGTCATCCACTACCTGTATGAGCTCATTTAAATGATCCCTTTGTTTGCGGTAGCTTTTAAGACGTTTAATAAGAGATAAATTAATCCTATTTCAATAACACATGACATGGGATCGTTCAAGAGGTATATTAGAGGTCTCTTTAGAGGCGGGCAACGCATTGGTGACTCCCCTGGTGTTGCTGACGTCCATAGGCGGCGATGACCACTTTCCATCAGGTGGCCCGCTTGCCTGTTTGTCTGCTGAGTTACATAAAAAAAAATTGTTTTAGAGTTTGAGTTTGAACAAAACTTCGTCTTGTGTAGGTGGTCATGGCTTTCTAGGTATCACCACTTTACATGTTTATCCTTCCCCAGTAATACCACTATTTTCCTGCCGCTATTTAACCACAACCATTGATACTTCCTCTAATATTACCTTCCTTATTATTGTCTTACTGTCTCACCAGGTGTTACCTGTAGATTCTTACTAATAAATAAATAATCGTGGACAAATTCACACAGCGCCATCTAGCCCCAAAGTAAGCAAAGCTTGTGTTATGGGTGCTAGATAACTGATAAACTACTTATATACTTTTTTTTTAATATATACTTATTATACATAGTACACCCAGACCCGTAACAGAAATTAAAATTCATCATTGAAATTTCTGCCCGGCCGGGAATCGAACCCGGGACCTCTTGCGTGGCAGACCGGCTGTTGACCACTGAACCACTCAGGTCGTCAATAATAAAAAAGGTTGATTGGCCGGCCTGCCACACAGAGGTCTCGGATTTGATTCCTGGCCAGGCAGAAATTGACAACATCATTATCAACTTTTAATTTAGGCGTTAAATCCTGGCGTTCTCGGCTTGACGTTAAATAATTTTTGATTGAATAAATTAATGTATTTATGATTGAACAGTGCTTAATTTACTCCAAACATAACCAAATAGATATATTCAGAGACTAGCGAACATTTCGTTCTAAAATATTTATTACTATTTAACGATATATCAAAATAATTATACATAATCAAAATACTTGGGGGCCGGGGCCCGCCTAAGGAAATTAAAATGATTAATATAAATTTCTGTTACGGGTCTGGGTGTTGTATGAAGGTATAATAAGTACGTTTTTAACATTTTTAAATAAGTACTTTGTGAATATTTCTTGTCGTGATAACCTATAAATAAGGCTGCACTTGGAAAGATAATGTATTTTTAGCTATAAGCTATAGCTTTTGTTAGTGTAAGTCTTGTTGGTTGTCCTAAATAAAAAAATGTCGTTCGTAGTTTTCTGGCACCCATAACACAAGCATTTTTTTTACTAATTGGACTAGCCATGCATTCGACTGCTACCTCACCTGGTGATAAGTGACAAGCTTTGCTTACTTTGGGTCTAGATAGCGCTGTGTGAATTGTGCAAACATATTTATTATTTCGCTAACGACAAAGCAAGTCATGCTATTTGCTCTATCGAGTAGCTAATATCTATCAAACGTTGAGTTACCAAGTTTTACACACAACCGGACCCACTAGGCTCAACTTTCCCGGGCCACGACCTGTCCCGTTAACAAAGCACGAAACTACGAAAGTACGACAGAAGAAACATAAACATGCGCGGGCGCAGAGCACGTACACAGTAGAGGCGCGATGTTGGGCGATAACTTTCTTTCAACGGTATAGTGGTTTTGCCTGTACGTACGTATCTATATTCCGATTATGCTCTTGCGCGATAGGTCCCGGGGTCCGTTTTGACCATGATCCAGGACTTTTTTATATTAAATTTGACAGGCATTTATTATTATTATTATTTATTTAATACTTTATGCACAAAATAGTACAAAGGTGGACTTAAAGCTTTTGACCACCAAGGTACCATCTTTCTCACGTTCTCAGCTGTTGGTTAGTGACGATGCGGCCGAAGATTCAGCATGCTGTCTAGGAACACCTAGGGGCGTCTTCTGGCTGAAATGATGATGATAATGAACCGTGTTAACCTTGACCAGATTGGAACATAGTTAACATATCTAATCGCCTGAATGTGCAGCTTTCATCACCGTACGAATCGGTTAGTGTTAATCTAATATACTATAACTCAGTAAGGAGTCGTTGGTAAATGCCAAGACGGGTTCTAACCCGGTACCCCTCGCTTACGATTCGGATCCATTAACCATTTACGCAACAAAATCAACGATTTAGTTTGCCGAGCACATTAAAAGTTCCCCTCTTGTACCTCAGCTGTTTATTTAAGCAAGTAAAAATTTATTTCTAACCAATTGCCATGCCGCCTCTAACGGGTATGTGCTCCGTGGCACTCGCAAAACAATTCGTTTTCACCAACTTTATATCTCTTCGCACTTTCACGAAGTCATGGGCGCATGTGTGTGCCGAAAAGAAATCGTGCTATACACGGTTTTAATGGCAATTATGGAGGTGTTAGTTGGGTGCGCCTACACCTAAATCTAATACTTCTCAACATAAATTGACAATGACTCTGCTTTGCGGACGACCGGACGACCTTAGTGATTCACCGGTAACAGGGGTTCGATTCCCGGCCGGGCAGAAATTGAAATGATGAATTTTAATTTCTGTTACGGGTCTAGGTTTTGTATGTATTTTTTGTTTTTTTATCTATCATTGTAAATCAAATGTACAAATATTTACCGAGCTCGTTTGGGCATCATTTCAATTTCTGCCTGGCCGGGAATCGAACCCGGACCTCTGCGTAGCGACCGGTATGTTAACCAACTGAACCACTCAAGTCATCAAATTATAGAGCTGTATCTATGATTTGACTAAAATAAGGCCGTGTGGTGTCCGGCAGAGTAGAATAGCACCAACCCCTAACACTCGTGGGTGTCGTACAAGGCGACTAATGTTTTCGAGGCAAAACTTAGAGTCTCCGTAGGCTGGAAAATGGGCAGCAGCGTTTTCCATTGTTATATTTACAACACTGCGATCTGCTCCAAAGCGTGGAGATTATGGCAATAACGTCACCTTTTGTGGGAGAGGCCCTGTCCTGCAATGGACTGTTATGGGCTGTGATGTGTATTTCTATGAATACAATACACTAATTATTTTTGTATTGTGGTTTGGATAAAAGAGATTTGTATCTGTGATTTGACCAAAATAAGCCTCAATACGCAGCGTAGGTATGCCCCACAATGTGGACCGACGACCTGATAAAGGTCGCAGGTACCAGCTGGATGCGGAGGGCACAGGACCGGCCGCCGTGGAGATCTCTCGCCTATGCCCAGCAGTGGGCGTCTTTCGGCTGATATGATGAAGCGTCAATAGATTCCAAGTCACGTACCTCAGTTTCAACATCGCTTCGGCTCAAAGCAATGAGTTGTGTGAACGTTCCCACCGACGTGCGAGTTCGCAACGTTGCTATTGTGGGCTTAGAAACCTTTTACTTTACTTGGTTGTTAATGTTTCTAATTAACGAGTTTGGTTTTAGGGTTCCGTAGGCTGGGGCCAGGCGCGGATCCTGGTTTTGTTAGAGAGGGGCAATTGCACGGACATTGCTCTTCTTGTACGAAAGTTGGCAACATTAATAAACAGTAGTTATAAAAATTGTGAGGGCTTTATACTATACAAGACACATGTTTTTTCGGCTTTCTTATCGTAAGGTATTTTGTTTTTACTCTATCGTGAAAACGCTTAATGCTATTTATAGATACCTACTTACTTATAAAAGCATCAAATTTTGTCGATACATTGTATCAATCGAACCAGTGTTTCTTCTTCTTCTTCGTCGAGTATCAAAATTTTCCAAAACCCTAGATCTGAATCGACCACGGTGCTAAAACTGATCAAGTACAATATAGACCCACGCATCAAGGTAATTCTACAATTGAAATTTTGCATCGGAATTATTTTTATAATAGCGAAATGCTCTAAGAGAGGTAGCGGGGTATCTCGTTCGAATTGGAGCCGCCCGACTGGGAAAGTACCTCCACCTTACAGAATACCGCAGCTAAACAATACTCTTTTAAATAGTATTGTGTTTCTGCCGGTGAGTAAGGTCTCCAGTACTCCATGGGGTGGGGATTTGGGGAACCGTGGCTTTGGCAGTGGAGGGGCATTTGCCTTTTTGCTGCCAGAGCAACGTGTTATAGTGGTGTCAACGCATTGGCGATACTCTTGGTGTTGCTAATGTCTATAGGCAGTGGTGACCACTTTCCATCAGTTGGCCCGCTTGCCTGTTTGCCTAACGTATGACATAAAAAAAAACTTATACTATTTTTTTCGGCTTTCTTCATCGTAAGGTATTCTGTTTTCGCTCTGTCGTGAAAACGCTTAATCTTACTTACAAAAGCATCAAATTTTGTAGATACATAGTATCAACCGAACCAGTGTTCCTTCTTCTTCGACGTGTATCAAAATTTTCTAAAACCCTAGATCTGGCTTGCCCAGTAATCGACCACGGTGCTAAAACTGATCAAGTACAATATAGACCCACGCATCAAGGTAATTCTACAAATGAAATTTTGCTTCGGTTTAATTTTTATATGAAATCCCCCGTCCCGCCCCCCCTCTTGTGCCCGCGACGCGTTCAATGGTTAAGAGTTGTCATTTATGTTTTTTATATATGTGGTAGGTTAAGTAGGTATATTATAGGTATATATTTTAGTAAGAGCTTAGGGCACATGGATCCGGACCTCACCCCGCGGGACTCGCGGAAGACCAGCGCCGCGGCTCAGGCCGTGGCATATACTGAGCAAGGTCCTATTCCACGTCGTCAGGGTACCGATTCTGGTGTGCAATGCAGTTGTTATTATGTTGCAATGTAACTGTGATGTTACTATAACTACGTCGAGGTATCGAGTCAGTCCCAGCATCATCCCAGTTAAATTGCAGTTAAATCATTGTTCGACCTTTGACACGTTTTCGTTGACAATTTGAAGGCAGTTTGACAACTAAGAAAGATGCAACTTAGTAATTTATTTATTTATTTATTTATTGGAGTGCCAACAGCCATATAAAACCATAATGCAACTAAAGTACCTGAATACGAATTGTGGAAAAGTTCGAACTCATGAAAGTTGCAACTCAATATCTGTCATTTGAATAACAATCACACGTTTGACATGCGATTCAATTGTAATGTTACTGCAACTGAAACGATTTCCGTACCAGAATCGAAGCCCAGGGGTACCACTACAGCAGTTCCGATGCTATCTGTATTGTGTATTGTTTACTGTCTGTAATTATATGTGTATTGTGAACTTGTGATGTGGTGTCCTGAGACAATAAATGTATTTTCATTTCATTTCATTTCATTTATATTTTGCGAAATGTCGGAACCATTAGCATGCGAGTCCGACTCGCACTCGACCTGTATTTTACGAATGCGGATGAGATCGAATCCCACTTGTTAGCGTGTGTCCGACATCGACACCTTAATGGATAAATGTAAACACATTTGCTTGCAATGTAAATAATACAATAGTTTTAGTACATTGACTCGAAAAGTACCTAATGCTGGATACATAGGTGCTTAAGTAAAGTAAATAATCATCTTAGCGAGTGTCCCGGTTGTGCTCTCTCACGCGAGGGTCCGGGCTCCGCCTAGACCATGATCCAGAACTGATACGGTCAATTATTGTCATACATAGTGTGTAATACAAAGAATACTTGTAAATTCGTCATATTACACGTTTGCAAAGTTGTATAGTCACATCCCTGCTTGTAATATAAAAATCGATTGGTGTTAATGTCCCGGGGTCTGCCTTGACTATAGAAAACATGAAAGTAGTCATGACCAGTATCCAGGATTTGGCAGATCAGGTAATTACAGTGGAGCGACTGCCGTCTGAACTCCGTAACCCGGCTACCAGGGAAACGTGGCCAGATTCGATCATGCCATATCAGCTTGTCAAACGTATATTTGTGTCAAAAGTATAAATTGCGGTTAAATAAATACTTAGTGAGACCCTAAGGGCCGTGTGGTGTCCGGCTGAGCAGAATAGCACCAACCCTTTACACTCATGGGTGTCGTACAAGGCGACTAATGTTTTCGAGGCAAAAGACCAAGAGTCTCCGTAGTCTGGAAAATGGGCAGCAGCATTTTCCATTGTTATATTTAAACACTGCGATCTCCAACCCGCCTGCCGAGCGTGGAGATTATGGCAATACCCTCCCCTTTCGTGGGAGAGGCCCTAAGTCCTGCAGTGGACTGTTACGGGCTGTGATGATGAGACCCTAAAACTTAGTTTCCTTTTCTTTTCAGAACAAAATGAGGGTCCTTCTGGTGGCATGTCTGCTTGCGCTGCTCTGCGGCGTCTTAGCTAAGAGCAAGAAGGGCGGAGACAATAAGGTATTTACAACCCTATGCTTGGGGGGAATATGGTTCAAAATTCATGAAAACTTCTGAAAACAACATTCTCTAAATGCACCAATGACCTATAAATCCAGTATAAAAGGAGCTAATATTACGATGCGCATCTAAAGAGACGCGAGCTCATCTTATACTGGTTTATAAGTCGATATGCTGACTGGATGGACCCACCAATTTCACACTACAACCATTTACATAGGTATTTCATTTGATTTAGTAGTAGGAGTTTCAATCATGGGTTGAGAGTTGAGACTATTAAAACCGATTTAAACGATTGCGCGTCATTTTGGGCCACCAATCTCGTAGTTTACGATTATCTCAATTGCAGTCACAATTTTTGTTTATTGACTTTTCCATTAGCATTATGAATGACTTTGTTTCACATTCCACACCCGGGTAAACCTTACGCGACACGAAATAAAGCACATATTTCCTTGCGCTTGACATTTCCTTCAAACCCACATACCCGGGAGGGGGCGAGTTTGCTCAACGTTCCTTCCCATTATTATCGATCATTTTCCACAATTTCAATAAAAATACATATTTTATTTGTACCCCACCGCATTCCAGGTGAAGATCGCCGTGTACTACGAGTCCCTCTGCCCTGACAGCAAGAAGTTCATCACGGCCCAGTTGGCGCCGGTGTGGCGGGAGCTCCGCGGCGTGGTCAAGGTCAAACTGGTGCCGTATGGGAAGAGTACGGTGAGTAACTCTCTCTTCAGCTTTATAAAAGTTCACGCGTCTCTCCAACAGATGGCGTAGGCACTTAGGCAGAGAGTGTGGACTGCGACTTTATTCTGGCCTGGCACAACACACATATATCTATAATAAGATACGGATAAGGCCAATATTTCAAGTCACGCTCATTAAGGATTCAGACATTTAGAGGACTAGCTGTGAGGTCGCAAGATATGAGGTATGAAGAGTACCTTTTCACCTCTTTCTTGAAGAACTCCATGTTGTACTCTCCAGGGATAACTTATCCAGGTAGTTCATTCCACAACCTTAGTGTGCGTGGGAGAAAGTTCCTTTGGAACCGCTCAATTATTTGTTATTCGAAGCGCCACCCGGAGGACACGTTCAGGATACTGGGCAGGGTACCCCAATCATCATCATTCCCCATTCTTCGGGACATTCCTCGTTGTACAGACGGTGGGGAATACACAGAGAGCCAACGTCGAGCCTATACGTCGCTGGGAAAGCTTGTCCTAGCTTTCATCATCATCACAGCCCATAACAGTCCACTGCAGGTCTTAGGGCCTCTCCCACGACAGATCTCAAAGTTAGTTCAAAGATCAGAGAGGAGGTTATTGCCATAATCTCTACGCTTGGTAAGCGGGTTGGAGATCGCATTGTAAATGTATCAATAGAAAACGCTGATGCCCATATTCCAGCCTACGGAGGCTCTAGATTTTATGCCGCGAAAGCATTATTCGCCTTGTCCGACACCCGCGAATGAGGGGTTGGTGCTATTCTACTCTGCCGGACACCACACGGCATCCTACCGGTTCCTAACTTAATTTCTGAATAATTACAGTCTGCCTGTTTGAAAACTTCTTACATCACTCTTCTTTTCTTTACAGCACGACAAACGCAACGGCAAATGGCAGTTCATATGCCACCACGGACCTGATGAATGCTATGGAAATAAGGTAGATTCTTTTCAAAATTTTCAAGATTTCCAATTTTTTATTAAATATAGGTAAAAAATACACTTCTTGAACGTCAACATAGTAACTATTGTACAATATCATATAACATATAAATATTTAAAAAATTAACAATAAATTGGAAATAACAATGCATTAGAATTAATCATAATAATATAAAATTACAAGTTTGCCGAAGACCGGGCAAAGTGGAGAAGATTGAGTAGGAAAGCGGACCCTGGCAGAGGCCGGAATAAGCGCTAGGACGATGATGATTAATATAAAATTACAAGTTGTCTTGCTGGGCTGGCGACAACTTAATGTTGGACCATGCTGTTTTGTCCATCATATACCTAATTTTGGCGGTGCAGGGATAAGATAGCCGCCAATGTTGGCAAGCGAAGATGGAGAGAAGGTAGAAAAGGGTAATTACCCACCTGGCCGGGTGTTGTGACCAGGGGACCAAGGGTCCGACAGTTGATCGTCGGAAGTTGTATATATGCCGTGGAAGTTGGCACATTTCTCTAGCGCGATGCAGGACGGTTAGCGCCATCTATGTGTGGATGCTTGCCAACCTTGTGTTCGTGTACTCGTAAAGTGAATATTGTTGAAGTTCCCTGTTGGAGCGATAGATGTCGCTACACTAATCACTTTTTTACCTAATCAGCCAATCTGTAGTAATCGTTACACATAAAGGTAATTTTAATGATTGAATTAAACTTCTTAATTGGTAATTTAATTTTATTTATTTATTGGTAATTACGTCGTCAGGTAATTTATTGAAAAACGTTATTCTTAAATCATAGAGACAGTGGTTTTGTTAAATTAGTGTAAAAATATTAATAGAATAGATAGTGCTCAATATAGAAGCTTTCATCATTTAAATATTGGGATCTGGGATCTGGGATCTTTTTTAATTCTATGTGACATCTTCTAGGTACAAGCCTGCGTTCTGAAGGATCACGCTCTCCAAGACACTGAGAAGATGGACATGGTCATCTGCCTCATGGGACAGGCCAGCCCTGACAAGTCTTTGGACACCGTAAGTATCAGATGTGACAGACCTAAGATTTATTTATCATGTTGTAAGAATCAAAGTATATAGGTTTTAAGACTTTCGTGGTTATTCACAACACTTTCACTACACATGTTATCGGGTTTGTACCATGGTTAGTATTGTTTTTACCTCGATATTTCGACGCAGTTGCACCAGTCAACTCGTGACCATGGCGCATGCAACTGCGTCGAAATATCGGGGTAAAAACAATACTAAATGTGTAGTGAAAATCAAAGTATATGTTTTACTAGCGACTCGCCTCGGCTTCGTACGGGTAATACCTTAAAAAATTATAGGTACATCTAAACTTTCCTTATGAATCACTCTGACTATTTTGACCGCATGAAAATCCGTGCAGTAGTTTTGAGTTTATAGCAAACAGACAGACGCAGCATGGGACTCGTTTAATAAATATAGTTATGACAGTGATATTTAGCATAAAAACTTCAATATTTTTATTTTCCTTATTTTTAGACTCCGACTCGAGGCGCGCTGTTCATAAATAGACATTTATTCGGTTCTATATTACATCTTTTTAAGGCTTTACCTTTCTTTCACTTTGATCACTTTTTTGTAAGTAACTACCTAACTTTAAGGAAGACGCAGCGTGGCTCTGGATCGTGTGGCCTCCCACAAGGTTGACCGACTAGGGCCTAATTCTTACGCAACATCTCGACTTCGAAATTTTATTCTAACCACATGTCTCAATTAATAATGACATTAAAATGTCTATTGCAACCAAAAAATATTTCCTCAACTATCTTCGATAGTCGTATATTGATGGAGATATATTTAAGTGACGTTTTAATACCGTTTTTTGACTAGAAAAATAGTTGAATTTGAGATGTCACAGCGCGATAATCCTGGTAAAGATCGTAGGTACCAGCTGTAGCCGTATTCACAATGATTCGAAACCGTTTCCGAACGATTCGACACGAAATTCGTGAGCGGCGAATCCGTGTCGATCGATTCGAAAACTGTTATTCAGAATCCCGATAGTTTCCACGGAAACTCTACTCTCTATAACATATGAAAAATTCATCAAAATTAACTGAAACTACATTTTACTAAGAACTTTTGCGGGGTCCTTTGTCGATTCCGTATCCGAATCCGATTTCCGAGCCATTGTGATTACGGCTACTGGATGCGGAACGCCCAAGCCCGGCCTTAGTGGAGATCTCTGGAGGAGGCCTATACCCAGCAGCGTCTTCTGGCTGATATGATGGTTTTCTTTAAATATTAGACAAGACAAGCATTTGACTGCCATCTCACCTGTTGGTAAGTGACAATGCGGCCGAAGAAGGAACAAGCCCGTCTTGGGACAGCCTATTCACTCTAGCCTTGAAGGCGTCCAGATTACATTGATCAGGGAACACACTCGCAAGCAAGGCTTGACAATGATGATGATGATGATCTACTATAAACCCCTCCCACAGTGCCTAGCTCAGATCAACAAGCAGTCCGAATCGGACAAGCTGAAGCAATGCGCCGGCGGCGAGCAAGGGGACAGCCTGCTGGCCACCTTCGGAGACAAGAGCGATACCGTACAGCGCCCCCTGTCGTTCGTCCCCACTGTAGTTATTAACGAGGTGAGTTTTTTTTTTTTTTTTTTTATGTTACTTAGCAGACAAACAGGCAAGCGGGCCACCTGATGGTGCGTGGTCACCGCCGCCTATGGACATCAGCAACACCAGGGGAGTCACCAATGCGTTGCCCGCCTCTAAAGAGACCTCTAATATACCTGTTGAACGATCCCATGTCATAGTCCAAAGGAAACACTGTGGCTGGGAGCTCATTCAACATCCGAATCGTACGAGCGAGAAACGTTCTTTCGAACCTTCGCGTCGTGACCAACAGAGGGTGTTGCGTTAGTTGGCCGCTAATATATTTTAACTCGAGATAACAGATGATTTCAGCACGTATAGTGCCTGCCCTCTGTCGTTCGTTCCGACTGTAGTTACTAACGAACGAGGTGTATGACTTTATTTTATTCGGGTTGTTTACAGCTGTAGTATTATAATACATTTAAAGAAAATATATTATCTATCATTACAGCCCGTAACAGTCCACTGCCTCTAAGGCCTAAGGCCTCTCCGACGAAAGGGGAGGTTATTGCCATAATCTCCACGCTCGGCAGGCAGGTTGGAGATCGCAGTGTTTCAATATAACAGTGGAAAATTCTACTGCCCATATTCCAGACTACGGAGACTCTTGATCTTTTGCCTCGAAACCATTAGTCGCCTTGTACGACACCCACGAGTGTAAGGGGTTGGTGCTATTCTACTCTGCCGGACACCACACGGCCTTATCTATGAGCCACATATAACTTCTATATGATACTTTTCAAGTAAACAATGTTTTTCTTATAAGTTATAACATTATAATCTCAAACATGTAGGTATCATACCTGTTAAATTGCCAACGTACGTTCATTTTTAACAACAACCATGATTATCTATCATACAATACTGTCGTCGGACAAAAACATTTGCTGTCAAATGACAAAACTATTCCAGCTAAAAAATTGGAAATAGAAGGAGCCTACTGACAGCTGAAGTCACTATTTATATTTGTTTTATTTAAGTGTATATAACGTGTCCACAAGGTGCGCCTATAAGTTGTCAAATATCCGTCCATAACCACTGCTGTTGTCAAATTTGGTGTCCTTGGTTATCTTAATGTACTTAGCTTACTACTAAGCGTTTTGTACAGCATTGAGTCATTTGTAAAGAGCTGTGACAGATTGGCAGAGTGCATTCTCTAAAGGTCGAGGCTCCATCTATGAGCTATGTCCAATATCTTTGATTTCAGCCAATGCTGTCCTTGGTTCTATTTTGACATCAGACCAGCGTTGCCAGATCGTACCTTTTGGTACGATTTACGTACTATTTGGCCGACTGTCGTACCTTTGGCGTACTTTGCTCCGCATCGTACTATTTAGTACGTTTTTATAAAATGCTAAATTTAGCTGAGGGTCACTTCGCCTTTCCTGTCCGCGAAATACCGTAAAATAATGGAAGGAAGGGTTGATATTGGCCATCGGCACCAAAATAACGCCATATTATTGACTAAAAGTCATCCCCCCCCCCCCCACCCCCACCCCAAGGCTGGTAAAATATAGAAGGTAATGTAAATCGTAACTTTTTAGTCATTTTCGTACTATTTTAATAGCCCGGACGTACTTTTTTGGAAACTACTGCTGGTAACACTGCATCAGACCTCCCACGTCGTCACGCCATCTCGTGGATCATTTGAAATCTTCAATAACGTAAACATTGACATTATTTTGTTTCCATTGCAGCGCTTCGACCAAGCCACGCAAGACGAGTCCATGGTCAACTTGAGGGCCGTGGTGTGCCGCAACGCGAACCCAAGACCAACTATCTGTAGTTAAAATAAGCTAATGTAATATTGTAACCATAAGTTGTAAAAGGTAAGGATAAAGGTGGAGGAGGCACTCCTTAGTGCCCGATTTAGTAGGTCAAGGGTAGTGGCGAGTCACGTGCCACAAACTTATCAAACGGCTACCGGATCTTTCTTTCTAACTAGGGCGTTCGTCTACAATGAGGAGTTTTCCAATAGGTATTTAAGGCATTCCTAACCACTCACTAGATGGCGCCCCGACAATTTTGGTAATTGATAATCGCTTGAAATAGGTTCTTAGCAAACAGGATATAAACACTGGGTACGTTGTATTGGATAATATTATATTTGTCAATAGTTTTCAACCATTTTAGAGGTTGTAATAATAATGGAACATAGTGCCAACTTCTATAAATTTTCTTTTTACACTTCGTTCAACCTTTAATAGTTATGTTTATATTAATAAACACTTTATTTTCAAGTTTAGTATTACTTAGCTGCATGAAATCACTGCCACCATCATACAGATTTAAAAAGATTACCAAAATTGTAGGAGCGCCATCTATTGATGCTTTTTGAAACAAACTATTAATACCTACTGGAAAACTCCTCATTTGAATGAATGAAAGGACAGGCCACTGAGAATGTAATGGAGATAAAATACACTTTAAGGGTATGTTTCGGGTTTCCTACCGCGCACCTTTGTTGACGAGTAGCCCGATATTTCGACGCAGTTGCATGCATCGTGGTCACGGGACGACCCAGCCTCAAATATCGAGCTATCGTCAATAAACGTACCTACGCGGTAGAAAACCCGGAACATAGGTACTCTTAAAGTGTGTGATAATAACCGCGATAGTTTAAAACGTTACAGATAAAATATTTTGTAGGTATTAGACACAAGCTTCTAGCAGTGTCCCCTCCACCTCTATCTATACCATGACGTTTAAACATACTTTTTTTACTAACAAATTCCTGGAGGCTAAGTTCAAAATGACACTAGATGGCAGTACTGGTAATAAAGGTCTATTATCTATGGCGTCTTGCATGTTATTGGTCCGAATTTGACAGCGGGATTTTAGCCAATAAGAACGGCATTATTCAAGTCAGATAGTCGAAACTTTAAACGCCAGCAGCGCCATCTGTTAATCCCAATACTCCATTTACTCAAAGCGTATTTTATAGATTAGGTAAGAGATTTTTTATAGAGATCGTTATGCCAATATTTCTGTAATTTTTATTTTATTGTCAGCGCGCGACCAGAATGGACCAGAACCTTGTCTTAGTCAAGTCTAAATGACAGTTCTCAGGCGAATTTTGGATTCAGACAGTCCCGTAGCTATCAGCGGAACTACAAATATATTTATAAGAATGTTATATAAACAAAATAATCCCACTCCAATTCATCTTATGCGTCTATTACATTTGGCTTAATTCAGAAGCAAAAAGCGACTTTATTTTATGAGCAATACATTCCACTTCGATTTGTTCTCACGTTTTTTGATTCTGTATTTAGCCTAATGTATTAAGCGCAATACGCCTTTATTAAGTTGCCATTATAAAGATAATTAACGAAGTACAATAATAAGATCATATACTAGAAGTCGACACGACTATTCAATAAACAAAACTTAGCTAACAATTTTTTTATGAAAGTTCAGGCATCGCTCTGTCATACTTTGCGTACAATAAACTAAAACTGGTACCGTACCACCGATCTGCGATAGTACGCCGCCAACTTGATCCAATTGAGTAGAGGCCAATTGCAGCAAGTCAGCTCTGGCTTGCTGCGATTGGTCCCTACTCAATGAGGAGTTTTCCAGTAGGTATTGATAATTGGTTTCAAAAAGCATCAATAGATGGCGCTCCTACAATTTTGGTAATCTTTTTATAATCTGTATGATGGTGGCAGTGATTTCATGCAGCCAACTAATACTAAACATAAAAATAAAATGTTTATAAATATAAACATAATTGTTAGAGGTGGAACGAAGTGTAAAAGAAATATTTATAGAAGTTGGCACTATGTTCCATTATTATTACAACCTCTAAAATGGTTGAAAACTATTGACAAATACAATATTATCCAATACAACGTACCCAGTGTTTATATCCTGTTTGCTAAGAACCCATTTCAAGCGATTATCAATTACCAAAATTGTCGGGGCGCCATCTAGTGAGTGGTTAGGAATGCCTTAAATACCTATTGGAAAACTCCTCATTGAGTAGAGGCCAATCGCAGCAAGTCAGCTCTGGCTTGCTGCGATTGGTCCCTACTCAATTGCTTCAAGATGGCGGCGTACTATCGGCGTTAGGCGGTACGACCGCTGGACACTACACATCTTTGAGCATGAGTATTTACGTTGTTAGGAATGTGGGCTTATATAATATAATATTGCGAGTTGTGCATAAGAATTCAATAACTTACGTCCAAAATGTAAGGAATAAACTAGCTATTAAGACGATATGACATTTTTTGTAATATTTCTGTTAATAAAGTACGATATAAATAAGTGTGCGTTTATTTTTCCCACGTACCTAAACCGTGGAGCAATCTTCAAGGAGGAGGATGAAACTCCCCTTTTTTTTTGTAATTCGGCAGATAAACAGGCAAACGGGCCACCTGATGGTGCGTGGTCACCGCCACCTATGGACAGTAGCATCCATCTGGGTTAAGAAAGAAAATACATTTAACACCCATAGCACACCACGACACAATAACAGTTACAGTTACAGACAAAGAAAATATTATGAAAATATTTAAAGCAGTCGCTACTCTGGCTGACGCTTTATCTTTGCAGGATGATATTTCAAGGCTTGAGCTATATTGCCATGAGAACCATCTTGATTTGAATCCAGCAAAGTGCTGCATTGACACCTTTCAATTTCAATTTCAATTTCAATTCATTTATTGCGTTTCCATGTGTTAGTAAATACAAGTTCTTAAATATATATATTAGTACAAGACATGGAACCCTGGTCGGGTATAGCAAAAATTTATTACATAATAATAATAGAGAGGATGCAGTATTTGAAATTAAATATTAAATCAATTAAATACAAAATTCTCAATTATAAAATAATGGCAAATCAAATAAATCAATTGTCACAAATATAATAAATAATACAAAATGTCAATATTAATAAAAATAGTCTTAATAATTCAATTGAAATGTCAAGTTTCAAATTTAATATTAATATATTTTCTAAGTCAAAATAAAATAAGAATCCATAATTAAAAATAAATTACATAATTAAACTTATAATTTTAAAATGCATGTCAGTCGTGTTATAAAAATTTAATAGTGTCACAAAAAAATTCGTCCAAGTTATAATAAGCTTTTTCAATTAAATAATTTTTAAGCCTTAGTTTGAATATATGGGGTTCAGTATAACTTTTTATATGTGCTGGTATATTATTAAAAATCTTTACTGCCATTGCATAGGGTCCTGAGCTAACCATTTCTAGTTTTGTAAATGCTGTATTTAGCTTGTTTTTTTGTCTTAATTTTTCAGGTCTAGTGTATAATGGGAACATAGACATATTGTTAAAAACTAGACATGCAACTTCCAAAATATATATCGATGTCAATGTTAATATTTGTAATTTTTGGAAATGTGGCATCCATATTATCTATATTTACTAGAATTCTGAGGCATCTTTTCTGAATTATGAATAATTTGGAGACCTCCACACTGTTACCCCATAGAGCTATACCATATTGTAACCACGCTTGCGCATATGCGTAGTACGCACATTTTGCTGTTTTCAGGTCTGTAGACTTTTTTAATTCATGTAGAGCATATGTAAATCTTGTCAATTTTGATGTAGTTTTTTGAACATGGGTTTTCCAATTTAAATGTATATCAATGTTAATGCCTAGAAGGGAATAATCTGAGACATTTTCCAATTTTGTACCTCTGAAATTATATTCGAGATCGAGAGCACGCTGCTGGTATGGTCTAAATTGCATTAATTTCGTTTTTGAAAAATTTATTTGTATGTTATGATCTTCGAGCCAATCTACTATCTCTGTCAGAGTAGAGTTCAGACCGCTTTCAAGAGTTTGCTCATCAGTACATGGTATTACCACTGAAATGTCATCAGCAAACAGTGAATTAGAGCTTTTTATATTTTTTGGTTAGTTATTGATATATATTAAGAATAGTATACATCCAATAACACTACCTTGGGGTATACCGTTTTCTATATTTACCCGTTCTGACTTATTAATTATTTCGCAAGAAGAATAGTTATAATGCTCTATATCAACATATTGTGTGCGATGACTTAAGTAGGAAACAAACCATTTATGAGCGATTCCCCTGATCCCTATATCATAGAGTTTTCTCAGCAGTATATCGTACGTAACCCGATCGTAGGCTTTACTCATATCTAAGAGTACCTTCTCCCGAAAGCGGAAACTGGTTGCCTTTGATTATAAGTTGCTGAACTCAGGTCTCTCTAGGGAGATTTAAATGCGCGATTTAGGTGTAATACACGACTGCAAACTAATGTTCGACGTTCACATGAATGCCATCATCAATAAAGCATTTAAAATGTTGGGATTTGTGATGCGTTGCTCCAGGGACTTCTCCAAAGCGAAAACTTTAAAAATTCTTTATTGCACTTTCGTGCGCAGTAACCTGGAGTACGCGTCTCAAATTTGGAACCCTGCATATATGGTATACGTCAGGCGCATCGAGAACATTCAGAGAAGGTTTGTTCGTTACTTGTGCTTTCGCCTAGGTGAGGAGTATCACTCAGAGAATTACCTGGATGTGTGTAGTCGACACCATTTGGTTCCGCTCGTGAAACGCCGTGAGACCGCAGACATGGTATTTTTATTGAAAATTTCCACTGGCACTATTGGTTGTCCCGAGCTTCTTTCTAAATTAAATTTATGTGTGCCCGTAAGAAATGTACGTCATAATAATGTATTCTCCCTTAGCACTGTGTCTACTAATTACACTCAGAATTCATTCCTCTGGCGTGCTTGTAGGAACTTAAATAACTGAGCGTTGGAAACTGATATAGATCTATTTAACACAAACGTTGTAGCGGCAAGACGTCTGTTAACGCGGAAGGCTTTTGACAAATAATTTTCTAATGTTAATAATTTCTTAATTTGTTACATAGTGGGCGAGCATGTTTGGTTGTTGAACTACTAGTATAATATTGTAATAGTTTGATAGTAAAATAGTTATAAAATTTAGTTTATGTGTAATGTGTAGATACTGTAGTAGTACTAGTAGTAGTGTACTACTTGTAAGACAAAGGAGCCGTCCTGTATCATATCAGCAGCATATAACAGTCCACTGTTAGACTTGAACAGTAAATCTTTTGATATTGGTCAGAATATACAGGACTGCTCTGGCATAAAGTCATTAGTAAATAGTGGTAATAAGCCTTTGGATGTACGTAAAGTAAAATGTTATAATAATAAACAAAATTGTATAGTTAACTTAGTACATCAAAATATCCAAGGCATGACGAATAAAGAATTGGAAGTTGAGCTATTCATGAACGGTGAGAATGTTGATATTTTTTGCATTACTGAACATTGGTTAAAAGATCACCAGCTCATATTTGGCTTTAACAACCATAAACTTGCAAGTTCGTTTACTAGAGGGCAGGCAATTCATGGAGGTTCCCTAATACTTGTTCGTAATTGCTTAAAATGCAAGGAACGCACTGATATTGTCAAGCTGTCTGTTGAACGATCTGCTGAAATTGCCTGTATAGAACTTGAGCGACTTATTGTAATGAGCGTATACAGACCTCCGGCTTCATCATTTGATTTGTTCGAGAAAATTATGGACGAAGCCCTTATTAAAGTTAGCAATTGTAATAAAAATATTGTTGTTTGTGGAGATTTTAATATAGATTTATTAGACGTATCTTGTAAATATACTGGTAGGCTAATATCATTATTTAAGTGTCATAATTTAATCAACTTATTTTTAGAGCCTACTAGAATAACAAGTACTACATCAACTTGTCTAGACAACATTTTTTGTGATATCCAGGCATGTAGCCAGTCTGTAATAAACAAATTGCAATCCGATCATTGTGGTCAATTAGCTGTGTTTAATGTTAATATGAGGAAAGAAACAAAAAATACTATTAAATTTGTACCAATTAACAACAACCGTCTAAACAGTTTTAGAAATAACATTATAGAGAAATCATCTAATTTAAAGTATTTTGATGATACAAATGAATATTATAATTCAGTTTTACACATGACAAAAACTGAAAGTAATAGTATATTCAAACCAAAGGTGAAGGCAGTAAACAGCAAACTTATGTTTAGCGATTGGGCGACAGCAGGAATACATAAGAGTAGAAATAAATTATATGAGCTCTATGCAGAACGGGCGTATAATAATAGCGTAGAATTTGCTGAGTATGTTAAACATTATTCGAAGTTATTTAAACGCGTTTGTGCTACAGCTAAATCGAAGTTCGTTAAACACAAACTGAAAAATAGCACAGATGTAGTAAAATCCACATGGCAGATAATAAATAGTGAAACTGGAAAAGTAACAAATCGCGATACTAAGTACAGTTTAAAGATAAATGATAGTGTTGTTACCAAAAACTCGGAAGTTGCGGAGGCATTCAATAAATTTTTTACAGACATTCCAGTGTCAACTACTGTAAAACCCTCACACCATTTAAGGGGTCCAACCACCAAGGGTGCTGATGCAAGTAAAACTAGTCAAAATACTTAACAGTTTACTCCTCAAAATTAGGTTAATATACAAATCTCTCTAAACACTATATCTTTTCGATAGCGAACTTGCTCCCGCGATGTAGAATAACAACGCAAACGTCTACATCGCCATCTATTGGATATTATCCGAACTTAATGCTGTACATAACCGCCCACCAAGGACAGAATTTCAAAATGTCCTTTTTCCGCCCACCATGACTAACAACAAAAATATATTAACAGAAAACAAATCTTATGGTTACAAAATCTAAGAGCTAGGTTAATAGTATCTTTACCAAATTCTTAAAAGGTACTTAAAATTACTCACATAATATGAAGCTATCTCATGATAACCATCAAAATAAAAAATACAAAAGTTTTACTCTGCAATAGGTAGTACACATAACTTTGAAGTTGGTCGTTTGATCAAAGAATTTTTTACACGCAAGGTAACTACTCGTGTGATATCATCAGCGCCAGGATGCTTTGCTTCAACTTTACCCAGCAACCACTTACTAGGCGGCAAGTCGTCCTCTTTTATCAGTACAATATCACCGACCTTTGGTTCAGGAGTGGTAGTATTCCACCTATACCTCTGCTGTAACTTATTTATGTAATCTCGTGACCAACAACGCCAAAAAGTTTGCAACATACGTTGAGTTAGTTGCCAACGTCTTAAGCAAGAAATATTCGCTGACTCATAATTACGATCCGGAGCAGTGATCAATGAACTACCAACTAGAAAATGTCCTGGAGTTAACACAGTCTCTCCTGATTCGATTCTCCACATGGGCCTAGAATTCAAACATGCTTCGATCTGTGTTAAAACTGTTGACATCTCTTCATAGGTTAGCGTTGAATTCCCAACTATCCGTTTCAGGTGATACTTTGTGGATTTGATAGCGGCTTCCCATAAACCTCCGAAATTGGGGGCATGTGGTGGGATGAAATGCCATGTAATCTCGTTAGTAGCCAAACTTTCGGCTATTTCTCCCGATATTGTAGATTTTTCCGCATCAAATAAGTCCCGCAATTCACGAGATGCACCCACAAAATTTGTGCCATTATCGCTATATAAATCTGTGCACTGTCCACGTCTTGCCACAAATCGTCTGAAGGCAGCTAAAAAACCTTGCGATGTGAGATCACTCACAACTTCTATATGGACAGCACGAGTCACCATACATATGAATAAACATATATAGCCCTTGTAAGACTTGAGCCCTCTCCCCTTAGTAGTCCTAATGTTTATAGGTCCTGCATAGTCTACGCCACTAGATTTGAAAGGTCTGCTTGGTGTAACTCTGACTGATGGCAACTGGCCCATCAGTTGACTATTCGTTCGTGCCGTGTTTCTGACACAAACAACACACTTACGAACATGTGATTTAACGAGTTGCCTTCCACCAAGCACCCAATATTTGCAATTAAGATAATTTAACATTAATTGCGGACCTCCATGCATTGTCCTTTTATGTGCCTCATCGACCAACAATGTAGTTAAGTGACTGTTTTTTGGAATAACAATGGGGTGTTTCCTGTCCTCCAGCATTTGTGCATTTTCTAATCGGCCTCCAACTCTTAAGATTCCTCCATCCAGATAAGGGTTTAAAGATTTCAGTTTGCTGCTTGACTTCAAGTTTTCGTGTTTGAGTACAGCCTCTATTTCACTCTCAAAGTGTTCATGTTGACATTGTTTGATGCATGTTTCTAAGACATATTGTGTTTCTTTTTGAGTCAATATTTTATCACGTGGCCTCTCATTTCTTGCTTTAGAACGTTTAAAAATCTTCTGCAATAAGCAATGACTCTTAAAAGTCGGTTCAACGAAGAAAACTTGTTAAACAAACATTCTTCCGTTGCTGTAAAGTGAACTTTCGCCACTTCTAAGTTGGTTTCAGGACTCTTCGATCTGTCCTTTTTTACAATTTTTTCCCATAAAATATAAGGACCCAAAAACCACAAGGATGACTTGATCAACTCGGAAGGACGTAAACCACGTGAGGCAGCATCAGCGGGATTGAGTTTGGACAGAATGTGAGCCCACTGATGAGGTTCCGTATTACTATTTGATTATTAAGATGAACGAGACTCGATTAGCCACAAACGTCTTCCACTTACTTGGGTGGCCATTAATCCAAGCTAACACAACCGTCGAATCTGTCCATGTATGCCAGTCACATTTTGGAATCTCCATGACAGTCCCTACTTCTGCAATGAGTTTCAACAACAACACTGCCCCGCACAGTTCAAGTCGCGGTATAGAAATTTGTTTTATGGGAGCAACCTTAGTTTTTGCTGCTACCAAACTGACTTGAACATTTCCATTCGAACTGACGATCCGAATATAAACTACAGCAGCATATGCAGAACGAGATGCGTCGGAAAATCCGTGCAACTCTACTTTTTCATCATCCGATCTACAACCAAGATAGCGCGGTATCTGTACCAGTTCCAGCATCTTTAACTCCGCTCGGTAAGTTTCCCATTCTTTTTCTAAACAACTAGGTACTACATCATCCCAGTCTTTTCCACATAACCAAAGCTTTTGGATCATCATCTTTGCTATTATAACCGTAGGTGCGACCCACCCCAACGGGTCGAATAAACGAGCAATATCAGCTAACTTTTCTTTTAGTTACAGATTGTTTCTGCTCAGAGAGATCCACCGTGTATTGGTACGAGTCTTCACATCTATTCCAGGTAAGTCCCAATATCTTGAATATTTTATCCATTTTTAACTTCTTTCCCTTTTCAGGTACCTCTTCAGTTTTTTCTTCATTAAGTTTTTTCATCAACTCACTATCATTACTTGACCATTTTTGAAGTTCGAATCCAGCGTTCATCAACATTTCATTCATCTCAGAATAAATCTTTAACCCATCTTCCACCGTTTCACATCCAGTTAATAAATCGTCCATATAAAAGTCTGTTATGGTACGTTCAGCAGCCATGGGGTAGTTATGACCTTCCTCGACAGCTGCCTGCATAAGACACCTGACAGCTAGAAAAGGCGCACATGACGTTCCAAAGGTAACTCTTACCATCTTGTAGTCCACTAAGTCTTTACTAGGATCCTCTCGCCATAAAATGCATTGGTAATTAGCATCGTCATCGTCTACTTTTATTTGCCGATACATTTTAATTATATCAGCTACCAACACAATCGGATTTCTCCTCCACCTCATTGTAATATGTCGAAGATCCATTTGCAGAGTAGGTCCAACCATGAGACAATCATTTAAAGAGACTCCATTTTGTCCTTTGCTAGATGCATCCATGACAACCCTAACTTTTGTTGTCTCTCTATCCTCCCTTATCACTTCATGATAGGGCAAATATACCGCTTTCTCTTCTAGATCTCGTTTTTTAACCGGTACCATGTGACCCAACTCTAAATATTCTTGAAATATCCTTTTGTATTCCTGTTTTAACTTCTCATTTTTCTGTAATTTCCGCTCTAGGGCCAGAAATCTTCTTAATGCAATTTCTCGAGAATTACTCTCTTTACAAGCAGGATTTTCTGTTTTAAATGGCAATCTTACCACAAACCTACCTTCTTCATCCCTTTTAGTAGTATCAGTGAAGTAACTTTCACATTTATGCTCGTCCTCAGTAAGTATTTTATCTTCGTTATATGCAGGCTCAGCCTCCATTTCCCAAAATCTTTTAAGCATATCATCCTCCTCAGTACAGACATGCATTACTAAAACTTTAGCTGAATTATTAGAATCAGCTAGCCCCGAAATTACCCATCCTAAAGAAGTTGATTGAGCTATTAATGAACTGGTAGGATCCTTCAACAATCCTTCGTTTATTATTTGTCCGTAGATTTCAGCACCTAACAAAAGATCAATTTTGTTAGGTCTGTAGTATTGAGGATCAGCTAACTTTATATGCTTCGTTTGCAACCATTTCAATTCAACTATTTTCTTACTAGGAAGAAAGCTAGTGATTGATTTCAGAACATGAGCTTTAACTTCTATGGTTACATATGGTTCGTTGATAGATTTCAATTTTATTTTAACTACTGCATTAGATGTGATATCCTTATCTCCACCCAACCCAGATATTAACCCTTTAACTGGTATCTTTTTCAGCCTCAACAATTGAACCGCAGATTCCGTCACAAACGAGGCTTGAGAGCCTTGGTCGAGAAGAGCTCGCAGAGTACAATTTTCACCTGACTTAGCCTCAACGCTAACGCTGTTGCTAATAATACCGATTGGGTCTTTACAGCCGCGGTATTTACATTTATTTCGTCAGTACCGCCATCCTTTGCTATTTCAGGTTTTGTTAGAGCTACTGCAGAGGAGGTATTAGTTTTCGGGTGCAATAAATAATGATGATGACGCTTACATATCCTACATTTCATTGTATTTTTGCAAAACTTTGCGTTATGATTATCGCCCAAGCAAATAAAACAGACTCCATTACTTTGAACAAAAGCCCGACGAGAATCGCTATCCATTTCTAGAAACTTTTTGCAACTATACAACTTATGATTCTCCGAACACAATTTACATACCACAGTTTTATCGAAACCAGCAGCATGCAACGAACGAGGTTTACTTGTATTTGAATATTGTTGAATCGGTTGTTGACTTTTGTTAAAATTACGAGAATCAAGAAATTCTAAAGCTCTAAATCTATTCGTTAAGAATTCTTTAAATTGGTTAAAAGTTGGCAATTCGTCTGGTGCAGTGCTGTTAGTTACGTTTAATTCCCACTGTTTACGCGTTTCACCATCCAACTTCAAAGTTAGAATGTGTAATATAAGTATATCCCATGACTGAATGTCAATTCCTATGTTAGACAAAGAGTTTAAACAATCAGTACTGGTGTCAATCAACTCTTTCAGAAAGCCTGGTGATTCTATGTAACAATTCCTTTGACTCAACAGTCGTTTAATAATGCAATGTGACAAATACTTTTTATTATTGTATCTAGCCTCCAGTTGAGACCAACAGATTTGATAGTTGCTATCTGTAATTGGTAAGTTCCGCAACAACTGTTCGGCCTCACCGGTCAAATAACTCTTTAAGTAGTGTAACTTATGCACATTGTTCAGAGAGCTGTTATCATGAATCATTGAACGAAATAGATCACGGAATGTAATCCATTCGGTGTATTTGCCCGAGAACATTGGGATACTTATTGTTGGCAACATTATCAGATGATTTGAGTTTTCAGGACCTGAAATAGCTGACCGACTGAACTCTAAAGGCTTTGATTGACAACTTTCAAACTTGCCCAAAATAGTTTTCAAGTTACATTTATATGCAATATAAGACTCTTCGGCTTTATCATAAATATCTTCAGTGACATAGTTACTTAGTTTTATAACATTAGGATCCGCTGTTTTTATTAAATCTCTATGACCATTCAAAAAGTCGGTCCAGATATATTCTAAGACTTCCAAACGACTCTGAACATACTCTTGCGTAATCCGTTCTTTCGGAGATTTTTTAAAATTACCGTAACCTTTAAGTAAACGATTATAAGTATCTATTTGTACCACAACTAAATTCTCCATTGCAATAAAATAAAATCTAACTCAAAGTTTCAAAATATTCAAAGTCCCTTGAAACTACGTGAAAAATATTCTAAGTGTTTGACTTCAATAAAAAATAGAAAATCGGGCATAGGTTCCCCGTAGGTACAGTTTTTAAGAAACTATTCTAAGTTCTAACAACACAATACTTTTCTACATGTATTAAAATTACAAGTTAAACTTGTCTAACAAATAGAGTTCAATTTCCTATACTTTAATCCAAATTTCAAAATGATTGCAAAGTTAAAGTTGCTTAGTAAATAAAGTCCAATTTCGTTTAGCTAATAGCAATCATCAAAGTTTTTTAAGCCTTGAGAATAAGGTTCACTTTTCTTGCTTTAAATCTTCCCGAATTATGAATTCAAAAGTACTCACAGATAGCGCACCATACACACCAACACTCCTCACGCCACAGATGGCTCTCCTCCTCTGTACCGCTGTCCGTGGTACAGGGCCGAACGACTTCCAGACGCCGCTCGCTATATCCTCCTCCGCTCCTCCTCAGGTACGGGGTCCTCCACCACCACACGTAGATGCAGTGCTTCCTCACAGAGCCACCAATTGCTCTGGTTGCAGCCTGGTCAGAACACTCCTGACCTAGACCACTGCGTTGCGCACCGAACAGCGATCCACTGCCCCTACTAGTGCGATGGGGTGTAATCCCGTTACGAGATTACCAAAAAAGCAACCATCATCCCGGTTCAAAGGACCATGTAAAACCCTCACACCATTTAAGGGGTCCAACCACCAAGGGTGCTGATGCAAATAAAACTAGTCAAAATACTTAACAGTTTACTCCTCAAAATTAGGTTAATATACAAATCTCTCTAAAACACTATATATTTTCGATAGCGAACTTGCTCCCGCGATGTAGAATAACAACGCAAACGTCTATTGGATATTATCCGAACTTAATGCTGTACAACTACGAAATCCTTAAGTTCGTCTCCTGCTCTCGCTG
Organism: Blastobasis lacticolella; assembly: GCA_905147135.1. Lineage (NCBI taxonomy): Eukaryota > Metazoa > Arthropoda > Insecta > Lepidoptera > Blastobasidae > Blastobasis > Blastobasis lacticolella. The sequence continues at coordinate 711,648 of LR990066.1, forward strand.
AATCCTTGTTAAAACAAAATGTACCCGAGAGTGTCATCGATTTTAAGTTCGAGCATGCAACACCTCAAGATATAGTTAAGGCTTTTAAAACCATAAAAATGAAAGCAACTGCCGACATTGATGGTATGTCGGTAAAAATTATTAGCTCTGTAATTGATGTTATTGCTGTCCACTTAGCGAATATATTTAATAATTGTGTTGATAATGGTGAATTTCCTGACCTGATGAAGCACAGTAAAGTTATTCCATTGTTGAAAACTGGTAATACAACGGATCCTACAAATTTTAGACCAGTTTCAATTTTACCGACTCTAAGTAAAGTATTTGAGAAAATCATATTAAATCAACTAAAAGCTCATTTTTATGGAAGTAACCTATTGCATCATAAACAATTCGGTTTTACTCGCGGTCGTTCAACAACTGATGCAGGTGTTGAACTTATTAAACATATCTTTGGGGCGTGGGAGGAATCACGTGATGCCTTAGGGGTTTTCTGTGATTTATCCAAAGCCTTTGATTGCGTTAATCATGACATTTTGGTCAGGAAATTACAACATTATGGAATAAAGGACTTGGCCCTGAACTTGCTAAATTCATACTTGAGTCATAGAATTCAAAAAGTTGATGTAAACGGAGAGATATCTATGGGGTCTGTTGTCTCTATGGGTGTCCCCCAGGGATCTATTTTAGGGCCGTTTTTGTTTCTTGTTTATGTAAATGACTTACCGTACTTTGTAAAAGATACCCATGAAATTGTCTTGTTCGCGGACGATACATCTTTAGTGTTTAAAGTAAAAAGACAACAATTAACATATGAAGACGTGAACAAGGCTATTGCAGAAGTGGTAAACTGGTTTACGGTTAATAATTTATTACTGAATGGCAAGAAGACAAAATGTTTAAAATTCTCTTTGCCAAATGTTAGATCAGTGCCCACTAATGTACAAATAAAAGGCGAAAATTTGAATATTGTTGATTCTACAGTATTTTTAGGCTTTACTCTGGATAATAAATTGCAATGGGGTCCTCACATTGATAAATTGGCGAAACGGCTAAGTTCTGCAGCATATGCTGTAAAGAAAATACGGGGTATTTCTGACGAGGCTACAGCAAGATTAGTTTACTTTAGTTATTTCCACAGTATTATGGCCTATGGCATACTGCTGTGGGGACACGCTGCCGACTGGCACAATGTATTTGTATTGCAGAAAAGGGCTATTCGCGCGATTTATCAATTGAGACCTAGAACTTCACTTAGAGATAAATTCAGGAATATTGATATAATGACAATGCCGTCACAATATATATATGAGAACTTAATGTATGTTCATAAAAATTTACACTTATTTAAGAAGAATAGTGATGTTCATAATATTAATTAGAGATGAAACGGATAGTTGTTTGGCCGGATACCGGATACCGGATATCCGGCCAGCCTCCTAGCCGGATAGCCGGATATCCGGCGGCCGGATACTCACAGGTCATAGTCTCTGAACAAGTTTGTGCAAACTGTAATCGCGGCGTGGGACTTTATACGACTGCATGTGTTTATGTAATTTAATGTTTTCGTTTAATGTGAATAATTTGAACGTTGAACTGAACAATTCTTCCGCCCTCATACGGATTGATCGTTTCAAAATACGGGCTTACACATTAGCCCACAGCATCGTAGAGGATAAACGACATCGTATACTAATTTTAATTTTAAAAGAAATTCATTTTTTAATGCAGGATAATATTTTTTCATATCTATAATATCAATATATATCTTGATTGACTTTAAATTATTACACTAAGTACATTATAATACTAAACAGCACTTGTCAAAACTACACACGACAAAAAAGTGTATTTATGCTGATCAGCGGGTCACCCTGTTGGGCAAAGTACGTAAAGTCCACTCGTGGAAGTTACAAAGTCACACCTATGCCCGAGAAAATATAAGAATGCTCAATGCGATGGTGTGACCATGTGCTCCGCCGCCCCAAAGATCACCTTAGTGCAAGTAGCCCTAAATTTGGCGACAACGACTCGCTGACACGGAAGACACCCACGCGCCACCTGGCTGACCAACGGGACCTGAAGGACAATATTATTGACGCTGCTACTGCTCAAAATAGAAAGAAATGGAGAAAGCAGAGATCTGACTCCAGCTAATGTTACCATTATAGGCATAGTGCAAAAAGAAGAGACCAGAAAACTATTAATAATTTTTGCTAACCTACCAAATGAACGATACGAGTAGAATAGTTGCCGATGCCGACATAATCAATAGTTCTTTGATGAATATTTGTGGTATTTAAACGTTTTGATACGACTTTTTACTCGACTGCTACAGAAGGGGATATATTTCCGATAAGCAAAATCACTTTTATGGGCTTTTCATACATTTTTTACTATCCGGTATCCGGCCGGATATTAACGCATTATCCGGTATCCGGCCGGATAGTAAATTATGGCCGGATAGGCCGGATACCGGATAGTGGCCGGATATCCGTTACATCTCTAATATTAATACGAGAAATAAAGATAAGCTTGTTGCTGGTGCTTGTCGTCTAGCCAAAGTCCACAAATAATTTATGGGTCAATGTGTACGCTTTTATAAAAAGGTTCCAACAGATATTCAGAATTTACCATTGAATAAATTTAAAGTCGCTATAAAAAACAAATTATGTCAAAAAAGTTATTATAGTATATCTGAATATGTAAATGACAAAAGTCCATGGGACTGAACTGCTGTTCTATACAGGTATTTACTTTTAAGATAGTATATAGGACAAATAACGTATTAGTATATAAGACATGTTTAAAAAAAAAAGAATTAACGTAGGCTCTGTGGGTTTCTTGCCGTTTCTTTTCCCCACGGAGAACCACCTTGGAAGCGGCGTTAATTTTCCTTCCTCTCCCACACATGGTGTCTCCTGTCTGCGCTAGGGTAGGGGTAGGGTAGTAGTTAGAGTAGGGGTAGGGTAGGGTAGGGTAGAAGTAAGATAGCGGTAAGGTAGTATAGGGTTGGGTAGGGGTAAGATAGTGGTAGGGTCGGGGTAAGATAGTGGTAGGGTAGGGGTAAGGTAGTGGTAGGGTAGGGTTAAGGCAATGGTAGGATAGGGTAGGGGTAAGGTAGCGATAGGGAAGGGATAGGATAAGGTAGGGGTCGCTCTTTTCCCTCAAATATGGTTGAATTGGACGATGGCTGGGCCCTGCGTTATACTCGTGAACGGGTGCTGCCTTGGTGGACTGGCTTACTCTTGCTGTAGTTTTAGGTGATATTTTTTTTTTATTTATTTTTTTATCCTTGATTATACTAGACATACCTATATAATATAATATAGCGTTCCGGCTCTGCCTGGCATTGTCGAGCACGATTCGGTTGGCGAGGGATACGTTTATCTACGGTCATAGGGCGGTCAGCGTTTCACTGAGTGTTTCCTTCCTACTTTCCTATCCCCCTCCTTTTTGACGATTGAAAGAGATATTTATTGTCCTAATCAATAAAGAAATTTTGATTGATTGATTGATTGATTGATTGACTAGTTGTAGTAATACTGTGGTACTACTGTATTAGTTTTAAGTGTCCAATTTATTCTCGGTATAGGTGTATCAACCGATTTTCTTATTTGTATTCCAAAGTCTATCAGCGAACACCTGTAATTGGCTTTCTGTTTCGTAAGATTGTTATTATTATGTTGTTGGATAGCTGTTGGTCTTCCAAATAAAATAAAAATAAAATAAAATAAAATAAAGGAAATATTAATAATTAAAATATCTAAAACTATGCGTAGACTCCCTTGGCACTGTCGGTGCCGCGGCGAGTGCCTAGATCAGTTACCCAAAAAAGACAGAAAAATGATTCTTCTATTTGGATTTGTCATAGGAAGGGGTTTTGTAAAATAAATTGAATGACGAAAAATGCGTGCAGAAAAAGGGCGACTACAAAATAAACGATCGGAATAAAAATCGATTAGAGAAAGTAACGCCTGTCAACCCACGCGAATGGTGACATACATGAACGGAAACAAATGCAAGTGGGGAAAAATGCGACTGGAAATTATGCTACGCGGTACTAACGCGTTTGGGTAACTGATCTAGGCACTCAAGTGCTATGGACGTTTGCAATACCAGGGGCATCACCCACGCGTTGCCGACCCCATTAAAATCTTTTAACCCCTTTCTTGAAGAACTCCATGTTGTACTCTCTAGGGAAAACCTCTCAAGGTAGTTCATTCCACAACCTTAGTGGGCGTGGGAGAAAGTACCTATGAAACAGCACAGTTCGCGATCAATTTGGCCAATTTCACCTGATGGAAAGTGATCACCGCCACCTATGGACATCAGCAACATCAGGGGCGCTACCAATGCGTTGCCCGCCTCTAAGGAGACCTCTAATATAGCTCTTGAACGATCCCATGTCATAGTCGAAAGGAAACACTCATTCCACACCTATATGCACACACATACGTATCACATCTTGTTAACACTACTTACACCTTCACAAAATATTTTATACTAAATTAGATTTTTTTTCATACGGTAGGCAAACAGGCAAGCGGGCCACCTGGAAGGAAGTGGTCACCACTATTAATAATTAGCCATAAACATTAGCAACACCAAGAGTATCGCCAATGAGTATCTAGGGCTATTTTCCAGGCCTGACCCCCGAAGTGGCCGATGAAGCCGAGTCAATCGTCAATGTACAGCCAGTGAGCACTCAATCCTGGGGTGGGCGTGGGGAACGCCCGCCCCTTCCTACGCCTATGTGCCCACCTCTATAACACGTTGCTCTGGCAGCGAAAAGGCAAATGCCTCTCAACTGCCAAAGCCACGGTTCCCCAAATCTCCACCACATGGAGCTCTGGAGACCTTACTCACCGGCAGAAACACAATACTATTTAAAAGAGTATTGTTTGCATTGGCGTATCTAGGGCTATATTCCAAGGTGGCCTGGCCCCTGAGGTGGCCGATGAAGCCGAGTCAATTGCCAATGTACAGCCAGTGAGCTCCCTATTCTGGGGTGGGCACAGCCCCCCCCTCTTCCTACACCTATGATTGTTTAGCTGCGGTATTCTGTAAGGTGGAGGTACTTACTTCCCCAGTCGGGCGGCTCCAATTCGAGCGGGATTCGTTTTAGTTGGAGGTGCTTGGTTCTTACTCCATTAATCAAGAATATTGTAGTTATCGAAGAGCGATACCGCCAAAAACAGGCTAAGCATAAAAGGAGACACCAATTATTAATCTTTTATTATAATTTTTGAAAAGCAATAAAGAATATCATTCGCCGACCGTTGTCCCATTCATTTGGGACAACATTTTATCTCTTTTAATTTTTTGAATTATCATTATTATTATATTTTTTACATTATGACGACCTGAGTGGTTCAATGGTCAAATGGCAGACCGGCAGAAATTTAAATGATGAATTTTAATTTCTGTTACGGATCTGGGTGTTCTATGCATAATAAGTATGTATTTTAAAATGTATGTAAGTAGTATATCAGTTAGCTAGCACCCATAGTACAAGCTTTGCTTAGTTTGGGGCTAGATGGCGCTGTGTGAATTTGTCCACGAATATTTATTTATTATTTATTTATAATAAAATTATATTAGAAAAAAAATTATATCACATGAGGCCAAGCGCCTGGTCGACATTAGTAATGACCAGAAGGCTGGCCTCTACTTCAGCCTCACTATCTTACTTAAATATTACTTAGGTTAAGTAAGGTTTTTTTATTATGGGTTAATCAGTACTTTGTACTTCATTTTTCAGTAGTTTAAAACACATTTGCATAAATGGCAACGTAAATTCTAAAAAAATTAGCCAGTTTTAGTGTGTTCGCCTCTGATTACAGAAATGCGGTCTTTTTAGGTTGCCTTTACTTAACTTTTTAACATTCTGGGATCTGGGTTTTTTAAATAATAATGGTCTTTACAACCACCCCAACCGGAATATGCTTCATTAATCTAACCTAACTTCATCCATCAACATATTGCCGTATATTCCGGTCGCGTCCCTGCGCGGCCCGCGAGGGCCCAGGGTCCGCGTTCCTACTGTATCTTAAACTAACTTAAAGTCAGTTTATCTTAACCTAACATATTGCTTCTGGGATCTGGGTTATTTTGTATGGACCATGTCGAGGCGGCTTATTTAGCTAAACCGCCGTGTTCCCGAATCAATAGCGGACAGCATTTTTCGTATCATGTACGAGTATAACCAATTTTGAGAGCATCGGTGGCCGAGTGGTTCGAGTATCCGACTCGTAAGCCAGAGGTCCCAGGTTCGAAACCCGCTCCGGCCAAGTACCAATGACTGTTTTCTTGCTCCGATGCTCTTACGGTGAGGGAAAACATCGTGATGAAACCTGCACATTCAGGCGACTGGATGTGTAACCATGATCCAATCTGGTCAGGTTCACCTGGTAGCAGGGTCAATGAGGTCAGATGGCAGTCACTCTACTGTAATTACATGATCTGCCAAATCCTGGATCATGGTCACGGCGGACCCCGGGCCCTCGTGAGAGCACAACCGGGACAATAACGCCAAGATGATTATTTTATTATTAAGAGTATAACCAATTTTGGCCCTCGGAGCCCGACCGCCAGTGTCGTACACACACTTCTACCTTCATGACTCACACACACACACACAAATAAGTGAACCAAATCCTTTGTTTACAAGGCTTTGACATGGCAAACTCGTGACCCAATCCTACGAAGATCTTCGCATTGTCGGGCGCTGCCTGGCTCTGTCTGGTATTGGAGGACGCGGTCCGACTTTGGTGGGTGTGGAGCAGTGTGTTTCCTTCCTACTTTCCTACCCACTCTTTGACGATTGAAAGAGATATTTATTGTTATAGATTGACTTTCAACCAGTCATAGACAGTAGACATAGACAGTATTTTATTCGGATCCTCATTACATCCTTAACAAGAGAGAGAAGTACAGTAAATTATAATGAGGAGTTTTCCAATAGGTATTTAAGGCATTCCTAACCACTCACTAGATGGCGCCCCGACAATTTTGGTAATTGATAATCGCTTGAAATAGGTTCTTAGCAAACAGGATATAAACACTGGGTACGTTGTATTGGATAGTATTATATTTGTCAATAGTTTTCAACCATTTTAGAGGTTGTAATAATAATGGAACATAGTGCCAACTTATATAAATATTTCTTTTTACACTTCGATCAACCTTTAACAGTTATGTTTATATAAATAAACACTTTATTTTCATGTTTAGTATTACTTGGCTGCATGAAATCACTGCCACCATCATACAGATTTAAAGAAGATTACCAAAATTGTACGAGCGCCATCTATTGATGCTTTTTGAAACAAACTATCAATACCTACTGGAAAACTCCTCATTATTGAAAATTACATAAGACCAGCCAGTGATGCAACGGAAACCCAAATAGACCAGTCTCAGCATAATGCTGTGAGGGCTCATGCCTGTCACAGCGCTGGTTTTCAGAAAAGCCCACGCATCCCACGCGCGTTAAGCGAACCGTTTTGAATATTATTTAATTATCAAAATCACTTAAACAAGTATGCTTTCTTTATTGTTTATTTCAAAAATAAATATTTTATAATTACGAAGCTTAATAAATATGTACCTATATACTTGATATAATAAATACAACATACTACATTAGTCATGTGAATTTCACTTGCAACAATCAGCGAATCGCATCGCATTCGTGTAGACTCCGGTTAGTAAGCTGTATCCACCAGCTGGCCGTGTGGTGTCCGGCAGAGTAGAATAGCACCAACCACTTACACTCGTGGGTGTCGTATAAGGCGACTAATTTTTTCGAGGCAAAAGATCAAAGAGTCTCCGTTGGCTGGAAAATGGGCAGCAGCGTTTTCCATTGTTATATTTATAACACTGCGATCTCCAACCCGCCTGCCAAGCGTGGAGATTATGGCAATAACTTCCCCTTTTGTGGGAGAGTCCCCCTTAGTCCTTAGTGGACTGTTATGGGCTGTGATGATCCACCAGCTGTACGCCATTGCAGTTGAGAAAAGGAAATAAGACTCCAGGCATCCGCTTTATGGCCAGGAATCTACTGTTAAGGGGTTTAAAACCTGATTGGCTTGAAGACATTGATAGTACAATCAATGACTCATCATTGGTGCGTCGGTGGCCGGGCGGTTGAGTATTCGACTCGTAAGCTAGAGGTACCAGGTTCGAATGCTGCTGTGGCCATATACCAATGACTCTTTTCTGAGTTATGTACATTTATTTATTTTTATTTAACAATTTATTGTACACAAGAAAATTAAAGATATAGTACAAATTAGATATAAGACAACAGGCACTACTTATCTCTAAAAAGAAATCTCTTCCAGCAGGCCTACAAAAAGAGAGATATGATAAATATACGCAGATACGACGTGCACAATAATTATGTACTATAAATAAATACATACAAAATATTCTATACATACTAATAGGTATATATGAATAAAATAAACATGTACTATATTAATACATAATATGTATTAAGTTACATTAGTTGAATTAAAACCGATGCTCACGGTGAGGGAAAACCTGCAAATTCAGGCAACTGAATTTGTAACCATGATCCAATATGGTCAGGTTCCCCTGGCAGCAGGGTCACGGAGGTCAGATGGTAGTCGATCAACTGTAATTACCTGAACGCCAAACCCTGGATCATGGTCAAGGCGGACCCCGGGCCCTTGTGTTCGAGAGTACAACTGGGACACTTGGCAATGACAAGTTTGAGTCATTGCAGAGTGACCCATAAATAAAAGTGTACAAAAGTTAATTTAAAAAAGGCGCGCCAAAAAATCTCAACAGATGGCCTAATTTAGAAACTGCGCTCGCGTGCGCTGCCTATCTCCTCAGAGTCCTGTTAAGTTACTAGAGATAGAAAAGACAAGAGGCTAGCGTGTATGCAAGCGGTTTCAAATGTTTTTACGGGGTCGGCAACGCGTGGGTGATGCCCCTGGTTTTACAAACGTCCATAGGCTGCGATGACTGCTACCATCAGGCAGGTCGGAAGCTTGTTTGCCACGTTATCTATAAAAAAAAAAAACAAAAAAAGGGCCCCGGGTATCAGGCCGGTCATACATACTGTTGCGTGACGTGTACGAGAGATGGCGCTGCATGTCAATTACAACGCGCTAACGGCATGTTCCAAGCGAAAATATACATACAAGAAAGGCTAAATCTGAGTCATGCTTAACGCATACGTACTAAACACTTGCCGTTACCGGTCTCTACCCGGTAAGGCCTTTCCTCTCAAGGAAAGAATTTTTGTCAAGGAGGAAGCTTCGTCTTCTTTCCTTTCTAAAGTTTATAAAAATTCACTCGTCTAGTAATGGAACTCGAATTGAAAGTTAATATTCGAATCTCCGGCAAAAAATCGAATTAACCGTTGATTCGATTATGAATATTTTTACTACGTACTTAGGTCTTAGAATAATGTAATTTATAAAAATTCCGTAAGCTGTAGTGTGCACTTGCTAAATTGTATTGTATCTGTCGCAGCCAAATGGTTAAATTAGCCGGTTAATCAAACGGCTAGCTATTTAAGCAGTTATTTCATTGAAAATTGGCCAAATTCATGAACTTTGAAAGTAAATTCAAATTAGAGCTGTGTCGATCGATCATTTGTCGTAACCCGGGTCGCTCATGACCCACTCGTCTGGTGATCGGGTTCAAATGATTCGATCTTTTCGATCATTTGGGTCACAGCACAGTTCGTTTGATTTGTACGACAGAGTGATGAATGCTGAGCTGCCTTTTGGTAGATAGGATCATGACATAACTATTACATATTTTTGATACCACTCAAACTACTTTTGTGTACGCCTAGGGGCATGTCGCCTGTTTGAAATGTATGATACTGTATGTAATAATTATAAAGTTTTATAAAGTTACTAAGATTTTACTTTAAAAAATAAAGTTGGATTTGACTTAAAAAAATATTATGCTCTGTTTATCTTATGGCTACCTAACTGCCAAAAAAACATACCTATCTACAGAAATAAAAAATAAAATAAAATGTTAACTAAAATAATCAAATTTATTAGTTTTAAAAGATTACAATAATCTACTCCAAATTGTGATTCAGGAACAAAATTTGAGAGGCTTTGTTCGGTTTTAAAGAACTTCTTTTATTGTTAATGGTCATTCCGGCCTTGGAAAATATTCTTTCACATGGTACTGAAGTTGCTGGCACACATAACCGACGCTTCATTAATATATGTAAATGTGGATAGAGAAGACGGCGCTCATTCCACCACTTTAATGGATCATCCGTTCGTTTTATAAGTGGTTCATTTATATATTTATCCAGTTCTACTATACTAGCGGCTGTAGGATTTTTTATTAGTTCGTTTTCTACTTCTTTGTCAAATGTTGCCCACATATTGCCAGAAGTAGAAGGTTGCGGCTGGTTCTCCTCATCTTGTTCTGGTAATGGTGTCACATCTTCCCGCGCAATTAACCCACGAAGTTTTGTTTTAATAGATTTCACACAGTTATCATATTTTTCTTTGTTAGTAAATGCATACTTTTTAAAACGTGGATCTAAAAATGATGCTTCTGCTGCCAAAACGTGGCTCTCTATATCACGAAAACGAATGTTAAGTTGATCTCGAAGAGTCAAAATAAATTGAACATATTGGCCAGGTTGTGCTGAACGAGTATTTTCGGCAAGGCTATTCTCAACAAGGAAATTCTCAACATGCGTTTTCATTATTTTTACCAGCACGATTACCTTGGATATAGAAACCGACTTCTCAGCGCTCATTTCTTCCGTCACGTCATAAAATATTTTTAAAACTTGAACACATTTCTCTATGACTATCCAATCATCAAGCGTCAGGGTGTTCAGTCGGGGTTGTTCAATGGCTAGTGTACTAACAACATCATCTTTTATTTTAAGTAACCTCGCAAGCATGTCATAGGTGGAATTCCACCTAGTTACAACGCTCTGTTTAAGTTTCAGGGGAGGTAATTCCATTTGAGTTTGCATAGCCGCCAGTCTGCTCTCAGCTGTTGAGCTATGTTTGAAATACTGGACTATTGCTTTAACCTGATCTAATTGCTCTTTAATATTATTTAAACTGTGCTGAACCACCAGGTTCACCGTATGAGCAAAACAAGGAAAATGGCGCCAAGTTGTTAAGTGAACGCCTGCTACAATATTTGCCGCATTGTCAGTTATAATTCCTGCTATTTTGTTAGAAATGCCCCAGGTTTCTGCTATATTTATCAAAAAGATCGATAAGTTTTCTGCAGTATGTCTTTCATCAAATGCATTGCAGCCTAACAAAACCGATTTAAGCACACAAATCTTGTCAATAAAGTGAGCAGTCACTGCAACAAAACTCGTATTACTTATTGATGTCCAGCCGTCGGTGGTTAAGCATATCGCTTCGGCTTCTGTTTGCAACTGCAATAGTACTTTATCTTTTGTACTTTGATAAAGTTTAGGTATTAAACTGGAAGATATTGTTTTGCGAGAAGGTAATGTGTATGTAGGTAATATCATTTTATATATATTTTTAAATTCTTCCTCTTCAACTATTGCAAACGAGTGATAGCCCTTAACTATAAATTTTACAATTTGTTCATCAAGCTGCTTAGTTTTGCTGATGGGTAATGGCCTCGAAGACACAGCGAAATTGTTAATTTTTGTCTGAACTTGCGATTGCGTGGTTTGGCGAGAAGTTGAGGCTGTTGGAGCAGTTTTATTAGATGTAGAAGGAACACCATTCGCTCCTGTAGCGTTTGAATCAGTGCTTCTTGGTAGGCTGATCTGAACTTCTGATCTTTCCCTTATTGGTTGCTCTTGATCAATAGACACTGACCCATGCAATTTTTTCATGTGCCTAGTCAAATTACCAGTACCACCTCCAGAATAGCTAATCGTTTTCGAGCAGTACTCACATTTTGCCTTATCTTTATTTATTACAGAGAAATGATTCCATATTTTACTTCGTTTTTTAGCCAGATCTGACATTTTAAATTATTAAGTAATGAACACAAAAAAAAAAACAACAAATATAAACACGAAACACAAATAAAACCCAATTTAGGTAAGCATCAATGGAGCTAAGCGAGTTTTGTTAGTATGAGCTAGTTAGTTAGAGTTAAGAGCTAATTTATATATTTACAAAGTCATGCACTTGCATAAAATCCCACACCAAATAGTTTCTTACAATGTTAACTTCTAATAAACAACCACAATTAAATAATAATGTCACAACACAATGCTCAACCACTATAATACGTTACCAACTTTAATAAAACAAGACACTCTTACGCGCGTGTCGCGGGTCATAGGTCACAGGTGCAAATGATTTGATTTGATTTAAAGAAATCAATCACACGATCGACAGATCATCGCGCGAGCTACGCCTACGAGGCACAAACCAGTTTATCGAGCGAGATCGAGAAAGAGTGCGAATACGCACGAACGTGGTTTAAAATGTAAGTAAACGAAAGAGATAGAAACTTTTGTTTGTTACGTCTCATTGCGTGATTGAATGCACGAATCGATCACCTGTACAAGCAAGCAATTAGTTACGTTAACGAAATAACAATAAAGTGCATTTAGGTTTGTTTTGTCACCGGGTCAAATGATCGAGTCTTATAAAGATCCGTGATTCGATCAATCGTGCACAGATTGTGATCGAATCAAAACGATTCGATCAGTCGCGACCGACACAGCTCTAATTCAAATGAACGATATTGCCTCGAGTTTACGGAGCTCTTCCATTCATTGTCATAATGTTAACCTAAACTAACCGAATAGAAACCTAATGCAAACTATTATTATACTTTGAAGTTATTGTGGGTAGGTTAACATTGGAACAATGTGTGGAAGAGCTGCGTAAACTCGAGGCAATTTCGTTCTTTCAACATCACTTTAAAATCTTATGAAACTGGCAAATTTTTAACTAAATAACTGCTCAAAAAGCTAGCCGTTTAGTTAACCGGCTAATTTAACCATCCGGCTGCGACATATCCATCCATCTCAATTTCTATGTTCTCTTTCCATACCAAGGTTGTCTGGAAGAGATCAAGATCAGATCAGATCGTTAGTGATTAAAGACCGCCCGTTATACCGTGTATTCTTGTATTTTCCTTAGTACATGTTCTTTGGTATGCAGTAAAGTATTATTGTATTGTATATTCCCGTAATAATTTCAAAAGACTTATCCAACGACACCTCACACAATGAACTATACGCAAATAAAAGTTTCATCCCCCGCTCTAGTGTGTAGGGGAGGTAACCAAAAAGGGTAGTTTTAAAAGATTTTATTTTACAACTTTGTCGGCGTGCATAATATGTATAACCACACCATGTTTCAGCTTTCTAGTACTTATAGTTTCTTGAATAAGCCACGGACAGACAGACGGTCATGGCGAAAGTATAAGGGTTCCTTAATATAGGACTTTCGTGGTTATTCACAACAATATCACTACACCTATTATCGGGTTTGTTACCACCGTTAACATCAAGGTAAAACAATACTAATCGTGGTAACAAACCCGATAATATGTGTGGCGAAAGGGTTCCTTAGTTTACTTCGGAACCCTAAATACCTTATTGTAACAATCCTAGAGATAAAATTTCTAAAGAAAAAGAGTTCCGGAGAAGTGTATTTCCGACAGGTTGTCCTAAATATTACTAAATTAAAAATCAAAAACCTTTAAACAAATAATAATATAATTTTATATTACTCACCGATCTATGACATAAACATAAATAACGACAATTGACGGAAGTATTAACAGACATACACACAGTATCTTAACAAATATTTCAAAGGCAGACGGCATTTTGATGTAACATAATGTTTTAAACTAACCTTTAAAATGTGTGGCATTTTGATATTCAGCAAACTGTCCCTGATCAAGAAAGCAGGTAGCAGGGCGGATGAGTATCCAACTCTTAAGCGAGAGGTATCGTGTAGGAGTCCCGCTGCGGCCATGTGCCAATGACTATTTTCTGAGTCATGTACAATATTCTAATACTAACTGATGCTCTTACGGTGAGGGAAAACGCCGTGATGAAACCTGCAATTTCAGGCAACTGAATTTGTTACCACAATCCAATCTGATCAGGTTCCCCTGGTAGCAGGGTCGCGGAGGTCAGATGACAGTCGCTCCACTGTAATTGCCTGATCGCCAAAACCGGGATCATGGTCAAGGCGGCCGCCGGGCCCTCGTGCGCCAGTGCACAACCGGGACATTAACGCCAAGATGATTATTTACATATTGTTAGTTGAGGTTTTTCATTAATCTAATATATAAAATTCTCGTGTCACAGTTTTCGTTGCCATACTCTTCCGAAACGGGTTGACCGATTTTGATGAATTTTTTTGTGCTTATCCGGTATCTATGAGAATCGGCCAACATCTATTTTTCATCCCCCTAAATGTTAGGGGTAGTCCAGCCCCTAATTTTTTTTTTAATTTTTAGACGTTGGTGTAGGGTAGGTGTAGGGTAGGTGTAGGGTAGGTGTAGGGTTAGAACGCTACGCGAACGAAGTCGCGCCGGGTCAGCTAGTTTTTACTATAATGTCGTACAAAGAATGAATAAATAAAGAAATTATTTACAAACTAAACTAAGCGACTACTTGGAATAGTTTCTCCGTTTCCTCGTATGATTTACCTTTTAACCACTTTATAACGGCAACCTTACAATTAAAGAAATTCATGGGGTGAAATTCGAGAGCGACTGCCATCTGACCTCCATGACCCTACTACAAGAGGAACCTGACCAGATTGGATCATGGTTACCTACACATTCAGTGGCCTGAATGTACAGGTTTCACCTCGATGTTTTCCCTCGCCGTACGAGTCACATAACTCAGAAAAGAGTCATTGGTAGGTACATGGCCGCAGCGGGATTCGAATCCGGTACCTGTCGATACTCTAACCGTACGGCCACTGACGCTCCTAAATATGTAGTAGGTAAAATAATATTACATACTATATATTTATATTATGACAATACTAATTATTTTCTGTACGAAATGTCACCAAAAACTTTTTTATTGAATAATACGTATAATCTAAGCACTAACCAACATAAAATAAAATTAAAATTAATAATCGTGGACAAATTCACGCAACGCCATCTGGCCCCAAACTAAGCAAAGCTTGTGCTATAGGTGCTAGGTATTTAATATACTACTTATATACTTTTAAATACATACTTGTTATACATAGAACCCTCAGGTCATAATTGACCTACTAACATCGATGCCTCAGACATGCCTAAATTGCTTACCTAGTTTAGTTTAGTTAGAGTGGAGGAATCGGGGGAGGCCTTTGCCCAGCAGTGGGATGATTCGGGCTAATATATATAGATAGTTTAGGTAAGTATCTAGTTAATAATAATTCGATATGTCATCCCAGCCGAGCGAAATTCGGTATTATTCTACACTATACTTCAAATGCCAACTAAAGTTGAGCTGAAAATGCAATGACATTTTATCCGAAACTTTTAGATATGTTATCCGGGTTCGCCTTGACCACAAAGACTGATGTATATTTCTATGCTTGACCATGATCCAGTATTTGGCGATCAGGTCATTACAGTAGAGCGACTACCATCTGACCTCCGTGACCCTGCTACCAGGGGAACCTGACCAGATTGGCTCATGGTAACAAATTCAGTTGCCTGAATTTGCAGGTTTCATCACGACGTTTTCCCTCACCGTAAGAGCATCGGTTAGTATTCAACTACTACTCAGGACCCAGAAAAGAGGCATTGTCCCGGCCGCAGCGGGATTTGAACCCGATACCTCTCGCTTACGAGTTGGATACTCAACGCTACGTGGCGTCCATGTGTAATAAATGTTTCTTTCTTGATCAAGGACAGTTTGCTGAATATCAAAATGCCACACATTTTAAGGGTTACTTTAAAACATTATGTTATATCAAAATGCCGTTTTTCCTTTGAATTATGTGTTTAGATTCAACCTCTGTTAATACTTACGTCAATTGTAAAGTAAAGTAAAACACATTTATAACAAGGCACAAAATTCTTAAATATTTATAAAGAAAAAAAAGACACTCTAATCTCGTTACCTGTGCCACGTGGAGAGTACAATGGGGCCACACTCAGCATATACCACGACAGTCGCCGTGATGATGGTTTTCAGTGGGCCCCCTTCATTGTCATTATTTATGTTTATGTCACAGATCGGTAAGTAACATAAATTTATTTTATTATTTGTTTTAGGGTTTTTGAGATATAATTTAGTGATATTTAGCACAACCCGTCGGAAATACACTTCTCTGGAATGCTTTTTCGACGCTCGTCTTGCCCCGTGTTCATTTAGGTATTATTGGGTAAGCGGAAAGCCTCGCCATCTAGCCTGGCAACATGCCTTCTGGCCACCTTTCCTAATTCGGGGGACCTGGATAAATTTTTATCTCTAGTTTTGTTATAACAACGGTATTTAGTTCCGAAGTAAATCAAGGAACGCTTATAGTTTCGCTATAACCGTCGGTTTGACCGTCTGTCTGTCCGGGGCTTATTCAAGAAACTATAATACAAATTATGCATACCAAAAAAGGTTGTAAAATAAAATCTTTTAAAACTACCCTTATTTGGGTACCTCCCCTACACATAAGGCGGGGGATGAATTTTTTATTCGCGTATAGTTCATTGTGTGAGGTGTCGTTGGATAGGTCTTTTGAAATCATTATGGGAATATAAAATACTAGCAGCCGCCCAGGCTTCGCACGGGTACCACTACGGGTACACGGGTACATAGCCAACGTCACCCGGGGATAGTGTAGCTTCCCAACGGTGAAAGAATTTTTGAAATCGGTCCAGTAGTTACGATGCCTATTCAATACAAACAAACAAACAAAAAAACAAACCTTTACTCTTTATAATATTAGTATAGATAATAACAGTTTACTGCATACCAAAGAACATGTACAAAGGAAAATACAAGAATACACGGTATAATGGGCGGTCTTATCACTAACGTGATCTCTTCCAGACAACCTTGGTGTGGAGAGAGAACATAGAAATCAAGATACAATTAGGTATTAGGTACAAAGAAACTTTCTCCCACGCACATTAAGGTTGTAGAATGAACTACCTGGAGAGTACAAGATGTAGTTCTTCAAAAAAGGGGTGAAAAGGTTTTTACGGGGTCGGCAACGCGTGGGTGATGCCCCTGGTCTTGTAAACGACCACAGGCTACGGTGACTGCTTACCATCAGGCAGGCCGTAAGCTTGTTTGCCACCTGTGTGGTATAAAAACAAAAAAAAATATTGCACACTAATAAGTGCTAGCGCGCACCGGTGACTTTTGTCACCGTGACTGTTTCGTCACTCACATCAAGTCTATGAGTATGTACGGAGGTGCGCGCACGTTACGACGTGACAATTGGGTGACATTTTTGTCCGCCGACCAGCGGACAAGCCCGTGACGAAACTGTCACCGCGCCGCTAGGTTTTTATAGCAGCGCGCGCACGGGCAACAAAATTGTCACTCAACACGTAGTTCTTCCGCCATTTGCATTCGGACCGTCGTCTTTAGCGAACGCAAAATGGCGTCAACGTCTACGCAAAACGTGAAAGTGCATGAAGAGGATATCGATAATGATTTACTTATTGAACAAGTTGAAAAAAGAGCAGCAATTTACGATAAAAAGCTGAAAGAGTATTCAGATTCTAATTTGAAAATTAAAGGATGGGATGAAATCAGTCGTATAATATTTTCTACAGTTTGGGGTACGTTGTCGTCACAAGAAAAAACTGAAGCTGGTGAGTATCTTTTTATTTTTAGTATTTGTAGCTAAAACAACAGTTGTACAAAAAAGTGAAATTCAGATTTTGTCATATTGCCATGACACAGCCCCTTGTGGTGAAGTAAAGTGATTCGCAAAATAATTACGTATATTTGCTGCTGATATGGTTCTGTCTGATGGATTTGTTGCAATACCTTTTAATGGACAATCGTAAACAGTGTCAGTAAATTGAATGCCATCTCTGCACCGTACAAAATTATGTAAAATACAACATGTTTTTACTATTATATCAGCAAAATCAAGACTGACGTCAAGGGGCCTGTGCAAAATTCGCCATTTGTTACAAAGTATACCAAAAGTGCATTCAACCATGCGTCGTGCCCTAGTGTGGCGATAGTTGTAAATTTTTTTCACAGTAGACAATGATTTTCTTGCATATGGTCGCAAAATATGCCTCGACAAGCCAAATGCCTCATCAGCGACCAAACAAAATGGTATTTGTTTTCCATTTTCATCATATGGCAAATTACGATCATCTGGTATGCTCAATTGATTTTGCTGCAATCTTTTGCACATGCCAGAATTCTGAAATACATTGGAGTCGCTTGCTGCTCCATTAGCACCAACATCTATGTATACAAATTTATAATCTGCATCTACCCATGCCATGAGAACAGTAGAAAAGTACTTTTTGTAATTGAAACACTGCGAACCGGTGTTTTCCGGCTGAATTATTCTCACATGTTTGCCATCAATTGCGCCAATTATGTTCGGAAAATTGTCCGTTGGTAAAACTGATTTGAAATAGTATACCAATCCTCTTCAGACTTTTCAGGCATGTATAGTGTATGTAAATTCCAGATCGCGGAACATGTAGATTTTACAATTTCTCGTGCTGTGGTGGCACCTATCAAATATTCAAATGATATGCTGTAAAAACTGTTGCCGGTTGCAAGATATCTGAAACAAAAGAAAATTAAATACATAATACAAAATTAAAGTTAAAAATACATAAATTAAATAAATGACTGACTGTTTTATACTAGTTAAATATTTATTTTCAGGTAAACTTGTACAAAAACGATGGAAGAATTTAAGAGCTTGTTTTTCACGTGAGCTACGTGAGCAAAAATGTACTAAGTCTGGCCAGGCCGCTACAAAAAGAAGAAAGTACAAACATTTTGACCAACTTTTATTTCTTATCCCAAGCATGGATACCCGAAAAACCTCAGGAAATGCTGATTCTGTAGAGGACATTGCTTGCGAAGAAGATAGTCAGGATGCCAGTGTGGAAGTACTACAGCGAGAAGAATATTCCCGAAAGAAAAATAAGAATAAAATATGTTACGAAGAAAGGCTTCTAGAGATTTTAAACAACAAAAGAGTTGATGATAACAGGTTTATCGAGGCTATGAGAAATAACAAAAGTGACTGTAATGACGATGACAAGGAAAAGCATTTTGCGCTGTCTTTGGTGCCGTTGTTAAAAGCAGTCCCGGAGGAGAATAAAAATAGATATTACAAATTTTCCAGGAAGTTCAGAAACAAAACACTCAGCGCAATAATTATTCTCCTATGAAATAGCCCATCCACAATTTATAGAGGTAGTCCTCAAAATTTCCAAATCAAGCCCAAATATTCTGTTTCTATACCATCGCAAAGTCCCCAAGGCCCTTTCACTTAGCAAGAAACACTCCACTGATTTTATCTCCTTCTCCTGCATATATTCCATCTACAAGCCCTCAAAATATACAAATCAAACCCAAATATTCTGTCTCTCTTCCATCGCACATTCCTCAAAATCCGCTCCACTTAGCAAGAAACACTCAACTTGTTTTATCTCCTTCTCCTACTCATACATCTACAAGTTCCCAAAATTTGCTACCCTCTGCACACACTCAACCGAATTCATCTTCACAATCATCGCCTCCTAAGCAAGACCCGAAAAACTCCTCAGCCGCCTCATCGTCATCAAATCAAACCTATATTACAGAGTTTACAGAAGATTCCGAATTGTATGACATCTGCCAGGAGTACAATATCAACCAACATGAAGAATAATTAAAGAATATTACATTTCAATTACTTTTTTGATTATAGTTAAAAACTACTTACTTTAATTTGTATAACATTTTTGTATTTTCATTAAAATAAACAATTTAAAATTACATAATATTCTAATTACTTATATTTACCTCAAAGTAACAGCGAGTCTTTCTTCAGCCGGAACAGACAATCTCATGTTTGTATTTTCGTATGTCAACGCAGGTCCTAAATTGCGAAGTAATTCATCAAAACTTCTAACACTCATTCGAAAATACCCAAAAAATTTCTTTGGATGTTCCCGAAGTTTATGAAACATGGTGTAGAACTTTCCATTTATTAACCTGTCACTCCAAAGGGGGTGTACCCAGTATTCTTTTCGCTTTTTTTCTCTTTTGAGTTTCCTTATAAGCTCACAGATGACGACCGTCTCTTCGAAATCCATTTCGACAAATGAAGCTTTAAAAAAAAAATTGTCACTGGCACCTTTCGTGAGCGCACCTCGCTTTGGAGGCGTGACGTGACAGCGACAAAAACTTTTTTGTCATGCTGACAAAAGTCACCGGTGCGCGCGTGCTCTAAAACTTACGTATAAGTGACTAATTAACCTACGTGGTACAAATATTCATAAATCAATTCGAATCAATGGTTATTGGTTAATTCGATTTTTTGCCGGATTCGAATTTCGAATATTAACGTTCGATTCGAGTTCCATTACTAGACGAGTGAAGTTTTAAAATCTTTAGAAAGGAAAGAAGACGAAGCTTCCTCCTTGGCAAAAATTCTTTCCTTGAGAGGAAAGGCCTTACCGGGTAGAGACCGGTAACGGCAAGTGTTTAGTACGTATGCGTTAAGCATGACTCGATTTAGCCTTTCTGGGAATGTATATTTTCGCTTGGAGCATGCCGTTAGCGCGTTGTAATTGACATGCAGCGCCATCTCTCGTACACGTCACGCAACAGTATGTATGACTGGCCTTATACCAGGAGACCTATTTTTTATTTTTTTTATTTGATAAAGTGGCAAACAATCTTCCGGCCTGCCTGATGGTAGCAGTCACCACAGGCTATAGACGTTTGTAATATAAGGGGCATCACCCACGCGTTGCCGACCCCGTAAAACCATTTTGAAACCGCTTGCATACGCTTGCATGGCTTTTAGAGCAGTGCTTCTACACTCTAGAAGAATTTTTAAATCAATAAGTAGCATATATTTGACATTTATGTGAACCTATAGATTATTATGATAAATATACATTTATTATTTTAATTACCTACTATTTAATTGGGTAACACTTGACATTTTAAATTGTTATAATTTTTAAGACATTTTATTGTAATGACATTTATTATTTAATTAATCTAATTGACATTTTTATTGGCCTACAATATGCAGTAGGTACGACATGAATCTTAAATTACTTCTGTAAATTTTATTTATTCCAAATTGTACTGACTTTATTGTATACCTACGACATGATGATAATGTAACTAAATGACCTGTAACTATTGTTATCAATAAAGTATCTGAATCTGAATCTGAATCATACACGCAATACTTCTAATGTTAGTGATTTAGTACGACTATGAAGAGACATGCGAGCGGTTTCAAAAATAGACCCCCTGTAGAACTTTTATGAAGCGCCTTTTTAACTTTACTTTTGTACACTTTTATTTACGGGTTACATAGCAATGACTCATAGTTGTATGAGGTACAATCAATGTCTTCAACCCAATCAGGTTTTCAACCTCTTAACAGCAGGTTCTATTCCTACTCCTTCACTGTTCATGCTGCAAGGTTGTGGAACGCTCTGCCGTATGTAATACGCGATAGTAAATTTATCGGTATTTTTAAGAAACGTGTGAAAGAGCACTATCACTCTCTTAGTTCCTGAAAATGAAGGGTAAAATGCCTATAGATAATTTGTAGGTATCGTCTTTTATGTTTTGTTATAAGCAGTAGGTATATGTAGTTTATTATATTGGTTTATTATATGTGAAAGATTTCTTTTCACGAGCCAAGCTCGGTTACTTACTAAGCACCCGCCCCGAGACCCTCAGGGAAAAGGTATATAATGGGTATATATTATTATTGTGCATGTCTGATCTGCGACTACTTATCACATATCTCTTTGATAGGCCTGCTGGAAGATTTCTTCTTAGAAATAAGTAGCGCCTGTTGTGTCATCTATACCTTTCTATTTTTCCTCAAACTTTCATGTGTACAATAGACTGAAAAATAAATAAATAATTAAATAGGTTCCTGGCTATAGAGCGGATGCCTGGGGTCCTTCTTTTGTTCCCTTTTTTTCCAGCGTAAAGCTGGTGAATCTCATCACATCATCACAGCCCATAACAGTCCACTGCAGGACTTAGGGCCTCTCCCACAAAAAGGGAGGTTATTGCCATAATCTCCACGCTTGGCAGGCGGGTTGGAGATCGCAGTGTTATAATATAACAATGGAAAATGCTGCTGCCCATTTTCCAGTCTACGGAGGCGCTTAGATCTTTGCCTCGAAAACATTAGTCGCCTTGTACGACACCCACGAGTGTAAGAGGTTGGTGCTATTCTACTCTGCCGGACACCACACGGCCGTCAGTGTGACAACTTGTGACAAGTGTGACAGCTGGTGAATACAGCTTACTAACCGGAGTCGGAGTCTATACGTATTCCCGGCCATGAGATTCGATTCGCTGATTGTTGCAAGTGAAATGCACATGACTGGATAAAACTCAAACTTTAAACATTAAATATATCTTTCAATAGTCAAACAGGAGGCGGTAGGAAAGTAGGAAGGAAACACACCGCCCCACACCGACCACGGCCGGAACACGCCCTACAATACCAGACAGAGCCAGGCAGCGCCCGACAATGCGATGATCTTCGCAGGATTGTGTCTCAAGTTTGCCATGTCAAAGCCATGTCTGTAGAGCTCGTCTAATTTAAAATGACGCGCCCCACTATCGCATTAACGCACACAAGCAAGTTTAAAATATGGACGCAATACATATACAAATGCCGTTGTAATTGGTCATTCAGTTGCCGGTAAGATTCAAACGTCGGAGCACGCGCCGTTCATTGGCTCCCACACAGATGAAGTGTCGTTATTAATATTTGCACTCACACATCGAAATCAACTAACTAAGTAGTGGGGCGCGTCATCTTAGACTAGACGAGCTCTACAAAGGATTTAGTTCACTTATTTGTGTGTGTGTGAGTCATAAAGATAGAAGTGTGAGTACGGCACTCGCGAGCGGACTCCAAAGGCCAAAATTGTCTATACATGATACAAAAATTGATTCGGGAACACGGCAAAATAAGCCAGCCCCCTGGACATACTTTATGAAAAATAATCCCGAGAAAAGATCTCAGAATGTAAAAAAGTTATGTATATGAAATCTAAAAAGATCGCAATTCTGAAATCAGAGGCGAAGACACTAAAATTTATAAATATTTTTAGATAAGATTTTCTAATGAATTTACATTGCCATTTATTCAAATATGTTCTAAAGTACTGAACAATTAAGTTCAAAGTATTAATTAACCTATAATATAAAAAAAACCTATCTTAACCTAACTAATATTAAATGTAATAAATTTTCCCCAGATTCCTATATTTCGGAAAACTGCCCAGAAGGCTGGCCGCGTTGCCCCGCTGGATACCGAGGCTTATACGCTGAAGTAGAGGCCTTCTGTTCATTACTAATGTCGACCAGGCGCTAGGCTAGTTGCTGATGTGATGTAATTTTTTACTACATTTAAAAATAAGTATATTATGATTATGATGATTATTAGGCCGTGCGGTGTCCGGCAGAGTAGAATAGCACCAACCCCTTACACTCATGGGTGTCGTACAAAGCGACTAATGTTTTCGAGGCAAAAGATCAAGAGTCGCCGTAGTCTGGAAAATGGGCAGCAGCATTTTCCATTGTTATATTTAAACCCTGCGATCTCCAACCCGCCTGCCAAGCGTGGAGATTATGGCAATAACCTCCCCTTTCGTGGGAGAGGCCCTAAGTCCTGCAGTGGACTGTTACGGGCTGTGATGATGATGAATGCGTACGGCTAAGGAGTGGAACACGTTACCTGTGTTCCCTTATCATTATAATCTGGATGCCTCCAAGGCTAGAGTGAATAGGCTGTTCCTAGACAGGCATGCTCCATCTTCGGCCGCATCAGCACTTACCACCAGTAAATCGCATAGCCTATGTCCATCCCAGGGTTCGGATAAAGTCCTGAGTTTGGTCAAAGTCGGTTCAATAGTTTAGCCGTGAAGGTTACAGAGAGACAGAGTTATTTGCGCGTTTTTAATATTCGTTAGGTTGTAAAATTCTCACATGATTCTTGTTTGCAACCGTTGTAAACTTGCCTGGAAGAAATCGCGTTAAGCGATAAGGCGACCTGTTGTTTTCTCTGTTACCGTTGACTGTATTTATAAAATGAAGTGTTCATTCATTCGTTCATTTATTTTGTAGGTAAAAAGTACAATTTTTTTTCAAAGCCACGGTTCCCCAAATCCCCACCCCATGGAGCACTGGAGACCTTACTCACCGGCAGAAACACAACACTATTTAAAAGAGTATTGTTTAGCTGCGGTGTTCTGTAAGGTGGAGGTTCTTCTCCAGTCGGGCGGCTCCAATTCGAACGGGATACCCCGCTATGCCCTACCTCTCTTATAATGAGGTATTAAAATAAATTATAAAAAACAGTTTAATTTTACACAATTTATTATTTATACATAGTTAAATTCCATGATAACTATTTCAGTTGAAAACCTTGTAAACAAACACAGAATTGTCCCTAACTATATTTACATTAAGTTAATAATATTAATTTAATTAAAATTTAAATACAACCTAGTTAAAATATAGGTCACTTACATTTAAAGAAAGGAAATGAACTTTTATTTTGTATACTACGCAGTGACAAACGAGCAGACAGCCCACCTGTTGGTAAGTGGTAACTGTCGCCCGTAACATCTACGGTTC
This sequence comes from Blastobasis lacticolella, assembly GCA_905147135.1. NCBI lineage: Eukaryota > Metazoa > Arthropoda > Insecta > Lepidoptera > Blastobasidae > Blastobasis > Blastobasis lacticolella. The sequence continues at coordinate 736,441 of LR990066.1, forward strand.
ACGCATTTAGGTTGCAGCCAACAAAAAGGCAGAACCGCAGGTGCGTTGTCACTGTGAGGACTAAGATGAAATGCCTCAAAAAAGTAGTAGTAGTAAAGATGTTTCAATACATAGAGACAAAAGTTAATGTCTCGGTTGTGCTCTCGCGCACGAGGGCCGCCTTGACCGTGATCCAGGATTTGGCAGATCAGGTAATTACAACAGGTAACTTCGGAGCGAATACCCGCGACATCCTACGACTTCGGCGATACCTATGGACCACAAGACCTGCGATTGTAGAAGATCAGCTCGACGTGGAAACCTTGGAAGAGAATAAACCTTCGGATAGGTTCATCAGTGTTTCAATCCAAATAACGAACCATAACACGTAACAATATTGAATACGGCGTGAAAAGGAACTAACACGACGCCAATAGAGAAACTATGAAGGAGAGACAACTGTCGCCCTCATGGTCCGCTCATCATCATCATATTAGCCGAAAGACACCCACTGCTGGGCATAGGCCTCCCCCAGAGATCTCCACAACCGGTCCCGTGCCTTCCGCATCCAGCTGGTACCTGCTATATTTACCAGGTCGTCGGTCCACCTTGTGAGTGGCGACCGCGTACCAGAAGACGCAGCGTGGGTAGGCCTCCCACAAGGTGGACCGACGACCTGGTTAAGATCGCAGGTACCAGCTGGATGCGGAAGGCACGGGACCGGCCGCCGTGGAGATCTCTGGGGGGCCTATGCCCAGCAGTGGGCGTCTTTCAGCTGATATGATGATGATGATGATTTAATGTACTATTATGTATTTTCTATGTAATTATTCTTGTGTGAACAATAAATAAATATTTTTTCAATTGATCTATGAAGTGTGTTGTTTCAAAAGTTAGTGTAAGGCAAAATATTGATATTATTTACATAAAAACAATTATGAATATAAGCTATTTAAAATCACACTTTCAGTAGACTTATGTTTCTAGACGCTTTTTTCAATCCATTTCTTTAAATGATTTGAGTTATAATATTACAAAATAAAACAACTTAAAAATATGACAGTTCACAGTTATTTACTAATAACTCGCTATGGCGCACTTATTTAATTCATTTATAATTATATTTACATAAAGATTTTTAATACTAATCCGTGACAATCTAATATAAATGGTATATACACTGATGCGGGAATAGAAATGTCACTGTGAGGACTAAATTGAAATGCCTCATGCATGTAATTGCGCTGGCTACCTTTTCCGGTGACGTGGACGAGATATGAATTTGATGAACTCAGAATGTGACGAGGTACGAATGTGACGAACTCAGAAGGTGATGAGCTCCGAATGTGACGAACTCCTAAAGTGAAGAACTCCGAATGTGACGAGCATAGAATCTGACGGATCCGAATGTGACGAGCACAGAATGTTATGAATACAGAATGCGATGAACTCAGAATGTGACGAACTCCAAACGTGATGAACTTCGGATGTGACGAAAACCGAACTTTTTCATATATTTTTATATATAGAAGAAACCTCCAATGATACCTCTTGAACGATCCCATGTCACAGTCCAAAGGAAACACTGTGGCTGGTCTCAGAATGGGACGAACTCCGAACGTAACATACCTTACAAACCCATACGAACGAATAGAACAACCAACTGTCCCAAAGCATTCAACGACCCATCAAACCCTATCACACCTAAACCAATATGCTGGCATAAGCCGGTGGCTCATAATCCTCGTCATCCACATCAATCTCATCAGCATGCTGCCTCTTCCTATGCCGTCTCAGATCACTACGTCTCTTAGTAGAATAACTGCACTTACCACAAGAATGCATCCGTAATTTGCCAACATCCTTTTTGCACAACAACGAATGCCTTATGGCATCAGCTTTAAACTTCACTGTACACTTACACTTATTGCACTTATAACCTTTTTTCGTCTTGTCGTAGTTCTTCCCTTCCTTCAGCCACGTTAAGGCTGTGACGTCGGCATTTTCGTGACTTTTCAGGTGATACACTAGACTCATCTTGTGTTTCGCCTTGTATTCGCAAAGATGGCACTTGTAGCTCTTCTCGCTTTTATGCTTCTTCTTGTGCCGTACGAATTGGACTTCGCTCGCGGTGCTGAAGTGGCATATCTCGCACATCAATATAACTTTGGAGTGTGTAGCCTTGTGGTTCTGGTAGTCGGTGCGGCTCATTGTCTTGTAGTGGCATTGGTAGCAGTAGTACTCGTATGTGCCCCACAGGAGTTGGCCTGGAATTGTGATAAGAACAATGTTAGAGGTCGTAACTCGCTGATTCAAGTACATGCGATATTCAACTTTATGACAGAACGCATAAACGCGAATCTGGTAGAGCTCGTCTAATCTAAAATGCCGCGCCCCACTATCGCATTAACGCACACAAGCAAGTTTAAAATATGGACGCAATACATATACAAATGCCGTTGTAATTGGTCATTCAGTTGCCGGTGAGACTCAACGTAGGAGCACGCGTCGTTCATTGGCTCCCACACAGATGAAGTGTCGTTATCAATATTTGCACTCACACATCGAAATCAACTAACTAAGTAGTGGGGCGCGTCATCTTAGACTAGACGAGCTCTAGAAAATTACAGGTGTCGGGATTTGGCAGATTTACAGAATTACAGTGGAGCGACTGCCATCTGACCTCCATGACCCTGCTACAAGGGGAACCTGACCAGATTGGATCATGGTTACACATTCAGTCGCTTAAATGTGCAGGTTTCAACACGATGTTTTCCCTCACCGTAAGAGCATCGGTCAGCATTCAAGTAATGTACATAACTCAGAAAAGAGTCATTGGTACATGGCCGGAGCGGGATTCGAACCCGGTACCTTTCGCTTACGCGGTCGGATACCCGAACCGCTCGGCCACCCACGCTCCTAAATTTAGTAGCGTGAAGACTATGGCAATGACCTCCCCTTTCGTGGGAGAGGCCCTAAGTCCTGCAGTGGACTGTTACAGGCTGTGATGATGAATACTTACTGATAGTAGGTAGGTTTTAAGAGAGGTAGGGCATAGCGGGGTATCCCGTTCGAATTGGAGCCGCCCGACTGGGGAAGTACCTCCACCTTACAGAATACCGCAGCTAAATAATACTCTTTTAAATAGTATTGTGTTTCTGCCGGTGAGTAAGGTCCCCAGTGCTCCATGGGGTGGGGATTTGAGGAACCCTGGCTTTGGCAGTGGAGTGGCATTTGCCTTTTTGCTGCCAGAGCAACGTGTTATAGAGGTGGGCAGCGCATTGGCGATACTCTTGGTGTTGCTAATGTCTATAGGCAGTGGTGACTACTTCCCATCAGGTGGCCGGCATGCCTGTTTGACTCTCGTATGTCATAAAAAAAAAAAAGTTGCCCGCATGCCTGTTTGTCTGCCGGATAACATAAAAAAGAAAAACTAACTGATAGTGGGTTTCCCAGTACTGCTCCCTTCTTCCTTCACCAGCTGTACTAAGGGTATGTCATCCTCGTCTTCATCAGACACCTCCACGGTGTCAATCTGAGGCTCTTCCAGTATGACGTCATCGTCGTCCGATGACGTCAGCAGGCTGATCGGGTCTTCTTTTCTGCGGGTGGGATTGTGGCGTTAGAATGAGGGTAGTGACACGATTTATTTATTTTTTAGTGTCTATGATTCGGTCATAGAATATCTTTCATTTGTCATTTGTTCATTTGTCATTTATTTATTGCTTCACATGGTAATATAATAACATATTAATCTAAATTGATCTTAAAAATAGGTAAGTATCTCATGTGGCCCTGTGAGATCTTAACAATTAAATCTAGATTCCATATTGCATAAATTATTACATGTTCAATAATGACAAATTAATTAATTAATCAATTAGCGATTCGTCAAAAATAAGAATATGTCAATTATTTAAATAAAATTAAGTTAAATCTCACCTTTTCAAATTTAAGTACATGTCAACAATCAATCATTATTAAATTAAATGTCAATAACCGATAAAAATCATTATAAAAATTATATTCTAAGTCATAACAAGCACAGATACAGAGCCTTAATACAAAATAAGTCATTGATATCAATTTATCTCGTTAAAAATTCATTTAAACTATAGTAACTCTTAGCTAAGAGTAACTTCTTAAGCTTCCTAATAAAAACTTTGCCATCTGTTTCTTTTTTCAAAGTTTCAGGTAATTTATTCTTCTTCCCCCATGTGTTGTTAAAAAAAATCGTGCATTCTACGAAAAAATATTACTCAATTAAGAAAAATTTATATGGGTTGCCTACTCTCACCCTGGTCCTTCCATGGGGTTTTCATGGGAACAATTTACCCACCCTCATATAGTCTATTATGGTTCTACATCAGGTGTTTCTGTTTCCAAAATCAATTATACCCTATATGTTGTCCAGCCTTAGCTACACAACAAAAGAAGTTTCTTTCAAATCCGTCCAGTAGTACCGGAGAATAGCGTGTATAAACAGACAGACAACAAATACTCAAATAATTCCTTCTTTCATAAAATTCGAAATTTTATATTTCATTTTAAAATTAAAATTGTTATAGTTCTATCAATATGTTATAGGTCAATATTGACGTTAGGAGATAATTTAGATAAAACGTCTTAAAAGTATTGTTATTTGAATTTGTCATAAATTAAATAAAATAATTATTTCAAGCTGTAATAAGCTTTTACTATTAACAATATTTTAAGTTTATTTTTAAATGTTATTATATAGTCTGGTACTATGGCACTTGATCGTGAAGAGTGGAAGGAATAGGGGGGAGACCTTTGCCCAGCAGTGGGATGATTCAAGCTAATATAATAATAATCTTTATATATATAATTCTTCTGTGAGTGTGTATGTCACTGAACTTCTCTCAAACGACTGGACCGATTTTGATGAAATTTTTTGTGTGTGTTCAAGGGGATCTGGGAATGGTTTAGATTCACAATTTTGTAAAAAAAGTTTGAAATTTTGAACGCACGAACCGATTTCCACGGGTTTGCATTCGTTGGAAAGGTCTCGGGCTCTGTGAGGTTTATAGCAAAGAAAATTCTGGAAAAATTTGAAAAGAAAAGCGGGAAAATCGTGTAGGGTAGGTGTAGGGTAGGTGTAGGGTAGGTGTAGGGTAGGTGTAAGGTAGGTGTAGGGTAGGTGTAGGGTAGGTGTAGGGTAGGTGTAAGGTAGGTGTAGGGTAGGTGTAGGGTAGGTGTAGGGTAGGTGTAGGGTAGGTGTAGGGTAGGTGTAAGGTAGGTGTAGGGTAGGTGTAGGGTAGGTGTAGGGTAGGAGTAGGGTAGGTATAGGGTAGGTGTAGGGTTAGAACGCTACGCGAACGAAGTCGCGCCGGGTCCACTAGTAATTATATAATCATAGTCCCTTGTACATTCTAATTCTATTACAATTTCTTCATCGACCTAAATTATTTTTTTGTTAATTAATATTGTCAATGTAGACACATTTTTTTTAACTGTTTTATTATATGTATAGGTGAGAAAAGACAGAGCACTATATAAATAAAATACTATAAAATCCTTCCGGAAAGCTTTCCACTTTCCAGTCCATGTAACCTCTTTTTTTCGAACCATATTGACAGTAGTCTTGGGTAGTTCGTGAACGACCTAGGTGGGAAGAGCGCTCCTTTAGGTGAACTATGCGAACTAGTTCATCGATGATCTCGCTGTCAGTTCTTTTTATATTTTTTCGTCCACTTTACTAGGCAGTGGCGCTATGTGATCAACCGAGTTATTTACTTTTACTGTGCGCGCCCCTTGATATTTCGATATATCCATATCGATATGTGCGCGCCCCTTGATATTTCGATATATCCATATCGATACTAAACAACAAGTACGAATTTTTACAATTAAAGTTGACTTTTGTTGTTACTAAATTATTTCAAAAAAAGAACTAATGAACTAATAGAGCGAACTAGTTCGCCATTGGATGATGAACTAAACTGAGCGCTCTCAGTGGTGACCGACTATGCCCAAGACTAATTTGACTGTACTATCAATCATCGTCTATTAATATTACTAATTAGACGAAGACAGACAGACAGTACAGATATCCCCGCTACACACACCCTATCTACGAACCAGCTCTTATCGTTAGCGCGTTCTAATCGCCGTGTAGCGCCATCTAGCGTCTACGTAATGCAACGTAAAGGTTGAAATCTCAAGCCACCTTCTCCAAGCTACTGAATTTCCCACCCACACCCTATCAACGGACTGGCTCACATCGTTAGCGCGTTCTAATCGCCGTGTAGCGCCATCTACCGTCTACATAATGCAACGTAAAGGTTGGAATCTCAAGTCACCTTCTCCAAGCTACTGAATTTCCCACCCACACCCTATCAACGGACTGGCTCACATCGTTAGCGCGTTCTAATCGCCGTGTAGCGCCATCTACCGTCTACATAATGCAACGTAAAGGTTGGAATCTCAAGTCACCTTCTCCAAGCTACTGAATTTCCCACCCATACCCTATCAACGGACTGGCTCACATCGTTAGCGCGTTCTAATCGCCGTGTAGCGCCATCTACCGTCTACATAATGCAACGTAAAGGTTGGAATCTCAAGTCACCTTCTCCAAGCTACTGAATTTCCCACCCATACCCTATCAACGGACTGGCTCACATCGTTAGCGCGTTCTAATCGCCGTGTAGCGCCATCTACCGTCCACGTAACGCAACGTAAGTAAGGTTAGTCTCACCCTACAGACACCTCTTAAACACTACTGAATTTCGCACCCACACCCTATCAACGAACTGGCTCACATCGCTAGCGCGTTCTAACCGCCGTGTGGCGCCATCTACCGTCTACGTAATGCAACATATAGGTTGGAATCTCAAGCCACCTCCACGCTACTGAATTTCACATACACACCATATCAACGAACCCGCCCTTACCGTTAGCGCGTTGTAATCACCGTGCAGCGCCATCTACCGTCTACGTAATGCAACGTAATAAAGGTTATTTCTTTTACCACTGTCTATGTTTGCTTTTTTATTTATTTGTTTATATTTTTCTTCTGTTTTTATCACTTTAATAATCATAATTACAGTAAATGTTGGTATCTCACCCCACAGCCACCTCTTCCACGCTACTGCTGTCGTCGTCAGCTGGTTCCGGCAACAGCGAGGCTGGGTCTATGTCCACCTGGACATTTTCCAGGAGTAGGAGACAGTCTGAGGAGTCGGCTGCTTGACGGTCTGCGGGAATGGGAGGTACATATAAATAATAAATAAACAAATATTCGTGGACAAATTCACACAGCGCTATCTAGCCCCAAACTAAGCAAAGCTTGTACTATGGGTGTATCGGGTGTATGGGTGGGTGGGTGTAGTGGGGGGCGATATCTATATGTCGTAGAGTGTCATGAGCCTAGTCATCATTTGGCTAAGAAACGCAACGTCAATCGAAGCGCCACCTTGCGGATAGCTGGAAATACTGTGAAGACGTCATATTCGGCGCGCGGTCACAACGAACACTTCCCATTCGACCATCGACGAGTCAAGACGTGTAACTAGACGCTCATCCATTGAAGAAAGAAGAAGTCTTTATTAATTGCCTCTCATCACATAGCCGTACTCCATAAAGGAGAGTGTGAGTACAGAAGGGACTACCAAATTATAATTTGTACAAGGGCGCACGTGAATAGATTCCCCGGCGCACCTTGCGTTTCGGCCTCGCGGGATGGCCATGGGTGGTGGCGGGTCTTCCAGTGACCCACGGGTTCGGTAGTCCCACATTATTATCTGTTACTTAAAATTATCCTATGCTTTCATCGTTTGCTGTTTTTATTGTAATTATGCTTTATTACCTCAATACACTGTTAAACTGTTCTTATAATTCTTATTTCAATAACACTATCCCGAAAATACCTTCTGATGGATCTCTCCCCTGCTAGAGTCTGCCCTAGTCTACGACAAATAAATAAATAATAATAAAATAAATAATCGTGGACAAATTCACACAGCGCCATCTAGCCCCAAACTAAGCAAAGCTTGTACTATGGGTGTATATTTAGTGGGGGGCGATATCTATATTTAATTAGATTCCACAAAAATAAAAGAGCGTCAATTAATAAGTTCAAAAAAGAACTAAATAAATTGCTAATGGAGCACTGTTTTTACTGCGTAAAAGAATTTACAGATTGTAAGTTAGATTAAGGTTTACATTGACAATTTTTTCAAGCCTTTCAATGCGCCAGATCATGGCGAAATGTAGGCTGAATACCTTAATGTCTTTAACAAATTCAAATTTTCCTGTTTATATTCCTTATTGTGTATGTTTGGAATTATTGTCCCGCTAAACAGTTTTTTCAATTGTTGTAATTTGTGTTTGTGAATGTTTTTTTCTTGTTTGAAGCAAATAAATAGATAAATGTGAAAGTAGTGAAGTGAATTTCCCGCCGCTTGATATCCTCGACGCGTAGATACAATTAAGTATTAAAACACTCGTGTAAAACTATTATAATACGAGGCGTAGCCGAGTCACTCATGTTTTAATAACCCCTTTTACACTACACTACAGCTGTAAAGAAAATAGTATGGGAAATGCTGTATCGAAAAGTAATGTTTTTTTTAATTTAAAAGATTGGAGTGAAAAAAGTGTACCCTTAAACAACTGTTTTTAAATATGTAATTGGAACATTACGCTATGAGTGTAGATAAATGACTATTTCACCCCTTTTCTTGAAGAACTCTATGTTGTATTATCCAGGGAAAACTTCTCCAGGCGCTGTGTGAATTTGTCATATATTATAAGTTGTAGGTTGCACTCACCAGTATCCACATTAATCTCCACAAACCGCTCAGGCAGGGCTGGGACCTCCACTTCTATTAAGCCCGCGGAGGCCGGGGGCGAAGGCCGGGGCTCTGGGCCAGGATTGGAGGCCAGGGGCTCTGTGGGGGGCGCTGGGGAGGGGTCCTTGTCCTGGAAGTTGGAAGTTGCGATGGAAATTGATAATATCGCAATCTTGTGTACATGAATACTATTGAGGACCTGTAATAAGCATTTTTCCAATAGGTATCTAAAGCATTCCTAACCACTCACTAGATGGCGCCCCGACAATTTTGTTAATTAATATTCGCTTGAAATAGGTTTTTAGCAAACAGGTATAAACACTGGGTACGTTGTATTGGATAATATTGTATTTGTCAATAGATTTCAACCATTTTAGAGGTTGCAATAATAATGGAACATAGTGCCAACTTCAATAAATATTTCTTTTTACATTTCGTTCAACCTTTAACAGTTATGTTTATATTAATAAACATTTTATTTTTAAGTTTAGTATTAGTTGGCTGCATGAAATCACTGCCACCATCATACAGATTTAAAAAAGATTACTAAAATTGTAGGAGCGCCATCTGTTGATGCTTTTTGAAACCAAATGACAATACCTACCGGAAAACTCCTTGTTGTCTTTTTGGTTCTAAAACATTATTATGTTTTATGCTATTGGTATTTTTCGAGTGATCTGCTAGTTCCAAAAATATTTAGCCTGGCTTGCACCAAATACTACACGAAGAAGTTTTTATGAAGAGTTTTAATGAAGAAGAAGTTAGGTTTTTATGAAGGATTTCATTTAAGTATCAGCTTAAATGCGCAACCCGCCTATAATCCATACAACAATTTATTTTAGTCGCGCGGATTTCCGCAACATTTTTAAATTCGTTTTTTTTTTCGTTGAGATGCCACACCATTGGGGCAGGCGTTTTTTGTATTTTGATAATAAATAATTGGCCGTATGGTGTCCGGCAGAATAGAATAGCACCAACCCCTTACACTCATAGGTGTCGTACAAGGCGACTAATGTTTTCGAGGCAAAAGATCAAGAGTCTCCGTAGTCTAGAAAATGGGCAGCAGCATAAATAATAAATATTCGTGGACAAATACACACAGCGCCATCTAGCCCCAAACTAAGCAAAGCTTGCACTATGGGTGCTAGATAACTGATATTACTACTTAAATACTTTTTAAATACATACTTATTATACATACAATACCCAGACCCGTAACAGAAATTAAAATTCATCATTTCAATTTCTGCCCGGCCGGGAATCGAACCCGGGACCTCTTGCGTGGCAGACCACCATTGAACCACTCACATCGTCATAATATGTACAGGCAACAGCAAATCGACCTACCGAAAACCAGTATAAAATGAGCTAGCGTCTCTATAGACGCACATAGCAACGTTGGCTTCTTTTATACTGGATTTGGGCAGGTAAATACATATATATAGTCTTCAGTACATTCAGAGAACAGAGAACAGCGGTGACATTCTGCGCAGCTTTTAGTCTCTCAGCCAGTTTCTTGTCCCTCCTTATGTGGTAGTTGGCGATGATGTCCTCAATGTCCTCCTTGGGCATCTCTTCGGACTCACTGTCGGATGTCCCTAACACTGCTTCGGGGACACTGGAAAGAGTAGAATTACTACTGTAAGTATAGAGTAAGGGTAAGGGTAACAGTAAGAATAAGAATAGAAATAAGAACATTGATTGCCACAGGACACCACGACACGACACAAATGAACAAAGTTAGAAATAATACAAATAGAAAGAAAAGCATTGTCGTCTTGGTGTTAATGTTCCCCTGGTTGCAAGCATAGGCGTAGGAAGAGGGGGGGCCGGGTGGGCCATGCCCACCCCAGAATGGTCTGGTGCCCACCCCAGGATGGGGTGCCCACTGGCTGTACATTGGCGATTGACTAGGCTTCATCGGCCACCTCAGGGGCCAGGCCCCCCCTGGAAAATAGCCCTAGATACGCCAATGGTTGCAGGGTCACGGAGGTCGGACGGCAGTCGCTCTACCGTAATCACCTGCTGGTCTAGCCATCTTTGACAGCTCCGCTTGTGTGATGCGTGTATGGTAGAAAATTGACAGGTCGAAGTTCGACTATTTCTACCAACATCTACATTGACTCTGATTGTGTAGGATCATCCGCCAATCCGCCTCCTTTGTACACCGAAAGTACGTGAATTGTCTATGGACCAAGAATTTCTACCACAAATAGCTTATGTCAGATAACGTTAGCTTATGTCAGATAACGTCAAATCCAATACATTTTTTCTACTACAAACGATTGTAGATTAATGTCAGATAACGTTAGCTTATGTCAGATAACGTTAGCTTATGTCAAATCCCATACATATTTTTTACCACAAACGATTGTAGATTAACGAAACCTCTTGGCTAAGGCCGCTGATCTGCCAAATCCTGGATTAGGGCAGACCCCGGGCCTTCGTGCGCGAGAGCACAACGGGGACATCAACGCCAAAATGTTGGTGGTATGGATGAGGAAACGTTTGATAGTGTTGAGTTATACTAATGAGCAGTTTTCCAATAGGTATCTAAAGCATCCCGCCCCCGACAATTTTGGTAATTAATATTCACTTGAAATAGGTTTTTAGCAAACAGGTATAAAGACTGGGTACGTTGTATTGGATAATATTGTATTTGTCAATAGATTTCAACCATTTTAGAGGTTGTAATAATAATGGAACATAGTGCCAACTTCTATAAATATTTCTTTTTACATTTCGTTCAACCTTTAACAGTTATGTTTATATTAATAAACATTTATTTTTAAGTTTCGTATTAGTTGGCTGCATGAAATCACTGCCACCATCATGAAGATAAAAAAAAGATTACCAAAATTGTAGCAGCGCCATCTATTGGTGCTTTTTGAAACCAACTATCAATACCTACTGGAAAACTCCTCATTTCTCTTTATAGTCCTGTAATATATCGAGCGCGGTCCGGCTCTGCCTGGCATTGCCGGGCACGGTCCGGCCGTGGTTGGCGTGGGGAGGGTTTGCTGCGGCCATGGGGCGGCCAGCGTGTATTGTGTGCTTCCTTCCTACTTTCCTACCCACCTCCTTTTTGACGATTGAAAGAGATATTTAATTTCCTAATCAATAAATAAATTTTGAATTTTGAAATTTTGACCTAAGTTGAAGCATTATAGACTGTGAAGGCGCCGTAAGTTATCCTACGTCAAGAAAAATTTCACTCTGTAGCAAAAGTAGACGTTTAGGAGACCCACCAAATTTTTGTCTGCCATGCACAGCTTGGCACTTTTTTTTTTGTAGCGATAGTACTTTCATATCCTCTTGTATGGGTTCTTATAAGTTGAAAAAACCGGTCGGCCCCACATCCCCTTGGCAGTTTCGCTCTAAAGCCACATTAAAATCACTTTACTTCATCATCACAGCCCGTAACAGTCCACTGCAGGACTTAGGGCCTCTCCCACGAAAGGGGAGGCTATTGCCATAATCTCCACGCTTGGCAGACGGGTTGGAGATCGCAGTGTTTAAATATAACAATGGAAAATGCTGCTGCCCATTTTCCAGCCTACGGAGACTCTTGATCTTTTGCCTCACTTACATCTCACTATACTTATTGGTACAAAGAATAGAATTTTTGGTAATAAAAAAAAACATTCTTGTGCCAGGTTCTGCACGGGCAGACCAACGTTTTGTGGATCTCCTAGACGTCTGCTATTGCTACCAAGTTAAATTTCCTAAAAAAATTAAAAAGTTAATAATGCTATCGATTACCTGGGAAAACCTACGGTGACGCCCCTGGCGTTGCTGATGTCCATAGGCGGCGTTGACCACGCACCATCAGGCCCACATGCCTGTTTGCCTGCCGTATAGGTTGGGGGCTCCCATTTTCCGTACTTGGACTCAAATTAGGTCCTTTATACGTGACTGAGAGCCGGCTTTTGTAGCCAGCCCAGCTCCTTCCAGAAGTCTATTAGTCTCTTGGGACGTTCACAGACTTCTCGAAAGGACCCTGTTCCTGAGGCTTTGGCTCTGTAGTCCTTTAGCTCCTCACACTCCAGGACCACGTGAGCTGTCGTTTCCTCAGCTAATAAACATCCCCTGCCGTATTACGTTAAGAAAAGACAACTTACCATTCCACCGTACACTTCTCGACGTCATCAGCACTACCTCCATCCATCGAGTCAATATCTACACTTAACAACATATCAATGTTCGGACAGCACTCTATTTTATCACTATCATCATATTTATCACTCCGATTCACTGTATCATTGATAACTACATCACTATTCGCCGATTCCGTGTCCTCTTGATCACTGTTATCAACTTTATCGTCAACTCTCTCCTGTACTGTATCACTGATTTCTATTTCAGTATCATTGCTAACACTTCCTTTCACTGTAACACTCATTTCTGTGTCTTCAACATGATTGTTTACTAGTTCTTTGACTGTATCACTGGTTTCTGGAACTGTATCACTGGTTTCTGGAACTGTATCACTGGTTTCTGTAACTGTATCACTGATTTTTGTAACTGCATCAACATTTTCGTCCACCGCTTGCTTATGATCATCTTTACTGTTTGTATCCTGATCTTTACTATTTGCATTCTGATCTTTACTGTTTGCACCCTGGTCTTTACTGTTTGCAACTTCATCTTTACTACTTGCATCCTGATCTTTACTATCTGCATCCTTATTTAGTGGAGTATCATCGCCTCTGTCTCTCGTACGCTTGTTCTCCTTGCTTCTCATTCTTTTCTTCCGCGTCCGTGTGCTCTTCCTTCTCGTTGTGGGCTGGTGGGACTCGGTGCCACTGGTGGTACTGTTGGTGTTGGGATTCTCGGCGGTGTCCGGCAAGGTATCCTTGTCCGGGGCCTTTGGTGACTTCGGTGTGTTGCACTGGAATTTGAGGAAGTGTTTTGGTGAGTGAGTAAGTACAAACTATTTATTCATGGCTATCATTTAATCGGTCAGCTGATAAAAGAGCCTTTGGTCAGCTGCACAATGTGTTTATCAGCAAACAAAGTGAATTGAGCTACTACATGCAGCTTAATGATAATCATCTTGGCGTTAATGTCTCGGTTGTGCTCTAGCCCACGAGGATTCCAGCATTCGCCTTGACCATGATCCAGGATTTGGCAAATCAGATAATTATAGTGGAGCGTATAATATAACCTTCGTGACCGCTACCAGGGCAACCTGATTAGATTGGATTACGGTAGCATGCAGGTTTTATCACGATGTTTTGACTCGCCGTAAGAGCATCGGTTAGTATTCAACTGATGGAAATAACTCAGAAAAGTGTCATTGGTACATGCGCGCAGCGGGATTTGAACCCGGTACCTCTCGCTTGCGAGTCGGACCCCTTACCCACTAACCCACCGACGCTCCTCCAGCTTACCGACTAACATAAACATAACATATTGTTTTAAGCTATCGCTGTATTTATCACAACATTTTAAGGGTATGTTCCGGGTTTCCTACCGCGTTCCTTACGCGTAGGTGTCATGCAGAATTCCGCAGCTAAACAATACTCTTTTAAATAGTATTGTGTTCCTGCCGGTGAGTAAGGTCTTCAGTGCTCCATGGGGTGGGGATTTGGGGAACCGTGGCTTTGGCAGTGGAGGGGCATTTGTGTTATAGTAGTGGGCAACGCATTGGCGATACTCTTTGTGTTGCTAATGTCTATAGGCAGCGGTGCCCACTTTCCATCAGGTGGCCCGCTTGCCTAACATATGACATAAAAAAAAGGTACGCGGTAGGAAACCCGAAACATACTATATAATATTACATTCAAATGTGTATAACCCGCGTCACGAAAGAAGAGACTCGTCAAATGGCAGTGGAGGGGATTTCGCGCAGGTAATCGTATGCAGCGCAAGTCGAGCCACGGGACCCGCCAAGTCTCTTCTTTTTTTTTTTATGTCATACGATAGGCAAGCAGGCAAGCGGGCCACCTGATGGAAAGTGGTCACCACTGCCTATAGACATTAGCAACACCGAGACTATCGCCAATGCGCTGCCCACCTCTATAACACGTTGCTCTGGCAGCAAAAAGCAAATGCCACTCCACTGCCAAAGCCACGGTTCCCCAAACCCCCACCCCATGGAGCTCTGGAAACCTTACTCACCGGCAGAAACACAATACTATTTAAAAGAGTATTGTTTAGCTGCGGTATTCTGTATGACACCTACGCGTAAGGTACGCGGTAGGAATCCCGAAACATACCCTTAAAGTGTGTGATAATTATGGCGATAGTTTAAAACATTATGTTATGTTTATGTTAGTCGGTAACGGTTGGCCGTGTGGTGTCCGGCAGAGTAGAATAGCACCAACCTTTTACACTCATGGGTGTCGTACAAGGCGACTAATGTTTTCGAGGCAAAATATCAAAGAGTCTCCGTAGTCTGGAAAATGGGCAGCAGCATTTTCCATTGTTAAATTTAAACACTGCGATCTCCAACCCGCCTGCCAAGCGTGGAGATTATGGCAATAACCTCCCCTTTCGTGGGAGAGGCCCTAAGTCCTGCAGTGGACTGTTACGGGCTGTGATGATGATGTTAGTCGGTAAGCTGGAGGAGCGTCGGTGGGTTAGTGGGTAAGAGGTCCGCTATTCCCTACCTCTCTTCTCATTTAACACTAGAACTAACACAAACAAAGCAAGCCATCTCACCACCGCCCCATCGAACACGGTCGGCACGACGCTCGCGTTCAGCCGCAGCTTCCCGCGCACCAGGGCGGTGTCGGCGCGCGCGAAGTGCCGCTGGCACACCGCCGCGGCCGCCGGCAGCGAGCGCGCGCGCACCGCGTCGCACCACCGCCGCCGGAGGGACGGCTTGATTGGGAACCTGGTGATGGTGATGATGATGATGATGAGTATCTTTGTCAAGAGCAAATAAATCGATTGATTGGTAGATTGATTCATTGATTATTAATTAGAGTAGGAATTCAGTAAAAATTGGAGTCGGATCCTGTAGCACAAAAATCAAATGCAGGATCTGTCTCAGAATCAGCATCTGATACAGGATCAGGAAACAAAAAATTACGATGTAATAGAAACAATATCACGTTCTGAAACAGAATCAGCATCTGACATAGAATCTGCAACTGATATAGAATCTGCATCTGACACAGAATCCGGATCTAAAAAAGGATCATGATCTGATACAGAATCAAGGTCCGAAACCGCGATGGGCGCTCGCACACCTCCGCGGCGGGCGGAAGCGAGCGCGCGCGCACCGTCTCGCACCACCGCCGCCGTGGCGCCGGAGGGAAGGTTTTATCGGGAACGGTTTAATTGGGTGGTGATGGTGATGATGATGATAAGTATTTTGTAAAAAAAACTAAAATCAGTCAAGAGCAAATCGATTGATTGATAGATTGATTCATTGATGGATTGATTGATGGAATATTAGAGTGAGAATTCAGTAACAATAGGAGTCGGATCTGATACAGGATCAGCATTTGATACAGAATCAGGAAATAGAAAATAATGATGAAATAGAAAGAGCATCTGATACAGAATCAGGTTCAAATCAGGATCAAATCTAAAATTCTCTGTCGAAAACCATCGGCACTCGCGTTAAACCGAAGCTGGGTTTCAGCAGTGCGTAGTCAGCGAGCGCGAACCAC
This sequence comes from Blastobasis lacticolella, assembly GCA_905147135.1. NCBI lineage: Eukaryota > Metazoa > Arthropoda > Insecta > Lepidoptera > Blastobasidae > Blastobasis > Blastobasis lacticolella. The sequence goes on from LR990066.1 coordinate 752,858, forward strand.
TTCGCAACTGCCGACGGAGGCAGGGCTTTATCGAGAACTGACGATGTAACGATTGCCAGGTGAATTTCCCCGAGCTCCATTCAAACGTTTGATCATATCTTCAATATTACACTATCAAAGCCAATGAAATTTTCTATACGTTATATAAAAACCAATATCTATGCCTGTGGCTGAGCATCCACAGTTCTATGGTTGTTGTCGCCTGAGAACAATGTCAATGGCAAGAGAGCGACCACTGCTCTTAAAGTCATCGTCCGAAACCCTCGTATCTAGTCAACGATTCTGTTACCCTTACATTAGCATTACACCAGTTAATACAATCAACTGGAGTTTCCATTAATTAGTCCCGTAAGACCCTAACATTGGTCCTTCGAGCTAGATCAAAGTCAATGTAGTCACGAAACAATCAAAGGATCGGCTTTGATCCGTGACAGTATTATTTCATTTGGGGCCCTATTTTTGAAACGCTCGCATCCACGCGAGCGCTCGCCTTCTAATGCCTGTCTTCTCTATCTCTAGCAACTTACCACGAATGTGAAAGAGACATTTAGCACACGCGAGCGCTCGCGTGGATACGAGCAGTAGGCTAATCATCGATTCAGTTTCAGTTGGTAATAAAGTTCCATTGTCACTGAAACTATTAAATCGATCATATGTAATAGCAACAATAACAATTTCAATAATTGAAATCAGAGAATTGTTGGCAACAGGGTAGCTTGCGGGTCAAAAAGAGGGCCCCTGGTGTTACTAATGTCTACAGGCAGCAGTGACCACCTACCATCCGGTGGTTCGTTGTTTGTCTATCGTATTTTTTTTTAACAATTAGGTGGCAAACAAGCTCACGTCCTGCCTGATTGTAAGCAGTCACCGCAGCCTATGGACGTTTGCAATACCAGGGGTATGACTTACAAAACTGAACTTACGGGAAATAAGTGACGTCATCCTTGGACCTAGAGTCACAGCCGTCGACACAGCACACCAGCGCCATTTCTGTTACCTGAAACGTGATATTAATCATCTAAATATGGATACAGCATTCGGATTCCATCAAATAATAATGAAGGCATCCAATGGGAGATTTTACGAGAGCCAGAGAAAAAATAGTTCAATCAATTGTAACAAATAATAAAAATAATCATCTTGGCGTAAATGTCCCGGTTGTGCTCTCGAGTACGATGGCCCAGGGTCCGTCTTGACCATGATGCAGGATTTGGCGATCAGGTAATTACAATCTAACAATTGTAATACATGGCGTTAGACACGATTTTCAAAAAATAAATCATAACGAGACCGTTTGATGTATAAAAACGTAGACTTCACTTTCTTCTCAGAAAATATACAAAACCTAAGTATATTATCACGAAACACCTTTCCGAGTAACTTCGGTTACCAAATTCAATACCTAAGAATCCTATCTAAGCAGCGCCATCTAGTGAGGCACGCCGAACTACACTTTTTACTTTTTAAAGTAGCTGTCCGAAAATCCCCCTTAGGATTGGATTGGTAGAAGCGGCACTGGTCCAGCTTGCGAGACCGATAACCAAGGTTAAGCAATGCTCGCAGTGTCCGGGAACTGGATGGGTGACCGTGGGTTTTGAAGCAAGTCGATCTAGGTCCTCTCCCAGCAAAAACGAGAGGTTATTGCCATAATCTCCACGCTTGCTGCTGCTGCCCATTTTCCAGTCTACGGAGACTCTTTAGATATTTTGACTCGAAAACATTAGTCGTCCGGTACGACACCCGCTATTCTACTCTGGCGGACACCATTCGGATGATAAACATTAAATATATGCTCGCAATGTCCGGGAACTGGATGGGTGACCGTGGGTTTTGAAGCTAGTCGATCTCCAGCACCGCAACGAGCTCGCCACTCGTTAGGTGTGCCTCTTAATGCCGTTGGCGAAGCGAGGTCGACTAAGGTCTTCCGCTGGGGACCCGGAGACTGGTTGAATAGTTTTTTTTAGACCACGTGACAATATTTTTTTTCCAATGAGCAGTTTTCCAATAGGTATCTAAAGCATTCCTAACCACTCAGTAGATGGCGCCCCGACAATTTTTGTAATTAATAATCGCTTGAAATAGGTTCTTAGCAAACAGGATATAAACACTGGGTACGTTCTATTGAGTAATATTATATACGTCAATAGTTTTCAACCATTTTAGAGGTTGTAATAATAATGGAACATAGTGTCAACTTCCATAAATATTTCTTTTTACATTTCGTTCAACCTTTAACAGTTATGTTTATATTAATAAACATTTTATTTGAAGTTCAGTATTAGTTAGCTGCATGTTATCACTGCCACCATCATACAGATTATAAAAAGATTACCAAAATTGTAGGAGCGCCATCTATTGAAGCTTTTTTAAACCAACTGACAATACCTACTGGAAAACTCCTCATTGGATACCTGTGCTTTTGGCCTAGTCGTTAAGAGCTCCGACTCATAAGCGAGAAGTACCGGGTTCGAACCCCATTGCAATCATGTACCAACGCCCCTTTTCTGAGTTATTTACGTTCGTTAAATGCTAACCAATGTTCTTACGGTGAGGGAAAACATCGGAATGAAACCTGGACGTGATGAAACTGGTAGCAGGGTCACGGAGATCAGATGGCAGTCACTCCACTATAATTGCCTATATGCTCGTAAAAACACTATTCAATCAGTATCAACATTATCATCATCATCATCACCACAGCCCGTAACAGTCCACTGGAAGACTTAGGGCCTCTCCCACAAAAGGGGAGCTTATTGTCATAAGCTATAATCCTATGGAGACTTGATCTTTACCCTCGAACCAATAAACCATTAATCGCCTTGTACGACACCCACGAGTGTAAGTTGGTGCTATTCTACTCTGCCGGACACTACACGGCCACAATTCAACCAGTATCTGTAATTCCAATGGCGTGATCCGCCAAATCCTGGATCATGGTCAACGCAGACCCCGGCCCCCATCGTGCGCGAGGTCTCCCGGGTATACCCTCCATATCCAATATTATAAAGAGAAAAGATTTTTGTATTTGTACGTTTATATTTTTGTTTGCAATGAATAAACTCAAAATTACTGGACCAACTTTGAAAATTCTCTTCTTCAGGTCAGGCAGGAGTACCAATGATTTAAAGGCAAAAGATCTAGGTCTCCATAGGCTGGAAAATGGGCAGCAGCTTTTTCCATCGTTATATTTATAATACTGTGATCTCCAGCCCACCTGTCAAGCGTGGAGATTATGGCAATAACCTCCCCTTTCTTTGGAGAGGCTCTAAGTCCTATAGTGGACTGTTATGGGCTGTGATCAACCAGCATCAATGTATGAAAAGATGTATGAATGCTTTAGAGGCAAAGAAGATGTCATGATCATTGCTTGTGACACTATATTCTCTGCCTACCCCTGTGGGATATGTGGGAGAGGTTATTAGCATGAGTTAGGGCTGGCAAAAAATTATAAAAAATATAGTATCCTTTATTTATAATTTTTAACATTTTGAGTCGACGGGGTTGGTGCTAATTTACCGGACACCAGTTAATAAAATGGTTAAAAATCTGTAAACTATGTAGGTAGATCCTTTTTATATAAGGAAAAAGTGTAGTTTTTTACCATATATGGCTCTTATTATACCCGAAGACAGTGTTGCCATATAGTAGATTTGGCTACTACATATTTTTACAACGGTATATAGTATCTTGACCCAAAATATAGTAGGATACCAATTTACATAGTAGAGTTTATATATGTATGTATATAAAAGGAGATGTATGAAAAGAGTTGTGGATATATGCAAGGCTAGGGAGTTATCAGGACAGAGCAAAGTGGCAGTCCATAGTCTCTGCCTACCCTACCTATGGGACACAGGCGTGAGCTTTTTTATTTTTAAACATATCACGGTAGACAAACAGGCAAGCGGGCCACCTGATGTTGCGTGGTCACCGCCGCCTATGGCCATCAGCAACGGCAGGGGCGCTACCAATGCGTTGCCCGCCTCTGAAGAGATCTCTACCTCATGAACGATCCCATGTCATAGTCCAAAGGAAATATTGCCTTATGTATGTATGTAAATCATTTCACAGAGTATGTAACGCAAACATATGCAGTGTGGACTTTTGCTGCCGTTTGTGCTATTACTTCATAATGTGATCATACAAATGTATGTACGTACACGCTTGATGTCCTTGATATTTATTTTTGTCGTGTTATTTTTTTGTGAATCACACAATGTTTAGAGCCCCAGTTATTGTAGCACAAGGATCTTTAAAAATTTTAAAAATCAGTATTGTATCCCATGGGAATATTATGGGTTTTACAAGCAAATTAGAAAAAGGAAATAATTAAAAAAAAATTGTTTCATAAATAAATGAACATTTATAATGTACAGGTACATGAATTGATCTCACTAAGTAGACTAAGATTATAGTCTATGTTATGAGAGATCGCTCAAATCTTATCAGAAAATTACGGTATTCTTTTGCTGGTCTACAAAGTCACGAGTTGATAATTTTTGCAGTTAAAATTATTGTTACTTTAATGTTATTTTTCACCTATCAAGTTGCAAAATAACAGAACAGGCAGCACTGCTTTATGAGCAGAAGTTTTTATCTATCAGCTAAACAGATGTGCGAACGCTTCAATTTGAAAACTCAAAGACATTATTTTCACAAAGTTTGAATTTTTTATTCGGCCTATGTGATGGTAAGCAGTTACTAATTGATTAGAGAATTATACAGTAATATTTTGGAAGACGATGATTCTGGTATGTGAATTAGTTGCGATATAATAAAATTTTGATATTGTATTTAATTAAAGTAACTAAATAGAAATTTCGCAATTTAAAACTTATGCAATTAAATTCAGTCACATAGATTGCACAACATTTTCGCAACAATATTTGCGAAACTTATATGCGGAAAGGTTTTATTAAACTTGGTAAAAAGTAACGAAAAACTTTTTCACAGATAAAATTTTTAAATTTCGAATATCCAAAGTCGCCTTGTGTGTACGCTCACCGCGCCCGGTTCCGCGGGACTATTCTGTTACGGCAGAATCGCTACAATATCGTATCAATATTTAGTCTCTATATGTAACGAAATAGAGTTCACTTTACAATAATTTCGAATACAAACATTGCGATGCGATACACAGAATAGGACGCTCAAATAATTAATACGTATCAATTAAAATCGATACTTTTAACATACATTTCAACAAAGAAGCTTGATAAACGCAGATCCCAAACGGTTTAGTTTATGTTTTTCGCGCGAAAACTATCAAAACAAGGTTATAAACTATTAGAAAAACCGACCATACATACCGCTTGTTATGGGCTGAAAATCCTTTGCAGAACTACTGGAGCCTATTTATTAGTGGTACAGTTTTATCCTAATTCACATAACAACCTTAGAAATCTACATTTCTGATGATAAAAATAAATAAAACGAGAAAAACTGTTTACTTTGCATTGGAGACTTTTTTTTAATGACAACTTTGGTGTTACCGGTGTTATCAAATTTTGTTCCCCAGTTCTTTTGATTTAAAATATTAATTTCATATGCGACCATTTTATAATAGACTAACTTCCAATTAGAAATAATCGACAAAGCTTAAAAGTTTAGCAATAGCTTTTACTTTTATTTAAGTTTTAATTATAGAACGGTTTTTTTACATTTTGCATTTTTCAGACCGCTCAGAAGCCTGTAAAATGTAAAATTATCCTAATATGATCTTATTGTTCTTAGTAGGTATTTCTTTTCCCCAATTTTACGATTTACAGTGCAACAAACAAGAGTAGAAATTAAATAAGATGGAAACATTTAAATTGAAAATGTTGTAGTTGGAGTGTAGTTGCCAAATTATATGTCATTTTGACTGCGGGCTTAATTTTGTGTCAATTCTTGTTATGTAGTTTTCACCTTTGAAATAAATTCAACGCGATTTTTACCATACTATTTGGCAAAAAACATATCTATTGGCCTATGGGAACACTGTACGTAGTGATGTGAGTTATTTTGGGCTTTGCTAGAATCAATCGATTGTAAATACAAGGTGGGCCAAAAAATCATCCTATTGGAAGATGCTCTCATTTTTGCAAATTGCCGCCAATGTCAAATCTGTCTGTTTTGACATTTGTAGACTAGACAGATCTAGGATCAAGGATAAACACCTGTTTATCCAACAACAAACAACATGATGTTTATCCTTGATCCTAGAGACAGATGCAGAATACAAGTGAACAAGCGATACACTCCCCAAGAACGCGGAATAATCGTGTCTATTTTTTTGCGTAACAATGAGGAGTTTCAAAAAGCATCAATAGATTGCGCTCCTACAATGAGCAGTTTTCCAATAGGTATCTTAAGCATTCCTAACCACTCACTAGATGGCGCCCCGATAATTTTGGTAATTGATAATCGCTTGAAATAGGTTCTTAGCAAACAGGATATAAACACTGGGTTCGTTGTATTGGATAATATTGTATTTGTCACTAGTTTTCAACCATTTTAGAGGTTGTAATAATAATGAAACATAGTGCCAACTTCTACAAATATTTCTTTTTACATTTCATTCAACCTTTAACAGTTATGTTTATAACAATAAACATTTTATTTTTAAGTTTAGTATTAGTTGGGTGCATGAAATCACTGCCACTATCATACAGATTATAAAAAGATTACCAAAATTGTAGGAGCGCCATCTATTGATGCTTTTTAAAACCAAATATCAATACCTACTGGAAAACTCCTCATTTTAGTAATTTTTTTATAATCTGTATGATGGTGGCAGTGATTTCAGGCAGCCAAGGTTGAACAAAGTGTAAAAAGAAATATTTATTGAAGTTGGCACTATGTTCCATTATTATTACAACCTCTAAAATGGTTGAAAACTATTGACAAATACAATATTATCCAATACAAGTACCCAGTGTTTATATCCTGTTTGCTTCTTAGCAAACAATAAACATGTAATTAATAACAGGTAATTGAATTGTCGAGGCGCCATCTAGTGAGTGGTTAAGAATGCTTTAGATACCTATTGGAAAACTGCTCTTTCGTCTGTGGTGTTGGCGCAGCGCGAATTTCGTCGCCAATTCCCCGGCCGTCCGACACCGACTGCGCAAACACTGCGCCGTTTGGCCACCAACCTTGAAGAGTATGGGACCACACGAGACGTTGCAAAATCATAATGAGCGATGAGGCTCATTTCCACCTCAGCGGGTACGTGAACAAGCAAAACTATCGCTTCTGGGTCACCGAAAATCCACGAGTGATGCACGAGGAGCCATTACACCCGCTCAAGGTGACTGCATGGTGTGCCTGTTCACGCTGGAGGAGTCATCGAGCCATTTTTTTTCAAGAATGCCGCTGGCCAAACGACAACAGTGAACGGTGCGCGCTATAGGGCCATGTTGACCAAGGTTTTTCTGCCGCAATTGGACGAATTAGGACTGAAGGACATGTGGTTCCAACAGGACGGAGCAACGGCACACACTGCGCGAGCCACAACCGATATTTTGAAGGCGGCGTCCCCGGGTCGCTTCATCTCTCGTTTTGGCGATTTGCACTGGCCCGCAAGATCGCTCGATTTTAGTGTTCCAGACTTTTTTTTGTGGGGTTTTTTGAAGTCCCGTGTTTACGTGAACAAGCCCGAGACTCTGGAAGCCCTCAAGGACAACATACGACACGAGTGCGAGAATCTGTCGCCGAAGTTCTCGCCAAAGTGATGAAAAATGCTATAAAACGAGCCCGTATGGCCCGTAAGGCGCCCATCTGGTCGATTTAATCTTCTCGACTTAACCAATAAAATTGTAAAGGTACAAATAAACATAATAAAAAAACAGAATCGAAGTTTTTCATTTAGAAAAGAAAGGGAGCCAAACAACTTCGGATGACTTCATTTGGCCCACCTTGTATTTGCCGGTGAAGTGACACAGGCGGGAATTTTTAAGTTGCAATCTAGTGATTATCCAGTGATATGTTCATTTTATTTTGAAAATGTATTATGGTTTCAGTAGATACTGATTATGAATTTTATGTTAGTATTATTTGGAGGCTGACAAAGGGAAGAGAAGAGTGGTGATTGTTTCCATACTTTCCGTATGTTTGAATAATAGGTCGACCTACCTATTGTACTTAGAATTTTATATCACTTTATCACTGAAGACTAGACGAGGGATAGGGACTTGTTGGAACACCAGTCTATCAGGCAGGTGGCATAGGACAGAGTGGGATAGAGCTTCTAAGTGTCAGAGGCCAAGAATTTTTAGGTCCAGATATTTTTAGTCGTACGTCATCATAGTACCTACTTAATCACCTCTTTGTTGCTTGTCTGACTGAACTTTAACTTTTTCTCTTTCTAGACAAGGATTGCATTGAAGAGATTGCTTGTAGATAAGACCGCCTTTGCCCACTATATTTGAAAAGACCTGTTAAATTTATTATTATTATTCCTGAACAGACAGGCAGTTGGAACAACTGATATGTCTGTATCTCATTATCCTCAACGACATTCTCAATTAATTAATTTTGGTTTTCTTTAAATGCTCATCCAATCGATTCTTACTAATAACTTGTTCCAAGATTTTCTTTTTTATAATTTTGTGTGCAATAAAGAGTATTTCTATCATGGACTTACTATAAGTCCATGATAACTATGTATCTATCTTTATTTGACTTGACTTTAGCCTGGCTGACTAGCAAAACTGCCAAGAGGATGAAAGGCACACCGGTTTTTTAATCCTACCTATGGGTCCATAAAAAAGCTTTTCTTTTCGACTGTACCGAACGTGCCTGGTTGTGCACCACCACCCCATCTCCTACTCTTCCTGTAACCGTATTCACATTGATTCGAAACCGTTTCCGAACGATTCGACACGAAGTTCGTGAGCGGCGAACCCGATTCGAAAACTGTTATTCAGAATCCCGATAGATTCCACGGAAACTCTACTCTCTATAACATATGAAAATTTCATCAAAATTAACCGAAGCCACATTTTCCTAAGATCTTTTGCGGGGTCCTTTGTCGATTCCGTATCCGTGAATACGGCTACTGTACCCATCTCCTATACTTTCCTCTACCCTTTTCCATCGATATAGGATCTCGAAATGTCGCCACGTTAAATGTCCAGTGCTCCATGGAGTGGGGTTTGGGGAACCGTGGCTTGGCAGTGGAGGGGCATTTGCCTTTTTGTTGCCAGAGCAACGTGTTATAAATAGAGGTGGGCTATGCATTCTGCCTCATTTTGGTATGAGGCAGGCAGGGCCAACACAGTTATCACATTTTTATTTTTTTAATGTTATACTGTAAGCAAATAGGCAAAGCGGGTCCGATTGAAAATAGTCACCGCTGCCTATGGACAACAGCAACACCAGGGGCGCTACCAATGCGTTACCTGCCTCTAAAGAGACCTCTATTATACCTCTTGAACAATCCCATGTCATAGCCCAAAGGAAACACTGTGGCTTCATACCCCTAGGCCACTGGTAGAGCTTGTCTAAGCTGAAATGACGCGCCCCACTACTTAATTAGTTGATTTCGATGTGTGAGTGCAAATATCAATAACGACACTTCATCTGTGTGGGAGCGTCGACTGCTCCAATCGAACGACGCGTGCCCCTACGTTTGAGTCTCACCGGCAACTGAATGACCAATTACAACGGCACTTGTATATGTATTGAGTCCATATTTTAAATTTGCTTGTGTGCGTTAATGTGATAGTGGGGCGCGGCATTTCAGCATAGACGAGCTCTACCATCGTTACGGCGATTTAAATTACCATTAGCGCCATCTCTCGTCTGCGTCACGTACCTCTTAGCCTCTTGAACGATCCCTTGTCCAAAGGAAACACTGAGAAGGATGTTTGAGAAGTTGTGATGTGATGCTGATTGAGGTTTTGTATTTAAATAAAGTAATAAAACGAATATTAAAAAATCATTTATTATTGGCAACTTAAATCCTACCTTATCCAGGATAGTATACAAATAGTACATTTTCAAGTCGTTTGTGTGCCTTGCAACAAACTTGTCTAGTTTGAAGTCTTTAATGCATATTTATATATAACACCTATTATTTACAGAATTGCTTAACTGACTAACTACTTAGAGCTAGATATTAAAATCAAAATATTCAGTGAAAACTAACAACGTAAAAGCAATCTTAACCCGATGCATTATGACATATTACAAGACATAAAAATTAAAAATAATAATCTTGGCGTTAATGTCCCGGCACGAGGGCCAGGGTTTGCCTTGACCATGATCCAGGATTTGACAGATCAGGTAATTAGAAAGAAAGATGCTGGCAAGCGAAGATGGAGAAGGTGGAAAAGAGGAATTACCCACCTGGCCGGGTGTTGTGACCTGCGGGGCTATTGGCTAACTCAGTTGACAACTGTATTTGACACTAAATAATTCTACACCACGTCATCTACGTTGAAAACTGGCAATAGCGTCTACCAAATTAGTACCAAATTAGAGTAGTGTCAGATTTTTTTATGTCAAATTCAGTTGTCCACTGAGATAGCCGATAGGCCCTCAGGGGTCCGACAGTTGATCGTCGGAGGTTGTACATATGCCGCGGAGTCAGCACATTTCTCTGGCGCTATGTAGTACGGTCAGCGCCATCTATATGCGGATGCCAACCTTGTGTTTGTGTACTCGTAAAGTGAGTATCGTTGAGTTCCCCTATTGGAGCGATAGATGTCGCTACACATTCAGTCACCTGACATCTTCAAGACTTGAAGTGTAGAAATGTTTAGTAAGGCCTACCACTTGTCAAATCCGGGATCATGATCAATGAGGACCCTGGGCCCTCGCGCGCGGGAGTACAACTGGGATATTAACGAAAAAACCAACATAACATCACAATGCTATACATTTAACGTTAGCTTGTCTTTACAGGATAAAAAACAATACATCATTTAAAATTGGATTAAGGCAGTCAGTATCCAGTACAAGGCAATCTTTAGGAACAGGCATTTTTAACAACATTTTGATCAATCAAGCTTAACAATAAGCAGTTATCCTATGATTGATTCTAAAAATAATAAAGCAGGCTTCAATCAAATAAAAAAACTTTGAGATGAAAGAAAAGAATAAAAACATAAGTTTCTCAAAGCGTTGTGAAGGGCGTTTGAATAACAGAAGAAAAGAGGCCAGTCTTAAATGCCCACTCTCCCTACAGCAAATTCTAGTCTAGACCATAAGTTGTTAGTCTTTTAACCGCCATGGTCTGAATTATGAGACACATAACGTCTAAGTCTTGACTAAGACCCATTATTTCTATTATATGGTACGATTTTAAAATGTGGTGCATAGAAATTGGACATAGAGCTGAAGCTCACAGCTGAAGTCACAATCTATATGTTGTTTCTTTTTTCAACGTATCCAAAAACTACCTGAGCTATAAGTTATATGATGGACGGTTGTCAAATACCCATCCACAACCACTAATATTGTCAAATTTAGTGGCCTCGCTCATTTTAATGTAGTACCTTATTGTATGTCATTGAGTTAATTGTATAGTCGTAACAGAGTGACAGTGGACATTCTCTAGAGGTTGAGGCTCCATCTATGGTCTATGGCCAATATCTTAGAAGTGGTGGTGAGGTCAAGAGGCATTTATAGTAATACATGTAAACTCAACTTGGTTTGACTTAAAAAATTACAAATACAAGGTATAGTGATACAAATTTTGGTGACATTATCGTCTAACTAAAGGCGCTTCACATGAAACCAATAGCCCGGAAAATCCACAGTATTGTGTAATTGGAGACGTCCAGATGATATTCGCCTTTCAAGAAAATGACGACGTCGTCCGGAGCGGTTCTTTTGAGAGGCTTGGTTGATGGAAAAGAACCTTATTCTTTGTCTTACTGCATCTTTTCACTGTGAATTTTTCTTATTTGCCTGTCAAACTAGAAGACTTGCCACACCTTGCCTTATTTCTTCATTTTTGACAGCGCAGTCATTTTTAATTTTTTTTTATTGCCTATGTCGGCACATGTCGTGTCAACGTCTATCATATTATTGGACACTTTTTTAATTGCTGACAATATGATGTCCACTTTTTTTTTGTTTTTTTGGAACAGTTTACTTAACTTTTTTTTTTGTTTTAGTTGTTTAGACACTTATCACTACAGTTCATTTATTTTAGACACTTTTTTTTATCACTATACAATTTTTTTGAGGTATTTCGGAACAGTTTATTCAAAATTTTTTGAACACATTTTCTTCCCAAAACCTATTTCAGAACACCCTTCCATTTTCACACACATCACTGACAGCTTTTTTGACACTTTTTTTGTCACTGTAAATTATTTTTTGTTTTTTTTTTAGAACACCCGATCCTGGTAGCCCGAATCCTGGGCCGCGGGCTTGGGCGGGGCCCCGGGCCCGTGGTGGTGGTGTCGCATATGGCCAGGCCTCCGCGGCGGGGCCAGATACTCAAACATGCTCTGCGTATGTTGGGCCAGCATGCTGGCCAGGTCACAGGGCATCGGGTCCGTCCAGAAGAAGTCGTGGTTTAGTGCCGTGTCGGCGTCATACCTGTGGAGGAAAATTACTATAAGCAGGGTTGCATTGTACTGGATAACTCACTAGATATTCCACTATGTAGCTATGTGCGCTTAGATAGTTTTAACTATACGACGGATTTTAATGCGGTTTTGAACAATAGAGTGATTCAAGATGAAGGTTTATAAGCAAGACAAAAAGGGTAGGGGGTAAATAAAGTAGGTGTACTCGTACGAGTAAATAAATAAAATAAAGTTCCACTCTCTGTCTGTCTGTCTGTTCACGATGAAATCAAAAAGTACTGAAGGGATTTTCATGTGGTTTTAACCAATAGACAGAGTGATTCATGAGGAAGGTTTATCAATACCATACAGTAAAGAGGTTATGATAAAATCGTCAGTCGATAGAGCGCGCCATCTATGGGAATTTGTAGAAAGCGAGCCTTGAAAACTACTCATTCGCCAATATGTCAAACCAGAGCCAATATCGATGCATCGCCTTTCTTTTTTTTACTGTAATACGGCAGACAAACAGGCATGCGGACCACCTGATGTTGCGTAGTCACCGCCGCCTATGGACATCAGCAACGGCTGGGGCGCTGCCAATGCGTTGCCCGCCTCTAATGAGACCTCTAATATACCTCTTGAACGATCCCACGTCATAGTCCAAAGGAAACACTGTGGCTTCATAGCTTGGCCACTGGTACCATCGTTACCGCGATTTAAAATACAACTACCGCCATCTGTCGTCTGCGTTACGTACCTCTTAGCCGGGTCCAACTGCAGTAGCTTATCCAGCAAGTCGCAGCCGTACGGGTCTTTCACGTAGGGCTTCAGTCGCTCCTGAAACGTATTGGTATAATAAGACCACGCTAAGTCCGAATCGCTTATTAAAAAATATATATATAAAAATGTCTGTATGGCTACTTTTTGAACGTCATTCATAAAAGTCACAACAATCAATTTAATTTCTGTAGGTTTGATTATTTTCGTGAGTTATGAAAAATATTATTAAATAATGGGCAAAACAATTAAAAAGGAAGTGCGGGAGATAATTTTCAGCATTATTTATAATTTAGACAAACTAAAAGTACAAGTTCAAGCTAATAGTGACCAAACAACTGAATGTTTACAAGAAGGACTGACAAGGACAGATTATCCCCAGATTATTGCCATATACACACTTTATAATTTTTATTACTGTCAGTGAATACGGACTTAGCGTGGTCCTATTGTAGATGTATCTTCTCTTTGAATATCCGCAGTGTGGTATTGTACAGGCAGTATAAGATGAGGCTTATTTATTTATTAATAAAGAAATGAACAGCGTAACTGTAAGTACATCTTAAAATATAAAACTAATTAGTAAGGCTAATAATAGATTAGAAATGTGGTGCCGAAGAAGAATGGAAAGGATTAGCTGGACGGGAAAAAAGACAAACGAAGAAGTGTTGGAATTAGTGAAGGAGAACCGAAATTGACTGAAAGTTATTGAGAACAGAAGGGGGAAAATTCTGGGACATTCAATAAGACATGACAAGTTTTTGCGAGTGATAATATAAGGAAAAGTTGAGGGAAAGAGAAGAAGAGGAAGGCCAAGATTTGAATATTGGAAGGACGTGAAGGAAAAAGTGAGTGCCGGGGGTTGTAGAGATGAAGAGATTGGCAGACAGGAGAGAAGAGTGGCGATTGCTCCACCGACAAGAGTCATACTCTTAAATATATAACCATCATCAACACAGCCCATAACAGTCCACTGCAGGACTTAGGGCCTCTCCCACGAAAGGGGAGGTCATTGCCATAATCTCCACGCTTCGCATGCGGGTTGGAGATCGCAGTGTTATAAATAAAATAATGGAAAACGCTGCTGCCCGTTTTCCAGCCTACGGAGACTAGATCTTTTGACTCGAAAACATTAGTCGCCTTGTACGACACCCTCGAGTGTAAGGGGTTGGTGCTATTCTACTCTGCCGGACACCACACAGCCAAAATGTCGCCTTCATAGCCAATATATGATGATGATGAATAATAGATTTCTCTCGTTTAATAGTTACGTTCAAGACATTATCAGCTAATGGATGCGTACTCTGCATTTAGTTACATTTTGAACCATGCTATATTATTTCTACTATACTTAACAAAGTTGCTATTATACGTAATGTACCTACATTAAAAAAGAAGGTTAATATTGATACGGACAAGAATGTGGAAAAAAGTAACGCTCATAGCAATGTCAGCTCCCTTTATACTGGATTTGGGTACGTCGATATGCTGTTAACATAGTGAAAACATCGTGATGAAACCTGCACATTCAGGCGACTGGATGTGTAACCATGACCCAATCTGGTCAGGTTCCGCTGATGGCAGGGTCATGGAGGTCAGATGGCAGGTGCTCCACTGTGATTACCTGACCTGCTAAATCCTGGATCACGGTCAAGGCGGACCCCGGGCCCTCGTGCGCGAGAGCACAACCGGAACATTAACGCCAAGATGAAGATATGGGGTCGGCAACGCGTTGGTGATGCCCCTGGTATTGCAAACGTCCATAGGCTGCTTGCCATCAAGCAGACCCTAAGCTTGTTTGCCACCTTAGCGGTAAAAATAGAAAAATATGCTGGTTACATACCTTGACCTTTCTCTTCTGGCCCTTGGGCAACTCCATCTTATTGTACAGGTCCAGCGCTTCGACGCCTGGCCAGACGTCTGGCGTGCAGGACCCGCAGAGCTGTGAAATCAGGATGAGCTGCTGCTGCTCCGTTGGACCCTAGAGGACATTTTTTGTAAAAAATAAAAATATTCTAAGTTGACACAGCGCCATCTAGCCGCAAAGAAAAGCTTGTGTTATGCCCACAATTATTGTGGGATAAGCCTGCCTTTGCAATGTATATTTATAAACTTTTTTTAATGTTCTTAATGAAGTTAATACAATAAAGAGTGCACATACATACACACATATAATTTTAGATTAGCGAGCGGTTAAGTATCCGGCTCGTAAGCGAGAGGTACCGGGTTCGAATCCCACTGCGGCCATGTACCAATGACTATTTTCTGAGTTATGCACATGATGCTCTTACGGTGAGGGAGAACGTCGTGACGAAACCGGCACATTCAGGCGACTGAATGTGTAACCATGATCCAATATGGTCAGGGTTAAAGCAGGCCCTCGTGCGTGAAGCCAAGATGATATTTTTTTATTTAATAATCATCCTGCAGGGCAGTAAACTTCACGAGTGGCCACCACGTACCGGAAGTCGCAGCGTGGGTAGGCCTTCCACAAAGACGACCTAGTAAAGATCGCAGGTCCCATCTGGATGCGGAAGGCGCGGGACCGGCCGCCGTGGAGATCTCTAGGGGAGGGCTATGCTCAGCAGTGGGCGTCTTTCGGCTGATATGATGATGAACCAACCTGCATGATGGGCGAGCGCGTCCACATTTCAGCCATGATGCACCCAGCGCCCCACATGTCCACTGGCGGGCCGTAGTTGCGATCACCTACGGGGGGAGGGGGAGGATTTTTATTATTATTAACTAGTTGGGACGGCGGCACGACTTAATTCGCGTGGTGTACTATACTTTCAAATTATTTATTTCAGATTAACATCCATAGTGCTCTGCATGGTGCCAACTTGAACCAATAAGCTCATCACTCAGGGATGCCCAAGACCGAGCGAGGTGGGCCAAGAGTAGCAGGAAAACGGACCCTGGGCCCTCGCGCGCCGCGTGGACGAAACCGGGACATAACGCCAAGATGATGATAATGAGTGTTACTAACTTGATGATAACATGATGCCTACAGCTACATTCTATCATCGCACAGCTCGCCGCCGACAGGAATTTCATCCTCACACCTTTAGAGCCAAATTGGGCACGAACTTTAGGGTTCCAAAGGAACTTCCTCCCACGCACACTAAGGTTGTGGAATGAAGTACTTGGAGAGGTTTTCCCTGGTGAGTACAACATGGAGTTTTTCAAGAAAGGGGTGAAAAGGTTTTTGCGGGGTTGGCAATACTCCTTTAGCAGTGTACCTGACCTATCAATACGAGCAGAGCATTTAAAAGTAGAGGAATTAAAATTAGAAATAGCAGAATTAAAAGCTCAACTTTCAGGAGCTGACTTAGAAATTGAGGGCTTTGTAAATGAAGTTTATAGCTTAAAAAGACTAATTAAAGAAATAGAGAGGAAAACAGAACAGTACAAAGATTTATATATGAAAACACTCAGCACACCTAAGAGAAAGCTTTTACGCCGGGTTGTGGATGAGACTCCTAAATCAGTACGTCAAGACATTCGGTTACGAAAATCGTCTGGCAGTATAGTGAAAAATGACTACGACAGTAAGAAAAACAATGAAGACAACGAACAAGTAGCAGCTCCAAAGAATATTAGGACCAAGACTTCAGCTTCAAATAAATCATCAATACAAAATCACATTAAATGCGAGGCTGCACAGAAGCAAGAAGATGTATCAGAAATAAAACGACGTATATTCATATTTGGAGGGTCTCAATGTGTAGGGCTAGCACAAACCCTAAATAACAATAGGTTAAAAAGTAAATATGGTAAGTATAAAATATTCTCGTTCGTTAAACCTAATGCGTGCACTAACCAAATATTGGACACATGTAAGTTGTATGACATTGAATCGAATGACACAGTTGTATTATCTGTAGGGCAACATGACACAAACCCCATAAAAATAATGACTGAGCTCAGTGCTCTCCTAAAATCGTTGACATGTAATGTATATATTATAAAAATTGACCGCAATATTTATTTAAATGAAATAAAATAAAATAATTTATTAAAAACTATATCAAATAACTTTAATAATTGTAATTTTTTGGACATTAACTATGATAATATACATTTCAGACATGTTAACGATATTATTTGTAAAAAAATTAATGAATACCTTGATCAAAAATATTACGAAGAAAATTACTTAAATTGGAAAAACATGTTAAAACAACGCAGACAAGTATATAAACTGTTTAAGAGTACAAAAGAATCTACTAAGATTAACCTCGTAAAGGGTACGATTCCCTATTACTTTAACAAAATACGAAATAACAAGCAAACATTGTTACACAGTGACACATACATAGATAAATCCTCTGATAATATACTTGTAGATAATAATTCTGATTTTAGCGAACAAAACAAAACCAAAAAAGGAACTATACCGTATTATTTCTCGACTAAAGAACATAAAAGAAAACAGCTTTTTCGCCACTAATAGCCTAATAATTCTTCATCAAAATATACAGGGTCTGCTTTCAAAAAAAGAATTTCTCGAAATTACGCTAGAAGGTCTTACTTCAGAACTTGACCCTGATATTCTTTGTTTTACCGAAACCTTCGTAAAAGAAAATGAAGAAAAGAATATCGTATTGCAGAAATATCAATTAGGTGCTAGTTATGCGAGACCCAAAAAAAGGGGTGGCTCATGTATATTAGTGAAACAAGGACTGCCTTATAACGAGCTGATACTGAATGATATAGCTACCAACATGAACTTTGAATGTTGTGGAGTAAATTTAACTGGGTATGGCGTCTTGGTTATCTGTATCTACAGAAATACCTCAAAACGCAAATCTGATTTAGAATGTTTTTTTAAGAAACTAGAATTTCTACTGTACAAACGACAACTAAAATTTCCAAAAAAGAAGATTGTAATAACAGGCGACCTAAATATAAATACCCTAAATAATGATAACAATGCTAAAAGGCTGCTTGATATCACACAAGGTTACAACTTCAATCAGCACATAACAGCACCTACTCGTGGTAAATCGTGTATAGATCACATTTTTAGTAACGTGAAGAGCGTCAAGGGCACAACACTTACGATGAATCTATCGGACCATGATACGGCACAAGTAATAGGTATACCAGTTAAAAAGAAATGTGTACTACCTAAGACAATATATACATTCAACAAATGTTACTCGCAAGATAACATAAAGTTGTTTAAGGGCTATCTAAGTCAATTATCATTCCATCAAGTATACAGTGAAACAGACCTTAATACAGCTTTTGATGAATTTCATGATCTGTTCTGCTTACTGTACAACCAATGTTTCCCAACAGTTAAAATAACAAAAAATACAACTACTAAGTTAAAATGGATAACCAAAGGCCTTAAAGTAAGCAGCCTTAAAAAAAGGGTTTTGCGATATAAGTATTATAAGGACAAAAATAAAGTGACAAAACAAACATATCTCGAATACAATAAAGTGTTCAAGAAATGTATATCGCATTCAAAAAGAAAGCAAAATCAAACATACTTAGCTAGTAGTAAGAATAAAAGTAAATCTACATGGCAGATTATTAATAATGAGCTAAATGGCACACTTAGGAATAGGTACATAGAAAAAATTGACAATAATAGTAATCAATTACTAGAAGGAATTGACATAGCTGAAGCGTTTAATAATTATTTTATAACTTTGAGTAATAAACAAAATCCAAATTTGAAATTAACAAAAAATAAAAGCAATGTAAATGACACAATATATCTCAATCCTGTTACCGCAAATGATATTACAAAAGTTATTATGTCATTGAACAATACCAACGCGGAAGGTTATGACGGTATCTCTACGCAAATTATAAAATAATGCAAGGTTGAGATTAGTGAGGTGCTTGCATACCTAGTAAATCTGTCTATGGAGACAGGAGTCTTCCCAGAAAGGCTTAAAAAGTCTATTGTAAAGCCTTTGTACAAAAAGAAAGATAGAACTTCAATGGGTAATTATAGGCCTATCACATTGATACCAATTTTTTCAAAAAATTTCGAAAAGGTAATGCATAGCAGGTTGACAAGTTTTTTTGGAAAATATAATGTTATCCACAAATGTCAATATGGCTTCCAAAAGAATAAGTCTACCACGCATGCTGCGTTTGATCTCATAACAGAAATTCTAAGAGCATTTAATGAACAGTACTTTGTCAGTGCATTATTTTTCGATATGACCAAAGCTTTCGACTTGGTTTCTCATAAATTGCTGTTATCGAAATTAGAAAGCAATGGAGTTAGAGGGCCAGCTCTAAGTTGGATAAAATCCTACTTAGAAGATAGGCAGCAATGCGTTGAGATATCAAAACTAAATGATAAACAGGTGCTACAAAATCATAGATCAGACTATAGGGGTAATAACTCAGGTGTTCCCCAAGGAAGCGTACTGGGACCTTTATTATTTATCCTGTACATAAATGACCTAATTGAATTAAATAATTATAAAAGTATATTGTTCGCTGACGACCTCTCGATTGTAGTGACGACAAATAAAAAACTAGGAATAAATAACCATAAAAATGACATTCGTAATGTTCTTCAATCTATTTTAGTATGGACTAATGATAATAATTTAGACATTAATATTGACAAATCAAATTTCATAAATTTTAATAAATGCAATGAATTGAATAATATTGACATCGATGGTAAAATTTTAACAAAAACTCAAGTTGTGACGTTTTTGGGAATAGCAATTGACGATTTACTAAATTGGAAGCATCATGTAAACAGTGTTTGTAATAGATTAAACAGTTTTTCTTATGCGCTGCACAAGTTAGTTTTATCAGCATCAAAAAATGCAGCCGTTACAGCTTATTATGGTTATGTGGAATCTGTGCTCCGGTATGGATTGTTGATTTGGGGCAACAGCACAGATATAAATAAGGCATTTGTTGTCAAAAAAAAATGTATACGAGCTATCTGTAGAGTGCCTCCGTATGAACCATGTCGTCCTCTATTTAGATCTCT
This sequence comes from Blastobasis lacticolella, assembly GCA_905147135.1. NCBI lineage: Eukaryota > Metazoa > Arthropoda > Insecta > Lepidoptera > Blastobasidae > Blastobasis > Blastobasis lacticolella. Next base: position 773,129 of record LR990066.1, read on the forward strand.
AAACGTACTAACTCTTCCATGCTTGTATATATATGAGGTCGCAAAGTTTGTTAGTGGTCACCGCAGCTTATTTAAAGTTGCAAAGGATATATTTATGAGAAATTCGCGAAACCCATTTCGCCTTGTACACGAAGTTACACCAAATTCTACTTTGTATTTGAAGCAATGTTATTCGATGGCTATATCAATATTTAATAAAATTCCACTGGCAATTAAAGAACAGCCTATAAACAAATTTAAAAAGGACTTGTATAAATGGCTATTGGAGCACTCCTTTTATTCTGTCAAGGATTTTTTAGAGTTTAAGGTAGCCTAAGGTGCATGTTCATTAACGCTGAACAAGTTTGCATGCCTGTTAATACTGGCTGAACATGTGAGAGCCACTGTGTGATGATTATCTTAAGACCTATCATTGTAACCATGTTTAAAGCAAATAAATATTCTATTCTATTCTAATGCGTTGGTGATGCCCCTGGTATTGCAAACGTTCATAGACTGCGGTGACTGCTTACCATCAGGCTGGTTGTACACTTGTTTGCCACCTTTGTGGTATAAAAAACACAATGAACACAGTGTTAGTACAGTAATTTAAATAGTCACTAGGGGTAGTACTACCCCAGCCCTACGCCTACCATACCCTACTCTGCTCCTACCTTACCCTACACTACACCTATTTTACCCCCGCCTACACTATTTTTCTTACGTACAATCCTTCCCTTTATTATAGCCTAAGTAGTAGTATTTAAATAGTAAAAGAACCGTTTGAAGAAACCCCAGAATCATTGTTTGTAAATGATGGAGGCCATAAAAGAAAAAACCCTATAGTACAGGATCCTGATACCAAGTTAACCCATTAGTACAAATACAAACTCAAAATTTATTTATTGATTATGACATTAAATATCTCTTTCATTCCTCAAAAAGGAAGGGGGTAGGAAAGTAGGGAGAAAACACAGTGACATGTTGGCTGAAGACTACCTAAAACTACAGCAAGAGAAAGCCAGTCCACCGAGGCAGCACCCGTTCACGAGTATAACGCAGGGCCCAGTCAATGACCAATTCAACAATATTTGAGGTAAAAGAGTGGCCCGGCCCCATGTTACCGCCAGACAAGACTTTTCAACTAGTATGCATTACAGATGCTGCATGTAATAGTTATGGCCGTGTGGTGTCCGGCAGAGTAGAATAGCACCAATCCCTTCACTCATGGGTGTCGTACAAGGCGACTAATGTTTTCGAGGCAAAAGATCAAGAGTGTCCGTAGTCTGGAAAATGGGCAGCAGCATTTTCCATTGTTATATTTAAACACTGCAATCTCCAACCCGCCTGCCAAGCGTGGAGATTATGGCAATAACCCCCCTTTCGTGGGAGAGGCCCTAAGTTCTGCAGTGGACTGTTACGGGCTGTGATGTGATGTAATAGTTAGATACCCCCAAACTACCTTACCTCTACCGTGCCCCTAACCTACCCTACATCTACCCTGCTCCAGCCTACCCCTACCCTACAAACATTATAAGAGTAATTCTAGTTTGTAACATCTGAATAAAGGTTTATAAAAAAGGCTGAAAGTACCACAAAAAAGCCAGAATTTCTTTTGCTTTATGCCTACTCCAACACCAAAACGTTTTACGGCATTTATTAAAATTTGTAGAGACAGCAGAGGCCTACTCCTAAGAGGAAAATGGGATCTTGTGTACAAAATATTGTACCTTGGTTGGAAATAATACAGTTCAAACCTTACCAAAAAGTTCCATTGCAAATTGGAAACCGCACATTTGAAAACTTCCTAAGAAATTATTCTCATTCATGTACATATGATATAAATTAATTTTTTATGACCTAGACTTGAGATAATCTGGCACATAGCCATTTAATTATATTATGAATAACGAAAAGGAAAATACTGATGTAAGCGTCAGTTTTATTGTCATTCTGTATAGATTAATTGCTATACAGAATGACATCTAACTAATATATTTAAAAACTTGACATTCATCAACATCATCATATCAGCCAGAAGACGCCCACTGCTGGGCATAGGCCTCCCCCAGAGATCTCCCCACCCCAAAGGCCAGTCCTGTGCTTTCTGCATCCAGCTGGTACCTACAAACCTTACCAGGTCCACTTTGTGGGAGGCCTACTTGACATTATTGACAACTAATTAATTAATTTTTTATTTAGGGAATTAAATTGTACTCTCAATTAGATACTTAAGTTATGACATAATGTAAATAATGCATGATCTCTCACTTGTTTGCAATGCCCTTAACAGGCAGTCATATGTAGTTACTACATAATACTGTGAAATATTTTGAAAACTGTGATATGCAATAAATTATATTATATAATATTTTGACTTTGAAATTGACTAATTAAATGAGTAACCCAAAAATGCTAAATAAATGCCACTAGATTCCAAAAATGTAGTTTGATTTACACTGATCATTTGATGGCTGGCAGGGTAAAATACCATGTGCCAAAAACTTATCTGACTCTTGTCGCTTTTGTTTTGTTTGTCAGATAAGCTTGTGGTAGTTTAAGCCATTTCTTTCATAGGGTTAGGTTTGGTGCTCCCATTTTCTGTACTTGGACTCAAATTTGGTTCATTATACCTGATTCTTTCATAGGTGATTGGTGATATTGTCTTTAGAAGAAGACCATCTATAATCTCTATTGATGAGAAAAGTCTGTTGTTTTACAAAGAAATTAGGACAATAGAAATATTCTTAGTCTTCTATGCTTAAGTCTTAGTTGTATTTACTAAAAACTGCTTATGTGTTGAACTTGATGTATGTATGTATGTGTTTAAAAGTTGAAACAATAATTAAAGCTATGTTACTCACCTAAAAGCAGTTCCGGTGGTCTGTACCACAAAGTGACCACCCTGTTCGTATATTTGTTCACTTGACCGGATTTCGCCAAGCTGAAAGCTCTTGCCAGTCCAAAGTCAGCCAGCTTCAGTATACCGTTCTTCGTTATTAACACATTTGCAGCTTTCATGTCCCGGTGCAAGATTTTGTTACTGTGTATGTAGTATAGTCCGTTCAGGAGCTGTTGCATGACTTTCTTGATCTCTCCTAAACTAAATTTCACGTTCACATTGGATAATAATCCAGCTAAATCGTGCTCGCAAAAATCAAACACCAGGTAAAATGTTGACCTATATTTGTTGTGCAACGTAGCCTTAGTTCTACATATTTCGATCAAATTTACCACGTTCTCGTGCTTCAATAATTGTAGGATCTTAATTTCGCGCAGCGCTGTGATCGGGAAGCCTTCTTTCTCGTTGTCCATCAACACTTTTTTCATGGCCACAAATTTTTTGCTGCTATTCTTCGCGCGCGCTTTGAACACTTCTCCGAAGGTTCCCTGACCGATTTTAGCCACTTTCTCGTACTTGGAAGACTCGTCGCAGAAGGGGAAGTCGAAATCCTCGATATACTTCTCCTTATCCCTCATGTTTAGTATTGTAGATGTGGTAGATATGACCGGGGGAGCGCCCTCGCGAGGGGCGCTCGCGCTTTGCATTTTGGAAGCAATTTTGACGGTTTATCGTCTTCCTACTGATATAATACGATGCCTAAAATACTGTAACACTATGCATAGACCGAAGGTTTTTAGAAATCGCACTAAATCACTGAATTAAAATGATGGAAATAAGTGAAACGAAAACTCTTTTGCAAAACAACCACGCAACAATCTCTGACATTGTCACTTCAGTCACTTGACAGTTGACAGCAACACACATCCAACCACCAGGCTGAGCACCACAACAAGACTGAGCGAACAAAATATTGTTTCATTTGTTATTTTGTAGAGCCCTTACTCTTTCGCACATGTTCGCCACTGCTTTCAGATTCATACAATACTAGTGCGGAGATTTCTCGATTATGTTATTTAATCGAACTTTTGCGACTCGTTCGACGCGAACGACAACTTCAAAGTTTTTGAATGCTAAGAAATAGGAACTTCTAATGGAAATCATAGAAATGGAACGTTATCAGTTGTGTCATGTCATTTCGTTCGTGCTTTACGTTTTGTGAATTTTGAGTGGAAAGTGGAAGGATTATAAGAAAACAAAGCATTTCTACTCTGAAAGGTTAATATAATTAGGCTAATTAGGTTAAATAATACATTTGTGATATGATAAATCTCTATGTTTTTGTCCAAAACCGTTGTTTGCCAAGTATATCGATCCGTTTTTTGCAAAAAATAGGACAAGTGTTCTCCACTATATTTCGCTGTTATTGTTTTGTGTTATCTGCTCTAAAGTATTTTGCGTGTAATAGATAGACAAAGCAGACATTGACGCCCACTTTACAACAATAGTCTGCGATTTTACAGCGTAAAAGGCAGACGTTCTGTGAAATAAACTGTACTTTCGCTATTTTCGTAAACATTCCACATACTAACGGGGCAGAATTCTTATTAACTGTCTGTTGCTAATAATAAATAGTGCCCATCAATCTCGAAATTAATAAAAGTCAATAATATAGCTAGCCAATAAGTTGAAAGGTCCAAACCTTATTATTTCAGTATGGCCAGCGAATCAAATTCAGCGGTCCTGGAATTGGACTCTGATGACAAAGGGGGTGGAACCCGGTCGGAGGCGGGCCCTGATGATGCTCCACCACTCATTATGGAGCATGGATATGACATAGCTGTGAAGGTAACACTCCTATTTATTAATTTTTAAATTTTCAAATCTTGAAATTAAAAAAGAAAAATTCTATTTATAAATTTCAAGAACAAAGACACCTTCCAACAGATGGACCGATTACGATATGGTGTTCTTTATTTGAAAGCCAGTTTAATCGAGATTGTTCTCAGGTTTGTTTCATTAAAATTAGTTCATAATTTCTATTTTTACGATATACTAAGGTCAGATAGACCTTCCGATGACTGTTAGAGTAAGCAATAAAACTGCTCGAGAGTGTAGTACCTGTGATGTACAATGAAGATTATTTTCAAGAGAATTTTTATTGTAAGCCTTCAGTAATTGATTGTATTTTTAAAGGCACACCAGTGCCTAAGAAACTATTTTATTTTTATTTATTTATTTATTTTATTTATTTACCATAAATTTACAGCGTTACAGTACTTAAACTATTTCAGTCCATTGTTTCTAGACCTTTTTCCTGGTATGGGCAGGTTCAGGATGCTTCAATAATAATAAAAGAATGAAAGAGTTATGTACAGTAGTTGGTTACAAACAAAGGGAGGAAAAATGTTGTGATGTGAGCGATTCATCCTTATGTCGTAAATCTTCGAGCTATCCGTACGAACTGCTTTGGCTCGATCTTTATAATGCGTACGGCTAAGGAATGGAACGCGTTGCCTGCGAGAGTGTTCCCTGATCAATATAATCTGGATGCCTTCAAGGCTAGAGTGAATAGGCTGTTCCAAGATGGGCATGCTTCATTTTCGGCCGAATCGTCACTTACCAACTGACGAGATGGCGGTCAAATGCCTGTCTTGTCTGATATAAAAAAATTAAGATGAAACCTGCACATCTAGTCTGAATTGGTTCCTCCATTAGCGTATCCAGGGCTATTTTTCAGGGCTGGCCCCTGAAGTGGCCGATGAAGCCGAGTCAATCGCCAATATATAGCCAGTGAGCACCCCATCCTTGGGTGGGCACCAGACCATTCTGGGGTGGGCACCAGACCATTCTGGGGTGGGCACGACCCACCCGGCCACCCCCCTTTTTACGCCTATGGGTGGGTGGGTCTCATTTAAAAAGGCTGTACACAAGTATTATCTGCATTCCCCTTAATTACATTATTCCCCCTATTATTTACTCCTATGTATTATCCTATGTACCTATCTTTAGTATGTATTTGTTGTTTAACTATTTCTTGTATCTTTGTAAAATTGTATAAATTTAGCATTTATTGATGTAAGTATCCCTTCCTTCACCTTATCGTATTGTTTATCCCGCACCGTCTACTGTTTTCGATATTTTTTTTGTCACGGTTGACTGGTAGATAAGGCTACTTTAGCTTTAAGTCCGCCAATGTACCTTTAGTGCATAAAGATTTAATAAATAAATAAATAAATACCTCTACTTATGATTCAGATACCACTCGGCCACCGGTCCTACTTGCCCACTCCACAATAAAAATAATAAATGACCAATCCCACCCGCAGGTGGACGTCCCCATGAAGCAGCTCTCCACCCTCGAGACGTACGTGACGTACCGCGTGCGCTGCGTGTGCGCACGATGGCCAACGCCCCCTTTCGTGCGGAGGCGGTACAACCATTTCAAGGTTGGTGGGCTCTGGCCGTATGCTGGAATCATTAGTGTTTACACCAACACCAATCTTTTATTTTTGCACAATTAGTCGCCTTGTAAGACACCCGCGAGTGTGAGGTTTTTTTTTTTAGGTAGGCAAAAAGGCAAGCGAGCCACCTGATGGAAAGTGGTCACCACTGCCTATAGACATTAGCAACAGCAAGAGTATCGCTAATGCGTTGCCCACCTCTATAACACGTTGCTCTGGCAGCAAAAGGCAAATGCCACTCCACTGCCAAAGCCACGGTTCCCCAAATCCCTACCCCATGGAGCACTGGAAACCTTAATCACCGGCAGAAACACAATACTATTTAAAAGAGTATTATTTAGCTGCGATATTCTGTAAGATGGAGGCTCCAATTCGAACAAGATACCCCGCTGTGCCCTACCTCTCTCTATTCTACTCTGCCGGACACCACACGGCCTTTAATGAACTAAATACTCCCGTCAGGCGCTCCACCGCCGCCTGTCGGCCGCCCATCCCCTGATCGCGCCGCCGCCCTTACCGCCGCTGCATTCAGCGCGGCAGCAGCTGGATCGCTACGACCCAGCGTTCGTGGCGCTGAGGACGCTGGCGCTGGGCGCTTTCCTTGGTGAGAATAAGCCAAGACACCTACGATACACGCACACGCACACGCACACACACACGCACACGCACACGCACACGCACACACGCGCACACACACACACACACACACACACACACACACACACACACACACACACACACACACACACACGCACACACTTTATGAAGTTACTTAATAGTACTTATATCCATGGATTAGTATCTGCGACATAATTAAAACGTAAGACCAACTCAGGCGAGCTTACAAACTTCTGGGATCACATTGTTCTCTGAAATAGGTATTTTTCGTCTTTACCACATCATAGTTTCATTGACGACCTGAGTGGTTCAGTGGTCAACATGCCAGTATGCCACGCAAGAGGTCCCGGGTTCGATTCCCAGCCGGGCTGAAATTGAAATGATAAATTTTAATTTCTGTTACGGGCCTGGGTGTTCTATGTATAATAAGTATGTATTTAAAAGTATATAAGTAGTTTATCAGTTATCTAGCACCCATAACACAAGCGTTGCTTACTTTGGGGCTAGATGGCGCTGTGTGAATTTGTCCACGATTATTTATTTATTATTAATATTATTAATGATATAATCCTATACTGGTAGAGTTATCTCAACTCATGCAATCTAAGTGCAACGGAACCTGATCGCACTGCGTGGGCCAATTCACTTTTTGGTACAAAAAGGTAATATAGAAAGTGAGTTGGCCCACCTTTTATTTGCTTTACTCTGGTATTTAAATCAAAACTATCAATCATGACTAAAAATTCAAACTAATTAGTCGACTAAATTAGTCATCACACGATTGACTCTAATTCAATTTACAATCGTTACATAAAACTAAATCTGTTGGTTTTAGATTTTAGTCGTCAATCAAACAAAATTTTGCCCAACACTGTCTGTCTGTTACTGTCTCTGTTGCACGTGAGCGTGGTGCAAATATATTTGCGCGGGAGCAACAGAGACAGGTAGTTAGCCGACTAAGATTGCTGGATTAAGCAAATGTGTATTCGCAGCCTTTTTGCTAAGCGACTTACTTATCTTTAGCGTGTCACTTCCGGCATATGTATGACGTAAATGGATCGGAATTTGATCTGATAGTGAGCCTCGACTCTCATCATCTTGGTGGGTTACCACATATTGACGAACATAAACATTTGGCGGTGCAGGATAAGATGCCGCCAATGTTGGCAAGCGAAGATGGGGAGAAGGTAGAAAAGAGTGATTACCCACCTGGCCGGGTGTTGTGACCAGAGGGCCTAGTGTGAGTTCCGCTTCGATTTTACTTAACTATCGCGTTTGCGTTTACGTCGAAATTAGTATGAAGAAGAAATCTTCATTTACGTACACTATATATTTTTTCATACTAATTTTCACGTAAACGCAAACGCGATAGTAAAGTAAAATCGAAGCGGAACTCACACTAGGCCCTCAGGGGACCAAGGGCCCGACAGTTGATCGTCGGAAGTTGTATATATGCCGTGGAAGTTGGCACATTTCTCTAGCGCGATGCAGGACGGTTAGCGCCATCTATATGCGGATGCTTGCCAACCTTGTGTTCGTGTACTCGTGAAGTGAGTATTGTTGAAGTTCCCTGTTGGAGCGATAGATGTCGCTACAAACATATACCTACAGTGCGCGCGCGAATTCATGTCCATCGGGGAAAACCGGTTAAATAATTCGAATAGCAATTATTGAAGACTCAATACATTGCCATCTCACGCGGTTGCAGATGTATAATCTGTTCGAGTTAGGCGGTGGGGCCCGATGGACACGAACTTGCGCGTTCAGTACAACATTGCGATAGGGATACACACCTTCGACTTGACATACACTTACAACTTCAGTTTGCTACAGTCTACAATCAAGTTCCTACTGGATTCTGATCGTTGAGAGAAGTCATCAAGGGATAGCATTTAGGCGGTAACGTGGAGGAGAGAAATCCAGCCGCCAATGTTGGCAAGCGAAGATGGAGAAGGTGGAAAAGGGTAATTACCCACCTGGCCGGGTTGCTGTGACCAGGGGACCGAAGTCCAATGGACGCTATTTGGATCTTGTATATAAGCGTTGTAGATGGAACACTCCGTTAGCGCGATGTAGATCTGACAGTTGCTGTCATGCTGATTGTCTTGCCAACTCGTGTGTTTCACTATTGAGATCGCTACAGCATCTTTAGGATTGCAGTCGTGATTCTTCTAGTTGTGGTCACGTGACAAGTCCACCTCGAACGGAACATAACCGATACACGTATTTTGGCGATCCAACTTAATTATTTTTTAATTGTATCTTGCAGACCGTGTGGCGAAGCATCCAATACTGACGCACAGCGATGACTTCAGACTGTTCCTCACCACGCCTGACGAGGAACTGGAAAAGGTATATCAAATCGACAAGCCATAACAGTCCACAGCTCGACTCGAGCCATCTCCGCTGATGTTTTTTAGACTACGCTGCGTCAAACGAGCAGGCCACCTGATGGTAAGATGTAACTGTCGCCCATAGCATCTACGATTCATGCATTTAGGTTGTAGGTAACGAAGAGGCGTTGGTACTGTGAGGACTAAGATGAAATGCCTCCTGCCTGGCTACCTTCTCCTTCAAACCGGAACACAACAACGCAAGCGTCGTAGCTTGACGGCGGAAATAGATAAGGCGATGGTACTCACCCAGACACAAATAACAATCAATAAAATCAATCAATCTTTAAAAAGCGTGTAAAGGAACATTATCCAGACATACCTATATAATATAATATAGCGCTCCGGCTCTGCCTGGCATTGTCGAGCACGGTTCGGTCGTGGTTGGCGAGGGATACGTTTATCTACGGCCATAGGGCGGTCAGCGTGTCACTGTGTGTTTCCTTCCTACTTTCCTACCCCCCTCCTTTTTGACGATTGAAAGAGATATTTAATGTCCTAATCAATAAATAAATTTTGAAGTTTGAATTTTTTTTTAATTTTATCTTTCCTTATGTGCCTGAATGTTCTACAATAACTTTATATATTTTATTATGTATATATGTACGTGTATTTATTTATATATATACTATTGTGTGTATTTAGTATCTCATTTATAATTTATGTAGAGCTCGTCTAATATAAAACGACGCGCCCCACTATCGCATTAACGCACACAAGCAAGTTTAAAATATGGACGCAATACATATACAAATGCCGTTGTAATTGGTCATTCAGTTGCGGTGAGACTCAAACGTAGGAGCACGCGTCGTTCATTGGCTCCCACACAGATGAAGTGTCGTTATCAATATTTGCACTCACACATCGAAACCAACTAACTAAGTAGTGGGGCGCGTCATTTTAGACTAGACGAGCTCTAGTTTACTAAATATATATATTTTAAACTATTGCGCACGTCTCATCCCCTATAATCTATAATGTCTCTCTTCTAAAGGCCTGCTGGAAGAGATTTCTTCTTAGAAATAAGTAGTGCCTGTTGTGTCGTCTTTAATTTTGTAATTTCTGTATTGTAATAAATAAAAACGTAATATAAAATATCCATTCTTCAAATCAACTTGGTTTTTTCACAGGTATTCAAAACAGAAAGCAGCGCACTCAGCTTGTGGGGCTTGGGCGGCGCGCTGGCCAGCAACGAGACCAGACCGCCCAACGGGGCCAGGTTAGTATGGGATCTGTACGACGAATCAATAAATAAAGAAAATAAATCTTAAATATTACTACCTTACTGGTAGAGCTCGTCTAGTCTAAAATGACGCGCCCCACTACTTAGTTAGTTGATTTCGATGTGTGAGTGCAAATATTGATAACGACACTTCATCTGTGTGGGAGCCAATGAACGACGCGTGCCCCTACGTTTGAATCTCACCGGCAACTGAATGACCAATTACAACGGCATTTGTATATGTATTGCGTCCATATTTTAAACTTGCTTGTGTGCGCTAATGCGATAGTGGGGCGCGTCATTTTAGACTAGACGAGCTCTACCTTACTGGTACTATTATTTTGGAACATTTTAAGGGTATGTTCCGGGTTTCCTACCGCGTACCTTTGTTGACGAGTAGCCCGATATTACGACACACTTGCATGCGTCATGGTCACGGGACGACTGTCAGTCGACGCCAATGTGTAATAATAACTGCGATAGTTTAAAACATTATGTTATTATTTTGGAAATTTGGAAATTTTGATAATAAATTCCTTTGACTAAATTCAAAAGCAAAAAGCGTGAGAGCAATTCAAAGTGGAATGTGTTACTCAAAGAATAAGGTCCATTTTTGTATCACATATATTATGGTACGCGTCGCTTCGCTTTCCAAAAAGCGAGATACAAAAATGGACCTTATTCTATGAGCTATACATCCCACTTTCATAAGCGTGAGAGCACGCTTTTTGCGACTAATATTTATTCGACTGAATTTTGCCAAATTTTGTCATCATCAGCATCCTAGCCGGTCACAGCGACTGTTTAGATTCTTACTTAAAATTAAACAAAGATTAAAAAAATTTAATACTATAACATGTCAAATTGATTTATAAATTAAGATGTATTAATATTAGATACTATTCTAAATGAATGGCAACCTATTTAATTTTATTTGACCTAATGTTTACTTAATATAACAAGCGCATTACCCCTACACTTTCCACCTTTCCCAGAGTAAAAGACCCGGAGTTCTCATCGGCGTCCGAATACCTCCAATCTCTCCAGAGCAAGCTGTCAGCTCTCTGTGCGCTCACCAACAAACTTTGTAAGGGCAGCAACGCGCTGGGCAACGAACTTATGGGGTAAGTATTTATATAATAATAATTAATACTGTAACACCACGCACCCAAACAACATAGTACGTATGGTACCGCCGAGGGTTACTAGGTGGCGCTGACCCAAATTCTACATCGCGCTATCGAATACTCGCGGGTACCTTCGACGACGACCACCACCATAGTATTCCTTATACTAATAGCAGTTGGATTCCTGCCACTCTTACCTAGATCACCTCCAATCTAGTATTTTAGTACCCTAGTACTTTGTATAAACACTGTCAGACGGACGGATTCCCGGACCCCGATTCTTTCTAAAATATACACCGTTTCCTATACCTGGCTGTATAGCGGTTATAAGTGAAATAACGCGTTGTAGTTCGCGGCAAGCGGCCATAACATTATGCTGAGGAGGGTCCATTTACGCTGGATGCCCACGAAAAATGTCACTGGGAACCCTATAATTGTCTCCGTGTTTTATGTACTATTTTTTTTGTGTTAAATGTGAATTATTATGTCGTGGCGTCCTTTGTAATAAATATTTTCTTTCTTTCTTTCTTTCTAAATATAAACAGCACCAAGATCCTTACAGAGAACTGCAGTGGTACCGCCATCTCTGATTGTAGGCCGCCATTTTGATGCAATTGAGTTTAAACCAATCGCAGCATGTCTAATATCCAACATGTCCACGATTCACACAGCGCCATCTAGCCCCAAACTAAACGAAGCTTCGGCTGTTGGTGCTAAATAACTGACACAGTCAGCACATTTGAATATTGAGCATGACATTTAACAGTGTAAAACAGGTGTAGAATATATAGAAAAGGTACACAAAATACACTGTAGAGCTCGTCTAGTCTAAAATGACGCGCCCCACTACTTAGTTAGTTGATTTCGATGTGTGAGTGCAAATATTAATAACGACACTTCATCTGTGTGGGAGCCAATGAACGACGCGTGCTCCTACGTTTGAATCTCACCGGCAACTGAATGACCAATTACAACGGCATTTGTATATGTATTGCGTCCATATTTTAAACTTGCTTGTGTGCGTTAATGCGATAGTGGGGCGCGGCATTTTAGATTAGACGAGCTCTACGAGCCTATGAGGTTATAACCCGGATTTATTATGTTGTCTTTTGGAAAGTGGTAATTTTGGGGAAGCGCTTAGTTTATGGAGTGGTTAGCACCGCGCCTTCTTTAGGCGGACCCTGGGCCCTCGCGCCCTCGCCGCGCGGGGGCGCAACCGGGACATAACGCCAAGATGATGATGTTAGCACCCCGCTTGACTCTTTGATATTTGGGGCAGGCGCGGGTGAGGCCCCTAAAAAGGGTTGTGGGCGTGACCACCTGAAATTCGGTGGAGTGCGAGTCGGATTTCGTAAAAGCTTGAACAATAGTACCTACCTAATAATCTCATCTAGCAATCAAGAAATGCGCGTGCTCGAAAATTTGTGACAATTTGTCATTTAAAGAGGTATTTAGAGAGGTAGGGCATAGCGGGGCATCCCGTTCGAATTGGAGCCGCGCGACTGGAGAAGTACCTCCACCTTACAGAATACCGCAGCTAAACAATACTCTTTTAAATAGTATTGTGTTTCTGCCGGTGAGTAAGGTTTCCAGTTACCTATGGGGTTGAAATTTGGGAAACCGTGGCTTTGGCAGTGGAGGGACATTTGATTTTTTGCTGCCAGAGTAACGTGTTATAGAGGTGGGCAACGCATTGGCGATACTCTCGGTGTTACTAATGTCTATAGGCAGGTTAAAGTCCCCCCATCGTCCCCCAGCATGAAACGTTGCTGCGACGCCTGGTGCTCTCAGTCCCGGGGCCGCTTGGCCCGCGCCCCGGCCGCCGTGGCCGCGGGAGCCCTAGCGGCCGGGAGGGCCCGGGCTGCCAGGCCTAGGCCGGCCCCGCACGCCGCGGCGTTGCCAGCGCTAGCGGCCTACGCCCAGGCGCATGTCGATAAGATACGGCAGAGGGATGCTGTACATGGTGAGTTAGATATGTACTGTGACGCTTTTGTCGTTTAGGGGGTAGGCAGAGACGACATTGTTCCACATATGAGGCAGAGAGACGCTGTGCACGGTAAGCTATACGAATCGACATTTACGACATTCATTCAATGACTCACTCACACATTTATTCTGTCACTCACGCTCATGGTTACATTCATTTATTCACTCACGCTCCGGGTAACATTCATTTATTTATGCTCATGATAACATCCATTCAATCACAATCATGCATCCATTCACTCACTCTTAATCATGCATCCATTCAATCACAATCATGCATCCATTCACTCACTCCAATCACGCATCCATTCACTCGTTTACAATCACGCAATCGTTCTTTCCTCTTTATCCATTCGCTCTTTATGTAATTCATTCATCACATTAAACAATTAATAGACACTTCATGAGACAATGAAACATCCGAGGACAGTGTAAAACGCACCGACCGCCACTAAGACACTAGCAGTAAGCACCCCGGCCGCGGCGGCCGCGGGAGCCCTAGCCGCAGGCAGGGCGAGGGCCGCCCGCCCTAGGCTGGCACCGCACGCCGCGGCTACGCCGGCATTGGCGGCCCACGCTTAGGCGCATGCCGATAAGTTACGGCAGAGAGATGCTGGGCATGTTGAGTTGGATATATGGGCAGAGACCACATTATTCCACAGATACGGCAGGGGGACGCTGTGCACGGTAAGCTATGTAGTCCGACATTTAAACTTACTTACGACATTCATTCAACGACTCACTCACGCTCATGGTTACATTCATTCACTCACTCACGCTCACGTTTTTATTCACTCATACACAATCACGCAATCATTATTTCTCCTTAATCCACGCACTCATGGTTACATTCATTCCTCAATCAAAATCACGCATCCTTTCACTCGTTCATGGTTACATTAATTTACTTACTAACGCTTACGCATCCATTCAGTCACTCGCAATCATTCTTTCCATTTACCTTACGATCTTCAATCCATTCACTCATTATTTCGTTGATTCATCACATTAAACACAATTGTTAGATACTTTACCTGGCCTATCTGGCCTACGCCCAGGTGCATGGCGATAAGATACGGCAGAGAGATGCTGTGTATAGTGAGTTGTATAGTGTTTTCCCCGCAGGGGTAGGCGGAGACGGCAAAGAGACGCTGTGCACGGTAAGCTGTGCAAATCGACGTTTATGACATTGTTTGACTCACTCACGTTTAGGGATGTATTCATTCCCTGACACATTTATACTTTCACTCACGGTCATTGTTACATTCATTTACTCACACATTCATTCACTCACTAACGCCCACGCATCCATTCACTCATTATTTCATTAATTCATCACATTTAACAGTTAAACTGGAACACACTTAAACAGTTTGTGCACTTTTGAGCGTGGTGCTACCTGGCGAGGGCTATTCGAGTAGTCATTGTCGTTCTTTCACGATGTCTGGTGACTTATGCAGATCATTTTGGTTGTGTTGCTGGTTTTTCTTTTCCCATTTCTTTGACGTCAAATTATTTACTACCCTCATTGACTACCCGCATTTTGGACGAAGCATTATTGTGAATTACATTGTGTTGATGGTTGTATTATTATTTAATGATATTGATATTTGTTGACATTTATTTTGTAATTGTATTATAATAAATAATTGTTTGCAAGTATACATAATTAAACAGTCACACATTTAACTTAAAAGCAACCCAGTTAAGCAACCGCGATTCAGCGGGTCTGGGAAATCGATTTCTAAAATCTGGTCACGATGTGGCGATGTGTAAGGCGATTGATGCACAACGTCAGACACGACACACTGGTGTATAGACGGCTGCAAAGTGCACACACCCAACATATACATTTAATGTATAGTTTCTTTTTTTTATTTAGACGCTAAAGTGTATTTGTTAACACATTACACACACACCTCTTTTTAAAATGTTGTTGTTTTCCTTATTTGCAGCCGCCCACGTCGCCGGCAACAACACCGGAGAGGTGCACAATAGGTGAGTTGTGTATTGATTACACAAAAATGGATGAACACAACATCGACATTAGAATTAGACATTTTCGCTACCCACAAATGTCTGTTAAAAAGTCGAATCTCTGTTGCTAGCAAAAAACTTATTCTCAACTGTTTTCGCGAATGCTTTTTTGTCGTAGATCGTTTCAAATGATATTTTCAACAGAGATATTTACCCAGAAAAAATGTCGAATACGAGATGTCACAGCCCGAGAATTAGGCCCCAGACAGGTTGTAAGCTTGTGTGCCACTGCACTGATTGAATGAGGTCGTCTCCTGTGTTAGAGTCTTATAGGTTTGCGAATCAAATGTGAATGCATTTTCATAGCATCGAAACCCAGTAAAAGAATTGTTGTAGTCCATTTGAAATGCTGAAGTTATAAAGGTTTGAAGGAAATGTAAAGCGCAATGTAATATGTGCTTTATTAGTAGGAAAATAAGGTTTACCGAGTGCCGAATGACGTCATCGTTCATGCCAATATAACTAAGTTCTAGCTCATATGTTTTATTTTCTTTGGTTTAAGAGATATCGTGAAAATTTCTTCACAGTTATTCATGTAGTAATTGGCCGTGTGGTGTCCGGCAGAGTAGAATAGCACCAACCCCTTACACTCGTCGGACAAGGCGACTAATGTTTTCGAGGCAAAAGATCAAGAGTCTCCTAAGTCTGGAAAATGGGCAGCAGCATTTTCCATTGTTACATTTAAAACTGCGATCTCCAACCCGCCTGCCGAGCGTGGAGATTATGGCAATGACCTCCCCTTTCGTGGGAGAGGCCCTAAGTCCTGCAGTGGACTGTTACGGGCTGTGATGATGATGATGATTCATGTAGTTATCATAAGCTACAGAAAAAGTCACTTAGCAACATAATGAGACGTCATCATTGCTACACGACATCCGATAATGTAATAATTCCCTGTATGTTGGTAGTTGTAATAGTGGTAGTCAGTAGTACTCACTGATTCCCAAGACACAGGTTCTTCCTTGTTTGGGAAGCAGGGCAACAAACTATACTTACCTTACTTTATTTGTATATTAAAATAAACAGTATATTTGTATTTACACTAGTGCCTTCTACATTTCAGATTAGAACAGTTCTCCGAAGCGCTACGGTCTGAACTGTCAGACTGGATACCAAAGACCCACGCTGAGATAAAGTCTCTGCTCCTAGACTTAGCCGATTCCCAGGTCAAAATATACACACAAACCCTTTCCGGCTGGGAGCAAGCTCTAAAACTGTCCACAGAGACGAATATCGACGAAATCTTTAAAACAGTCTCAAAGAACGCCCTTCTGAATCTTTCCCCGACAAAAAATAGGCCAGACAACTTAACCCCGACCGAAACTGAGAAGGATTTTGACGATATCGACTACAGCAATGACGACTCAGACTTTGACGATCGCAAATTTGAGTCCATAGCGTCTAGTAGTCGATTAGACGTAGAGAAACTAGACGAAACCTCCAACGTGGATGTTCACGTCAATGAAATAGAAAGAAAAGACTCGAAAGTTGACTCGAATGAGTCGATAGAGCTGAACGGGTCCGAGTCGAAGACCGACTCGAATTTGTCCAAAATCGATTCGAAAGAATCGAAATCGGATGGGTCGAAAGTGTCGGATCCGTTGCAGGATTTCTCCGAAATCGATCTGTCGTCGTGATTCTGCGATTCGCTGTTTTTTGACTTCATCAAGGATCTCTAGAGGGGATTATGATCAAATTTTTTTAGAATATACTTAATAGATATTAATAATATATTGACACGGGAAAATCGGCTCTCGAGACTGTGAGGGGGCTGTAGGTTATCTACGTCAGGTACAAGAAAAAATCCAATTTGCAGCAAAAGTAGACTTCAGGACACAAAACGTTGGTCTGCCCGTGCGCAGACTGGCAAAGGTCTTTTTTTAAAGACGCAATAATAAATAATAAATAAATATTCGTGGACAAATTCACACAGCGCCATCTAGCCCCGAACTAAGCAAAGCTTGTACTATGGGTGCTAGATAACTGATATACAATTTAAATACTTTTTTTATATATACATACTTTTTATACATAGAACACCCAGACCCGTAACAGAAGTTAAAATTCATCATTTCAATTTCTGCCCGGCCGGGAATCGGACCCGGGACCTCTTGCGTGGCAGACCGGCATGTTGACCATTGTCAAATTGTGACTCAAGTCCTCAACGCAATCTTTAACTTTTTGTGGCGATAGCACTTATATATCCTCTTGTGTGAGTTCTAGTAGTAAAAAAAAACTGGTCGGCCTTACATTCTCTTGCAGTTTCGCTTTTCAGGCACATTTCGTTTTGAAAAATAATATTGTGCCAGGTTGTGGAAGGACAGACCGACGTTTTGCAACTTGGACATTATGCAACTTGGACATTTTGCGACTTGGACATTTTGCGACTTGGACATTTTTTTACCAGTGGACATTTTGCAACTGGGACATTTTGAGACTAAACGTCCTAAACGTCTGCTATCCGTCCTAATCGCTACAGAGTGGATTTTTTTTTTACTCGATGACGTCATACCCCATAAGCCTCCCTCCCAATACACAGTTCTTAAATACATATTACTAAAGCCTCCAACTGAGGTGTGCTTCTCAAAAACTTTGTAAAACGTATAGAAGTAATACTTGATTCAGATCACATTTAACAGTATATTTAGAACGAAATCAAGTATTAAATAGTACAGAAAACAAATAAATAATGTAACCTTTATATTGTCAAAATAAAGACTTACGCCAATGAGCCGTTTTCGAGACTAGCTTCCTGAAAATTCCCATAGATGGCGCGCTCTAATGACACTAACAGGGGGCAGCGTGGGTAGGCCGCCTCCCGCAAGGTGGACCGACGACCTGGTAAAGATCGCAGGTACCAGCTAGATGCGGAAGGCACGGGACCGGCCGCCGTGGAGATATCTGGGGGAGGCCTATGCCCAGCAGTGGACGTCTTCCGGCTGATATGATGATGATGATGACACAGCCAAAAGACTATAACAATGTTTTGAGTCGCTAGAGCGCGCCATCTGTGGGAATTTGTAGGAAGCTAATCTTAAAAACGGTAGCTCACGTTAAAAAGTCCTTAATGTAGCTAGGCTATTCAAATATAAAATGTATAAACTTACATTAAACAATTATTATATCGTGATATAACTAACTTTATCTTACTAATTATGAAAAACTTGATAGCTATTAGTCCATTCGCGTTAAGAAAATAGTGAGTAAATGTGTTTTTATAGTGGAGTAAATATTCAAACAATTTATATATTTATTTATTTTAAAAAACATTAACATAATGTTTTAAACTATCGCGGTTATTATCACACATTTTAAGGGTATGTTCCGGGTTTCCTGCCGCGTACCTTTGTTGACGAGTAGCCTTTGTTGAAGGTACGCGGTAGGAAACCCGGAACATACATTTAAAATGTGTAAAATAAATATAAATCATTATTAAATAGAAATCAACTTAATTGTCTCAAATTGAAAATAAAGTCAAAGACATCCCATTGCTTAGCAGCCAGTCTAGTATTTGCTGTTTATTCCAACCGGCGAGGTATTCATTGTTATTATTCTCTGCCGTCAACTTGTCACTGTGAACTTAGCTTTATAATTGACTGCGACCCGATTGGTCGAGGGGCCGGTGGACAACAATGACTCACTATTTTCTTATCGCGAACGAACTATAACGCATTGGTACAGTGAAATGTGGTAACTGTTGCACATCGGCTAATTTCAGCCTCGGTGAATTGATGCTCTTACGGTGAGGGAAAGCATCGTGATGAAACCTGCACATTCAGGCGACTGGATGTCTAAAGCGCTTTTCAGCGCAAAAAATACAGTCGCCTAAATTCGGAAGTAAGAAGCGTGAGAGCAAATTAAAATAGAATATATTGCTCATAGAATTAAGGTCCATTTTTGTATCACTTTTATTATGTAACGCGTTGCTCCGCTTTTCATATTCATGTTTATTAGCTTCCATAAAGATAATACAATAACATTGTTATGTACATACAATAAATAAATAAATAAATAAATAATCATTTATTTCAGAATTTACAATTACATATCTTTTTAGATTTTACAATTCCATATCTTATTAAATTCATTACCAAAAATATAAAAATAATAACAATGTCAAATTCCATACTTATGTCAATTAACTAAAAATATAAATGTCAAACAATTTCATAAAATCATAAATTTAACCATGTCAATAAATTATGAATGAAATATGGCGGACCATAAGAACTAAGTCGTACAGAAGCTACTGCCTATCTCGTGAACGGAAGCTGTCTCAGTACAGTCGTCCAGTGGTAGCTGATGGGACACTCGCACTTACCTGCCACAGCCACACAATACAGACCCGGTTGGGCGCAGCATTTTGGGAGGGAGGAGTTAAAGCCTCCTCCCTCCCAAAATGCTTACGAAGCTAATGGAATAATTTATACCTATTGACTATTTAAGTATTAACATATCCATTATATCTATTATTCATCAGTGAATTTCAATGGCCGTGATACAAAAATGTACCTTATTTTCTGAGCAATACATTTCACTTTGATTTGCTCTCACGCTTTTTGCTTCTGAATTAGGCGGCTGAATTATCCAAATGCAATAAGCGCACCATGATCCAATCAGTAGCAGTATTCACAATGATTCGAAACCGTTTCCGAACGATTCGACACGAAATTCGCCAGCGGCTAATCCGTGTCGATCGATTCGAAAACTGTTATTCAGAATCCCGATAGATTCCACGGAAACTTTACTCTCTATAACATATGAAAATTTCATCAAAATTAACTGAAACCACATTTTCCTAGGAACTTTTGCGGGGTCCTTTGTCGATTCCGTATCCGAATCCGAAATTTCCGAGCCATTGTGAATACGGCTACTGGTCAGATCCCCCTGGTAGCAGGGTCACGGAGGACAGACGGCAGTCGCTCCACTGTAATTACCTGATCTGCCAAATCCTGGATCATGGTCAAGGCGGACCCCGGGCCCTCACGAGAGCACAACTGGGACATTGACACCAGAATGATGGTGATCCCATGCGTGCGACAGAGACAATGCTTTACGAAATGGTACTAGTCGATGTGTTTCATTTACCGGTGACATCTGTAGTTGTCTCTTTTCTACCTACTGTGATAGCGTGAGAGATGAAATACTATAACTCCAACTTTGTAGAATAATGTATTTAAAATGACAACCGTTTAGTTATTACACTTGCGAGCATAACTATCGAACCACCCCATATTTCTTCATATACGCTTATACATTTCTGGAGTTACAAATGATTCTATCACTTCTTAAATACAGTATTCAGGGCCGGATTTAGGGGAGGGCAACCGGGGCGAAAGCCCCAGGGCCTCCACAAACAGGGGGCCCCCACAATAGAGACTTCGGAAAAAAATATCTTTCAAAACAAGTGGGGTGCCACAGGGCTCTGTCTTGGGACCTGTGCTATATATTTTATACACATTCGACCTGCCACACTACGTGTACAGTAACATGGGTCTCTTTGCTGACGATACTAAGGTGTTTGCCAACCCACTCGTGGACTATGATCAGCTCCAAGCAGACTTGAACAGGATCAGCAACTGGTCAAAGGAATGGCTCATAAGTCTAAATGCCGACAAATGTACAATACTGCACATTGGAAACAAGAATCCTCACCTAACATACAGGCTTAATGACATACAACTGTGTGAAGTAAAGGTACAGGTCGATTTGGGAGTATACATCACAGAGGATCTCAAATGGGGAGAACACGTGTCAAGCATAGCCAAGAAAGCGAAGAGTTTGATTTACATAATAAAGAAAGCTTTTGGAATGCTGACACCAGAGATGATGATGAGAATCTTCAAATCATATATAAGGCCACTGTTAGAGTATGCTTTTCAGATCTGGTGTCCATATTTTGTAAAGGATGAGGAAATTCTTGAAAAAGTGCAAAGAAGTTTCACAAAAGTGCCAAGACAGCTGAGGAGATTATCGTATGAGGACAGATTAAAGAAACTAAAGCTGCCAACGTTGAAGAAACGCAGAGAGCGTGGTGACCTGATCGAAACGTTCAAGATTCTCAATGGACATTACGACATCCACGATTTTGAAAAGTTATTTCTGCAGAACAAGAACCACCACCTACGAGGCCATTCTCTGAAACTCAGCACTTGTTTCTCCTTCAACAATCCGCACAGACACTTTTTAACCAACCGAGTCGTGAATGCCTGGAATAAGTTGCCTGAATCCGTGGTGACGGCGGAAAATACTAACCAATTCAAAAACAGACTAGATAAATTTTTAAATACAGCTTGAAAATTAGTAGAGAAGAGCTAGATACAGGCATCTATCAGTTGTTTGACAACTGCTTGCCTGCTTAATAATAATAATAATAATAATAATAAAATTCCAATTAGTAAACACTAGTAAACATCTTTTCCTTTCATATTTTTTTTGTTTTTTTACCTTTACCTACAGCCTGCAGTACTTTGTACATACATGATTACTTGATTATAATTGCACTTAATTTAATTATTTTTTAATTACACTTAATTACAATAAATTATTTATAGAAAAACTCGACTTAAAAAAATTGTTCACTTTATTTGGAAAATAATTTGGGGCGAGGGGGCCTCCGCTCCTTCGTTGCCCCGAGGCCTCTGGACCTCTAAATCCGGCCCTGTAAATACTTAATCAGTCTACAGGAAAGACCTATCGTGTTGAAGAAATGAATGAAATACGCAGATGAATCATAGTCTTATTAGCTACCAATCTGCGAAAACCCAATTAAAATTGATTAAGTATTTATGAAGTTATAGACTGATTTGTAACATTAGAAATATGAAATATGATGTGCCCATTGTTTTTCAAGAAATTGTATTATTATCCACTATATTAATCTGATCTCTAATGAAGATCTTGAATAAATACAATACTGAGTGGCTTATTGCTTAGGTTTTTCGACATTTTATCTTTAAAATGTCAATACTTAGATTGCAGTGGCCGTATTCACAAAGATTCGAAACCGTTTCCGAACGATTCGACACGAAATTCGTAAGCTGCGAATCCGTGTCGATCGATTCGAAAACTGTTATTCAGAATCCCGATAGATTCCACGGAAACTCTACTCTCTGTAACATATGAAAATTTCATCAAAATTAACTGAACTTTTGCGGGGTCCTTTGTCGAATCCGTATCCGAATCCGATTTCTGAGCCATTGTGAATACGGCTACAGATGTCCAGGGTATGTATGTCCATATTTTTGAAACCGCTGGCGTGCGCTACCTATCTCTTCCACACTCGTGGTAAGTAGCTAGAGATAGAAAAGACAAGCATTAGAAGGCGATCGCGTGGATACGAGCGGTTTCAAGAAAAGGGACCCTGGACGACGGTGGCCACTTTCCATCAGGTGGACTGTCCTGGCCTCTCTAGGCAAAGAATCTAACAACTAGTATAACATCATACCTAACAGGCTATCAGCTGTGTTACATCATACATATAGTTCGAACCAAATGGATTGGCTATAGCGTGCCTTGATCTCTCGGTCAACTACTGCCATAATTTCATGAAAAATATATGCAAAGCTGTTCTAAACTTTTCTATTTCGTTAAATTGTGACGAATGAGAGTTTTTAAGTGTTACAGCCAAAGAAATTGGACATAGAGGCATAGAAGAAGCTTCCTGAAGGTGACGACCTGAGTGGTTCAATGGTCAACATCCCGGTCTGCCACGCAAGAGGTCCCGGGTTCGATTCCCGGCCGGGCAGAAATTGAAATGATGAATTTTAATTTCTGTTACGGGTCTGGGTGTTCTATGTATAATAAGTATGTATTTAAAAGTATTTAAGTAGTATATCAGTTATCTAGCACCCATAGCACAAGCTTTGCTTAGTTTGGGGCTAGATGGCGCTGTGTGAATTTGTCCACGAATATTTATTTTTATTTTATTTATTTATTCCTCACAGCTGAAGTAATTTGTTTCTTTTTTTAATTGTGCATATAACGTTGTCAAATACCCCTCCATAATCACTGCTATTGTCAAATTTGGTGGCCCTAGTGATCTTAATGAACTAGCTTTTTGAGTCATTTGTATAGAGTTCAAGTCTAATATCTTTGGTTACAGCTATTGTTTTGACCGCTTACAAATTAGTTCTGACTGTGTGTAGTAAGTCCATGTGACCAAGAGGTCAATGTCCGCTATTCTCAATCCATTTCGCACGAACTATAGTGTGAAATCTTTGCTCAGATCAGACAGCCACATTGTATGTATGTGTTTGTCCATATAGACATATGAAATGCAATAATTATGTAATATTTAAAATGTATTATACCTTAATCTGTATATAGAGTCTTATTTATTTGGAATAAAGTAGAATTTTATACCAGCAAGGCAGTTTTTTTTCTTCTAGTCTGGGTGTCACACTTTTCTGGAAAGCTATTGGCTATATCAGTGGACAACTGAATTTAACATATAATAATCTTACACTACTCTAATTTTGTAGACCCTGTAGAGAATGGCCAACTTAGATGACGTAGTGTAGAATTATCTAATGTCAAATTCAGTTGGGAACTGAGTGCCTTGCGGCACTCCTGCGGGCCTTTTTCGCTTTACGTTCGACAATAATCCATCCTCCGACACATACATCAGTATGACAGCAACTGTCAAACCTTACCAACCTTACCTTGTCAAGTGCTTACCATCAGGCAGGCCGTAAGCTTGTTTGCCACCTTAGTGGTATAATAAAAACCTGGCGCTAATTCTCTTATTACATTTGGCTGAATTCAGACGTCTAAATTAATCTTATGACTGAATTTTGGCAAATGTAATAAGCGCATTAGGTTGTGGATTGAGCTCCCTGGAAAGTTCAGCATGTAGTTCTTCACCTGACCAGATTGGATCATGGTAACACATTGAGTCGGGTTTTAATTTTCATGACCATCAGAATAAAAGGTCCAATCTTAATGAGAGGTTTACCGACAGCCGATTAAAAAGAAAAAAATAGTTCAAATAATTGTCATAAATGGCGTCGATTCTCAAAAATAAATTAAAACGAGACCATTGCATGTATAAAAATGTAGATGTGTGGCGCTTTCTTATCAGGAAGGTCATTAGCGTATGTAGGGTTACTTTCCACGGGGGGCCTGGCCCCTGAGGTGGCCGATGAAGCCGAGTCAATCGCCAATGTACAGCCAGTGAGCACCCCATCCTGGGGTGGGCACCAGACCATACTGGGGTGTGCACGGCCACCTCCAGAATGGTGGCCCACCCGGCCACCCCCCTTCCTACGCCTATGAGGAAGGTACGAAAATTAAGTATCTTTCCACGTAATACCTTTCGAGTAACCCGGGCCCCCGCGTGATGATGAAGATGTTTAGTTATCAGGTTTAGAAGATATCAAAACATTGGAAGTGACCGTTCATTCCGACGTCAGCTTAAAGAATCGCCTGTCAACTATAGCCTGTAGCCGTAGCTGTATCAAGGAAAGAAAATTTATCGATTACTTTAAGCCATGCTGTGCACATAATGGAAAAGAATTATAGTCTAGTACTTACATTTAAGAAATTATGCACAGTATTGTTTAATGACTGTAATTTGTTGTATGTGCCTTTTAAATAAAATAAAAAATTAAATAAGATTATCAAAGTTAGATCGAAAACTGATAAATAGCGCCTTTGGAAATTATGAGAGCAAATGTTTTAATTACACTTTTGCTCTCATAATTTCCAGAGGCGCTGATACCTTTCAAATTAACTTTAATCGATACCATTCTTTCCTTGCTGTACGATTCACGTTTTAACAGTTTGATGTAAGCAATTATTGGCATATACAAATTCCGCAGATTGCGAACTACAGACAGATGACTCGTCAAGCTGGAGCTATAATGCCAGACAGGCGCAGAGGCAGTCTTCAGGTAAATAAATCATCATATCTTGGCGTTAATGTCACGGTTGTACTCTCGCGACGAGGAACCGAGGTCCGCCTTGACCTTCCGCCTTCAGGATTTGGCAGATCACATATTACAGTGGAGCGACTGCCATCTGACCTCCGTGACCCTAACACGGGGACCATGACCAGATTGGATCATGGTTACACATGCAGTCGCCTGAATGTGCAGGTTTCGTCACGATGTTTTCCCTCACCGTAAGAGCGTCGGTTAGCATTCAACTAATGTACTCAGAAAAGAGATATTAGTACATGGCCGCAGTGGGATTCGAACCCGGTACCTCTCGCTTACGAGTCGGATACCATCACTCGGCCACCGACACAGACACAGCTACACATGTAAAAAAGAACCATATTTTTGGGGGAGAAAATGAAACAACACATGTAACGAGGTAGATCATTACAATATTTATAATACAATTACTAAATTTACCATCACATGACATGTCGCAAAATATATCAATCTCCACGTATGTATTGCTACAACTTATATTGTATCATGGACTCAACATTTCGTTCCATAGTATAATGTAAAAAACATAATATTGTGGACGACATTTTCCTAAGATCTTTGTAAGATATAAAAAATAAGTACCTAATATTTGTACAATTTTCGTATACTAAAAACTAAAATACATGAGAGAACTATAATTTTTCTATAGGCAACTAAGGGGTGTGTGCGTTTTATTATAGTTTTTTTTTTATTGAGTAGTACTTATTTGTCCCACAGCTTCAGCAATCTAAGTCACCAGAAAGCAGATCAAAATGGAATCTATGTTCACACACTAAGGTCTATTTTAGTATCACATATATATTTTACTTTCCCGCTCCTCTTTCCAATAGGTGTGATACAAAAATGGACCATATTCTGTGAGTAATACATTCCATTTTGATCTGCTCTCTGATGACTTAGGTTAGTGGATTAAGCAAAGTTGTTATCGATCCCTTAGACCCTGTCTAAACAGTAAAGCGACTTGGGAAATGAGAAGGTTAATTGAAATCAACAAGTAAGCAACTTGATTTTAAATAAAGACGTCCATATATCATCTCTTACGGTGAGGGAAAACATCGTGATGAAACCTTCAAATTCAGGTAACTGAATTTGTAACCATGATCCAATCTGGTCAGGTTCCCCTGGATCATGGTCAAGGCGGACCCCGGGCCGACGTTCTCGAGAGCACGACCGGGACATTTCCGCCAAGATGATTATTTTATTTTTTATATTTCAGCTACTATCATGTTATATACAGACGGACGTCCTCATTACTCAATCAGTTTTGCTTACTAGTTGATTTCGATCAATCTAAAAATTTCCCAAGTCGCTTTACTTTTTGGACAGAGTGTGGCATGTGGCAACGCCAACGACGAAAGAAAACTCCTTCCCAAGAAGGACAGGCTCTATCGTTTAATGTCTATGGCGATGAGAGAGTATTACGATGCTAGGGAATCCTAGTTCTTTTTGGGCACAACCGTCGGCCATTTTCTGTTTCATGTTTAGGTATACGTGCATTATTTGACAGTGTACCTTGTCCTTTTAAAATGAGTTTCTTTCGTAATTGAGCGATGCGGACAAATATAGCAAAATACATTCTGTTTCTCAGTAGAGGTCTAAATTATTTTAAGTTCGAGCCAAATGGATTGGCAACAGGGGACATTGATCTCTCGATCAGAACTAATTTGTAAACGGTGAAAGCGATAGCTGTAACACTGGAAAAGTCGTATTCGTTACAATTTATCGAAATAGAAAAGTTTGGAACAGTTTTCATGTATTTTTTAAAAGAAATTGCATCGAAATAAAGATAAATTTTAATACCATATAGCCCACAGATTGTTATAATGTCGTCAGTCATTAGAGCACGCCATCTATAGAAATTTGTAAGAATAGAGCCTTGAAAACGGGAGATCAACGCACGCTACTGGCAATCTATCTGGCACGAACTATAAGCTAAAACAGTCTAACAACAACAACTAAGATAATTTAGACCTTATTTCCATTACATTAAGTCTGTATTCAATGAGGGCAACCGTCTTTGTGCTCACCAGTGTCACCACTGTCAAAATAACGCCGTTCTATTGGCTGAAATCAAATTGTCAAAAGTGAGCGTTCGATTTTGTCAATCAAATTAAAACGCTCAAAATTGACAGTCAGATTTCAGCCAATAAGAACGGCGTTACTTGAATTACGAACTCCCATCTACCCTCATTTTCAAAAAACCCGCACACCCCCCCTCCAACCCCTTTAAGACCGTATGGTCTCCTCGTGAAACAGCTCCTGCTGTATCCGGTAGCAGTCGTCCCAGGGCACGACGCGAGCGGTCACCGGGGTCTGCTTGATCAGGGCTTCGAGCGGGTACCCGCTTCGGGGGAACACTATTGCCTGCGGGGGGGGTTTTTGGTTAGTTCCTTGGGACTGAAGAGCTGGATACAGAGACAATAGAACGTCGACATCTTGATCTAATAGTGTAGGGACCAATCGCAGCAAGGAATAGCCAGAGCTGTCGTGGATGTCGTTACTCAATGAGGAGTTTTCTAGTAGGCATTGACAGTTGGTTTCAAAAAGCATCAATGGATGGCGCTCCTACAATTTTGGTAATCTTTTTTTAATCTGTATGATGGTGGCAGTGATTTCATGCAGCCAACTAATACTAAACTTAAAAATATAATGTTTATTAATATAAACATAACTGTTAAAGGTTGAACGAAATGTAAAAATTAATATTTATAGAAATTGGTTATTCTTATTATTATTACAACCTCTAAAATGGTTGAAAACTATTGACAAATACAATATTATCCAATACAACGTACCCGGTGTTTACATCCTGTTTGCTAAGAACCTATTTCAAGCGATTGTCAATTACCAAAATTGTCGGGGCGCCATCTAGTGCGTGGTTAGGAATGCTTTAGATACCTATTGGAAAACTGCTCATTGCATCAAAATGGCGGCGTACTATCGGAAATAGGCGGTACCCATGCAGATTGGATCATGGTTACACAATCAGTCTCCTGAATCTGCAGGCGGACCCCGGGCCCTCACGTGCGAGAGCACAGCCGACCCGTGGCCATTTACGCCAAGATCAATATAATTTGGACGCCTAGGATAGAGTAAATGCTGGCATCGTTACTTACCAACACATTGAGACACTAGACAGACAGACATTTAAAAGAAAAAAAAAAGCTTCCTTTTTATTACAACTTCCATTTCTTCAAGAAAGGGGTGAAAAGGGTTTTACGGGGTCGGCAACGCGTGGGTGATGCCCCTGGTATTGCAAACGGCCATAGGCTGCGGTGACTGCTTTCCATCAGGCATGCCGTAAGCTTGTTTGCCACCTTAGTGGCATACTGTAACCAGGCTGGTACTCATCCCCATTACATGGACCCTCTAGTGGTGTCCACGCGAAGATTCGAAAGAACGTTTCTCGATTCGGATGTGGAATGAGCTCCCAGCCACAGTGTTTCCTTTGGACTATGACATGGGATCGCTTAAGAGGTATATTAGTGGTCTACTTAGAATCGAGCTACACATTGGTAGCACCCTCGTGTTGCTGATGTCCATAGGCGGCGGTGACCACTTTCCATCAGGTGGCCTGCATGCCTGTTTGTCTTTTTTATGTATTAGACTAGACCAGCATTTCATTTAAAAATCATCTTGGCGTTAATGTCCCGGTTGTGCTCTCGAGAACGAGGGCCTGGGGTCCGCCTTGACCATGATCCAGGATTTGGCGATCAGGTAGTTACAGTGGAGCGACTACCATCTGACCTCCCGTGACCCTGCTACCAGAGGAACCTGACCAGATTGGATCATGGTTAAAAATTCCATTGCCTAAATTTGCAGGTTTCATCACGATGTTTTCTCTCACCGTAATACAAGACAGGCACGCATACTACATCTTCGACCTCATCGTCGCTTTCCATCAGGTGAGTTGAGGTCAAATGCAAGACTATTGACAATAAAAAAAGGCATTTCATTAATGATATAGTATATTTGTTATCCGTACCTGAGCAGGCATATTCGAAGCCGGACAATAGTCGTTCCGTCCATCACCGCAATACACGACTCGCTGGTACGGCGGTCTGGCTGCGCACCACTGTGCCAGGGCGACACTCTTGCAGAGGTTGGTCGGGCACCGCGCGCAGGCGTTCTGCCGCATGCAGGGCTCCAGGAGTAGGCGGCCGCCCTGCCAGAAGGCGCGGTTCGTCACCACGCCTGTCACGCACACCTGTTGGCGAGTGGAGGCGCTTTAGTGGCAAACTTCATCATCATCATCATATATCAAACGAAAGACGCCCACTGTTGAGCATAGGCCTCCCCTAGAGATCTCCTAAGGCAGGTCCTGTGTCTTCCGCATCTAGCTGGTACCTGCGACTGGACTACATCCACGAGAGTCCACGTCCAATTACAGATCCTGCAGATGACGTGATATCCGACCAATCACGACGTGTGAAATATGCTCTACCAATATATTAATTCTCATTCTTTGTAACTGCCATTCCCTTCTACGCATTTAAACTCTGTTGTTATGACAATGTTTTAAACTATCGCGTTTATTATCACACATTTTAAGGGTATGTTTCGGGTTCCCTACGTGACCATGATGCATGCAACTGTGTCGAAATATCGGGCTACACGTCAACAAAGGTACGCGGTAAGAAACCCGGATCATACCCTTAAAATTTCTGTACGCCTCATATCAATAAATTGTTAAAATATGTATACGACAGTTGAAAGTCATCGCCTGTCTCGGCTAAATCATTTGGGAAGCCCAAGAAACGCAACAGAAAGACCCGATAGAGCCTCATGTACAGCCGGTGCAAATGGAGATATGGAGTACTTATTAAACATGTTTTGGCCATGTGGTGTCCGGCAGAGTAGAACAGCACCAACCCCTTACACTAATGGGTGTCGTACAAGGCGACTAATGTTTGCGAGGCAAAAGATCAAGAGTCTCCGTAGTCTGGAAAATGGGCAGCAGCATTTTCCATTGTTCTATTTAAACACTGCAATCTATAACCCGCCTGCCAAGCGTGGGGATTATGGCAATAACCTCCCCTTTCGTGGGAGAGGCCCTAAGTTCTGCAGTGGACTGTTACGGGCTGTGATGATGAAGTTTTTACAATTAAAATTTTCAAATTTTTTTAGAGAATCTGGGCCTCTTTTTTGTACTGCTCGGCTTGAGTCGAACGGTTTTCAACATTAATTTTCGGCAAAAAAAATTTCATACTGGAGCATGAAGCCTATTTTCTCTATGTTTGAACCATCCGCTTTCGGCGTGGCCAACGTGATTTAAAAATTTTACAAAATACAGAAAGCTACAATATTAGCGAGTAACATGCTATCTATAACAGTTGACGACCTGAGTGGTTCAGTTGGTTAACAAACCGGTCTGCCACGCAAAGGTTACGGGTGCGATTCGCGGCCGAGCAGAAATTGAAAAGATGAATTTTAATTTCTGTTACGGGTCTGGGTATTATATTTATAAGTATGTATTTAAATGTATACAAGTAGTTTATCAGTTACATAGCACCCATAGCACAAGCTATGCTTACTTTAAGGACAGATGGCGCTGTGTGAATTGTCCAAGCATACTTGTTATAGTTTTTCCCCAAATTCAATATGGTTCCCACAGAAACGACTTTGGCATATACCGAATTTTACGCGGACGAAGTCGTGGGCGAGAAACCTAGTAAATGAATAGATTGGAAGTGCGGGGAATTGGACAAACGGACAATATATAGTTGGTTACACATTCGATCGAAGCCGGAATGCATCTTGTTTGTCGCGAGAGACAAAAAAAGTCGGAAAACCCCCGACCAAGTTTATTTAAACTCAAATATTTTCTAAACTACCGAACCGATTTTAATAAAACAAAACTAAGAACCATCTCGATTAAACTGGCTTTTAAATAGAGAAAATCGCATCCAAATCGGTCCATCCGTTCCGGAGCTACGATACCACAGACAGATACGCAAAGCCACAGATACACACGTCAAACTATGTCACACAAGAGTTAAATAGCCTCGGTGAACTAGTGGTGAGAGGGTCCGACTCGTAAGCGAGAGGTCCCGGGTGCGATTCCTACTGCCGTTATGTACCAATGACTCTGTTCTTTGTTATGTACATTACTTGAACACTAACCGATGCTCTTACAGGCAACTAAATGTGTAACTATGATCCAAACTAGTCAGGTACCGCTGTCAGCAGGATTATGGACGTCAGATACCAGTTGCTCCACTGTAATAAGCTGATCGGGATCAAATCTTGGATCATGGTCAAGGCGGACCCCAGGCCCTCGCGCGAGAGAGCACGATCGGGACAATAACGCCACGATTTTATTTCATTAATATTATACAAGAGTTACCTAACCTAACCACCAGACGCTATCAAGCCGTAGCCAAACATTAACACATAAACAAAGTGGATATATTTAGACGCGGTTCAGAGAACCAATTTTGTCGTCGCGTCCGAAATAGACGAAATGAGAGATTGCGGTCGATACGGGCTCGGCCTTGGGTGGAATTTTACTAGATTTAGGGTGAGAGCTATTAACATTGCGTATTATTTTATGGGCCATATGAACGGCGAAGTAGAGCTCGTCTAGTCTAAGATGACGCGCCCCACTACTTAGTTAGTTGATTTCGATGTGTGAGTGCAAATATTGATAACGACACTTCATCTGTGTGGGAGCCAATGAACGACGCGTGCTCCTACGTTTGAATCTCACCGGCAACTGAATGACCAATTACAACGGCATTTGTATATGTATTGCGTCCATATTTTAAACTTGCTTGTGTGCGTTAATGCGATAGTGGGGCGCGTCATTTTAGATTAGACGAGCTCTACCGGGTTCCAACAGTTACGTGTCTGTAAAGTTGTCTGCTAAATGAACGCACTGCGTTCAATACGGTTATTCTTCTTCTTATCGAGTCGATGGACTAATTTCTTATGTTTATGCTCTTATGCTTATGTCTATTTAGTTATGTTTTATTTGTTTATTTCATAAAGTTTATATTCTCAAACACCTACTCAATGGGCAAGGCTGAAAAACAGCGCTGTACGGAACCATACCGTCCCGTGACAGCATAAGCTGAGCCAGGTCCATTTGCCTTAGTTATTTTTATGGTTTAGACGTAGTGGTAAAGCACGATATTTTGTTTAAGGCAATAAATGATTATTATTCTTATTCTAAACTATGACTTACACTTAAGAGAGGTAGGGCATAGCGGGGTATCTCGTTCGAATTGGAGCCGCCCGACTGGGGAAGTACCTCCACCTTACAGAATATCGCAGCTAAATAATACTCTTTTAAATAGTATTGTGTTTCTGCCGGTCAGTAAGGTTTCCAGTGCTCCATGGGGTGGGGATTTGGGGAACCGTGGCTTTGGCAGTGGAGGGATATTTGCCTTTTTGCTGCCTGAGTAACGTGTTATAGATGTGGGCAACGCATTGGCGATAGACTCGGTGTTGCTAATGTCTATAGGCAGTGGTGACCACTTTCCATCAGGTGGCCCGCTTGACATAAAAAAGAAACGGTTCTTCTTATCGAGTCGATGGACTAAACTCTGACTTACACTTTATTATCCCAGTATTCGGTGACGCATACATCGTTTGAACTGGCCTCGAACAAGTCCTCCATTGTACAAGTTCTATACAATACGATTCTATGATTGGTCAATTTTGTTCGCATGATGGACGCATAGTGCCGTTCGTCAAGAGCGTCGGTGGCCAACTGGTAAGGTATCCGACTCGTAAACGAGAGGTACAGGGTTCGAATCCCATTGCGGCCATGTACCGATGATTCTTTTCTGAGTGATTTATTTTATTTATTTATTTAACAATTTATTGTACACAAGAAAATTAAAGATATAGTACAAATTAGATATTAGACAACAGGCACTACTTATCTCTAAAAAGAAATCTCTTCCAGCAGGCCTACAAAAAGAGAGATATGATAAATATACGCAGATACGACGTGCACAATAATTATATACTATAAATAAATACACACATAATATTCTATACATACTAATAGGTATATATGTATGTGTATAGTGATGTAAATTATTTATTTTTATTTTAAAACTTTATTGCACTAAAAATAATACAATTGGCAAATTAGTTGAACACTAACCGATGCTCTTATGGTAAGGGAAAACATCGTGATGAAACCTGCACATTCAGCCGACTGTAACCATGATGTCCCTGACATTGCAAACGTCCATAGGCTGCGGTGGCTGCTACCATCAGGCAGGCCGTAAGCTGATTTCCCACCTTAGTAGTTAATAATAAAATGATCCAATCTGGTCTGGTCACGAAGGTCAGATGACACTGCACGCTACCCTGTAATTACCTGATCTGCCAAATCCTGGACCATGGTTAAGGCGGACCCCGGACCCTCGTGCGCGAGAGCACAACCGGCGAATTACAACAAGATGCTCTTGAGGGATGATTAGAGACCGAATGGGCTATGTATGGGCGCCTGTGGTGGTTTGGTAGGTGCCAAAACCTGCCAGTATCAAGAAAGATTTTCCGTGGGAGTCCCAAGAAGCGATGGATTAAGTCGGATGCGAGAGCCAACGGCTTCCGGGCGAGAATGCCAGAGCTTCATCACATTATTTTTAGAAAATTAGGTACGGTTGATAGGTATTATTTTAGAAATAACGCATCATTTTATGTTGGACGCACTTATTTCTATGGATTTTATTAATTGTCTGAAATAAATTAATTGAAATTGAATTTTTATTTAAGATAAATAACAGTTTTACTTTAGTTAACTTTTTTAGGTTTACTCACTACTAATTCAAAAACGTTAAAGTAAAAAACGTGTTTATTCCACTCAGAAACACGGCACAACATTCAAAAATATTCATAGGAAAAGAACACATAAAGACATAGACATCAATATAGAGACATAACTCTGTATACACAGCACAGCAATTAGATACTATTCACAACTAGAACAACGCATTTGGACTAGTGATGGGCGAGCGCGAATGAATTATGCGAATGAACATTCCAATGGAATATTTTTCGAATATTCGATTGTAAAAGGAGATATTCTTCTCTTTTTAGATCCTTACTGTGATATGCTGCTGCGTTTCGTATGGCGCAAATGACGAAAACCGAAATTTTCATACAATTAAATCCAATCCGATTACGATGAAGCTATAATCAGACAACATTAAGCTAACTGATGTATACCATTTAATTGTGATAACTATTCTTTTCTTAAAATTACATCTGGTTAAAGAGGCAACACTGATGACAAATGAAGAAAAAAGCTTTCATCATCACAGCTCATTACAGTCCACTGCAGGACTTAGGGCCTCACCCACAAAGTATCCTCCTCATCCTCACAGCCCATAACAGTCCACATTTGACAGGTGTAGTCTAAGACTATCAATAAATCCGGCTCTGCCTGGCATTGTCGAGCACGGTTCGGTTGGCGAGGGATACGTTTATCTACGGTCATAGGGTCAGCGTGTCACTGTGTGTTTCCTTCCTACTTTCCTATCCCCCTCATATTTGACGATTGAAAGAGATATTTATTGTCCTAATCAATAAAGAAATTTTGATTTGATTTGATTTGAATATATAGATAATTGACTATATTATATGTTTTACCACCATTTGATTTAAAATTAAGCAATGTAAACTAATTAATGCAAAAAAAAGCATAACAAGGATTCCGTTTAACTACGGAAGAAACAGAGCCAACTGTCAAGCCGTCTATGGCCTAGACTATTGTCTCTGTCATGGCCGGCAAGACAAACCAAAAAAAAACAGTCCACAGCAGGACTCCGGGCCTCTCCTACAAAGGGGAGGCCGTTGCCATAATCTCCACGCTCGGCAGGCGGGTTGGAGATCGCAGTGTTATACAGCAATGAAAAACGCCGCTGCCCCTTTTCCAGCCTACGGAGACTTTTAGATTTTGTGCCTCAAAATCATTAGTTGCCTTATACGATACCCACGAGTGTAAGAGGTTGGTGCTATTCTACTCTGCCGGACACCACAAGGCCACAAAGTATAAGTGCTATTAATTATTCATTTTGTGATATATTTTTAATATCCTTATACTAATTTAATATTTGTATTCCCAAAACAGACATTGAGTGACATCCAACTTAATAACAACTTGTGTATACACAGCTATGTTACAAATAAATGACTTTGAACTTGGAAAGGGCTATGTTCAAATCTTTATAAAAACTTGTTCTTTGTTGTTATATTTATTAATTTAATTATAATCAAACTTCGTTTGTATTCGCGTCTCAATGGACACTCTTAAATATGTTTAAGAATTTGATGCAAGCCGGGCCAAATTGAAACAATAGTCCACCACTAATTTAGCCACTCATATGCCAATATTCGTTACAACGACAATTATCAGGCGTATACTAAATGCTAGATGCCCGTGACTCCTCTGCCAGCAGTGCCAACTCGTGATGACACCGAATATGACGTCATCGCTGCGTCTTGCGCGTCGTCACGTGGCTTGGCTTTCGGTTTGCGTGTCATAGTTGGAACTGCTAATGATTTTTCTTTGAACAGCCAGTACGGGTAGCTCAAGTGTGCTCTCGCGCGCGATAAGCAAGAAAATGTGCGACATAGATACTGCTATCTCTGTCATCTTAGTATTGAGAGAAGGAGACAACCGCTCTCTCGCGGCGCGAGCTGTGTCGTGCACGCTTGCGCTGGCCAAAATGCTGGTCAAAAAATCACATCAGAATACCTGGATGAGCTCGAAAGTTAATTTCCTTTTGTTTTCCGTTAGATTTTTGACTTTTGAAAAGAGATTAATTAACGTAATCCTAATTCAATAAATACTTTATCTTTTCATTTTCATTTACGTGAAGAGTAAATTTACAATACGTTTCAATAGAAAGTCAGAGCGTCGATGACTTAGTGGTAAAGGTATCCGACTCGCAAGAGAGAGGTACCGGATTCGAATTCCACTGCCGCCATGTAGGTACTCTTTTCTGAGTTATGTACATTAGTTGAACACTAACACTCTTACGCGTTGTCCTGTCCTAGGCGCGGTCGTTCGACGGGCGGTTTTAAGGTCTGATATTGATCGCGCGACGTCCGTCGTACGACCATAGTCGCACGACCATTGCTAATCTAGGAAAAAACTAGGAGAGCGCCCTACAGTGCGGAAAAACACAGTGATGAAACCTGCACATTAAGGCGACTGAATGTGCAGGTCTGAGGTGCAGAATGTGAGGTCAGATGGCAGTCGCACCTCTGTATTTGTATGTACGTAAACCGAAAATATTTTGTAAACGAGTGACATACAATGTGGTTTAGAATGTAGACTAGCTAGAGCAGAGCTTGTCTAAGCTGAAATGACGCGCTCCACTACTTAATTAGTTGATTTCGATGTGAGTGCAAATATTAATAACGACACTTCATCTGTGTGGGAGCGTCGACTGCTCTAATCGAACGACGCGTGCTCCTACGTTTGAGTCTCACCGGCAACTGAATGACCAATTACAACGGCATTGGTATATGTATTGCGTCCATATTTTAAACTTGCTTGTGTACGTTAATGCGATAGTGGGGCGCGGCATTTCAGCTTAGACGAGCTCTAATATATTAGACGCGCATAGTCTCAGTATACATGCTCATTATGGCAATTCACACCGACGCACGATCTACTAAAACTTAACACAAACACAGACTAGATTAGACAATAGAACATACAGTGCATCTCAAATAATAAACATTTGGCTTTGTCCCATCTGCTATTTTGCTTTATTATGCTAAGCTATGCTGACTAGATAAGGCTAACGCTGTTGTCAACAATTCTCTGATATCAATGATTGCAATTGTTACTTTTGTGATTACGTATGATCGATTTTATAGGCAGTGGCAGGTAAGTGCGAGTGTCCCATTAGGCACCACTGGACGACTGTACTTGTCCAATAGCCTTTAATAGGTTACAATGTAATGAGGAGTTTTCCAGTAGGTATTGATAGTTGGTTTCAAAAAGCATCAATAGATGGCGCTCCTACAATTTTGGTAATCTTTTTATAATCTGTATGATGGTGGCAGTGATTTCATGCAGCCAACTAATACTAAACTTAAAAATAAAATGTTTATTAATATAAACATAACTGTTAAAGGTTGAACGAAGTGTAAAAAGATATATTTATTAAAGTGGCCACTAAGTTCCATTATTATTACAACCTCTAAAATGGTTGAAAACTATTGACAAATACAATATTATCCAATACAACGTACCCAGTGTTTATATCCTGTTTGCTAAGAACCTATTTCAAGCGTTTATCAATTACCAAAATTGTCGGGGCGCCATCTAGTGAGTGGTTAGGAATGCTTTAGATACCTATTGGAAAACTGCTCATTACCTATTAAGTGCGGAAACAGCTTCCGTTCACGAGATAGGCAGTAGACTTCGTTCTTATGGTCCGCCATATTTCATGCGCCATATTACTGATTAATTATTTTATTGTAATGTATTGACATGGTCAAATTATTATTTGACATTGATATTTTTAGTTAACTGACATAAGTATGGAATTTGACATTGT
Source organism: Blastobasis lacticolella (assembly GCA_905147135.1). Lineage (NCBI taxonomy): Eukaryota > Metazoa > Arthropoda > Insecta > Lepidoptera > Blastobasidae > Blastobasis > Blastobasis lacticolella. The sequence continues at coordinate 811,271 of LR990066.1, forward strand.
TAATATTTTTATATTTTTGGTAATGAATTTAAGAACTACTTAATCACGTGCCTAAAAAGATATGGAATTGTAAATTCTGAAATAAATGATTTTTATTATTATTATTAATAGTTTTTTTTATGTTTGACAAGACAGGCATTTGACCGCCATCTCACCTGTTGGTAAGTGACGATGCGGCCTAAGATGATTGCCCGTCTTGTAACAGCCTATTCACTCTAGCCTTGAAGGCATCCAGATTATATTGATCAGGGAACACACTCGCAGGCAACGTGTTCCATTCCTTAGCCGTACGCATACAGTACGCTGTTGCAGTTTATTGGAATGGAACTTTGTTAGCAATTGAACTAAAGAAATCGATGATGCGGAATAGCAAAAGTAACAATTTCAATAGTTGAAATTCAATTGAAATCAGAGAATTGTTGACAACGGCGTTACGTAATAGCCTACTGATAACAGTCGCTCTACTGTAGGTAATTAGTAATTACCAGTTAGTACCAACATTTGAAATTACAGTTGTACATTTTAACTCCCCTATGCCGGTGGTGGTCAAACCAGCCACCAGGTTCTAACCAATCACCCAGCAGCCGCTTGCACGATCTACCGTCTGCGTTACGTACCTCCATACCCCGAGCAAAGCTGTCGCTGAATCATTATCACAGATCATACGAGTAACAGTCCACTGCAGGACTAAGGGCCTCTCCTACGAAAGGGGAGGTCACTGCCATAATCTCCACGCTCGGCAGGCGGGAAGCAGATCGCAGTGTTGTAAATATAACCATGGAAAACGCTGCTGCCCATTTTCCAGCCTACGGAGACTCTAGAACATAAGTGGCCTTGTACGACACCCACGAGTGTAAGGGGTTGGTGCTTTTCTACTCTGCCGGACACCTAAATAAATACTAAATACAAAACAAACTCACAGCCAGCTCATGACTCTGCAGCCAGTGCTCGACGAACACCGAATTGGCGTCGGTCAGCACCAGGATGTCCCAGTTGGCCGCCGAGAGTTTCCTGATCAGCTCCTCCATGCCGGTGGTGGCCCTCATCGAGGATATGCAGGCCAGGATGTCGGCCTGGCTGAGGCCCACCGAGTACGCGTGCTCGAAGATCTGGGGGGAGGGAGGAGATATTTGTTTATTACATCACAAAACCTTAACAATGATGCGGAATTAGGTATTACATCACAGGACAGAGGTCCCTGTTAAAACTTGCACAATGGAGGACTTAGAAATAGAATAAATACATCATTACAGAGTTTAAGAGATATTCATATATTTTTGTGACAATGTTATAATTTAATAATTATTAATAATAATTTTGACGACCTGAGTGGTTCAATGGTCAACATGCCGGTCTGCCACGCAAGAGGTCCCGGGTTCGATTCCCGGCCGGGCAGAAATTGAAATGATGAATTTTAATTTCTGTTACGGGTCTGGGTGTTCTATGTATAATAAGTATGTATTTAAAAAAAAGTAGTTAAGTAGTATATCAGTTATCTAGCACCCATAGTACAAGCTTTGCTTAGTTTGGGGCTGAATGGCGCTGTGTGAATTTGTCCACGAATATTTATTATTTATTTATTATTAATATAAAATTTTATACCTAGACAAAAATATGGTCCATGACTATGATATGGGTAAAGGTGGAAAACACCCGCTGGTATTCTATTACAAGCTTTTATTTAGTTTCACATGTATGTTCGTAATAAAATCTTGCAAGTTTTTGACCCATTTCCTGGTTACCAATCTGAAATTTTGAGGGGGTGACCGACCACTATCCGTGAGTGTCCCCGAAGAAATTGGACATAGAAGCATAGAAGGAGTCTCTTCACAGCTGGGGCGGCACTGCGTAACTCCAATCGCATGATGCTATTACTCAGGAATGACGTCACAACATTTTTAATGGTACGTATTAAAATAACATGTAAAATGTCCATAAGGGACGGCTATAAGTTATCAGAGACCCCTCCATAACCACAGCTTTGTCAAATTTGGTGGCCTTGGCCATCTAAAGCGCACTCCACATGTGGACAGTTCCGCGGGAACACGAGAATGTAGAGGGAGTATTCGCCTATATTCGTGTAGTCCCGTGCATGTTTGGCATGTCTCGCCTATTTCATAGACAAAGTAGAGATAGTTTGTTGTCGTCTCGATTCGATCGATTTTATATTTATATTCCTAGCGCTTTTTTCCTTAACAGGTTCGGGGTACACTTGAGCATGATCCACGATATTAGTAGATCAAGTAATTATAGTAGAGCAGCTGCTATCACCTCTGCGACCCTGTTTAAAGCAGATTAACGATTTTACACCGATGAATCGATATAATGTCGACGCGGAGAATGTAGAGGTCGACCAAAGTCCCGGCAAAAGTTTCGCCGGAAGTTTCGGCAAGCATGTGGAGCGCACTTAATGTTCTAGCTTTTTGTATGACATTGAGTAATTTGTATAGAGTGGTGACAGAGTGACAGTGAACATTCTCTACAGGTCGAGGTTCCAACTATGCTCTATGTCCAATATATTTGGGTGTCCTGCTTGCCTATTCGTCTTTGTGCAAGTGCTATAAAATATAACAAACCAAACGTTCCGAATGTATCGATATCATATCTCGTAATTAGTCGAGACGAATCTCCGTATCGCTACAGGGTCGCCTACAATGAGGAGTTTTCCAATAGGTATTTAAGGCATTACTAACCGCTCACTAGATGGCGCTCCAACAATTTTGGTAATTGATAATCGCTTGAAATAGGTTTTTAGCAAACACTGGGTACGTTGTATTGGATAATATTGTATTTGTCAATAGTTTACAACCATTTTAGAGGTTGTAATAATAATGGATCATAGTGCCAATTTATATAAATATTTTTTGTACAGTTTGTTCAACCTTTAACAGTTATGTTTATATTAATAAACATTTTATTTTTAAGTTTAGTATTAGTTGGCTGCATGAAATCACTGCCACCATCATACAGATTTAAAAAAGATTACCATAATTGTAGGAGCGCCATCTATTGATGCTTTTTGAAACCAACTGACAATACCTACTGGAAAACTCCTCATTATATACGTAGAGACACGTGCATTCCATACGTAATCGTTCCCGTGTTTCTATCCTAGATTGCATACGTGTGGATACTAGGGTTGCCAGACGCGAATTTTATTGCATCCATTCTTTCCTTCCTTCCAATACTGAGAGTTTCTTTCAGATTATGACATGGGATCCTTCAATTCTTATTTGTTTATTTACTCGTATGGCATTAATAGCCCAGTCGCTAATTATAACCTAGAAGCTCGTCTAGTCTGAAATGACGCGCCCCACTACTTAGTTAGTTGATTTCGATGTGTGAGTGCAAATATTGATAACGACACTTCATCTGTGTGGGAGCCAATGAACGACGCGTGCTCCTACGTTGGTGTCTCACCGGCAACTGGATGACCAATTACAACGGCATTTGTATATGTATTGCGTCCATATTTTAAACTTGCTTGTGTGCGTTAATGCGATAGTGGGGCGCGTCATTTTAGATTAGACGAGCTCTGCCTATTATTAATGAACACTTACACTCTAAATAAATATCTAAAGTCTTAGGTGTATACTGTTGGTGTGGTGATACTGCTGGTGTGCGTAATAGCTATAGGCGGCGATGACCACTTTCCATCAGGAGGCCCGTTGGCCTGTTTGTATACCGTATAAGATATATAACTATACATAGTATTGTGTCAGGACAGAGCAAAGTGGCGGTCCATAGTCTCTGCCTACCCCACCTGTGGGACACAGGCGTAAGCTTTATGTATGTATGTATGAAGTATAAAACAAAGTCGCTTCCCACCGTCTGTCCATATGTATGTATGTCCGCTTTGATCTTTTAAAATACGCAACGGATTTTAACAATAGATATGAGTCATTAAGAGGCCGTTCAAGTATTACGTAAGCACTATGGGGGGGCGGGGGGGTCTGTGCTTTGCTTATTTTGGATGACACGGGGGATAGGGGAGTCTAGATGATGATTACGTCATCGGTAGTTATTTACTTTATTTACGTAGACATTCCAAAATCGGATGAAAGTGAGCAGACTCACAACACTGAGCAGCAAACATCCAATGTCATCGAAAACTTAGAATCATGGATTCGGGTTTCATGGACTGAAGACTGTTAATTTGAATTTAATATGTGTACCAAAAATTTTAAATAAGTTTGTTATGTTCGTATGATTATAATATTTTTGTACCTTACTCTATGTTGAATACCGTATCAGTAAAATCTAATCTCTATACTAAATCTATTTTCTTATTTTTAAAATAATTATGATATTAAAAAAAACAATACATTGATTGAAAAATGTTTACGTCAGCATGGTGGGTGGTAAGAGCTTTGCTTACTTTTGCTGACAAGGGGGATGGGGGGGTAAATAATTAAAAAATACGTAATACTTGAACGGCCCCTAAGAGGAAAGTTCTTAAGCAACAAAAAAAGGGTAGGCAGGGGTAAAGTAGGTGTAGGGTAGGGTAGGGTAGGACGCTACGCGAACGAAGTCACGCCGGGTCCACTAGTACCGTATAAAATAAGAAATAAATGGAAAAACATAGTTGCTTAAAAATGGCGAAAATTTCAAGCTCGTGGCTCCCATTTTTCCACTTGAAATTTACCCTATAATTTTTACATACATACATAAAGCTCACGCCTGTGTCCCACAGGTGGGGTAGGCAGAGTCTATGGACCGTCACTTTGCTTTATCCTGACACAACTCCCTAGCCTCGCATATATCCACAACTCCTTTCATACATCTTCTTTTATTCTTACCACTTCGGACCCCAGCTTTTTTGAGAACATTACTGATCTGATCAGTGAATGTTTTTCTGGGCCGTCCTCTAAAGGGCCGGTTTTCCAGATTCGCACTATACCTATACCTCTTTCGTCAATCTTCTTTCATCCATTCGCTCTACATGCCCGAACCATAATTTTTACATAATTAAATATTTTCATGTATTTTACTTCATATCACTGTATAAGCATTATTAATTCTACAAATCGCATTTGAAGCCCTGCCCCCCTTCATATGAGATTTGCTTTGTTTTTGATTCGATTTTGCTTGAGTTCAAGTAGGTGGACTCGATGTATATTTTATGTATTATATCTCGTGTCACTAAGTAAAAAATTGCCCGATCCAATTTATTTTGTGCTTGTGTTATTGCTAAAATCACTAGATACAATTATACACAACACAAATTAAAATCACAGTCCCCTTCCATCTGCCAACCCTGGTCCACGTTGGCACTCCACCAACACCGGAGCGACCTTGCTGAAGGACGGGCTTGCCAACACCTAGACAACACTCTCTATTTCAGTTTCATCTTTATTCTCATCTATCGCGGTAAATAAATAAATAAATATCCGAGGGTCTTTAACAAAATCCGCCAGCTATCCGCACGAGCCGCTTTGGCTCGACCTTTATAATGCGTAAGATGTGCGTACGGCTAAATGGAACGCGTTGCCTGCGAGTGTGTTCCCTGATCAATATAATCTGGACGCCTTCAAGGCTAGAGTGAATAGGCTGTTCCTAGACAGGCATGCTCCATCATCGGCCGCATCGTCACTTACCAACAGGTGAGATGGCGGTCAAATGCCTGGCTTGTATAATATACTAAAAACCGTTCTAATATCCATGGCCTAAATATAATATTAAATTCTATAAAATTGATTCACCTTACGTTATTTAGTGCTGGTGCCCACGAATTCATTCAGAAGTAGTTTTTAGGGCAGTATCTTTTTTCCGAACGACCATTTCAAATGACCTCCCTAATGTATGAAAGTTAGTACCACGGAGAGGTCAAGCTGTATCTCTGGTTCTACCTAACCGAATTAAATGGCGACCAAGCCTATACTTATCTTAAAAGAGAACAATCGTGACCCCACTGGTGATGTAAGTGTCCATGAGGTTTGCCTTTTTTATTATTGCCTAGGCAGGCACACGGTGTATGTATGTGTTGACTGACCCAGCACTGCTTGGGTTTTTTTTTATGTTACTCAGCAGACAAACAGGCAAGCGGGCCACCTGATGGAAAGTGGTCACCACCGCCTATGGACATCAGCAACACTAGGGGAGTCACCAATGCGTTGCCCGCCTCTAAAGAGACCTCTAATATACCTCTTGAACGATCCCATGTCATAGTCCAAAGGAAACACTGTGGTGGAAACATTTTCAACACTGTGGCTGGGAGCTCATTCCACATTCTAATCGTACGGTGACCAACAGAGGGTCTACGTAGTGGGGATGAGTACCCAGCCCACGGCGGGTGGTGCGATGGCGGAATTGTGCTGTGGGCACCAGATCGAAAAGTTCCTCGGAACACTCCCCATTGTACAGCCACAACAGTACAGATAGAACACACACAGGGAGCCAAAGTCCCTGCTGTTGAAATGCTGGAACACCACAGCGAAAACTATCTATGAGGTCCTGTGGTGTGCCGATAAAAAGCGACTGTGGATACACAGGTTTTTAGTGGGTAGGGTCCATTTACGGGCAATCCCACATGTCCACGTCACTCCCCCGGATGACGTGGTATCCTTCGAAGATTTCCCCTCTTAAAAAAAGGGAGGCCCACGGACGGACGGCCCACCTAATGGATAGCAGCCACCGTCTTCCACTACGGGAGGACGTCATTCCACACCTTGCACGAGCGCGGTAAGGCTCGCGCTGCCCGTACGTTAGTCAGATGCCAGGCATCTAGTGCGGATGAAATCTATCCCATCGTCGGCGGGTGCGGTGGCGGAAGAGCGACGGTAAATAATAAATAAATATTCGTGGACAAATTCAAACAGCGCCATCTAGCCCCAAACTAAGCAAAGCTTGTGCTATGGGTGCTAGATAACTGATATACTACTTAAATGCATACTTGTTCAGACCCGAAACAGAAATTAAAATTTATCATTTCAATTTCTGCCCGGCCGGGAATCGAACCCGGGACCTCTTGCGTGGCAGACCGATGTTGACCATTGAACCACTCAGGTCGTCGTGGCACGACGGTGGCACCAAGTTAAACAGTTCTTCGGAGCATACCCCGTTGTAGAAACGGTAGAGACCACACAGAGAGGCAACGTCTCTCCGTAGGCCTAAGGGAACAAAACTATCTGTGACTTCTCACATCATAATCGACAATTATAAATTGTAACAGTTTATTGTGCACAATAACATTTATACAATATTGACATAAGGAAAACAACACAACAGGTACAGCTTATTTCATAAGAAATATCTTACAGCAGACCTACGGAAGAGACAGGGCATAATCAGAAAGGCAGACGGCGTGCACATTAAAATACCTAACCTACATAACACTACCAAAAAAAATATACTACAATGAAATTATAATACCTAATTAAATACAAAGTTACATACAACATACATACTTAAATACATACATATATACTATGGATAACAAATGGAAAGATAATACTCTTTAACTCGCTTTTTAAAGGTTTCAAGTGAAGGACTGATACGTACATGAGGACGTGATAAGGACAAAACGAATAATGCCCCCATCAAATTTTAAGAAAAAACTGTTTGCAATGGTTTTGGTCAAAGATAATACACTATATTCGCTTTGGTTTATCGTACGCTTTGGTTACCTGGAACGGAAGCAGCAGCAGATTATGCGCAAATACCTTCCGCATACCAGATCCACATGAGACTAATCTGTTTTTATCCATTGTGGATATAACGATAACGAAGGTAATTAGTACGTAGCTACTTAGGTACAAATTTTAGATAATTTAATAGGTACCTTTAGCTAGCTTTAATAGGTAGCTTTGCGTTATGGTATACGTCCGTTAAAGATAGGTGGGCCGATGTAAAGAGAATCTTTTCAGTAGCCGTATTCACAATTATTCGAAACCGTTTCCGAACGATTCGACACGAAATCGTGAGCGGCGAATTCGTGTCGATCGATTCGAAAACTGATATTCAGAATCCCGATAGATTCCACGGAAACTCTACTCTCTATAACATATGAAAATTTAATCAAAATTAACTGAAGACACATTTTCCTAGGAACTTTTGCGGGGTCCTTTGACGATTCCGTATCGGAATCCGATTTCCGAGCCATTGTAAATACGGCTACAGGTGGGGATATAGACAAATAACAGTTTTCAGTGCGACTGTGGCATCTTCCCGTAAACCATGGACCACCTCGTTTAATGCTCGGCGTGTCCTAAAACTTGTACAATGGAGGACTTGTTCGAGGCCAGTTCAAACGCTGTATGCGTCGCCGAATTTTGGGCGAATTAAGTGTAAGTCAGAGTTTAGTCCATCGACTCGATTAGAAGTAGAATAGCACTAGTGTCCGACCGGAAGTCAACTTCTGGCCGACATCGAAACCGAGGCCGATTAATTGGCTATCGCCAAAACCTTAGGCTTAGGCTTAAAAACTCTAAGATTGGCTACAAGCTACAATTAATAATATATGATTTTAAACCTTTAGTATTTAAGGTTTTAAATATTGACTGTAAGTATAATATAGAAAGGTAATTTAATTCATTCTAGTTTGAATACTAACTGATGCTCTTACGGTGAGGGAAAACATCGTGATGAAATCTGTTAAATCAGGCGACTGAATGTGTAACCATGATCCAATCTAGTCAGGTTCCCCGGTCAGCAGGGCCACGGAAATCAGATGGCAGTCGCTCCACTGCAATGACCAGATCTGCCAAATCCTGGATCATGATTTTCTGTTTGATTTACGGATTTGCCGCGAAACATCATGTCAAACATGGTCTGAACTACGAAGATCGTGGTTGGTCACATCTGCCTCATTGATATTTAGTTGTCTTGTACTACCGAAATCTGTCAACAGGCTTTGATATTATTTATTTATTTATTTATTTATTCGTATGGCATTAATAGCCGCGTCGCTAATTATAACCTAGCTAATTAATGAACACTAAAGCTACAAGTAAATATCTAAATTCTTCACCCATTGGGCTGCGTTTTCATCAGGAGAGAACAAGTCCAAAGAGTATAATAGGTAGGCATGCTACTTTCTCTTAAATTAATCTAGCCAGGCATTCGACCGCCATCTCACCTGGTGGTAAGTGACCATGCGGTTGGAGATGGAGCATGTCTAGGAACAGCCTATTTTCACAAGCCTTAAAGGAGTCCATGAATGAAGAAGATATAATGACCAGGGAACACACTCGCAAGCAACATGCTCCATTCCTTGCTGTACGCATTATAAAGGACCACGATATAAGGATGAAGCGTCCGCCCGGACCGCGTTACTGTTGTGGACATCATCATCATAACAGCCCATAACAGTCCACTGCAGGACTTGGGGCCTCTCCCATAAGAGGGGAGGTTATTGCCATAAGCTCCACGCTTGGCAGGCGGGTTGGAGATCGTAGTGTTGTAAATATAACAGTGGAAAAAGCGGCTGCCCATTTTTCAGCCTACGGAGAGTCTAGAACTTTTGCCTCGAAAACATTAGTCGCCTTGTACGACACCCGCGAGTGTAAGGGGTTGGTGCTATTCTACTCTGCCGGACACCACACAGCCAATGTGGAAATCATACCAGACATAAATTACATGTATTCTTATATACATATATGTTGCTAATTGCCATATCCAATCCTTTTGTTTGATTTGTTATAAGGTAGAAAGTTCTATTCTATAATATGAGTACCTATCTATTGTTATTTTAATCAAAACAACAGTATTATAATTAATTCCTTTCCTAATAAACATAAATGTGTAATTCACAATGATAATAAAACCGTCCATTGTTATTCCTTACTAACTGGCCCGCCGCGACTTCGTTCGCGTGTTGTCCTACCCTATAAACCTTTCTCATGAATAACTCTGCCATGCCATGTACACGTGCCAGTTATGTAGGAAAATAGTTGTAGACTGACCGATGCTCTTACAGAGAGGAAAAGTAACCTGACGAGCTGCACATTCAGGCGACTGAACTGAATGTTTAACCATGATTAAATCTGGTCGGGATCCAGTGCGGAGGTCAAATGGAAGTCGCTTTACTGCAATTACCTTGACTGTTAAATCCTGGATCATGGTCCCCGAACCTGATACGGGAAAAAGAAGAAATAAGAGAACGCTGAGAGATTGAAATTTTGTCCTTAATAAATAAAATAATAATCATTTTGGCGTTAATGTCCCGATTGTGCTCTCAAGAACGAGGGCCCGGGGTCCGCCTTGACCATGATCCAAGATTTAGCGATCAGGTAATTACAGTGGAGTGACTATCATCTGAACTCCGTGACCCTGCTACCAGGGGAACCTGACCAGATTGGATCATGGTTACAAATTCAGTTGCCTGAATTTGCAGGTTTCATCACGATGTTTTCCCTCACCGTAAGAGCATCCGTTAGTATTCAACTAATACATAACTCAGAAAAGAGTCATTGGTACATGGCCTCAGCAGGATTCGAACACGGTACCTCCTGCTTACGAGCTCGATACTCAACCGCCCGGCTACCGACGCTCGCGTTTTGGTCCTAAATGCTTGCGTAATAAATTTCAAATAGACAAATCCAAATGTTGGGGTCGCTCCCAACACCTTGTGTAATGTTATGTTTGTTTTAGACGCGGAGAAAATTCAATTGAAATAAAACAAAGAAAAAACTATATCATATCAGTGAAATTAGTTTTATTGGAAAGATAACTTTGGCATTTATGTTTGAATATGATATCAGACGTGTGATTATTAACTTAATCATTTGACGAAAAGTGAGCTTCATTGCCGAACAAAATTTTGTATGGGGAAAGAAATGAACATCAACGAAAAATTTAACTTTGGCTATAGAAATTGTGATCTAACTCCATTGGATTATCTTCTTTGGAGATATTATGTCCAGTCACTTGTCTACACCGTTAAACCAGAGACGATCGAACACAACATTCGGTGTGTTATTAGCGAAATACGGCCGCAATTGTTGCGGAAAGTGTATGTATGAAAATAGGATATCCAGAGTGGGCCATCTACGCGCCAAACACGGCAGCCATATTGCCAAAATTATATTCAAACATAAATAGCATAAAATTATAATTCCAATAAAGCTAGTTTCACTGATACTAAATACTTTTTTCTTTGGTTTATTTCAATTTATAGTTCTCCGCCTCGAGTTACACATGGCTCAAATAGTCCGGTCAAAGTAGACAAAGAAATAGTCATTAAATAACAAAAATTAGGGGAGAGCAAATTTTGGTGGAGACCTTGGGTTCATCATTAGAAACAAAGTGTCAAAAATCCCCATCGAACCTATGTGTGTCAAAAATCCCCATCGAACCTATGAACCTATCTAACCCCAAATAACTTTTGACGCACACATAGGATCGATGGGGATTTTTGACACTTTGTTTCCAATGGTGAACCCAAGGTCTCCACCAAAATTTGGCTCTCCCCCAATTTTTGTTATTTCAAATGTCTACTTTGACCTGACTAAAAGGCCTACAAAAGGCAAATCCCCGACCGTCGTGGATGTCAAAGGGATGATCACTTGGGCGCCCGAAATTCAAGTACACTACAAATGTGTTTGTAGCCACTGCACAGACTATTTCGGCACAGCCTACATTAGCCTACAGCTGGACCTAAGTGGCGTCGCGACGCGGCCTTTGAACTACCCGTAGACGTCTATTTTGAAGAACCCCATGTTACAGTGAAAATGACGGGCTTCGGGAGACAATTTCCACATCTTGCACATTGCACTTTGAAGAGGAGATTTAGCAAGAGGACTTCTACGAGAAGGACCCACAGCAGATGTTTGCGAATCCAAGCCTGGTGGCTATGCTAACGCTGGGCTAAACGAGTTCTGGTGGAGAGCGTGACTCGGCAAGCGGCAAGCTGCTGACAGGATGAATTGATGCTCATTGGGAGAGGCCTGTATCCAGCAGTAGACTAACAACATAGGCTCATCATCATAATCTTCATATCAGCCGGAAAACGCCCACTGCTGGACATAGGCCTCCACCAGAGATCTCCACAAAGGCCGGTCTTGTGCCTTCCGCATCCAGCTGGTACCTGCAATCTTTACCAGATCGTCGGTCCATCTTGTGGGAGGCGTACCCACGCTGCGTCTTCCGGTTCGTGGTCGCCACTCCAAAACTATCTATTTAACGTAGACTGATGACGATGAATGCTGATAAAGGCTGTGCATTGGCCAACCACACATTTACACGGTATCAATTTTGAATAGTTCTGTACGAGATGAGACACCCGAAACTCAACAAATTGTAGTGTAGAGTGACAGAAACTTGAAGCTCTTGTCTGAATCAAGGGTCAAGGGACGCGCCAACGAGGACTGCAGTCTCAAAGCTCCCCAATGGCGAGAGCCGAATCTTTGTAAAAGGGAAGGAACTGCAATGACGAGGTCATTGCGGCGCTCTGCTTCCATCTAGTTGGAGGGCAGAACAGCTGTCCACGAGTGGGAGAAATTCCCCAGGCTGACCATGCAGGAGAACAACAGCTTCGGTCATCATTCCGGAAGACACCGTCCCGACGATATCGGAGAGAACACATACTTACGGAGAGTATATATATGTAATTCAATCTGGGCAACGTCGACATTAACGACCAGATCGGGATTTTAAGCGGAGTGAAATTAAACGAAAATGGGGCTTGAGGTGGAACTAATTACAACTGAAATGATGATTGCGGCAAATGGCCAATATACCAAAAATATACATCCGTACCTTTGGTGCGTAAGCAGTTGGAAATGCTAAAGTAACGGTGTGAAGCAAAATTTATAAAAGATTTTTTTATATAGGCTGTAATTTAGTCATGGACCATATTCCCGTGACAAAAAGCCACGCCCTCACACCAAGAGCAGCAAAGGTACGAGTGTATCCTTTAAGTATGTTGATTAGAAGCGTATTATCTACCATTTGTTCCACCCACAGAGTTTTAAAGTCCATGTGTGTTGGGGAGACGCGCGCGCTGGCGGTGTGGCCCGATCATTGTTCTGTGGTTCCACCTCTAAAACTATTTCTACTACACTATTATATTACATGCATATAATAGTAAAGAGAACCCGTGCGAAGCCGGGGCGGGTCGCTGGTAATATTAAGAAGTGGTAATGGTAGCTGGGGTAAACGAGCTCTTGAGTGGAGACCGCGACTCGGTAAGCGAAGTGTACGACACCCTCCGGCCAGATGCAGTGACGATTTGTGAAAGGCTGCGGAAAGATGCTGGATGCGGCAAGCCGAGGACAGGGTGCAATGGCGCTCATTGAGGGAGGCCTATGTCCAGCAGTGGACCAGTATAGACTGATGATTATGATGAACGGTAGCTGGATGCGGTAAGCAAGGCGCATTGGCGTTTATTGGGGAAACCTAAGACTAGCTAGGTCTAGGTCGTCTAGGCGAAGCCCTATGCCAGTGGTGTCAGGGGTCGCGGCTTGTCACAAAGTGGTCTGAAGAGGTTAGCACCAACGCCAGCGTTTCTTTGCCGCTCTCGGCGGTACTAGGCGATGGACCGATATAGGCTATATTGGTGATGATGATGATGACAAATAAGTAAACTGTATAAACTACCAAACTGATTTCGATAATTCTTCCACTAGGCAGATAATAGGAAGCTAAATACTGTTATGATGGCGGATTTGATGGAAGACGATATGGCCCGAACGGATTGTTGTTGACAGTTGGAAGTGGTCCATTTTTTAGAGTATGCAAATAAATTTGTGAGTCTTAGACAATGAGATTAGTAATTTTAAAACAGAAAAATTGCAGTAAACTAAGCGCCCTTTAATTACATATTATATTATTGAATAAATTACAGTATAAATATTGCTGGTTTCTCTCTTCCTTAATAATGAGACTACAGTGTAATTTAGATTTTAAAAATAGATGAATCAATTTAATTAAAGTACTTAATAAAGTTTTCATATGGCTTGGACTTTTGGGAAGGACAGGTATTTGTATGTGTTATGTTGATGTTCAACTGTACAACTGTATGTTTCTATGTATTAATAAAAATCTAAATATTCAATTAAATGTTATTAGTTTGTGTAGTGTAATAATGGAACTCCATTATCATTATTAAATGACCATATTATATATATTGACCAGTTTGTTCACTTTGTTAATTTGATGAATATTTTGCTATATCACTCGGTCCGAAAAAAATTAAATATAAGTAAGTAAATAAATCTAAGAACACTCAAAAAACTCAAATTTAAGAACTCAAATTACATAAAGCATAGAAATATTTTTGGTCTAAGAGATATTTAAATACAATTGTGTTGCTATATCACAAGTCAGGTATAGTTTTGAAGACAGGATTAGCTAGAGGCCCCCAAAATACCTTTTATATTAATTGAGCCTCATATTCAGAGTCCAAAAAGGTTTCTTACATTTATAATATAATACTTAAGAGGGATACAATAGCGGAAAAAGAGTAAAAATGGATTGAAAAACTCACGTCGCTCATGTATGGAGTCCAGTCTTGATTAGAGTTGTCCCATTCCGGAGGAGGCTTTTTCTCTCTTAACTTGTTTATAATTGTGCTGTCCGAGTCGTCGTCCACGATCGTGCGGTCAAAATCGAAAATTGCGAGCGAGCTCATCTTAGTTCTTCACAAACACAACACGTACCGCATCAGACGCCGCGCGCGAACTGGTTGAGAGTTTCCCGCACCGCCGGTTTTTATAAGCGGCGCCGTCCGGCGGCGCGCATTGCAGATTTCCTATATCTCACTTGGATTTTTCCCATAATATTGTCTGAATGGAAAAGTGGGAAAACTCTAATCAGCTGTGTTTGGCATTGACATTGACAATGACATTGACTGTTGCGCTTTTTTTTGGGAAATTATTGTGCATACAGTATAAAAGAATAGCTTAGCTATATTTTTTGTATAGCGTTATCTCCTTTTAATAGTTCAATTATTTGTGTGAATATTATCCTACGCTAATAATTCCAAACTGTTACTGTCACCAGTATTTTATTTAGTCCGTGTCTGTCTACGCCGTGGACAATGAATTGGAAAAAAAATTATTTGACAGTTCCAGAATTCTGTGACATACCTAACCTCTTTTCGGGATTTTATGAGAAAATTGAGCGAAATTGTTGATTTTTGTCGTTAAAATGGCTTCATTGAAGGCGTACACAGTGGGGAGACTCGCTAAATATATGACAGAGGCTACTATCAGGAGTTATCGGAGCAATATCGGCAGGTAATAGTTGCGCAACCCTGATCAAACTAATATCCATAACCTACAAATGCTAAGATAAGTTTTTTCCGTTTTATTATTGAATGAAATGCATATTTAGTCACATAGATATTAACACAACTCGTCTTAAATTGTAATAAATGCAATATCTGACCAAATTCTATTTCAAAAGATAATCTGATGTAATACCAAAGTTCACGCAAAACCTACGTAAAATTAAACTTTGAGCTTGCTTCTTCTTTATCTAACGTAATCTGAAGTATCTTACGACATGTTATGTCAGTTCTTTTTAACTTTGTGTTAAACTAGTGAAACTCAGACTTGTATTAATTTATAACAAATTACACCTGTTATTTCTCTGTCATTTACCATCCCTGAACTTTCATTCTTATTAGTTATTGTTAGATGATGTAACTGAAATACATGTACCAGACACAGATGCCAGAGCATTTGTTGTGGCAAAATCCTTAAATAATGTGATTGAAGTTCAAGTCCTGTGGATCATTATGGTTGGAGTGTAGCAAAGAGAGAGCCGAGGTAAAAAAGACTTGTAAAATTTCGGAAACCACTGGTTGATGTGTAGGAAATTTGGCACAGGAGAGCAAGACTTAAAATAATTTACGAAAGATTATTCTAAGTGAAAAATTATAAATTACTGAGCTGCGAGGATAAGATTAAGTTTTAAAATAACTAACGTTCACAGTGTGTCAGTACGCTATCAAAGCACAGAAGAAAGACCAGCAGAAGCAGCACAGACCTCCGAGAAGTCTCAGCTACCAGCCACTGTAGAAGAATGCCACAAACGGATCGATGAACTGACAACAGAGCTCTCAAATTTGAAAGTACAAGCCAAAGATTATGAGGTGAGGCTGAAGTAAAAAATTTTTTTCATAATACTTAGTGAGGTTAGTCTACAGTTATTTTGTAATTGAATGGTTAGCGGTACACAGACGGCTCATTGTCAACGGCATGTTGGCGGCTGCGACGGTTCGTGGTGTTCATTTTTAAACCAACGTTCAGGGGCACCACATACAGCTCCTCCATTATTGCCTGTTGTTTCTCTGTGCTGTCCGCGGATAAGATGACAGCATCCGTGAAGCGTTACAGTCTGCAAAGCGAAGATGAGATAAGTACTCTTCATTGATATTTATGCCTCTATTAGTCCAGTCGAAACGCTTAAATATGTCCTCCAAACAAGCCGTGAACATTTTACTCTTTATAAAACGAGCAGACAGCCCAACTGATGGTATACGGTAACTGTCGCCCATAACATCTGTAATTCCTGCATTTCGGTTGTAACAAAAACGCAGAACAGCACATTCATTGTCACTGTGAGAACTAAGATGAAATGCCTCATGCCTGGTTGCCTCAACATAACAATGCAAGCATTCTCAACAACCAACAATCTCTTCCAGGACACTTTCTTCATTATTATCGGGTTTGTTACCACGGTTAGTATTGTTTTTACCTCGATATTTCGACGCAGTTGCATGCGTCATGGTCAAGTCATGGTCACGAGTTGACAAACCCGATAATATGTGTAGTGAAAGTGTATACCTATATAATATAATATAGCGTTCCGGCTCTGCCTGGCATTGTCGAGCACGGTTCGGTCGTGGTTGGCGAGGGATACGTTATCTACGGCCATAGGGCGGTCAGCGTGTCATTGTGTGTTTCCTTCCTACTTTCTTACCCCCCCTCCTTTTTGACGATTGAAAGAGATATTTAATGTCCTAATCAATAAAGAAATTTTGAATTTTTGAGTTTGTAGTGAATAACCACGAAAGTCTTAAAATCTATCTTCCAGGACAAGTACAAGCGCGCGCTGGCCGAGGGCGAGAACGTGCGCCGGCGCATGGTGAAGCAGGTCGACGACGCCAAGTCCTTCGCCATACAGAGCTTCTGCAAGGATCTGCTCGATGTGAGTGTACTTTCGATACTTATAATACATAGTGTAGGTGTAATAAAAATAAAACGTACCTTAACAAATAACTTCACTGATATTTGACCATGAACTGTAATATTTTAACTGATCCGATACTCGTTATTGTTTTACTGCTGTACTTAAATTGATGAAATCTTGAATCTACTCGATTGATAATGAATAATTGCCAAACTTGACATTAGTGATTGGCGTTGTCATTTATAAAGCGCGTTCCATTCTGTAGAAAATAAATGGATTTGTCTATTCAGATGTGCTCAAAATGGCAACATAGGATGAACTAAGGATGCGCTTATAAAAAACGTTGTATCTGGTTTCGTAGTGTTCTGGTGATCAATGAGTAAACCAACAGTTCTGTAATTTATGTTTTTATTCAATGCACAAAGTATAATTGACGACCTGAGCGGTTCAGTTGGTTAACAAGCCGGTCGCCACGCAGAGGTCCCGGGTTCCTTTTCCGGCCGAGCAGAAATTTAAATTAGGAATTTTGATTTCTGTTACGGGTCTGGATGTAGTATGTATGTATAATAAGAATTTATTTAATTATTTAAAAAAGTATATAAGTAGTTTATCATGTAATCTAACACCCATAACACAAGCTTTGCATGCTTTGGGGCTAGATGTTGCTGTGTGGATTTGTCCAAGCATATTTATTATTATTATAACACCATACTTCTTAGTTTATTTTCTCTGACAGTAGTGATAATAACCCGCAGGTAGCAGACACGCTGGCAGCGGCCGCGGAGTCCGTCCCGGCGGCGGCGGCGGGCGGGGAAGCCGCGGACGGCAGCGCGTTGCGAGCGCTCGCGGACGGCGTCAGGCTCACCAGGGCGCAGCTGACACAGGTATGTCTATCTGACCCTCCGGTCCAGAAAGCTGATGTGATTATATGTGTTTTTTACCCTCCCAGCTTCCAAATACTGTGTCTTTTAGTGGGTTCCTGCTCTGTAAGCTCACTGGCTAAGGCGTAAGACTCACCAGGGCGCAGTTGACACAGGTAAGGGGGTCCAGAAGGGTGGCTGATGTGATGATATAATATGTTCTTTTCCCTCTTGGCTTCCAGCAGGGTCTTTTGGTCGGTTCCTGCTCTGCGTGGTGGGGGATCATTGAAGCCCCTCCCTGTCAAGCTACCTAGCTGACGCAGCTGTCCTGAGGGCCTATCGGCTATCTCAGTGGACAACTGAATTTGACATTAAAAAATCTGACACTACTCTAATTTGGTAGACGCGATTGCCAGTTTTCAACGTAGATGTCGTGGTGTAGAATTATCTAGTGTCAAATACAGTTGTTAACTGAGTTAGCCAATACCCGCGCTGGTCCCAGGTTCTTTCCCTACAGATTGGTAGCAGCGGTACATTTCCTTCCCTTCCTTGCCACATGCAGTGTTTTTAGTTTAGTGCGTTCCTGCTTCGCTTCGATTGCAGGCACCGAGAGATCAGTAGGTCTGTGGACCATGGGTTGGTGGTAGGTGGTGGTTGAAGTATTTTTTTTTTGCGTCCACCGCAACGTGTAGTGGGCACCCTCCGGGATAGCGGGAGAGGGAGGCATAGAACACTCATGTGTACCAGTGCGGCCGCCGATTGGTTATGCTGGATACCCAAAAGACCTAGGCGCCTACCAGCTAAACTCTGCATTATGTAAGCTTCAGGTTTCATGGAATGCGACACCGCAGGTGCGCATCCGTCTGCACGTCTTATTAAAAGCACAGGATGACCCCTATAGCGCGTTGTATTGTACTGCCAGCGCCATCTAGCGTCGGTGGGTGGAACACCAACTGACGCGCCCTCTATGAGCAGTTTTCCAATAGGTATCTAAAGCATTCCTAACCACTCTCTAGATGGCGCCCCGACAATTTTGGTAATTGATAATCGCTTGAAATAGGTTCTTAGCAAACAGGATATAAACACTGGGTACGTTGTATTGGATAATATTATATTTATCACTATTTTTTAACCATTTTAGAGGTTGTAATAAATTATTGCAAACTAAACAAACATCAATTTGACTGAGTCAATTCGTTTCATGGACACTAGGATCAAGAATGGACGCAATACAAATCATAGATAATATGAAAGGTTTGTATTAAAATACATTTCGTTGAACCTTCTGGTAAAAAATTACCAAAATTGTAGGAGCGCCATCTATTGATGCTTTTTGAAACCAATTGACAATACCTACTGGAAAACTCCTCATTGGCATATGTGTTCTAGACTATCGAGACCGGCGCCATCTAGCGTCTGTGGGTCGTTACAATGCATCACCTTCATAGCCGATTGGCCCTCTGGTCCAGTTGGCTCCCCACTCCCTAACTAAACCATCCACTATCCTCCTCAGGTGTTCCGAAGGCACGGTCTGGTGGCGGTGTCACCGCTGCGAGAGAAATTCGACCCCAACCTCCACGAGGCACTATTCCAACAGGTAATTGTTTGTTTATTCTCTCCTAGATCCGTAGATGGAATAAAAAAAGGCCATAATAATGAGATCAACGAATTTGGTTGATATCGATACTTTTAAAAATATTGATGTATCGGTATCATCATCATGATTTTGCCTGCCCTTATCTCATTCATTGGGGGTCGGCATCGATGTATCGGTATATCGACATGAATATCGATGTATTTATATTTTTTTTACTTACTACATCCCTAGCCTCATAGCCCATTAAGGCATCGCTATAGAAATTGTCCTCCTTATGAAGTATCGAGTTATTTCCGTCACTCGGCCAATCACTATAATAGTGTCTGACCGAAGTTTTGGCTTCTGTTCGGCCACCTTGGGCCAAAGAACACGAACGCAAGAACAAGATTTTTTTAAATCGGGCAAGTTTTAACGTCTCCTGTCTGACTCTAAGAACACTCTGACATAAGAGGTCAGTACAGCGCCATCTATTTTCAAGGAGATAAAACTTGTGTATTTTTCTTCTACTGTCAAATTGAAAACCACTCATTGTCTTTCGGTCGGACACTACTATAAACTTGTACTATACTATAATTATAAACTCTCCAAATTCCTAGGAAGTGGAAGGCGCCGAGGCTGGCACCGTGGTAGCCGTCTCCAAGGTTGGTTACAAGCTTCACGAGCGCTGCGTAAGACCGGCCTTAGTGGGCGTCGCTAAGGGAGCTTCCTCTTAGTACCGTACGGGCTTTATCGAGTTAGAGCTCGCGTTTGGACGATAGATGGCGCTGTTGAATATCTGTTAGGGACTTTGTTACCATGACGCATGGAATTTCGGCGAAATATCATGGTAAAAACGTGGTAATAGCGGTTACTATTGTTTTTACGTCGGTATTTCGACGCAGTTGCGTGCGTCATCGTCACGAGTGGACTGTGGTAATAAATAAACTCGATGACGAGTGCGATGAAAGTGTAGTGAATGCCCACGAAAGTTTTAAAACCTATATTTGTTGGATTAGAATTTTAATATGAAATTTTCAATGCATCTGTCTATACTGAGATCGTCAAGATTTAGGTGTGCTTAATAAGGACGTTGGCGAAGCTAGTTTGTCCAAGGACTTCAATGCCCGGTGATTGTTTGAACAGTCTCGGAAGCTGATTGGCCTTTTAGCACCAGACCTTTATTTTTATATCACACATGCCCAATTGCACTTATCTTAGGCGACTCTTAAGATTTCGCCGTAAGATATTCCTAAGCATTTAGGAGTCATAAAGTCGGTGTCATAAAGTTATGAGTGACTTAGCCAGTTTAGATTTCACTGGCTGGTGTTGGTGCAATGCCTTTTCTATTTAGGAATATCTTAAATCAACTTAGGCGTCGCCTAAAATTTAGTGCGATCGGGCAAGTCTGCTTGATTGTTGAGCTAGAATGAGAGGTTTTCAAGTTACAGCCAGTATAAAATTCAATGTTATTGGTCCTTGTGTGTATATTTGACATATTAGCACCGAATTGCGCCATCTATTGACGATAAGAAGAACTCTTTTCCTTTTAAATGTCACCTTGAAAGCCTCTGATTTAGCCGAAGCTACACTTTAAATGAAGAACTAAATGAAAAATGCAGCGACATCTATTGACCGAATGTGATAAATGAAATGCTATCAGTACATAATAATATGGATTATTTATTATGTATTAGAGTCGGAAGTAGACACTTTTATGGTGATGTATATAGTTTTGCAATATATGATGTAAAAAATGGAGCCAATGGAAAATTACTTTGAAAAATATGTTTTTTGCAATTATGCATTGATTTTGTTAATTTTTAATTTTATTCTACTGGCATCACCATAATAAAATAACTGCAATATTAACGAGAGAATTTTAAAATAAAAAGAAACAGTTGTTTTTCTTTCTCATCAGGTCATACTTTATATAAATAGGAAACTGAATACTGGGGTTTGAATGAAAACTATTTAACGTGTCTGTACATATTAATTAGTTCCAAAGATAACATACTCGTGTGTTTGTATTTGTTGCCCAATGTTTAAAATATCGGTCTTATTCATAAAAATATCTTATTTATTTATTTAAAATAAATAGTAGGTTTAAAACGGTCATTATGTATTTTAAAATTCCTTATTCATAAATGTTCCATAAACCTCTCCTAACTAAAGGTCTGATAAACAGACTGGCTTCATTATATTGTCTCTCTGATGAATTTATTACTATCGAAATGGAGTTCCAAGGAAATTGATAGAAGTCATAGATGCATTCCCTTTGCCTATCCTCTTCAGGGTAAACGTCAAGAATGAAGTCACGAGCCAATCACAATCGAATAAAAACAGCTGTTCGTGTGACGGCGGCCATGTTTGCCACTAACATAGATTTATCAGAGGTCTAAAGAAGGATTCAGCCGTTGTTTATGTTATCAAGCCGTTGAGCATTTTAGCGCTATTATGCGTTAATGAATATTATTTTTCAAGAACTATAATTAAGCAAGCTATAAATCTTCTTTAAACCTCCCATAACTTTTTATGAATAAGACCGTAAGAGGGTCCAGTACCTTTTTATACATTGGGCAATATATCCAACACATTTATGATTGGACGACTAAAGAATTATACTGTATACAGCGTTGTATATTATTTTTTGCATTTAATATATTATGCTACGTCCTCCATGGACGACGTTTTTTTATATGTAATTATTTTTTTTTAGTTCGGACTGGCAGTGTGAAGTTTTTAAACTATTCAACCAATAAGCTGACACCTTAAACAATTCACCGATCGAAAAAAAAAAGGGCGTGGTTATGGTCATTTTGGCGTTAAAGTCCCAGTTGTGCTCTTTAGCGCGAGGGTTCGGGGTCCGCCTTGACCATGATCCAGGATTTGGCAGATCAGGTGATTACAGTGGAGCGACTGCCATCTGACCTCCGTGACCTTATTAACAGGGCTACCTGACCAGATTGGAGCATGGTTACACATTCAATCGCATGAAGCGGTTTAGTCTCATTCCCAAATTTTGTTATGAAGAAAGTTTGTTAGTCTGCCATGCAACAACTACATAATTAACGAATTTAGATAAAATTTTATAGTTTTGTAGTTTAGGTACCTGGCATAATCGAATGTCACGTAGACGTAGCCCAGTCGCAGGTACCAGCTGGATGCGAAAGGCCCAGGACCGACCTGGAGATCTCTGGGGGTGGCCTATGCCCAGCAGTGGGCGTCTTTCGGCTGATATGATGATGTAGGCCAAAAGATAACACTTCATACTGCCAGTTCCATGTTATTTTATTTATTAGTTGTAATTTCCAATGATATAGCTCAAAATATATGGATTTGTAAAGTTTTGTTTTAGCGACTTGCGACAGATTGGGAGGGAGTACAGGCTTTCTAAACATAAGTCGATATATTTTTTTCCCTTATGGACTTATGGAACCCTTCCAAAATTTGTCGTGTGGAAATTTGTTCAATGTTCTTTTATGTTGGTGTTATGTATGTAGTGACCGACAGAAGCTTTGGCTTTGGCCTAAAACCGGGTTAAGGCTGAACGTTTCGCTGAAGGTGGTTTTTCATAAATAAATTGCAAGAATTTTTTTTATCAACTCTAGATAAACTTCTAGAGATGGTTTAAGTTACCTTTCTATATTATTCAATCATATTTATTATTTCATCGATATTATTATCGACCTAGCACAACACTATTTTATAATTATTAATGCATACATAACGCCACGTTTTTTTAAGAGGTAGGCGAATAAATGTAATTATTTATCCCAGTACATTTATTAAAACTTAAATATCACTAAAGAACATTTGATAGCACCGACAAAATTGGCTGAACACATTTTTCCAAGTTGAAGCCGATGGGTAGTCCAATCTGTCGCAAGCATAAACAATTAGATGTAGAAAACTTAGAACTTTCCAACGTGAATTGTTTGTAATGTTGAAAGTGGGCGAGTGTGTGCAAAATGTTGAACAATAAAACAAGAAATAAAAATATGGATTCATTGTTACTTTGTTTGTTTTCTTTAATGTGTTGTGAGCATCTTATCCCTATGGGGTGTCGCACTATAGGTACTCCCATTCTTGTTTTTATACCACTAAGGTGGCAAACATCTTACGGCCTGCCTGATGGTAAGCAGTCACCGCAGCCTATGGCCGTTTGCAATGCCAGGGGCATCACCCACGCTATGCCGACCCCAGCTTAACCAGCCGGCGGCATGAGTGTTCTTTGCCTCCCTTCCTCCTTAGTCCAGAGGGTGGCATTATAATCTTTGCAGTAGGAGTAAAATAGTAGTTTATGCAACTGTCATATAAAAGGGGGTATTAAAACATGAGTGTCTGTTTATCATACGAGGCGTAGCCGAGTATGATAATAGTTTGACACGAGTGTTTTAATACCTAATTATATGCAGTTGCATACACTACTTTATCTACACTCATATTTTTACGTCAAAATATCGTACCTATAATTTTCTCAACTTAGCTGAAAGTAAGCTGCGAGTCAGTTCTGTTGTATCTACGCGCCGAGGATATCAAGCGGCGGGAAATTCTCTTTACTACTTTCACATTTATCTATTTATTTGCTTGGAATAAGAAAAAACATTCACAAACACAAATTACAACAATTACAAAAAATTTTTTGTTTAGCGGGAAAATAATTACACAGAATATAAACAGGAAAATTTAAATTTTGAATTTGAATTTGTTAAAGACATCTATGTATTCAGCCTACATTTGACCGTGTCCGGGCGCCCGACGAGAATTTAAAAAATATAAGTGTTGCATAATGATTAAAAAGTTATTTTACGATACAGCTGTCATGAAAATAGTATGGGAAATGCTGTATCGAAAAGTAATTTTTTAAAATTTTATAGTCTGGCGTGAAAAAAGTGTGTCCTTAAACGACTGTTTTCGAATATGTAATTGGAACATTACGCTATGAGTGTAGATAAAAAATATTATGGGTTGGTTATTGAGCAGTTTTCCAATAGGTATCTAAAGCATTCCTAACCACTCACTAGATGGCGCCCCGACAATTTTGATAATTGATAATCGCTTGAAATAGGTTCTTAGCAAACAGGATATAAACACTGGGTACGTTGTATTGGATAATATTGTATTTATCAATAGTTTACAACCATTTTAGAGATTGTAATAATAACGGAACATAGTGCCAACTTCTGTAAATATTTCTTTTTACATTTCGTTCAACCTTTAACAGTTATGTTTATATCAATAAACATTTTATTTTTAAGTTACGTATAAATCGGCTGCATGAAATCACTGCCACCATCATAACGATTAAAAAAAGATTACCAAAATTGTAGAAGCGCCATCTATTGATGCTTTTTGGAACTAACTATCAATACCTACTGGAAAACTCCTTATTAATAAACTACTATTAACCAACATCATGCGGGCCTGATGTAGGTAGTTTGCTACATGAAGGGCGGTATCAGAAGCCTTTTACAAATAGGGGACAGCGGGAACTTTTATTCCCGTTGTCCATTTCAGAATTTTTTGTTTTTTCTTTTATTTTATTTTTATTAAATAAAAGTAAAAGAAAAAATTTGGGGGACAACGAAGCTAAAATTCCCGTCGTCTCCCATTCGGCGGATAGCATTTGAGGGACAACGCGTATTATTCTCTTAAGCGCTTTTGTCACAATTATTATTGGCAATATATTGCTACCGACACATAATACCGATGTAAGTTAATGAGGAGTTTTCCAGTAGGTATTGAAATTTGGTTTCAAAAAGCATCAACAGATGGCGCTCCTACAATTTTGGCAATCTTTTTA
This sequence comes from Blastobasis lacticolella, assembly GCA_905147135.1. Taxonomy (NCBI): domain Eukaryota; kingdom Metazoa; phylum Arthropoda; class Insecta; order Lepidoptera; family Blastobasidae; genus Blastobasis; species Blastobasis lacticolella. Next base: position 836,586 of record LR990066.1, read on the forward strand.
TAATCTGTATGATGGTGTCAGTGATTTCATGCAGCCAACTAATACTAAACTTAAAAATAAAATGTTTATTAATGTAAACATAACTGTTAAAGGTTGAACGAAGTGTAAAAAGAAATATTTATAGAAGTTGGCACTTTGTTCCATTATTATTACAACCTCTAAAATGGTTTAAAACTATTGACAAATACAATATTATCCAATACAACGTACCCAGTGTTTATATCCTGTTTGCTAAGAACCTATTTCAAGCGATTATCATTTACCAAAATTGTCGAGGCGCCATCTAGTGAGTGGTTAGGAATGCTTTAGATACCTATTGGAAAACTGCTCATTGGGTCTGGTTTTGACGCGCGGGTCGAAACGCCTATGATAACGCAGCAATCCAAATTTGTTTTGGCCTCCGACGCTAAGAAGTTCCATTCCACAGGCCGAAACGAGTGATTAATTAAAATTATTACTTTTCTTCAGGCGTTCCTTCTTCAGTGTTTGGGACCGCAGTTAAAAATTTTAGTAAAAAAAAATCCCGACTGCCCTAAAACCATTTCTAAGGACATTTATAACTGCGGGCCAAAACCAGGCCGGGCCGAAATGCCTGAATACTCGCTTAATTATTCAGTGTACATCCGTGGGTGGTGCGTTGTGGCATTGACCTATGCCTACTTTGTTTTACGCTTTCCCCGCTTTTTGGGGGGGAAGTCTGCGGATTTTTTCAATGGGGTTCAAAACCGCATAATGGGCTGTTAAGAGTAATAAAACCAAAAATAACCTTAAAAATAAATTTATTACATTTATTCTGTGAAAAGGCTCGCTCGACAGTAAATTGTTCAAATACAAGTTTCAGCCGGCATTGCAGGGGTCATCTGCGTTATATTCTGAGTGTCATACATTCATATTTATTTCTCATACTACTTTAGCTAAAGCTTTCATCTTTATATAACCATGATCCCATCTGCAGGGCTATTGTCTAACTCGGTTGACAAATTTGACATTAGATAATTCTACACTACGTCATCTACATTGGCCACTGGCTGTAGCAGCTACCAAATTAGAGTAGTGTAAGATTATTATATGTCAAATTCAATTGTCCACTAAGATAGTCAATAGCTCACCTGGTCAGGTTCCTCTGTTACCAGGGTCACAGAGTTCAGACGGCAGGCGCTCCACTGTAATTACCTGATCTGCCAAATCCTGAATCATAGTCAAGGCCGACCCCGGGCTCTCACACTCGAGACTACAACCGGGATATTGACACCAAGATGATTATTTTATCTTTTAATAGCACGACTCAGAGGTCAAGGTTTTCAATATTAGGTAAAGTAGGTCTTGCGGATAAATTATTATACTACAGTACAGTATCAGGTTCTCCGTAGATCTTGGAACCATTGCTATATTACGCACATAATATCCTAACCTTAACAAATATCCATAATTTTAAACAATTTCAATTATTTATCTAAAAATTGTTTTTTATTTCAAATTGCACACTTCTATTATAAATTAAGGTTCACTACAATACAGACGTCGTCAATAAATATTGCCATAGTCTAGTTCAGTTTCGTATAGCGTCGTCTCTGTCACACGAGTGTAAGTAAATACGAAGCCGAAACTAGCCGATGTTCAATAAATACCGCTATAAACTGTACTATAGTTCATTCGCGATTAGAAAATAGTGAGTCATCGTTTCCCGCCAGCTTAGCCCCGCCCCTCGACCAATCGGGTCGCAGCTAATTAGAAAGCTAAGTTCACAGTGACCAGTTGACGGCAGAAAATAATAAAAATTTATTCGCTGGTTTGAATAAACAGCAAATACTAGACTGGCAGCTAAGCAAAGGGATATCCTTGACTTTATTTTTAATTTGAGTTAATTTTGTTGAAGTTTATTTTATCCATTAATAAACTAACATATATATAATATTGTAGATCTGTTGTTGAACATTTAAGGTTAAAAAAAAGCCCTACTGCCAATAAATTGTGTTATCATTAAAGATTAATAAACTGAATATGTTTTTAAATATAAATTGTTTAAAACACCATAACTCACTATTTTCAAAACGCGAATGATCTATATGTCTAAAACTGCACAGGCACAGAATTGCTTAAATAACTGGCTGTGACACATGAATACTAATAAGAATTTACTTCTCACAACTATAGACCAATTCATGAAGTAAATTATTAGGGAACACAATACATACTTAATTATAAGTAACTTTGTACATATGAAAATAAGCATTAGACTGCGAGGATGCCTCAGGTTATCCTGCATCATCAAGTACAGGGAAAATTCCACTTTGTAGTGATCGTAGATGCTTATGCGACCCACAAATCGTTGGTCTGCCCGTGCACAACCTACAAAGTGGAATTTTTCTTGTACCCAATAACGTAGGATATAGCCTAGCCTATAGCCCAACCTAATCATTCATACAAAACACACCACGATTCCAAGACCTAATACAATACCATACATACACGTGACCGACACTAAAATAGTGAATACATAGTAACACAGTGCAATACTTTTATACTTCCCAACTTACTTCCGAGTTAAAATCATAAATTACTACTCACTTGGTCATTACTGTAATAGTATCTCTTTAAGCAAGTTAAGCATCTGCCGTGAGACCAGACATGGACGTTTAGACTGTGATGGAGTCGTAGGTTTTTCTACGCTATTGAATACAAGAAACATTCTACTTTGTAGCTATAGTAGACGTTTAGGAGACCCACAAAACGTTTGTCTGCCCGTGAACATGGCACAAAAAAAATTCCGAGTCTTCTAAATGTCTACACACACTTCAAAGTATAATTTTTCTTGTACTCATGTGAATAACCTACGTCACCCTCAGCCTAGTACAGGTCCAAAACACTCCTACGGGTCCAGCTTCCAAGATCTGGAGTCTACCTACATAGATATGGAAATCCCTGTGTGGTTGCATAGTCTTTCAAATAGCTCAGTTGCGTCTCTGTTGTACAGAATTCGTAATTCATACGGTCCATGTATAAATACTCGTATGCCAATGCAAAAAACTAATCGTTGAAAATCACGAATCTATATCTCATTGGATATCACTATTAGTTTGTGTGTGGGTTCTAATACCTACAAGACAGGGGACTGTAAAGCTTTTATCACATAGAATCTAAAGCTTCAAATTAAACCAATTATTTGGTAAAGAGGGAAAAAGGTGACTTGACACTTGTGGGACACTTTTGTATGGGATGTCATCTACAATACAAACCAATAGTAACATTTAGGTAGAGTACTCTCAAGAGTGTACAAATGCCTTACTATATCAAGGTTTAAAAAACTTATTTGTACCAGTTTTTTTAACACAGGCTTAGGCAAAGATAGTAGGATTTCTGGCCCAAAAAAAAAATGTTTTTGAATGTTCACCAATTAACCATTCAGACTAAGTTTTACTTAGGGAACCATATATTGTTGGATAGGGGTAAGAATACATTTGACATATAACTATTAAATAACAGATGAGGGTAGATTGCCCATAGAAGGACCAGGGTGAGAATAGGGGCAACTCATATATATTTTTCATATTTAATATTCTTTCATATAATGCACAACTTTTTTAAATAACAGATGAGGGAAGATATTCTACGGCTGGATCTTAAACCAAGTAAGATGGCCACAAGCTACGATCCTGACAAACTTCTTTTGCCTCTTCCACATTCATAATAATCTCATACATTTACTCAGATTGAGGGTACTCCTGACCTGCCCTTTCAATAGTCTTTGCCTACCCCCGTGGGACACAGACAACTATGTATAATATATACGATCTTTATATAAAAATATGCTATGTTCATGACCATTTCCCATTCAAAGTGTCCAGTTAATGTAATTTTCTTCTATTTGAGTCAGAGTGCCACAAACTTATCTGAACTGGTGACAGCGTCGCTGTTGTTGACAACAGTGACATTCTAAAATAGCGATACTTAGTACCAGTTTCAGCCACCAGGTTATAGATAACTTTGTGGCATTCTGGTTTTATGCCTGGCCGTACAAGAGTGTATCAGAGGCCTAGCTATAGTCGCTATTGGCTCCAGTCTTCTCTGCCATTGGTACAGATTGGCCAACTTATCTGTGAACTGTCATTTGTCACCACTGTCGCATTTAAATGTAGAAAGCAAAGATTTTGGACATAGAGCACAGATGGAGCCTACTCACTCTAAATTTGGGCCCTTATTTAAATGGTTGTTAAGAACAACACCATCTAGCGGCAAATTTGTAACCAATAACGTTACTTAATCATTTCGTAGAGATACATTCATCATCACAGCCCATAACAATCCACTGCAGGACTCTTCGGGCCTCTCCCATGAAAGGGGAGGTCATTGCCATAATCTCTACGGGTTGGAGATCGCATTGCAGTTGATGTAAATCTACCCAGAAAGATGCTGCTGCCCATCTTTCGGATTTGTCCCTTAGTCGCCTCTTACGACACCCACGGGAAGAGATGGGGTTGGATGGGGGGCGGGAGAGTTACATTAGATTCTTATATTATTGTAAGCATGTAATTTGACACATTGCGAATTAAACCCTCATTAAGTTAACATCATGCAAGTCATTTCTACAGATCCTGTGTAATCCACGACGAAACAATGGTGCATATAAAATGTCCAAATGGGACAGCTATAAGTTGTCAAATACCCCTCAGTAACCACTGCTACTGTCAAATTTGGTGGCCTTGGTCACCTAATGTTCTAGATTTTTCCTATACTTAAAAGTTGGGACTGAATAACAGTGTATATTCTCTATGGTCCATCCATCTATGCTCTGTCCAAAATCTTTGGCACAAAGACAATGTAGTAGACACTGACAATCGAATGAAATATCAAGCTGGCAAGTAATTAATCTTTTATGTAATACGGCGGACAAATAGACAAGCGAGCCACCTGTTGGTGCGTGGTTACCGCCGCCTATAGACATCAGCAACATCAGGGGCGCTATCAATGCGTAGCCCGCTTCTAAAGAGACCTCTAATATACCTCTTAACACTCTAAACACTGGCTGGGAGCTCCGCCATTTCACAGATAAGTTGGTCACACTGCAATCCAACACTGTTGACACCGCACCATCACTATAGCACTATAACACTGTTATCACTGTCCGTCCTAGAAATCTTCCTGGTGGGCTTCTCTAGAGGCCTCGCTGGCAGGCCTTTACAGCCTTCCGGGTGGGCCTTTCTAGAAGGCCTCCTGGCAGGCCTTAGAAGCCTTCCTGGTAGGCCTTGGAATCCAGCCTGGCCTGTAGTAGTTCGAGTTGTCGCCTCGCCTCGCATTGAGGGAAGTTACCCAGCTCGTAGTACTGCGGTGCGATGCGTAGGAGCCATTCCGCTGGGGACAAGAAGTAATAGTTAGATAAACTCTTCAGAGTTCAGACTAAGGTCCGTATTACTTATATTGCTTGCTTATATCTAGCTGTTGGTGTTCTGAATAAAGTAAAATAAATAATAAAATATTACAGAATGTAACTCAGAGAGGAGAACTCTATCACGCAAAACTAGTATTAATTTATGATCATAACTCAGTAGTCATCTTATTACAGAAAATATATCAAGTTTTTCTCAGCTGAAACTTAATTCAAGTTCTGATTCAATCTCAATTTAAATTATATATGATTGAAGTGTGTATTTTATTATCAACATTAGGTTAATTTTAAGGTATTTTAACTCTATTATAGTTGATATAAGATGGTATGTGACGACTTACTTTAACTGAGAAAAAGCAGTGTGTTCTGGTCTGAGACCACTAATGGGTCTGGGTAAATGGGTCAGTAGCCCAAACTCTAGTAAAAAAAAATTCGGAAATGTATTAAGCAGTTTCGTAGTTAATCGCGTACAGACAGACGCGGCGGGGAATTTATTTTATTTATTTATTTATTAAGGTTATAGACGAGCAGCATTGTTGCTGATGTGTCTATATCACACAGTGTTGAAAATCATTTTAAATCAAGTAGAGACAGTTTGTTTGACTTCAACCACTCGTCCAATCTGTTCTTGAAGGAATTCACTGAAACGGCTGTCATAACATTTTGTGGTAATTTGATCCAGTTTGATGATCTAAAATGACGCGCCCCACTATCGCATTAACGCACACAAGCAAGTTTAAAATATGGACACAATACATATACAAATGCCGTTGTAATTGGTCATTCAGTTGCCGGTGAGATTCAAACGTAGGAGCACGCGTCGTTCATTGGCTCCCACACAGATGAAGTCTCGTTATTAATATTTGCACTCACACATCGAAATCAACTAACTAAGTAGTGGGGCGCGTCATTTTAGACTAGACGAGCTCTACCACTCTGTTAGAGAAGAAGTGATGTGCATGATTTTGTTATAATATACTCACGCTTAATATCGGTAACAGTCCTGATATAGTTCTTCGTGGTCAGCACGAACTCGTTGTACAACACCCAGTCAGGTTTGTGGTCGAGGCAGGTGGACGGGTGTAGCTGCACTACTTGGTTATCTTTCACGGTTAAGTAGTGCCCGGTTCGCTCTAAGTGGGCCACCTGGGGAGGGAGAAATGGGGGGTTTTTAATGATAAGAGGTACTATTGTAAAGAAATTATTAGGGGAACGCCCACTGCTAGGCATAGGCCTCCCCCAGAGATCTCCACGGCGGTCGGTCCCGTGCCTTCCGCATTCACCTGGCAGCTGCGATCTTTACCAGGTCGTCGGTACACCTTGCGGGAGGCCTACCCACGCTGCGTCTTCCGGTACGTGGTCGCCACTCGAGAACTTTACTGCGCCATCGGCCATCTGTTCCATGCCATCGAGCCATGTGCCCTGCCCACTGCTACTTTAGCCTGGCAATCCTTAGGGCTATGTTGGAGTCCTTGGTTCGCTTGCGGAACTCATTTCTGATTCTAACACACTACGAGACTCCGAGAGCCCTTTCCATTGCCCTTTAGGTGACAATGAGCTGTTTTATAAGGCCCACAGCGATCGGCTACGTCTCTTATCCGTATTCCCTCCCGTCATATATGACCAAACCAAGTTCTTTTTTCTATTCTAGTCACTACTTACATCATCTTTCACTCTAGCACGTTCCTTTTTGACATATACAACATACCATCTTGGGCTGCTGCGACTCCTGAGTAAGTCAACTGGTCTCAGGGTCCACATAGTTATTTAAAACCATCGAACAGCACATACCTGCATGAAGAACCCGTTGACAAGAGCTTTCCTGATGTTGATGTAGTAGTCTTTGCTAGTGAACTCTGTGCTCGTCCGTTTCAAGTTGAATCTGGAAGGTGAGAGAGGGGAATATTAAGTATTTAAATGCAAAAGATCATAGAAACAGCTGCCCGAAGCGGTGGAAAATTCTTAAGATCAGAATAACAGGAAGAATAATCTTGGTTAGAGAGAAGCCGGATGCAGGCAACCCAATAATAAACCAGTTCAAATGAAAAATAATTCTATATAGCAAGCTTTTATCACGCGTTCTCTATGATCAGTCAGAGTATTTGTCAGAACTAATCAAACAAGCCCAAACTCGATGGGTATACCATGCAGCGCAGTTTTGTTATTGTTAACATTTTGGTCCGGGTACCGTCTGCATACAATTTTAGTGTGCGCCTACTGGATCTGGACTAACATTTTGTATCAAACGGGAACATGTAAGCAGTGTGAACATAATGATGATATTTGTTTACAACGTTTTTGTAACATCATGTCGTTGAAGAAATATTATTTCTTTCTTTCTTTCTTTCTATGCGTAGTTCTTATCGCCACCTTCCGTCTCCATCATCAGAACAGCTCAATGGTATCATAACAATGCATTGTCACAAAATTTCCATGTGTGCAAAATTCCAGCCCAATCGGAAACCGGGAAATGGGTCAAATGTATCTGCAAGATTTTATTATGAACAGACATTGGGACATGTGAAACTAAATAAAAGCTTGTAAAGATATAATAAATAAATATGCTCTGACAAATATATACAGCGCCATCTAGCTCCAAAGTAAGCAAAACTTGTGTTATGGGTGTCAACTAACTGTTAAACTACTTATCTACTTTTTTAAATATATTCTTATTGAACATACTACAGTCAGACCTTAACAGAAACAGCAATTAAAATATTTAAATTTCTGCTCGGCCGGGAGTCGAACCCGGGTCCTCTGCGTGGCGACCGGCATGTTAACCAACTGAACCACTAGTCATATAATGGCGGACTAAAAAATCGACTCTAGATTTTTTACCAGACTTTAGAAAAAAAATACTCTTTTCAGAGCCTCAAGCCTAGGCTCATCCATACGTCCACACATTGAGGTCCACATGTCCAACAGTGGCCATAATACCATATCTGTCAAGGATACCCAGTACTGACCTGTCCATGATCCGGCTAAGCTGCTGCCTCACATTGTCTCCGGACTTGAGGGAGCGGTAGTTGATGAAGTTGTCGTAACACCAGTGGGGGTCTTCCATGTCTGTGGATGAGAGAAGGTGGACATTAGATTTTTTTAGACTAATCAGGCATTTGAACGCTATCTCACCTGGTGGCAAGTAATGACGCCAAGATGGAGCCTGCCTGTCTAGGAACAGCTTATTCAGTCTAGCCTTGGAAGGCGACCAGATTATAATGATCAGGGAACACACTCGCAGGCAATGCGCTCCATTCTTTGCCCGTATGCATTATAAAGGTTGAACCAAAGCGGCTTGTGCGGATAGCTGGAAAATCCACGATATAAAGATGAACCGCTCGCCCGCGTTTTCCGATGCCGAAAGAGCCGGCGGAATTTGTATGTCGGACTCTCATTTTTAAATTGTGTTGCTCGGCTGAATATTTTTTATTTGTTATACGGCAGACAAAACAGACAAGCGGGCCACCAGGGTCCGCTTTCCTACTAATTCTTCTCCACTTCGCCCGGTCTTCGGCACCGGCTCATACAAAGATGCATTCTGCCACAGCGAAGCTGATCGAACGTAGCCGACAAATTCCGATCGACAGTCGCAATAGAATCGCTACGAAGCGATGAACATCACGGCTAGACCAGTTTGGCCGACTAAAGTCGCATTCTCGCACCTTTTTCGCCGACACAAGTCGTTTCCTCGGCCACCTAACCTTACCACACCTAACGTGTCGGCCACCTAACTTACCAGGCTCAGTGCCGTGTCCATTGGCTGTCCACTTCACCATGGCTGTATGCCTACCCTTGCTCCGTCCATCACCAAAGCTGTACAAGAGTCCCACACCCAGGCAAGCAACCCCCCCGCTATGGTATACTCATCATCATCATCATCATATCAGCCAGAAGACGGCCACTGCTGGGCATAGGCCTCCCCAGAGCTCTCCACGGCGGCCGGTCCCGTGCCTTCCGCATCCAGCTGGAACCTGCGGTCTTTACAAGGTCGTCGATACAACGATGGTACACTCACTCTGCTTGAACGCGTGGTAGACGTTGAGCAACGTGAGGTGGTCGCCGTCGATGTGCGCGAACCGCATCTTGGCCTCGTCGGCCGCCTTGCGAGCCTCGTTGGGCCTAACGAAGCATTGCGGCACTGGGGAGGGGAAGAATTTGAGTTAGGATCGTCAATTCTGACGTGAAAGTAACAAGTAAGTTTGGGAGAGACTGGCTTGTCCTATTTGGTAAGCAAATAATAAAAAGAATCATCTTTGGCGTTAATGTCCCGGTTGTGCTCTCCCGCACGAGGGCCCGGGGTCCGCCGTGACCATGATCCAGGATTCGGCAGGTCAGGTAATTACAGTGGAGCGACTGCCATCTGACCTCCATGACCCTGCTACCAGGGCATGGTTACACATCCAGTCGCCTGAATGTGCAGGTTTCATCACGATGTTTTCCCTCACCGTAAGAGCATCGGTTAGTATTCAACTAATGTACATAACTCAGAAAACAGTTATTGGTACATGGCCGGAGCGGGATACGAACCCGAGACCCCTGGCTTACGAGTTGCATACTCTAACCGCCACCGACGCTCTTAAGTGACCAAAGCCAATTTATAGGATTCGATCAAAGATATTTATTTATTGGACATAGAAGGAGCCTACTCGCAGCTAATGTCACAATCTATTTAGTTTCTTTTATTAATGTATAAAGTATCAAATATATTAATAATTTATCGTAATAAAAACTAACAAAATATTACCATCTACATAAAACAGAAAAGAACAAGAGCATTACCTGTCTGCATACAAAAAATAATCTATTTATTACTAATGCAAAAATAAAAAAAGTTTTGTTTGATTTGACTTTTACAGCCATTTGGAATTATCAACTTGGTAAGTAGCGACCCATTATTCCAAGCAAGTTTGACAGCTTGGCAGTACGACGCACAGTGTGTTAAGAACCCTCATTTTGTCTCACCTTAGTTTTATTGAGGAATACAATAGTTATTACCATTACAAACATAAGAGTAAAATTCCGAGAACAATATGGCTTATAGATTTTGTGGAAAAAAAATTCAAAGTTGGCTTATACCCGGGTCCGGCAATACACAAAAAAAATTATTAAAAAATAACTCAACATGTTATTTCAATTTTGATTATCTCAATCAAATATACATATAAAACTACACCTTTAGACAAGTTTTTGTAGAGTTACTGTGATCCTATCAAGAAATATAAATTAATTTTTCGTTTTCGGTTTTATTTTTTTTGTGCCACTGTAACGCTGTATTAGAAAGAGATTCATATATCAAACGAAAGCTTTAACAATCTCTTATGAGCAGTATTAAATTTACTATCTAATACCGCGTTATTCAAAATATATAACATAATTAAGTTTTTTTTCAGGGTTGTCACTTTTTATATCCAGATACCAATATTATTAAATTTTTGATCAATAAAACATTAATAATAAAAAAGATGACTTATTTTAGTATTCATTAGATAAAATTAATTGCTCATTCTCATCAATATCTGGAACTGAAAAATCAACAGGTTTTAATAGCCACACTGCTTCTCTTGGCAGTGGATTCTTCTTTTGTTTAAGTTTTCTTTCTTTAATCCCAAAATCTTAAATTACAGGGTCTGAGAAGACCAATACTCTGTGGATCAAATCAAACATTGCTGCTTCACGAGTGGTTTTTCTAGAATGGTGCTCCCTATCAGACCGCCAGTATTTATTGCCTGTTTCTGCTCCTGGGCTGGTGACAATTCTATTATTCTAGCACCATGTACTATAATTTTATGTAAAGTAACTGTCATTGGGTGCCAAGTCCACATACTTGTATGCCAAATCTTTACAAAAATGGCTTAAAAAACGTAAATATTGTCGAGAAGCCTTTTATCGATGTTCAAAATTTTAGAGAAAGTTGCACGATATCGATGCGAAAAGGCGGTCCGAGCTGTATTGCCGTCATTTGTGGTGCCTGAAGTAGGACGCACCACATCCACCAATAAGCCCATCTTTTCTCGGATTTCGGCTTGGACTTTTTTTCGCTCCTCCACTAAGTGGCCATCTTCCGAATTTTTAGCAATTCGCCAGGGGGCATCTACTACAAGTTTCAATAAAAGCTTATCTTGGGCTAGATAATTGGTATGAGCGTAAACAAATAAAAATATTTTTTTAATATTGACCTGAAGTGACAACCCTAGTTACAAAAAATCCGGATATAATTAATATTGCTTGTAACTTCTGAATAACGCGGTGTTAGATAGTGAATTTAATACTGCTCGTAAGAGCTTGTTTAAGCTTTCGTTTGATATATAAATCTCTTTCTAATACAGCGTTACAATGGCACAAAAAAATAAAACCGAAAATGAAAAATAAATTTGTATTTCTTGATAGGATCACAGTAACTCTACAAAAACTTGTCTAAAGGTGTAGTTCTATATGTATATTTGATTGTGATAATCAAAATTGAAATAACATGTTGAGTTATTTTTTAATAATTTTTTTTGTGTATTGCCTTACCCAGTTATAAGCTAACTTTGAATTTTTTTTCCACAAAAACTACAAGCCATATCGTGTTTGGAGTTTTACTCTGATGTGTGTAATGGTAATAACTATTGTATTCCTCAAAAAAACTAAGGTGAGACAAAACGAGTGTCTTTAACACACTGTGCGACGTACTAGCCATTTGTCGAACTACTCGACATCGGTCGACCTACTCGACATCGATCGACCTACTCAACAGTGGTCGACCTACTCGACACTTAGTCGATCCACTCGACATCCGTCGACCTACTTAACATCGGTCGACCTACTCGACATAAGTCGATCACTCGACATCCGTCGACCTATTTAACATCGGTCGACCTACTCGACATTATTCGATCACTCGACATTGGTCGACCCACTCGCCATCGGTCAACCTACTAAACACTTACGTTTAGTCTACAAATGACTGATTCAACACTTAGTCGACCTACTCGACATTGCTCGACCTACTCGACACTTAATCGACCTACTTAACATCGGTCGACGTACTCAACATCGATCGACCTCGACACTTAATCGACCTACTCGACATCAGTCGACCTACTCGACATCCCACCTTTCTACCCTAAAAATAACTAAAGCCCAACATACCCGACAGCATGGCGGTGACTGACAGTATCTCGTTGGAACAGTTGTGGTTGCAGCTGGCGATCAGCATCTTGGCCAGTTGCGGGTCCAGCGGGAACTCAGCCATCACGGCGCCCAGGTCCGTCAGGTTGCCGTCGTCGTCTGGGAACGGGTGTGATAGGTTAGCTTATTTATTTTATTTTCTCCGGAAAACAAACAGTACTTAATAGGTAAATAGAATCAGTACAAAGAATCTATCGACATGTTTTCGCATATTAAAGTCTATATAATGGACACTTGTTTAACTATTAGGAAACCATGAATTGGATTATTTGACATTTCACTTTTAATTTTTTTCTATTTATTGTCAGTGTTTTATTATTGAACTTGTTTAATTGTAATTTTAATTATTTGAATTTCTGTAATTTTATTTTCGTACATGCTGCATTCATGTGCCAACCGGCGCAACATAGAGGAATTTGAATAATTTAATAACAGCTGTATATATTACCTATGTTGATGAATAAATGAAATTGAAATTGAAATTGGATGCTAATAATGAAATAATAATTAGGAAACTGAATTAAACAAATTTTTTGAGAGTGCAATCTTAAAGGAATTTGATTTTTAATTAAAAAGCTCAAGATGGGTACAGTCAGGCAGTTTATCCAATGCATCAGGAGCACGACAGAAGAATGAGTTTTGCTTATAGTTTGTAGAGTTTAGGGACACAGATAATAATTGATTGATCATCATCATCATTATCATCACGGCCGCAGAACGTCAAGGAACATAAACTAGTAACAGATGCTTCGATAACTGGAGCCGACCAACCGTCAATTTCAGTCGATATTAATCCTTACAAAGTACGAAATAAATTTGCTTTTAGATTAATTAGCAGATGCGCGGGCGAGCCGACCTTGGTCGGACGTCCGACCACGTCCTTCGCACCCTGATGCCCGCTTGCCTGTTTGTCTACCGTATAACACAAAAAAGAAAGCGACTTTATTTTATACTGCGTAAGGATTAGTATCAACTGTAACTGATACTGGTCGGCTCTAGCCAAAACGGAACGCCTGTTAGAGCTCGTCTAGTCTAAAATGACGCGCCCCACTACTTAGTTAGTTGATTTCGATGTGTGAGTGCAAATATTGATAACGACACTTCATCTGTGTGGGAGCCAATGAACGACGCGTGCTCCTACGTTTGAATCTCACCGGCAACTGAATGACCAATTACAACGGCATTTGTATATGTATTGCGTCCATATTTTAAACTTGCTAGTGTGCGTTAATGCGATAGTGGGGCGCGTCATTTTAGATTAGACGAGCTCTACTAGTCATAGACCTCTCCCCACGTCTTCCACGCCGATCCGACTCTGTGCTTCTTGCATCCATCGACTCCGGACGTAATGGAAATTGTAACATTATAAAATACTATTGTACACCCAAATTTGGGTAAACTGTTATAGTTCTGCTATAAATCAAATACCACCTACAATGTACCTACTACAGTTTTACAATAAATGATTTCTGATTTCTGTGCATGTGTGTGGTATGGTATGGTATGGTATGGTACTCATCCAACGCGGCGAGGTAATTCAGCAACTCCAGCGCCCGTATCAGCGTCTCAGGGGCGGGACAATGAAGTCAATGCGGAGTCCACATGCACTTGATCCCATCAAGACCGATGAGAATGCCACCGAGGCCAAAAGTGATGACCCCATAAGACCAAACTGATGACCCCAGCAATAATAAAATTAATGACCCCAACTACACTAAATGGTGAGGCCAGTAAGACCAAATGGTGACCTATCTAGACCTAAATTAATGACCCCGTCTCGACCAAAAATTACAACCCACCCAAGACTCAACCGCCGTTCAACTCACATAAGTGACCGTATATGTACGTATGTATGTGTGTATGTGTATATGTGTGTATGTGTATATGTGTATATGCACTCACCCAACGCGGCGAGGTAATTCAGCAACTCCAGCGCCCGCATCAGCGTCTCCGGTGCGGGGGGGTCCATGAAGTCAAAATGCACCAGGTCGTCGATTCCGAGCTTTTTCAACTGCAAAACTACAGATCCTAAGTTTGATCTGCAACGGGCAACGTCGGTGGGCATTAGACCGGTGGGGGGCGGGTGGGGGTGGCGGTGCGGCGTGGAAGCTCATTTAGAGAAAAAAAAATTTTTTTGCCGTTATTGTAGACAAGAATTAATTAAAATAAAAAAAAAAAAAAAATTCTCAAATCTTTACAATGTATGAGGTGAGTAATATACTTGTGTAGGGGAATTTGAAGAATTTGAGATGAGAATAAGTTTTTTTAAACTATGGCGAAAAAAGAGGGTAGCTGTAAGTTTGACAGGTGTCTGTGGCTCTGTGTATCTGTGGCGGTGTGTGTCACAAGAATTTGATATGACTATTAAGTTTTTTTTAATCTAGACAAGTATTTTATATAAGATTACGTTCTTTTTAAACTATGGCGAAAAAAAGACGGTAGCCATAAGTCTGACGTGTGTGTATGTGGCATCCGTAGCTCCCGAACGGACAGACCGATTTGGACGCGGCTTTTTCTACTTGAAAGCTAGTTTCATTGAGACGGTTTGTAGATTTGTTTCATTAAAATCGGTTTAGCAGTTTAGTGAATATTTGAGATCAAGTAAACTTAAGAGTGTATCTATCTTTCTATCTGTCGGTTATGTTATTTACATTGATATAGCATTTGATATAATACTGTAAGATAGCCTGTCTGTTCAGGGATAACAAATAAGTTATTTTTTATTTAAAATATGGGTTGCCTACTCTCACCCTCCTTATAATAGATATTTTTTCCTAGCTTACGAATTTTACCAAATGAGAATAAAATTCTTCATTTGTATAGTTTTTTTCAGAAAGTTCAGCTTCCACATCGCAACCGATATTTTTAACACAACTTTAAATTGTGTCTGCAAATAGGGAATGGACACTAAATTTCGGGACACTAAACTAGGTAGGAAGATCCGTTACTTCCATAGATTATATTAGAAATGGTTCAATGAGAGAATTACACACAATATTGGGACTCTTGTTTTAGAATAGAACGTAAATTCGAAAAATGGATGCATTCACATATTTACATGTGGGCCAGTCTGCTCATTTGCCACTATGGTCCATTTGCGATAAGAAAATAGTGAGTCATCGTAGTCCGCCGGCCTAGCTCCGCCCCTCGACCAATCGGGTCGCAGCCAATTAGAAAGCTAAGTTCACAGTGACCAGTTGATGGCAGAAAATAATAATAATAATACCTCGCCGGTTGGATTAAACAGCAAATAGCAATAGTTGGAATAAAAAGTAAAGAGATATCCTTGACTTCATTTTTAGTTTGGGACAATTAAGTTGATATTTATTCAATAAACTTAATCTTTTTTTTTATATTATGCAAGACAGGCATTTGACCGGCATTTGTGTGTATGAAAACATCTTTACTCACAATTTTTTTAACGCGAACGGACTATAAGTAGCGTAAAAGATACAGTGGCACAAATCCACGCGAAGTGAGGCTTGTCAGAGACCTATAAGAGACAGACTAATCATAACCACTGCTGGGTTTAAGCCTCGTCTAACTTATCCTTCCTCATGAACCACTGTCTATTGGTGAAAACCGCACGCGAATATGTTCAGTAGTTTTTGAGTTTGAGGCAGACAGACGCGGCGTGAGACTGTGTTTTATAATATATAGTGATGTACGGTCCACCAAGAAAATCGTTTATGATGAGAGTATTCACAAAACTTCTTGTGTACACAAATCTAATCACTACATTTTATAAATCAAAGTCCCACCCCCGTCTGTCTGTCTGTCCGCGATAACTCAAAAAACTACTGAACGGATTTCCAAGCGGTTTTCACCCATAGACTGAGCTATTCATGAGAAAGGTTTTTATGTAATGCGGCAGATAAACAGGCAAGCGGGCCACCTGATGGTGCGTGGTCACCGCCGCCTATGGACATCAGCAACACCAGGGGAGTCGCCAATGCGTTGCCTCTGAAGAGACCCCTAATATACCTTTCGTCAATCCCATGTTAGGTTTAGGTGTCTATATGGGTTGCTAGTCTAATCACTACATAGTATAAAACAAAGTCGCTTTCTCTGTCCCTATGTCCCTTTGTATGCTTAAATCTTTGAAACTACGCAACGGATTTTGATGCGGGTTTCAACAGCAGATAGAGTGATTCAAGAGGAAGGTTTATAAGCAAGTAGAAAGAGGGTAGGTAGGAGTAAAGTAGGTGTACGCGAACGAAGTCGCGTCGGGTCCACTAGTATAATATAACTCAGGAGGACCCAACAAACCGTTGCACCGTGGACAAACCTCAGAATCTCCGGGTATGTGTTGTCCTGCATCTCGTTCTTGTATGCCTTCTCCGTGTATAGTCGGAAGCATTTCCCGGGACGAGTCCGGCCCGCCCTTCCGGCTCTTTGCTGGGCCGACGCCTTCGATATGGGCGACACGAGGAGGGATTCCACTCGGATGCGGGGGTTGTAGACCTGGGGGGGGATGGGAATGATTAGGTTATTTTTTGTCGTACGGGGTACAGTTCTGGGAGTAAGTAATAAATAGATATGATTAGACAAATTCATACAGCAGCATGTAGTTCCAAAGTGAGCAAAGCTTGTGTTATGGGTGCTATAGATAACTGATAAACTAAGTACTTATATACTTTTTTTTTACACACGCTTCACCAAGACCAGAAATTAAAGTTCATCATTTCAATTTCTGATCAGCCGGGAATCGAACCCGGGTCCTGCACAGATGATTTCTCTTCCATTAGTATTCAACTAATGTACATAACTCAGAAAAGATTCATTGGTACATTACCGTAATGGGTTGGAACCTGATAACTTTCGCTTACGTGTCGGGTACAGTATACACTTTGCCACCGACGCTCCGACTGACCGACTAACCGAAATTCATGAATGAACAGGTTCATTGATGCGGAAAACACGCTTCTCCCATATCAATTAACCTGCAGAGTAGCAGATGTTGCCCTCGCGCGCGATAAGCGAGAAAAGGCGCGACATAGGTATTGCTATCTCTTTCATCTTAGTATTGAGAGAAGGAAACAAACGCTCTCTCACAGCGCGAGCTTTGTCGCGGCCACACTTGTGTTAGCTAGCCATGCTGAGCGATCTGTCAAGACAGTAGCAAGTGGAACAATGTAATCTCTGCCTACCTAATGTATGTATGTATGCAATTACCTTTTGCTTAGCGAATCCGGGATCAATCACGAACACCACACCGTCTATCGTCAACGAGGTCTCAGCTATGTTGGTGGAGACCACCACCTTCCTGCCTATGGCCCCGTTGGCTCTGTTCGGAGGGGCTGGCTCGAAGATCCGCTGCTGTAGGTTCGGTGGTAGGGTTGAGTAGAGTGGGATGCATTTCAGCTCACCAGCGTCTGGGCCTGTGGGGTAAATATAACAAAAAATTATTAATATATTAACTCAACAGTATAGTGATGAATACATGGAATAAGCTGATCCAAGAGATAATTGACTAATAGTTTCAAAAATAGACTTGATAAATGGCTAAAAGTGAACTCAAAATCAAATCCGTCCATCTATTTGGGAGATAATGAAAAAAAAAGGTATTTTGGCGTTAATGTCGGGTGCTCTCGCGCACGACGACCCGCGGTCCGCCTTGACCACGATCCAGGATTTGGCAGATCAAAAAATTACAGTGGAGTGAATGCCATCTGAACTCGACAACGCTGTTAACAGGGGAACCTGACTAGATTGGATAATGGTTTTATTATTTTATTTTATTTTATTTATTTTATTTATTAGGTTATAGACGAGCAGCATTGTTGCTGATGTGTCTATATCACACAGTGTTGAAAGTTATTTTAAATCAAGTAGAGACAGTTTGTTTGACTTCAACCACTCGTCCAGTCTGTTCTTGAATTTTTATACCACTAAGGTGGCAAACAAGCTTACAGCCTGCCTGATGGTAAGCAGTCATCGCAGCCTATGGACGTTTGCAATAATAGGTGCATCAGCCAAATTATCATGGTTACATACTCAGTCACCTAAATGTGCAGGATAAGATTTAAATATGGTATACTGACACTTAATAATTACTGTAATATGTGCAATAAAGTTTTTAAATAAATAATTGCAACATTTGCTAGATAGTTAGTGTAACAATTGCGTCGTCGTTGCGCCATATTTGTAAATGGAATGTAAATGGTAAATGTCCTATTATTATTTACTTGTTTATCTATTGCACCAATTAGTGTAACTTTTTACTCATTTATTGCAAAAAAAAGCATAAATAAATAAATGAAATAGACTCTCCCTCTAGATACTAAGACTCACTCACCTAAATTATCAATCTCCCTCTTAATCCTCTTGCAAGCATCTTCAATCTCCTCTTGTCCGGTCAGGAACAGCAAAATGTCACCGCTGATCTCTTCGCAAATATGTATCTGTACCACTGTACGAATTGCCGCTTCTAAATAATCCCTTTCTGGTTGTGGTGTGTAGAAAATCTCCACAGGATGAGTCCTACCGGGTACATTCATCAATGGAGCATTGTCAAAGTACTGCTGGAACTTGCCAGCGTCCAACGTAGCAGACATAATAACCAGCTTCAAGTCCACACGTTGCTTTATCACCTCTTTTAGGACACCCATCAAAATATCCGTTGCCAACGTCCTCTCATGGGCTTCATCAAGCAGTATGACACGATATTGCTCTAACATAGGGTCAGACATGGCCTCTCTCAACAACATACCATCTGTCATATATTTCAGAACTGTTTGCGGTCCAGAGCAGTCTTCAAAACGGATGCTGTACCCAACTTGCTGACCGAGTGCAACGTCCATTTCCTCTGCAACACGCTGGGCCACGGACATGGCAGCCACTCTTCTGGGTTGCGTACAAGCCACTCCTTTAGATTTCCCAGCGGTGACTGCAGCAAATTCAACAGACCATTGTGGGATTTGGGTCGTTTTCCCAGAGCCCGTTTCACCAACGAGCACAACACATTGGTGGGTGTTAAGGAGTCTCATGAAGTCGTTCTTGTATTCCCAGACTGGGAGACCTAGACGGCGACGGAGTAGCTCGTGATAGCGTTGAGAGTGTGGCAAACCTGCAAAATAAGACAGTAACATAAATTAGCAAGAAAGTTATGATTTTCAATATATAGTTTCAAGGATAAGACTGTTGTAATTGAAATATACAAGATATCTAAATGATTTATTGAGAATCAGATCAGCTAGTAAAAATATGCATGATAAATGGATATTAAAACCCTAAAATATTGACCATCATCTGTAACTTTACATAGAAAAAAGACTTTTTTTTGTGTTTGGCCTCCATCCCCATGGCACTTTGGAATGACACTTTTGTCTAGACTTTTTTATGCATGGATATGCATTGGACACTTGGGAATCAACCCACCTACAGCAGCAGTACACAGAAGAGTATGATATTTGGTATTTCTAAATGACAGTATTAAAAAATAATTAAACAGCTACAAATTAAGGACTTTCATACTGAAATAGCAAAAACAAAACGTAGTTTTTGAGGTGAAAGGGCCATTTTATATGGAACCAGTCCAGTAAGCCAATAATTGTATTGTAGCAATGTGCCAGTTCATATTGGACTGGTAAAATGACATTGTGTGATAGGGCCTTTAATTACAATTATAATGGTTACTTATATTTTAAAAACCTATTTGCATGATTAAATGTGACCAAAGAGGAGTTACAATTGCCCACCAGTCACAAAAGCTGGTGGACTTGTACCCCGTATTTTTCAATCCATAAATTAAATTATAACAGGTCTGTTTACCATAAAAAAAAGATGTAGTAACTAGGATAGAGAAAGCAACGAGGTAGAGAGGATAAATGAAAAAGATATATGTAGGAGTCAGAGATATTTTAGAGGAACGTCAGCTCAAGAGTTCTCTGAACCGATGAGCGTGTATGAAAAGGTCAATGAATGTGGATTTGTGAGAGATTTTCAGTAGCAAGTGAAACAGTGTGGTCTCTGCCTAACCCCGCGGGAAAAGGTCGTGAGGTTATGAATGTACTTTACCATTGTAAGGGTTGACGCCGGGTGTGCTGGTAGCCGTCGGCGGCATTGCGGTGCCGAGGGTTGCAACTGTGTCCGAACTAGACTCTCCAGATTTGGCTGCAGCAGCGGCTTTCTCCTCTCTGAGTAAGATAGAAAAATATCGTTTTATCGATTAAACTAACTTAAATAGATCAGTAATTTCACAGAATTGGGAAAACTAATAATATTACTTGTTTTCCGGTGCTTTCAATTAAAATTTCTTGCTGAATAGAGTCGTCGGTAAACGGTAGTAGATTCTAACTACTTGTAAATTTTACGACAAATCTAGCGATGAAATTAAAAATCATGCAAGCATGTAAACTAGTGATTTCAAGTTTACAGAGTTTACAGCGCTGGTGGTTTTTACAAATAAAATGCACAATAGCCACGAATTTCAGTGTCTAGGTGGAGAAAACACGAGGAAAAAACAAAGAAAATACAAATAATTGAACACGGTAAAGCGTGGTCAAAAGCAAAACACAGAATTTCAAATAGGGAAATCGTACCTTCTTTTCTTTATAAACGGATCCACTACTTCAATTCTACGTTTAGACATTTCAGAGAAAACACATAAAAATCTGAAACTAAATGATATTACAAGAAAATTCAATTGAATTTTCTAGTAAAACGCGGCCAACAAAATGGCGACCACTCTTTTTTTTATTTTTCGATTTTTAGATCTGAGTTGCCAGTTTTTCGGGCAGTTGTAGACGGGCGTTTTTAAAACGCTCACTTTTTATGAATATATATTTGCCTTTGCCCAGACCGAAAATTAAAAAACATAAGTAAATTTTAAACTGCATCACGTTATACGCAGGACAAACCTAGTTTCAGATTCTTATATTTCATGTTTTTAAATATTTTCAACACAAAAATTATCTAAAATACAAATTACCAACTGTTTGCTAGAATTTCTCATATGTACTCGATTGTTAAAACTTTCTCCACAGGTAAAATAATTGTAAAAATCAAACTATAAAATAATATCGTGTCACGGAATGTCACTAAACAAAAATGTCAGTCAAACCAGGAAGTGCGTATTTTGGTTGCGTGCTATTTATTTATTAAAAACTGTACCTACCTATATTACTACTGTATATTGTGTAAATAGCGTGAGTGTATTCTGTACAAATTTAATAAATCGAAATTAATTCACGAATGTGTATTCAAACTGATACTTCGCGTATGACAAGCACTGAGGTACCAATCAGAGAATAAAACGACCCGAATTCATCAACTGGAATATATTTTACATCATTTATCGAAAACGAAACTCACAACGAAGAACATCTGTGAATCAAAATAGACGTAAGTAAACACAATATTTGTTGAATGCACTTGAATGCACGAGGTAAATTGCATTTTCTAATTCAAGATGGCGGAAGAATGACTTCATCTGATACCTATTTACTATTTACTCTTCAGATTCACACCCTCTTGCTACCTCAACTTGTCTGAAAGACTATGTAACTCATATAAATACACACAAAACGTAATGTTCTTAAGTAGGTCCTTCTAATAAAAACACTTCAGAGGTGAACGAACTTGTTGAAACTTGTCCAAGTAACATAGTTGCAAAGAATTCCCACTACCGAAATGTAGTAAACCTACTTTGGAAAGAACATCCTCAAGTTCCGAAATAACTGAAACCACATAGACCTAAAAAATCTGACAAAATCCATGGTGACAGTGACCTTATCCTAAATATTCTTAGTAAGTGAGATTCCTGTAAAAATCTTGGCAAATTTCTTGATCAATGCATGTGACTGTGCAGTAGCAATTTTACATACCAATGTGCCTGAGTAAACCATCTCTCATACATAAAAGTTTGCTCACAATTATAACAATGTTTGTAGTAAATAAAGAATCCATAAACAAAAAAAATTTCATAGTACCAATCAGATACTATTTTTCCAATTCAAAATTAAATGGATAGGTGTTTCACTCATATAGTTACCAGAATTTGAATGTTTATTTATTTCACTCTCACCCAAGTGATCCACCATTCTTGGGGCTTTTTGTTTTATTTAAAAAAGAAGACAAGGAATATTCATTCAAAAGTCATATTGAAAAACTCTAAAACATGCTGTGTAAAAAGTAAAACAACTGTGTCAATCGTACTTTACACAATGGTTTGAGCAAAAACAGGAACCTTTCCAAATTTTACAACTACTTTACTGAGTACTCAGACAACTTGAAGTAGAGTGGAAAAGTATTATGCGTCCATAATACCATAACAATAGAATTCGTCTGATATAATAGAAAAATGGCTGGCAAGTGGCAATACTGGCCAGTATAAATATAACCCATTTTTAAGCCTCATGATAATATTGAGGCTTGTTTTAAGACTTGCGTTTCGAAATAACTCATTGAATGAACAAATGTAATACAGCGAGCAACTTATCTTTGCCATTCAATTGTCATAGACTGTTTTTTTTTGTATTCGATGACGTAGAATGGTGACGTAGGTTATCCTACGTCATCAAATAACAAAAATTCCACTTTGAAGCGTTAGTAGATGTTTAGGAGACCCACAAAAGATTGGTCTGCCCATGCACAATCTGCCACCAAAAGAATTTAATTATCTACACTGCCCAACCCTGTATCCTGAGATATTGAGTTTGTTGTGATGAATATTCAGGCCCTATGTCTACTGATAATGGTACAATGCAAGAACATAAGTGCACAACCTTAAGAAACATACTCCTTTGCGTGCAGTTGTGAACAGATTTTATAGCATTCATGAATTAAAATTTTTATTTATCATAAAATATACCCAGTGGTGTAAAGGATAAGTCCTTTGGGCATAAGGGACAGCTGATGCTCCCTGCTTTTAGCAAACTGATTTTGGCTACATACCTGTATACACAGTACAACAATAAATAATTTGTGATCACTGATTTCTGGCTAAAGATGCAGTAAATACCGTGAATATTGGTGTAGTTGAAGGTGTATTGCATTTATGTTGTTGTACTGTACATACAATAAAGATGTGGGTAAGACTTGCTTCTTCCGATTGTGATTTCTGAACAATCTACTGAGTCACTTCTAAAGTGACTCATGCACGGTTCACAATTAAAAGAGTTGATACAAAGCCAGACTTGGAAATATTGACCCACTTTTTAATTCGAAGTATTAAGATCATTTCAGAATCTGTATGTATGAATGTTTATCTAAGTGAGTGTTGGTCTGTTTTTTTATTTGCTTAGTAGCTTTTTAAAATGTATTTATTTGAGCTTGGGAATACTTGCGGCTGTCAAAATTAAGTATATTGGTAATAATGGGTGTAATAATATAAATGTTTTAATATTGTCAATTTTGATGTTTTGGTTGGAAACGTCAGTAAATCTACAGAATACTAATACAAGATAGGATATCTAAACAACATTTAAAAGTAAGAAATAGTTTTGTTATTGTTTGATGTAACCCTTTGGTTTCTTTACTGTATCTGCAAATGCAAATCAATTTGCTCAAACCGTAAGCAGATGAGATGGGTGGAGATTCTCGGTGAGAGGGATGATTCAGAATTTCTATCCCTCCTTATATGGCAGATGATCCTGCTTCAGTTTTTAAAGGTTCGAAATGAAGAGTCGTTTTAGTCAGTGGGCACCAGTTGTGCCAGTAATAGTTGTCGAGCCAGTTCATTGGGATAATCCTCAAGGTTAATCAGGTGTTGTTGAAAGACTAGCCACCTTTAGCATAGATAACAACATCCAACTCTGTCCCTAAGAATTTGCTCGCTGTATGAATGCTGTCTGATGGTATTTTGTCCTGTACTCATCTAAGAGTGTTTTTTAAGACATTGGTTGTCTCATATTGTATAACTTTGACATCACCATATGGAAGAACCAATTGGGTGTAGGTCCGGGTAATATTGTGGCCATTGTTGTGAAGAAATGAAGCTGGAAACTTTTCTTGCAAAATGTGATGGGTTGGAAGAACTTTATGTGATGGTGTCTAGTCTTGTAGAAATGTCTAATAGTTTCTACCTATTTGTTTACGTGTCTAAGGTAACAAAGCATTGCTTAAAATCTTATCATGGTTTTGTTGTGTTGTGTCTAATATATTATGTAACTAGCGGCCCGCCCCGGCTTCGCACGGGTAGTAAACCTTAACAAATTATACACCTGAACCCTCGTCATGAATCACGTTGTCTAAAACCGCACTATGTAGTTTGTGTGTGAATACCGCATGAAAATCCGTTCAGTAGTTCTTGAGTTTATCGCGAACAGACTGACAGTAAGACACGGCGTGGGACTTCGTTTTATAATATGAAGTAATTATATTATACTTAAGTATGTACTGAGTAGTGTCCCGTTACAAACAGGACACCATAATACGATCACAAAAGTTCCAACCGTCTCCTCAACCATTTTAGAGGGAAGGGGCGACCCGGCTCCTGACGGCCGTATTTCTTGACATTGACTCCCCTCCCGTACGTACCCCGTGCTGCCTAGATAGCCGAGCGGACTGAGCGGCGAACACGCGACTTTTTTCTAATATGCACATTTTTAAACTCGTGATATCTTTCGAATGGAATGTCTGAATTGAATAATTCAAAAAGTTATATAAAGGTATTGAAGCAGTCGTGAATCTGATGTAATTGATTTTGATAAGGATTAATACCAAGGTACAAAAAAAGAGCGTTTTTTAGCGGCGGCATTTTTATTAAATTTTGAAAATAAAAGAACACTTATTGTGACATAACTATAATAGTTAGACATATACTGTCGCGACATTTTTTGTAGATAATGATGTGTTCTGCAAAGTCGTAGTACATAATTTTGTTCCATCATCAATAGTTTTCGCAGCACACGCGATGTAAGGAATTTTTTGGGCATTTTTTTACACCTTGGGTTACATTATTGGAGTTTTATTAATGATCCGTAATTTTTTAGACAATATAATATAGCCTATGTCACTCGGGGATAGTGTAGCTTCCCAACGGTGAAAGAATTTTTGAAATCGGTCCAGTAGTTTCGAAGCCTATTTCAGACTGCATCGCAAACAACGGCCACGGCGCTATGGCGGTTTTGTTTACTGTTTGAATTTTTTAATTCGTAATATCTTTTGAATGGAAAGTCCAATTTAAATAATTTAAGAACTATTTTATAGGTAGTTAAATGGTCTTGACCATAAAATAATTTATTTGGATAAGGATTAATATAAACACATAAATAGCATGGTTTGAATTTGGTTAGCATTTTCATTAATGTTTAAAATGAAAAAAGTTGTTGTAGTGACATAACTACAATAGTTGGACATATGCTACCGCGGAGATTTTTGTAGACATTATGATGTTCTTCAATATTGTTGTACATTATTTTGTTCTATCGCTAATAGTTTCGGCCGCGCATTCGACGAAAGACATTTTAAGACTCATTTTTCTACACCTTCGGTTACATTGTTCAAATTTTACCAAGGATCCTTAATTTTTTTCAAAATGAAATGTAGCCTATGTCAAATTGGAAGAATGTAGCATTCTATTGGTGAAAGAATTTTTTAAATCGGCCCAGTACTTTTTGAGCCTATTCATTACAAACATACAAACATACAAAAATAGGTACAAATCTTTCCTCTTTATAATATTAGTGTAGATATACTTTTTGTAACAATCTTGTGTACAATAAATGGTTAAATAAATAAATGGTACATTTTTAGATTTATCTTTACGTCCTGTTTAATGAAAACGAGTGGTGAGCATCTTGTGGCAGTCTGCGGCCCAAACCATCACCGATGCTGACGCTTGCTTTCACAGAGCAGTTTGTTGGTCTAATATGTCTTTTGATTTGCACTTTAACCAGACATTATCGTTTTGTTTCTATACATAATATGGCATGCTAAGGGTGACCAGCGTTGTGGTTCGCGGCAAGCGGCCATAACATTATGCTGAGGAGGGTCCATTTACGCTGGATGCCCACGATAAATGCCACTGGGAACCCTATAATTGTCTCCGTGTTTTATGTACTCTTTTTTTTTTGTGTTAAATGTAAATTATTATGTTGTGGCGTCCTTTGTAATAAATATTTTCTTTCTTTCTTTCTTTCTTTCTTTCTTTTCTTGTATGACTCATGAGTCAATATTGTTATTAATATTTGTTTATGCACTAGCAGATTGAAGCTGATATGTGCGTATCATATCACTAGCATTTGTGCTAATCATGTGTTTAGTGGTCAAGTCTGTTCTTGAAGGCATTGACAGAAGGTGCAGTTATCACTAGTTTTGGTAGCTTTTTCAACTTTTACAACACAATTAGGCAGAAAGTTGTGTATGGGGTTGACGGCACTTGGTAATCGCAGGAGAAAGGTTAGAACATTTTCTACGATATACTAAAGCTTTTGAATAGGAAAGATCGGAATTAGCTATGTGACGACCTGAGTGGTTCAATGGTCAACGGTCTGCCTTGCAAGAGGTCCCAGGTTCGATTCCCTGCCGGGCAGAAAGTGAAATGATGAATGTTAATTTCGGTTAAGGGTCTGGGTGTTCTATGTATAATAAGTATGTATTTAAAAGTATTTAAGTAGTGTATCAGTTATCTAGCACCCATAGCACAAGCTTTGGTTAGTTTGGGGCTAGATGGCGCTGTGTGAATTTATCCACGAATATTTATATTATTTATTTATGTTACAGCGTTAACACTTTGAAAGAGGGAGCCTGTGTATCTGCTTTAACATTGTACCGTTGTGCTTTCCAGATGGTAGTTCGCCGGGCGAACCACCATTCCGTCACGTAGCACCATGGGGCAGCAGTCCTCACGGAAGAGCAAGTTCACTTGTAAGTGTTTCTTTTTATTATATTATAAATGAGATACTATAGGAATGGCAGGAACGAGTTTATCGTTTTTAGAGAGAAAAGTATTATTATTATCAACATTCGCCTTAGATATCTATTATAATTTACTAACAAAAACAATGGATACCTAAGTCCGAAATAAATATTTTGAGCTTGAATTATAGATGATTTAAACAGCATCTGTACTGAAAAGTATAGGTAGAGCTCGTCTAATCTAAAATGACGCGCCCCACTATCGCATTAACGCACACAAGCAAGTTTAAAATATGGACGCAATACATATACAAATGCCGTTGTAATTGGTCATTCAGTTGCCGGTGAGACTCGTTCACGTTGCACGCGTCGTTCGATTGGAGCAGTCGACGCTCCCACACAGATGAATTGTCGTTATCAATATTTGCACTCACTCATCGAAATCAACTAACTAAGTAGTGGGGCGCGTCATTTTAGACTAGACGAGCTCTACCGTAAAATGGGGTTACTGTGATATGCAGGGGCTACATTGGTCACACAGTTTTCTCTGATAAGTGCTAAGGGAAAGATGGCTGATTTACAGTGTTACCCCTTATCAGGGTTGTCACATGTATGCTATCATCATCACAGCCCATATCAGTCCACTGCAGGACGAAAGTGGAAGTTATTGCCATTATCTCCACGGTCGGCCGGCGGTTTGGAGATCGCACTGTTATAAATATAACAATGGGAAACGCTGCTGCCCATTTTCCAGTCTATAGAGACTACATCTTTTGCCTCGGAAACATTAGTCGCCTTGTACGACACCCGCGAGTGTAAGGGGTTGGTGCTATTCTACACTGCCGGACATCACACGGCTTACATTGCATGCTATGTTTGCATGGAAATAACACTTGATTAAAAGAGAAAAGTGAGTAATTAATGTAGCTCCAGCGGGGCTATTGGCTAACTCAGTTGACAACTGTATTTGACACTAGATAATTCTACACCACGTCATCTACGTTGAAAACTGGCAATAGCGTCTACCAAATTAGAGTAGTGTCAAATTCAGTTGTCCACTGAGATAGCCGATAGGCCCTACGGATACAAAGTTAACCTCAATTTACTGAATGAATAGAACCATTTGAATAGGAAGAGACCGTTGGTAAGATCTGTCAAGCCTGAGGAGTCTGCTTGGATGGACACCGAACGTTATATTTCTGCCTCTATTTCAATTTTTTATTGGTGACTAGGCTGTTAATGCCGTACGAATAAATAAATAATCTACTACTGTTGTCTTTCGGTTTGAAGGTTAGGGTAACCAGTGGAATGACAAACAGGAGGCATATTAACTTGTCTCCCTTTGAGTGAAAGCTGTCGTTCTATTCTATGAAAGCTCATATTAATAAATATAATATAAAATAATCATCTTCACGTTACTGTCCCGGTTGTGGTCTCGTGCACGAGGGCCCGGAATCTGCTTTGACCATGATCCAGGATTTGGTAGATCAGATAATTACAGTGGAGCGACTGCCATCTGACCTTCGGGACCAGGAGAACCTGGCCAGATTGGATCATGGTTACACATTCAGTTGCCTTGATGTTTATTGTTTTAGCTAATAAGATTGCAAGCAAAATTACATACTTCCCAACGCCAAGCTATACCCACCTCTACACCCACTCTAACAAGGCCTACAATCGCAGGCGGGGATTGCGCGTGCGGCTTGCTGACACTACAAACCATATTAGCCCCTACACCCTCCCAATTGCCAAGCCATATCCACCCTTACACCCACGCTAACAAGGCCTACAATCGCAGGCGGGGAATGCGCCTGCTGCTGCGGCTATCTTGCAAACACTACAAGCCATATTAGCCCCTATACGCTCCCTATTGCCAAGCCATACCCACCCTTACATCCACGCTAACAAGGCCTACAACCGCAGGCGGGGAATGCCCATACGGCTGCAGCTATCTTACACACACTGCAAGCCATATTCGCCCTTATACACACTACTATTGCCAAGCCATACCCACCCCTACACCCCTACTAACAAGGCCTACAATCGCAGGCGGGGAATGCGCGTGTGTCTGCGGCTATCTTACACACAATGCCATATTCGCCCTTATACACACTATTATTGCCAAGCCATATCCACCCTTACACTCCTACTAACAAGGCCTACAATCGCAGGCGGTGAATGCGTCTACGGGTGCAGCTATCCTACACACACTGCAACCATATTCGCCCTTATACACACTACTATTGCCAAGCCATATCCACCCCTACACCCCTACTAACAAGGCCTACAACCGCAGGCGGGGAATGCCCATACGGCTGCAGCTATCTTACACACACTGCAAGCCATATTCGCCCATATACACACTACTATTGCCAAGCCATACCCACCCCTACACCCCTGCTAACAAGGCCTACAACCGCAGGCGGGGAATGCCCATACGGCTGCAGCTATCTTACACACACTGCAAGCCATATTCGCCCTTATACACACTATTATTGCCAAGCCATATCCACCCCTACACCCCTGCTAACAAGGCCTACAACCGCAGGCGGGGAATGCGCCTGCGGGTGCGGCTATCTTACACACACTGCAAGCCATATTCGCCCTTATACACACTATTATTGCCAAGCCATACCCACCCCTACACTCCCCCTAACAAGGCCTACAACCGCAGGCGGGGAATGCGCCTGCGGGTGCGGCTACCTTGCAAACACTACAAGCCATATTAGCCCCTACACGCTCCCTATTGCCAAGCCATATCCACCCTTACACTCCAACTAACAAAGCCTACAATCGCAGGCGGGGAATGCGCCTGCGGGTGCGGCGCGTGGGAGCGCCGGCGCGCCGACGAGCCGCCCAGCAGCGTGCATCGCTACGTCAGCGCTGTCACTGACAGGTATGTGCTCATATAGGTTATAAGGTTCGAAAATGGGACGAAAAAATTATAAGATGGTTTTTCGAGATTTTTTTTACAATAGGCACGTGTCTTATAGATTGTAAAACGGTTCGAAAATGGGAAAAAAATTGTTATAAGAAGGTTTTTCGCGATTTCTTTTACAGTAGACACTTTTTTGCGCTTATTACACATACCTAATTTCAGTGACTGAATTCAGAAAGAAAAAGCGTGAGAGCAAATCAAAGTGGAATGTATTGCCTACAGAACAAGGTCCATTTTTGTATCATTCATATTAAGCCACGCGTCGCTCCGCTTTTCGAATATCCGAGATACAAAAATGGACCTTATTCTATGAGTAATACATTCCATTTTGATTTGCTCTCACGCTTCTTGTTTCTGAATTCAGTCACTGATTTTAGGAATGTGTGATAAGCGGATAAGCAAAGGGTATAAATGGTACCCTTGAGGGAGGGAGGCAGAGAACACTCATGTATGTGTAGAGCTCGTCTAATCTAAAATGACGCGCCCCACTATCGCATTAACGCACACAAGCAAGTTTGAAATATGGACGCAATACATATACAAATGCCGTTGTAATTGGTCATTCAGTTGCCGGTGAGACTCAAACGTAGGAGCTCGCGTCGTTCATTGGCTCCCACACAGATGAAGTGTCGTTATCAATATTTGCACTCACACATCGAAATCAACTAACTAAGTAGTGGGGCGCGTCATTTTAGACTAGACGGGCTCTACCAGTGCGGTCGCCGGCTGGCTATGCTGTACTCGCAAGAGACCTAGGCGCCTGCTAGCGAAACTCTGCCTTGGGAGTACCTATAGCCGGGAAGGCTGTTTTGGTTTCATCGAATGCGACACCCCATTCTAACGGCCTGAGTGGTTCAGTGGTCAACATGCCAGTCAGCCACACAATAGGTCCCGGGGTCGATTCCCGGCCGGGCAGAAATTTAAACGATGAATTTTAATTTCTGTTACAGGGCTGGGTGTTCTATGTATAATAAGTATGTATTTAACAAAAATATATAAGTAGTATATCAGTTAGCTAGCACCCATAGTACAAGCTTTGCTTAGTTTGGGGCTAGATGGCGCTGTGTGAATTTGTCCACGATTATTTATTTATTTTATGAAACTCCCAAGGCAGATTTTAGCTCAGTGGGGTGCCTAGATATCGTTGGCGCCAATTATAGTAGGTGCCAAATAGATTGGCATTAGCAGTCGTTGAACTCTTGGTCAGAACGTTTTTTTATACCACTAAGGTGGCAAACAAGCTTACGGTATGCCTGATGGTAAGCAGTCACCGCAGCCTATGGCCGTTTGCAATACCAGGGGCATCATTAACTGTCTCGTATATGGTCAAAGCGATTGTTGTAGAACTTAATGAGGAAGTTTCCAGTAGGTATTGTCAGTTGATTTCAAAAAGCATAAATATATGGCGATCCTACAATTCTGGTAATTTTTTTTAAATGTATGATTTTGGCCTTGATATCATGCATCCATTTAAGACTAAACCTAAAAATGAAATGTTTATTGATATAAATATAACTTTTAAAGGTTGAACTCTCTCTGTTCCATTTTATAACAACCTCTAAAATGGTTGAAAACTATTGATAAATACAATATTATCCAATACAACGTACCCAGTATTTATTTCCCTTTCGCTAAGATCCTTTTTCAAGCGATTATCAATTACCAAAATTATCGGGGCGCCATCTAGTGAGTGGTTAAGAATGCTTTAGATATCTATTGGAAAACTCCTCATTGTAGAAAACGGTTTTAGTGAACTACTGCCTGAATTGGTTTCTAATGACTAGTACAACTAGTGTCATGTAAGAAGAGACTTGGCGGGTCACGTGGTTCGACTTGCGCAGGCGATTACCTGCGCGAAATCCCCTCTCCTGCCATTTGACAAGTCTCTTCTTTCATTACGCGGATTGTAGTAGCAGATGGGGGTCAATACGCTTTTAATAAAATTTTCCCTGCAGGGGTACTATATCATGAAAATGAAGAAGTTTCAAAAAATTTTTTCGAGTGTATATAAAAATATGAGTAACATGAAACAAAACAGTGAATTTTTTTTAAATATTTAAAAGAACAAAAAGTTATGAGACTTTCAAGTTGCGATTCCAAGAGTAATTTCGTTGGGACCGCGAATTCGTGCGTGACGTCACCAGCCGGGCTATTGGCTAACTCAGTTGACAACTGTATTTGACACTAGATAATTCTACACCACGTCATCTACGTTGAAAACTGGCAATAGCGTCTATCAAATTAGAGTAGTGTCAGATTTTTTATGTCAAATTCAGTTGTCTGTACTATGGCGCTACCCATACACTCTAACTCTTTGTGACTGTATCTTTGGAACCGTAATTGCTAGACACTTGAACTTTTGACAGAGTATTTGTTACTATGTCTGCTAAAAGGACACATAATAATAAAAATTATAAAATTAAAAATAAGGGGCGTCTCCATACATGAAACGTGATTTGTAGGTGTCTTCAGAGGTATTTAGTTTTTCTCTGTCGCATAAATAGTACAACTTACAAGCATTAATCTGCGGTACTGGTCTAGTGGTAGCGTACTTGTGTGACCGATAACCAAGGTAAAGCAACGCTCGCAATGTCCGGGAACTGATGGGTGACCGTTTCGTTTTTGAGGCTAGTCGAACTTGAGCACTGCAACGGAAATAGGTGTGCCTTCTAATGCCGTTAGCGTTAGGTTGATCAAGGTCAACCCTGGTCAACATCCTGGTTAATGTGTCTAAGTCTACGCTTAGGCTACAATCACTCTCAATAACCCGAAGTGAAGTTGACCAAGGTCAACCCTGGTCAACCAACCCGGTCAAGGTTGGGGACCTAAGTCCTGACTTAGGCCCAAGTCTAGGCCTACGCTTCGGTTACAACCAGTCTCAAAGTTGCCAGCGTTGACCACGATGGTCAAATTTACCTAAACATCAACTGACGGAGCGTCGCTAACCGAATGGTTACGGTATCAGACTCGTAAGCGAGAGGCACCGGGTTCGAATCCCATTGCGGCTACGTACCAATGACTCTTTTCTGAGTTATGTACATTAGTTGAATACTAACCGATGCTCTTACGGTGAAACCTGCATATTCAGGCAACTGAATGTGTAACCATGATCCAATCTGGTCAGGTTCCCCTGGTAGCAGGGTCACGGAGGTCAGATGGCAGTCGCTCCACTGTAATTACCTGATCTGCCAAATCCTGGAACATGACCAAGGCGGACCACGGGCCCTCGTGCGCGACATTAACGCCAAGATAAGAAACTGACGGCGCTATAACTAAACGAGTAGAGCTCGTCTAGTCTAAGATGACGCGCCCCACCACTTAGTTAGTTGATTTCGATGTGTGAGTGCAAATATTGATAACGACACTTCTGATGATGATGAAGATCTGTGTGGAAGCCAATGAACGACGCGTGCTCCTACGTTTGAGTCTCACCGGCAACTGAATGACCAATTACAACGGCATTTGTATATGTATTGCGTCCATATTTTAAACTTGCTTGTGTGCGTTAATGCGATAGTGAGGCGCGTCATTTTAGATTAGACGAGCTCTAGTAGATTGAAAGGTTGACAGGGTTGAGCTTGGTCAGCCTCAGTTCGCCAACGGTACTAGGAGGTGCACCTAACGAATGGCGAGCTCGTTGCGGTGCTGAATTTTGACTAACCTCTAAGTACGAAATGGTCACCCATCCAGTTCCTGGACACTGCGAGCATAGCTTAACCTTGGTTATTGGCCTCGCAAGCTCGCTGCCATTTGACCAGTGTCGCTCTCGCAAAGTTTGATTCTTGAAAGTTTTACTAGTTATGCGATAGAGAAAAAACTGAATACCTCTGAAAATCCCTGAGCCTTGAAATCATGTTTATGTATGGAGACTACACCGTTATTTGAATTTTTTTATTATTGTTATTATCTGTTGTTACAATGGCCATAGCAACACATGGGGAGGTTGGAACCAGAGTGATCTAAGTGTCGTTTTTAATAATATTGAGTTTAACACACTAGGGGACATAGAAAAATAAATGCTTCCATGCCACACTGATCTAAGTACTCTTGGTAAAAATGCCACTTAGATCACTCTGGTTCCAACCTCGCCAAATATTCTGTAAAAAGTTCAAGTGTCTAGCTATTACGGTTCCAAAGATACAGTCGCAAAGAGTACGAGTGTATGGGTAGAGCCATAGCGGGGGCCAAGCTGCCGGCCTGCTGACGTCACAGCTAGATAGCGGCAGCAATAATTTCGCGAAATAATATGTTAACTTAAATATTCTATAACTCAGTCATTTGTTGACGGATTTCGAAATTATTTTCACTGGCTTGATAGTTTTGTGCTATATTTTAACACTATGTCATTAAATATGGCAATGTCGATAATAGGAAACTCTCCCATTATATGAAAAATATTATTAACTGTTCTACTTACATCAAATTTTAATGAATACGATTATTTAACTCAGCCATTGCTGTGACCATTTACAAATTACTTCCCGAGAGGGCAACATCCGCTGTTGCCCATCTATTTGGCACTTACTATAGATAAAATAAGATAAAATAATAATCATCATCTTGGCGTTAATATCTCTGTGCTCTCGCGCACGAGGACCTGGGGTCCGCCTTGACCATGATCCAGGATTCGGCAGATCAGATAATTACAGTGGAGCGACTGCCATCTGACCTCCGTGACCGCTACCAGTCGAACCTGACCAGATTGGATCACGGTTACACATCCAGTCGCCTGAATGCGCAGGTTTCATCACGATGTTTTCCCTCACCGTAAGAGCATCGGTTAGTGTTCAACTAATGTACATAACTCGGAAAAGAGTCATTGGTACGTGGCCGCAGTGGGATTCGAACCGGGTACCTTTCGCTTACGAGTCGGGTACGTTAACCACTCGGTCACCGACGCTCCTATTACGTAGATGCACTTGCTGTAGATAACACCTGCGGTCAGTTAAGAGTTCTTGTCAAGACTAATTAAACAAGCCAAAATTCGATGGTATTTTTCATGCTTGGTTAAGGAATTCCGGCTTCATCATCAGGCTCCGGACACTACATAAGGCTATC
Source organism: Blastobasis lacticolella (assembly GCA_905147135.1). Classification (NCBI taxonomy): domain Eukaryota; kingdom Metazoa; phylum Arthropoda; class Insecta; order Lepidoptera; family Blastobasidae; genus Blastobasis; species Blastobasis lacticolella. Next base: position 871,937 of record LR990066.1, read on the forward strand.
ATCATCACAGCCAATAACAGTCCACTGCAGGACTTAAGGCCTCTCCCACGAAAAGGGAAGTTATTGCCATAATCTCCACGCTTGGCAGGCGGGTTGGAGACCGCAGTGTTATAAATATGACAATGGAAAACGTTGCTGCCCATTTCCCAGCCTACGGAGACTAGATTTTTTGCCTCGAAAACATTAGTCGCTTTGTACGACGCCCGCGAGTGCAAGGGGTTGGTGCTATTCTACTCTGCCGGACACCACGCGGCCAAGATAACGCTATAGTTTTTGTCAATACAAAACAAACCAGCCGAACAGTAAAGGATTGATTATAGTTTAGAAGTTGCTGTAACCACCTTACATCTTCATCATCGAATCAGCTCGATGGTATTATAATATTACAAAATTTAAAATCAAAATATGATTATTTCGCTTTTTAACACGCTTATATTAGCTTCACTTGTATGTTTGTATGTTTGTGGGTTTGTAACTCTCCTTTGCGCGCCTGCTGCTCTCCTTGGCCCTGGTGGCTGATTTTGCTACCTTTTATCGGCGATAACCCTAATTCCCCGTTACGCGTTACTACTATGGTCGGTCAGAAAACTACCATCAATAATAAAACAAAATTATTATTAATAATATAGAGGGCAGCACCAATTTAAGCGGGAAATCGGAGCACTGTAACTAATAAATATAGTTTAAAAAAATTAAAAAAACACGCTTACATAGAATATTGAACTAAAAGTTAAAAATAAATATAGTTTAAAAAAACTAAAAAAACACGCTTTTAAAGAATATCAAACTAAAAAGTTGAATATAATTTTAAAAATAAATAAAAAATACTAGTATAATTGAGGGAAAAGCGTGGGGCGCTTTGTGCCATAATTTTCGTATATCGAGCACCCCACGCTTTTCCCTCAATCATACTAGTATTTTTTATATACTATTGTTTTAAGTTTATTTTTAAAATTATTTTCAACTTTTTAGTTTGATATTCTTTAAAAGCGTGTTTTTTTTTAATTTAATTAAAAAAGCATTACATTTTCAACATTAGTACACAATCATTTGATCTGAATTGACGACCTGAGTGGTTCAGTTGGTCAACATGGTCTGCCACGCAGGGTTCGATTCTCGACCGGGCAGAAAAGGAAATGATGAATTTTAATTTCTGTGACGGGTCTGGGTGTTGTATGTATAATAAGTGTTATCAGTTATCTAACACCCATAACATGAGCTTTGTTTACTTTGGTACTAGATGGCGCTGTGTGAATTGTCCGAGCATATTTATTTTATTTATTAAAAACAAAGTCGCTTCCAGCCGTCTGTCCCTATGTATCGTAATAACTATGTACGCTTAGATCTTTTAAACTACGAAACGAAAGGAAATGGGCACCGTCCCGTATAGCGGTTGGGAGGGAGGAGGTGAACTCTCATGAGTACCAGCCGGCCGGCCGGACTGGTTATGCACGACTCGCCAGAAAAACCTAGGCGCGTACGTGCTAAACACCCTCTGGGAGCACCTGTAGCCGGAAGGGCTTTCCAGGTTTCATCGGATGCGACACCCCGTAGGGACGGGGTGCGCTCAACGTCACTCCTTACGGAGCATACGCTGGAGAAATTATAGCGAGACCCCATAAGGAGGTCCCGCTGCTGTGGATTGGGATTGGGGGCCTCCGGGAGCCGCTGAAACGGCAGGGAGGGGCTCTGTCGAGTCGTCCTGAGCCTCCAGGAGGAGGTTCAGGGCGCTCGACAGTTCGTCGATAGACTGATTCAAGAGGAAGGTTTATAAGCAATAAAATTTGCTGGGAAGGGTAAAAAAGGGGTGTACGCGAACGAAGTCGCGCCGAGTCCACTAGCTTAAAAAATATAAAGTAGTTTATCTTTCTGGCACCCATAACACAAGCTAGCTTTTGGGCTAGATGGCGCTGTGTGAATTGTCCAAGCATATTCATTTAAAAAGAAATAATCACTTACCCAGAAAACTGGCCCATTTTCCTGCGGCTATACATAATATACCACTGACTTGAATCCTACAAATATTTGTTTCAAACTAGAAACTCCTAGAAAGTCCTACAAATGTATAGAATGTAACTTGTCACGTGTTATGAGACGTCTGCGCCTCGATTCGTATGTACAGTTATGGGCTACGACCGATTAGCTAATGGTGATGATGATGATGATAATGATGATGACGACATGATTGGTCAATACGATAATTATCAATTTATAATAATGTCTATTAGTAGTAAATTATTTCTAAGTGCGCATTCTGTGATGTCGTTTCTGGCTGTACCCACTCACGCAAACACTCACACACACACATTCAGTTAAATATCGTTGTTTTTCCTTAATTTTTTGCGTTTTTTATTTTTTTACCACTAAGGTGGCAAACAAGCTTCCAGCCTGCCTGATGGTAAGCAGTCACCGCAGCCTATGGACGTTTGTAATACCAGGGGCATCACCCACGCGTTGCCGACCCCGTAAAAACCGTTAACCCCTTTCTTGAAAAACTCCATGTTGTACTCTCCAGGGAAAACCTCAACACAGTATAAACCAAGGTTACTGGCTTAAGACGCGAGGATGCCCAAGACCGGGCGAAATGAGTTATGTGTCTTGCCGGAGTAAGCCCTCGTAAACGCTGATCGGTCTGCATGCGTCACCCCCTACCTGGATGAGCTCGCTTAACTTTCCCTTTTGGTTTCCGTTAGATTTTTGACTTTTGAAAAGAGATTAATTAGCGTAATCCTAAATCAATAAATACTTTTTCATTTTCATGAGTCGGAAAGTGAACCCTGGCAGAAGCCGGGACTGACCGCTTGTGTGATGATGATAAACCAAGGTTACTCGACTATTGTCCGCGTTAGGACACTAGCCCTCAAGTCACAGCTGTTTTGCTTGGTTTAAGGGTTAAGGCCACATTGTATGGAGCAAACCTTATTTAGTAAAGAACAATAGTGTTCCCTGATCATTATAATCTGGATGCCTTCAAGGCTAGAGTGAGTAGGCTGGTCCTAGATAGGCATGCTCCATCTTCGGCTGCATCGTCACTTACCAACAGGTGAGAGGGCGGTCAAATGTCTGTCTTGTTTAATGTAAAAAAAAAACGCCATCAGACCCGGGGAGGGTCGTTTGGGCCTCTAAGACGGCAATGGTAGCCCCACAAGCACCTTTTGATAATAATATTAAAATAACATTTATTTCAACCATTAGATTAGATTTCTTTATTTACCCATGAAAATCACATGATATTATAATACATTTCACAACATAAGCAATTCACATGAATCTCGTCAAAGGTGTAAATCTAAATATTAAATAACAATGTAATTATAATAAGTCAATTGACTAATAATTATTATACAATACTCATTTGTTAAACTTAAAATAATGTCCATACAATATTATATTTAGGTATACGTATTGATTTAAAGAAATAATAATAATGATAACATGTCAAGTAAAATTAGAAAGTAATTAGAAAGAAAATCTGGCAAATTTAGCATATAAAATGCTAAATTGGCAACACTGCACGAACTTGTTACTACCACGTGGTCAGGAAACAATACAAAAAAACACAATAAGGGTTTGCTGGAGAGCGAGACAGCCTTACGGCTATAGTATCGCGGTGGAAAGAGACGAACGATTGTTTTACTTTAAAGGTAAGCCAACGAGTTTGCGTGGTATTTATTTTGGAGTAAAATAAGTGTATTTTAGCATATTAACTTAACGAAGAAAGCATCCGACCGTGAGTCGTGGAAGATTGAAAGGGAGGCCTTTGCCCTGCAGTGGGACAAAATGGCTAAAAATAAATTATAATATTTAAATTAAAGTTAAATTTAAAAAAACATGAAACGAACTACGACTTTAGTTTAATATAAACAAGAAATCTATAATGTCCTACACAAATTCCAAGTTAACTTTATTTAAAACACCACGTGACATACTGTATTGTATTTTGTATAGTACTTAAAATATACCACGATCACGTCTGAACGACACGGAAGAGAGAAACGATGTGTGGGAATTTTATTTGTATGGCAAATAACGGTGGAGTAATCGTGATATTTTAAAAGTACTTTTTCGGGTGCGATTTATTTATATTTTGTGATATATTTTAAGTACAATTTCAGGCGAAAACGTGGCTTTTCTCCAAGTAATATCTCGTGGTATATTTTAAGTACTCTTACTTAATAAGAGACTACGTCCAGTCTCTTATTTTCAAGTACCATAAACCGCTTATGATAACTAAACCAAATCATCATCATCACAGCCCGTAGCAGCCCACTGCAGGACTTAGGGCCTCCCACAAAATAGAAGTAAGTAAGTAAGTAAAAACTCTTTATTGCACACACAAAAAAATATACATAACAAGCAATAAGAAAAACAATTTATATGCGCGCAAAGGCGGCCTTATCGCTTTAAGCGATCTCTTCCAGACAACCTTTGGGAAGAGGTAAGTTATCACAGTATCTCATAGTAGTGCAAGAGCAAATAAGGGGAAAAAACTACAAGATGTGCTTACACATGTCATCATAAATAAATATATAAAGAGAATACTATAAATATATTAGAAGGTTATTGCCGTAATCTCCACGCTTGGCAGGCGGGTTGGATAACGCAGTGTTATAAATGTATTAATGGAAAACGCTGCTGCCCATTTTCCAGCCTACGGAGACTAGATGTTTTGCCTCGAATACATTAGTCGCCTTGTACGACACCCACAAGTGGAAGGGGTTGGTGTTATTCTTCTCTGCTGGACACCACACGGACAATACTTTACTTATTTCTACTCCAAAATAAATACCACGCAAACTCGTTGGCTTACCTTTAAAGTGAAACAATCTTTCGTCTCTTTCCACCGCGACACTATAGCCGTAAGGCTGTCTCGCTCTCCAGCAAACCCTTATCGTGGTGTTTTGGTATTGTTTCCTGACCACGTGATGTATAAAAGGACAGGATGGCGTGTTTACGTTCAGTTCAGTTCCGGATCTAGTCCTGTGCGGTCGTGTGCTAAGTCGTGTTCTATTTTCGGTAAAATAGTGTCTCGTGTTCTGTGACAGTCATCCCACATAAATACAATAAGTGCGTGAATTTGAGGAGCGAACCTGTCAATTTTAGACGAACAGTTGCGTCTGAATCTCCGTCGCGAATATTGTCAGTTCTGGACGTCTCAGCTCTCAAGCAGCCCTCCAAGATTCTCCAGCTCTGATCGACGTCATCTTGCTTCCATTTTCGAAAGGAAGTCGCTAGACCGGTCTCCCGAAGTCCTTCGCGAGACGCCGAACGTCCGAGAAAGAATCCCTTCAGCCTCTAAGAGCTAAGATACTCGAAAGCATGGAGATGTATTTGAACTACTGGGACGATTTGGACGACGCGTCGACCTATAAATACTACAAAAGTGGCAAGACGGAGTATTATCTCGTTTACACGCCGTCCACCGGCAAGTTCGTCTTAGCTGAAGTGAAGAAATACGAAAAGCGGACGATCAGCGGAATCATGTTTCCTCGGTACGGTGGCTCGGACCTCGACTTTATGTTGAGGAATATAGAGCCGTTCTATAATGTTCTGTCCAAGAGAGCACCAAAGACTAAGCGCCGGAGACGAAGGTGAGTCGGATTTTTTACAGCGGGAACTATATATATTTTGATATATCTGTAAGTTATGCTTAGCGTGTTTCTGGTAATTGTAATCTGGACGCCTTCAAGGCTAGAGTGAGAGGTTGTTCTTTCGTCCAACGCGCTTTGTTTGCAGCGGGAATTACCAGCATTGAATTTTGACACAACTTACCTACCTTTGATATACCTAGCGTGTTTGTGGTAATTACAATCAATTACGAAAGTCTTATATTCGCTGTTCCTCCTTGACATCGGTACTTACCACCAGGTGAGATGGCGGTCAAAAACCTGGCTAGTTTTAATAAAATATAACATGTCCGTTGTAAGCTACAACATAGCAGAATTAAAATAAAATCCGGTAATTAGCTTCTGCGTGAAACAGATATCCTTACAAAGTTTCGAGTTGATAATGTTAGTAGGAAGGGAAGTAAGATAGAATTGAGAATCTACAATGTACTGCACAAGTTCCAAATGAACGTGTTATTTAAATAAAAACATCATGTTACATTTTGTATAGAGGCGCGAAAACAAAAATATTAATATTTTTATTTGTAACGATGGAATAATCGTGATATTTTAAAAGTACTTTTGCGGATGAGATCGTGGTATATTTTAAGTACGATTTTAGGCGAAAACGTGGCTTTTCTCTAAATAATTTCTGAAACGCGATCGTTGTATATTTTAAGTGCTCTTACGGACGTAGTCCATTTCTTCAAGTACCATAAACCGCATATGATAACTAAGTCAAATCATCATCACAGCCCGTAGCAGTCCACTGCTGGACTCGGGGCCTCTCCCACGAAAGGAAAGGTTATTGCCTTAAACTCCACGCTTGGCAGGCGGGTTGGAGATCGCAGTATTATAAATGTAACTCTAATGTAATGAGACTCTAGATGTTATGCCTCGAAAACATCAATGTACTTGATTATGTAAGAATAATAATAATAAATAATCGTGGACAAATTCACACAGCGCACTCTAGCCCCAAAGTAAGCAAAGCTTGTGTTATGGGTGCTAGATAACTGATAAACTACTTATATATATTTTTTAATACATACTTTTTATACATAGAACACACCCAGACCCGTAACAGAAATTAAAATTCATCATTTCAATTTCTGCCCTTCCGGGAATCGAACCGTGGCAGACTACTGAACCATTCGGAACTAATTAAACTGAATTACATTAATCGGCTTGTACGACACCCACAAGTGTTATTCTACTCTGCTGGACACCACAAGACCAATACCTCACTTATTTTACTACAAAATAAATACCACACAAACTCGTTTGCCTACCTCTAATGGTAAACAATCGTTCGTCTCTTTCCACCGCGAAACTATAGCCGTAAGGCTGTCTCGCTCTCCAACAAGCCCTTATTGTGTTTTTTTTGTATTGTTTCCTGACCACGTGGTAGTAACAAGTTTGTGCAGTGTTGCCAATTTAGCATTTTATATGCTAAATTTGGCAGATTTTCTTTCTATTTAGCATATAGCAATTATTTTGAGCATATTAACTTAACGAAGAAAGCATCCGACCGTGAGTCGTGGAAGATTAAAAGGGAGGCCTTTGCCCTGCAGTGGGACAAAATGGCTAAAAATAAATTATAATAATTAAGTTAAAGTTAAATTTAAAAAAAACATGAAACGAACTACGACTTTAGTTTAATATAAACATGAAACGAATAATCTTTTATGTTTTGGGATTTCTAGGGGATACCCCGTTAAAAAATCCTTTTGGCAGGTGGATACCATAGGTAGACAAACAAAATTACTTCTCAACTCTTCTCTGTAGGAATGAGGGAGAAAGAATAACTTTAATCAAATCGTTACCTACTTAATTTAAAAGAAATGAAGGTGGGTGGAAAAGTGCTATCTTACGAGGTGACGAGATTCATATTTTTTGGTAACATTTTTTTAAAATTTGTTTTTAAGGTTTATTTTATACCTCAATATGTTATTATAATATTTTATTTTAGCACTTTATTTAAAAAAATTGCATATTTTTGGCATTTTTTTAACAGCAGTTCAGCCCATTTCGTGTTAACCTAGTTGGCAACACTGATGGCGTGTTTATTCAGTTCAGTTCCGGACCTAGTCCTGTGCGGTCGTGCGCTATGTCGTCTTGCATTTTCGGTGAAATAGTGTCTCGTGTTCGGCGACAATAATCCTACATAAATACAATGCATTAATACGTCATCTTTCACGTAAAACACCGTTCTTCCGACGCCCTTCGCGAGACGCCGAACGTTCGAGAAGGAATCCCTTCACAGAGTCAAGATACATTCGAGCAACAGCAAGGATGTATATAAACATCTCGGATGATTCGGAATCGGACGAGCCGAGAACCTATCAGGATTTCGATCTTAGCGAGCCCGAGAACTATATGCTCTACATGCCGTCCACCGGCGAGTACGAGATCTATGAGGTGAAGAGATATCAGCGACGGAAGTGCAGCGGTCAGATGTTTCCGTTGCCCGGTGGCGCTGGCGTCGAGTTCATCATGGGGAACATGGTGCCGTATTATTATGCCAACAGCAGGAGAACTTCGCCAGTTATGCGCCTGAGGTTGTAGGATTTTTTCTGCGGGTATCACTAATAATTTTTTTTAACAAACGAGTGCAGATTAAATAATTGTAAAAAATACTTTAATGGAGCAATAAATTTGAGTATTGAGTTGGACAAGTACCACATGGATTTTCTCTTTCTTTCTGTCACAAGACAGCTGTCTGAGTAAATTTTGCGTGAAGGAGTAACAAATATCCATTACGTACAAAACCAAACATACATTATATTTCGCATTTATAATATTAGGATAATACAATTGCAAGCCGGTTGATAGGTAAATAGTACAGGAATCTATCCAATTTTATATCTAATGTTTATACTTATTTATATACTTAATCACTTAAATAACAAATAACTTTAAACGAGGACGACCGCGATTATAGTTCTACAGTAATTTCCAGGTTAACTAAAATTAAAAAATGCGACGTTGTCAAACTTCTGCGCATGGCTTGTAGGGTGAAGGAGGCTATGGTATCCCGTAACATATTATTCCGCGCTTCTCGCACTCCATACCGATTCGGGCGACGACCGCGGACGTGTTTTCGTTTCTTTTTGTCAAAAGTTTTGTGTATAAAATTTTCTTAAGTGATTAGTACTTACTTTCTAAACTGGGACTTTGTGAATGCTTTATAGATGTGACTCTGCTAGAAACTAGTTTGATTTGACAGCGGCTTCGATTTTGGCCTGTATTTTAAACAAAGAAAATGCAAGACCATAACATAGTTCTGTATATTTAAATCGCTCGCTCGACTCGCTCATTGTAGGCGGCATTCGTGCGCGACAATTGAACAGGAGCAGTTTTAATTGATTTCATATTATTTTAGAGATAATAAATATAAAATAATGTATAGACGCACCGCACAGTCGTGTTCGCCCGAGGAATGGGAAAGATACTGCGATTCTTACACGGTGGAGCATTTTATACTATACGACTCGTCTAAAGCAGAACCGGAGTATGTCGAAATGAAAAGGATGGTGTACGGAGTGACGTTAGAATTCGACTGGCTCACTTTTAATTCGGTCCCGCGCGAGCTGCAGAAGATGTTGACCGGTTATCAGTGAGTTCAAATCAAATCCAAATTTCTTCACTGAGTAGGACATTAGATAACTTTCAATCCTCAAAGAGGAGGGGGTAGGAAAGTAGGAAAGAAACACACAGTGACATGTTTGGCGTACGACCATTACCAATGTAATTGATTACACTGATGAGGGCCGTTTAAAAAACTAGCTTCCTAAAAATTTCCGTAAATGGCGCGCTCTGAGAACTCGTACGTTATGTGTTTATAATCTTTTGATTGTATAGGGTAATTGTTGGTATTGTATGTCAAATAATTTTTGTGTGTGTTTGACTGTCATATTGCTATTACATCCGTTATTATTAGCTAAAGTGCTATTATTCCAATCGTGCTATATTTCCAAGGAGCAGTAACATCTAAAAACCGTTGAATCTATACATAGTATTAAAACAAAGTCGCTTCCCGCCGTCTGTCCCTATGAATCTATGTACGCTTAGATCTTTTAGAAATACTAATAAAACTGTACATTCAAAAATACTAAACTTACACGCAATATTACCAAGTAATTTAGGGAAGAGTAAAATAAATAAGGCTACTCAAGAATACGAAAAGCAACGATAATAAGGAACCTTATGTGACCGCCGCGAGAAACAGCTCTTTAGCCATCCTTTTAAATCTTCTCGCCTTATCATAAAAACGTCTTTTGTTTGAAAGCAGTCTTGGCAGTTGCGACTTTCTGTTTCGAAGTAGTGTTTTTTTGACAATATAAAGTACCCGAAAAGCAGGTAAGAGAGTTCGAACGTAAAGGAGATGTCTTGTATACCTGTCTCGGTCGCTCTCCCTTGTAGGGTCCTGAGTCCCATTATCGTGCTGCCTCATCGGTTTTAGTTTAGTTTTTATTTATTTCTCATAGATACGATTTTTTTATTTCTCATAGAGATAGTCATTAAAGATATACCCTATTGGTATTCAAAATATCATTTAAGTAAATATAATCTTGATTTGTCATTTACAATGCACTAACAATTTATAACATTTTCCAATTTAATTATAAATGACAAAATAAAGGACATCCAGACAAGTCAGCCTTAGTGACCAATAACGTTGATTTTCCAGTGCCGTAATTCAATAAATATTGTAACAAAAGTCTGAGGGCAGCCCTTCATCTGTTTTGGTAGTTTATTATAAATTTTAATTGCCATACAGAACGCATTATGCCTAAATATATTAACTCTGGCTGATGGTAGATCATACATATTTATACCGGGTTGCCCTAAATGCCAAAATGTATTAAACAGCTGATTTTCTTTTTTCGATGTCAGTCTTGGTGCCATGTAAAAGTTGTTTGTTATGCCGAGGACATGCTCCAATCCCTTGGTATTATCAATTTTAAATCAGAGGATGATATGTGATACAAAGATGAACCTTATTTCGTGAGTAATACGTACTACTTTGATCTTGCTCTCTGAATGAGTTTGGGTCTTACATGTGGGGTGGTCGGCGTTGTTGTCAGTTTTCTGCATGCACTCCCAGCCATATGCTCCCTCTAGTATGACGAATTGTATATGTATCGTATTTTGAACCTTCTCCCCTATCATTTAAAGTTGCCTTTTGTTTGAGATTACATTAGCAGCTTACACCTTATTCAATAACATCGTTGTCGTGCTCATTGGTCTTGTCCCTGTCTATTGAAACGTACAATCAATGTATTGGAAAAGGAAAGAGATCTATTGTAGTATTTTTATATCTGTCTCGTGTGTTTGGGTATCTGCCTCCTTGTCTGTCGCGAGTCGTTGCGTTGGTCGCCATATCACTCGTACTGCGTTTTTGTGTTCGATGGAATATAAGTAGTGTGTTAGGTATTTTATTAGTCATCTCAGTGTCCTAAGTATGTCCTAAGACTTTCATGGTACACTGCACGTGAATTGACCCTATTTTTCGGGGTTGTCCTATTTGTCACTAAGTCATTGTTTTATTAAAATTTTGTATTCGGTGCAGAGCCTATCGTGTGGCAAAGTTTTAGTGTACTTTTTTAATTTTTTCTTAGTGAAAGTGTTTAACTGTCAGCAGTGTATACCTAATGCGCGTCGCTCCGCTTTTCAAAAGCCGTGATACGAAAACGGAGCTTATTTTACGAGCAATACATTCCACTTTGATTTTCTATCGCGCTCTTTGCTTCTGAATTTAGGCTACTGAATTCAGTCAAGTGCAATAAGCGTATAAGTTTGATAGGCCAAGCGAATTTAACTACTTATAAAAGTAACTAAAAAGAGTATTGGAAGACAAAAAAAGAATTTAAAAAAATACCACTGTATCCGACTAAAAATATCATTGTAACCAAAATAAATAGCTTTCAAATATTAGGCTGGCCAGGCATTTGACCGCCACCTCACCTGTTGGCCAGTAACGATGCGGTTGAAGATGGAACACGCCTATCTAAGAACAGCGTATTAACTCTAACCTTCAGCGTCCAGATTATAACGATCACTGAACACTCGCAGGCACCGCGTTCCATAGCCATTGAAATTATAAAGGTTTGAAGCGGCTCATGCGGATAGCTGGAGCATCATCATTCACCCTAGCCTTGAAGGCGTCCAGATTATACCGATCAGGAAACAGTCGCAGGCAACGCGTTCCATTCAGCCGTTCGCATTATAAAGGTTGAACCAACGCGGCTCGTGGGGATAGCTGGAAGATCGCTATTCACTCCAGCCTTGAAGGCGTCCAGATTATACCGATCAGGGAACACTCGCCGGCAATGCGTTCCATACCTTACCCGTACGCATTGTAAAGGTTGAACCAAGGCGGCTTGTGAAGCTAAAAGATCCACGACGTAAGGTTGAATCGAATAGTTTTTCCTGATGGCGGAAAGGCACCGGCGGGATGAGCTCGCAGAAATAGTTCGCTCTCTCTCCCACATGCAGTTTTACGACGAACGGGAAACGTGGCTCTCCCAAAGGCTGACGGCTGTGGATAAGAACCTGTATGTTGATATAGGCGTTTATATTGTCCCTGTTGTGTGCCCTAGACACTATTTGGTTCACACTCCGGCGCGAGGTTCGTCTCCGTGCAGATGGGAGTATGCGAGGCTGTTCACAAAACATTTCGGCCCAGCGTATCTAGACCTGGAGTATTCTCCTGTACACCTGGATTTAGACTTCGACTTCTGGTGCCTCAACGAATTGATGCGGACTTACCCGCGTGCCTTACACGGGTTAGTTGTTCAATTGTGAATCGTGTTTCGAAAGGCATAAGGTTTAAATCTGCCGCGGTTGTTATCACAGATTTTATAGGTTCCGGGTGTCTTAATGCGTAGTACAACTAATCTGGCTAGCTACAAACTGAACTATAACCGCTAATTTGAAATAGATTGCCTTAACTAGAAACACTATTTCAAACAAAATGCATCTTTATGTAATAGTCAAGAACGTTCAAATTGGAATACATGTAAAATGGCAAGATAATAGCAAAATAGTAGCAATTTCTAAAGAAACTGTGGTATTCTTTCTTGATAGACAATATTTCATAACACTTGTATGTCTGTCACACAAGCTATTCTTCAATCAAATAAGCCTAGCCAGTGACTCCTCTCTACCAAATTGCTGTGCCCAATGCGGGTCCATGTTGATACTTATCATTATTACAAAGTCTATATGTAACTCATGGAATGCAAACAAATAAATTGAAATTTATAAAATTTTGTATACGCGATCCAGACACCCATATCTAGCTTGTCATTTTTCAGATTTTCGTAAGAATATCATATTTTAAAGTTACACGGGATTTAAGGTCTCCATACAAGTTTTGAATCCTGTGTAACTTTGTAACAATGGATTTTATCAAAATCTGACTAAATCCCAAGCATATACATTGATTTCTAGATCACGTATACAAAATTTCATTGGCTTCGATTGCGTAATATTGAAATTATGATCAGTCTACGTTTGTATGCGCACGCGCACCATAAACAGTGTTGCCACTGGTAGGTTTGTTAAATAAAACTGGCGATTTTCATTTAGAAAATTCCTCCTTCGCTTTTTATTATTTATGTATTTTACAGTTTACTAATAATATAATACCTGTTAACAAAATTTAATTTAATTTTTACATATCGATATATTTTTTATTGAATAAAACGAATAAATACCTCATATAATTCCATAAAAATACAAGAATACAAAGTCATCAATACAGTGTCAAAACTTAATACTAATTTTAACAATATATATATGTCAGCCAAATAACCCACCCCTGACCGCTCCCGGTGCAAAGGTGCCCATCACGCTCGCTGCATTACCGCGTTGAATCGCAATGGCCAACCTCTGTACCTGTTAACTAATACCGAAGGAAATGTCACCACGTATAGAGTATGAAAATGAGGCAAATATAAAAATATTAAGTAAATTTTAAATATATATTATGATTCTCATAAAATTTTTAGTCATCTAAGTTTTTCCGATTACATGTCTAGTTTCTTATTATTTATTTGTTAGGGTTTGTCTTATTTTTATTACACTAAAAATATCTACCAGAACACCGTTCGTCCCATTGCGAAAAAAAGTATTTTATTTATTTATTTATAACACTTTATTGTACATTAAAGGAGATCGTAAAAATACAGTTTAAAACAATATAGGTACAAGGGCGGCCTTATCGCTGAGAGCGATCTCTTCCAGGCAACCATTTACACATAAACTAATCACAGAATATCAACATTTTAGGCAATGTACAAAATATAATACTAACATATACAATAGCAACCACTTAGATACATATCCAATAACATAAACAATTCATAACAAATAACTTAATAATACAATAAATAACAATCTATTCCATATCTAGACTCAGACAAAGGACCTCATTTTTGTAAGTCAAGGAGATGTTGCGTAAAAAAGTAGTTCTCATCTAAAATCCACCTTACAGAATATCGCAGCTAAATAATACTCTTTTAAATAGTATTGTGTTTCTGCCGGTGAGTAAGGTCTCCAGTGCTCCATGGGGTGGGGATTTGGGGAACCGTGGGCTTTGGCAGTGGAGTGGCATTTGCTTTTTGCTGCCAGAGCAACGTGTTATAGATGTGGGCAACGCATTAGCGATACTCTTGGTGTTGCTAATGTCTATAGGCGGTGGTGACCACTTTCCATCAGGTGGCCCGCTTGCCTGTTTGCCTACCGTATGACATAAAAAAAAAAAAAAAAAAAACGCAGGATTCGCTTTCCGAAATCCTGTCACATTTTCGCCATTCGCGAGGCGGAGTGTAAGGCTATTTATAATGCCACTGGGGGATTCACAGACAGCTACTTTAAAAAATAAAAAGCGTAGTGCCGTGCCTCACTAGATGGCGCTGCGTCAGATACACAGTATTCTCCAGTATCGATTTTGATAACCGAAGTTACTCGGAAAGGTGTTTCTTAAAAATACTTTGTTTGAGTACCTTTTTCTGAGAAGAATGCACAAAATGTGTATAAATTTATACACATATATAACCTAACGGTCTCGTTTAGATTGATTTTTGAGAATCGTGTCTAAGTATGTCTAGGTATATGTTTATTGTATTTTTTTTTAAATAGTGATTGTATTTATAGTATTCAATTTAATTTAATCTTTTTTTTTTTTTTCACTTATGTCAATGTTGTCCTGTTAGCACCTACTTAATCACTCTCTGCATGGTCTGCTGGTTGACTGTTAGACAAAGCCTCAATGGCTTTAAGTCCGCCAATTGCTGTAATTTGTGCAATAAAGTTTTTAAATAAAAAAATTAACGCCATCAATTAGAACTATTTTTTCTTTTTAATCGACTCTTGGAATGATGTCCATTGATAGGTGGAGTGCTTCCTTATGCCCTGAAGTGTGGGCCGTGCAACAAGTCGGCCTCCCTGTCCTTTTTGGTTCGGTTGTTCAGTCTGCGTTTGCCCTTCAGTGTAGTGCGTCTCATCCATTCTGTGTTGGACGGAATATTAGTACAGTGATAGTATTGTGTCGTTACCTGTGAAATTTGTGTATTTTTCGAGTGTATACAGGGTGTTACATAATATATGTATAAAGCCGTGAACTGGTTAGAGTGTTAAACATAATAAAACGATAGGTACAATTATTTCTGTTGTACGTGGAATTTTTGTACCTATCGTTTTCATACATTTAGCACTCTATACGGTTCACGGCTTCATACATATGTTATATAAAAAAAATTCACGTACGACAGAAATAATTGTACCTATCGTTTTATTATGTTTAACACTCCATCCAGTTCACGGCTTTATACATATATTATGTAACACCCTGTATATTTGCTCAAATATTTTTAATTGTTCATAACATATCAAAATTGATAATAATACAGTATATTTAGATGCCAATACGTCCCTAAAATGAAAAAAATATATACATTTTTAAAGATTTTATAAGGGTTTGGAAATACCCCTTTTCAGTAAGTCCCTAAAATTTAAAATATTTTCATGAATTTTTATAAGGGTTTGAAAACACCCCTTTTAAATTGGCGCGAATTTTGCCTCTTTAACCAGGTGTAATTTCGTGAAAATCAAAATGAAATGGTATGCACTAGTTAGTTTAATATTGTCTGATTATACCTACAAACTTTCATTGTAATCCGATTTACCATTCCTAAGAAATTAATTAAGTAACAAAATCACAGTTTCCGTCAATTTCGCCAAACAAAACGCCAATTTCATAGGCAACGACCTAATATTAGTTGCGTCGATCAACAGTGATTCGAAAACGAGCTAATATTACCTGCGACGAGTAATAGTGATTTGCAAACGAGTTTAATAATTGTGTTATAAGTCATGACATGCGACGAATTGGATGACAGCGACGTGGAAGATGGCCACTGTGTTCCTCTCGAACATTACTACGTGTACTCCCCATCGCGAAGTAGACTGGAGTACGCTAGGGTTTCAAGGACGCCGTACCGTCTTTCTCTAGACCTGGAGTTCCAGAGCCTTATACAGTTGGTTAGGATTTACAGGGATTCCGAGGCCAGGTTAGTCGGCTAGTTCCGATCTGTAGGTCTGCAACGCTGGTGCCAACAATTGTCCGATTTCAATAATTGAAATTATTGCTTTTGCGATTGCGTATGATCGATTTAGTAGTTTTAGTTTGTTACAGTGGAACTTCGTTAGGAACTGATGAAATTGATGGTACGGAATCGCAAAAGTGACAATTTCAACTATTGTAATCGGAGAATTGTTGGCAGCAGCGTTACATGATTAGGCTACTAAGCCTCGTCAACTTAAGGAGCGAAGGTTGAGGCCGTCCTCAGAAATATAAAATTACAAAAATACTATAACGTTGATTTCCTGAATTACAGTATAGGTAACTTAGGTAGGTTTAGGTAGTAACTTAGATTTTTTTAGATTTAGATTTATTTATTCACAAAAACATTACAATCTTCAATACAACACATTGGTAAACCTCTTTGAGGTTTGTCTCAACGATAATTTCGCCTTCGCCATCACACTTATCAACTTATATTATACAACTTTCAAATTTCAAAACTTTCAAAGTAAAATCCCGATCACCTACCCGTCTGTAGCATCACCTAACTTTGTCACTATAAAGCTTTACAAAGCCCATATTTTGTTAGTAATCATCTTAAAAACTAAGTGTTAGGTTTGCAACAATCTGAAAAACCTAAGTGTCAGTACCTATTTTAGTTTCTTAATCTTCCCCTTATTGCGATCCATTATATATCATTTATTGCGTATCGCAGTTTTTAAAAAGATGTCACAATATTATATTGTACTTGCATGACACCCTGTTGGGGCATTGCAAACAAGTGAGAGAGAGCATGCGTTATTCACGTTATGTCATCACTTAATTATCTAATCAATAGTAAATTTAATTCCCTAATTAAATAATTAGTTGCATTAAAAAATATAATAATATAATAATAATGTCAAGTAAGTAGATACATTAGTTGGATGTCATTCTGTATTAACAATTAATTATATCAGCAGTGTTGTCAAAACGGTGTCATAAATAATATATTTAAATAACTATGTCCGGATATATATGTCATTAAGAAATTCATCAATATTATAATAGCATTTTTGCACGAAAATCCCAGTGTTATACTGGTGGAATAGTAATCACTGGGATCCGTGGTGGTGCGTCATACTAACACTTCAGGTGTATTTAAAATTGGAATTTCGTCAAACATCCGTCTGACGTCATTATGGTATTTCCCCTAAACTTCTATGATTGCCCTTCTAACGGTAAAATCGCAATAGACAACAAGATATACGTATCTAAATATCCCCTACGTAAACCTATATAGAGCTAGTGTGTTGTCCGGCAGAGTAGAATAGCACTAATACACTCGTGGGTGTCGTACAAGGCGACTAATGTTTTCGAGGCAAAAGATCTAGATTCCCCGTAGACTGGAAAATACGCAGCAGCGTTTTCCATTGTCATATTTATAAAACTGCGATCTCCAACCCGCCTGCCAAGCGTGGAGATTATGGCAATAAGCTCCTACGATGAAACCTATATAATAAATAATCAAATATGCTTGGACAATTCACACAGCGCCATCTAGCCCCAATGTAAGCAAAGCTTGTGTCATGGGTGCAAGAAAACTGATAAACTACTTACATATTTTTTAAGTACGTACCTACTTATTACACATACAACACCCTGACCCGTGACAGAAATTAAAAATTCACCATTTCAATTTCTGCTCGGCCGTGAATCGAAACCAGGAATCGAGAACCTCAGCGTGGCGACCGGCATGTCGACCTGAACCACTCAGGTCGACAACACCAACTCAGGTAGTATAAAAATACATCTGTTGCCAACAGATGGACCTCACGCAGCGAGTGTCCGTGCCGTCGTCGCCGATTCCGGCGACCGGCTTGCGTCTGCACCGGCTACCGCAGGGTCAGCGACGCCTGTCGCGAGGACCGGTGAGTCCCCAGCTTAGTGAGCTTTTGGCGGTGAAGGGATAAGGTCGCCGCCAATGTGGGAAGGTGGGAAAGGGTGGTCCACATGGCCGGGTGTTGTGACCAGTGGTTCAACAGTTGATTGTCGGAAGTAATACATATGCCGCGGAAGTTGGCGTCGTCAGCGGCGTCTCTAGCGGGATGTACGGACGGTCAGCGCCACCTATGTGCGTATGCTTGCCAACCTTGTGTTCGTTGTATTCGTAATGCGAGTATTGTTGAGTCTTTCTATTGGAGCGATAGATGTCGCTACAAGGTCATTGCTTCAACAGAAAACGGGAGACGCGATGCGGGCGGACGTTTCTTCCTTATGTCGTGGATTTTTCAGCTATCCGCATGAGATTGGTTCAAGCTTTATAAAGCCTCGCTAAACCTATTTATATAAATGTGTATTGTTGTCTTTTTTGTATGTTATACGGCAGACAAACAGGCAAGCGGGCCACCTGATGGTAAGTGGTCACCGCCGCCTATGCACATCAGCAACACCAAGGGAGTTACCAATGTGTTGCTCGCCTCTTGGGCCCACAGAATACCATTCTGTGGCCTCCAAATGTGCCCACAGAATACCAGCGCTGTGAGTCGCTTCTTGCGCCTCACAGCACATGCTGAGTGGGTACTATCAGCGTGTGTGTTGGGCTCACAAAATGGTATTTTGTGAGCCCAAGGAGCCCAAGGAGCCCAAGGAGCGTTGGTATTCTGTAGCCTCTAAATGTGCCCACAGAATACCAGCGCTGTGAGTCTCCTTTGCGCCTCACAGCACACGCTGAGTGGGTTTACGCTGGCCGCCGCGGCACCGACAGTGGCATGGGAGCCTACGCATTCTTTTAGATGTTTAATTATTGTTTCCTTTGGTTGTAACCGTTATTGTGTCGTGGTGTGCTGTGTGTGATAAATGTCTTTTCTTTCTTTCTCTGGTTGCGCATCTTGGTGTAATAAAGAATACTTCGAGCCCTACCAACTAATCAATTACTTTTTGTTTCAGACTAGCTGCAGTGCTTACGCTGGGCGCGAGGGACCTGAGGAGGGAGCTCGACGCGTTAGTAATTAACACGGGTGAGTGAGCGCTTCCAGGCAACTTGGGGAAGATTGTTAGTTTGACAGTGATAAGGGCTTTAGTCGCCGGTTGTGCCGGTGGCTATTCCAAACCATCCTATATAAGTTATGGGCAATGTGATTAATAGGGCATTCTTCATAATACCCGGTCACTATGAAAAATGCCCAATATGAGTAGACAATGTGATAGATAAATAGATAGAAACTATTTAAATTATTAAATTGACCGGACATTATGAACAATGTCCGTCACTTATTGGGATTGAAGATTTGTCAAAAAACTGATTATGTAGAAAAGTTCGTTCTGTCACGGAGGGTTAGGTTGCGAGGAACGAAGCGACGAGCTTGTTAGTTTTTATTCTTGAACCACCGAGCACGAGCCATAATAATCATCTTGTCGTTAATGTCCCGGATGGGCTCTCGCGCACGAGGGCCCGGGGTCCTCCTTGACCATGATCCAGGATTTGGCAGATCAGGTAATTACAGTGGAGCGACTGCCATCTGACCTCCGTGACCCTGCTACCAGGGGAGCCTGACCAGATTGGATCATGGCTACACATTCAGGCGACTGAATGTGTAGATTTCATCACGATGTTTTCCCTCACCGTAAGAGCATCGGTTAGTGTTCAACTAATGTAGATAACTCAGAAAAGAGTCATTGCTACATGACCGCAGCGGGATTCGAACCCGGTACCTCTCGCTTACGAATCGGATACCCTAACCGCTGGGCCACCGAGCACGAGCCGTAACGTGGCATTATTCATAAAGAAAAATATAAATTTTAATTCACCAGTCGTTTCGGCCCGCAGGCCAAAACCAGGCCGGGCCGAAATGCCTGAACACTCGCCATAACATTGCTTGAAGAATGCCGTTCGCTGTAGCTATTGAACATGGTTTTCATTTCAACTATTAGTTTTAGTTGTCCCGCATATTCTTTCCATAATTCATAATATTCATTTGTAAACATAAGTATGTAGAGCTCGTCTAATCTAAAATGCCGCGCCCCACTATCGCATTAACGCACACAAGCAAGTTTAAAATATGGACGCAATACATATACAAATGCCGTTGTAATTGGTCATTCAGTTGCCGGTGAGATTCAAACGTAGGAGCACGCGTCGTTCATTGGCTCCCACACAGACGAAGTGTCGTTATCAATATTTGCACTCGCACATCGAAATCAACTAACTAAGTAGTGGGGCGCGTCATTTTAAACTAGACGAGCTCTAACATGTTGTAATGGGAGCTTTTCCTAGAGCCGATTAAAAACAAAAATAGTTCAAATAAGTGTAATAAATATCGTTGTATCTCAAAAATAAATCAAAACAATACCCGTTACATGTATAAAAATGTAGTCAATTTGCGCTTTCTTCGCGAAACGTCTTTCCGAGTAATTTCAGTTACCAAATTCAATACTTGAGAGTCTTGTCTAAGCAGCGCCATCTAGTGAGGCACGGCCAAACTACACTTTTTACTTTTTAAAGTAGCTGTCTGAAAATTTTCTATTTTGCCCACTAAAGGCATACAAATAATGTTAATTTACACTGTCTTGTAATCAATTCATCATAAATTTGATCGAAGACATGAATATTAGGTCTAGTGTAATATAATAAATCAACAATAAAATAACATTACTTAACAAATGTACTATGTTGTTGCAATAAAGAGTTTACATACATACATACATTATAAGTCTCAAATAATTACAATTAATAATTAAATTGTAGAGTCTAATAAAAATCATTCAAATTATAATAACATTTTTGAATTAGTAACTTCTTCAAATTCAATTTAAGATTTTAATTAATTGCGATGTGGATTCACATGCTATTACAGATTTAGGTACTTTTTTATATATTACTAGCTGACCCGGCAAACGTTGTTTTGCCATATAACTAATTAAATGACGATTGATCAGTTTTCGACCGGAGAGGAAAAATGATTAAATTACTAAAATGGCTATTAAAAAATAAGGGTTGATCGTAGAAGGGTGAAAATTGAGGATTGTATGTATTTTTGTATGTTGTATCATAAAAAAATAAAAATAAAAATTTAGGGGTGTACTACCCCTAACATTTAGGGGGATGAAAAATAGATGTTGGCCGATTCTCATAGATACCGGATAAGCACAAAAAATTTCATCAAAATCGGTCAAGCCGTTTCGGAGGAGTATGGCAACGAAAACTGTGACACGAGAATTTTATATATTAGATTTGTATGCTAAACATCACATTTTCTTTCCAGAGGGCGACTCCTCCAGAGACAACGGAGAATCCACGGCCGAAGTGTACGTGTTATCAGTCACCGCGCCCAGAACGTAAGTGTTCCACCATCTTTAATCCAAATAGGTTCTCAAATGAAAAACCATTTTATCATTTGGCACATACTATCGGAATCCCCTAACATAAGTTACCCTGGCCCACCGGAGGACCTGCTGGTCTAGCCATCTTTGACAGCTCCGCTTGCGTGATGCGTGTATGGTAGAAAATTTACAGCTCGACGTTCGACCATTTCTACCAACATCTACATTGACTCTGATTGTGTAGGATCATCCGCCAATCCGCCTCCTTTGTACACCGTAAGTACGTGAATTGTCTATGGACCAAGAATTTCTACCACAAACAGCTTATGTCAGATAACGTTAGCTTATGTCAAATCCCATACATTTTGTCTACCACAAACGATTGTAGATTAACGCAACCTCTTGGTTAAGGCCGCTGATCACCCTTAGTGACGAAGCAATGACCTCGCTTGATTTAAATTTGTAGTTGAATGTGTTTCTCGTAAATTGTATTTTTGCCATACGAATAAATAAATAAATTTGAAATTTATTATTATGCCGGTTGAGGGAACTCCTGTACTGCCCTTTTTGGAGCTTCATAATCATCATCTGAGCTGTCAAACCCGGCTACTGCCAGAGTCCGCTTTCCTGCTTTCGTCGTAAGCCGTTGGCTCTTTTGGAGCATGCAGGATGGAAAATAAGTTTTTAAAAGAACAAAAAAAATGTATTTCATATATCTTCTATCGCGCGGTATACTACTCGTCAAGACTAGACCATTCTAAAGAGTCCAAACACGATGGTGTTATCTTGTTGCGTTCATTAGTTCCTATGACCTTCCGACTCCATCATCAGACCAGCTCAAAATTCAAAATTTCTATATTGATTAGGACATTAAATAATAAATTAATCTTTCAATCGTCAAAAAGAAGAGGGGTAGGAAAGTAGGAAGGAAACACACAGTGACACGCTGACCACTCACACCGCTGACCACAGTGACACGCTCTACACGCTCCATAATACTATAATGCGTTGCCATCCAAATCACATAGGTATGATAATTTCAGTACAATTAAACGCTAGGAAGTGGGTCTAATTTGACCTTCCAAGATTCCAGAACATACAAGCGAAGTAAAAGCTTGTAAAATCAATTTTTCCCTTCAGCCATGAAATCTGTCTTTCGAAACTTTCATGACAATCTGCGGGGCTATTGGCTAACTCAGTTGACAACTGTATTTGACACTAGATAATTCTACGCCACGTCATCTACGCTGAAAACTGGCAATAGCGTCTACCAAATTAGAGTAGTGTCAGATTTTTTTATGTCAAATTCAGTTGTCCACTGAGATAGCCGATAGGCCCTCTGAGTGGCTCAGTTGTTTACAGTTAGTCTGGCACGCAGAGATCCCGGGTTGAGGTTAATGGCTCCTCTTTCTGCACTTGAACTCAAACTTGGTCTTTTGTACGTAGCAGAGAGATCCCGGGTTCGATACCCGGCCGGGCAGAAATTGAAATTATAAATTTTCATATCTGTTACGGGTCTGGGTATATCTATAATAATATATAAAGCTCACGCCTGTGTCCCACAGGTGGGGTAGGCAGAGACTATGGACCGCCACTTTGCTCTGTCCTGACACAATTCCCTAGCCTCGCATATATCCACAACTCTTTTCATACATCTTCTTTTATTCTTACCACTTCGGACCCCAGCTTTTTTGAGAACATTACTGATCTGATCAGTGAATGTTTTTCTGGGTCGTCCTCTAAAGGGCCGGTTTTCCAGATTCGCACTATATACCTCTTTCGTCAATCTTCTTCCATCCATTCGCTCTACATGCCCGAACCATCTCAACATCCCTCTTTCTATTTTTGTCACTACATCATCTTTCATGCCACACCTTTCACTATAATAAGTATATATTTAAAAAAGGATTTAAGTCGTTATCTATAGCACCGATACCACAAGCTTTGATTACTTGTTCAATTTTATTCACACTTGGATTCAGACTCATAAATCTTTACTGTAAAACTGTAGTAGGTAGGTAGGTGGTATTTGATTTAGAGCAGAACTAAGTCACTAAGTCACAGAAAAGGTAAACAAACGACTCTGTGTTCATTTATTCATTCATTCATACCATTTACGGTAGCTAAATCTAATACGTAATACCAATATTTGTTCCAGCATTCCGGACGGCGAAGGCTCTCAGCTGGGAAGCCGGAACGAGTTGGCCGGAGCTAGCGAGGGCTCCATACGGTTGCATCCACATTTCCAGGTAAGCATTATACCCATGGGAAATTATCATCTTGGCGTTAATATCACACAGGGTATCATATTATCCTAGCTCAGGCAAAAAATATGTTTTATTTTTACCTTTTACGTGTTTTTTACGTCTAAAATTGAAATGTATTTCACAAGATTTGATAAACTTTTTTTTTATTATATATGTATTAATAAAAAAAAAGTAATCCCGGTTGTGCCCTCAAGCACGAGGCCCGGGGTCCGCTTTGACCATCCAGGATTTGGCGATCAGGTAATTACAGTGGAGCGACTACCGTCTGAACTCCGTGACCCTGCTACCAGGGGAACCTGACCAGATTGGATCATGGTTAGAAATTCGTCGCCTGAATGTGCAGGTTTCATCACGATGTTTTCCCTCACCGTAAGAGCATCGGTTAGAATTTAACTAATGTACATAACTCGCACCTTGTGAGACCTGTACAGATATGTGAATAAGTCTGATTGATTGATTGATTGTCCCCTCAGGTGGTGTGCGGGGGCGAGCTTCGAGCGTTGCTGCTGCGGGCACCATCGTTGCCGCCCAACCCCGGCGCTACTAAGGTCCACACACAGGTATGGGATATTACATTCACTTTATTATTTTTCGAAGCATTTTGTCCAAATCAAAGTGGAATGTTATTTTTTTTTTATGTCATACAGTAGGCAAACAAGCAAGCGGGCCACCTGTCGAAAAGTGGTTACCACTGCCTATAGACATTAGCAACACCAAGAGTATCGCCAATGCGTTGCACACCTCTATTACACGTTGTTCTGGCAGCAAAAAGACAAATGTCCCTCCACTGCCGAAGCCACGGTTCCCCAAACCCCCACCCCATGGAGCACTGGAGACCTTACTCACCGGCAGAAACACAATACTATTTAAAAGAGTATTATTTAGCTGCGGTATTCTGTAAGGTTGAGGTACTTCCCCAGTCGGGCGGCTCCGATTCGAACGGGATACCCCGCTATGCCCTACCTCTCTTAAAATTTATTTATTCGTATGGCATTATTAGCCGAGTCGCTAATTATAACGTAGCTATTATTAATGAATACTAAAACTACAATTAAACCTCTAAATTCTTATAATGGAATGTATTGCTCATAGAATAAAGTCCATTTTAATATCACACATATTATGTTTCGCGTCACTCCGCTTTTCAAAAGCCGTGATACAAAAATGGACCTTATTTATGAGCAATTCTTTGATAAGCTTTCACGCTTTCTGCTTCTGACATTAGGGGACTGAATTTAGTCAAATGTAATGAACGCAGCAGTCCTCACAGTGACAACGCACATGCAGTTCTGTATTTCTATAGCCCGCAACCTAAATGTATGAACCGTAGATGTTACGACAGTTACCGTTTACCACCAACTGGTCTGCTCGTTTGTCGCTAGAATAATAAACCTAGATTACATTGAAAATGCAACCCACCTAAACACCTTAAAAAAATCATTTGTTTAATCAAATAACCCATGAAATAAAATATTGATTTACAAAATTAGGTACACAGTCAAATGAAATACAAAATAAAATGTCAATTAAAATACCAATTACAATGTCAAGATGTCAATGTCAAATACAATACAAATTGCCAATGTCAATCTATACTTATATACTTAATATTATAAAGAGGAAAGGTTTGATCTTTTGTTTGTTTGTTTGTTTGTATTGAATAGGCTTCGAAACTACTGGACCGATTTCAAAAATTCTCTCACCGTTGGGAAGCTACACTATCCCCGGGTGTCATAGGCTATATACCCGTGTACCCGTAGTGGTACCCGTGCGAAGCCGGGGCGGCTGCTAGTATAATCATAAATGTCTAGTATTTATTTAATAAAATCAACATTTGAATACTATTTTACCTTTGTCCTTTTTGCCCCCCAGGTGGACTACATCCATTGCCTGGTACCGGACCTCCAAGAGATCACGGCCTGTGCCTTCTACTGGGGGAAGATGGATCGCTATGAGGCGGAAAGATTATTGGATAACAAGCCTGAGGGCAAGTTCATACATACATACATACATAGGTTTCGATTTATTTAATTTTTTTTTTTTTATGTCATTCGGAAGGCAAACAGGCAAGCGGGCCACCTGATGGAAAGTGGTCACCGCTGCCTATAGACATTAGCAACACCAAGAGTATCGCCAATGCGTTGCCTACCTCTATAATACGTTGCTCTGGCAGCAAAAAGCAAATGCCACTCCACTGCCAAAGCCACGGTTCCCCAAATCCCCACCCCATGGAGCACTGGAAACCTTACTCACCGGCAGAAACACAATACTATTTAAAAGAGTATTATTTAGCTGCGATATTCTGTAAGGTGGAGGTCTCACTTTACATTCATGAATATTATTTATATATGTATATCTATAAAGAGATCGTAAATTTTATGGAATAAAAATATACCGGAGTAGGCCCTTGCCCAGCAGTGGGATGATTCAGGCTAATATAATAAAATAATAATTACGACCGGAGTGGTTCAGTTGGTTAACGTCTGCCACGCAGAGGTCCCGGATTCGATTCCCGGCGGGGCAGAAATTGAAATGATGAATTTTAATTGAATGCCGCGGGAAATGGGTCAAATTAGGCTTGCAAGATTCCAGGACATAAAAGAGCTATTAAAAATTTTTTTTTACTAATGGCTCGATTGAATTGTAATCTTCTGCTACAATTAAAACTGCTCTTGCGATCCGATTACAATTAAATCGAGCCAAGTAAGTTAGCGGACTCGAGGCTATGCTCGCTTGTCAGTGCAACTCAATCTCTAACTCCCTCTCTCTTCTCTTCTCCACAGGCACATTCCTTCTCCGCGACTCGGCCCAGGAGGAGCACCTATTCTCGGTGTCGTTCCGAAAGTACGGCCGTTCGCTACACGCCCGCATAGAGCACTACCAACATCGGTTCAGCTTCGATTCGCACGACCCGGCGGTGTTCGCAGCGTCGACGGTGACTGGGCTCATCGAGCATTATAAGGTATGGAACGGATACTACTAGAGCTCGTCTAGTCTAAAATGACGCGCCCCACTACTTAGTTAGTTGATTCCGATGTGTGAGTGCAAATATTGATAACGACACTTCATCTGTGTGGGAGCCAATGAACGACGCGTACTCCTACGTTTGAATCTCACCGGCAACTTAATGACCAATTGCAACGGCATTTGTATATGTATTGCGTCCATATTTGAAACTTGCTTGTGTGCGTTAATGCGATAGTGGGGCGCGTCATTTTAGATTAGACGAGCTCTACTACAATATGATATTAAGAATATATACTACGATACGAATTGATACGCCCTGTGGGGAATATGTACGCCTAAAGGGAATACACGCCCCTGTGCGGAGACATGCGTCTTACATGAAATACATGTATGGAATACTTACTGCATACGTTCTTACATGGAACACTCACGCCCCATACATGGAACACATACGCCCCTATGTGGACACAGACGCCCCTACATGGAGCAGATATACTACTTTGGCGGTGCAGGATAAGGTTGCCGCCAATGTTGGCAAGCGAAGATGGTGAGAAGGTAGAAAAGGGTAATTACCCACCTGGCCGAGTGTTGTGACCAGGGGACCAAGGGGTTGATCGTCGAAAGTTGTATATATGCCGTGGAAGTTGGCACATTTCTATAGCGCGATGTAGAATTGTTAGCGCCATCTATGTGCGGATGCTTGCCAACCTTGTGTTCGTGCACTCGTAATGTGAGTATCGTTGAGTTTCCCTAGTGGAGCGATAGATGTCGCTACACTACTAACGGAACACGCACGCATGGAAAACATATGGCCCCTACACGGATTACATACTGGATATTTTTGCCAAAACATTGCGTTTAAACGAGTTACGGTTCGATTCCAATTTGTCTCAATCACGGTTGCCTATCAATTAATTCTTTTAAAATATCTCAATAGCATTTGTGACTTAAATAAAATTACTTCTGTACTAATATTATAAAAAGAATAGATGATGTTTGTTTGTAATGAATAAACTGAAAACTACTGGTCTGATTTTAGAAATTCTTTCTTAATTTTTATAACTTTATTTATTTCATAAACATAATTAAATACAACAGTCGTTGAGATCTTCCTTTTAAGTATAAAACACCTGTAGCAGGAACCCTCGCTCTTCCATAGAATGCAAATTGATACCTGTTTAAATCAATATGAATTGATATATATATCTAAAGAATCATCATCACAGCCCGTAACAGTCCACTGCAGGACTTAGGGCTCTCCCACGAAAGGGGAGGTTATTGCCATAATCTCCACGCTCGGCAGCCGGGTTGGAGATCGCAGTGTTTAAATATAACAATGGAAAATGCTGCTGCCCATTTTCCAGACTACGGAGACTCTTGATCTTTTGCCTCGAAAACATTAGTCGCCTTGTACGACACCCGCGAGTGTAAGGGGTTGGTGCTATTCTACTCTGCCGGACACCACACGGCCAATCTAAAGAATAATTGACATAAATAAACTAAATGTCAATATTCCGTTTCCAGGACCCAGCATGCGTGATGTTCTTCGAGCCTATGCTGACGGCGCCGCTGCCGCGTGTCTCGCCATTTACACTGCAACAGCTGGCCAGGGCCGCCATTGTCTCAAAGGTCACTTATGACGGTGAGCAGATATACAGATACATACGGGGTGATCATAGCCCCTGGACAAATAATGTAACCCTGTTTACAGGAGTGTATGAGGAGGACTGTGTAATCGTAAAGACAGACATATTGTGTATATGGCAATTTCAAACAATGTCAAAGACAGAAATATCTGTTTCTCTGTTTAGACAACAAAACAAAAAACTACCATCTCTAACAAATTTAATTGTAACTTAATTGGCAACAAATACAACATGTACAACATTAATGGATTGTTTCGAGTTTTAAATACAGTTTGTTTTTATTTTAAAATTCAAAGTTCTAATACAATTTGGCATTATTATTATTTAAAGAACCATCTAACATGTACCTCTCATTCCCAGGTGTGGAACAACTACCCCTGCCACCGCGTCTACGATCCTACCTGAAGGAGTATCATTACCGGCAGAGGGTACGCGTGCGACGCCTTGAACCGGACATGTACGACCATCCCCACCACTGCTAGTACGACGGTGGGACCCCCTGACGGCGGCCCTGGGGGGGGAAGGCCCCTGGATAGGCGGAAAAGTGGAAGCCTGGTGTTGCCTGAAGACTGGGGGCGTGGAAATGGCCCCCTGAATCAACTAGGATGAGCCTGGGGGATCTAAGTGTTTAGAAGATGTGTCTTTGGGGTCATATTGGCCCCCCAGAGGACCCAAGAACAAGAAGGGTCGAATTTCTGTGGCTGGAGCAAGACTCGGAAGTTTGAGTAGCCGGGCTGAAGATGTGGGTATCGAAAATGACTCCATCGATTCGGAAATTGAGACCTCGAGGGAGAGTGATCCCCAGATCCAGATATGTTGAGTTCAAGGGGTGGAACCAGTGTCCGCAGATAGTGAATAGTGAATCAGTGAATGGTGTTATGTGACTGAGTGAAGCGGTGCTAAGTGACCGGTGGAGTGACCCCGGTCTTTGGATGGAGGTACTAGTTAAACCATATTAAAATATTAAACACCTGTAAGGACTCTAAGAGCTAGTCTCCAAGGGAAACAGTGTGTGAGCGGTGCGGTTCTCCTGCGGTTTCAAAATTAAATAATGTATTTAAATATAATATTAGAACTTGTATTACCTCAATATTGTTCATCATATCAGCCGAAGACGCCCACTGCTGGGCATAGGCCTCCCCCAGATATCTCCACAAAGGCCGGTCCTGTGCCTTCCGTATCCAGCTGGTACCTGCAATCTTTACCAGGTCGTCAATATAGTTCAAATCAAATCAAATCTAATTTATTGAGTAGTTAAATATCTCTTTCATTCATCAAAATGGTGATTAAGCCGTATCAAAATTAAACATCATGTTCTAAATTGTATCACCACAGTTGTTTCAAAATAAGTCATTGCTAGACGCGATAACCAAGAGTTTTACTACCATTTTAAATTTCAATTCTTTCGTTTTTGCTACAGGAGAACAGCACTCTTTTCATTTTTAAATATTATCGCTAGGTTTAAACAACAACAAAAGTATTTCTCATTTTGTACATATTCATTAATGTTAGGTTCTTACATGGTACAGTCATCAGTATAGCACATCGACCACCCAAAACCAGTATAAGATAAGCTAGTGTCTCTATACACGGGCATAGCAATGTTAGCTCCTTTATACTGGTTTTGTGTAGGTTGGCATGCTTTCTTCTGGACAAATATGTTGCTGTCTTTAAATGTGTGTCATTATAATACATATAAAGTATCTATTTAGTTTAATTCTAGAATCCCTTATTATTCTCTAATATTCTCTATTGAGATGCTCCCAGTTTTCACAAATATAGTTCACACTGCCGCCGCTAGATGGCACCGCTGTAGTTTCTACATCGCGGTATCGAAATCTTTCGGTTGTTTTAATATCAGATCGATTTGTTTGTACATATGATAGATAGATAGATAGATAAATTCTTTATTGCTCACATATGCGCCTAGGTTTCTTTTCTGGCGAGTCGTGCATAACCAGACCGGCCGGCCGGCTGGTACTCATGAGAGTTCACCTCCTCCCTCCCAACCGCTACCGGAGTGTGCCCATTTCCTTTGCGTTGGGCGCAAAAATAAAAAAAAATTGGGTTACTGTTGTAATTTGTTTCATTTTATAAATGCTAGACCGAGATAGATTTTTAGGGGACTTATGACCGCCCTATTGCACTGAACTTTAGGCGACGCCTAAATGATTCGGATGTGAAATGAGCTCCCAGCCGCAGTCTTTCCTTTGGACTATGACATGGGATTGTTCAAGAGGTATATTAGAGGTCTCTTGGGGCGGGCGACGCATTGGCAGCGCCCCTGGTGTTGCGGATGTCCATGGGCGGCAGTGACCACGCACCATCAGGTGGCCCGCATGCCTGTTTGTCTGTCGAATAACATAAAAAAAAACGCATATTTGAGAGAGCAATGTATTTGTATCAATAGAATTAATCGAAATCTTAATTGTTAAGGGCGATACAAGCCCTAAGTTATGTTAATTTCTAGCTATATAAGTCTCACTAGTAAAAACCATATAGTAACAAAGAAAAACCCATAACATCACGACAAAATCATGTGATAAACATTATTGAATAAAATTGTATGTATATAATAATATTATTAGATTAATTTGAATAAAGTAGTAATGTAAAAAAAAAATATATATGAAGTATTTCTTTCTCTAAGTCCCTTAAGCCTTTTAAATTTAGTTTGTATAATATTTTAAAACTATTGACAAATAATAATTTTAAAATGTATATTAAAATTAAAGTTTTAATAAAGTTTGTTTCTTATAAGTACGTATTCTGACGCAGGAGTAAGTATATTATAATATTGTGAAGAACTATGTTATAAATAGACCGACACCCATGTTATTATGTAGTTTTTAAAAATGTACAGATTATGGAAACTGGTCAGTAGTGTAAAAAAAATGTTAAATGATAGGTCACCTGCGTCATTTTGTTATTGTATAAAATTAAAAATTCACGCATCACTTACACTCTGTATTTGAAGACGTCACTCCTAAATTGACTACTGCACAGGTTCAAATGTGAAATGTATGTTCGATATGTATGTTATTTACTGATCAGTCGAAAACAATTATTTACTTAATGTAATCTTCGTTTTTTAACAAATTGTATTACTTTGGGAGTAGCGCAAAGCGTACAAACGTTTGGAGAACTATTTAAAGAAATACACAATCTATTTTAAAATAAATATGTGTCTTTTATTTACTTATAAGAGGGGAATCCTGGTTTTGGCAGAGCAACATGTTGTATATGTCGCAGCCGGATGGTTAAATTAGCCGGTTAACTAAACGGCTGGCTTTTTAAGCAGTTATTTAATTGAAAATTTGCCAAATTCATGAACTTTGAAAGTAAAGTCAAATGAACGATATTGCCTTGAGTTTACGGAGCTCTTCCATTCATTGTCATAATGCTCACCTAAACTAACCGAATAGAAACCTAATGCAAACTATTATTATACTTTGAAGTTATTGTGGGTAAGTTAGCATTGGAACAATGTGTGGAAGAGCTGCGTAAACTCGAGGCAATATCGTTCTTTCAACATCACTTTAAAATCTTATGAAACTGGAAAATTTTCAACTAAATAATTGCTCAAATAGCTAGCCGTTTAGTTAACCGGCTAATTTAACCATATGGCTGCGACATATATATGGTAAGCAACTATAGGTACCCTGTTGTTTCAGAAGCTATGGTAAGACTTGTTTGCCACCTTGTAATAATCATCTTGGTGTCAATATTCTGGTTTTCCAACTTTCTAAGCATACAAACATCATCACAGCCCATAACAGTCCACTGCAGGACTTAAGGCCTCTCCCACGAAAGGGAAGGTTATTGCCATAATCTCCACGCTGGGCAGGCGGGTTGGAGATCGCAGTGCTATAAATATAACAATGGAAAACGCTGCTGCCCACTTTCCATCCTACGGAGACTAGATCGTTTGCCTCGAAAACGTTAGTCGCCTTGTACGACACCCACAGGTGTAAGAGATTGGGCTATTCTACACACGGCTTAAACGCGTACTTACCTGCATTTTATTCGAGGCCAATAGCCGGGACAGTGCAGCGTTTTATAAAGCTCTATTATGCAATTACACACTGTACGGCTAGCATAGACGTGCCCGCGTCATACTAAGATGAAAAATATAGCAGTAAGTACATATGTCGCACTTTTTCTCGCTTGATGAGAGCAGACTAGTGTAAGCCATGCTGTAAATATAAGTATCATACGCAGCTGGCTTACTTACTGGACTACTCTGGTTACTGGCCTCGTACAAAAGGGCAATGACAATATTAATATCGTCTGATTACGAAATCCAGCTTTTTTTTTTTTATGTCATACGGTAGGATAACAGTAATAGAAAGTGGTCCACTGCCTATAGACATTAGCAACACCGAGAGTATCGCCAATGCGTTGCCCACCTCTATAACACGTTGCTCTGGCAGCAAAAAGGCAAATGCCACTCCACTGCCAAAGCCACGGTTCCCCAAATCCCCACCCCACTGGAAACCTTAGGTACTCACCGGCAGAAACACAATACTATTTAAAATAGTATTATTTAGCTGCGGTATTCTGTAAGGTGGAGTAAAGTAAAGTAATAGTACTATCAAAATTAGAAAACATATTTAATAAAATAAAATAACTGAGCAGAGGTTGCTTCCATGGAATAGTGCTGTCACCTATGGGCAATTTGGTTCCTCTGGACTCGGTTGATAGACGCGCCAAGAAACTGATTGACAATTCCGTCAAGAGGGGAGATCGTTCAAGGTTTATGCGGCTCGCTTGTGGAACGTGCTACCTGAAGATATTCAACTCGCTCGCACACCAGGCTCCTTCAAGGTTCTTGAGAAGAATTTTTTTCTTAAAACTTTATGAATGGGCTTTATTTATTTATATATCTGTTGTCATATTATATCATCATATCAGCCAGAAGACGCCCACTGCTGGGCATAGGCCTCCCCCAGAGATCTCCACAAAGACCGGTCCTGTGCTTTCCGCATCCAGCTGGTACCTGCGATCCTTACCAGGTCGTCGGTCCACCTTGTAGGAGGCCTACCCACGCTGCGTCTACCGGTACGTGGTCTCCACTCGAGAACTTTACTGCCCCATCGGCCATCTGTTCTTCGAGCTATGTGCCCTGCCCACTGCCACTTCAGTCTGGCAATCCTTAGAGCTATGTCGGTGACCTTGGTTCGCTTGCGGATCTCCTCATTTCTGACTCGATCGCATATTACATATTATAAAGGTATTATTTATTATATTATGAATATTTATGTATATTAGTAATTGTAAATTTATGTGCTGATATTAGTATTTGATTAGTATATAGTCTGCCTATATTTACATCCTCATATGTATATATGGGGTTATATTCTTTGTAGTTAATTGTTTATACTCTTAATTGCCTTCACCGCTCATCAAAGGTCTTCTCGGCTTATCAAAGGTTAGCTGGAAGAAATCCTGTTGTGGGATAAGCTCGCCTTTGCATTATAAACTGTATTTTTATTTCCTGTAATGTTATAAATTGATGCAATAAAGAGATTACATACATTACATACAATTTCCCGTTGGCGTAAGGAAATTTACAGGATCTGGATCACCGCCGTAAAGTGGCATGTCTGGCGGTTTTCTACACTTTGGGAAATATGCGACGGAATTAAATTAGTTAGTTCCACCAGCCCCATTCAGTCAGCGTTTCCAACTTTTTTCTGTTGCGAACGGCAAGGGACTGGAACTCGCTGCCTCCACATGTTTTCCCTGAGCGCTACAACTTGGGTCTCTTTAAGACAAGAGTGAATAGGTATTTAATAGACAGGTATATGCGTCATCGATGGCAGTCAAATACCTATTTTCTATATAAAAAAGAACTGAGTCCCAGGTTGGGCGCCAGATTTGAAATCGTTCATAGCTGATGCTTGCATATGAGCGTTATAACGGCGGGTCACCATCACCTGTCACATTTAACGCTAAAATGGTGTCTAAAAATTGCTTATTACTTGCTTGTTGCTTATTCGATACTTCAGAAGTTATCAAAATACATTTTGAGAGTGACCGATCATTCTGACGTCAGGATGGCATAGCAGGTCACCTGTCCGTAGTCTACATAATTAAGAATGAACGGGCTTATAATTGCTTACTCATTTTTAAACGTTTTAGCAAAGTACACATTTATTAGATTACAATTAAAGACATTGTATTTATCTAACATCTTTTATTACATCAAATAAATTATAGAAGTCCATAGACAATAATTATTATAGTTTAAAAGCGCATGCGACGTCGGTATTTCGACGTTTTTACACCATATCATTAAGCAAATACATCTTGTCTATTGATACATACAACTTAATTTACCTAAATGCTAGACTGTTATTATTATTATTTTGTTCTACAAAAGTTGAATCGTAAACTTATTGATAAGTATATTTTTAATTTTGCGGTAAACAATTTATAAATTCAATCTTTTTCTTTTGTAGAAATTTACGAAATATGGCAACCCTTTCATATGACACAGTAAAAAAATGGCAGTGATGAGAAATAACGTCTTTTGTAAATAAAAAATACAAATATCGTAAAGTTTATTATATATTTTGTTGAATACCTACAATTAATTCTGTAGGCATTTATTGAAACTTGTACCGATATTCTTGTATTTTGTATAGGTAATAAATTAATGTCTACAGAGTAAAAATATGTCTTAATACTGATACTTAAATCCTGTAAACAATAGAAAAATTCACAGATAAATTACTATTAGGTCGATTAAATCGTTGACCATTGTTCATACAATTGATACCATAGTGTAAAATTCTATCAAACTGGTAGACAATCATAAATAAATAAGGAATGATTAAAACATTTATTTATACATTTACTGACACTTAACGCCTAATATTTTACAAAATTCTAATAATCTAAAAAGCAACATGGTGGCTATGTGTTGTATAATAATGTGTTAACAGTAATACAAGGCAAATTAGGTAAAATTTACTGATAAAAATTTAGGTTGTAATGTTTTTGTACCATTTTGATATTTTGAATTTTAGGAAATATACTGAACCCCATTTTTTTTCTTTTTAAATACATATTTTTTATGTATGGCAAGACAAAACAATAGTGTAAAAATACAGTTGGTACCTAGATTAAAGCTAAGTTTTTATTAAACTAACTTAACATAATAATACTAAAGAATACTTAAACAATCATTAAAAATTAATTAATTAATAAATATATTTTTATAATACACCGACGTCAAATTGAACACAATTCCATTTTTAATTAAAACTTTAAGAAGAATTTATTTTAGTAAAAAACGTAAAAGATTCCGATCACTTATACATTTTAAGACTTAATAATTTAATCTAAAAGAGTTTATAATTACTCGTTTATTTGGTTGCGTTTTCTGAATACATCAGACTATAAGACAAAAACAGAAAATCCATTTAAATCTTGTACAGAAAACAAATAATTTTTTACTTATTAAAGTGTAACGTAAAAAAAAGGATAGATAGACAATAAAACGGGAAAGTGTTGATTTTCTGACATTATCTAAAAAGTGAACTACAGGTTTAGGCCGATACTACATACATGTCTTAAATTTATTGGTTGAATAAATTCGTTAATTCATATTCTTGTTACATATAAGTTACCTTACGCCTACGTATCTTATACTGATGTGGAATCAATTAATAAATATTAAAACACATTGGCTAGACCTTTGAGCCCAAATCTTACGCGTGGATGCTGCCGGACGAAATGGAGCAAGAAGAGAGGAAAGCGAATTTCTGTATTTCTGCCTATAATTCGGTTTCAAAAACAAGCGTAGAATAGAATGTTTAATAAAAGTTATGTCAATTTTATTATTCATAAAATTTTATAAAATGAATTTATATCGCCTTTTTCCCTTCATTTTTTCTTTAGTTAGGTACAGTAAACTAACTGAATTTGGTTCAGTCTATGGGGTTAATATGAAAGATGCAATAAGAAATAACTTAGTAAAAGTATCACTTCGAAAAGTGATCGACACCTATCATAAATATAATTATATCATAAAAAAATCTAGAACCCCATTATGGGCACGAGTTATCATTATTGAAAATGACCATCAGTATAAGATCATCCTAACTTGAAGAATGGAGAGAGTATTTTATTGTCTATTGCTATAATAGATGAGTACGATGAATCTCATAATAGTACATATACATTTAAATAGCTACACTTAAATTAAATTTAAGATTTCAAAAAATCAATCACTTAGGATGACTACCTTCGAAAGTACAAAAAAGGGGAGAAATTATTTTATACATGACTGGAGAGTTATGAGCGGAGATTACATGAGTGACAAGTAGATTTTTTAACGTAAGTTGGAGCTCTTTTTTCATATATAGGTATAGGCGTCTTGTCTCATCTCACCACAACAGGTCATGAAAGGATAGCTTTCAATATTCAAAGTAGGTTTTATTTAGGTACTTGGAATATTAAAATTACCTACGCACACATTATCGTAAGATGCGACACCCATACAATGATGGCAAGTACAGTACGACAAGGATCATAAGGCCCTGGTTTCTTCTAATGTCATAAAATACTGTACCAAAATGGACGTTTCCAAAAGCCCGGTCTAGTGGCAGCGTTCTTGACCGAAAAGTCAAGCAACACACGCCTTAGCCGGTAACTGGCTGGGTTGCTGTTTCGTGCTTTCAGATTAATCCACTCGTTAGGTGTCTGTAATATCGTTGGCGAAGCGAGGTCGGCTTAGGTATGGACCCTGAGGTTGAACAGTCTCCAGAGCCGACACTCCTGACGTTAAATATAGTACAATATGTAAGCATGTCAGTACCCTTTCACATGACCTGCATTATGACCCTTGTCAGCCTGTACCGTTGTACTGTCAGTCTTAACCCTTAGCGCAGGAAGGGGGCGTGAGCGGTGCATTTCTTCGTGCAGCCGCACTTGCGGACTATCTCCACCTCCTTGGTGTAACGGGTGCCGTCGGCGCAGACTAGCCGGATCTGAAACGGATGGGGTGGGTTCAAAGTCTTAGGTACAGAAGACAGAACCTACACAAAACCAGTATAAGATGAGCTAGCGTCTTAATAGATGCAAATAGAAAAGTTAGCTCCTTTATACTAGTTTTGGGTCGATATGGTATCTTCAGCATTTGAATGTATTCGAAGAGTAACCCAGTAATTCTGAATTTCTGACGTTAGGGTGACCATTCTGACATCAGGCAATACTATTCCGATGTCAGGATTGCTGGTCACCTATCCATAGTGTAGGTACATGTTCTATGAACTACGTTATATTTTAATTTATGGCTGTATATGCCTGCCTGCCTATCAATAAATAAGTAGGTAAATATAGATTACAGGACTACAATAATAGGCCAACAGTTCGTTCTATATGCAACTTTAAAAAATTTTTTTTGGATCCTGTAGCTATCAAAAAAAGGAAGATGTTAATCAGGGCCGGATTTAGAGGTCCAGAGGCCTCGGGGCAACGAAGGAGCGGAGGCCCCCTCGCCCCAAATTATTTTCCAAATAAAGTAAAAAATTTTTTAAGTCGATTTTTTCAATAAATAATTTATTGTAATTAAGTGTTATTAAAAAATAATAAATTAAGTGTAATTATAATCAAATAATCATGTATGTACAAAATGCTGCAGGCTGTAGGTACAGGTAAAAGAGCAAAAAAAATATCAAAGGAAAAGATGTTTACTAGTGTTTACTAATTGGAATTTCAAAGATTTTTTTTCCGCTGTCTCTATTGTGGGGGCCCCCCGTTTGTGGAGGCCCCGGGGCTTCGCCCCGGTTGCCCTCCCCTAAATCCGGCCCTGATGTTAATGTTAATTTTGTGACTGTAGGAAAATTACTTAATAAAATTATGCCAACACGATACAGTGGCTAACCTTGGCAATCTTGCCATAATAAGTTGCTATTGGACGGCAATATAAACGATCACTCTTCTTCTTATCGATTCGATGGAGCAAACTCTGACTTAAACTTTCAGACTGATTTCAGCAATATATACGACCCGCCATTCTGACGCTCACCAATATAGTTAAATAATTATATTTTTACAAAACCATATCCTGTAACCTGTATCTGTCTGCACCTGTACACAGCTGTCTGCAAATGCCTATTACAGAGTGCTATTCTATCTACTGGTAATGGACTAACCTTCCTCCTCTTGGTGTTTCTTGGTCCGCAGCACTGCCGCGCGGGGCAGCCGCGGGAGGCAGTGCCAGAGGCCGGGGCGGGGGCGGGGGCGGGGCGGCAGCGGGCGCCGCGGACGGCTCGCCGGCTGCGGCACTGGCCCTCCGTTATGAATTGGCGGATGGCTTCCTGTGAGGGAAGGGAGGTTTTAATGATAAATAAATAATATTTATTAGCTAAATAATACAATACAACAACAAACACAACATAACAGTGCAATAAAAGGCAATAAATCTCTTAATTACTATGTGTGTATGAAACAATTCAGACCCTAAAAATGTATTTGCCACTTATTGATTTCTTAACTCCTAAACTAGGTTACCCTGGAGACGTAATCCCTCTTTTGAGCATTTAAAAAGTATAATTTTTAGTCATAAACGGTTTTATCCAAACTACATAAATGGCAATTGGCCGTGTGGTGTCTGGCAGTGTAGAATAGCACCAACCCCTTACAAGGGTTGTTGTACAAGGCGACTAATATTTTCTAAGCCAAACCTTCTAAGTCTCCGTAAGCAGGAAAATGGGAAGCAGCGTTTCCTATTGTTTATATTTATAACACTGGGATCTCCAAGTCGAATGCCAAGCGTGGAGATTATGGCAATAACCTCTCCTTCCGTGGGAGAGGCCCAAAGTCCTGTAGTGGACTGTTATGGATTATGATAATGATATAACGATTGCTGACAGTCAACGAGTGGTTCAGTGATTAACATGACGGTTGACGGTCTGTCACGTAGAGGCCTCGGGTTTAATTCTGGGCCAGGCTGATATTGATATGATGAACTTTTAAATTTCTGATGGAGAATTATTTTGTACTGGGTAGTTGATACCTTGTATTAAAAAAAACGTGTTAGAAACTCCTTATTGTACGTGGGCTACAATATACACGACCAATTTTAACTGACAGTTAAACTTGACCCTCTTAAATAACAATCAACCTCTACTGATCCCGCCATCTTTACGAATTTTTATGTTTTTTTCTTATAAATTTTATTTACTGACCTTTCTACAGGCATTCCTGGGGGCGGCCTCGGTTGCCGTAGGTTTATTGGCCGGTGCAGCTGAAAGAAAAATAAATAATTACTTATTTAATATTTTACATTTATTGTTGTATACAGACGGACCGTCTTCCTTAGTCAATCAGTGTTGACACTTGGATCCTTATGGCCACCTTCCGGCTACCTTAAATGACTATATCGGAGATGAAATTCAAGATCAAAAGTGTATACAAATTAATTGCCATTATAAAAAAAAATTAACTCAAGGGGTGAATTATATAAAATTATTGAAATATTGATTATTGACACATTCAAAATGAAATAAAATCGTATAAATATTTAAAACGACACTATTTTAAATACTCCACCGCCTGGCTTATTTTGTTATAGTGGCAATTTGTTTACCTTTGGTCGTGAATTTCATCTCCGAGTTTAGGTTTAGGTAAAGGCAGATCAAACGAGTTCGACAACATATTCCGGAAGGCGTGTTTTTCCTTGGGTATCTACGAATTAGAAATTCGAATTAAAAGCAATGCATAAGAGAAATATCCTCACCCGGTGAAGCCTGAACGTTGCTGAAGAGCTGCTTGCGTTGCGACGTTTTCTTGTTCGGAATCACCGGAGCGCCGCCTGAAATAGATATTCTATTTTATTCTTATTACTAGAGATTCTCCCCGGTTCAGTAGCCGTATTCACAATGGCTTGGAAATCGGATTCGGATACGGAATCGACAAAGGACCCCGCAAAAGTTCTTAGGAAAATATGGTTTCAGTTAATTTTGATGAAATTTTCATATGTTATAGAGAGAAGAGTTCCTTGGAATCTATCGGGATTCTGAATAACAGTTTTCGAATCGACCGACACGGATTCGCCGCTCACGAATTTAGTGTCGAATCGTTCGGAAACGGTTTCGAATCATTGTGAATACGGCTACAGGACGGGTGTTCTCGGGCTTTCTCTATTGTAATATGTAAGTATTACACATACGAGTATAAACCTTTCGGAAGAAATTATCTAAATGATAGTGAAAACCGCATCACAGCGTTGTTTTAGAAGTAGTTAGCTAATAGCTACTTTATTACTATGTGTGTAAGGATTACTAGCTAGTTTACATGGAAAGTTGAGATTTTATGGTCTATCTTGATCAGCGCCATCTATCTACGATGCTTGCCAACCTAGTGCGCTCTGTCCTAATAATGATATTGTTGAGTTTCCCGAGAGATGTCACTCGTGCATTCACCACGTCGTAAGTAGTATTTACATAACTGGAACACTTCTCTAGTGTGATGTAGGATTGTATGGACTGTATATATGTATGTAAACTTTTTATTGCAATTTAAAAAGAAATACTGTAATAAGAAAAAGCAAAGGCGAGCTTATCCCACAGTGGGATTTCTTCCAGCCAACCTTAGACCCTCTGAAAGGAGGAAGGACTATCTTGATCAGCGCCATCTATTAACTACATGCGCGTTGTGGTCATAATGTGGTTTACGCTAGATGTCGTTCGCATACTCACCGATGGAGGCACGGCTCTCGCACTGTGCGCCCGCGGTGCCGGGCGGGCAGCGGCACGTGTAGTCGGATAAGGAGCCCTCCTCGCGGACGCAGCGGCCGCCGCGTGCGCAGGGGTTGGGCACGCACGGATCCTGTTGAAAAAAGGTAACATAAGGTTACGGCTGGATTTATAGGGTTTGCTTAGCGCCTAGACTAGGGGTTTTTAAAGTGGAGAGTCTTAGTGCTCTGCAGCATGTATATCAGGGGGACCCCTGTCACAGTACCTAAGTTAAAACAGATTTATTAGAAAAAAGGTGCAGTAAAAAAA
Source organism: Blastobasis lacticolella (assembly GCA_905147135.1). Taxonomy (NCBI): domain Eukaryota; kingdom Metazoa; phylum Arthropoda; class Insecta; order Lepidoptera; family Blastobasidae; genus Blastobasis; species Blastobasis lacticolella. The sequence continues at coordinate 913,337 of LR990066.1, forward strand.
AACATATCCTTTTTTTATCCAAAATCCTCACTGCATGGGAATCCGTTTTTTTCTTGTACGAGGTCAAAGAAAAACAAAAAAGAAACGTAATAATTTCTTTTTTTATCTGAATCCCTCACCGGCAGATGCCTCTCGTCTTTCTGCAGCTGTAGCGGTGGCAGCGGCAAAGTCCACGTGCTTGTTGGTGGTCCAGGGTTACCCATACAGCTTTTGTTGGCGGTCTCGCAAGCACGCTCCCACTAGACCAGGGTCTTCTATGAGCCGTTCGCTTCATTATAGAAAAAAAGCTTTCTTTTTTTTTGTATTTTTTTCATTAAAAGCATTAATCGCGTTTGAAACTTAAAAAAGGACAAAACCATTTTTTAGACTCTTCAATGGAGCGTCTGTTTTTGAAATAAAAAAGAAACGGGAATTTTTTTGTAATCTAAAATAGTCACTGGCGCATGGGGTTTAAATTGTTTTCTTTAACGAAAAAAAAAAACAATACATATATTTCTTTAGTATCGTAGTTCCTCACCGGCGCGTGCCGGCCGTCCTCCTGCAGCTGCGGCGGCGGCTGCGGCGCGGGCGGCTCGTCCTCGCCGCAGCCGGCCGCCGCGCGCCGCAGCCGCACCGCGTTCGCGAAGTCCACCCGCTTGTTGTTGATCCACGCTTCTTTTAGGCAGCCTGCGGGGATGGGGGGGAAATGTTAACGATAGATCAAATGGCCGGACAATATCAAATTTTTTGAGACTGTCACTAACATTATTTTTGCTTGAGAGAGGAAACATTTAAAAACTAAACTTAAAAAAGGGCTAATTTAATAGATCACATTTGAAATCAGTAAGCTAGTTACTTAACCCTGTTGGAATTGTTGCTTTTGTGATGATGTATCATCGATTTCATGGGTTCAGTATCTAACAAAGTTCCATTTACGTTTAAAATTATAATGGATTTTTCAGAATTTGACTCAATATTGGCCCATAACTTCTGACAAACTTTAAAGCCATATTTCACATAAAGTACGCTAAATACAGAACAACAGGATACAGACAAACGACGCCTGACTCCAAAAAAATAAAAATAAAAGAATAGAAAAGATTATTATAAAATAAAAGTTCCTCTCACCCTTGAAACTGGTGATATTCCGCAAGTGCCACTTGGAGAACGCGTCCTTGGCCACTTCCTCCGGCACTCCGCCGAGGTACATCGGCCGCTCTAGCCGCAGGAACTCCTTAACACCTGGTGGGTTTAAGTTAATTAAGTTATCAAGTATTTGTAAATGCTAAATAAAAATATATTTTTCAAATAATAAAAAAGTAAGTTTTTTTTATATTACTATACTGGCAAACAAGCTTACGGCTTGCCTGATGGTAAGCAGTCACCGTAGCCTATGGACATCACCATATATAGCAGCACCTACGCGTTGCCGACCCCGTAAATATCTTTGAACCCATTTCTTGAAGAACTCCATGTTGTACTCTCTAGAGAAAACCTCTCCAGGTAGTTCAGGTAAAGCATCATGATAAAAACTATGCTAGAGTAACATTTAATGAATTAATGAATGAAAAATTATTTATTGCATATACAGGCGGGCAACGCATTGGTGACTCCCCTGGTGTTGCCGATGTCCATAGGCGGCGGTGACCACTTTCCATCAGGTGGCCCGCTTGCCTGTTTGTCAGCTAAGTAACATAAAAAAAAAAAAAAAAACATAAAATAAAACAAAAACATTGGGCATTTAACCTTTTAACAATTTCACCAATTCCTTATCTCCCATGTATTATGCCATTTTACTTTATATCTAGCACATACAAAATTATTCATATAAAAAAAAAAATATTTTCTAAAATTAGTTCCTAAATTTATGTACGTTTTGCGGTGTTGTCAGCTGTGGAAACATCCTGCTCTTTTAGAGTGCCTAGATAACACCGTGAAACAAACCCTCTGTTCTAAATATAAATTTTGACAATTCCTCCTGGGACCAGGCATCATTGCCTATTCGATATGGTGGTCTGGGCATTCGGAAAGTCTCGAATGTTTCTTTGCCAGCCTTTTTGTCCTCGGTGAATAGCTCACAGTCCCTTGTAAATAAGATTTTGTCAAAACTGGGGTCGTTTGAGTCGGCATTCTCCACCGAGGCCAAAAATGCTTGGCAGTTGGCTTGCCCGGAGTCGGACCCTCCGGCTAATCCTTGCTCGCAGCGGCTTTGGGACGAGCCGCTCTGCAGATTGGTGCGAAACAACCTTTTGAGCGCATCAACCAATTCTGCAGAGCGTGCTCGCCTCCTGGCAGCTGGCGAGTGGGAGTCGGGTCTCTGGCTACCGGCAATGCCCTCTAAAAACATCGGCACCTTACTCGACCGTGCCACTTTTAGGATTGCCACGGCCCTTCGTCTTGGTGCACCCTGTAGCGCTCCTCATCAATGCCGTTGTGGTCGTCCTGTAGACTAGCTCGGCCACCACGGCTTGTCTTGCGGCAGGAGCGCTGGTCGCTTTCCTCGTCACGCGGAATTAAACGATGTCATCAGCCGGGCCTTTACCACCGCTGGTGCACCCGCGGTGCTGGAACCGATTGGATTAGCCCGCGATGACGGTAAGAGGCCCGACGGAATGACACTCACTCCGTGGAAGCTGGGACGGCCTCTGGTATGGGATGCTACTTGCATCGATACCCTTGCGCCGTCTCACCTTCCAGTGACCGCGTGTCAGGCTGCGACGGGTGCTGCCGCAGCTGAGAACGCCAAGCGGCGCAAATATGCTAGTCTCAGTGGCGATTACATATTTGCGCCATTTGGCGTTGAAACACTTGGGCCGTGGGGACCAGGCGCACATTCCTTATTTCGGGAGTTATCTAAGCGCCTGGTCCAAATTACAAATCACCAGAAGGCTGGCCTCTTTATGGGTCAGCGTTTAAGCCTCGCTATTCAGCGGGGCAACGCGGCCAGTCTTCTGGGGACTTTCCCAAATTCGGGGGACCTGGGTCAAGTTTTTTATCTTTAGTTTAGTTAGAATTAAGGTTGGTGTTAGAGTAAGATTTTTTTTTTATAATAATTGTAAATTGTAATTTAAACTGTAAATAAATGATACCCATTTTCTAAAATAGGATTATAATAAATAAATAAATATTTACTGAAACAGGATTAGTAGCATGCAATTTGACGTCAAAAGCTATAGCTACAGCGTACGTGCATCCTGGTCACGGCACCGTATTGTCATTTTCAGTCATATTTGGAATTTTCCAATAAACATGCGTATCACAAACGCCATCCGTTCTTCTTTGAATAAGAATGTTATTAACAGTGATCGTCTGTCTGTGTGCCTGCATAGGCAATAAAATTCTGGTCAAGACACCTTTATTGCATTATAGGGAGGATGACTGGGTCAATATTTTTTAAATCTATTTGATCCGTCAGGTAAATTATAAAAAAATATTAGTCACGTATTTTTTATTTATCAAATTCCGGAGTGGAGGTTTATGACGTCACTCATCAACAAAATTTGACCGAAAGCGCGACGTCACGTAACATTTCAACGCATTGCATCGGCGTTATTTTTTGGTTGTGATACAAAAGAGAAAATTACGGTTCCAATATTTTCAGTCATCTTAATATATTTATTATTTATGGTAAAAAAATTACCTAAATATCTCATCTACTAAAAATATGGAATTGTTTAAATTATGAAATAAATGAATATTTATTTATTGTGAAGTCATAATCCTGGCGGCAATCCCGGTTGTAGTCTAAACCACAACGCGCTAGGGCCCGGGGTCCGACTCGTTCTCTCCTTGTCTACTTCGCTCGATCTTTGACTCTATTGGTGGTGAATTTCTTGTATTGTACATAATTTATTGCAAGATGATGATGATGATGACTCACCCTCATTAATAATCGAGCGAGCCGGCCCATCGTCGACGCGCAAAGTGAAGTTCTTTTTCACGGCAAGCAGCTCCGCTTTGTGGTACGCCCCGTCCGACACCATTTCGAAACTGGGGAAAAGACATTATAAATAATAATTATTGTATACTTTCTTTTCAGCTACTGATATTGTAAAATTATTGTGTGCAATAAGAATACATACAATTGTAATAAAATGTTTTTTTTTTTGTTGGAGTAAGTTTTTTTTAATTAACAATTGTTTTTTATTATCTCTATGAAATATTAATTAAAACCTAACATACTTAAAAAAATAGTTTCCATGCCACGGTCGATGCAAGCCCAATCAAAATTCAACCCTCTCACATACATAATCTGTATCAGGTTGCAGTTGCAAGTACCCTTACCTGTACATGGTGGAGGTGGGGTGGTTCCCAACGTCGTAGCTGATCCTCACGCGGCCGTTGAACAGCTCGGCAGCCAAGTGTTCCTCGGCACCGAAGTACATCAGGACGCCGTGGTGCTGCGTCGTGCTGAATACTGGGGGCGGAAGGAGATATTTATTCATTTATCGTATCTCTTAATACAGCGTTATTTAAAACTAGACAGTGATATTACTCGTCTCAAGTTTAGAGCATCACACGAGAGACACTTGAAATCTACGGGTGACCCCTTCCTTGTATGCTGTGATGGGACACTCCAGGATAGTTTGCCGCAAGGACTATTCGGGATGCCCGCCAGCCTTCAGCGGAATCACTTCAGCCCCACTTCTTCCTCACAGCAGAAAGTAATATTATTTTAGACAATTTAGGACTCTCATCAAGCCTGTATAAGGGATATAGCGCATTACAGAGTATCAGGGTATCATATAAGCTGTGCTCTCGGGTCCGCCTTGACTCATTCCGGATTTGCCAGATCAGGTAATTCCCGAAAGGAAACGTTCCTGAAGGGGTAAACAGTCCCCAAAGGTGCAAGGAGTCCACGAAGGGGAGTCACCTACCGAGCGTGACGTTGGCGTGCGGTGCGGTGCGCAGCGGCTCCAGCTCCACCAGCGAGTCGTTGTGGCTGAACGTCAGCGACGTCAGATACTCGCAGAGGCGGCCTGGGGAACGGGTAGGCATCGAAATCACAATAAGATAATACTGCCGTCCCGAGTGCAGTAATAGCATAAATGATGTTTCGAGAAAACAGCCTTTAAAGTTTGAAATTAATTAAAACACAATACAATAAACACATGATTTAAACTTTGAATTATGACTGAAAAGTTACAGATCGAAGTATACTGCTAGTAATTCAAACAATTTAAATAAATAAAATAAATTACGGCCATTTATTCAATTACGGCACCAGTGTTTGTAACTACTTAACCTGCGGCCCAACTTGCTTTTACTGCAATTTAGTCAGTTTTGTGTCTAAAAATTAAAACTTCCGTACTTGTAGTAAAATAAATTTGGCATTCAATTTTCTTGATATACTTATTTACTTTGTGCTAAAATATTAACCGCACATGGACACAACTAAAATAAATGATAAAACATTCATCTATCCTCCATTAAAATTGGAGCCGCCTGTTTCAAATAAAAACACAGACCAATAAAACTTTATAACCAACTCACCCGAGTACCCCGGCGCGCACTTGCACAGGTAGTCGTTGGCGGGCGAGAGCAGCGGCCGCTCCATCATAATGTCGTCCTGCCGGCCAGCCACTGGCTTATTGGTCAGTCGTATAGGGTACACTGTACCCCGTGCACTGTATGGCACGGTGCATGGGGTACAGTCAGGCGCGGATCCAGGATTTGAATGAGGGGGTGGCAAAAGTCTAAATTGTAGGTATCAATCAAAGATCGAGCTCCCTGAGTTAAAAAAAATTGGGCTTTTGGGATCAATAAATGAATGAGTAAGCTGAGAAATTTTTGGTTTAAAATTTGGGGGTGAACGACGAATGTGTGAGCGAGCGGAGCGAAACCGAAATTTTTGACATTTTGGGTCTTAAAAGACCTGAACTTTGATTGTACACCTGCGTGAAGCATCGTACATCGCATCGGACACAGCTTAATTTACGTAGACAAGATTAAATCTGGCTCTTACAGAGTTTTCGTCGGAATTATTTGACTGTTAAGATGCGACCAACATTTTCAAATAAGAAAAAAAGCCTGCTACTAAGAACCGGTTTGAAGAATAAGGTTGCAAGCGTCATCACAGCATCATCAGTCACAGTGACAACGCCCCTGCGGTTCTGTATTTTTGAATTAAATGCACAAATTCGTGTCACTGTGTGTCAACTGTCAGTACATGCCAGAGTGTGTCAGTGCCTGTGAACGTGCGTCAGTGTGTGCTACTGCGTGTCTGTGTCTATTAATGTGTCTCAATATGTGCCAGTACCTGCCACTGTGTATGTTAGCGGGTACCAATGCATGTCAGTGTGTATGTGTCAGTTTGTGTCACGATGTGACAGTATGCGTCACGATGTGGCAAGATGTGTCAATATGTATTAAAGCAGTGTCTGTCTTTTCCTGTCGTTCTTGCGTACCTGCAGCGCGAGCCCAGCAACTGGTAAATAGCAGACACCATGCACGCAATCGTGGTGGGCGCAAGGCGAAGTGCCCAGTGCCGCGTGCGGCGCGGCCTCGCAGTAGCGACCGGCGGAGCCCGCTGCGCACTCGCAGCGATACTCTTGTATGTGTATGTCAGTATGTGTCACGATGTGTCAAGATGTGTCAGAATGTATCAGGATGTGTCAAGATGTGTCAGTATGTGTCATGATGTGTCAAGATGTGTCAGAATGTGTCATGATGTGTCAAGATGTGTCACGGTTTTTCAGAATGTGTCAAGATGTGTCACGATGCGTCACGATGTGTCAGGATGTATCACGATGTGTCAAGTTGTGTCATTATGCGTGACGTTGCTTCAGGCTATGTCAGAATGTGTCAAAGCAGTGCCTGTCGCCGCGTTTTTGCATACCTGTAGCGCGAGCCCAGCAACCGGTAAATAGCAGACACCATGCACGCAGTCGTGATGGGCGCAAGGCGAGGTGCCGAGTGCCGCGTGCGGCGCGGCCTCGCAGTAGCGGCCGGCGTAGCCCGCTGCGCACTCGCAGCGGTACTCGTCTAGGCCGTCTATGCAGGCGGCGCCGTTCTGTGGGGAGGGGATGGGGTTTAGATGACGTCATTTAGAGCAGATTATCGACGTAATACAAAACTTTGTTTTTTTTCTATATCTGCTCCACGGTAGACATCAACACAGATGGTGGCGCTGCTGTAACGTGAGATCCGTTGGCAAAAAGTTCTTTCACATTATGAAGCTGACGTCAACCCTCCAAGACACTGATTCATCGTCACGGCCCTTAGTGCACTGCAGGACTAATGGCCTCTCTCAGGGTGGATATTGCGATAATATCCACGCTTGGCAAGAGGCATAGAGAGATTACACTGGCAGCGCCATCTAGCGTCTGTGGAATGCAACATTGTCGACTCTAGAGCCACAACCTTACCTGGCACATATGATTGACGCAATCATCAGCGTTGACAGTGCAGTTCTCTCCCGAATAGCCTTTCGGGCAGGCGCAGCTATAGTGACTGGTGTGGTCGGTGCAGGCAGCGCCGTTGGCGCAAGGGTTGAACTCCGCTGTGCAGAAGGGGATCTTCTTCTCGCAGAATTCGCCTGAGGAGAGGTTTTCATTGAGAAAGGTTGGGCGTATATAAGGCGGGATAGTGCGTTCGAATTACATTAGTAATAAACAAATCATCTTACAGGATATCAAAGCCAAACAACACTATTTTTTTATTGTCTAGGGACTGATGGACGGTGCATTTGATGGAAAGCGGCCATCGGCGTCCAGGATACCCTAAGGGGATATTATCTTAATAGGAATTATATACATCTGTAGTACACCTTCAACCGCACCTGAAGGTGAACCTTCATGATATATCGCTTTCAGACCTCAGGTTGACTGGAAGAGAATCTTACTAACTTTCTGCATTGTCTACTGGTTGACTGGAAGATAACGCCTTAATGGCTTTAAGTCCGCCAATTATATTATTGTGCAATAAAGTTTTAAATAAATAAATAAAATAAGATATCTCTCTAAGAGATAAGCTGGCCTACGGTAAGGTTTAATTTTTTTAACATTTTAGTGTTTACGAGTACAATAAAAAATACTACCACCTGCACCTTTTTTTATATAGTTTAATATTTGATTTATTTATTTTATATTAATATGCCAAACGAATCAATAAATAAAGAATACTAATACATATTATGATTGAGTTACAATAGCCCGTGCCGTGACCAGGATCTACACCGACGCTGTAGTCGTCACTCTCTTTGAACGAATAAAAATCTAATCTAATAAAGGTAAATGAAAATACTTTTAATCCACACAGACACACGGCTCAAAACTCTTAAATATTAATAGAGAAAAAAAAGTATAACACTTCTGAGACTTCATCAACACAGCCCGTCACAGTCCACTGCAGGACCTACAGCCTCTCCCACGAAAGGGGAGGTTATTGCCATAATCTCCACGCTTGGCAGGCGGGTTGGAGATCGCAGTGTTTAAATATAACAATGGAAAATGCTGCTGCCCATTTTCCAGACTACGGAGACTCTTGATTTTTTGTCTCGAAAACATTAGTCGCCTTGTACGACACCCATGAGTGTAAGGGGTTGGTGCTATTCTACTCTGCCGGACACCACACGGCCTTACTTAAACAGAGACTTAACTGAAAAAAAAAAGATACTCTAACATCGCTTACCCATATACCCCGGCGCGCACTGGCAGGAGTAGCCCTCCAGCCGATCCACGCAGGTGGCGTTGTGCTGGCAGCGGTGCGCGGCGCAGTCGTCGATGTTCGCCTCGCAGCGGACGCCCGTGTAGCCCGGCTGGCAGGCGCAGCTGGGGAGGGTAGATGCATGTGTAGATAGATAGATAGATGTATCCGGGCCGTTTTCGCATTCTGACGAACTTGCGCCTATTCTGCGTGGATATGGTGTGCTCCAAGATACCAGATAAGATTTTATCTTATATATTATAAGTTTTAAGATTTAATGAACTCCACCAGGAAACGGTTGCACGGGTAAAGTTGGTGTACAGTAACATGTACGGGCTTTTTGTGGTTCTGCACAGTTTTGCCAAGCGCCTGGTCGATGCATCTAATGACCAGAAGACTGGCCTAGAGGACAGCAATTGCCCAACATCTCTTAGAATCTGACACTAAATACTGGATGGAGTTACATAACTCACTATACATAGTATTATGTATAGTGTATAGTGTTATCTACTAAACGATACTACATAGACGTTTAGTTAGAGAAGCCATCGAAATCACGAAATATCCAAATTTCAATCGTGATGACGGGTTAAGGTTATCGAATACTTGGTCACCAGTGATTAATTCTCTAAAACCAGAACTATATATAGAAGATACGGTCAGTGTAGTGCGTCGTGACTTAAAAGTGAGTTCGAGTTCCGATAGTTGCAGCCAACTTGCGAGCCAACTGCGAAAGCGGGTAGATCAACATCTAATCTCATCATCTAACAGGTAATCATCGCTCACCAACACCGTTCAGCGCCCGCAGTTCTCCAGTCGTCCCGTGACCATGTCGGGCTCCTCGTCAACAAAGGTCCGCGGTAGGAAACCCGGAACATACCCTTAAAATGTGTGATAATAACCGTGGTAATTTAAAACATTGTGTAATGCAAACTCACTGGAACCGCCCCTCCTCCAACAACTGGCACTGTCCATTAGCGCACGGGGAGCCGTAACACGCGTCGATCTGATGCTGGCAGGTCTCGCCGTGGTACCCCCGCGCGCATTGGCAGTGGAACCCGCCGGATGTGGTAGGATTGCATTGGCCGCCGTTGGCGCAAGGGTTGCTGTAGCATCGGTCGCATTTGCTGACCACGTCCGGTGGGGCTGGGCCTGGGGAGGGGATAATAATAATCTTGGCGTTAGTGTCGACGATATCCTGTGGTCAGCCTTTTCACAACCTTAAATCACAGAGCATAGACCCATAACATATTATAATAGCCCTTTAATTCTCAACAGACCATATTCATAACTACCTGAAAAAGGTAATTAACACGATTGTATAGAGATACACCTTTACAATTGCTTGCCGTGACCAGGATATAGCAGAAAAGGGATTTAGCCAACATTTTCAATCGAAATCATTTCATAGATGGCCGAAGGCCGTGTCAACCGTGCCCAGCACGAGTTTGTCGAGAATGTCCGCGGCTCGGGAGCAGCTTGATCTAGAATGCCCGGTGTTCCTAAAGCCAGTTGCGTAACGTAGACGCTAGATGGCGCTACACGGCAATTAGAACGCGCTAAAGGTAAGATCCGGTGCTTTCACGTACCTAGACATACGAAGGCGGCATCAGCGGTGCCCAGCACCAGCCGGTCCCGCATGGCGGCGGGCCCGCTGCAGTGCGAGCTAGGATACTAGAATGTCCGCGGCATGGAAACAGCCTGAGCTAAAATTCCCCAAGAATGCCCGTTGCTACTAAAGCCAGTTGCGTAACTTACACGGTAGATGGCGCTACACGGCAATTAGAACGCGCTAAAGGTAAGATCCGGTCCATTCACGTACCTAGGCACACGAAGGCAGCATCAGCGGTGCCCAGCACCAGCCGGTCCCGCATGGCGGCGGGCCCGCTGCAGCGCGCGATGCCGGGCTCCGCGTACTCGTGCTCGCGCGCCCAGCGGGACAGCCAGCGGAGCGAGCAGTCGCAGTGGAGCGGGTTCGAGCCTAGGGCGCTGTGGAGGGGTTGTCTCGTTAAAATAAAAATTCAATAATTCAAAACTCTATTGAGTAGGTTTAGGTTTAGGTTAGGGGCTCCCATTTTCCGTACTTGGACTCAAATTCAGTCCTTTATACGTGACTGAGAGCCGGCTATTGTAGCCAGCCCAGCTCCATCCAGAAGTCTATTAGTCTCTTGGGACGTTCACAGACTTCCCGAAAGGACCCTGTTCCTATTGAGGCTTTAGCTCTGTAGTCCTTTATTGAGTAGGACATTACATATATCTTTCAATCACAAAGAGGAGAGGGGTAGGATAGTAGGAAGGTAACACACAGTGACATGTTGGCCGCCCCAGGACCGGAGCACATCCACCCCACGCAGACAACGGCAGGACTGTTTCCGACAATACCAGAGAGAGCCGGTCAGTGCCCGACAATGTCGAAGAGCCGGACCGCACCCTTCATAATGTATGTAAATAAAACAAGAATTATTTTTGTATATGGCTTTTTTTGTTTAATAAAGGAAGACTATATTAGCTCAAAGCATTTCTGTTGAACGTCTGTCACGCCTTTTCTGTTAGGGGAAGGAGGAGGGGGTCCTGATTAATCTCTCTCTCTCTCTCCTTCCACACTCATCAACCTTTAGTGTAACACTGTTAGAGCTCGTCTAATCTAAAATGACGCGCCCCACTATCGCATTAACGCACACAAGCAAGTTTAAAATATGGACGCAATACATATACAAATGCCGTTGTAATTGGTCATTCAGTTGCTGGTGATGTTCAAACGTAGGAGCACGCGTCGTTCATTGGCTCCCACACAGATGAAGTGTCGTTATCAATATGTCGTCATTTTAGACTAGACAAGCTCTACCCAACTAGGAAAAATCTCGACGTAACACACTGCTACCCAACGGGAAAAAGTTCCCGCGTTTCGGCGTCCTTTGGCACATGACCAAAAATACGTTCTTTTGCCACTAGAGCATTGTGATCTCGTAATTAGTCACAGTCAAAGTATATTAGAATTTGAAAGTGGTATGTGGTTTCGACATCTGTCAGTTAGAATAGGTAAGTTATTTGCGTGTGTAATGTAATGTGTCCGAATCTGTCCTTACCATTGATTGCTGTTTAAATCATCTATAGTAAATGTCTATGATGATGTGCCGCGTGTGTAATTTATTTACATCGTAACTTACTTTAAAGATACACATGCGATACTTACACATGCGATATGGACTCCAGATCCCTGAAGACGCCATCAGCCAGCATTGAGATGTTGTTCCCGTGGAGGGAGAGCACACGCAGTTGGGTCAGGCCCTTCAGGGCGTCCCTCTGGGGGTGGACGATACAAGAGTATTAAATACAATATAATTGAAATTATATCATACAATTCCTTAGCTCGAAATTCTGCATACCCTTCGCACACCATGACCGTCTGGTGTCCGGCAGAGTAGAATAGCACCAACCCCTTACATTCATGGGTGTCGGACAAGGCGACTAATGTTTTCGAGGCAAAAGATCTAGAGTCTAGTAAATATACAGCAGCGTTTTCCATTGTTATATTTATAACACGGCGGTCTCCACCCTCCTGTCAAGCGTGGCATTATTTTCAAACACCTCCCCTTTTGTGGGAATTAAGTTTTGCAGTGACCTGTTATGGGCTGTTATGATAATGTATATATAACTGGGTGTTAGAACACTAACCTGAACGCATCTCAGCCGATTGTAGTTCACAATCAAGGTCGACAGCTTCGTAAGACCTTCGAAAGTGTTGTTCGAGAGGACACTGATCCTATTGTTGGAGAGGTCCAGTCTGGTCAGCTGGGTCAGCTGGCGGATCTGCTCCGGCGCTATGCTGGTTATCTCGTTCGATTCCAGGTATCTGGTGGAAAATATGGAAGTCAGATGGGGTTCTGTATGTGTGTTACGACAACACCGCGGCACCGACAGCGGGAGGCTATGCATTTTAATTATAAATGTTTCCTTTGTCTGTAACTGTAACTGTTATTGTGTCGTCGTATGCTATGTGTAATAAATATTTTTTCTTTCTTTCAACATTGTGGTATGCGTCAAGCAGCCACAACATTATGCGAAGGGAGGTCCATTTACGCTGAATGCCATGGCCACGGGGAATATTTCTTTACCTATTTTTAGCTTAATGTTTTAGGCATCTGATGATATCTTTGGTATTGCAAACGTCCGTAGGCTGCGGTGACTGATTACCATCAGGCGGGCCGTACGTTTGTTTGCCACCTTGTAGCGTTATCCGTTACATGGTGTCATCACAACAGCCATATTGTAAGTCACCCTCATTAATGACGGAACATACCGACCCGGCTTCTCTAGAAGATCTTCACAGCATAATCATTAGGCGAATTATTGTATCATCAGATTGAACACCTGACCGTGTACCAACATAGGAAGTAAAATGACTCACAGCTCAGTGGTCTGCCGTGGTAGGTTGCAGGCAGCGTGGCTAGCGCAGCTCGCGAACCACGACCACAACTAACTTATGGATATGAGCCTTTTTACCGTTCATATGCAAGAAGTGTAATGAGTTCTTTCCTGCAGTCATTGCACTATATCTTAAGGGATTTTTCGGTGTGTTGTCGGCAATAAAATCCTGGTCACGACACCCGTATTGTAAGTCACCCTCAATCGAACGTCCCGGCCCGTTTTCTCCCAAGGTTCTACACAGCATCATCATCAGGTGGGTCACCTGACCGTATACCGATCTAGGAAGTATAGTACTCACAGCTCAGTGGTCTGCCTAGGCAGGTCGGCAGGCAGCGAGGCCAGCGCGGCGCGCGAGCAGCGCACCACGGTGCCGGCGCAGGAGCAGCGCGACGGGCAGTACGCCGCGGGGAGGCAGCCCTTGTCTTCCGCTGGGGGTAGAGAAGGGTGTGAGAGGGGTGGGTGGTTTAGTTTGTTGTTTATTTATGGTTAGGTAACATGTTTGTGTGGTGGTGTGGTGTCCTCCAATCTCGTGCAATACAGCGCTCTGTAGCGGCGGCGGTGAGGTTCAGGACGCAAGCAGGGCTAGGCGACGCGTGTGTTTCCACGGCGGCAGGCGATGTGTTTCTTTACGTATACGGTAGATGGCGCTACGCGGCAATTAGAACGCGCTAACGGTATGACCGGGTTTGTTGATAGGGGTGCTGGGGGAGCGGAGAAAAGCCTTCCCGTCTATAGATAGAGTTTAGATGGTAGACGCCTAGGTTTCTTGCGAGCCACAGAGTGTTCTCTGCCTCCTTTTCTCGTTAGTCCTGTATGGTAAATGGTACTCCCATTAAACCCTTTGTGAGGTAGGGTAGGCGCAAATGCAGGATATGTTGATTAACGTAGGTATACGGTAGATGGCGCTGCGCGGCGATTGGAACGCGCTAACGGTAATATCGGGTACGTTGATAGGATTGAGTTTGGGGGTACATGGATCTTGGTTTATAGTTAGTTAGGATTTGTAGATAGGAAGCTGGGGGAGGATTGTGATTTACCAGTACTCGAGGAGGAGCGATCATAAGGGTCATACGCTTCGACATGGCAATAGACTTCTCCCGATTTCGCACAGCCTGACTAAAACGTCAAGGCTGATCGGCGTCATGGGCCCCAGTGTCTATAATAGACTACCACAAGACGTCGTTGACGCTCCGAGCACCGCATCATTCAAAGACAAATTACGTCGATGGCTCGTCAAGTGCTTTTTATAGTTATAATGAATTTTTAACTCTCAATATCTCAAATAAACTTGTGTCTACACTCTAGTAACTATAATAATGATTGAAATATTATTTTATATTGTTGACATTTCATTATTTAATTATTTTATTATTATTATGTAATATGACATTGCAAATGTATTTAATATGTAAAAAATTGACTTGTAACGTATGTTATTAATAAATTATGATTATGATTATGATTAGAGAGGAGTAGGTGTATGTATGATAGTATATCCTACCAGTGCACCGCATATCGCTGCCCTCCAGCCTTTGCAATACAGCGCCCTGTAGCGCTGGCGGTGAAGCGCAAGAGGCCAGCGGCGCGAGGCGGCGCGCGCGCAGCGACGGCGGCAACCACGCGATATGTTACTTAACGTGTACGATAGATGGCGCTACACGGCGATTAGAACGCGCTAACGGTAACGATGGGTTTGTTGATAGGTAGCTGGGGGGGTGGATACTTGGATAGACCGGTAGGTGGGTGGGTAGACGCCATCTGTATGGGGTGCCGCATTCGATAAAACCTGGGATGTCAGAGTTTAGTTGGTAGGCGCCTAGGTCTCTTGCGACTCCAGTATGGCCGCCCCTGGTACACAAGAGTGTTCTCTGCCTCCCTCTCTCGTTCCTCCTGGCTTCCTTCATCTTATAAAGGAGGCTGTGGCTAGGCGGTTTATGGTTAGAGGTAGCGGGTGTATGAAAGGTTATCATACCAGTGCACCGCATATCGCTGCCCTCCAGCCGCTGCAATACAGCGCCCTGCAGCGCCGGCGGTGCGGCGCAGGACGCCAGCGGCGCGAGGCGGCGCGCGCGCAGCCACGGCGGCAGCCATGCGATGTGGCAGGTGCAGGAGAGCGGGTTGGTTGCTAGAGAGCTGGGGGCACGGAATAAATAACTATAATAATAATAATAAATATTTTTTAATTGAAAGTTAAAACAAAAACAACTAGAGTACGGTAACAACAGAATTAGCTTTCACGGTGTCGCTGTGATTAACGCCCACCTGCGCCTTTCAAAGGCATTCCAAGTGACAAGATAATAATAATAAAGCGGTTATCTTAAATACCTGCCGGACAACTTTGGTAACCCAATTATTAAACTTGGCTTTGGCCCGTGGCAATCATTAAACCGGGACAATTTGTCATTAATCCCGATATGAAAAAAATTAAGCCAGACTAGCTCACAGGAACCAAAAAACTTGGCGTGAGCTCGTATCTGGGTCCAAATAACCGACCCCGAGTTAAGGATATAAAAAAATCTTCCCATTATAATACTATTACTCCTAGCGGAGAACAATAGAAGCTCTGTACAAAAAAAAGGGAATGAAATCTAGCGCCATCTATATCGTCTAATTTAAACTAAAGATTAACATTTTCAACCGGAGACACAACTCCCTAGCCTCGCATATATCCACAACTCTTTTCATACATCTCCTTTTATTCTTGCAATTTCGAACCCCAGCTTTTTTGAGAATATTACTGATACGATCAGTAAATGTTTTCCTGGGTCGTCCCTTTTGCCAAAATCGCGCTATATACCTCTTTCGTCAATCTACTTTTATCATCTACGTCCGAAACCAAGAAAATAATCCTTTTGTCGTGGATCTATTTTTGACTATGACATGGGATCGTTCAAGAAGTATATTAGAGGTCTCTTCAGAGACTTCAGTGACTCCCCTGGTGTTGCTGATGTCCATAGTCGGCGATGACCACGCATGGTGCGCAGGTGGCCCGCTTGCCTGTTTGTCTGCCGTAAAACATTAACAAAATCTTCCAGCGATAAGGTGACCTGTATCTCCGTTTATCATTGACCAGCAGACAATTAACTATTAAACTTTCTTTAGCTGGTAAGATGTAGAAATACTTACAGAGTAGACAGAATGGTGAGATGATCGAAGGCGCCCGGTGTGATACAGCGGATCTTGTTGTTTGTCAAAGATCTGTGAAACCACCGAGAAATATTGAAATCTCTTTACATTATAATAGAAAGAGAATCATCTTGGCGGTTATATTCCTTGTGCTCTGGCGCACGAGGGCCAGGGGTCCGCCTAGACCATGATCCAGGATTTGGTAGGTTAGATAATTACAGTGGAGCGACTGCCGTCTGACCTCCGTGACCCTGCTATCAAAAGAACCTAAACGGATTGGATTTTGCACATTTAGTCGCCTGGTTTCATCACGATGTTTTCCCTCACCGTAAGAGCATCGGTTAGCATTCAACTAATGTACATAACTAAGAAAAGAGTCATTGGCACATGGCGGCAGTGGTATTCGAGCCCGGTACCAATGCGAGTCGGATACCGTTACCACTAGGCCACCGATGCTCCGCTTTTATCTCCAAATGTCCTATCACAATAAAAAGTCGCAGGAGAAGCTAGTATTTTATATAGGTATAGGTATGACATATATATGTCGCAGCCGGATGGTTAAATTAGCCAGTTAATGAAACGGCTAGCTTCTTATGCTATTATTTAATTGAAAATTTGCCAATTTCAAGAATTTTTAAAGTAATGTTTAAAGAAAGAAATTGACCCGAGTTTACGGAGCTCCTCCAAATATTGTCACAATGCTAACTTAATCACAATAATCTCAAACAATAATAATAGTTTGCATTAGGTTTTAATTCGGTTGGGTTAGGTTAATGTTGTGACAATTCATGGAGGAGCTCCGTAAACTCGGGGCAATATCGTTCGTTAGACGTAACTTTCATAGTTCATGAATTTGGCAAATATTCAATTAAATAATTGCTTTAAAAGCTAGCCATTTAATTAACCGGCTAATTTAAACATTCGGCTGCGACATATATACTCACAAAGCGCTCAAGCTGTGTAGTCCGAAGAACATCTTGTCGGTGACGGTCTGCAGCAGGTTCCCGTCCAGCAGCAGCTCTTGGATGCTGGCAGCGCCGTCGAAGGCGTTGTCTTCGATCGCAGTGATGCCTGGAATGGGGGAGATGCTTAGGACCCGTTTAATAAATCAAATCAATTTAAAGTTATTTTATGAAATGTATATTTTAATCGTCAAAGAGAAGGGGCTAGGAAAGTAGGGAAGAAACACACACCGGAGCACCTCCACCCCACGCCGACAATGGCCGGATTGTGTCCGACAATACCAGACAGGATTAGTGCCCGACAATGCCAAGCAGAGCCGGACCGCGCCCGACGAAATATATAGGTATATTATATTCAGAAAACTACAGCAAAAGTAATCCAGTCTATCACGGGCGCCCCGATCACGAGTATAACGCAGGGCCCAGCCATCGACCAATTCAACTATATTTGAGGGAAAAGGGCGACCCGGCCCCAACGCCACCACCAGACAGACCTTTAAGCGAGCATGCTTAGAAACCGTATACCCGTAGACCCGGATCCGGACATCTGTGTTGCTAATATCCATTGGCGGCAAGACCACTTTCTATCAGGTGGCCTTGCCTGTTTGCCCAACGTATAAACAGAGAAATAAATTAGAGCTTTAAAAAATTATCATCATCTAAAAACGCCGACATGCTGGGCATAGGCATCCCCCGGAGAAATCCACGGCGGCCGGTCCCGTGCCTTCCGCACCCATCTGGTACCTACGATCTTTACCAGGTCGTTGGTCCACTTTGTGGGAAGCCTACCCACGCTGAGTCTACCGGTACACTGATAAATACTCACCATTATTTCTTAGATCCAACTTCGTGAGATCCGGAAGTCTTCCAAAGAGTCCGTCAGATTTAATCTGACCGAGGCTGTTATCAGCCATTAGTCTGAAAGATTAAAGGCTTAGTCAACTTAATACAAAACTGTGTGTGTTCTACTGGCTGTAGTGGTAACGAGGAGTGTTCTGAGGAACTATTTAATCTGGTGCCCACAGCACAATTCCGCCACCGCACCACTCGCCGTGGGCTGGGTACTCACCCTCGCTACGTAGACCATCTGTTGGTGTCCATGCGAAGGTCCGAAATAACGCTTCTCGCTAGGACGATTCTGATGTGGAATGAGCTCCCAGCCAAAGTGTTTCCTTTGGACTATGACATGGGATCGTTCAAGAGGTATTTTAGGTCTCCTTAGAGGCAGGCAACGCATTGGTAGCGCCCCTGGTGTTGCTGATGTCCATAGGCGGCGGTGAACACTTTCTATCAGGTGGCCCGCTTGTCTGTTTGTCTGCTGTATTACATAAAAAACTTAAATGGAAACTGTGGGATAATTCATGATTACAAGGCAGGCATGAGGTTTTTCAGCTAAGTCTTCACAGTGACGACGCACTATTCTCACTTTAATTAGCGCTTTTCATCAGGAGGCGTGTTTGTCACTAAGTATCATAAAAAAAACAGTAAAAACCCCAACTCACAACACATCAACATTGAGCGGCAAATCCCTGGGCACCTCAACCAGCCCGGCGCGCTCGCACGCCACGCGCACCGCGCGCGCCGCGCCCGCCTCGCACGCGCACTGCGCCGGGCACGCCGCGTCCGCGCCGCACGCCGTGGGTGCGTCGTCGCCCGCTGGGGGAGGGGGGAGGTAACATATCATCATCATCATCACAGCCCGCAATAGTCCACTGCAGGACCAAGGGCCTCTCCCACGAAAGGGGAGGTTATTGCCATAATCTCCACGCTTGGCAGGCGGGTTGGAGATCGCAGTGTTTAAATATAACAATGGAAAATGCTGCTGCCTATTCTCCAGTCTACGGAGAATCTAGATCTTTTGCCTCGAAAACATTAGTCGCCTTGTACGAGACCCACGAGTGTAAGTTGTTTCTCCATTCCATTTTCTCTTTATAAATCAAATATTTCAAAATTCAAAATGTTTTATTGAGATACATAACTCGAAAAAGAGTCATTGGTACGGCCGCAGTGGGATTGGAACCCGGTACCTCTCGCTTACCAGTCAGATACCCAGTGGCGTAGCTTGCTCGACGGGGACCCCGTATCATTAGTTGTCTAGGGGCCCTAGATGATACCACCAACTACGGCGGGTGCTTATGAGTAAATTAGATCCTGGTCTTAGCTTAAGTCAATAAATGGTCGAGCGCAGCGAACTTATATAAATTAGCATGTTAATAAAAAAAAAACTTTAATTACTGAATAAGCATGTGTAGCGAGCACTACATTTGTGTGATATACTTTTACCTTGCGTAATTATGACAAAGATAACTGATGTCATTGAATGAACGAGCGTAGCGAGTTTTGAAATTTTTGTAATATATCCCTTAAAACCTTGCATGATTTAATAAAAATAACGTAAAATGAGTTAATGGACGATAGCGCGATTTAACCACTACGTACGCCCCCGATGCTAACAAAACTATGGAAACGTATCATACCTGCGATTGTACCGCCTAACTCCGATACTACGCCGCCATCTTGATACAATCCTGTCGAATGACGTCACAGACTCGGTACCGCCCAATTAAATATCGGTCAAAATTACGAAATGAATGCCATTCGTCATTGCCACTTCTCGAGAAAAACTAGAAACACAAATAAATAACAACTCACGTTTGCACTTGAACCCATCCTCCCTGAGCGCATCAAGTCGCTTCCTGGCCTGCCGCTTCGGCGCGTCGCAGCGCGCGCCGCTCGTCTCCACGGGATGGGCTCGGAGGTACGCCGCCAACCAGCGGAGTGAGCAGGAACACTCGAAGGGGTTGCGGCCTAGGTGCCTGGGAATGGTTTACGAAGGTTATAGAATAGCCCATAAGTTATATAGTCCGTATAGACTTTGGAAAACATAACTTTAAATCTAGGCAATGTTTCATGTAATTTGGTTGGCTGGAACTGGTTCTGGAATACAGCTTGACCTCTCCGTAGTACTAGCTTTGGGGAGGTTATTTAAAATTGTCGCTTGGAAAAAAAGTTGAATGCCTTAAAAACGATTTCGAAACGACGAAAGCTAGTTACAACATAAAAGAATAATTGTAGGTCCCGTGCTTAATCCAATAGGTACATAGATTAAGTTAAATAACGAAAAACTTACAAAGTTTGTATTCCAGTCAGCGCGTCGAATGTACCGTTTGGAATAGTTCTGATGTTATTGTCGTACAGAGACCTGAAAGAGAATGGATTAATTGATGTAATCTTGAATAGATAGAATGGTAGGTACAATGTTGATGACCAGGATTATACTATTTGGTAATTACACTAGGCTATTTTCCCGAGTAAAAAATGATAATTATATTTATTCCGTCGGTTAATTTATAAACAAAATATTAGACAAGTAGTTTTTTTTGTTCAAGACTAAAATTGACTTAGGTATAGTGAGTCAAAGAATGGGAGTGGGGCTGGTGACGTAACATCTTCGGGTAATTGTACTAACGTTGTATTTTAACTGGCTGTATCTTCCTTATTACCTTCTATATTTAACAAAATACAAAATTAAGTGCTTAAGTTTTTTTTTGTGAATCAATCTGACGGACTAAATGGAAATTAGATTTTTTAGGAAACTAGCCCATTCATTGTGCCGTGACCAGGATTGATAAAAGTTTCTTCACAATATAATGTCTAATAATATCCTCTTCCAAATTCCGAATAGATAAAAACCTCATTTTAAAGACTTATTAACTTACTTAATTTATTAACTTATTGCACTTACAATAACTTCAGATTTTGAAGGTCTCGGAATGTATCTTTTCGGACGCAGGTTATTTCGTTCGAGTTCAGTAGACTGTAAATAAAAATCAGCTGTTAAGGACAACGCCATCTAGTAGCAATTTGCGAAAAATTAATGTATCTTGAGTATTATACGTAGTGGCTAGGCATTACGGATTGCGATATTAGGCTTTGAATATTATTGTTACATTGCAAATTAAATTTACATTTATTTTCGACTTTTGTTTAGTAAAAAACATCAGTTACTTACAGAAGCTGCAAAGAAGATAATCCGTGGAATATTCCAGAAGGTAAGTCTTTAATCTTGTTGCCGTAGAGTACACTGAAAAAAGTAGATTAAAACAGATTTAGTCGAGGGAGATTTCCCAGATTCGCCAGAGGTTTTCGGGGGCACGGGTTCTAACGTACCCAAAACCAGTATAAAAGAAGCTACCATTGCTATGAGCGTCCACAGAGAAGCTAGCTCATCTTACACTGGTATCAACCTACACAAATCCAGTATAAAAGAAGCTACCATTGCTATGTGCATCCATAGAGATGCTAGTTCACCTTATTCTGCATTTACCGCCTTCTAAACAATGTAAAAAGAAAGTATAACCACTCACAGCGAAGTCAAATGCGCCAGCCCAGAGAACGCGTCGGCGGCCAACTTGGCTATCTTATTGTTGGAGAGGTCGATGCGGGCGACTCGCTTCACGGCTGCGAACGCGGCCGTGCCCACCTCCGTTATCTCGTTCTGTTCTAGGCGGCTGCGGGAGAGAGAGGCGATTGTTTAAGAATAATGAATATATCTTTGTACTTGTAATATTGGGTACAGGTTTTGACTGTAACCCCAACCGCCCAAGACTTTGACTTTCATTACACCCTAGTCCCAGTCTACCATTATCATTTCCTGCAGTCGTGATCTGGTCTCTGGGCCGAGACCGGGCTGGGACGAGCATGCATATAACCCAAATATTGCACATCGGCTAATTTCCGCTTCATATTTTCTTACAGCACGCGTACCTAGCGTGCGATAACTGACCGTGTAGAGAATAATTTTTGGAAGGACGTCATGCCAAATGGGCGGGATCAAGCCTAAAATGGGCGGGGTCAAGCCTAAAATGGGATGGACGAAGCCTAAAATGGGCGGGATTAAGCCTAAAATGGGCGGGATTAAGTATAAAGGGCGGGATCAAACCATTTTTTGTCATACCGCCGCCACAATAAAATGTAAAAATGAAAAACCACTAACATCTCCGTAGCCCGATGCGGTATGGTGTGCGGGAGCTCAGTGAGCAGCTTCTCCCGGCAGTCGACGGTGCCTTCCGGCGAGCAGCGGCAGGGCGGCGGGCAGCGGGGCTCCGCCGAGCATTCCGCTGGCGCTGTGTTCGTTGGCCCTGGGGAGAAATTATCATCATCATATCAGCCGTTCTGATGATCTGAATGGTTTGGTTTACATGCCTTCCGCTAAGTAGAGGTTCCGGATTCGATTCCCGACCGGAAACAAATTGAAATGATGAAATTTAATTTATTTTAAATAGGTTTGGTGGAAAATACAGTAGACCTTCGGTTTAAAGAACTTTATTCCTCATAAGAACAACATGGTTCACTTTCTGGTATAGAAGACCTTCGTACTTTAGATCTATTTATTGGTTATTGGAAGTTAGTGCTCCTTAGGTCTCAAATTTATAAATATTAATTAAGCCTGGTTGACTGGAAGATAAAGCTGTGTAGCTTTATGTCTACCATTGTACCTCATCGTGTTTCAATTATAAGATAAAGAATGATACCATACACATTAGCCCCATACAGTCAAAAGATTACAATAAATGTTTGAAGTCGTTAAAGCGCACCATCTATTGGGAAGCTACTCCTGAAAACGGCTCATTTCGGTAGCTTCAGTTAGGTAAATATATAAATTTCAAAGTTGCTTCTTTACTTACCACTGCATATGAGCTCGTGAGGTTCCAGCTCAGTGAGCAGAGATCCCCGTAGAGCCGCAGGAGCTACACACCTGTAACCAGAAGATTAATAAACTAACATTACTAAGATGCCATTAGATCTTGTGTCAATGGCTTAGTAGCAACTTGTCACGCTGTCGCATCTCGTTATTTTCGCAACTCGTTACGTCAGCTAACCTCGTTGCCTCGGCCACCCACTAGAATAGTAGTAGAGCTCGTCTAATCTACAATGACGCGCCCCACTATCGCATTAACGCACACAAGCAAGTTTAAAATATGGACGCAATACATATACAAATGCCGTTGTAATTGGTCATTCAGTTGCCGGTGAGATTCAAACGTAGGAGCACGCGTCGTTCATTGGCTCCCACACATATGAAGTGTCGTTATCAATATAAGCACTCACACATCGAAATCAACTAACTAAGTAGTGGGGCGCGTCATTTTAGACTAGACGAGCTCTACTAGGACTAGAGTAACTTGGCGTTAATGTCCCGATTGTGATCACGCGCACGACGGCTCGGGGTTTGCTTTGATAATAATCCAGGATTTGGCGGATCAGATAATTACAGTAGATCGACTGCCGTCTGACCTCCATGACCCTGTTACCAGGGGAACCTGTCCAGATTGGACCATTAATGTGCAGGTTTTATCACGATGTTTTTCCTCACCGTAAGAGCATCGGTTAATGTTCAACTAAAGTATATAACCTAGAAAAGAGTCATTGGTACATGGCGGTAGTGTAGATATAGGGATGTATATAGCATGTTTCCTCACCTAGCCCCAACACCCTTGCCCTGCGCCGCCCGTAGCGCAGTAGCGAGCCGCGCCGCCCTGCAGTCGCACACCACCGGGTTGTCAGCCAGCCGCAGCGTGTGCAGCCGCGCCGCCGCCGCCGGCTCCAACGAGAGGGCTGTCAGGTTGTTGTTCGTTAGCGTTCTGTGGGAGAGATTGGGTTGTAGCGTTTAGGTAGTGTACTTCATGCGGATATTGTGTTGGAGACGAAAGCCAACGGTTTACGACGGGAGGATGCCGGAGACCAGAAGTGGAGAAGGCATAGTAAGAGAGCGGTATCTGTTGGCTAATACGTAACTCTGTTGGTAACAATTCTCTGATTTCAATAATTGAACTGTTACTTTAACGATTCCGTATCATCGATTTCATTGGCTTAGTTACTAACTAAGTTCGTTTACCTGGACCCTCCACCTGCACGTGTAGAGCCTAATTACGTGAGTCTGTTGCTAACAATTATGGCTTTAGTTAATAATTAGTTAGTCAGTAGTCCGTCGTCAGAATAAATTTCTTCTTTTGTGTTACTTATAAGTTGTGTATGTATGGAGTGCCAAATAAATTTCAATAATTTTAATTGTCACTTTTGCGATTACGTATGATCGATTAAATTGTTTCATTTCTTTGCAATTAAACTTTGTTAGCAACTGAACCCATGTAATCGATGATACGGAATCGCAAAAGTAACCATTTCAATCGTTGAAATCAGATGATTGTTGGCAACAGCGTTAAGCCATTAGCCCACAGGTGGTAGTCAAGCCTAAGTAGCCCGCCTGGGTGAGTACCACAGCCTTAACCATTTCTGTCGCTGAGTAGTCCAAAAATAGAACAACAGAATACTCACAGCACTTCCAAGCTCTTCAAATTCTCCAGAGCCTTCTCATCAATACACTTCAGCTGGTTTCCATCCAGATGGAGGCTCTTGAGGGCCGTCAGGCCGCGGAAGGCTCTCCTCGTGATGGCAGTCAGCTCGTTACGGCTCAGATCCCTGGAAGGGTTGGTGAGGATTTATTTAATAATAGGGAAAAGTATGTGAATGTTACATACATGGGTGTAGCCCCTGGTATTGCAAACGTCCATAGGCTGCGGTGACTTCTTACCATCAGGCAGGCCGTAAGCTTGTTGGCCATCTCAGGGGTATAAAAATAATCATGGCCAAACGAACAGAAGGCCGATGGGACCACGTACCGGAAGACGCAGCGTGGGTAGGCCCTCCCACAAGGTGGACCGACGACCTGGTAAAGATCGCAGGTACCAGCTGGATGCGGAAGGCACAGGACCGGCCTTTGTGGAGATATCTGGGGAGGCCTATGCCCAGCAGTGTCTTTCGACTGCTATGATGATGATGATGATGATGTATGTAAACTCTTTATTGCTTATCAAGTACAGTAACAGTAACAGTAAGTATACTTTACAATAGCAAAGGCAGGTTTATCCCACAATTCGATTTCTTCCAGCCAAGCCTAGGGTATATTATAAGAAGGAAAAAGACCAGTGGTGCAAGTCTGCAAGCTGTATTTAATTTACAATTCAATCGCGACCCATTACGATCGAGACGAACAAAAACTTTTATCAATAGAGTGGTAATAGAGTTGTAATTGACACTCAGTTGAATAGTTATTGATATAGACTTCTAAAATCTAACAAGATACTGCCGTCTTAGTTCACAATCAAGTTATAATCGTACTAGGAAAGAGTCAAATGGCAGTTCAATATTAGAATGTCAATGATTCATTATTTTTATTATTAAATAAGTAAAAGAATAGCATAAACGCCTCAAACTTTCCATTGAGATTCAATTGTGCCATTCGTGAGAAACCATTGGTCATATTCATATTCATTTATTTATAGTATTGAATTATTAGACGAATAGCAAAACGGTGTCAAATTTCCCATTGAGATCCAATTGAGATTCAGTTATTTCTTTCTTTCAATTACGCCATTCGTGGGGCTAAGTTTGTCGGTTAGCAATAAACGAGAGGGTAGGGGGTTGGCCCGACCACCACCTTCTAAG
This sequence comes from Blastobasis lacticolella, assembly GCA_905147135.1. Lineage (NCBI taxonomy): Eukaryota > Metazoa > Arthropoda > Insecta > Lepidoptera > Blastobasidae > Blastobasis > Blastobasis lacticolella. The sequence goes on from LR990066.1 coordinate 938,986, forward strand.
CCCACAGGTTATGGAATGAACTCCCTTGAGAGGTTTTCCTTGCGAACCTAGAGCATGAAGTTCTTTAAGAGGAAATATTTTGATGGGGTCGGTCGGCAACATGCGCGTCATACCCCTGGTATCTTATTCTGTGTCTCTGGTTAAGTCATCATCCCCATCTTGGCGTTATGTCCCCGCGCGGCACGCGAGGTCACAGGGTCCGCCTCTGGTTAAGCCACAGATGTTAAAGTTAAAAACTTGTTAAGTTATAAAACGACGACCTGAGTGGTTCAGTGGTCAACTTGCCGGTCTGCCACGCAAGAGGTCCCGGGTTCGATTCCCGGCCGGGCAGAAATTTAAATGATGAATTTTAATTTCTGTTACGGGTCTGGGTGTTCTATTTATAATAAGTATGTATTTAAAAGTGTTTAAGTAGTATATCAGTTATCTAGCACCCATAGTACAAGCTTTGCTTAGTTTGGGGCTAGATGGCGCTGTGTGAATTTAACTTCATTCATCGTGTGAGGTATCTGGGTAAAATTAATTTGTAGCCTCAAGGAATTCCGACATCGGTTACCTAAGTTACCGAAATCATTTAAAATCTCCCCGCCGCCCAAACTTGTGTTGCGGAGTTGGTAACACTGGAAAACGATTGCTCCCACTCTAGTCTGGCCGGGATCGCGTTTCGCACGCGATCTGGGGACAGTGTACAGTCGCGTTCATAAGTGCATTTTATTTATACCACTAAGGTGGCAGACAAGCTTACGGCCTGTGGGGCTATTGGCTATTCCAGTGTACAACTGTGTTTTAAGAGAGGGCATAGCGGGGTGTCCCGTTCGAATTGGAGCCGCCTGACTGGGGAAGTACAGAATACCGCAGCTAAACAATACTCTTTTAAGTAGTATTGTGTTTCTGCCGGTGAGTAAGGTTTCCAGTGCTCCATGGGGTGGGGATTTGGGGAACCGTGGCTTTGGCAGTGGAGGGGCATTTGTCTTTTCGCTGCCAGAGCAACGTGTTATAGAGGTGGGCAACGCATTGGCGATACTCTTGGTGTTGCTAATGTCTATGGGCAGTTGTGACCACTTTCCAGCAGGTGGCCCGCTTGCTTGTTTGCCTACTGTATGAATTGAAAAAAAAAAACTGAATTTGACATAAAATAATCTTACACTACTCTAATTTGGTAGACGCTATAGCCAGTTACCACCGTAGATGACGTAGTGTAGAATTATATAATGTCAAGCCTGCCAGCCTGCCTGATGGAAAGCAGACCTGAATGCCAATTTTTGGAGAAAAATTATTTTGAGTTTTGTAAGTATTAATGTATGGCTACAATAAATAAAAATTATTTGCATTGTGACTTTTATAAGGAAAACGACAAAATAATAATAATAAGTCTTTATTTGATTAGCCAGTTAATTGTAATTGTAAAATACAATAAAAATAATTTTGAATTGTAATAAAGTTGCAGTTAAAAAGAGATTTTTTAAACCACAAAAGTAGCAAACAAGCTACATGATGGTAAGCAGTCACCGCAGCGATTTTAATATTCTTTTAATTTCAAAATGTTTTCTACTTTACCTATTCCCTTTCGAACAATATGCTATAAAACCTTACAACACTACACATACATATTAATGATAAGGTGGTTATGCACTTATGAACGCGACTGTACGTTGGCTTCTATCGACAATTTGAACTCGAAGTAAACTCTTAGGACGATTCAAACGGTAGTCTCTCCTTTAAACGCGAATTCGAGACATTCTAAATAAAATATAGATTTATCGCGATTATATTTATCATTTTATAGAAGCGTCGGTGGCCAACTCGGAAGCTAGAGATCTCAGCCGGTCTAGCCATCTTTGACAGCTCCGCTTGCGTGATGCGTGTATGGTAGAAAATGTACAGGTCGAAGTTCGACTATTTCTACCAACTTCTACATTGACTCTGATTGTGTAGGATCATCCGCCAATCCGCCTCCTTTGTACACCGAAAGTACGTGAATTGTCTATGGACCAAGAATTTCTACCACAAACAGCTTATGTCAGATAACGTTATCTTATGTCAAATCCCATACATTCTTTCTACTACAAACGATTGTAGATTAACGAAACCTCTTGGCTAAGGCCGGTTCGAATCCCACTGCCGCCATGTACCTACTAATGAATCTTTTCTGAGTTATGTAGTACATTAGCTTAACACTAGCCGATGCTCTTACGGTGAGGAAAAACATCGTGATGGAACCTGCACATTCAGGTCACTGAATGTGTAACCATGATCGACCAGATTGGATCATTGGTTCCTCTTGTAGCAAGGTCACAGAGGTCACATGGCAGTCGCACCACTGTCATTAAATGATTTGCCAAATCCTGGATCATGGTCCCTCGTGAGCGAGAGCACAACCGGGACATTAACGCCAAGTTTATTATCTTTATTTTTTATAGATATATAGAATTGTTTGTTTGCGGTATTCTGTAAGATAGAGGTACTTTTCTACTCGTACGGCTCCAATTTGAATACCCCGCTATGCCCTACCACTCTTGAATTTTTTTTTTACGTATCTAATGACAATAAATAGCTAATATTTCCTCGGAAACACCTCTAAAATAACCCAGAAACACAAAAACACTACGAAAAGAATACCAACCGTTCAGTTTCATTGGTTTACAAGGAATTGTGACCAGAAAAGCTTGAGCTCCGCCTTCATTGGCTTCCATTTTGAATTGTTCCGTGTCGTGTAGTAGAAAAGGGCGGGAAGGATCAGCACAAAATGGCGAGAGGATGGATGTCTATTAAATATTAAAGTTTAATGAATATTGCTTGTGCTGAAATAGATATCATTGTGTAGATACGACGCCCTTAATCTCGCCATTTTGACTGGTCGTTTGTCAAAAACAATTTTTTTTATTGATAACTAAGTTCCACGTCAGTATAACTAGTGTCATGTAAGAAGAGACTTGGCGGGTCACGTGGTTCGACTTGCGCAGCAGGATTGCCTGCGCGAATTTCCCTCTACAGCAATTGACAAGTCTCTTCTTTCATTATGCAGTATGGTTGTGGGTAGGTACATACATGCTGTTACCATAGGGTCCATAGTAGTCTACGGATCTTTATCTTTACATACTATAAATTAAAGTCGCTTTCCGCGTCTCTCAGTCTATATATCCGCTAACTCCCTAAACCACACAACGGATTTTTATGCGGAATTCACTATCACCATAGACCAATATTATGGTCTACGCTATCACTTAGATAATTTCTTCCGGAAGTTTCATATGTGTATATTAATTAAAAGAAAAGCGACAGGAGCGTCGTGGACCGAGTGGTTAAGGTATCCGACTCGTACGAGAGGAACCGGGTTCGAATCCCACTGCAGCCATGTACCAATGACTCTTTCTGAGTTATGTACATAGTTTGGATCAGTTAGGTTAAGGTACCTTAGGACTCTAAACCTCCTCCATCCATGCTTTAGATACCTTTGCATAATCTGATGGCACCAAGGAAATGTGCCGTGGGGTGTCCGGCAGAGTAGAATAGCACCAACCCCTTACACTCGTGGGTGTCGTACAAGGCGACTAATGTTATCGAGGCAAAAGATTAAGAGTCTGCGTAGTTTGGAAAATGGGCAGCAGCATTTTACATTGTTATATTTAAACACTGCGATCTCCAACCCGCCTGCAAAGCGTGGAGATTATGGCAATAACCTCCCCTTTAGTGGGAGAGGCCCTAAGTCCTGCAGTGGACTGTAATGGGCTGTGATGATGACCTAGAAAATTCCCAGGGGGAGATCCAAGGTCTTCAAATTGCCTCGATTGTATCAAAAATACCCATGGGTCCGTTTTTTTTTGCAAAAGAGTGTATAGTATCCTCCTATCTATGTATTAAATATAACCATGCTTTTGTTTCTTCGTTTATTAATGTAGTTACTTGCCTTGTTAGTTAGTTTATGTGATGTTCTTGTCGTTTTCATGTTATTTCATTACTGTGGCGTCCTTTCTATGTGATTAAATATTTCTCTATTCTATTCTATACAGATACCAGCCAGGCATATCCACAACAACCTGGACCCCATGAACTGTATCGCGAGCCAAAACGTTATAATACAGCGTAGATGAATAATTGATCCGGACGAATTGGCCATTCACGCCCTCAGCGCAGGTATTCCGGGTATTCGAATCCATGTTTTTCTTACGTTATACGGCAGACAAACAGGCAAGCGGGCCGCCTGATGGTACGTGGTCACCGCCGCCTATAGCCATCAGCAACTCTCGAAATCCGAATCTAATAAAATGCTGTCTGAGATAGCCAGAGGACTAATCATACTCAAATCCCGTAACGGAGGTAATAGACTGTGTAATAAATAGGTTTTAGGGTATCCTACATCAGGTACAAGAAAAAAATTCACTTTCTCTGGTCTGCCTCACATTCTCTAGGCAGTTTCGCTTTTCAGACACTTTTAATAGATAGAGCTCGTCTAATCTAAAATGACGCGCCCACTATCGCATTAACGCACACAAGCAAGTTTAAAATATGGACGCAATATATATACAAATGCCGTTGTAATTGGTCATTCAGTTGCCGGTGAGACACCAACGTAGGAGCTCGCGTCGTTCGATTGGAGCAGTCGACGCTCCCACACAGATGAAGTGCCGTTATTAATATTTGCACTCACACATCGAAATCAACTAACTAAGTAGTGGGGCGCGTCATTTTAGACTAGACGAGCTCTACCTTAGGACTATAGACCTCCTCCATTCACGCTCTAGACACCTATGCATAATCAGATTGCACCTAGAAAATTCAAAGGGTCTCCAAACGCCTCGATTTTATCAAAATAGCCCATATGACCGATTTTTTGTGGGAGGGTAAAATCTGATACCCAGACAGGCATATCCACAACAACCTGGACCCCATGAACTGTTTCGTCTGTAACGTTATGGTATAGCGTAGCTGAATAATTGATGCGGACGAATTGGCCATTCACGCCCTCAGCGCAGGTATTCCGGATATCCGTATCCAAGATAATCTACCCTAAGAAGAAAAAGTCGAAAAACGCTTGATTAAATTTATTTAAACTCAAATATTTTTTAAACTACTGGACCGATTTTAATGAAACAAAGGTAAGAACCATCTCGATGAAACTGGCTTTCAAATAGAGAAAACCGCATCAAAATCGGTCCACCCGTTCGGGAACTACGATAGATAAATAGATAGATAAACACTTTATTGCTCATAAAATATAACAATACTAATCACTGTACCACCGACAGATACACACATCAAACTAATAACCCCTCATTTTTATATTTAAAAATGCTGTCTGAGATAGCCATAGTACTAATTTTAATCAAATGATATGAACGGTAAGTAATGTATATCGGCTACTCGGACTCGTATCTCGTACGCGTGTGAGTAAATTCTTAGCCAACACTATGCTTTGTCTAATATAGGATGATAATTTTGACAACTAATTATTCTTGGTCCTTGGCGCACTATGCGCCTATGAAGTTCGGTGTTTTTTTTTTTGGTAAAATGTACTACGGATAATGTCGTACTTCATGGACAGGTACCGCCCCTTTAGTGAAGTGCCACGAATAACGAATAACAAAAGACAATCGAAAATCGGTATATATTTAGTAATACTATTTTTAGTAACTTAACTGTCATCCTAAAGTATATTAGTAATTCAAAAGAAAATAGATAATTTATTTTGTAAAATACATACAGCATAACCATGCAACTATCGATTTCAACTTCTATGAGAATGATAATCGATAATCGAAAAGATTAAATAACGATTTTACACCACCCCATCCCTACACTGAACTGTCATAATTGTCATAATTATTTGTCATTATTTGACAAAGTATAGCCGATATGCTTTACCGAGTGGCCGAGTGGTTATGGTATCCGACTCGTAAGCGAGAGGTACCGGGTTAAAATCCCACAGGCGTCATGTACAAGTCAAGGCGGACTCTAGGCCTATACTTAAAATCTCAAAATTTCAACAAAGTTACTTTGGAATTGCAAATTCGAAATTCACGGGTTCCACCTACCTAATATTGCCTTCTGTTTCATGTCAGCCGTGAATTTTAAATTTTCTATTTCACAGGCACTGCCGTTCAAACAATAAAATTACTGAACCATCCCAAGCTGTATTGACACAGACGGAACGTTTGTTGAGCATTCATAATGAAGGTAGGATAAATTTTTATAGGAGGAGAACTTTAAATAGAAATAAAACAAAGAAAAAATTTATTGCGTAGATAATTTGATGGCGTTTATGTTTGAATATGATTTCGGTCATGTGGCCGTCGTGTGTTTATTAACTTAATCATTCGACCAAGAGTTAGTTTAACAAAATTTTGTACGAGGAAAAAAATGAACATCAACGACTAATTTCACGATGGCTACATAAATTGTGTGATCTAACTCCATTACATTATGTTCTTTGGAGATATGTCAATTTACGTTACTATACAGATACGTCCGCCATTGTTACGGTGCATGAAAATATTATATCCAGATTGGGATATCTACACGCATGGAGTTCTTCAAGAAAGGGGTTAAAAGGTTTTTACGGGGTTGGCAACGCGTGGGTGATGCCCCTTGTATTGCAAACGGCCATAGGCTGCGGTGACTGCTTACCATCAGGCAGGCCGTAGGCTTGTTTGCCACCTTAGTGGTAAAAAAGGTCAAGGCAGAAATTATATCACGACGTTTTCCCTCAGGAGCATCGGTTAGTGTTCAAACGTAACTCAGAAATAATCTCCACTCTGCGTAGGCCAACGTTGTACGTGAACAACGTAAGCGAACATAAGTCTCCCGATCAATTGAGTATCACTTATTGACGTGAGAAATGTCCAATGGGGTCGAAATGTGTCACGGACAAACTAAACTGTCGACACAGTACATGTATTGATTCGTTGGAAACTTTTAATAGCTGTTGGCATGGTAATTACTACAGGCTTTTAATAGGATTTAGCGTTATGATGTTGTGAGTTAGTCCACTGTTGGATTTAAAATATCTCTACATCAATGGAGAACGTTGTCATAATCTTCACGCTTATTCGATTTAATTAATATTTATTAAATCTAGTAACTTCAAAGTGACCGAAAAGTCTGAATAAAATAATAAAAAGCCGCTATTAATACTGTCTTATTATTTGCAGAACCCAAGTCTGCCGAAAAGTTTTCGTTCAGCAATCGTCTATTTTTCCAAATTACGCTTCCCTTGTCGAAAAAACGAGGCAATAGTTTTCGAGGAAAACAGCCACGGCTTTCCTCGTCGCCCTCCAAACCGGCTTAGAAGCAATCGAAAGTGGCCATTAGTGAGTATTGTTGTTTCGCGCTCAGAGGCAGCCATGTTGGCGCGGAAAAGGCGCGAAAAGCCGGCAAAATGGCGGATTTAGAGAAAAGACTCCGCAGTTCTTTCGTTCGATTGTTTCTTTCGTGGATTAAGTAATGGGGGATTTTCAAATAGCTACTATAAAAAATAAAAAGTGTAGTTCGTGCCTCACTAGATGGCGCTGCTTAGACAGGATTCTCAAGTATGGAATTTGGTGACCGAAGTTACTCGGAAAGGTGTTTCGTGAATAGATACTTAGTTTTAGTGCCTTTTCTAAGAAGAAAGAGCAAAATGTGTACATTTTAAAACATCTAACGGTCTCATTTTGATTGATTTCGCATTTTGATTAACGCCTTCTATTATTGGAACTAGTTTCTCTATTTAATCGGCTCTCGGCAAATCTCCCATTGCTGTAGGCCTAGCACAAGTTGCTCTCGCGCACGATAAGTGAGAAAAAGCGCGACATAGGTATTGCTATCTCTTTCGTCTTAGTATTGAGAGAAAGAGACAAACGCTCTCTCGTGGCGCGAGCTTTGTCGCGGACACACTTGTGCTAGGGCCACTGGGCGTGTTTGTTGTAATGTACCTATTTGTCAACTTCGAATAAACGCTTGAATGTAAATCGAGCATTAGAGTCTTCTCCTACCTCTGATAGAAACCATAATCTGCTCCTAATTAAAATACCTACAAATTAATTCATCTTGGCGTCAATGACTTGGTTATGCTCTCGCGCATGAGGGTTGCCCTGCGCACCATGATCCAGGATTTGGCAGAATTACAGTGGAGCGACTGCCATCTGACCTCCGTGAACCTACCAGGGGAACCTGACCAGATTGGATCATGGTTACACATTCAGTTGCCTGAATATGCAGGTTCCATCACGATGTTTTCCCTCACCGTAAGAGCATCGGTTAGCATTCAACTAATGTACATAACTTAGAAAAGAGTTATTGGTACATGGTCGCAGTGGGATTCGAACCCGGTACCTCTCGTTTACGAGTCGGATACCGTCACCACTCGGCCACCGACGCTCCTCTCCCACCACTAAACAAAACCATAATCTGCTCCAATTTAAAATACCTTCAAATTAATTAAACTTATTAATCAAAGCGTAGAGTAATGAAGAATGCCTTAAATGATTAATGGCGTCTGTTTTTGTTTTGTTTTAAGTAAATTAAATTAGGCAAAGGCAATGCGAATTAAAAAGCCGTTAGCGAGTTCGCACGCGAGTTGCTGTACTGTTTGATGGCGTAAATTGATTGTACCCGGGATTGTTTGTAATTACTCTCTACATAGCATACATTAGCCGTGTGGTGTCCGGCAGAGTAGAATAGCACCAACCCCTTACACTCGCGGGTGTCGTATGAGGCGAGTAATGTTTTCGAGGCAAAAGATCTAGTCTCTATAGACTGGAAAATGGGCAGAAGCGTTTTCCATTGTTATATCTACAACATTGCGATTTCCAACCCTCCTGCCGAGCGGGAAGATTATGGCAATAACCTCCCCTTTCGCGGGAGAGGCCCTAAGTTCTGCAGTGGACTGTTATGGGCTGTGATGATGATTTTCTACATCGTGAGGAAAGCTGCACATTTAAGCGACTGAATGTGTATTCATAATCCAATTTGAGGGTCTAAAAAGGCCACATTAACGTTTCATATTATGATTCATATTATAATGCAACAAACTTATCTGATTCGGTGGCCAATACTGGAACTAAGTGACGCCATTTTGAATTGTCATGTCAATGTCAACAACAGCGACGTTGCAGATAAGTTTGTTACAAATTAATATGAACCATATTAAGAAACGCTCATGTGGTATTTTTAGACCCCCTGGTCAGATTAGCCTGTCAGATGGCAATCGCTCAACTGTGATTATAATCAGGTTATAAATTTATATATATTCCTATAGGGATCTACGTTGATCTAAAACCTGATGCTAAAAGTAAAATATAGCCAATTTAGCTCGAAGCAGCACATTTCTGAAGTATCCGCGCAAAAAAGTCCAACCCTTAAGGCAACATTTCGACAAAGCTTTTGGAAAAGCGCCCGAGAGCTCATTAAGCGGCTCCACTTCCGGTTGGCAAGATGGCGGCGGGGCGGCTTCCGGTTGGAGTTCTGCGGCTCCGGTCTCTTTGGTTAACATTGTTTGGGAACGACTTTGAGAACAAGTTATAATATGATATTAAGGAAGTAAGTGACAAAGGGAGCTAGAATAAACGTTTTTATCTTTATCTTTTATTTTCTACGAGGAAGACCAAAGATATTGGACATAGAGTTTAGATGGAAACTCGACCTATAGAGTATGTACACTGTTAATCTGTTATAACTCGATACAAGTGATTTAATGACATAAAAAAGTGGCCAAGGACGCCTTTGAGAATAGCAGTGGAGACAACTAATAAACGTCCCTTTTGGACTTGAGTTGTAAGTAGTCTCCTATGCCTCTATTTCCAATTTCTTTGGGGAAGAAGACGCTTGATATATCTAAGTATGTATGACGTATGATTTTATTTGTGCGTAGAAGCGCAGTCTTTGGCATTAACGAGCTGATTTCTTGGGTTAACACCTTCCGTTCTTTACATAAGTAACCTATATTATTAGACCTACGAATCTAAGACAAGACTTCAATGCCAAGCTTATTTATCTACCCCAAAAACTGAAAAAAAAAAATACACCATATTTTCTCACAACCACACCAGCACAACACTCCTCAGATACAAAACAAACAACCCCACAGCTTCACTTAACAAAATAACCAAGGATTGCTCTAAAATAAACGTTCGAAATTGAGAACCGCGGCCGCCATTCCGCGCTCCGCACGACAAGATGGCCGCCCCGCCTTCGCCATTAGCGCTCTAATTAGCTAAATTAATTGTCGTTCCGGCGCCCGCCCGCTTTGACGCCAATATAATTGTCCGTGTCGGTTTCTAATTGCTGGAGTACCGCGCTGCTAAACGTTATAGGGTGGTATTTTGTTAATATTAACTAGGAGGTAGTATCGCAATCAGAATTGGATGAAACCTTGTAAAAGTAAGCAGAAGTGACCGTTTATTCGGGCGGACCCCGGGCGCGTACTGCGCGGGAGCGCAATTGGGTTTAACTCCAAGATGATGATGAGTTCATTCACATAGACAAGGTGATTCTCCCTCTACGACAAGGCTAGAATCAAAATGGTGACATCACATGTTTTTAAACATACTTGATGTTATATTACCACTACCTACAACAATCTTTTGGCATTTTGATGAGGGTGTGGTTGTAAAACTTCAACTCCAGCCGTTTGTCAAAAGTGACGTTAATACAAGATGGCAACTGATTTTGGCAACGTACCAAAAGATCCTTGTAGGTCCTTAATCATAAGACCGTCAGTGGCCTATTAGGTTACGGTCCGCCTCGTAAGGGAGATGTACCGGGTTCGAATCCCAGTGCCGCCATGTACCATTGACTCTTTTTGAATGTACATTAGTTGAACACTAACCGATGCTCTTAAGGCGAGTGAAACATCGTGATGAAACCTGCACATTCAGGCGACTGAATGTCGTTCTGTAAACAGTCGTTCAACTGTGCCACCAGAGGGCTTACCATGAACTCTTATAGCAGGACCTAAACAGAATTGCTTTCGGTTTGAACGAGACAAGCTTATGTGACACGTATAGCGCTGTCTCGTTCTAAGCAGGGCAGTTTTGTTTAGGTCCTGCTATAAGAGTTCATGGTAAGGCCCCTGATTAGCCAAATCCTGGTTCTGTACCTTCGAGCAGTATCTACCTTCGAATCTTATGTTCTTTGTAAATATTAATAAATGTTTACTTCTAGATATTAAGATACTTTTTTTTTTTTATGTCATACGGTAGGCAAAAAGGCAAGCGGGCCACCTGATGGAAAGTGGTCACCACTGTATATAGACATTAGCAACACCAAGAGTATCGCTAATGCGTTGCCCACCTCTATAACACGTTGCTCTGGCAGCAAAAGCAAATGCCACTCCACTGCCAAAGCCACGGTTCCCCAAATTCCCACCCCATGGAGCACTGGAAACCTTATTCACCGGCAGAAACACAATACTATTTAAAAGAGTATTATTTAGCTGCGATATTCTGTAAGGTGGAGGTACTTCCCCAGTCGGGCGGCTCCAATTCGAACGAGATACCCCGCTATGCCCTACCTCTCTTAAAATGCACTCTTTTTGGTAAATAAAGAAATTAACAAATAATATGTTTATTTATTAATGTTCGTAGTTCAGCTAACAACCACAACTTTAAAGATTAAACAAGGCTTACCCGCTAGCGTCGGCAAAGTACCTATGGCTTGCCTCTGGCCCTATAATACATACCCACCCACCAACCACCATATAACTACCCACAACCACAACCGATATCTTTCTGTGGGGGTGCGAAATGTCAATTTTCACGGATTATATCCCTTTTGTGCGGTCTCCTTTTGATATTGGGCGGTGATTTTCCTTTGTTGGAGCTTCCGCTTCGCTTGATAAACTTGATACCGGTTTGATGATGTTATTTTGTTGTTATTGGTTGCTCTATTCTATTAGATATTCACAAAGTATAGTTTTCTTGGTAAAGTAAATTTGGTTAAATTAGTTAACTGCTATCTTACAGTTTACCATTCAAAATTATGAATATATTTATAATTGTACTAGTGGACACTGCCGCATTTTCGTAGGAAGCCACCCTTAAAAACTTTCCATTTGTACTTAAGATTATTAGGTATTAGGATTAATATAGGATATATTTTTATCAGCTTAAAAGCAATTTGTTTTTTTTTTGTCTATCGGTGGACAAACAGGCAGATGGCCACCTGATGGTGCGTGGTCACCGCTGCATATAGACCAGTGGCACCACTCACGTGCTGCCGACCACAGACATCTAAAAGTTAGAGCAGCTACATTATGTACGTATGTATGTAAGCATTTTATTGCTTAATATGCCTGGCATTGTCGAGCACAGTTCACAGATGGGTTTGCTGCGGCCGTGAGGCGGTCAGCGTGACACTGTGTGTTTCGTTCCTACTTTCCTACCCCCCTTCTTTTTGACGATTGAAAGAGATATTTAATGTCCTTATCAATAAAGAAATTTTGAATTGAATGAATTGAATTGAATAAATACATTCATGGCTAAGCGTAATTCTTTTTCTATCTAAATGGCTGCTGACTTTGTACGGCGTGTATGGGAAGCGATTAATCGTAGGTAGTTAACTACCGCCCACAACATCTACACCTTACACATTACTGTTTCTTGTAAACTTCCTGAGTAGGGGCCAACATTCCCTTTCACGTAACGCCTTATGGCGGAAAGCATTTCTCTGTCGCGCGGGGTCATAAAACGGAACGACATATCAAAACAAAGGGACCGTTTCGCGGTCTTTTTGTCCGAATGCGTAAAATGTAGAACCTTTTTACAGCTATGTGCAAGAAAACTGTTCCTGCTAACAAGCTGGATAATAAGGTTTAAATGTTCCGGGTTTCGTACCTTTGTTGACGAGTAGCCCGATATTTCGACGCAGTTGCACGCATCATGGTCATGGGACGACCCGGAATATACCCTTAAAATGTGTAATAATAACCGCTACAGTTTAAAACATTTAGCTGGATAATGTAGGCACATGGGGTCTATAAGGCTATTGGCGTTTTATATTCATATTCATTTGGCCGCGTGGTGTCCGGCTGAGTAGAATAGCACCAACCCCTTACACTCGCGGGTGTCGTACAAGATAGATAGATAGATAAATTCTTTATTGCTCACACAAGAATAATTACATTAAAAAGTTCCGACAAAAAACCATAACTAGTTGTGGGCAAAGGCAGCCTTATCGCTGTAAGCGATCTCTACCAGGCAACCTTTGTGTAAAGAACCGCTTGATACACAGGCAAGTCAACAACATGGACTTATAAAGATGGATGGATATGGAAAGTAGAAATATACACTTACATGCGAAAATACACATATAACAAAACTAAAATATATATAGACAATACACCTACATAAACTAAATAAAATAAAAAATTGCCAATTAAGGACATCAAAATTCATATGTCAGCCGAGAGTAGATGCGTGCGCAACTTTGCCTTAAAGGAGTTGAGTGACTTGGAGTGACGAATCTCTTTGGGTAACTGATTCCACAAGACGGTAGCTTTAGACAAGGCGACTAATGTTTTCGAGGCAATAGATCTAAGCGCCTCCGTAGACTGGAAAATGGGCAGCAGCATTTTCCATTGTTATATTATAACATTGCGATCTCCAACCCGCCTGCCGAGGGAGATTATGGCAATAACCTCCCTTTTTGTGGGAGAGGCCCTTAGTCCTGCAGTGGACTGTTAAGGGCTGTGATAATGATGATGATTAATTTGTCACAAACTTATCTGCAGACTGTTCAACCAGTCTCAGGGTCCCAGCGGAGGACCCAGCAGTTGACAAGGTAGTCCGCGGGGGGCATTGTGGAATGATGTCCCTGTCGAAGTAGTTCGTATGCATTTAGTATAACTTGGGGTTCCCAAAACAGCATCTACGTCAGCAGGCCAGCACCGCATGCGCTGCCCGTTGCTGATGTCCTGGACGACGGAAGTACTTCTCCAATGAGCAGTTTTCCAATAGGTATCTAAAGCATTCCTAACCACTCACTAGATGGCGCCCCGACAATTTTGGTAATTGATAATCGCTTGAAATAGGTTCTTAGGAAACAGGATATAAACACTGGGTACGTTGTATTGGATAATATTGTATTTGTCAATAGTTTTCAACGATTTTAGAGGTTGTAATAATAATGGAGCATAGTGCCAACTTCTATAAATATTTCATTTTACATTTCGTTCAACCTTTAACAGTTATGTTTATATTAATAAACATTTTATTTTTAAGTTTAGTATTAGTTGGCTGCATGAAATCACTGCCACCATCATACAGATTAAAAAAAGATTACCAAAATTGTAGGAGCGCCATCTATTGATGCTTTTTGAAACCAACTATCAATACCTAGTGGAAAACTCCTCATTATAATCTGTAATAATCCGCTATGCCCTACAGGGGGTCTAAAAAGGCCACATTAGCGTTACATATTATCTGCAGCGTCGCTGTTGTTGACATTGACATGACAATTCACAAGGCGTCAGTTAGTTCGCCATTACGCAGTAAATTTAAAATAAATTTCATAGAACACACGTCACTCACACGAAAAACACACTGCTCACACGAATCACATACAACTCACACGGATCACACACAACTTACACCGAACACACACAAAACACAGACACCACACTACTCCAAGAGGGCACCGCTAGACATTAAATAATTCGTGTTTTCGATTTTACGAATAGAACTAGATAAAGGTTCCAAGAAATATAAACTTAAATTTCACGTGTCTAACTCAGAATCTGTAGAATACTAGATAAGGGTTCTAAGAAACACATTTCTACTGAAATTCATGTATCTACAGCTATCTCTGAGTATCCAGACAGGCCGCTTTATCGCTAACCAACACTCCGGCGCTCGCAGCACTCCAGTCGTCCCGTGACCATCTGCATCGAAAATGGTACTACTCGTAAACAAAGGTATGCGGTAGGAAACCCGGCACAAACCTTTAAAATGTATTTCAGAATCTGTGTTCAAAAACCATAAAAAATGAAAGCGTGTCTTAGAAACCTCTCTTCAAACGTAAAGACGCAGAATTTCATCTACGTATACACACACCTCACTGTCTTCTCTGAAAATTTCCAATGCTTTTCTATTAGACCCTTTGTCACTGTACCCTAAAAGAATTATCTGACCCCGCTCCACAGTCCTCTAGGGAGTCAATGAACAAACGGCAAGGCAGACAGTTTTTATATATAATTTAGAGACGTGAACATTTAATTTACGCGAAGAAAGACGGGACGGCGCGAAAGAATTCCTTGGCTAGGGTTGGTGCTGTGAAGTTTTCTTTTGGGGCGATTAGCAGCTCTTTCATAGCACAATAATGGCTTTAATATCTCAACAAGTTTTGCTGTATCACGCAAGAGCCCGGGGGCTGTATCTGTAGGCTAATTACAATGGAGCAACTGTCATCTATCTGACCTCCGTGACCCTGTTACAAGGTAAGCTGACTAGATTGGATAACCTCAGCGTAAAAGAAGCCCTGTATAACTCCACAAACTATCTGACCTCTCATGACCGGTCTCGTTTTGGTTTTTTTGAGAATTGTGTTTAATTATTTAAGACTATGTTGTCACTTCGTTATGGAACACCATTTTTATAAATTAAATCCACTTTATTATGCAAATTTGATTAAAGTGCAACCGGTTTCGAATTACTCATCTTCTGGCAGCCTGAACTTCATTGTCTGTTCCGCGTTCATTGCCACAAAAGGTGATTTAATTCATAATTATGTCTAATGAACGCCATTTATTTTTATTGTATGAAAGCTTTTTTCTTTTTATTCGGCTCTTCAAAAATCTCCCATTCGGCTCGAAGTTACGAAATCTTAAAAAAGAACTATTCAGTTTTTGTTTCTACCTACCTTTTCGACGGATGTGCCAACCCTAACAGACGCATACTACAATATGCACTACTCCGCGTCTCAAGGGACGATTCTAACATCTAGACAGAGAGGGTAGACACGACCCCTAAAGTAGTAGAAAGAGACGTGCACATAACAAGGTTTCCACCAATGGCGATACACTTTGCATATCTATGAAGTGAAAATTTCGAATTTAAATTCGAAATTGGAATATTGTTAGAATTTGTTTGGAAAAATGTTTACCACATCGAATACTGAGCGATAGGCACCTTTAGGTTCTTTAGATACAGAGTGCTCCTCAAAACTAGACGTTGAGTTTGAAATGTAGGTATTGATGGATTCTAACTCCTCAAGACAAACATTTTTACTGCGACTGTAGGCCTAGCACAAGTTGCTCTCGCGCGCGATAAGCGAGAATAAGCGGGACATAAGTATTGCTATCTCTTTCGTCTTAGTATTGAGAGAAAGAGACAAACGCTCTCTCGCGGTGCGAGCTTTGTCGCGGACACACTTGTGCTAGGGCCACTGATAAAAGGAAAACTGTCGAGAAAATGTCGTTTCTTACAATTCTAAAAGAGAAAGCTTCATACGTATAGCGTATTAGCCTTTAAAATAACCGTATTTTTCTCAATTTTGATAGCCAAAAGAAAAATTAATTATTTTTTAAATTATATTGGCAATATCGAAAGAGTACAGTTTAAAAATAGGAGAAAACCAATGCATCAAAATATCGAAATTTTCATGCCGAACATTTCAATGTAATTTGGCAGCAATATAGCTTAGGTATAGTCCAGAAGCCGTGTGGTGTCCGGCAGAGTAGAATAGCACCAATCCCTTACACTGTAGGTGTCGTACAAGGCGACTAATGTTGTCGAGGCAAAAGATCTAGACCCTCCGTAGACTGGAAAATGGGCAGCAGCATTTTCCATTATTATATTTACAACACTGCGATCTCCAACCCGCCTGCCAAGCGTGGAGATTATGGCAATAACCTCCCTTTCGTGGGAGAGGCCCTAAGTCCTGCAGTGGACTGTTTATGGGCTGTGATGATGATAGCCCAGAATAGCACATAACGTCTAACTTATCCCGAAATTCAATATGCTTCCCGCGGGAACGGGTCTGGGACGTTATAACCGAATTTTAAGCGGACGAAGTCTCGAGCAAAAGCTAGTAAGTACACTCTAAAAATAATCTAGAAAAAGTACTTAACCGGAACTAGCACAGCCACTTCCTGGCACCAAGATGAGCGCAGACGTGGTCCCGCATAATGTGGTTGAAGCTTACATGTTGCTACTTCAACTTCATTTCAGTGCTGCCATTTTAGCTCTCTCGGCGCTAGATCCTAGAAATCCTAGCGGAAAATCTAGTGCTTTATTGAAATAGTTGTTACATACCTAAAATATGGGGCGTATGGTGTCCGGCAGAGTAGAATAGCACCAACCCCTTACACTAGTGGGTGTCATAAAAGGCGACTAATGTTTTCAAGGCAAAAGATCTAGAACCTCTGTAGGCTGGAAAATGGGCAGCAGCGTTTTCCATTGTTATATTTAGAACACTGCGGTATCCAACCCGCCTGCCAAGCTGGAGGTTATGGCAATAACCTCTCCTTTCGTGGGAGAGGCCCTAAGTCCTGCAGTGGACTGTTATAGGCTGTGATGTGGTGATGATATCGAAATATGTTAAATTTTGGATCAAAAGACCTAGAGTGAACATGATATAGGTACGTAACATAACCACTGACTGAGTGAGCGCAACGATCACCTGTTTGTGCTGCTCTAGAAAAGCCAACTAATTAATTCTTGGTCTGTCAAACACGTATGGTTGTGGAATGTAATTTTTAACTGAGGGTTTTCCTCTGTTGGTCACCACGCGAAGGTTCGAAAGAACGTTTCTCGCTCGAACGATTCGGATGTGGAATAAGCTCCCAGCCACAGTGTTTTCTTTGGACTATGACATGGGATCGTTCAAAAGGTATGTTAGAGATCTCTTCAGAGGCGGGCAACGCATTTGTGACTCCCCAGGTGTTGCTGATGTCCATAGGCGGCGGTGACCACTTTCCATCTGGTGGCCCGCTTGCCTGTTTGTCTCTAGTATAACTAAAAAAAAACAACAACAACAAAAAACTCCTAATTGTGAAAATCTAGCGCTTTTTTAACAGTTGTTTAGCAGAATCTCGCGCTTTTTTAAACTGATCTAGCGGCCAAAACTCAAACAGACCGGGCAACACTGCTTCATTCGCCCAAGGAATTTTATTGCAAATGGGTTAGCTCTATGTAAGGGACTTTTTAAATTAAATTTGAATGGATTTGGATGTATTGCGTAGGCATCGGGTTTTAAGTAAATTGTGAAATTAGTTGAAGGTCTGGAGGGAAGGGAAAACAAGTGTCGGGAGCCTGCGGCATTCTGTACAAGCTAGCCAGGCATTTGACCGCCACCTTTTTTTTATTTTATTTGAAAAGAGGGCTCTCCAAGGCTTTCGCAGTCCCAGTATCACTGCGACCATTCCTGAGTGGTGCAATGGTCAACATGGTCTGCCACGCAAGAGGTCCCGGGATCGATTCCCGGCCGGGCAGAAATTGAAATGATGAATTTTAATTTCTGTGACGGGTCTGGGTGTTCTATGTATAATACGTATGTATTAAAAAAAAAAAAAAGTATTTAATTAGTATATCAGTTATCTAGCACCCATAGTACAAGCTTTGCTTAGTTTGGGGCTAGATGGCGCTGTGTGAATTTGTCCACGAATATTTATTTATTTATATTTATTTATTCCTGATCTATTGTGATCGCCTCTTTCTTAAAGTTCAGTACTAATCCCTATAGCTTCTATGAACTGTAATAGGTTCTTAGTACTGATATCGTGCACCTCATCGGGTATTAGTTGGTGTTTACCCAGATGGATGCTTCGTTTGCGCATCAGGGCTTCACATTTGCAGATCAGACCGCCGCCATCTTAGCTGGTGGTAAGTGACGATGCGGCCGAAGATGGAGCATGCCTGTCTAGGAACAGCCTATTATAGGGATGGCGAACCTTTATTGGATGCCATATATATCGATATATAGTATAAAACAAAGTCGTTTACCGCCGTCTGTCTCTATGTATCTATGTACGCTTAGATCTTTTAAACTACGCAACGGATTTTAATGCGGTGAAGAGTGATTAAAGAGAAAGGTTTATGCCGTAGTGGGATTCGAACTCGGTAGAGCTCGTCTAGTCTAAAATGACGCGCCCCACTACTTAGTTAGTTGATTTCGATGTGTGAGTGCAAATATTAATAACGACACTTCATCTGTGTGGGAGCGTCGACTGCTCCAATCGAACGACGCGAGCTCCTATGTTGGTGTCTCACCGGCAACTGAATGACCAATTACAACGGCATTTGTATATGTATTGCGTCCATATTTTAAACTTGCTTGTGTGCGTTAATGCGATAGTGGGGCGCGTCATTTTAAATTAGACGAGCTCTACCTCTCGCTTACGAGTCGGATACCTTAACCTTCTGCCACGGACGCTCTTGGGCGTGTTGGCACAATATGTTGTCCAATGCGCAAATTTGCGTATTTCTATGCTGAAATATTGCGTTAGTTAACGAGTAAGATATAGTAAGAGTTATGGAGTCGTTACATTCTAAGAATAGTATAGGTAATGGCTCCTCAAAATGGAATAATGTGAAATGAGTTACCTGACTAAAGGCGCTTGCGCACTGCGTTCCATTCGATTCAAGAAAATGCTGTCTGGAGTTTTCTGGAGCTTTCCGCACGAGCCGCTTTGGTTCGAGTTTTATAAGGCGTATGGCTAAGGTATGGAAGACGTTGGCTGCTAGTTTGTTCCCTGATCATTATAATTTGGACACCTGGAAGGCTAGAATGGTCATTTACCACTAGGTGAGCGAAGATGGCGGTCAAATGCCAAGCTAGTCTAATATTAAAAAAGAAGTCGTCATCCTTCGGCCGCGTACGAAACCGCGGTTTGGTAACTGGTGTCGAACGAAGACTTTTTCATCCTCGTACGAAACGAATTGGTATTGAGAGAAGGAAACAAGATCGTTTTTATTTTTTTATTATGTCTACAATCCTTTCTACAATATTTTACCTAAATCGCTATGGTTGCAAAGATTTCATTGGATTAGTAAAATATTTGGGAAAAAAATATATCTGCCGCTACGGTGTCTCAAAAACACTTAATGACTATCTAAAGATCTGTATTTTCCACATTTCCTCCTAAATATAATTTTGTTTTCTATGTTTTTTTTAGATTTGGATTTATTTATTCACAAAAACATTACTATCTTCAATACAAAACATGTTATTTTCTCGGATTCGGTTTTAGCTGATGCAGTGCGTAAGCCCTCTGACATTAAATGGTGAGCATAATTTTATTGCCCATATTTTAGTTATTCTGGGATAATGATGCTGTGTGCTGAAATTAGTACCGTTTTTTAACCGCCGACGAAAAGTGAGAGGTGTTATAAATTTGACGAGTGTGTCTGTGTATCTGTAACACTCGAATTTGAATTCTACTTATAGAATTCGAATTAATGAATTTTTTTAATTTGTATCACAGCTCTAGATTCAAGCCCTTTTGAGCCATATGTCTTAATGTTTGTGGTGTTGTTGTGTGTAAATAAAAATGTTTTCTATATTAAAAAGAAAATTTGAAGCTGTTAGGCTTCATGTGAAATGCCACACACACCCACACACACCCACAGTTTTAGTTATGTATCAAATCAGTGAACTTAAATATGTAAGGCGTACAAGTATTTACTTTTGACTTAAGCTACTCGGAGGGTTCCTGGAGACCTGCTATACAGGATAAACCTAGAGCAGGCTCCAGGTTCCCAAGTTTTGTACTCTATCCTATTTATATGTACAATTTTGAGACATAATTACTTTCATTTTAAGGATATTTTCCGGGTTTCCTACCGCGTACCTTTGTTGACGAGTAGCCCGATATTTCGACACAGTTGCAAACCCGAAACATACCCTTAAAATGTTGTGTGATAATAACCGCGATAGTTTAAAACATTATGTTTACATTATACTTCATCACCACAGCCCGTAACAGTCCACTGCAGGACTTAGGGCCTCTCCCACGAAAGGGGAGGTTATTGCCATAATCTCCACGCTTGGCAGGCGGGTTGGAGATCGCAGTGTTCAAATATATTAATGGAAAATGCTGCTGCCCATTTTCCAGACTACGGCGACTCCTGATTTTTTGCCTCGAAAACATTAATCGCCTTGTACGACACCCATTAGTGTAAGGGGTTGGTGCTATTCTACTCTGCCGGACACCACACGGCCGGCATTATACTTAATGTCTGTAATTCCGTTGACTATACCTTATCCTACATTTCACACTATTTTTTATCACCTACTGAGGCTCACGGAAGGACAGTCCACCTGACGTTACATTGTAGAATGTAGATATATCTACTCAGCCGCTCACAACAAGTCAACCCCATTACAGAGTTATAGTTTTAAAAAACTAGGGCATCCAACAATAAAAGAACCATACGTGTCTTCCGTCTGTACGGTCACACAACTATATATCACGCTGTCAGGAGTACAACGGCGTGCCAACGCCTTATAAGTATGATATAGTGTTTAGGGATATCATTTTGGTAATAGTGATGGGGAGACGGTTATCGGATTTATCGATAAACTAGATTAGAGGGAATTGTCGATAGACATAGACATGAATTATTTTAACATCACAACCATTCGTAAGCGTTTACAAAATAAGCGACGATTTGAGTGGTTCAGTAATTAACGTAACGGTCTGCCATGCAAGAGGTCCAGGGTTTGATTTACGGCCGGGCAGAAATTTATATGATGAATTTTAATTTCTCTTACCGGTTTGGGTGTTCTATGTCTATTAAGTAGGCATTTAAAAAGTATTTAAGAAGTTATCTAATACCCAAGCTTTTCTTACTTTGGGGCTAGATGGCGCTGTGTAAATATGTGTATATTATTATAAGGTAATTGTAGAACACTTCAATGCTAAACTAAAACAAACAAGGTACAAACACACAAATACAATAAATGATGGACCAATATGATGCCATAAGAAGACCCCTGCTCAGCATAAGCTTATATTTTTATTATTATATATCGTGGATGGCCTAACGGTTACTGGGTCTGACTCGTAAGCGAGATGTAAACGGTTCAAACCCCAGTACTGTCATGTAATTTTTCTAGTTGAACGCCAACCAATGCTCCTACGGTGAGGGAAAACATCATGAGGAAACCTGCAAGTTCAGGTGACTGAATGTGTAACCATGATCCAATCTGGTCAGGTTCCCCTGTCAACATGGTGAAGGAGGTCAGATGGCAGTCGTTGATCTGTCAAATCCTGGTCAAAGCAGTCCGCGGGCCCTTACACCCGAGAGCGCCACCGGGACAGTGACGCCAACAATGTTCAAGATAATGATTCTTTGATTGATGATTCGTTTTCTATTACTCTATCCTAACTAAGTCATCACGCACGACCATCTACTGGTTTGGCCCCAGCCTTTGTCAATACCAATTACCCATTAATCACCTAGCCCTCGACACAAACCCGGACCATCGACACAAAGCATCGACTAATCCCCTCACTAGCCTCTCAGACACGGTCGATAACTACTCGTATTGTTGGGCGTTTGAGCCTATTATGTGGTGCGTATACGCATCCGTTGGGGAGGTCGCGTTAAGAAGGAATGCTAGGTATATGGAGGGAGCGTTGGTGGCCGAGTTGATGTATCCGACTCGTAAGCGAGAGATACCGGGTTCGAATTCTACTGCGGCCATGTACAAATGAGTATTTTCTGAGTTATGTATGTTAGTTGAATGCTGACTGATGCTCTTATGGTGAGGAAAACATCGTGGTGAAATCTGCGCAGGTGACTAAATGTGTAACCATGATCCAATCTGGTCAGGTTCCCCTGGTAGCAGAGAGAGTTACGGAGTGCCAAATCTTGAATCATGGTCAAGACGGACCGTAGGTACTAGTGCGCGAGAGCACAACCGGAATATTTACGCCAAGATGTTTTTTTATGGAGGGTGTGTATAAGGAGGACGCTGCAGATTTTTGATTTTCTGATTATTCTGAGCTAGCTAATATGACCTTAAACTGGTTCGACACCCATACAAATATTTGCTCGGTATTTCTTTGTTTGTTTACGTGTTTAGTAATTGCATTAAGGTTTATAGGTACTCTATATTGTATTCAATGGAGCGCAAAATCGATTTCTATAGATAAATATTTAAAATAAAGCCGGCCTTTGAGGTGCCTATACGCATACCTTTAGAAGAACGCCAATTTACAATACAAAGCAAAAACTTCGGAAGGAATATCATCCCACATCTTGCATTCTGTAGTAATTAAATTTTTATGAGCTATGTTCTCATTAAACCAAATTATGGACGACGAAATCGAATAAAAAAGTTATTTGTTATAGTTCGCAGGTGTAATCATATTGTAGTGAGCCAACTGCGGTTTAGTCATTAACTGTATTGTGGCAAAAACGTTAAAATATATTTTACGACGCCATTCTGTAATGCTAAAGCGAGGAAAAGTATTATTTTCGATACTCAATACTCTATATATTTACTGCATTTCATAGGTTACAGTAAGATGTTATAATAATAACTGTTAAAACACTTTTGATAGGTAACATTATTCTAGTTATATAGTTCACATACATAGATACAGAAAACAACCAGTACAAGAAGAGATAACATTGCTATACGCGTCTATAAAGACGCTAGCTCATCATTTACTGGTTTTAGGTGGGTCGATATTTTGTTGACTGTATGGACGTTTCAACAGAACTCTCAGTAACCTGAATTACTCAGAAAAGAGTTATTGATACATGGCGGCCCTGGGATTTGAACCCGGTACCTCTCGCTTACGAGTTGGACCCCTAAATCATTAGGCCACCGATGCTCTCAAAAATAGACGCTGTAATATATAATAGATGTAAGGTATGTAAAAAAAATTCATTTGATGGAGTTACTAGCCCGGGATCGCACAGGTAAAAACTTTACAGGATCAATCGTTAGGATAATATTGGCTGAAAATTTCATAAAAATCGGTCGAACAGTTGACATAAGTAGTCCTATCATTCAGGTCTGCTGTAATAAAATAAAGTAGATACTTACCTTCCAACAGTATTATCCTGTAGTCGAAATCAACTACACATATACTGGGTATGTACAATTAAAATACCTTAGCTTCTAACAGTGTTTAAAACATAAGCTATCGGTGTTACCAGGGGCGGAAAATTAGCACAACTAGGGTTACCAGAAACCATAAAACAGCCCAAAGACAAAGGAGGCAACCCTCAGTGGGAAAGCGTTGAAACATCTATGGAGAAACTAAAATGTTAGAAGAACCTTACTAGGGGGTACTTGCAGTTCTCCGAAAAAAAATTGGTATTTTTTTTTGTTAAGTCTATTTTGAGCCAAATTTTTTTTGTTAAGTGGTATAACAATTTGGAATGAAATAACTGTGGGAGAAGAAAATAGATATGGAAACCCAATTAATTGAGGAAAAGCCAATTTTCAGGGGGCAAAGCGATTGTTTGGGGGTTCGGGGGCACAAAAGCGAGTTTTGATGGGGTGAATCAAGCCTTGGGGTTATTTTAATGGAAGCACCGGATACCAATGATGAAATAAGTGAGAATTTGCTACTGGCCTTGTTTGATTGTTGCTGCGATTTGTAATTTAAAAAGAAGATACCTACAAGCTACAATCTAAAAAAAAATTGAAAATATGAAACATTATTATTTTTTGTTTCACACTATCCTACATTCATATTAAATTGTGATATAATTTTCTTTTTCAAGAAGTCATCATTATCATCGTATTCCATTAATTTACCTTTCTTCCATCCATAACAGAAAAGACTAGAACTTTACCAGATTTGTTCTCGCAAAATAAAGCTGACATATTTTACCCTAAACCCCTTTTAATTAAAAAAAAAAAGTTCCTTTTTCGAAAACGCAGCAACCCACAAACCGGCCAGTGCGCAAGGAGATAACCGCAGGGCCACACCAATTGACCGACCATAGACTAACAATATATATAGTCTATGGGGCCGACACCCGTACTCACAGCCGCTGGAGATGTCTTAATCTCACAAAGAGCCCATCAGACAAGTGGCCGAGTCGATTATTGCTTAGCTTCCTGTAATCGAAATAGAGAAAGTGATGGCTGAGATGAAGAATTCGTTCTTTTTTGTTGGAACAGATTTTTTCCAAGATGGTAAAAAAAAGTTTTTTTTTGTGAAATAAACAAATGAATAGTAAAAATAGTATGAGTTAATTATTAATCTAGGTTCGATTGACGCTGATACGAGGTCACATGAGACACATCGTCTCGCGAAACACGAGCTTATTGGTCAATTTTGAATTTGGTATGTGAAGCGAGCCAAATAATTCCGGAGGTTGTGTCTTTGAAAAGGCGTATTTGTAAAATGAAATAAAAAATATTCTTCAATACTTACAATCTTTCTAAACTGGTGAGCTCCAGGAATGCATCGCGTTCTATTGTGTGAATCTGGTTTTCGGAGAGTTGTCTGTGAAATAAACAATTTTAGTTAGATATTTAATACATTTTAAAATTTCTATTTAGTGGGATAGTGCAAGCTGTAAGTAATCAAAATAGACAATAGCAATAGTCGACGTTTAGGAGACGCACAAAACGTTGGTCTGCTCCACAGAGCATTAAAGTCCATGTGTGTCGCCCTGGGTCGCGCGCGCGGGCGTTGTGGCCCGATCATTGTTCTGTGGTCTGCCCGTGCACAACCAGGCACAATTTTTTTTATTGACCTCTACTAAACCTCTACTTTCGCTACAAAGTGGAATTTCTCTTGTATTCGATGTCGTAGGATAAACTGCAACGTCCTCACCGTCTAAAACACTTTCAACAATTTTGTTAACAATTTTGCTAAAATATACTAGCGT
This sequence comes from Blastobasis lacticolella, assembly GCA_905147135.1. NCBI lineage: Eukaryota > Metazoa > Arthropoda > Insecta > Lepidoptera > Blastobasidae > Blastobasis > Blastobasis lacticolella. The sequence continues at coordinate 964,764 of LR990066.1, forward strand.
AAACTATACTGCTAGCCGTGTGGTGTCCGGCAGAGTAGAATAGCACCAACCCCTTACGCTCATGGGTGTCGTACAAGGCGACTTTTCCATTGTTATATTTAACCACTGCGATCTTCAACCCGCCTGCCAAGCGTGGAGATTATGGCAATAACCTTTCGTGGGAGAGGCCCTAAGTCTTGCAGTGGACTGTTACGGGTTGTGATGATACTAGCGTAATAAAAATCGCGGGTTCTGTTCCCAGTGCATCCATGTACCAATGACTTTTTGTACTGAGTACTAATGAGTTATGTACGTTCCTGACTTGTAAACTTAATGCTCGTACGGTGAGCGAAAACATCGAGAGGAATCCCACGCATTCAGGCGTTGGATCCAATCTGGTTAAGTTCCTCTGTTAACAGAGTCACGGACGTCAGATGGCAGTCAGTCAGTAATTACCTGATCTATCTAAACCTGATTTTTGGTCAAAGCGGACCTTGGGCTTTCGCACGCCAGGACAGAACCAGGACATTGACGACAAAATGATTTTTATTACCATGGGTACCTCCTAGTAGAAAAGTCGACACTTACAAGGTTTTTAACTCCTTCAGGTTCTGGAAATCGCTCTGGAATATTATCGTGATGTTGTTGCCTTGCAGGTCTCTGGAACAAAGAAAAAATATATATTAAAAAAATATTCATTATTATCAATAAATATCAATCTTCTGAAAACATAAATATCAATTGAAACTGTCAATCGTTTGAACGACACTATATGAAATCTTAACTTGCTAAGTCTTTTATGACACCAATTAATAAAATTTATGACAGGTAAGTATGTGACGCGTAAATGCTTAGGAATATAAATAAAAAATTAATAAATCTTTATTTTCATTAACAAAGAGTACTTAAAGCTATCGTTGCTGGAGTCTCCTTTTATTCAAAGCCTGTGTCAGAAGACACCGTTTACATTACATTACAAAAGAAAAATATCTTAAGGCTCATAAGCATTGCCTAAGTCTAGTACAATCGAGCATTAGAGAATGGAAACACACAACCAATGATTAAAAATAATCATCTTGGCCATGATTAGAAAATAATGTCTTGGTTAGACGTTTTCCCTCGCCGTAAAAGCATCGGTTACTATTGATATAACTTGAAGAGTCATTGGTATATGGCCGCAGTGGGATTCTTACCCGGTACCTTTTGCTTACAAGTCGAATACTTTAACCAGTCGGCCGCCGACGCACCAATAGCGGATCATTACGTACTGTTACTTCATGACGATAATAGCATAATAAAAACGGTTACAACCTTAAAATTTCTCCAAATTAATCGATTAAAGCTATCCAAATTAAGATGCGATAAACTTTATGACGTACAATGATCGTGAATTCTCTGATCTCGAATTACGGGAGTAAAAGTAGTGATGTGATGTATTGATATCGATGGCTTTTGTCGATAGTATAAAATATATATTTTATTTGATGTTTTTTTTTTTTTTTTAAAAAGTACATCGAGCATGGTACATAATAATTTTTACGCCTAACTGTTTGAACAGTTTGTTGGCAAATGATTACCGCTTAACCAACAAACTAGGTACACAATGCATAATACGTCATACGGTAGGCAAACTATAGATATTAGCAACACCAGAGTCACGTACACAAATACACATATTAACTATATTACTTCTTCTTGGCGTGTCGACTCTTGCAAGGACCAGGGGACTACCACGAGGTCTTATAGCAGGACTTAAATTGAATTGCTCTGCTTAGAACGACACAGCTTGTCTCTTCTCAACTAAACTCGCGGAACTTGGATAGTTTCTTAAAGTTAATGTTAAGGCTTACTCCGCCACAGATACAGCGTTATCCATTGTCGCGTACAAATCCTCGTGCATGCAGGTGGTAGGGCAAGCAGGACAAAATACAAAATGTGCCATTGTCTGGGGGAGACACAACACCGGCACACCGTCTCCGAGCTGTAGCTCCACCGACACACGGTTTACTTGCATCCAAATTTCTTTTAAATCTATTCATTAGAATAAGCAGTGACGATCTCGTGGCGGTCCTGAAGTTCGACCTGCTTTAAAGTACTAAAGTCATCCGTCCAGTGCACAGACTACATGCGTTGCCTAACTTTGGTTAAAGGTCTAACAAGCACGATACGACCTTCTCACTCATCTCATCTCGCTCTAATAAACATTGGAACTTTATCGATAAATTTCATCGACACAACCCCATCCCTATGTTTATAAACCCGACTTAATTAAAGCCAATTAACGAGTTCTCGAACGATCATTGCTCGAACACTGCAAGTGAGAACCAGTGGTACACACGGCAGCACATCAACCTACACAAAACCGGTATAAAAGGAGCCAACATTTCTATATAATATAAAGTTTGTTTCAGGCAATAAGTTTACAAGTTTTATACTACGTATACAATATATTGGATATTGTTAGTGATACTATTAAAACTAAGTTAAAATTATTTCTTTATTTTCTCTTTTTCTGGTCCCAGTAATATCCTGGCGGAATCCTAATCAATAATAATAATATGGACGCACATTGCCTTTTAAGGCCTGACGAAAAAAGAGCGGTATTAAAGTTTGACGTTTGTCTGTGTCTGTGTGTAGCTCCCGAACGGATGGACCGATTTGGATGCGGTGTCCGCTATTTGAAAGCCAGTTTAAATGAGACGGTTCTTATCTTTGTTTTATTAAAATCGGTCTTGTAGTATATAACATATTTAAGTATAATTATGTAAACTTGGTTGGGGGTTTAAGTAACAATAATAATAATAAATATCATTCATTTCAAGTTTCACAGACCCATAGACTCATTACTCAAACTCGAACTAAAAATTTCTTGATTGATTAGGACGTTAAATATCTCATTCAATCGTCAAAAAGAAGGGGGGTAGAAAAGTAGGAAGGAAACACAGTGACACGTTGGCCGCCCCATGTCCACAGCACATCCACCCCACGCCAACAACGGCCGGACCGTGTCCGACAATACCAATGCCCGACAATGCCAGGCAGAGCCGGACCGCATTAATGATAGTAGTTAATAATATTAAATACATTTCTCTTGGTTAGGTTGATATGCAACCTTCTGTACCACCGTCGGCCATTATGAAATGGCTTACAGGGATTTTATTTGATTTAAATTGGTTTGAGCTTTATATTACCCGAATTGAAGGTTTTCTTCATTGTTATTTGCTTCTAATGAGTTAAATTTAAAGGGTGTTTATGTTCCTCGTAAACATGAGAGTCGATAGCTGAGTTATACCGGGTTCGAATCCCACTGTGGCTATGTACCAATGACTCTTTTCTGAGTTATGTACATTAGTTGAACACTAACCGATGCTCTTTCGGCGAGGGACAACATCGTGATGAAACCTGCATATACCTGCAGGCGTCAAGTTGATAATTATGATTGGTATTTTGTTTTTTCTTCGTTCTTTTCGACGAACTCAGTGCCGATCGCCATTGAAGTACCTATTGCCAATTGGAACCCTGTGCGTTCGCGCACACTGTGTGATATTTAGCGTTTCTGAATACGATGATGTCATAAAGGTAGTCGAGACGAGATACGTCCGCGAACTTCACGCCAGCGAAATGAAGATGATGCGGATGTGGGACTTTTTTTTTTTATGTTACTTAGCAGACAAACAGGCAAGCGGGCTACCTGATGGAAAGTGGTCACCGCCGCCTATGGAAATCAGCAACACCAGGGGAGCCACCAATGCGTTGCCCGCCTCTAAAGAGACCTCTAATATACCTCTTGAACGATCCCACGTCATGTTACCCGACTTGAACGCCTGCGTAATGAGTAGGTACATCTTTGACGTGAGAGATATCGCGGATAAAATCGAAGAGACACGGCTCTGCTGGTGTGGACTTGCGTAAACCCCAGGGATAGGTACGTGGGAAATAGTTGCCTATATTTATAAATACATAATTAAAAATCTCTCACACAAGGCAACAGAATATTTGGGCACAATACATGGCATAATATAGCACACAAGAAACAACGAGAAAAGAACAATGCTATCGTTACTTCGTTACCTGTGCTGTAAGAGACGTGCAACGACGCCACACTCATGATCTGCCTGTATCAGGAAAGAGATTCCGCGGGCGATCGAAGAAACGAATTGACATCGCCAAATCGCACGCGAGAAGCTGGCTTACGACGTGAGGATACCGAAGGTCGGGCAAAGAGAAGAAAACAAAGGAGGAAGCGGAGTGCAACTCTGGTGCTGACAGAATATCAGTGTTGCTAGTTACACCGACTGGCAACAATATGCTGAGTCGGCTCCGATTCCTTGAGCAGTGCAAGATACTTTCCATGTTGAATTTATGAATTTGTTTCTCTCTGTGTACTATTTATTTGTATTGCTTCTTGGAATAAACATATTCTATTCTATTCTATCTTCGATCTCATCGTCGCTTTCCATCAGGTGAGTTGAGGTCAAATGCAAGACTATCGACAATAAAAAAAGCCGGGTTTGACAGCTCGGATGGTCATGATAACGGTAGTAATGCGTGACGTGAAAATTTCGATGCCAACTCCGTCTACAAGCAAAGCACACACTCTGAAAGCCTTAATTGGCTCGCTCGCTCGCTCGAGCGACGTTCAAACAACCTCTCAAGTTATTAGCGTGTGGTTGGAATCACTTAGAACTTGGTCGCACTACTTGAGTGCTGTCGCTGAAGCAGATAAGTATTTGCCATCCATGAAGTTGTAGGGTAAATAAATTTGTAGCGTACGATGTCGTGCTACCATAGTCGTACGAAGGACGTCGCGCGACCAATAGGACACCTCAAAACCGTCAGTCGCACGTTCGTCCATCCATTGTTGCCAATTAGGACAGCGCCTCTGTGCTCAGGTCGTCATTTTGTAGCTAGGGTGTTGGTTTGTATGGATAGATGGAAGAAAGAAAGAAAGGATCTATATTCGACGACAGTGGAGCGACTGCTCGTGCGCGAGAGCGCAACCGGGACATTAACGCCAAGATGATTATTTTTATTATATTACTAGTTTTTGCAAGCGACTTCATCCGCGTGGAAATAGTTTTTAGGGCAATTTATCGGCCAATAGTTCCAAAGAATAGCGTGTACAAACATACGGTAATAAATTTTAAAAATTATATTTTATTATTTTTCATATTAATTATATTTTTGTAAATACCTATATTCAATGTACAGACACACTTTTTTACTGTTTTATTATTTGTACTTGAATAAAGAAACAACGACTGACAAGCGCTACAGAGCTCCCGCTCATTCACAATCGAATATCGAAACCGCAACAAAACATAAAACAGCTGGACGCATTCCACTAAGATTTTGACTAATGGCTACCTCATTCCATGCCAATCCTCAATATATAACCCATAAGAAACCAAAACGATCGAGGGTAAAACCACAGGCTATAAAACAAGAACCGAAAATCACTTACACGCCAGAGTATGACCTATATTAAAGTTGTTGCGTACAAAGTTTACGAGGATTTTAACGACTACTTAGTCGCATTTTACGACTTTTTATGGGGTCGACTCGCTTGGGGATCGTGCGGGGCTAAGGCCCTTGCCAGACTAGCGACCTGGAGGGCGATTGTCGGGCTGTGATATATCGAATTCATCATTTTCTAGCTAAAAGTCTCAATCAAAAATGTAATTTAGAAATTTCTTCGACAAAAGAAGATTAGAGAGACTAAGTTTTTTGCTTGCAATAGAGATCATTCATCTCTCTCTGGTAAGCCTGCTGGAAGAGATTTCTTGCTAGAGATAAGCAGTGCCTGTTGTGTCATAATCTTCTGTTACATATATAACTGTATGCTCTATCGTGTGAACAATAAACTGTTAAATAATAATAAATAGAGATTCTTTGTAGAGAGTGACTTTGTAATTGATATTTGTAAGTAGTTCACATAGCTCAGATATCTTAAAATAATTTACAGTTATAATAAAAATATACACTAATACATCTAAAATACCAAATATATATATACAGTAATACATATAAAATATACTAAACTAAACCCTTATAAGATATAAGAGAGATATTTCTTTTAGAAATAAGTAGCGCCTGTTGTGCCATTTATTACTTTGCCTGTTATTCACTATGTATTTCCTGTGCACAATAAACTGTTAAATAAATAATATAAATATTTTATTATCTAACTAAACTAAATTAAAAAAGATGTAAAAAACTGTAGTTAAAATGTCAAATTTTAAAGAATCAGAGGGGCTTATTTTAGCACTGTGACGTTTCAGATTCGAAATTTTTTCTCGTCACAAATCTCTGTTAATACTGACACTGAAATGTCTATTGCATTTTCTCACATTTTCGACAATTGTATAATGTCGACAATCGATTTCAGTAACGTTTTAATGTAGATTTGGCTAGAGAAAATTTTAAATGTCACAAAGTGCCGCCATATTCGAAGAATAAGCCAAAACGTAGTCTAGAAATTGCTAAAAGGATAAAGAAAGAAAGTATCATTATTCGAATTTCTTTATTTAAATCGCTGAAGAATCGCACCCGCCCGAAAATCGCTAGCTTAGCAAGAGCTTAAACGCCAGTACTAGTCGGATAATTTGGACTGTTCTGTCGTAAATTTTAATGAGAGAAAATTGACATGCTGGATAGCTTTGGCTGTTCGAAGTAAAAACATACACTTTCTTACTTACTTACTGTGCTGGCTTAGCGTACCAAAGCGGAGCCTTGGATACCAGAAATCGCTCCATCTTTTTAAATATGTATCAGGACGCCTAGCCTTAAGACTAGAGTGAATAAGCTGAAAAGATTAAGGATAGTCGATTGAAGTGGCTAATTCTGTGACTTAGACTACACAAGGAGGAAATCTTTAGAATATTTCTTGAATTTGTGACAGATTGTAGTACTTAGTTTTCATAATCATCTTTTATATATTAGACTAGACAGGCATTTGACCGCCATCTCAGCTGGTGGTAAGTGACGATGCGGCCGATGATGGAGCATGCCTGTCTAGGAACAGCCTATTCGCTCTAATCTTGAAGGCATTCAGATTATATTGATCAGGGAACACACTCGCAGGCAAAGTGCTCTATTCCTTAGCCGTAGGCATTATAAAAGTCGAGCCAAAGCGGCCAGCGAGCTTCGTTGAGCTTGTATACTCATACTCATGCACTCACTTACGCTTGCCTCCCAAGTGTATTTTAGTGTAGTGTAGGGTTCCGTAGTTGCCTGTCAAAATCTCTTTAATTAGCTGACCGATTAAATGATTGCTTTTTGATATTGTAAACACATTACAAAGTTACAAATGCACCTGGCTCCTTTACAACGTGTTTGAAATATTTGCTAATCCTACTGCACTTTAGGTTTTATCTATTGGTAGTTATTCACTACACTTTCACCACACATATTTTACTATTTTTAGTATTGTTTTTTTACGTAAATAACCGTGGTAACAAACTCGATAATATGTGCTATGAAAGTGTAATCCAACTACACTTTAGAAGTTGGTTGACTATTTTTTGTGATATAACTACTAAACGGCTTTCGGAGCTTTTTCTTTACTTTTGCTAGGCCGTGCTTCTTGCTAAATTTCAAGATTCTACGTCAACGGGAAGTACCCTATATATAGGTTTTGATTCCCTTGCGAGCGACAAAATGTGCGCCATAACCGGAGCATAGACGGCCTTATCATTTGATTGCTTTGTCTTCATCATCACAGCCCATAACAGTCCACTGCAAGACTTAGGGCCTCTCCTACGAACGGGGCCATATATTGCCATAATCTCTACACTCGGCAGGCGGGTTGGAGATCGCAGTGTTGTTAATATAACAATGGAAAACGCTGCTGCCCATTTTCAAGCCTACGGAGGCTAGATCTATTGCCTCGAAAACATTTATCGCCTTGTACGACACCCACGAGTGTAAGGGGTTGGTGCTATTCGACTCTGCCGGACATCACAAGACCGTTGGCTTTGACTTAGAACTTTTTATTTCACTGCTGCAAAGATTGCAGACCTGAGTTGTTCATGTTATTCTCAGCTCACTTTCAATTCTGGCTTCTGCTGTGGGTTCGCTTTCCTACTCTTTCTTCTTAACTTGGTCTTTGCCATCCTCTCGTGGCCCTTGGTTCTCGAGCTAGCGAGCAAAGGTAGTTCTGTTGTATTTTAAGTATCTATATTTATAATTCCCGTTCAACAAAAAATCTCCACAGCCCCTCCATTGAAAGCATCTCAATCAGAAGTCAGAACTATAAATAGGCACAAACACAACCAGCTCCTTTGCTTCGCCTCGAGGAGCGGATTAAAAAAACATCTGCCCAATTTCAAAGCAGACCGGAGCGTGCTCCAAAGAGATTGTAACACTGGCAGTCGAATAAAATATATCATTATACGTACGTGTACTGGCAATGCAGTGGCCGTATTATGAATTAAAAAAATAAATAAACAGCCGCCATATTGATGCGTGCGCGCGCAAAAGTAAAGGAGATTAAATTCTGTCAAAAGCACAGAGGCTAGGGTTGGCGCGGTGGAATTCGGAATTTTACTAGGTTTATATTTAACTAGACATAGACATATACCTACTTTGCCCCTATCTACCCTTTATTTCTTGCTTATAAATGTTCGTTTTGAATCAATCTATCTATTGCTGAAAACCGCATTAAAATCCGTTGTTTAAAAGATCTAACCATACATACATACATACATAGGGATAGACGGCGGAAAGCGACTTTGTTATATACTATATATAGATTGTGTATAGTAAAAAATTCCGCACGGATTTTCTCGGTTTTTTCATATAAACTTTCCGGAAGAAATTCTCTTACTAAAATATTGAATTTTACATGCCGAAAATAAAAATTGAATACGCGAGCGGTTCAAAAATAGAGCCCCAGGTAATTACAGTGGAGCGACTGCCATCTGACCTCCGTGTCCCTGTTACCAGGGAGGCCTGCCCAGATTGGATCATGGTTACACATTCAGTAACGCTGAATGTGCAGGTTTCATCACGATGTTTTCCCTCACAGTAGTCGGTTAGTATTAAACGAAAAAATATTTAAATTAAAAGACCGAAAAAATTAATTACAATTCATGTAAATTGTTATTGTCACTATAGTTTAAGAGCATTGTAAAAAAAAATTAAATCTGTTGACAAGTAAATAAATAAAAAGACAAGATTTAAGTTGTTTGAAACGCACTATTCTTATTATAAACCTTTATTTCCTATAAAGCAGAACATTGAAATTTTTGGTGCACATAAACGAAACACACTCTAGGTACTCTAAACTACCACAGCGACAACCCTACTAAACGACACTGACCAGTGATAAATTAGTTTCAGTAATGGCCGTCGCGCGGGAAATTTAAATTGCGAATGCATTCGACGTTTTGAAAATGGATTTCAATCTACTGGCTATGTGTGACTTTGTTTTTTTGGTGTTTGTAATGCATCATGTCAGTATTATATTCAGATTTATTCATTCAATGGCTCTAGCCGAGAGGCATTCTGTATTCGGAAGCGACAATTGAATAAAAAACCTTATACGGTATTCTACTAATCCTACTATTTTTAAAACATAGTATAAAACAAAGTCGCTTCCCGCCGTCTGTCTCTATGTATCTTTGTACGCTTAGATCTTTTTAACTACGCCACGGATTTTAATGCGGTTTTCAACAATAGATAGAATGATTCAAGTGGTTTAGGAGTAAGAAAAAAGGGTAAAGTAATTGTAAGGTAGGCGTAGAGTAGATGTAGGGTAAGTCGCGCCGGGTCGAATAGTAATATTATGAAAGTAAAAATTTGTTACTTCTTCACGGAAAAACAGATTTTGATCTACTTTGGCAGTAATGTAGCTTATAGCCCAGAATAGCACACAGGCTATAATTTATCAAGAAATTCAACATGGTTTCCGGGGAACAGGTCTGGAATGTTTAAACCGAATTTTACGCGTCCCGTCGCTCATCTTTTTACCGCAACTGCCGTACAGAAAAGTTAACATTTACTCAAATATTTTCTAAGCTACTGAATCGATTTTGATGAAACAAAGCTAAGAACCGCCTCGATTAAGCTGGCTTTCACATGGAGGTAACCGCATCCAGATCGATCCATTCGTTTGGGCGCTACGATGCCACAGAATTCAGAATTCAGAACATAAACGGCCGTATCTTTTGATTGCGTTGACTTAGAAGTTTGAATTTTTCACCGCGGACTACAGACACGTCTATTTGATATTAATTTCAGCTGGATACCTCAACGCGTTCCAAAAGGTCTAGATAGACAGACAGAAAGGTTCAATTATTTATATGGCTGACAAACAGACGCCAACACCACCAGGGGTTATACGCTATTAGCTACGCCAGGGGCGCTATCAATGCGTTCCCTGCCTCTGAAGAGACCTCCAATATACCTCTTGAACGACTCCAAATGTGGTTTGGCGGTGAAGGTTATATTTAGCCGCCAATGTTGGCAAGCGAAGATGGAGAAGGTGGAAAAGGGTAATTACCCACCTGGCCGGGTGTTGTGACCAGGGGACCAAGTGTCCGACAGTTGATCGTCGGATGTTGTATATATGCCGTGGAAGTTGGCATATTTCGCTAGCGCGATGTAGGACGGTTAACGCCATCTATGTGCGGATGCTTGCCTACCTTGTGTTCGTGTACTCGTAATGTGAGTATTGTTGAGTTTCCCTATTGGAGAGAGAGATGTCGCTACAGTGGCTGGGAACTCATCCCACATCCGAATCCTACCAGTTCTTTTGAGGTATGGAACCCTAAAAATCAATTTATTATGAATTTTGCAATGTGTATATTGCAATTGCGATACGTTAATAAATGTTAACATAACATTTTAATTAATTTTCATGTCGTAAAAACTCTCTGTAGTAAGCTATTAAGACACCAACCGTGGGAAAACAGAAGAAATTACGTAATCCTTAAAAGCACATTTTGATGTTTATTACCTAGTCCAAGAAGCGATGGATTGACATTCTTCTTTTATGTAATACGGCAGACAAACGGGCAAGCGAGTCACCTGGTGCGTGGTCACCGCCGCCTATGGACATCAGCGACACCAGGGGCGCTACCAATGCGTTGCCCGCCTCTGAAGAGACCTCTAATGTACCTCTTGAACGATCCCATGTCATAGTCCAAAGCAAACACTGTGGCTGGGGCTGTGGTAGTCAGGCACTAGAGCCAACGGCTTACGACGCGAGGATGCCGAAGACCGGGCGAAGTAGAGAAGTATTAATCGGAAAAGACCCTGGGAACCCGTCAGGAAAAGCCGATCAGCCGCTTGTTGCTGAAGTTGAATTACTTTCAAATCTCGAAGCGGTCACCCATACAGTTACCGGCATCGGCCTTGCTTAACTTCTGTTATCGGTCTCGCAAACATGCTGCCAGACAGAATCCGCTACCAAATGCACTTTTTACGTGCAGTGACAATTATCCGACCGCAAAACGATGATGTTTTTAACAACGTTTTTGTAACATCGTGTCGTCAAATAATGATATTTTCTTTCTAACTTCCTTTCAAAACCTGTCAGGAAAAAGCCGATCAGCCTCTTGTTGCTGAAGTTGAATTATAATCAAAACTCGAACCGGTCACCCATCCAGTTATCAACAACAACTGCGTTGCTTAACTTCTGTTATCGGTCTCGCAAACATTACCAGAATGGAGCCGCTACCAAATGCATATAAGATCAATATTCAATATGCAAATATGCTTGTTAAACACCACTCAACTAATTGAGTTACAATCGAGTCCAACAATAGCTTTGTTATACAAACAATCAGAAGAGCTTGCAATAAAACATTATTATTTAAGCTCTTGTTCGAGGCTCGGAGGAATAATTAATGTATTTAACAATCCTGTAAGATCCCGTTCGTAATTTATGAAATAAACATCAGTCATTTGCCTTTTGCTGCCAGAGCAACGTGTTATAGAGGTAGGCAACGCATTAGCGATACTCTTGGTGTTGCTAATGTCTATAGGCAGTGGTGACCACTTTCCATCAGGTGGCCCGATTGCCTGTTTGCCTACCGTATGACATAAAAAAAAATAGCTTATTTGTACGAATAGTGATTATGTAGCATGTATGGTACAGGGTGGACGCAACATAAGTGGGCCTTCCACAAGGTGGACCGACGACCTGGTATAAATCGCAGGTACCAGCTGGATGCGGAAGGCACAGGACCGGCCGCCGTGGAGATCTCTGGGAGAGGCCTTTGCCCAGCAGTGGGCGTCTTTCGGCTGATATGATAGTGATGGTACATGTAGTTCCTTCAACGCCTTTCATGCTTGAAGCTTGTGGCTTGGCTTGGCTTGGGACGGGCCGTTTTTTCCTTTATTCCATGATGCAGACATATTTTTTTTTTTACTAAAATGATCTACCTATCTGACAAGTAGGTAGAGCATTGCAATTACAATCTAGCCTAAAGACTAATTTAAATTTAACATAATTAGGTTAGAATAATATAAGAATGTGTCCATTAACACCTTTTCTTATTGTCTCTATTAAGGGGAAGACACATTGTTATTGTGTTCTTTGCAGTAAGCACTCATCGCACTACTTATCACTAATATTCACTACACTAACTCAAAAGGTTTTGTCCTTTTTAGTCTTCGCACTATGTTCGTGTTGTCAAGGAGCTGGATAGCCTCGACATTCACATGATGATGAAGCCTTCTTTCATGGGCTTCGGCGTGTTTTTTAATTATAGTTGCAACAAGATCCACATTGAGGTCCCGGTGAAGATCATTGTTTCTAATGTACCAGGGCGCATTTACAATGTCCCTCAGTACTTTGTTTTGGAAGCGTTGTATCATCTGTGTGTTCCTTTGTTTGGTACAGCCCCATAGCTGAATACCATAAGTCCATACTGGCAATAGGACCAGTCTGTCAAATAAGCTATTACTGTCTAAAACATACGGACGATGGGTGCAAATAGCATCCCAAATTTACTTGTTTTTTTATTGTAAATTTTTTTTCGGACCGAAGCCCGAAATTCGGGCAAATATTAATAAACTGTACCACTCAGGTCGTCGAATTATCTTGATTACTTATTATTTTTGCAATGGTCGGCTCATTTTAAACCAAGAACAGAAACCCTAGCTCAAGCTAAATATTAATTATCGCTCCCAGAAAGTAAAGCCCGAAGAGAGTTCGGAACTACTCGGAAGGAACTCGTTAAAACTCGGGTTGGCATTCGAACTCGGAATGCAGAGTACTTATGCGTAGAGAAGTGCTACAGCAAAGAGAGAGGCAAATAAGCTACCCCTTGACTAACATTACAGATATGGGCTATAATCTTTTTTGGGCATTTGACTGCCATCTGACCAGGTGGTAATTGACGATGCGGCCGAAGATGGAGCTTGCCTAGGAATAGCTTATTCACCCTAGCCTTGAAGGCGTCCAGGTTATAATGACCTGGGAACACACTCGTAGGCAACATGTACAATTCCTTAGCCGTACGCAAGATGCACCAAAGCGGTTTGTGCGGATAGCTGGAAGATCCACGACATAAGAATGAAACGTCCAGGGTCCGGCGGAATGAGGTCGTGCAACTGCTTCGCACACTCTCCGAAATGCAACCCGTAGAAGATCGACAGAGGCGCAACCCATATTAGAGGTATATAAGAGGTCTCCTTAGAGGCGGGCAACGCATTGGTAGCACCCCTGCGGCCTTAGCCAAGAGGTTTCGTTAATCTACAATCGTTTGTTGTAGAAAAAATGTATGGGATTTGACATAAGCTAACGTTATCTGACATAAGCTGTTTGTGGTAGAAAATCTTGGTCCATAGACAATTCACGTACTTTCGGTGTACAAAGGAGGCGGATTGGCGGATGATCCTACACAATCAGAGTCAATGTAGATGTTGGTAGAAATAGTCGAACCTGTCAATTTTCTACCATACACGCATCACGCAAGCGGAGCTGTCAAAGATGGCTAGACCGGCTGATGTTGCAGATGACTATAGGCGGAGTTGACCACTTTCCAGGTCCGCATGCCTGTTTATCTGCAGTATTACATAAAAAAACCCTACGCCGATGCTCAAGGCTCTGCAGCTTAGCATTAATCAATTGTGTAATCGTAATTTGCATAGTCGTTCGCACCGTCACTTTACCATCAGTTGAGATGGTGTACAAATACCGTAACCACCAACAGTAAATCCTATTTATTTATTTATTTATTTAACAATTTATTGCACACAATAAAGAAATACAGAGATATAACATAGATATAACTGACACAACCTATATAAAAAATGATCTACGAAATACTTTTGCGCGCAACCGTACCAATCTAGACAGAAATGAATACCGAAGTTTCAAACGGTTTCCGCTGAAGCTGATCAAACAGTTCAGTTTGTAATAAGAACTAGATTTCCCACCCCTTCTCAGGCAGGTAGGTCCTATCTTTAATATATTATATTTAGCTAGGCGCTACTATAGTTATAGTGTAACAACCTTGTTTGACCAGCCGACAGCGTCGCTGACATGACATTTCAAAATGGCGACACTATAATCTGTTTAAACTGACTTGTCTTATTTGGTGAACAAACAATGCCTGAATATATTGTGTATCGATGTCGAGAATAATACAAGAAACACATAGAATGTGAATTTCAACGAAAACTGCTGCGCATTATCCATTTTAAATACATAATTTCCTTAACTAAATAAGACAAGTCAGTCTGGACAGATTATAATGCGCTTATTACATTTGGCTAGAGATATTCAGAAGCAAGAAGTTTGAGAGCATATGAAGGTGGAATGGAATGTATTGCTTAAAGAATGAGGTCCATTTTTGTGTCACTTTCACCAGCGCAATTACAGGCATGAGGTACATCTTAGTCTTCATGGTGACAACGCACCTGCGGTTCTGCATTTTTGTTGGCTGCAACCTACATGCATGAGTCGTAGGTGTTATTGGCGACAGTTATCGCTTACCATCATGTGGGCTGTCTACTGGTTTTTTTACTGCGTTGATATTATGGGCGACAGTTATCGCTTACCATCATGTGGGCTGTCTGCTCGTTTGAAATTGCCAAAAATATTGAAAAGTTAGCTACCTTAATGGTTAAGGCAAATTTTTTTGTGCTCTTTGGTCACTGCGTAGAATATAAAAAAGCGAACTCTAACAATTACCGCGCCATTTATCAAATGTCCTGAAAACTGCAGTGACCACTGCAAAGGATCTTGATTGGTAGCCTCACAAAGTGCACGATTTGGCGCATTGCCAGCTACCAGCCCAGTTGCGCAGACATTGGTCAAAGTCGAGTTTCCTAAATTACTAGACTCGTTCGTTCGTTTTGCTCCTAGGTTTTGGTGCGACAAAATGAGTTTCTTGGAAGAGAAATTAGTTAGGTAGGTACCTCGTAGAGATACGTGAACAGTTTTAAAATAAATTGTACAATTTTGAGACGGTAAAATTATCATCAATGCTCTTACCTACGGTGAGGGAAAACATCGAAGCCTGCACATTCAGAGGACGGAATGTGTAACCATGATCCAAGCTGGTCAGGTTGTCCTGGTAGCAGGATCACGGCGGATCCCGAGCAACATGGACAATAACGCCAAGATAATTATTATTTTATTTTATTACTTCTTAAAGTGACGAAAGTCAATGTGGTTCCCGCGGGAACGCGTCCGGCACGAACGTAACCGAATTTACGCGGAAAAATCCCTATACTCTGCTTATTTAGGATAAGCATTTTGACAGCTCCCTAAGTCTTGGTCGTTGGCTCAGTGTTACGAGTATATATTAGAATATTTTTTTTTCGGTAAAATATACTACTGATTCATAGACCGGTACCACCCATTTATGAAATGCCACGCATAAAGAACGACAAAAGCCAATCGAAAATCGGTTTTCAAATAAAATAAATCAAACATTTAAAATTAACATTTAGGCAATTATATATATTTTTTGTAACTAAATTCTTATTTCTTGTTTGGATTCCACCCTAAGAGCCGTTTCACAACAAAGATTTCGACTCGCGCGTATTCTACTGAATAGGCTGACTGACCGAATAACAATACGCACGAGTCCAAATTGAAGTTATGAAAGATTTTAATAAAAAAATTGATTGTTTTGTATAATAGGTACCTAGTACAGCATAACAATGTAACAATTGATTCTAAGTTCTATGAAAATTATAATCGATGATCGAATAGATTTATTAACGATTTTTCACTACCCATCCTGACAGTGAGCTGTCAAAATTATAATCCTAAATTTGAAAAAGTATAGTAAAAGCTAGTTAGTGCCTATATTTCGACAAGGCAAGACCACTGAAAGAGTCCTTGAATCCCGTACAGCAAAAGTGGAGGGTACTCCTCGAAACCGTCGTATTTCTCCGATTCTACGTCATCGGCAGTATCGGAAAGCCATATCCATAACTCTGAAAGATTCCGCCGGCAGCTAAAGGCTTTGCGTTTACGCACTCAGTCGTATTCGGTTCAAATGGGGATTTTCAGAGGGCTGAGTGTAAGTTTTGCTTCGATTTTACTTTACTTTACTTGAAATTTGTATGAAGAAAAGCTTCATTCAACGTTCAATCGCAGGCCTGTATAAAGTGAAGCAGGTTGGACGATCCAATATTCAACAACTGGATGTCAGTTATTGTCCACTGAAATAAGCAATTCGAATTTTGCTAATAAAAAATATTGATAACGTAGATAGTAAGCACATAAACTAATATCTATGGACACAATCAAAATTTTATGTTTCTCGATTTTAGCTTTGAGATTTTAATTATTGTTATTTTAATTGCACTCTCCACATGGCACAAGTAACGAGATTAGAGTATCTTTTTTCTTTTTCTTGTTTTGTTATTGTCTCTGTTTGATTATATTTTTTAAATTTAATTTTAAGAATTTGTGCTGTGTGTTTGAGTGTAATAAGTGTGTTTTACTTTACTGTACTTTACTTTACTTTAATTATTGTATACCCGAAAGGGTAACTGATGTATACATTTATTAGTTAGCACAGTCTTATCAATAACATTTTCTGATTCTGATTCTAATTCAAGTACGTAAACTGCCATATGCTGCCACAGGATGTGAATGATGCACCGAGTGCTACTGCCTTTACTAATAGATTAAAAAGAAACTTGTAAAACTGGTCTGCTACAACATTGACAACTTCCATAAAGGTATAAAGGTATTGTCGACCCTAAATGGTTATCAATGATATACAAAAGTAGAAAAATGGCATTTGAAAATTATATGAAACTACATATCTAATAAAAAATCTTTACTCGTCCGACGAAGGACGAAAGACGATAAATGATAATATTATCACCCATATCCTGTCCATGAGAGGCCGTCTTTGCAAAAATAATGTGTAGTATGTAGAGTTACGTATCAGTGCGTAAACGCCCTAAGTATACGAAATCGGGAACGGTTGGTATTATTGCTCTTTGGTAAGAGGTTTTGGCTTTTAGCTTGCGGCAATCCGCTGCGTGGCCAGTAGATTTCTAGTCTTTGGTAGATTTCGTGGTTGCTGTACAAAGTACAGCGTGTATTGTGCGCGCGCAGCATTTTACCTTAGTACTCGTAACATATAATTGTAATTAATATAGAGCCATTTAAGTAAGTACTTATACGAACGCCAGTGTGGTACTCCTAATCAATCAATCAATCATAGTCTTCGGGTTTTATCTTCAGCATTATCAAGTTAATCAGTATCAGAAGTGTGTGGTAGCAAGAAACCCATACATCTTCTTTAAGTACACATCTTGACGGTGCTGTGAAAACGTTTTTTAAACCACCGACGAAAATAGAGGGGTGTTATGGGTTTGGCGTGTGTATCTGTGGCTTTGTAGCTCTTTGTAGTATGGAGGTGTGTGTCTGTTGTGACATCGTAGCTCCCGAACGGATGGCCCGATTTGGATGCGGTTTTCTCTACACGAAAGCCAGTTTAATCGAGATCGTTCTTAGCTTTGTTTCATTAAAATCGGTTTGGTAGTTTAGAAAATATTTGAGTTTATGTAGACTTGGTCGGGGGTTTTCCGACTTTTTTGGTCATTAAAGTTTTTATTTATCAGGTGGTAGGACTCTGTCAAGCCTGAGGAGTCCGCCTGGGTGAGTACCACCGTCTTATATATTTCTGCAGCCAAGCAACGATGCTTGCATTGTTGTGTTTTTTTTTGTTTATACCGCTAAGGTGGCAAACAAGCTTGCGGCCTGCCTGATGGTAAGCAGTCACCGCAGCCTATGGACGTTCGCAATACCAGGGGCATCATCTACGCGTTGCCGACCCCGTAAAAACTTAAATAAATAATGATAATGTAAAGTTGGTCACGACCAACGACGGCTATCCGACTTTTTGGTCGTCAAGGTTATTTTTTATTTATTGATTATTTATCAGGTCAAGCCTCATTAGTCCGCCCGGGTGAGTACCACCGCCGCTAAACGCAAATAAATACTTCTTATTTTATTTTTTTATTTTACTGTGATGTCAAAAGTAGAATCAGTCAAATGTCGACTCGACTACACACAAAAAGATCGCGGGCTTTTGCTAATATTTCATCTATGGTAAACGTCAAGTCAACTAAGCATTAAAAAAATTAAAAAAAAACGGAAACCACTCATCTCCACCCTCGGTAAAGCAGTCATTCTCCGCATCTGCTTACCAAATACATAATCGTGAAAACTCAGCAAAATAAGCAATCTTTCTAATAGGTTCGGCTATATTTTGCGGCTTTTCGTGCTTGAAATTTCGCCCCTTGTGCTATATTGCTTCTTAAAAAGACTTATGATGGGGTTCGTTTATACTTTAGATTTACTCGACACAATTTTAAAGAATACTAGGGTTCCGGCGTTGCACGGGTGTTCTCGGAGTTGCTCTATTATAATATGCATATAAATTCTCTAACTTATGGTAAAAACCGCACTAAATAAATAAAATCAATAAAATAAAATAATCATTATTTCAGACAATAAGATCCATATATTAAAATTCGATGCCTGGTTTTGGAGGAGTTAGTGAATATATCAGTAGTAAACTCATGTATAACCGGATTAAAAATTCGTTCAGTAGTTTTTGAGTTTATCGCAAACAGACAGACAGACAGCCGAGGCGTGGGAGTTGTATAATATGTAGTGACAGTGACAACGGCACCCAGTGACGGTAGGAACACACAACACAGCTTGTGTTATGGGTGCCAGAAAACTGATAAACTACTTACATATTTTAACTACACACTACCTATACATACAACACCCAGACCCGTAACAGAAATTAAAATATGTCATTTCAATTTCTACTCGGCCGGGAATCGAACCCGGGACCTCTGCGTGGCAGACCGGCTGTTAATCAACTGAACCACTCCGGTCGTCTAAACTCTAAGTACTAAATAGTGAACTACAGTTATTTATTCTTAGAGAGTACACCTAAGCCCGAAACAGCCGACGAAGCAACCTAGTTTCCCATACGGAACCTCTCGTTTCCAATTTGCACCCAACAAAATGGCAAGTGAATTCCTGCATCAATCCGAGGTATTTCGGTCACAGAGTGCGTGAATCACACAGTAGTACTGGTAACAATACAAATGCCACAGCGTATATAAGACCAGTATGAATAGTGTCTTAGAAAATACGGGGTTGACGTATTTCTTTACAGTACTCGAGTACGTCTCATGTAGTAGATCTTATTAGGTCAGTTTCTTATTTAATTAGATTCGGACTACGACAGATTTTGATTAGGTCAAACATTTGTACAGGCAAAGACTTCAGAAAAAAAATGAAAAATGTTTACTTAGATTTTATATTTTTCAAATTACCCCTCACCCCGCGCCCTCTATTCGCAAATTACACAAAAATTATTATAATATTATGAAATTTTATATACAAACAGAAACATAAAAAGAAAATTACATCCTGATTATTGAAAGAAAGAAAGAATCCTTTATTTTATTACACATGGACGCCACGACGCAATCTTTTTACAATACATTAACATGAAAAAATAGTAAGTAGATCGAACACTTAGATAATTATTAGGTTCGTAGGCATCCAGTGTAAGTGAACTTTTGAAGCCGTATAGGGACGTTTCAATCGTTTGTATGAAGACGTTCTACTGGTCTCTTCTACACTGTGGTTACATTGTAGCAATACGCCGTAACGAGTTAGAATTGGGTGTGGAATTATTAATTTACGATGCCTGTGTTAGATATTATAATTATTTTATGTTAATTTGATGGTTTATTTAATAGAATATAGTTTGTAAATATTTCCCTTTAAAGTATTTACGTATAGTAATTAATATTCTGTGCAGTTTTCAATGTTTCCGAACGAAATGTTCGTTCTTTATTTCAGAACGAATCTTTTAACAGATTAAGTACTAATTAACTGAAAGATATATTTGTTATTGTGTAATAAATCCTATAATGATTAATAATAGTTTTAAGAACTATTTTGATGTCTTTGGTTAAGTATTTTGGCACAATAACTTCATATTTAACTGGCAGTGTAATAACGTCTTATGATTGGTTGAAATATGTACCGTCTTCCGATTTCCGGCTAAACGTTGGGTATATAAACCTAGTTGAATCAGACGAAAGGACTTTTGCTCCAGACCAGCCACACAGTTAAGTATAATCTTGTATTGTATTACTTTGGTGCCTATTGCTGATTTCTAAATGATTTATTTGTGTAATCCTCAGGCGATTTAGCCGCTATACATCATTTTGCTATGTTTTATTATGTTTAGAATACATTAGCATATTTCCCATGTTCATTTGTTAGCTATGACTGCTATCCTATATAAATAACTTATCTCATTTAATCTAATCTCAGTGTTTGAATGTGAATATCCTTTCCTGAATAAATATAAATTTATATTTAACTAATGTGCCCTATTTTTCATTTCATTCAACTTTCTAACCTTAGTTACTAGGCCAACGTAACTCATATCCCCTAAATACTTAAATTCACACATTAGATCGGTACACTCTATCTATTTTTCTAACACCTGCATCGCTTTATATTGCAGTGAGATGCATTGGTCCAATTGAATACTCTGATGATACGCAGATGTTAATTTTAACAATACGAAGTGTCTTAGAGCTCGTCTAGTCTAAAATGACGCGCCCCACTACTTAGTTAGTTGATTTCGATGTGTGAGTGCAAATATTGATAACGACACTTCATCTGTGTGGGAGCCAATGAACGACGCGAGCTCCTACGTTTGAATCTCACCGGCAACTGAATGACCAATTACAACGGCATTTGTATATGTATTGCGTCTATATTTTAAACTTGCTTGTGTGCGTTAATGCGATAGTGGGGCGCGTCATTTTAGATTAGACGAGCTCTACATGAAAATGAAAAAAAAAATTGAATTAGGATTACGTTCATTAATCTCAATTCAAACATCAAAAATCTAACGGAAACCAAATGTAGAGTTAAGCGAGCTCATCCAGGTAGGACGGACGCATGCAGACTGATCAGCGCGTACGAGTGCTCGAGTGAGTGATATTTTAAGTATAAATGTGTCCATTAGCTGTAATTGTAACTGTTATTATGTCGTGGTGTGGTATGTGTAACAAATGTATTTTCTTTCTTTCTTTCACTGCGGCGAGACACCGGGCACCGATGCACGCCACGCATATAATCGCCGGCGAATCATGGCCGGCCCCAGCCAGCCTGCCGACGCGAGCACCGCCACGCACCAGCCGAAAACTTCGCATAGTAACGCTGCTTTACTTTCTTTAGACAAAGTGGAAAGTGGGCTTTTATCTATTTGCCTATGAATAAATAAATACTAACTATAATGGGCCGCGTGTTGTCCGGCAGAGTAGAATAGCACCAACCCCTTACACTCGCGGGTGTCGGACAAAGCGACTAATGTTATCGAGGTATATGTCTCCGTAGGCTATAAAATGGGCAGCAGCGTTTTCCATTGTTATATTTACAACATTGCGATCTCCAACCCGCCTGCCGAGCGTGGAGATTACGGCAATAACCTCCCCTTTAGTGGCAGAGGCCTGAAGCCCTGCAGTGGACTGTTAAGAGCTGAGATGACGAAGTATAATGCAAGGAAAGGTACAATAAAGCTATTTTTCTTTCCATCAAACTCATCTGATCACCGAAAAAGGTGCCCACGGTAATTGTTGAAAATTAGGGTACCGCACTCTTCCGGTATCACTCCACTTCCTAGCGGAACCCTCGACTCCCTTCAATTAATATCCCTTCAATTAGACTTGGATCGCAATTTTCCTGTGGGGCGCTTTAATAGGGGTATTTACGGCTAGGGATGGAAGAGATCGCTTTAGGCAGCGTTTTGGGGAAATTGAGAGGTTTTGGAGCGGTTTTTGGGAGTGTCGGTGGCCGAGTGACTATTGAGTGAGAATTAAAATATGAGCTTTTTTATATACCTACTACAGATACTTTATATTGCCTGAAATAATCGTTATATCATCATCACAGCCCATTACAGTCCACTGCAGGACTTGGACCTCTCCCACTAAAGGGTAGGTTATTGCCATAATCTCCACGCATGGCAGGCGGGTTGGAGATCGCAGTGTTTAAATATAACAATGGAAAACGCTGCTGCCCATTTTCCAGACTACGGAGACTCTTGATCTTTTGCCTCGATAACATTAGTCGCCTTGTACGACACCCACGAGTGTAAGGGGTTGGTGCTATTCTACTCTGCCGGACAACACACGGCCGTTATATATTATATTATTATTATTAAGGTATCCAACTCATAAGCGAGGAATACCAAGTTCGAATCCCACTGCGGCCATGTACCAATGACTCTTTTCTGAGCGATGTACATTAGTTGAACACTAACCGATGCTCTTACGGTGAGGGAAAACATCGCACATTCAGGTGACTGGATGTGTAACCATGATCCAATCTGATCAGGTTCCTCTGTTAACAGGGTCACGGAGGTCAGATAGCAGTCGCTCCACTGTAATTAGCTGATTTGCCAAATCCTGAATCATGATCAAGGCAGATCCTGAGCCTTCGTGCGCGAGAGCACAACCCGGATATTAACGCTAAGACAGACAGACACGCCTTTTTTTTACAGATTTATAATAGTGTAAAATCTGAACAGCACGTTTTTATTAAACTTAGCAAAAACTACCGACAAATTACAAAAATGGAATTTACCATCCCTATTGAGATCTAGGGGTTGGTCTCCGTAAGCCTCGGACTCAAAGTGTTGTGTTTAAAAATTCAAGTGCTGGCCGCTTTTTTATTACGAATAAAAAGAAAGACTTTTTTGGCGCGAAGAAGAATTGGCATCGTAATTTGAAACAGTTACTTTTTTCTTACAGCCCGTAGCTACTTCTTTTTATTTTTAAAAGCGATGATTGCTTTTTTAATTTATTCACTATTGCGTTTGTGAATTTATAATTTTTTAAGTCAGTTAATTAAAGAAGAAAACGGCCCTTTGCGAGTTTGTGAATTTTTTCTTTGCAGTTTAATTATGATATTCATTCAAATGGAAAAAGTAGGCTTTGCCACTGGATTTTCAGTAAGTTTAAACTGTATCATCTTAGTGAGTTTTTTATTCTACGCAGTCACTTACCAGTGACAACCTCATCCTCCAAAACGGAATACAGCAATGCAAGCGTCGTTGCTTGGCGACAGAAATAGATAAGGCGGTGGTACTCACCCGGGCGGACTCCTCAGGCTTGTCAGAGTGCCATCTGATGAAAGTGCCATTTGCCTGAATATGACAAAGTCGGTCACACGATCGGTGTGACCGTGGGGAGGGGAACCTAAACCTAAAAGTTGACTGTTTACAGAGATCCGAACAGCGCACGGCTGAAAGCCGCTGAGAATGGCTAGTAAGTATAATAAATTTGTTGCGTAAGTTTAATAAAAAATCGTATCTAAATAAAATAACCAATAAACCAAACTCTCTTTTCTTAACCATAAAGAGGAAGGCAACGAATTCACAACATACAGCCACACACTGCCTAATATAAAGGAATCGTACAATTTGTACGAACAAAACGCAAGTAAACTTCCGCCTGTAAAGGGCGCGTGCTTTCCGGGAAAATGTTCAGGGGTTGCTACCCCCTGGAGCTTAAAAGGGGCGCTTGTGTCAAATTTAAAAGAAAATGTGTGTTAGAAATGTCAGTTACAAAAAATTTTACGAATTTTACCCGTGGAGACGTAACGTGTGTATTTTTTTATGCTACTCAGTGACAACCGAGAAGGCAGCGCGCCTGATGGTAATTGGAAACTGTCGCCCATAACATCTACAATTCATACATTTAGGTTACAGGTAACAAAAATGCAGAACCGCAGGTAGAGCTCGTCTAATCTAAAATGACGCGCCCCACTATCGCATTAACGCACACAAGCAAGTTTAAAATATGGACGCAATACATATACAAATGCCGTTGTAATTGGTTATTCAGTTGCCGGTGAGACTCAAACCAAGGAGCACGCGTTGTTCGATTGGAGCAGTCGACGCTCCCACACAGATGAATTGTCGTTATCAATATTTGCACTCACTCATCGAAATCAACTAACTAAGTAGTGGGGCGCGTCATTTTAGACTAGACGAGCTCTACCATTGTGAGGATTAATATGAAATGTCTCATGTTCATTAACACTGAACAAGTTTACATGCCTGTTAATACTGGCTGAACATGTTAGAGCCACTATGTGATGATTATCTTAAGACCTATGATTGTGAGGGAAGGGTGAGGGAAAACATCGTGATGAAACCTGCACATTCAAACCACTGAATGTGTAACCATGATCCAATCTGGTCAGGTTCCCCTGGTAGCAGGGTCATGGAGGTCAGATGGCAGTCGCTCCTGACCTGCCAAATCCTGGATCATGGTCAAGGCGGACCCCGGGCACTCGTGCGCGAGAGCACAACCGGGACATTAACGCCAAGAATATGATCTTAAGACCTATGATTGTCACCATGTTTTAAGCAAATAAATATTCTATTCTATTCTGTAATTTCGCTGGCTACCTTATCCTTCAAACCGGAACACAACAATGCAAGCATCGTTGCTTGGCGGCAGAAATAGATAAGGCGGTGGTACTCACCCAGGTCGACCCCTCAGGCTTGACAGAGTCCTACCATCTGATAAAATGTGTATGTATGTATTGAGTTTTCATTTATTTACTGAAGCTATAAGCGCTAAAGATACAATAGCGGATTTAAAGCTAAATAGCCGAGGACCTGAGTGGTTCAGTGGTCAACATGCCAGGATGCCACGCAAGAGGTCCCTGGTTCGATTCCCGGCCGGGCAGAAATTGAAATGATGAATTTAATTTCTGTTACGGGTCTGGGTGTTCTAGGTATAATAAGTATGTATTTAAAAGTACGAGTATATAAGTAATTTATCAGTTATCTAGCACCCATAACACAAGCTTTGCTTGCGTTGGGGCTAGATGGCGCTGTGTGAATTTGTCCACGTCCACTACCAGTCACCCGGAAGAAAGTGTGATCGAAAAATGTAAGCTTTGCGGGAAAGACTACAATATAGAATGTAGGAGGGGAATATATTTTATGAACTGGCAATACTTGAATGGCTACCGACCGGCACAATGCGTCTTCTGCATGGTCGGGAATCGAACTCGGGCCCTCTTGCGCGGCAGATCGGTATGTTGGCCACTGAACCACTCAGGGTCTCTAGTCCGCTAATTTACTGATGGCTGGATTGAATTGTAATTGGATCTCAATGAGCAGTTTTCCAATAGGTATCCAAAGCATTCCTAACCACTCCCTAGATGGCGCCCCGACAATTTTGGTAATTGATAAACGCTTGAAATAGATTCTTAGCACAGAGGATATAAACACTGCGTACGTTGTATTGGATAATATTGTATTTATCAATAGTTTTTAACCATTTTAGAGTTTGTAATAAATTATTACAAACGAAACAAACAACAATTTGACTGAGTCAATTCGTTTCATGGACACTAGGATCAAGAATGGACGCAATACAAATATGAAAGGTTTGTATTAAAATACATTTCGTTGAACCTTTTGGTAAAAATTACCAAAATTGTAGGAGCGCCATCTATTGATGATTTTTGAAACCAATTGACAATACCTACTGGAAAACTCCTCATTGCAGCCCAATGGTAGTTTGACACGTTTTTCTGCGTTTTATGTAGCAACACCGGAAGCATGTAGTATTCTACAGGTGTACCAATCATCATCTTGGCGTTAATGTCCCGGTTGTGCTCTCGCGCACGAGGGCCCTGTGTCCGCCTTGACCATGAACCAGGATTTGGCAGGTCAGGTAATTACAGTGGAGCGACTGCCATCTGACCTCCATGACTCTGCTAGCAGGGGAACCCGACTAGTACCCGTATTCACGATGGCTCGGAAATCGGATTCGGATACGGAATCGACAAATGACCCCGCAAAAGTTCTTAGAAAAATGTGGTTTCAGTTAATTTTGATGAAATTTTCGTATGTTATAGAGAGTAGAGTTTCCGTGGAATCTATCGGGATTCTGAATAACAGTTTTTGAATCGATCGACACGGATTCGCCGCTCACGAATTTCGTGTCGAATCGTTCGGAAACGGTTTCGAATCATTGTGAATACGGCTACAGATTGGATCATGGTTACACATTCAGTCGCCTGAACGTGCAGGTTTCATCACGATGTTTTCCTTCACCGTTAGAGCATCGGTTAGTATTCAACTAATGTACATAACTCAGAAAACAGTCATTGGTATAAAGCCGGAGCGGGATTCGAACCCGGGACCTCTGGCTTACGAGTCGTATACTCAAACCGCTCGGCCACCGAGCCCCATTCTACAGGTGTAAAATAACGAAGGCTTATTAAGGTAGGAGTAGGTACTTAATAGCGTCGAGTTTATTTTTTTCTTAGGTATTGCCAGAAAAAAAAAGTGGGGGTACCTATAGGAGGTCCTCATTCTTCCGCAATCTGTCAAAGTGAAGTCTTGGTACACAGCAAAGGAGTACGACCAATATTATATAAAAAGGATGCCTTACAAAAAGGGGTCTATTCGACTCTCCCAATTTATAAAGACATATTGATGGCGGCGCGTGGCGGTGCGGGGACCAATGGAGTCCCTGTTATTGAGTACAGGTGGGTGCGGAAGTGTTGTGTTAAAGTTTTTTTTCCTAAGATGCCCTCTAATGACTGATGACCTATCTAACAAGTACAATCTAGCCTAAAGACTATTAAGTCATTTAAATTTAACATAATTCATCCAGTCATCACGTTCTCTTTGCTGTAGGCCTGCTGGAAGAAATTTATTTTTAGAAATAAGTAGTGCCTTTTGTGTCATGTATATATTTGCCATATCTTTGTTACCATTTTTGTGTGCAATAAACTATTAAATAAATACATAATTTGCTAAGTTAGAATAACACTAAGAATGTGTCCATTAACACTCTTCTTTAAATCATTTCTACATTTGGTTAAAAAACGTTATTGCCTAGCTCGGAACATGGATGCACGGTGCAACTGAAGGTGCGCGGCCACCGTCGTCCAGGACATCTGCAAGCTAAGGTGTGCGGATGCAGTGCCGGTCTTTAAGATATTATAGGTTTTAAGACTTTCGTGGTTATTCACTACACTTTCACTACACATGTTATCGGGTTTGTTACCACGGTTAGTATTGTTTTTACCTCGATATTTCGACGCAGTTGCATGCGTCATGGTCACGAGTTGACTGGCGCCGCTGTGTGCTTTAAGATATTTATCACAATCCGATCGATTATTTTAATATCACATCACATCACAGCCCATAACAGTCCACTACAGGACTTTGGGCCTCTCCCGCAAAAGGGGAGGTTATTGCCATAATCTCCACGCTTGGCAGGCGGGTTGGAGATCGCAGTGCTGCAAACATAACAATGAAAAACGCTGCTGCCCATTTTCCAGTTTATGGAGACTAGATATTTTGCCTCTAAACGTTAGTCGCCTTGTACGACACCCACGAGTGTAAGGGGTTGGTGCTATTCTACTCTACCGGTCACCACACGGCTATTTTAATATACGTTTTGAAAAATATTTTTTATTGGACTAGAGAGGCATTTGACCGCTATCTCGCGTGGTGGTGATTGACGATGCCTCTCTCTTGTATGAAAAAAGATAATCAATGTCGTCCAACACTTTTGCACGCAACCGTACGCTTATATTACTTGCCAATAGAAATCTACCCCATAGCTAAGTGACGGCAATATGCGTTGCTACTGACACAGAGTATAAACATACTTTATATGATAAGTATAGTTTTCGCCCGCGACTTCGTCCGCGTAAAAATCGGTTATTACGTTCCGGACGCGTTCCCGTGGGCACCACATTGAATATCGGGATAAATTATAGAATATATGCTATTCTGGGCTATAAGCCACATTACTGCCAAATTTCATCAAAGTCCGTTTAGTAGTTTTTGCGTGAAGGTGCGATAAACTTTAATTTAAACAATAACACTCTGTATAGCTTCCGGTAATAGCTCTTTCGCCTATTTGCTCTTCGCTATCACCAACTGTCACTGTCACTTAAATGTTTTTTTTTGCGTTATACGGCAGACAAACAGCTGATGGTGCGTGGTCACCGCCGCCTATGGACATCAGCAACACCAGGGGAGTTACTAATGCGTTGCCTGCCTCTCCATCTAGGCCTAGATATGAATAAAATCTGATATAGATTAGAGACTTAAATGTCTGAGAAATATCCACAGACTATCCTACACAGTCTGTCCCAGGCGCACCAATATAACACACCGCGGTGTATAGAAAAATGGCTATCATACCCCACTCCTTACCTCTGAAGAGACATCTAATATACCTCTACATAAATGCCAGAAAAATGCAACCTCTATACCCACAGACTATCCTACGCAGTCTGCCCCAGGCGCACCGATATAACACGCCGCGGTGTATGGAAAAATGGCTAGCATTCCCCACAAACACTCCCCTACAATGGAGTAATGCGGCGGAAAATATTATGATCGCGGTGGCACCCTGATATTAGTTGCCTTTGCCCAAACTATACGTGTGCGGCATGACGATACAGTCAGCTGTGAAATTGTTTATTGATATTATTCGGAAATGAAATGTGGTTATGGGGTCGGAAACACGCGAGTGACACCTGTACCTCACATGCAATACTTGTTATGAGTGAGCAGCGTTACTGTATTCAATGAGGAGTTTTCCAGTAGGTATTGATAGTTGGTTTCAAAAAGCATCAATAGATGGCGCTCCTACAATTTTGGTAATCTTTTTTTAATCTTTATGATGGTGGCAGTGATTTCATGCTGACAACTAATACTAAACTTAAAAATAAAATGTTTATTAATATAAACATAACTTTTAAAGGTTGAACGAAATGTAAAAAGAAATATTTATAGACTATGGCACTATGTTCCATTATTATTACAACCTCTAAAATGGTTGAAAACGATTGACAAATACAATATTATCCAATACAACGTACCCAGTGTTTATATCCAGCTTGCTAAGAACCTATTTCAAGCGATTATCAATTACCAAAATTGTCGGGGCGCCATCTAGTGAGTGGTTAGGAATGCTTTAGATACCTATTGGAAAACTCCTCATTATAATAATGTTATGACGTGTAATAAAAAGTTACCAATAAATATTGTCTATGTCTATGTCTAGCGGTTTTTTGCTAAGTGAGGAACGCTTAATTGTTTCTGTTCCAGAACCCAAAGTAGATCACTAACGCAACTACATCAAAAATTATTCAGTATCATATGTTAACGGATTAACGATTAATGTTAACGAAAATCGAATAAAATCGTTAATGCTTCCGAAATGTAACGCTTTAACATTTAACGAGGTTAACTTTCTTAGTAACGGATTAGCTGGTGACCCCAGATAAGCTTACAGTCTAAATGAGAATCAGTAGTCTCTGTGTGTACGTGTGTGTGTGTATATGTGTATCTGCTAACTTCCTTGGCCCTACTACCTAAAGTCTGTAGTATCTAAAGCCTAGGCACTTAGTCTCTACTCGTTGATAGGCACGCGTCTCGGCGTGCAGCAAGGTACGAGCATGCCCAGCGACAGGCCAGCGCAGGCGCCAGCAGGCACGAATATCTCTGGCCAGTGTGGCTACAGGATTTCTCCTCGCATGGCCCTATCGACCTCTCGGTCATACGGACCGCGTCAGACGGTTTTGCGTGCGGGCTTCTGGCTACTGAGGACCAGTCTATCTCTGTGCAGCGTATTTTCGACGCCTTTTTTAGCCGTTTGGTACATCGAGTTGTTAAATTCTACGCCGTCCGTATTTATCCATTTCTCTCCACATCCTAGAGTCTAAAATTAGCATCAGTATCAGGGTCTCTGTCTGTGTGTGTGTGTGTGTCTCTGTATCTTTGTGTGGCATGGCTAGCGGCCGTCTCGGGACACAATGTCTGCTTAGGACTGTCTTAGGCCAATACCGTGTCTACATAGGACTGTCTTTCGCCAACACTATGCCTACCTATGACTGTTGTTGGGCCTAGAGACTCAATTCACTCAAATAGAATAAAAACTATGTATGTGCCTGCCCATCTGCGCGTCTGAGTATCTGGCTCCCTGTGTGTCTATGCGATCAATTAGTCCATTGGGTTGTAGAATTCTACGACATCTGTAAAAATCCATTTGTCGAGGATGAGAACCAGCAGTGTCTTTCTCTGTCACTCTCTGTGTGTGTCTTTGTGTCTCTAAACACTGTTGTTTACTAAGTTGAGAATCATCCGTGTCTATTTGTGTGTGTGTATATGTGTGTATCACAACCAAACCCCCCAGCCACTCACAGTCTCTGCGCGTTGGGCGGCACGCGTCGGGGCGCGTGCAGCAGCGCGCGGTGCGCGCAGTCCGCGGCGGCGGGCCGGCACGAGCACGCCCAGGGGCAGGCGAGCGCGGGCGCGAGCAGACACGCCACCAGCATGGCTAGCGGCCGTCTCGGGACACCGTGGCTTAGGACTATCTTGGGCCCACACCGTGCCTACAGCATGGCTAGCGGGCCATCTCGGGCCACCGTGTCTACTGAGGACTGTCTTAGGCGAACGCCGTGCCTACCTATGACTGTTGTTGGGCCAAGAGGCTCACTTCACGCAAAAAGAACGATATATCT
The DNA here is from genome assembly GCA_905147135.1 of Blastobasis lacticolella. Classification (NCBI taxonomy): domain Eukaryota; kingdom Metazoa; phylum Arthropoda; class Insecta; order Lepidoptera; family Blastobasidae; genus Blastobasis; species Blastobasis lacticolella. The sequence continues at coordinate 995,806 of LR990066.1, forward strand.
ATCTTCTATTTTCATCTTCAAGAAACGTGTAAAAGAGCACTACCTTTCTCTATCTGTCTAAGATATGTAAGTATGTGTATATGTATTTGTATGTATGTATGTATATGTATTTGTTTTCAATGTAGGTATATAGGTATGTATTTATTTATGTATTGTATTAGTTAAGCATCATTATTTTGTTTTTGCTACTGTGCACGTCTTTACTGCATTTAATTATCACGATCTCTCTGCTGTAGGCCTGCTGGAAGAAATTTCTTTATAGAAATAAGTTGGCCTGTTGTGTCTAATATATTATGTAATATACTTTTTGTAACAATCTTGTGTACAATAAATGGTTAAATAAATAAATAAATAAATATATGTGCATGGCTGGATTTGGATATCGTGCCTGTCTATCTGCGTGTCTGAGTATCTGCCTCCCTGTATCGCTACGCGGCATAGTTTCTGCTTGTTTTTACACCGTTTAGTACATCGATTTGTAGAATTCTACGCCGTCCGTATTTATTCATTTCTCTCTATATTTTAGAGTCTAAAATAAGAATCAGCTGTGTCTGTATCTGTGTGTGTGTCTGTATATATGTGTGTATCCGCTCACTTTAACCCTACATCATAACTAAAGCCTCTAAGGCACTCACAGTCTCTGCGCGTTGGGCGGCACGCGTCGGGGCGCGTGCAGCAGCGCGCGGTGCGCGCAGTCCGCGGCGGCGGGCCGGCACGAGCACGCCCAGGGGCAGGCGAGCGCGGGCGCCAGCAGGCACGCCAGCAGCATGGCTAGCGGCCGTCTCGGGACACCGTGGCTGCTTGGGACTGTCTTAGGCCCACACCGTATCTCCTTAGGACTGTCTTAGGTCCACACCGAGTCTGCTTAGGACTGTCTTAGGCCAAAACCGTGCCTACCTATGACTGTTTTTAGGCCAAGAGACTTGATTCATCCAAAAACAATGATGTTACGATGGCTGGATTTGGATATCGTGACTGTCCATCTGCATGTCTGAGTATCTGGCTCCCTGTATCTCCTTTCTGAGCCGTTTAGTTCATCGAGTTGTATAATTCTACTACGTCTGGAATAATCCATTTGTTGAAAATGAGAACCAGTAGTGTCTCTCTTTGTCACTCTGTGTGTGTGTCTTTGTGTTATGTGTGTGTCTCTAAACACTGTTGATTCTCTAAGTTGAGAATCAGCCGTGTCTATTTGTGTGTATCACAACCAAACCCCCCAGCCACTCACAGTCTCTGCGCGTTGGGCGGCACGCGTCGGGGCGCGTGCAGCAGCGCGCGGTGCGCGCAGTCCGCGGCGGCGGGCCGGCACGAGCACGCCCAGGGGCAGGCGAGCGCGGGCGCCAGCAGACACGACATCAGCATGGCTAGCGGCCGTCTCGGGACACCGTGGCTGCTTGGGACTGTCTAAGGCCCACACCGTATTTCCTTAGGACTGTCTTAGGTCCACACCGAGTCTGCTTAGGACTGTCTTAGGCCAACACCGTGCCTACCTATGACTGTTTTAGGCCAAGAGACTTGATTCATCCAAAAACAATGATGTAACGATGGCTGGATTTGGATATCGTGACTGTCCATCTGCATGTCTGAGTATCTGGCTCCCTGTATCTCCTTTCTGAGCCGTTTAGTTCATCGAGTTGTATAATTCTACTACGTCTGTAATAATCCATTTGTCGAAAATGAGAACCAGCAGTGTCTCTCTTTGTCACTCTGCGTGTGTGTCTTTGTGTTGTGTGTGTGTCTCTAAACACTGTTGATTCTCTAAGTTGAGAATCATATATGTCTATTTGTGTGTGTGTGTATGTGTGTATCACAACCAAACCCCCCCGCCACTCACAGTCTCTGCGCGTTGGGCGGCACGCGTCGGGGCGCGTGCAGCAGCGCGCGGTGCGCGCAGTCCGCGGCGGCGGGCCGGCACGAGCACGCCCAGGGGCAGGCGAGCGCGGGCGCCAGCAGGCACGCCAGCAGACACGGCACCAGCATTGCTAGCGGGCCATCTCTGGGGAGAGAGGGGAGGGGTCAGTATAGGTATCATCATAAATAATCATCTTTTTTGTCGTTGTCAGACTATATACGAAAGGGTCTCCCATCCAGTACCCGGGCTCTGCGAGAGTTGGTTATCAGTCTCGCAAGCACTGATCCAGACCCGATGTCTCTCACTGACTCGATATTTTAAAAACTTCCTCACTCGTCATCTTGGCGTTAATGTCTCGAGTGTGCTCTCACGCACGAGGGCCTGGAGTCCTCTTGATTTGGCAGATCAGATAATTACAGTGGAGCAACTGCCGCAGGGTCCGGTGCCCGGACTGACGGAGGTTAGATCTCCGTGACCCTGCTACCAGGGGAATCAAACCAGATTGGATCATGGTTACACATTCAGAAACCTGCACCCTTAATGTGCAGGTTTTCACGATTATTTTTCCGTAAGAGCATCGGTTAGCATTCAACTAATCTGCCAAATCCTGGATCATGGTCAAGGCGGACCGCGGCCCCGCACGTGAGAGCATGTCCGGTAGGCTAATTACGTAAGTCAAAAGAGTTCAATGATTAATAGTTGAAGTTTAATGCAATCGAACTTTGTCAGCAACTGAACCCATGAAATAGTTCATACGTAATCGCAATAGTAACAATTTCAATCATTGAACTCAGAAAATTGTTAGCAACAGCGTTACGTAATTAGCATCCGGGACATTGACGCCACCATGTTTATAAAGCCAAGGAACGTGAATTAATTGATCATTCTTCATCTATCCACTTAGCTCTATCATCTTTAAGAGCTGCCCACTAACTACTCCCATATTGACTTTTCACTTTTCAATTACGAGAGATTGGTCGTAACAATTCAATTGGTACCACTGGCGGGTCAAACTGGCAGCGGGGAGGCGGCTGCGGGCTTTGGCAGGCAATGCATTGCGTTTTCGGGTCAATCACCTCCCGTGCCCGTGGCCGTGTGGTGTCCGGCAGAGTAGAATAGCAACACCCCTTACACTCGTGGGTGTCGTACAAGGCGACTAATGTTTTCGAGGCTTATGATCGAGAGTCTCCGTAGGCTGGAAAATGGGTAGCAGCGTTTTCCATTATTATATTTATACTAACACTGCGATCTTCAACCTGCCAAGCGTGGAGATTATGGCAGTAACCTCCCCTTTCGTGGGAGCGGCCCTAAGCCCTAAGACTGTTATGGGCTGGGATTATGATGACCTCCCGTGCAGCCTGGAGGTACTTATGTTAGGTTTGGAACTAAGTTCGTAACAGATTTTTCCTTCTTAAACCTAGGGTGTGTCCAAATCTTGCGAACAGGCAGCAACGTTTTGCGCGCCGTTCACATTGAATAAAGCAGGGCCCAGACATGACAACAGACATGTTTCAAGACTCAAGTTGTGTATGCAAATGTTTCTACAAATGTTTTTACAATGTTTCACTCTTTTGCAAAAGCGGCTTCTCATACATTTTTTTGTCAGTTTTTGCAAAGACAGCGGACATAATAATGGACGACAGTATACCGCGTAACAGCGAACTAAGTCTTTGTAAAGAGAATATTTATGGTTTGCGCCCTTTTAATGTATATCAAAAAACCGATGGCACATATGAAATATTTGTACAAAATCTGAAATATTTGTACACATATTTACAAATAGGCTTTCAAACATAGTTTTTGCGCTCATTGTACACATCTTGACACATGTCTGGGTCATATTTTTGGGCATAACTTGCTGCGCGTTGCATTGCATCATACGAAAAAAGAAAAAATAGTTCAAATAATTAAAATAGATGGCGCTGTTTAGACACGATTCTCAAATATAAATCAAAAGGAGAGCGTTAAATGTACAACAATCTAGATAATTTGCGCTTTCTTTTCAGAAAAGGTATTAAGTATCATTTCACGATTTAGCTTTCAGATTAACTTCGTTTACCAAATTCAATACTTAAGAATCCTGTCTTAGCAGCGCCATCTAGTGATCCACGCCGAACCGAACTACACTTTTTACTTTTTAAAGTATATTAGACGTACCCTTATATACTAAACTGTATGAGGCCGACTGACACTTGACAATTTCTTGCCATGGAACCAACCAAAAATATGACCTAATTATGATTAAGACATAACCAAACATTATTTTCCCATTACGACTTTGACAAGTCTAATAGAAGCTGTTAAAATAAAGCTGAGTGCCTGTAAGCATTTGCTACTAGCTATACCTACCCAAATGGATGAATTATGATAAGACATTACTCATGCACTCCAGATTGCACCGGGAGTCGAACCCGCACTTAGCTTATCAATGCCTTAATGCACAGCACTTTGGCTTTCGCATGTGCTTCGGCGTAGGTACAGTACTTATGTAGCTTTTTCTGTCTGTAAGTATGTTTGGCGGTGAAGGGATAATGGTAGCCGCCAATGTTGGCAAGCGAAGATGGTGAGAAGGTAGAAATGGGTAATTACCCACCTGGCCGGGTGTTGTGACCAGGGGACCAAGGGTCCGACAGTTGATCGTCGGAAGTTGTATATATGCCGTGGAAGTTGGCACATTTCTCTAGCGCGATGTAGGATTGTTAGCGCCATCTATGTGCGGATGCTTGCCAACCTTGTGTTCGTGTACTCGTAATGTGAGTATCGTTGAGTCTTCCCTATTGGAGCAGTAGAGCGATAGATGTCGCCACATATGTATAATAAGACAACGCTAAGTCCGAATCGATTATTAAAAAATAATCTCTTTCTGGCAAATTTTTAAACGTCATAGAACGTCATTCATAGAAGTCATAACAAACAATTTGATTTCTGAAGGTTTGTTTATTTTCGTGAGTTATGAGAAATATTATTAAATATAGGTTTTAAGACTTTCGTGGTTATTCACAACACTTTTACTGCACATGTTATCGGGTTTGTTACCACGGTTAGTATTGTTTTTTCAGTTTCAGTTTCGCGTAAAGACGTAGTGAGTTTCGTGTGTCGCGGGAATCAAGCGAGTAACAATGGTAATGGTTCGAGAGTTAAAAGTGAGGGTAATCGTCGAATCCGAAAGAGGGTGGACCGATATGTCTGTCCTTAGGAGCGACTTCACACAGCGGCACCAGGCAACTCGTGACCATGACGCATGCAACTGCGTCGAAATATCGAGGTAAAAACAATACTAACCGTGGTAACAAACCCGATAACATGTGTAGTGAAAGTATTATTAAATAATTGGCAAAACAATTAAAAAGGAAGTGCGGCAGATAATTTTTAGCATGATTAATAATTTAGTCAAACTACAAGTATAAGTTCAAGCTAATAGTGACCAAATAACTGAATGTTTACAAAAATGACTGGCAAGGACAGATTATCCCCAGATTATTGCCATATCCACACTTTATAATTTTTACTACTGTCAGTCAATACGGACTTATCGTGGTATATTATCTGCACAAAAAATCCGATGAAAAAGCAGGACATTTTTATCTTTCGTATAGGATTCGTTTACAATTAAAATAAAATAAATAAAACTCTGAACTTAACAACTAAATAGGAAAAAAGTTGTTCCAAGTCCCGTGATTGCGAAAAAGCGCATCGTCACTTACCACCAGGTAAGATGGAGGATATAAAAAAAATACAAGTGTTACATGAAAGTTATTACGAAGATTAAATACATTATGTATAACAAATCCGGCAGTATTTAGCTTTTTTTGTTTTAGTACGTAATTATATATTGTTTGTGTATTATGTTTAAGTTGTATAATAAATTTATATTATTAATATTAGCTAGATAGGTATAATATACCGATTCCTTTCCTTCAATAAATAAAATGCTATTATAATAACTCTAGATATTATAATTAAAGTATTTAGCTATATAATATTCATGCAGTAAAATAAATAAAAAACATCATGGCGTTAATGTCCCGGTTATGGTCTCGCGCACGAGGGCCCGGGGTCCGCTTTGACCATGATTCAGGATTTGGCAGATCAGGTGATTACAGAGGAGCGACTGCCATCTGACCTCCGTGACCCTGCTATCGGGGGAACCTGAGCAGATTGGATCATGGTTACACATTCAGTCGCCTGAATGTGCAGGTTTCATCACGATGTTTTCCCTCACCTTAAGAGCATCGGTTAGTATTCAACTAATGTACATTACTCAGAAAAGAGTCATTGGTACATGGCCGCAGCGGTATTCGAACTCGGTACTTCTCGCTTACGAGTCGGATACTCAACCGCTCGGCCACCGACGCTCATAATATCCATGCAGTACAGGTCAGTAACGAAATCAGCTGCAGACACTGATTGAGATGGAACCGGAGAATAATTCTATTATTGTTATAGAGTAGGGTCAGAAGCGATGGCTGGATGATGTAAAATCTGTCCAGACTGACTTGTACTGTACTGAAAGACATTTTATGGGGTGCCTGAAAAATGCCTGAAAAAACAGGCAAAACAGATCTTTAAGGTATATTATGGGTCAGTCTGAAAACCAGCGCTGTGATTAGCTGCTATCATTGTTAGCATTCATATGTTGAGGCTGTTCTAATTTGGTCCGACGATGCATCGCTCTACCGCCTTCATCATCACATCATCACAGCCCGTAACAGTCCACTGCAGGACTTAGGGCCTCTCCCAGGAAAGGGGAGGTTGTTGCCATAATCTCCACGCTTGGCAGGCGGGTTGGAGATCGCAGTGTTTAAATGTAACAATGGAAAATGCTGCTGCCCAATTTCCATACTTAGGAGACTCTGGATCTTTTGCCTTCAAAATATTAGTCGCCTTGTACGACACCCATGAGTCTAAGGGGTTGGTGCTATTATACTCTGCCGGACACCACACGGTCTACCGCCTTATTTTGTGCTTATTCTGTATCCTTATTTTGATCTTAAATCATTTAGGAGTCGCCTAATTTCATTGCAACCGGGATAAGACTTTCCCTGCTGACCCTACACGTTTGGGCGCACAATGGCTGCATTGTAATTTAATTAACGTCACGGACTCACAACATACACACCACAAACGGACCGACGACCCTACACTTGGATATAATGTATAATATTATACACTATATATTATACATTTGGATAAAATGTAATGTCAAAGCTACATTGCGGTGATTCCTGGCCGTGTGGTGGCGAGCAGAGTAGAATAGCACCAACCCGTGTTTACCACAGTAAAAACGGTCTAGGCCAAATGCTCGATTGTACTTAACTTAGGCAATGCTTAAGCACCTTAAGATATTCCTAAGCATTTACGCATCACATACTTGGTGTCATAAAGTAATCAGTCTTGTCTTATTTGGTTATGGAAATTATGTATTATGGATAATTTGCAGCAGTATTTGTTGAAATTCACAATCTATGTGTTTCTTATACAATCAAGACATCTATACACAATATACCTACGTAGCGCGATTGATACGGCAAGTCGTGATTTTGGGTATTGTTTGCTCACCAAATAAGACAAGTCAGTCTGGACTCGTACATCGTAGCTCCCGAACGGATGATCCGATTTGGATGCCGTTTTCTCTATTCGAAAGCCAGTTTAATCGAGATGGTTCTTAGCTTTGTTTCATTAAAATCGGTTTAGTAGTTTAGAAAATATTTGAGTTTAAGTAAACTTGGTCGAGGGTTATCAGACTTTTTTTATGTAATACGGCAGACAAACAGGCAAGCGGGCCACCTGATGGTGCGTGGTCACCGCCGCCTATGGACATCAGCAACGCCAGGGGCGCTACCAGTGCGTCGCCTGCCTCTGAAGAGACCTCTAATATACCTCTTGAACGATCCCATGTCATAGTCCAAAGGAAAACACTGTGGCTGGGAACTCCGTTCACATCCGAATCGACCGAGCGAGAAACGATCTTTCGACCTTTTTTGTCGGTTCGATTTTTAAGAATATTTTTGGTGGATATTGTTTTGGATTAGTCATCTTATACTGTGCCAAAAGTCTTCTCTTGTCGCTTGCATACGCATAATCTAACCTTGTTACTGATCTACTGCAGCCTAAGATGGGTTTAGCCCAATTCTTACTGCTAATATTGACAGAAGCGAGCACGCCCCGCTTATGCGTGTTTGTATAGTTACAACAGTGGCTCTTCGCGGTTTACTCGCATTGAATTTCAAAAGAAAATGTACTTATAATAACTGACAGAGTGGGTAAGCCTTCCACTATAGATCGACAACTTAACTGCAGCAGTACCGCCGATTTCTAATAGCATGATAGAGCTCGTCTAATTTAAAATGACGCGCCCCACTATCGCATTAACGCACACAAGCAAGTTTAAAATATGGACGCAATACATATACAAATGCCGTTGTAATTGGTCATTCAGTTGCCGGTGAGATTCAAACGTCGGAGCACGCGCCGTTCATTGGCTCCCACACAGATGAAGTGTCGTTATTAATATTTGCACTCACACATCGAAATCAACTAACTAAGTAGTGGGGCGCGGCATCTTAGACTAGACGAGCTCTACCACCCTCTGGAATGACGTCACAGAATATTCGAAATGCATGTTGTGACGTCATTATAGAGGGTGGGATCATGGTATTGGTGATCGGCGGTGCCGCTGTTGGTATATCGCCTGCGGTAGGTGAGGTAGGTGGGAGGGCGATTTTTCGAGGATGAAAGCGGGGCGCAGTGCAGTGAGCATTTTCTTCCGCGAAACGTCACTTGATTACATTCCTCGGAAAAGGAATGCAAACGAGATTATGCCCGAACTTGTTCCAAGACATACATTGTACACTGTTACAATGTCATACATGACGAGAAACCTAATGTTTGCCAATGGCAAATTGTGGGTGAATAAACCTCGAAATTTAATTCGTTACAAAAAATAAAGATTTCCCTCTTGAAATAAGCAGTGCAGTGCATAGTAATAGGTGAACCGAAGATATGGTAAAGATCGCAGGTACCAGACTGGTACCAGGTACCAGACTGGATGCGGAAAGCACAGGACCGGTCTTTGTGGAGATCTCTGGGGGAGGTCTATGCCCAGCAGTGGGCGTCTTCCGAACTGACGGAATAACTTCGGAAATCAACTGACCAATACACATATTCAAATATTTCCAAAACTACTGAACGGATTTTAATGAAACAAAGCTAAGAACCACCTCGCTTAAACTGGCTTTCAAGTATAGAAAACGGCATCGAAATTGGTCCATCCATTCGGAAGCTACGTTGCCACAAATAGACATACAACACGCGTCAAACTTTTCAAGAAATAAAACAAAGAGAAGTCTGATTTCAACTAAGAAAAGTCTTATATGTATGGTTAGGATTGGAATCATCAACATAGCCCGTCACAGTCCACTGCAGGACTTACGGTTCTCCCACGAATGGGGAGGATATTGCCATAATCTCCATGCTTGGCAGGCGGGTTGGAGATCGCAGTGTTTAAATATAACAATAGAAAATGCTGTTGCCCATTTTCCAGACTACGGAGACTCTTGATCTTTTGTCTCGAAAACATTAGTCGCCTTGTACGACACCCATGAGTGTAAGGGGTTGCTGCTATCCTACTCTGCCGGACATAATGATGCCGTATAAATAATGAACATCCGCATCAGCCGTGTGAAGAGAGTCGGTGGCTTAGTTGGGTTCGAACCCCAGTGCCATCATGTACCATTGACTTGTTTACTCTTGTACCAATGACATTCATCTAATGTACGTAACTCAGAAAAGAGTCATTGGTACATGGTCGCAGTGGATTTCGAACCCGGTACCTTTCGCTTACGACTCAGATATCTTAACCACTTGGCCAGCGACTCTGAGGCAGTGAGGTCGCTGAGGCAGTTCATTAACCTGTTCATTATAGCATTGTATGTACGAATTCGAATGTTTACCCAAATGTTTTTGAGTTCACAGACTGACGGACACCCCCGAAATTATCCGATCGCCGCCGAATGCTAGCGACGTATCCAATTTAAACTCGGCCAAGTTTGATTGGCTGTTCTTGTTCCAAATACGAATACAATCTGTGGTTGACAGGTTATTTGTTTTGTTTCGTTCTGTTTTCAATTAATTCAACATGGCGGTTCTTCTATTTTAGAATTTCTGGCGGGAAAATGTTTTCATAACCTAACCGGCGGAAAGCATCAGGAAAAGCCCCGACAAAGTATACATGCACCTACTCAGATATTCCGTTTACTACTGAATCGATTTTAGATAAATAAAGCGGCATAATCTGGCTTTAAAATAAAGAAAAACGCATTGAAATCGGTCAATTGCTGATTAATCGACTTCAGTTTCGGCTTCGGCCAGAAATTTACCTTCGATCGGACACTAATATTCATATACATATTTATTTATTAGTATTGTTTATACATTGTCCAAAATTCAGTATCTATACATAATGTCCTAACTAACAATGGATATAAACAATTGAGTATAATAATCACTGCGTTTACAAATTATTCTTATTTATTTAATGTAGCAATCTTATTTATAGATAAATAGATAGATAAACACTTTATTGCTCACAAAACATAACAGTATCAATTAATTACAGTAACAAGGAACACATATGAGCAAAGGCGGCCTTATCGCGATCTCTTCCAGGCAACCTTTACAGAAATTGAGACAGACTATCCGACTACAAAAGACATAATTCAGGTTTCATACATTATTGGCCCAAAGATCTGAAAATGCCGGCCAGAAAAAAATATTGGTATTTTCATATAGAGTAGAGTATACAAGACCGCCAAACCTGTACGCCCACCACCAATGTTTTTTTTTATTATTTGACTAGCTAGGCATTTGACCGCCATCTCACCTGGTGGTGACGATGTGGCCGAAGATAGAGAATGCCTGTCTAGGAACATACTTTATACTCTAGCCTTGAAGGCGTCCAGATTATAATGATCAGGAAACGCGCTACATTCCTATAAATAAATAATAAATAGATTTAGATTTTTTAGTTGGTTAATTTAATTTTAGTTAGATAATATACAATGATGTAACATAATAAATAATATCTACAATAAAAAGAAAAAAAAATAACTTAAAATATGTAAAAAGTTTGGGGCGTGTGGAAGCGTACCCAAGATGCTGGCAGCATTACCTCTCTGAATAGCAATGCTTATTCTTTGTGCGAGGTAGCTGCCAGCTCTTCGGTAAATAATTAAGTTTATTTATTTAGTTCATTATTTTTGTATGTTGCCCTTTTTTATTAAATAAATGTGCCTATTATTGGGAAAAAAAATAATAATAATAAATATACTTGAACAATTCACACAGCGCCATATAGCACCAAAGTCAGCAAAGCTTGTGTTATGGATGCCAGAAATCTGATAAACTACTTATATATATTTTTAAAACGTACTTATTATACATACAACACCCAGACCCGTAACAGAAATTAAAATTCATCATTTCAATGTCGGCCCGGCCGGGAATCTAACCTTTGGCCTCTGCGTGGCAGACCAACCATTGGTCAACCAAATCAACCAACTGAACTACTCAGATCGTCAAAAATATATTGATAAAACATCTATAGATACTCATACACGATATAGCTGCTTACAACATCCTTATGACTCATATTAGTGAAGGTAAGCGCTAAAAGTATAGGCACAGGAAAGTAGGAAGGAAACGTGGCTTATTGGCCGTCCCGGCCGTATCTCCCGTTCAACACTTGCCTAAGACAATGTCCGCTGTCACCAACTAAGCTAATCCATCATAATCATATCAACCAGTTATCTTATGAGAGCACTTGGTGACAGGAAGCAGCTATAAGCTAGGATTGAGGACCGCTCCTTTTTCTTACATTGAGAAAACAGGTAGCTACCTATAGTTTTCTATCAAATTTAAATAGAATAGAATAGAAAACATGTATTTATACACAACAACACCATAAACACATGACATAAGGCTTAGAAAGGTTTCGAAACACTGACCTCAAACAATACAGGTATTATTTGAGGTCAGTGGCTCGATTCCAGAGCCATGAAACATAAAAAAAGTTACATAAACATGCACAACAAAACCAATAGAAACAAACAACATGAAATTATTAAATAACTAGACAATCATACACGAATAAAAGAAAAAAAATGAAGACCAGAGCCGGGACTCTAAGGGACTAAAAGGGACCTCACTCAGCTCAGCAATTTAATGTATTTTCTGCTATATTGTTCCTGGTGTTATATACTTTGTTGTGGTATAAAGTGGTCTATGGGTATAGTTCAATAACTAATAAGGAGCGTCGGTGGCCGAGTGATTAAGGTATCCGACTCGTAAGCGAGATCTACCGGGTTTGAATCCCACTACCGCCATGTACCAACGACTCATTTCTGAGTTATGTATATTAGTTGAATGCTAGCCGATGCTCTTAAGGAGAGGGAAAACATCGTAATGAATCCTGCACATTCAAGCGTGATAGAATCTGGTCAGGTTCCCCTGGTAGCAGGGTCACGGAGGTCAGATGGCAGTCGCTTCACTGTAATTTGCGATCTACCAAATCCTGGATCATGGTCAAGAACGGAACATTAATGCCGAGATGATTCTTTTTTAACATAAGTTACTATAACACGTATAGGTATCATAGGGACATAGCTCATGTGTTCCCTGATCATTATAATCTAGACGCCTTCAAGGCTAGAGTGAATAGGCTGTTCCTAGACAGGCATGCTCCATCTTCGGCCGCATCGTCACTTACCACTAGGCTTTCCCATTCGGGCTCCAATTCGAACGGGATACCCCACTATACCCTACCTCTCTTCTTCTTGGACTTATCGAATTCGTTGCAATTACAATGACTAGTCGAAGGACAATGACGCAGAATAGAAATGGCGAATGCTTGTGTCGGAGGCCAAGATCCACTTCGGGTCGTTGAGCCAGTGAAGTAAGTCGAAGGACAAGAAACAGGTAACAAATGCATCCTTTTCATTAAAATATCACATAATTTGCATATTTTTTTGGATGGTTTTCTGTATTTCTGTTCTGCGTATGGTTGCAATATGTATTGAGAAAATGTTAGGCACGAGATGGGTCTCGTAAATTGAAAATTGAATTATTTCGTGGCTCTTTTGGTGAGTCACGATCCTGCTAACTTTGGGAACCACTTCTCTATAGAAGAGCTTTATAGGCCTACCTATCTAAGTAAATATTTTTAGAACTGCACCGCAAAAAACTTTCTGTAAAAAAAAACACAATACTCTATAAAAATATTGGCAACCCGCGGTTTCTATTAAATCTAAGAAAGGGTGACGATTAAAAGACTCCAACTGTTAAAAAAAGAACTCTAACCATTGTTCGAAATGCTCATTTAAAAACTAACACCCTAACTGCTAGAAACCAATAAATAATTGATGCTTAATATGCCGACTAATACCAATGCACAATGCCTCACGCCCTTTACCGCTTTTTACATTGCCACTGCTATATTTAAAAGTTTCTGAATGACCCTCGTAAATGTATTCGGTTGGAAAAAGTATAGAAGCGGTGGCTGTATGCGGGCAGAATCGATTCGATTACTTTGCCATTTGGCACTTTCCCGCGGTCTTTGGCGATCTTGCGTTTTCCCGCGCTTTTTATTTGAATACACTATGGTTATGCAGATGAACTGAACGTTAATAACTTGTGATCATGCGAATTTAAATTGTTATAAATACCTATGTATTTATAACAATTTAAATAACGTCAAACCTTTTTCCAATAGGGGTAGGAAGAGACTGTGACATCGATCTGTCCTTATATAGGTACTATGAGGACACCGTAGGTTGTCCTACGTCATCAAGTACAAGAAAAATTCCACTTTGTAGCGATAGTAGAAGTTTAAGAGACGCACAAAACGTAGGTCTGGTCGTGCACAACTTAGCACAAAAATATTTTTTAATCACCATATTGAAAAGTGACTTTATTGTGGCCCGAAACTGCTAAGAGAATGTGAGGCAACCCCTTTTTCAAAGTCTAGAACCTACACAAGAGAATAAGTAAGTACTATCGCTATGAAAAGTCGTACTTTGAATCACTAAAAACTCTAATAAGTCAAATATAACGCCAAAGCCAATTGACTACAAATACAACTACAATAACTGGCAGCTAAATGCCACTGGCTGCTTTCCCTACCCAAAAAAATACAAATAAAAAGAAAAAACTGACCCACTTACATTCAAACACGGAATTCGGAATCCGTTCAATGGTCAAAGGAAAAAAATGTAGATACAAAGGGCGTATCGCGGAATACACTTGCTGTTGCCAAAATTTAATTGAAACGCTCGTGAAACGTCAATTTTGGGGTTTTGTGTCGGGCAAAGGTATCCCACTGTGCAGCCATAGTGGGGCTGCCCACTGTATTTTTAGGGATCCTTAAATTCCTTGGAAAAACGGAGACTGCTTAGTCATGGTGGCCGTTCCCTTGCTCGCTTGGTGGTAGGTTAGGTAAGTATACTTCTTAATTTTTGTTAGTAACATTAATAAATAAATAAATTATTATTATTATGCTTAGACAATTCACAGAGCGATATCTAGCCCCAAAGTAAGCAAAACTTGTATTATGGATGCAAGATAACTTATAAACTATTTTCATATTTTAAATAAATACTAATTTTACATATAACTCCCAGATCCGTAATACAAATTAAAATTCATCATTTCAATAACCACTCAAAATATTCACCGTAAGTTCGGTTAGCATTCAACTAATGTACATAACTCAGAAAAGAGTCACAGGTACAAAGGTGCCTAAGTTATTATATCTAAGTAGAAACACACATACTACTGAATAAGTTAAATACTTAAATTTAACGACCGCCATCTTGTTCGTTGAGAGATTCAACAAATTGTTACATGTCAGAGACATCAAAATGCAAATACAGATTAATTGTACACGAATGAAAAGCCAACGGTTTTCCCGGTTACTAATTTTATGAAGTGTTTACAAAGCCGTATTTAAGTGGACATGACTGAGTAAATGAATGGCCGTGTGTTGTCCGGCAGAGTAGAATAGCACCAACACCTTACACTCGTGGGTGTCGTACAAGGCGACTAATGTTTTCGAGGCAAAAGAACTAGAGTGCCATAGGCTGGAAAATGGGCAAAGGGGCTAAGTGTGGAGATTACGGCAATGTCCTCCCCTCAGTCAGGTTCCCCTGTTACAGGGTCACGGAGGTCAGATGGCAGACGCCCCACTGAAGTGCCACAGAACTGATAAACTACTTATATATTTTTAAATACATACGTATTATACATTAAAAAATGTTTTGGGGCCTAACGCTTGACGAAAATTTTTCATTTTAATGCATTAATCGTTTCGGCCCGGCGTGGTTTACGCCCGCGGGCCTGAACACTCCAATTCTTGCCTAATTTAGTAGCTTACTATGAGTTCTCACAGTGCTCGTCTATGTGAACGCACTGCATACAATACGGCTCTGTGATTGGTACCTAAATTTTGTCTGCCGCATCGTGCCGATTGCCTCTCATGTATTGTCAGTTGGAGTTCTTGTGCTTTCGCGCGCAATGCACTGCGTGATATCACAGTAACGTTTCTAAATACGGGTAATGTTATTAAAATAATTATTAAAAAAATTAGAAGATACGGAACCCATGCCCTTACCCCGTTACGCTCGAGCCACAAAAATCTTTATTAAAAAATAAAACGTCACAAAAGCGCGCGAGGTGTGAATTCCGAACAATGCCCGTTTGACAGCTCAATACTTTTTTTCACAAAAGCGGTTTAGGAAGCTGCCGGTATACAGCCAAGTTTTATTATTTCTTTTTTTTTCCGAGACGCTTGAATGACGAAGGAATGATTTACGACGCTTGCTTAACTTTTTGATTATAGTTAATTAAATTTGGTCTCTATTTGCTCAGTGGGTATCGTGGGATTCTTTTCCGTTTATTGTTTTTGACATTTTTGTTTGGGAAGTTTCATAATAAATGGAGTGCCAAGTTATTGGGACTTACTTGTACTGTTTTTGTGCGACTTTAGTCTTAACTACAATGTTGAGGCAAAGGCAAATGCATTTATTTGTGACACAGGTAAGCCTACAGATTCATCAAGATATTATAATGTAGGTGAGTGTCATGACACTTCGATCACTCGTTTAAAATCTAATCTAATCTAATATATATTCAAATCGAACATTATATGTACTTAGAAAGTATCTACGTGTGTACAGCAGCATTCACACACAGATTCCGCGAATTAACAATAAAGTACTTTTGGACAACCTGCGCAAGGATGACACGCAAAATCGTGAAGCGTTCCAAAAATTTTTTAAACTATTAGGGAAATCATCGAGATGAAACCTAGGCGAATAAATGTGTAAACATGATCCAATCTGGTCAGGTTCCCCCGGCAGTGGTCACAGAGGGAGGTCAGATGGCAGTTACTCCACTATAATTACCTGATCTGCCAA
Source organism: Blastobasis lacticolella (assembly GCA_905147135.1). Lineage (NCBI taxonomy): Eukaryota > Metazoa > Arthropoda > Insecta > Lepidoptera > Blastobasidae > Blastobasis > Blastobasis lacticolella. Next base: position 1,012,126 of record LR990066.1, read on the forward strand.
ATTCTGTATCACGGTCAAGATGACCCCGGGCCCTTCGTACGCGAGAGCACAACCGGGACATTAACGCCAAGATGATTATTATTATTGCCAATCGTCACTCAAGAACTGTCAGTCATGTCAGTTGAATAGAACCCTGTGCCTTCTCGAGAACTCCTCTTAGTAACGTTTCTGTATATGGTTGTAAATCTAAAACAACCATATACAGAAACGTCTTTTTATGGACTAGTAGATACCTAAATATTTAGATTGTAAATTTTTTATGGACTAGTAGATATGTCTTGGCCGTGTGGTGTCCGGCAGAGTAGAATAGCACCAACCCTTTTACACTCATGGGTGTCGTACAAGGCGACTAATGTTTTCGAGGCAAAGATCAAGAGTCTCCGTAGTCTGTAAAATGGGCAGCAGCATTTTCTATTGTTATATTTAAAACTGCGATGTCCAACCCGCCTGCCAAGCGTGGAGATTATGGCAATAACCTCCCCTTTCGTGGGAGAGGCCCTAAGTCTTGCAGTGGACTGTTACGGGCTGTGATGCTGAATGAGATATGTCTTGCCATCATGGCACTGCATCTTTCCCAAAAATAAGAAAGTTCCTCCGTACGAGAGCTTTCTCACAGCCTCATTAGGCCAAAGCTCATTACTCCAATCATACTATCTTCGATCGACAATCGCGCCGACACACAATAGCTACATACGTATAAATGTCAGTCTCACTGTTTGTTTATACGAGAGGAGACGCCAGTAACGAGTGGCCGGCGCATCTAGCAGGGGTGCGCAACATTTTTAAGAGCTGACATTTTAAAATTATTTTTAAAAGCTGGAACAATAAAAATAAAATAAATAAACAACACAAACGTTCGCGCGCTACATTGTAACATTGGCCCGCCGCGCAATTTGGAGAAAAACAAATACTACCATAGATGATAAATTTTTTATAGAGCCATGCTCTGTCCTGATCTCTGTACTATCATGGTTGAATAAATTAATACAGAACCATGTATGGGCCTCTTGTAGAACAAATGACAGCTGTGAAACTGTCAATAGATAATTTATTTTTTATTTATTTATTCATTTATTTCAGGCAACTGAGGCCCATATTTATAAATACACAAACAACATAAATACACAATAAACTGATTCAAAATACAGACAAAGATAAAACCTATACCTACATACAAATTATTATAAATTCTAAACTAATATATAAAAATATAATTTATTAATATCATAAAAAATAACTGACACTTAATGTAGTTCGGCGGCACCGGAAATTCTGGGTTTTCTCACAAACTGACTTAGGGCCTGTAGTATCCTTAGACGGTTGAGAAAATTGTTTTCGGGTACTACACTTCTCATGGACATGTGAGTGTAGGAGCGGCACTGGGACCCCATTTTTTAACAGCTAGCATCCACGCGACCGCCTGTCTTCTAATGCCTGTTTATCTCTAGCAATATACCACGAATATGAAAAAGATAGGTAGCGCATCGCGCTCGGTTCCAAGGTTTAGCAACGCTCGCAGAGTTTGAGAACTGGGTGACTTTTTGTTGAATTTTGGGTGAATGTACCTTTAGCGCATAAAGTTTTAAAATATAAATATGTCGTAGACGGTCATGAGCCTAGACATCATTCTGACTAAGACACGCAACGTCAATCGAAGCACCACCTTGCGGATAGCTGGAAATACTGTGAAGACGTCATATTCGGCGCGCCGCCGTAATGATCACTTGGCCATCGACGAGTCAAGACGTGGAACTAGCTGCTCATCCATTGAAGGGAGAAGATATCTTGATTTATTGCCTCACGTCATATAGCCGTACTCCATAAAGGAGAGTGTGAGTACAAAAGGGACTACCAAATTATAATTTGTACAAGGGCGCACGTGAAAAGATTACCTGGCGCACCTTGGGCTTCGGCCTAACAGGAGACCATGGGTGGTGGCCGGTCTTCCAGTGACCCACGGGTTCGGTAGTCCCACATTATTATCTGCTACTAAAATTATCCTAAATTCATCCTATTCTTTCATTGTTTGCTATTTTTATTGTAATCATGCTTTATTACCTCAATACACTATTAAACTGTTCTTCTAATTCTTATTAAAATACCACTATCCCGAAAATACCTTCTGATGGATCTCTCGCCTGCTAGAGACTGCCCTAATCTACGACAAATAAATTATTTTATTATAGTTTTTCTTAGTATTATTAGGTCCTTTTTGGACCATTCACTAATTCACAGTCCAGACTGATTTGTCTTATTTGTTATGGAAATTATGTGTTTAACTAAATAATAATAATAAATAATCGTGGACAAATTCACACAGCGCCATCTAACTCCAAAGTAAGCAAAGCTTGTGTTATGGGTGCTAGATAACTGATAAACTACTTATATAATACTTTTAAACACATACTTATTATACATAGAACACCCAAACTCGTAACAGAAATTAAAATTCATCATTTCAATTTCTGCCCGGCCGGGAATCGAACCCGGGACCTCTTGCGTGGCATACCAGCATGTTGACCATTAAATAAATAAATAATTGTGGACAAATTCACACAGCGGCATCTAGCCCCAAAGTAAGCAAAGCTTGTGTTATGGGTGCTACATAACTGATAAACTACTTATACTATATACTTTTTTTTTTTAATTCGTGCTTATTATACATAGAACACCCAGACCCGTAACAGAAATTAAAATTCATCATTTCAGTTTCTGCCCGGCCGGGAATCGAACCCGGGACCTCTTGCGTGGCAGACCGGCATGTTGACCATTGAACCACTCAGGTCATCAAACTGGATAATTTTAATCAGTATTCATTGATATTTACATTCAAATGTTTCTTATATAATTTAAGACACCTAATACGCAATGTACGTAGCGAGTTCGATACGGCAAGTCGTGATTTTTGGTATTGTTTATTCACCAAATAAGACAAGTCAGTCTGGAGAGATTCATATACTCGTATATTCTACGTGTGTGTAACAAAACAACTTACATCACACAACTTTAACTTTCACAGCGTATTAAGCTAACCTTTGCCACTGAAATCTACAACTTACATTAAGCTCGCTAGTAAAGCTCGCATTCCGAGCAATTGAAGCTCGCTCGCTGTGAATCATTAAGAGCCTGCACATTCTCAATCGTGATTGTTTGTATGCAACTTTGTATTCAGAGTTAATTTTGATTGCGCGATAAATTTAATATGCTTTCGGGTTAAGTTGTTTCAACTCCGTACGAATTAATTATATGTGGAACACAGGTACAGTGACGGTACATAACAACCTGAGTGTTTCAGTTGGTTAATATGTCTGTTACGTAAAGATCCCGGGTTCGCTTTCTAGCCGAAAATGAAATGATGAATTTGAATTTCGGTTACGTCTGGATGTTATAAGTATGTATTTAAAAGTATATAAGTAATTTATCAATTAAAAGAGTATCCGACTCGTAAGCCAGAGATCCCGGGTTCGAATCCCACTCCGGCCATGTACCAATGACTGTTTTCTGAGTTATGTACATTAGTTGAATACTAACCGATGCTCTTACGGTGAGGGAAAACATCGTGATGAAACCTGCACATTCAGGCGACTGGATGTGTAACCATGATCTAATCTGGTCAGGTTCCCCTGGTAGCAGGCTCATGAAGGTCAGATGGCAGTCGCTCCACTGTAATTTCCTGACCTGCCAAATTCTGGATCATGGTCACGGCGGACCCCGGGCGCTCGTGCGCGAGAGCACAACCGGGACATTAACGCCAAGATGTTTTTTTATTATAAGTAATTTATCAATTATCTAGCATAACACAGGCGTTTCTTACTTTGGCTAGATGGCGGTGAATTGTCCAAGCATAACAATAAACGTAGCGACCATAGGTCTAGTGGCAGCGTGCTTAGGAGACGACACTGCTAAGTAGCAGTCTTAAACAGGGTTTCATTATTTGTCCAGAGGCTTAGGTCAGCCTGTATAATTGGTTTATCAGTTATCTAACACCCATAACATAGGCTTAGCTTATTTCGGGCCTAGACAGCGCTGTGTGAATTTACCCAAGCACATTTATTATTTATTTATAATGATTATACACCGGCGTTTGGATACTTTAAAAAAATCTCATTAAAAAAAAGGGAGCGACGTTTCGATGGCCTCGAAAAATTCTCACCAAAAATACCCAATCACCAGATCAAAGGTTCCGTACCCCTGGCCGTAACACAACCCGTTTTGATAGCATCGCATAGCTGACTCGGCTAGCTTTTAGTATGCGGTCTCTAGTATCACTATACTGATCATCAGATATTTTGTCTGTCTGTGGCGCTGCAGGTGACGGCTACTGGTAGGTTAGTAAACAGAAAATAAGCTACTGTGTCATCAACGCTACAATGCTCTGTCTTATTTAGGATGATAATTTTGACAGCTTACCAATTCTTGGTCCCTGGCTCACGCCTATGAAGTGTATTTTTTTTTCAGTAATGTAGTAAGGATAATGTCGTACTTCAAAGACGGGTGCCCATTTAGTGAAGTGCCGCGCATAACGATAAATAACAGACTATCGAAAATCGGTTTTCAAATAAAATAAGTCGAACATTTAAAATTAACATTTAGGTAATTATATTATTCTTGTTTGCTTCAATTTCATAATAAAACCCATTCATTGACTATTTCTGAGTTTTGTACTTTAGTTGGACACTAGTAACCGATGCTCTTAGGCGTTGGTTTTATTAGCAACGGTCGTACGACCATGGACCATGACAGGCGGTTTTGGGGTCTTCTATTAGTCGGGCAACATCCGTTGTACGACCATGTCGCAATTAGGACAGCGCCTTACGGTGAGGTAAAACATTCAAACAACTGAATGTGTAGCCATGATTCAATCTGGTCAGGTTCCCCTGGTAGCAGGATCACGGAGGTCAGATGGCCAAATCCAGGATCATGGTCAAAGCAGACCCTGCACAACCGGGACATTAACGCCATGATGTTTTTTTTATACTAAGTAGGATAGCCTAAGCGATCACACGCGTACTGCCAAGTCATCTTATAACCAAGTCTACATACGCACCAATCAACCGCCCTTTTCATGTTCTTAACCTGTTTGAGGTTTGAAAGTGAATTAATTGTTCTTACAAACAAATTCCACCTTATTCAGTTTTTTTTATCAGACTAGAAAGGCATTTGAAAGCCTTCTCAGCTGGTGGTAAGTGACGATGCGGCCGATGATGGAGCATGCCTGTCTAGGAACAGCCTATTCACTCGCCTTGTAGAAGTCAAGCCAGATTGTTTGAGGACCTCGTTGGCAAGCAATGCGTTCCAGTCATTAGTCGTACGCATAAGAAAGGTCGTGAGATTAGTTGGCTGGTTCAGGATATCTGCACCATCGTCAGCCCAGTGGTCAATCCCGATTTTTGCCAGGATCCGATTTCGTACTTTTCAGGCTATCTCTGGTTTGATGAAGCCTGGCTGACCTTAACTTTCCCTTTGCTTTCCATTAGATTTTTGACGTTTGAAAATAGATTAATTACCTAACGTACCTAATCCTAATTGAATAAATCCTTTTTTCATTTTCATTTTCAAACCCCAGGTGACCTTTTTATTCTTATATTGTGATGTTTTGTTTTTCCAAATGTAAAAAAAGATTTAAAAAAAAAAAACTCCAAATATCGACATCGACACTAACCAACACTAGTGCCGCCGACTGATTTAAACAAATCGTGCTCACGCGCAACGCGTGACATTCCAAATTTAAAATTATTCAAATCTGCTTACGAATTTCGGAGAGACCTGAAGTACTTTCCATCTCGAGTGATTCGATTATAATCGGGTTAGAGGTTAATTGGAACTGATAAATCGATTATGTTCATGACATTTATGTGTGAATGTAAGACCGTGGTGGTCGATCACTGTTTGGGAAGCAATTACATAAATACACTGTTGATAAAAAAATATCATCATCATCACGAGGGCCCGAGGTCCGCCTTGACCACGCTCCAGAATTTGACAGATCAGATAATTACAAAAAATCGATGCAGAATCGTGGATACGTTGTCACAGTGAGGGCTATGCCTCATGCCTGTAATTGCGCTGGCTACCTTATCCTTCGAACCGGAACACAACAACGCAAGCATTGTTTCTTGTCGGGAGAATGGATAGTATCTATTCGGTATCTGGTAGGAAATCCATAACCAGTCTGTGGATCCCCAGAGGAAGACCTTTTTCAACCTCGCTTGGAGGTATTAGTATAGGCAAATGGTAACGAGTGAAGAGCTCGTAGCGGTTTAACTAGAATCAAAGTATGAAGCAGTCACCCGTCCAGTTTGCGGACTCTTGGAGTTGGTGGGAGAGTAGTATAAATGATGGTACCTACCCGTCAATGTTCACAGCCAGTCTGAGAATTTAGATTCTAACCTAACCTTTAGATTTAATACCTAACTTGGCTGCACAAAAAGAGGATGTGACATTAGAATTACATACCTACATTTGAAAATAATGGTACTATAATTCCAATTTCCAAGAAACAGACACCGCAGCCACAGTCCTCCGCGTAGTCGGAGTCACAAAAAAGAAAAAAAACGAAACGAATCCCATCACTAAGAGAACACAAAGGATATTTTGAAATTAGAACAAAACGACCGTTGAAATGCAATCTCCCGGCGCACGCGCCGCTGCGCTCGATCACTGTTAGACTAATAGGGAGGGGAAGGGTCGATACAATCGTCGATGTTTTTTTTTTATTTTTTGTCGTACCTACGCAGTTCGGATCTCTATAAACATATAACTAGGTCTTCCCCAGGATTCTGTAACTGTTCCGGGATGAAAAGTGACACTCGGAAAGAATGTAGCTGCACGCTAGTGATTTCACTGTTAATATTAACTGAATGAATGAATGAATGAAACATTCTTTATTGCTTATACATAGAATAAGACAAAAACATAGGGAAAAAAGAAAAGCAACCGGCGGCCTTATTGCTTAAAGCGATTTCTTCCAGGCAACCAAATAATTCTTTAATTTTCAAAAGCGGTTCTTGAGCTTTGGAGATTCCCCCCAACATAAGTCTAAAAATTAAATTTTTTTTATTCAATATAGGTACATTCAAGATACACTTATTGAAAGTCATAAAATACCTAACAAACAATGAGCACCCATGTAATAATGCGCCGCGCGCGGCACCATCCCCGACCATCACGTATTATTAGAGGTCAGTGGATCAAACCCATCGATGCGTGAGTTTTATTCGTCCTGTGGTCATGCCTCACATCACCATGCTAGACCGACAAACAAAATTGTCAATTAGAGGATTTATTAGTTCATAGTTTGTGATTAGAGGTGTCAATGAATGATGCCGCCCACGAAAACATTAACTTACCCTACATAAGCCCAGAAACCCACAAACATACAATCTATTCGTCGTCTAGTATTAGCGTAAATTCAGTCAAGCCGTGTGGTGTTCGGCAGAGTACTATTGCACCAATTAAGTTACATCACCACTGTGAGGTGGTAGGACACAGTCAAGCCCGAGGAGTCCGCCTGGGTGAGTACCACCGCCTTATCTATTTCTGCCGCGAAGTAACAATGCTTGCATTGTAGTGTTCCGGTTTGAAGGATAAGGTAGCTCGCGCAATTACAGGCATGAGGCATTTCATCTTAGTCCTCACAGTGGCAACGCACCTGCATTTTTGTTGCCCGCAACCTAAATGCATGAATCGTAGATGTTAGGCGACAGTTACGGCTTACCATCAGTTGGGCTGTTTTTTCGTTTATCACTGCGTAGCATAGGATAAGAGTCAGTTCTGTCAAAAATTTGTGACAAAAATTAGATTTGGATGTTACGTTTGAAGTGTTTTCTGAAATTGCAGTATTTTCGCTCATACGATTACCTATCATACTTCACAAGACAATGACGACCTGATCGAAACTGCCCTTAAAACTCCCATAGATACAACCACGAATCCAGACAAAACCTCCTCAATCCATCAACTAGGTGAGCGTAAGCTCCACTTAAGCCCTCATTTCTCACTGTGACACTAAAAAAGCTGCGTTAAAAACCTTAAAAGATTCCTTTATCTCGGACCACCTAACCGTAACACATCAATTACTGGTTAAGCTCTATAAAGTTGCTGTAGGGAACTGTGACGACCTTTGTTGTTTTTTTTTATGTTATACAAGACAAACAGGAAAGCGGGCGACCTGATGGAAAGTGGTCACCGCCGCCTATGGACATTAGCAACAGGGGAGTTGGGGATTTGTTTTTACAATAAAACAAAAGGTGGGCCCGAGGTTCGCTTTGAAGTTATCGAGAATATTATTTTCACACAATAATTATCGGATATTTTTTGTTATTATTAACTGATAATTGCTCAGTTATACTCATTTAATTTATATATGTGAATGAAAGATGTTATTTTTTATTAGATAGTAATAAATAATCATCTTCACGTTAATGTCTCTTCTTCTTATTATTTATTATTATAATCTGTCCAAGGTTATAATGTCTTGGTTGTGCTCTCGTGCACGAGGGTCTGGGATTCCCCTTGTCCTTGATCCAGGCAGATCTAGTAATTACAGCGACGCGACTGCCATTTGACCTCCGTGACCTGCTACCAGGGGAACCTGACCATATTAAATCGTAGTTACACATTGAGTCGCCTGAATGTGCAGGTTGCATCACAATGTTTTCGCTCACCGCAAGAGCACCGGTTAGTATCCAACTAATGTACAGTGATTGTACAGTCAAGGAAACTAAATGTTTAGCAGTGTGATAGTCTACGTAATTTGTTCGTATTATTACCAGAAACATCACAACAAACTCCACGTCGGAAAATAGACTTAGACGTATTTTCATTTGGTCCAATAACACATTCAAAAAACGATCTAACAAAATAAGTACGTAATAAGGAAGCAGGGCGTTGCGTCGTCGGACCAAATTGTTCTTGTAATACCTGTATAAGATTTTAAGGGTATGTTCCGGGTTTCCTACCGCGTAGAGCTCCTCTAATTTAAAATGACGCGCCCCACTATCGCATTAATTTATATTATGTACCTATAGTATTTTGTAGATAAGTATTATTGTTTTTATTTTTATATATTACTGGCATGTGAAATCACTTACGTCCGTGCTTCACTGAGGGGCACACTGAAAACCAGCGCCATGGCGTCAGCCGTGGCTTATGCTGAGTGTGGCCCCATTGCACATCTCCTTATGGCACAGGTAACGAAGTTTCTTGTAAGCTGTATTATGACCTAATGTACTGTGCCATGTGTGAGATAGATGTAATAAACGATTTTTATTTTTATTTTTATTTATTTATTTATTAACGCACACAAGCAAATTTAAAATATGGACGCAATACATATACAAATGCCGTTGTAATTGGTCATTCAGTTGGCGGTGAAATTCAAACGTAGGAGCACGCGTCGTTCATTGGCTCCCACACAGATGAAGTGTCGTTATCAATATTTGCACTCACACATCGAAATCAACTAACTAAGTAGTGGGGCGCATCATCTTAGACTAGACGAGCTCTACCTTTGTTGACGAGTAGCCCGATATTTCGACACACTTGCATGCATCATGGACGCGAGACGACTGTAAAAGATTGGTCGTCTCAGCATAATGCTATGAATGGCTGCTGCCAATCACAGCGCTGATTTGCAGACTGACCCCTAATAGAACACAGCCAATTTCAGACGTATGTCAGCTTGCTAAACATTCAGCTTTTTCGACTGTACATAACTGAGAAAAGAGTCATTGGTATGTACAGTACAAGAGTATAAGTTCATTACCGTTACGAGAAAATTTTCCTTGACCGCCACAGCAACATTCACGGCATTTGTTTTTTTTTTTTTTTTTTTTAATTTCTTTATTTCTCAAATCTTTACAATGTATGAGGTGAGTATCCCCAGTAAGTAATAAATATACTTGTGTTGGGGTGGCTCGCTCTTTCCCTTAGTTATATCTTATATAATTTGAGATTCTACAAGTACCTAGGTAGTTTACAATTTTATAAAATGATGTAGGAATTCCGTAACATAGAAAAATTTCTGTACTAGAATTAAATTATCTTTTATGTTAGCGTGGTGGAGTAAATTTATTTTATGTGGGTGGAGTAATTTATAATTTGGTGCATCTTTAGTCAAAATCTGTTTTTTAAAAGAAGAGAGAATTAGCTGTCCCTCATGCCCAAAGGAGTCGTCCTTTACACCCATTTTTTCTATTAATAATAAAAATTTAATTCAAGAATGCTATATAAACCGGACACTGGGGTTTAACCGGTACGAGTCGGACCCCTTAATCATTAGGCCACCGACAGACCTCAGTATTTCCGTATTGTGTACAGTTAGATAATAAATAAAAAAAAGTTTGTTAAAAAAATAAAATAATTAATTTGAGTTTTTTATACATACTTTTTTCTTTTTGCATAACATTTTTATTTAGAATGAATTAAATCACATTTCGACCGCAAAACAAAAACGTAGGTTTCCAAATGGTAGTTTTAAGTTTGTACATACTGTAGTGCAACTATGTAAATAATAAAGAGTTTAATTACCTACAACTAGGCACCTAAAAAGAAAAAATTTCCAACTCCACAACTCTACAGTAGAGAAGTGTACGAGCCGGTACGGTACACTTTTTATGATAAAAATGATAAAATTTATAAATTGATAATATTGATACTTTATTGATTAATATAATTATGCTAAAATGATAGATGAATGATAATGAGTGCGCGTCCGCCGTGATTCGGTACGATACGTGTACTGAGTTGGCAATTAGGTAATTTAGGCCAAATCGCTGTGGCGCGCGGTGAAATACGCTAAGTTGACAAAATATAAAAATGTATGGTTGCACCGTACAGAAGACATCTCGTACCATCTCTCCCATCAATGCTATTGATACTGTCACCGCACCACTTACCGTTGCCCCATTTACGGAATGAAGACGCAATGCCCCCTCCCCACCTCGCCCCCCTTACCCCGTATGACGGGGTCGTCGCTCCCATTTTAATAAATTTAATAAACGCATACCCGGGCATGGTGTGGGGTAGAGATGGGCGCTTGTGGGGCCGAGGCCAGGATGTGGCTGGTAGATTTGCACCGTTGGAAAATATTGCACCGTTCAGAGGCTCTTTTTTCAACCTAGCGAGGTTTACCCTGGAGAGTACAACGTGGAGTTCTGCAAGAAAGGGGTGAAAAGGTTTTTACGGGGTCGGCAACGCGTGGGCGATGCCCCTGGTATTGCAAACGGCCATAGGCTGCGGAGACGCCGCACTATCAGGCAGGCCGGAAGCTTGTTTGCCACGAATTGAACGGTTTTTAACACCCGACGAAAAAAAGGGGTGTTATTTGTTTGACGCGTGTATCTGTCAGTGGTATTGTAGCTCCCGAACGAATAAATAATATATAAATAAATAAATAATCTTGGACTAATTCACACAGCGCCATCTAGCGCCAAAGTAAGCAAAGCTTGTGTTATGGGTGCTAGATAACTGATAAACCACTTATATACTTTTAAATACATACTTGTTATACATAGAACACCCAGACCCGTAACAGAAATTAAAATTCATCATTTCAATTTCTGCCCGGCCGGGAATCGAACCCGGGACCTCTTGCGTGGCAGATGTTGACCACTGAACCACTCAGGTCATCCACGAATGGACCGGTTTGATCGCGGTCTTAATCTAGGTGGTTCTTAGATTTGTTTCATTAAAATCAGTGTAGTAGTTTTGAAAATATTTAAGTATTTGTAAACTTGGTCGAGGGTTGTTTGACTTTTTCTGTCAATTTTGATTTTCGGCATGAGAAATTAAATTATTATTTTAGCGCAAGACGTTGATTTTCCCTATTTCTGAACGGTTTGCAGTTACCTCGTACATAGAATAAGCATTCCTATTCAGAGAGGTAATGCTGGGTACGCTTCCACACGGACCAAATTATTTTAATTTTTTAAGTTACTTAATTTCTTTTTTCCTTTTATAGTACATATTTAGTTTTTACGTTAGTTGTCATTTTATTTGTTTCCGCGTCTGAATATGTACACGTTGCGACCAATCGACGAGAAACCGAGACCGGAAGTCGCACATCCCTAGCAATCAAACGACAATGCAGCTCCCATGAGGCTCAAATGATTGGGTAGTACAAAGTGCTATTCAGTAATTAACTGCATGCAAAATTCATCGGACTATTCCCTGGCGGGTGCGGGCTTGAATTTTAGATTACGTTGTAATAATCCGGATCGGGGTTAGAGAGTAGACTACTGGACGCTATAACTACAGCGAACGAGTAGTGGTAAGGGAATCTACGGCCCCCGCGGCCCACATCCAGCCCGCGGTCGTCAGGCCCCACAAGACCCCAGCCGCCCCGGCCGTCGTGGCGACAACGAGATTGGCGGGCACTACGGACACGGCAAAGAGTTGAATACGCACCATAATATATTCCGATTCGCTTGGCAAAGGCATGGGCATATTAATAAGTAATGATGTCAATACATCTGTTTGTAATCATTGTTTGCCAAACCGATCATTTAATGAGATAATAAATGTAGCTAGTCAACAATGTAATGAAGACCGTACCAATATTATAGTAATGGTCGGAAATAGCATGGGAATAACTAGAAATGATATCGTAGAGAGTTTTCAAAAAATTCAGTCCCATAATTTTAATAAAATTACTTTGTGTGCTTTCCCATACACAAATAATGACCCTAAGTTAAATAGACGTATTCATAGACTGAATACATGTTTATATAATTTGACTCGTTATAGTAACGCATTTACATTTTTTGACATCAACAAATTTGTTGGCAATATTATTTGTACAAATGATACATTGTATCTCAAGCAAAAGGACAAAAAGTATATTACTACATTGTTAGCTTATAATATTAATTGTTATAACAATATTAGCGTAAGTAGGATTGACCAGGGCTCCTGCATGTTATCATCTAAGGACAAAGGATGCTCTTTAAACTAGATTTTAAGACAAAGGAAAAGCCCAAGAATTGTTTACGATTAATTCATCAAAATATACAAGGTTTTTCTGGCAAAGAACATGAAATAGAATTATATTTAAAGAAAACTCCTGTAGAAGTTTTATGTTTAACTGAGCACTGGCTGAGGGAATCTGACATGTCATTTAATTTATTTAACTATAATATAATTAGTTGTTTTAATCGAAAATCTATTTCCCGTGGTGGTTCATTAATTGCAGTACGGCAAAATATTAAATCGAAAGACCGGAAAGATGTTTCTGGCCTCTCAGTTGAACATAAGATTGAGTTATCCTGTGTGGAGCTAGAAAAGTGCATCATACTTTGTGTGTATAGGCCACCATACAATGAAAACTATGAGATTTTTGAAAAAACTATGGAACAAGTTTTAGAAAGACTTTGTACGTGTAAAAAAAAGGTAATCGTTTGTGGAGACTTTAATGTTAATTTACTAGAAAAAACAACGTTTAGTAAGAGAATAATAAGCTTATTTCGTAGTTTTAATCTTAATTATGTATTTTTAGAGCCGACACGATGCACAGAATCATCAGCGACTTGCATCGACAATGTATTCTGCTGTTGCGAGGTCAACGAAAAGGCTATTATAAATTTTACAAGATCTGACCATAGTGGACAATTCGTTGTTTTTGATTTTACGGAACAATGTAATATCAATGAAATAATTACAAGACCAATTACTCAAAGGAGAATTGAACACTTCAAACAAGCCTTATCGGTGACCATTGCCGGCCTTTCTCTTAATTCTCATGACCCAAACATTCTATTTTCTGATATGTTCAATTCTGTCAATAATGTTTATCAAAGTGTTTTTACGCAAAAAAGAATAAAAAGTAACTGTAAATCTAAATTTAGTGATTGGGCTACTTTAGGTATCCGCAAAAGCAGAGATAGAATGTTTGAACTATACGGTCAGCGAGCTTATTGCCATGATAAAGATTTTGTAGAATATGTCAAAAAATATTCAAAAACGTTTAAGAAAGTTTGTCTAATTGCAAAATCACAGCATTATAAGAAAATTATAAGTTCGTCTTCAAACAAGGCTAAGACTGTGTGGAATGTAATAAATAAGGTGGCAGGGAAAACAAAGCCTCGTGATACACATTATGAAATCAAAACAGAAACCGGAACTATTACCGCAAATAAAGAAGTGGCAGAGTTGTTCCAAACATTTTTTACCGAAATACCGATTAAAACTACCTCGCTGCTAAACTCGTGCCCAATTAGTGCAGAAAACTTGTTAAAAGAAAATATAGGTGCCTGTGAAAATGGCTTTTGTTATTCCGAAGTAGACGCTAAAACTATCATTAAAGCTTTTAAAAGCATTAAGTTGAAAAATACGGAAGATATTTGGGGAATGTCAGTTAGAGTTATAAGTACTGTTGTTGATATTTTGCACCGTATTTAGCTTACATTTTTAATGCTTGCGTTGAAGTAGGTGTTTTCCCCGACCTCATGAAAATCAGTAAAGTGGTGCCATTATTCAAATCAGGTTGTAAAAATAGTTTGAATAATTTTAGACCGGTATCCATCCTGCCCGTTTTCAGTAAAATCTTTGAAAAAATCATGTTAAGTCAAATGATTGTGCACTTTAACAGTAATAAATTATTTCATCAACAACAATATGGCTTCACAAAAGGCCGCAATACTACCGAAGCTGGTATTAGCCTCATTCAACAAATTTTTGGCGCTTGGGAAGAACATCATAATGCAGTAGGTGTTTTTTGCGATTTGTCTAAAGCATTTGACTGTGTAAATCATTCAACACTATTACTAAAATTAAAACATTACGGTTTTACGCATGATAGTCTTGAAATAATGAAATCACTTCACTGAAGGTAGAGTTCAAAAAGTAAATGTAAATGTCGAGTTATCTGCGGGTGGGAAAGTAAGCATTGGAGTGCCACAAGGATCTATATTGGGGCCGTTTCTCTTTCTTGTATATATAAATGACCTTCCATACATGGTGCAGAATATTGCTGGTATAGTCTTGTTTGCTGACGACACTTCACTGATATTTAAAATTAATAGGAAAGATAATAATATAGACGAAGTAAACTGTGTTCTTCAGAATGTGCTTCATTGGTTTACGATTAATAACTTAGTCTTAAACTCTAAAAAAACTAAATGCGTTCATTGTTGCCTCCCTAATGTACAAAGTAATCAATGTAATGTTATATTAGATAAAACGCAACTTGAGTTGGTAGAGAAAACTACTTTCTTAGGCGTTAATATAGATTCAAAAATTCAATGGGGCCCACATATTGAATCATTGGCTAGTAGGTTAAGTTCGGCTGCATTTGCCGTGTGGCGAATAAGGAGGCTAACGGATGTGAATACAGCTAGATTAGTTTATTATAGTTATTTTCATAGTATTATGTCATACGGCATCATACTATGGGGCAAGTGTGCTGATAGTGACATCATTTTCAAACTACAAAAGCGAGCTGTAAGAGCAATATATGGATTACGTCGACGTGATTCGCTCAAAGAATTGTTTAAAGAAATTGATGTATTGACTTTCTCAAGTCAATATATATTTGATAATATTATGTATGTTAGAAAGCATATTACCCAATTTGCTAAAAATACTGATATTCATAATGTCAATTTAAGAAACAAAAATAAACTGGTAACACCGTTGTTCAGACTAAGTAAAGTAAATTCATCTTTCATGGGTAACTGTATAAGATTTTATAATCATATTCCTGAATGTATTATTAATTTGCCTGAATTACAATTTAAAGATAAGGTGAAAACAACTTTAATGAAAAAAGCCTATTATAAAATTGATGAATATATCAATGACAAAAATGTATGGTGTACTACTAGCTCTTCGAAATAGGAAGTTATTTATAAATTTACAATTTTGTTAATTGGGTGAGGATGATTTGATGTGTAATGGTCATTGAATAACAAATCTTTTTTTAATGTGTACGGCATTGACAGCGCATGCTCACTTAAAAGTCTGCCTGGTGGTGGCATGGGGGTCGGGTCGTTCTCTTCCCTCAAATATGGTTGAATTGGACGATGGCTGGGCCCTGCGTCATGCTCGTGAACGGGTGCTGCCTTGGTGGACTGGCCTGCTTTTGCTGTGCCATTTTTTGTTTTTGAATTTATTTTTATTTTTAGTTATCTTGACCGATTTGTAGAGGTTCACATCATATTCCAATCAAAACAGGCTCACTCAAATTAAATTGACAAATGTATCAATGCAATGTAATCATATTTAAATGTACCTGTGGGTTTCTTGCCGTTTCTTTTTCCCACAGATGGTCATTTTCCTAACTGAAGCGGCGTACTGACAGACAGACGACATTCTTTTTACTTATTTGTTCCGAGCTCAGGGGGCGACGCGGGTAGGCCGGCTGGTGCGTGCGGGTGTGAGCGCCGGCGGGCTGGCTGGGGCCGGGCGCGCGCCGCACATGATTCGCCGGCGGTTATGTGCGTGGCGCGTATCGGTGCCCGGTGTCTCGCCGGAGTAAGCCCTCGTACGCGCTGATCGGTCTGCATGCGTCGCCCCCTACCTGGATGAGCTCGCTTAACTTCCCTTTGTTTTCCGTTAGATTTTTGACTTTTGAAAAGAGATTAATTAACGTAATCCTAATTCAATAAATACTTTTTCATTTTCATTTTCATTTTCAATACATCGCGATGAAACCTGCACATTTAGACTACAATGTGTAACCGTGATCCAATCTGGTTAAGTTCCCCTGGTAGCAGGGTCACGGAGGTCAGATGGTAGTCGCTCCACTGTAATTACCTGATCTGCAAAAGCCTGGATCTAGTCAAGGGGGGCCAGCCCCAAGAGTGCAACCGGAATATTGGCGCCAAGATGATTTATTTAGAGACTAAAGTCCTTAACATTTAACTATCCAGCAGGAGTCTACTAAAAGTATCTTATGACACTCGGGAATAATGTAGCTTCCAGTTAGTGCAAAAATTTTCGAAATCGGTTTAAGTAGTAGTTTTGAAGAACCCCAACATTTAAACTTCATCATAATCACAGCCCATAACAGTCCACTGCAGGACTTAAGGCCTCTGCCACGAAAGGGATTATTGCCATTATTTCCACGCATGGCAGGCGGGTTAGAGATCGCCGTATTCTAAATATAACAATGGAAAACGCTGCTGTCCATTTTCCAGTCTACGGATCTTTGGCCTCGAAAACATTAGTCGAGTGTAAGGGGTTGGTGATATTCTACTCTGCCGGACACCACACGGCCAAATTTACAAACGTACACTTAACTTTTCCTCTCTGTAGTACTCATATAGATCTATAGTTCTTATATACATAGGTATGTATGTATGTATGTAATCTCTTTATATAGAGGTTCAGATAGAAGTAATGTAATTACACCAAAACTAACTAGTTCAGTTGCATTTGGGGTGGGCATTCCGACACATGTTTCCACCCTTCACGTGAAACCTGACATATGACGTCACTACTCGTTTGACAGGCAGGGGTGACAAAGGGTCAGACGCAGGGGTGGCCAACAAATTTTTTGCTAATTTAAAATTGCGTTTTTGTATCTGAAACTGGTTTGGAAACCGGATTGTTTTTGTTGTTGTCGGATAATAATGAATGGGATTGAGTTGGTATTGTGGCGTGTCAGATTACGCGTGTTTGTTTTTCTATCTATCCTTCTGGTAATGTCCTGGCCTTGACAGACAAGCATTTAATAGTCCGATTGCAACAGTCCTCTGTGGTTAATGCCTAAACGATATAAATATTCCTAACAAGAAAAAACCAACACCAACCTTTGCTGAAACCCAAATATGGTCATAACTTTAAGACAGATTTTGTGACGCTTAGAAATATCTTATAACTTATAATTATAAGAAATAGCGTTAACTTATGCTTAGTGCAAATGGGAATTAGATTTTAGGACCAATTTCGCGCGGATGCCAAACTAGATTACTAGGTGCACTTGTGCACTCGGGATCCGCCTTGACCATGATCCAGGATTTGACAGATCAGGGAATTAAAGTGGAGCGACTGCCATCTGACCTCCATGACCCTGTCAACTGTCACGGATACATATTCAGTACGGCTAAGGAATGGAACACGTTGCCTACGAATGTGTTCTGTATCTGTGAAATAATCTGGACGCCTTCACGGCTAGAGAGAATAGGCTGTTCCTAGACAGGCATGCTCCATCTTCGGCCGCATCAGTACTTACCACTAGGTGAGATGGCGGTCAAATGCCTGAGTAGTCTAATTTTCAAAAAACCTAAACATTGAGGTAGACGGTAAGGCATATTATACAGCTAATTTTCGCTTCAACCTCGTATAAAATATGAACAAAAAATAATTTTGAATCAGTTCAGTAGTTTCTCAATGAGATAAAAGAACCACCAATCACGAAAAAATAAATTAAAATTGGAACCCATATCGAAATGTACAAAAAATCAATTAAAAACGACATAATTTAGCACAAAATACATTAAAAAGACATTAGATGTAATAAAATAAAAACCAACTAATTTGATCGCCCTAAAAAGAACCCTATTCAATTCAAAACTATAAAATTTGATGGCCCGAAAAAATACCCTATTCGATTAAAATTTTCAAATGACGAACACGCCCCTAAAAGATTTTTACAAAAACACTATCGGAATTCGCTGATCTTGCTTCTCTCTCATTCGAATGACAAGCAGCGTTTGCGGGAAAAGGAGAGGTATACCGGTCAAGGGTCTCTATGATTCCATAGATTTTGCGCGGCATATGTTAGAAATAAATACAGCGTGTTTTAAATAAAGCATCCATATTTTTTATTTTTATTTCCGCCTTGGATTTCTTTTTCAGGGTTCTGTCTGAGTTAAGAGCACTGAAGCATTTAAGCAATGGAAAATTTTCGAGAACCGATTAAAAATAACAAATAGTTCCGATAATTGTAATAGATGGCGCTGATTAGTCACGATTCTTAAAAATAAGTCAAAGCGAGAGCGTTAAATGTATAAAAATGTATATTTTGCGCTTTCTTTTTAGTGAAGGGAGTAAATCTAAATATATTTTCACGAAACACCTTTTTGAGTAACTTCGGTTACCAAATTTAATACTTGAGACTCCTGTCTAAGCAGCGGCATCTAGTGAGGCACGCCGAACTACACTTTCTACTTTTTAAAGTAGATGTCTGAAAATTGTCTGAAAATTCCCCATTTACTGAAGCATTCTCAGTCGGGAGTGTTTAAAAACAGGAACTGTTTAAAATAATAAAGTTATCATCATTTTAAATGTGCAATAAAGCGTTATTCATTCATTCCAACGATCAATTCCGTCTTCCGCTTTCCTAATCTTTCTTCTCCACCTCGCCCGCCTCTGAACTCGCCAAAAATAGTACAAAATATAGCGAGATCCTACAAAATGTGAAATATCATTTTTGGAGCCCTATTTGACATATCAGATAAAACATTTATTACATCGTTCTACTAACAAAATGAAGCGCGCGTTCTGGATCGACATTTTATTAAATGGACGCTTTCGAATAGATTTTATACAAAAAGATTGGAAAGTTAGCTACCTTCATAGTTATTTACTGCTATGATTAGACTGAAATTTTTTTTGCTCTGTGATTTTGTCCTATTGATTTCTTGTTAAATTAATTACTTTTTTTTTTTTAATTTTAAGCATGTGTGTGTACTATTGTCATCATAGCCTAGCTACTATGTGGTTAGACTAGGTTGACACATGGCCATGGCAGGCAGGCTGCTAGTTTCACTTGCTGCCATAACAGAGACTTCGATCATATTGTTTTGTTTTAGATTATATTGTAATTCAAATGCATTTTATCTTTGTGTTATTGTATTATTTTAGTTTATTTGGAGAGACAAACAATTACACAATACATTTTAACAACAATAGATACATTGTACATAACTTACTCATTGTGTAACCAACACCGTTTCCCACAGATCGGAAAAAACTAATTCTGAAACCACACCCACACAAACAGCCTGAAAAAGATTTCTCAAATGATATTAGAAAAATATATTAAGTTCTTCCTTGTTCATGCTTTTCCGACTGCTTATATCAGGGCTACTATTTCAGGCAGAGCACAATCAAGTACACTTACTTTGACTCTTTATAAAATAAAAATAAAAATAATCACCTTGGCGTTAATGTTCCGGTTGTGCTCGTGCACACGGGGGCCCGGTGTCTGCCTTGACCATGATCCAGGATATGGCAGATCAGGTAATTACAGTGGAGCGACTGCCATCTGACCTCTGTGCTACCAGGGGAACCTGACCAAATTCGATCATGGTTACACATTCGATCGCCGGTTTCATCACGATGTTTTCCCACACCGTAAGACTTTATTTTAACTCTTTACAAACAGTTTTATACAAGAGGGGAATCACCAACTATACTTTCGATTGTAATTATCATTATTATTACTAATTTTAGTACCTAGGCAAAGCAAATAAACATATTAATCAATTATCAATTATGACTGCATTTGTTTAGCCACAATATGTAGACGTTTCATAGATTTCAAAGGAATACTTTTTACTATGACGTCTAACCCGACCACAATTCTGAATACAAAAGTCTGTAAGACAGTTTCTAAGGTCCGGACCTATCTGCTCGCCTGGAGACGACCGATGACCCACGGGTTGATGCGTCAAGATTAAGTCTAGCCATTCAAAGAGGTAACGCCAAATCCTGGATCATGGTCATTGATCAAGGCGGACTCCGGGCCCCCATTTGCGAGAGCACAACCGGGACATTGACCAAGATGATTATTTTATTTAAAGAGGTAATGCCGCCAGCATCCTGGGTACACTGCTGCAGCGATTTGGATTCTGTTTTCTTTTTATGATGCTGTTCTTATTTTAATTAGTTGTATATTTCTTATTAAGTCAGTCAGATTGTTCCAACCTGGTTGAGCGAGTTTGCTGTCCATCGGTTCCCAGGAAACACACGCGTCCCCGCAGTCACCGATTGATCGAAGTGGAGTCTGTGCGAACTGTTTCCCATTTTAACTCTCCGTTGGTAAGAGCACGCATCCAACTTAACAAATTATTGCGTGAGGTACCAGACTGCGATCTGTTTGCCAATAATTTATTGAAAATTTTACCTAAATAATAAGTATATTGTATATAATAGCTGTAATTTATAACCTAATTTGTGCAACGCATTATTTTTAAGCTGTAATGTTGTACAAAAGTATGAATACATAAATAAATAAGATTATTTTTTAACATAGTTTTCGCTGCAAGTACCGATTGGCGTAGCTAGAAAACGTATGTATGGGAGTGTCAGTCACCCTGGTATTAGAAGGCAGACGAGTGGCGATCTCGTTGCAGTGCTGAAGTTCGACCCAGCTTCACCGGTCACCTATCCAGTTCCCGGACTTTGAAAATGTTGCCATAGCCACTATACCAGTGCCGTTTTCTATAAATACTAATAAAGACTATAATCGCAATAATTATGAGCGTCGGTGGCCGAGCGGTTGAGTATCCGACTTGTAAGCGGGTTTGAATCCCGCTGTGGCCATGTACCAATGACTCTTTTCTGAGTTATACACATTAGTTAATTTCTAACCGATACTCTTACGGTGAGAGAAAACATCGTGATGAAACCTGTAAATTCAGGCAACTGAATTTGTAACTATGATCCAATCTGGTCAGGTTCCCCTGGTAGCAGGGTCACGCAGGTTAAATGGTAGTCGCTCCACTGTAATTACCGGATCGCCAAATCAGAGCACAACCGGGAAATTAATGGCACGATATATATTTTTTTAATTCTATAATCACATAAAACAGAACACAGACATTCTCCCCTAACATCCAAATAGTGATTTTAGGGACGTGACATCAGAAAAATTACCTATTATGCCAAACAATCACATCCTGTACACAAAATTCTACCCCTAGGGTGAAAAAGACACCGTAACCTCACCGCTCACATGTTAAGATTCTTATCTGCCGACGTTTTTGGTTAAAAGCGGGCTTCGGGTTAGCAAAAAGATATTTTGGTCGCTTTTTTAGTATAATGCTTCTAGATTTGCGGTGTCGATTTAGAGCATTTATTTTCAAGACTACAAAATAAAATCATAGTCAGAAAAAAAGAGTTCGAAATACAAGATATTTTTTTAAAATAATCATCTTGATAATTATTTATCAGCGGGGCTATTGGCTAACTCAATTGACAACTGTATTTGACACTAGATAATCCTACACCACGTCATCTACGTTGAAAACTGGCAATAGCGTCTACCAAATTAGAGTAGTGTCAGATTTTTTTATGTCAAATTCAGTTGTCCACTGAGATAGCCGATAGGCCCTCAGAGCAATATCTCAGATGTCACTAACCGCTGTTTTTGTTGCAATGCAGCCTAAACAGGGTCCTATTCTTCGGCATTGTCCTAGTATTGTATACCTAGACAAGTAACAGTTTTTAAAGTTGGCACTCATCTTTCGCATACGCGTGAAGCGACGTTTCATTATTGTCAAGATAATGATAATTATTTTTATCAAGCATAATTACAGTTCAATCGAGGCAAGTACGACTCGAGATTGTGCTCCGGCGTGCAGGGACCCGGGGTCCGCCCAAACCATTGACATAAAAATAGACAGCCCATCAGAGAAACGTAAAGCCTAAATATAATAGTTACCTATGAAATTTGCGTTTTGCACGACGAAAATGACAGAACGTGAAGGGACGTGCACGTGACTAATCTATTTTCTAAATTTAGTATTAATTTCGAAATGTTAAATGTAAACAAAAGCAAAATAATGAATATGTAAAGTGTCATTGAGAAAGAGACCCAAATTTGATAGGAAACGCCCCAATAAATAAAAATTAAGTACATTCTACCCGATCACAAATCAGACCGTATACAACGGTGGCCTTATCACCGAAAGCGATGCCCGCCCCATTGTCCCGAGTTATAGGGGCAGCTACCCCGTAAAGAGCGAATTCAAATAAGCTCAGACAAAAGCTCGATTATGGGAAGCTCCTACCACGAGTTTAAGAGACAATATTGAGTTAGACAGCTTTTTAATCGAATTCATATTACATACAGCCCATAACAGTCCACTACAGGACTTAGGGCCTCTCCCACGAAAAGGGAGGTTATTGTCATAATCTGCACGAATGGCAGGCGGGTTGAAAATCGCAATGTTGTAAATATAACAATGGAAAATGCTGCTGCCCATGTTTCAGCCTACGGAGATTCTAGATCTTTGCCGATTAAACGTTAGTCACCTTGTACGACACCCACGAGTGTATGGGGTACATATTACATCCTTAAAATTTATTACAATTATTACATCATTAAAATTGTGGTAATTATAGTGCAATACTATAATAATCATCTTGGAGCGTCGGAGGTGAAGCTGTATCTCTGGTTCTACTTACCCGAATTAGATGAAACATTGCTTAGATTGTACACTGGACTTTACGCTACCAAACTATCAAAACTGAATAAAAATCCGTTTAGTAGTTTTTACGTAATGCGCGAACAGACAAACGGAGAGAAACATTTAAAAATAAGTTTTTTTTTCCTAATTACGTCGCAGAATTCTATCCCGACTAATTTTGAGGTTGTAATATAAAAAAAAAAATTTAGTTTATAAAAGAATATGAAAATTCATTATAGCAATGTTCATTTATTTAATAAAAACCTGCGGCCTGCAGTTTAACAATGAGATATTGGTGCTTAAGGGCCAGCTAAAATGTCCTTCTTTTAGCCGATTCCATTTGTTTAACAATACACCTAATATCCTGTATGTGGCAGTGGCTACAAATTTATTTTTTCTAAATGCGGTCATGCATTATAAACGCGTTCTGTACAGATACGGCTTTTTTACAGTTTTATTGTAGTATAGATTTATTGTATCAATCTCGTCTCGAATTTTTCTCGAACCGAAACCCGAACCTCATGGTAGGGGTAGTTTATGTGATGGTATTTGAGATAAGGGTGGCATTAGTACGAACACGTGTTAAATTTCATCCCCTCAATTAAAGAGATTAGGATATCGCTCTAGGGAGATAAGTCCGCCTTTTGGATGATTGAAAACAAGCGAGTATGCTTTTTAATTAAGTAGCTAGGATCTTGCTAATACCATTAATCTTTCCTATTAATATTATAAATGCGAAAGCAAGTATGTCTGCCTGTTAAATTTCACGGCTAAAACACTGCACCGATTTTAATGAAATTCGGTATGGAGATAGTTTAATAGCTGAAGAACCGAAGGTGCTTTGACATTGTCAGTAAGAGCATCAGTTAGTGTAATATTACATACTTATTATAAACTAATGGACTACCCTACCCTACACCTACTCTATTATATTAAGTTATTTTAAGGTACGATTTTTCTATTTGAATACAGATGTTTATGTGATTGTTACCTTACCTCCTACGATACTAGATTCATTTGGGGTACGGTTATTCTGCTTAAAAACAGTTGTTTATGTGTTCGATGTTTATCTTCTACGATACTAAGTTGATTTAAGATACGATTATTTTGTTTAATAACATGTTCGTTAGATACCTAATATTAATATAAGCGTGGATAACTGTCATTGCCTAGTGACAAAGTTCACAACAAAATGTAATCAACCTATTTTATGGCTGTTATTATCCCTAATAAAATAAAATAAAATAAATACTCTACATCCACTCCACACCTACCCTACACCGACTTTACCACTACCTACCTTTTTTCTTGCTTATAAACCTTCCTCATGGATCACTCTATTCATTGTTGAAAACCGCATTAAAATCCGTTGCGTAGCTTAAAAGATCTAGGCGTACACAGATACGTAGGGACAGACGGCGGGAAGCGACTTTGTTTTATACTACCTATGTAGAGCTCGTCTAGTCTAAAATGACGCGCCCCACTACTTAGTTAGTTGATTTCGATGTATGAGTGCAAATATTGATAACGACACTTCATCTGTGTGGGAGCGTCGACTGCTCCAATCGAACGACGCGAGCTCCTACGTTGGTGTCTCACCGGCAACTGAATGACCAATTACAACGGCATTTGTATATGTATTGCGTCCATATTTTAAACTTGCTTGTGTGCGTTAATGCGATAGTGGGGCGCGTCATTTTAGATTAGACGAGCTCTACCTATATATCTAAATAAAGTGAAAGTCTTCGTCACACTGGGGATCGAACTCGTGCCTCTTGCTTCCGACCCCGACCCACTACCCAACACGCCACCAACGCTCCTTTGTTTAGAACTGTATCTTGTTAATAATCATTTACTCACTCAGTTACTGAGTTACTCAGTGAGTTGCTAACTCAATTAACATGATTAGAAGGCTTAGAGTATCATTTACCATCAGTTTGCCATCTAAGGCAACGTTCTCTTGGGAATTGGTAGCCCCGGGGAGTAGATTGAGATGTTTACAACAGGACTAGACTCTAATTATAAGTAACGGGTGTGAAGTCTTTTCTTCCTAATTATAATTGTTTCATGGTAATGGTTCCACCGTAATGGTATGCTTTAAAAAAAAAAAAAAAAAAAAAAAATAATTAGTATATCAGTTATCTAGCACCCATAGTACAAGCTTTGCTTAGTTTGGGGCTAGATGGCGCTGTGTGAATTTGTCCACGAATATTTATTTATTTATTTATTATTATTGATTTATTTTACTAAAACAATTTATTTATCAACTACCTGGACTCTGGAGAGGTTTTCGCTGGAGAGTACAACATGGAGTTCTTCAAGAAAGGGGTGAAAAGTTTTCTACGGGGTCGGCAACGCGTGGGCGATGCCCCTGGTATTGCGAACGGTGACTGCTTATCATCAGGCAGGCTGAAAGCTTGTTTGCCACCGCAGTGGTAAACAAGCTTGCGGCCTGCTAAAAAAACAAAAACTAATATCCGATTACACTAAACTTAGGTGACTCTTAATTAGACGCTTAGTAAATATTCCTAAGAATTTTATGACACCGATTTAATGATGCCTACCATCATTAAATCGGTGACATAAAATTAAGAGTGCATTAGATTAGTTAGTTGTCACTTAGTGTACAGCGTTTAGTTCGGATAATATCCAATAGATGGCGTTGTACACGATTGCGTTATTATTCTACATCGCGGGAGCAAGTTCGTTATCGAAAAGATATAGTGTTTTAGAGAGATTTGTATATTAACCTAATTTTTGAGGAGCAAACTATTGTTCAAGTATCTTGATTAGTTTCACTTGCATCAGCACCCTTGGTAGTTGGACGCCTTTAATTAATGGTGTGAGGGTTTTTCATCCCCTGTACACTTAGGGTTGGTGTTGGTGCAACGCGTGATGCCCCTGGTATTGCAAATGGTGACTGCTTACCATCAGGCAGGCCGTAAGCTTGTTTGCCACCGTAATGGTGACGACCTGAGTGGTTCAGTGGTCAACATGCCGTCTGCCACGCAAGAGGTCCCGGGTTCGATTCCCGGCCGGGCAGAAATTGAAATGATGAATTTTAATTTCTGTCACGGGTCTGGGTGTTCTTTGTATAATAAGTATGTATTTAAAAGTATAATAGTAGTTTATGCAACTGTCATATAAAAGGGGGTATTAAAACATGAGTGTCTGTTTATCATACGAGGCGTAGCCGAGTATGATAATAGTTTGACACGAGTGTTTTAATATCTAATTATATGCAGTTGTATACACTACTTTATCTACACTCATATTTTTATGTTAAAATATCGTACCTATAATTTTCTCAACTTAGCTGGAAGTAAGCTGCGAGACAGTTCTGTTGTATCTACGCGTCAAGGATATCAAGCGGCGGGAAATTCACTTAACTATTTTCACATTTATCTATTTATTTGCTTAAAATAAGGAAAAACATTCACAAACACAAATTACAATAATTACAAAAAATATTTTGTTTAGCGGGAAAATAATTACACAGAATATAAACAGGAAAATTTAAATTTTGAATTTGAATTTGTAAAAGACATCTAAGTATTCAGCCTACATTACGCCGTGTCCCGGAGCCCGACAAAAAATTAAAAAATAAAAGTGTTGCATAATGATTAAAAAGTTATTTTACGATACAGCTGTAATGAAAATAGTATGGGAAATGCTGCATCGAAAATAATTTTTTTAAAATTTTATAGTCTGGCGTGAAAAAAGTGGACCCTTAAACGACTGTTTTCGAATGTGTAATTGGAACATTATGCTATGAGTGTAGATAAAAGACCGTTATAGTGATTCTTGCGCTTCCTCAATCGCCTTTATAGAAAAAATAACATTGTGAAAGCTTCTGAAATCACAAAATATCAAGCTCAAAGAAGCTTTGAGCTCGCGCAGTTGACGGGATAAGTCAATCTGTCAACTCAGCGGAAGCTTTGAGGGAAACTTTGAAAAAATAAACACACAGACTAAAAATAAAATGAAGGAAATCATCAATTCACGCAGAAATCCGTCGGTTCGTTTGTTTGTCCTCAATGGAGCTTATTCAAACTAAAGATTGGATGGAATAAGTTTTTTATAAAGATGCATTTATATTACGAACGTAACGGTTTAATGGTTAAGGGGTTCGTCTCGCAAGCGAGAGGTACCGGGTTCGAACCGTTCCATGTTTCATTCCAACTCTTTTCTGAGTTATGTACATCAGTTGAACATTAACAGATGCTGTTACGGTGAGGAAAAACATCGTGATGAAACCTGGACATTCAGGCGACTGAATGTGTAACCATGATTCAATTTGAGCAGGTTCCCCTGGTAGCAGGGTCACGGTGGTTAGGTGGCAGTCGCTCCACTGTAATTATCTGATCTGGATAGTCCTAGACTATGGTCGCGGCCGCCTTGTCACCGCGTCGCAGTCGCGGAAATAGGGTAGGCGGCTCGATCGAATTGTAATGGAATCGTAGCCGCAAATCAGTTTTAGTTTGACACATTCTTGGCTTATTCTGCTACTAGCAAAAGACCACAAATTCGATTGGTGTTCGACTGCTGTTACAATCGTATGTCGATTGTGCGATAAAACGCTATTCTACTCTTACTTGACGAGGGTCTTCATTGCGGACAATTTAATTTTCGCAAAATAAAAAAGACGTAATATTAAAACAAATCAATCGTGCTTTCATGTTTATTTATTCAGTCTCTTGAAAGGTAGATTTTAGAAGTCAACACCAAGAAGAGCGTGTTTTCTTCTTCTTCTCATCGAGTCGATGGACTAAACTCTGACTTACAATTTATTCGTCCAGTATTCGGCGACGCATACAGCGTGGATTGAGAGTCAAGAAAACAGAAGAAATCCCATTCTGGGTTAAGCCTTTGGAATGTAAAATTACACTTTTGTTACTACTGTATTTATTAAGCAATAAAGAGTGTACACGAATACAATATTAAAACAAATCGTAATGCAATCTACACCTTCTTCGCCCAATAAAAAGAACTACAAACAATATAATTCAGCATACAGACGAGAAAGCTATAAAAGCACTACTCAATGATAGAGGGAGACGGCAACATGTGCGAGAGAGAGGTGGGTATCGCGTCGTGTCGCGTGGGAGGGCGAAGTATGGTTTGTTAAGGGGAAGTTCTTATTTGGCTTCTTAGGATCGTAAAGTTATGTTTTAATGTGATTATTTGTTGATTGAGCTGGTGTGCACGGGAGAATGTTCTTTTGGACCCGCACAGTTCACGACCAATTTGACTGCAAGGTGTGAGGATGAACTCTTTGCCGGAGGCGAGCGGTGCGATGATAGATTCTTTTTTTATTTTTGCTTATACCTCCCTTCATCCTATTATAAATGCGAAAGTTTGAAACGGGTGACCGGGTTTGGATGGAAATAAGGGGCCGGGGAGAGGTACCGGGTTCGAACCCCGAATGCCCGCCGTTGCAAGCTTCCCGTCTCGGAACAGCCTATTCACTCCAGCCTTGATGGCGTCCAGATTACAATGATCAGGAAACACACTCGCTGGCAACACGTTCCATTCCTTAGCCGTACACTTTATAAAGGTCGAACAGGAAGATCCACGACATAAGGATGAAGCATTCGCCCGGATCGCGTCTCCCGATGACGGAAACAGGTCGTGCAACTGCTGTCTGGGCGTTGTCAGCCTTTATCTAATTGTATCTATATGCGGTATCGTCGTCATTCTAGCGGTAAATCGCGTATCACCAGCAAGCATGAAACTTGCCAGCCAGAGTCTGCTGAACGACCGTCAAATAGAATGAATACTTGCCACAAACAGCCAAAAGAGACCGCGTAATCGCCTCTTACCTGAAAAAAAGATAATAATTTTAGAATATTTATAACTGTAACTAATATATTTAACCGTGGGATGCACGGGCTTTTCTGAAAACCAGTGCTGTTACATGCATGAGCCTTCACAGCATAATGCTGAGACTGGTCCGTTTCCGTTACATCACTGGCTGGTCTTACCTAATTTTCAATTATTATAATTTACGGTACTCAACTTAGGGTAAGGATGTAACGTGGAACCGCATAAAGTGATGTCTATGTCTATGTTTTTATAGCTAATTCATTGGAGCCACTCATTGCCGGAAGGTGCAATAAGAACACAAATAGATACTTCCCCTTAACGGTTGTAGGCTTTAATCCAACCGAATGCAGATCTGTTTATGGCTGTATACAGGTTGTATGCAGTATAAAGTTATGGACCATAAAAAAACTACGTCCAATGTAAGCTCAAGTGGACAATTCAATCTTTAAACAAAATCGATTTCGGTTTTATCGATGTTTTAGCATCGATATTCCGATTCCACGATTTGAGCACGAATTGACTTGATGGGGTATTGTGTGTGCTGTCGATTTGTTAGTCGTTTAGAGTTTGAAGGAATGAATGAATGACTGAATGAATGAATGAACACTTTATTGCATAAATACAGGATACAATCGTTACATTTCGGTAGCAACAGAGAAACAAACAAAGAAAGAAAGACATTTATTACTATAGCAGACCACGACACAATAATAGTTATATAATTAACACAACGGGCGGTCTTATCGCTTAAAGCGATTTCTTCCGGGCAACCTTTGGGTAGCGAACTGTCACTGGGACATGTTTGAGTGCTGCTAGCATAGGCACTCCCCGTATTCAGAAACGTATTTTAGTTTTTCATTTTAGTTTATTCATCTCGCATTTTGACAAATGTTTTAATAAGGTATAAGTATAAGTATTTATTTCACCAAAATTGTACAATAAACTGGATAGGCACAAAATCGGGGAACTTGGAGCCTGCTCTAGGTTTATCCTGTATTGCAGGTCTCCAGGAACGTGTATGGCCGTGTGGTGTCTGACAGAGTAGAACAGCACCAACCCCTTACACTCGTGGGCGTCGTACAAGGCGACTAATATTTTCGAGGGATAATATCTAGTCTCCGTAAGCTGGAAAATAGGCAGCAGCATTTTCAATTGTTATATTTATAAAACTGCGATCTCCAGCTCGCCTGCCAAGCGTGGAGATTATGGCAATAAGCTCCCCTTTCGTTGGGGAGGCCCAAAGTCCTGCAGTGGACTGTTATGGGTTGAGATGATGATTCAGAAACGTTACTATGAGCTCTCACAGTGCGGGTTCTAACAGACACTGTGCGGTTCCAAAGGAACTTTCTCCCATGCACAATAGGTTGTGGAATGAACTACCTGGAGAAATTTTCCCTGGAGAGTAAAACATGGAGTTCTTCAAGAAAGGGGTTAAAAGGTTTTTACGGGGTCGGCAACGCGTGGGTGATGCCCCTGGTATGGCAGACGTCCATAGGCTGCGGTGACTGCTTACCATCAGGCAGGCCACAAGCTTGTTTGCCACCAGAGTGGTAAAAAAAAAAATTACAATACTTGAGTGGCGATCAGCACCATGCGTACGTTAAAGTGAACAAAATTTACCAATTATAGAGCAGTACATTCATAGCAAATAGCCCTGGTAGAATTATCTTACTCTAACACAACTTTTTAGACAAGTATAGTTTGTTCTTTAAAGCGTCGGTGGTCGAGAGGTACTGGAGTCAAAGCCTATGTGCCAATGACTCTTCTCTGAGTTATGTACGTTAGTTGAATGCTAACCGATGCTCTTACGGTGAGGGATGGTGATGAAACCTGCACTTTCAGGCGAATGTGTAACCATGATCCAATCTGGTCAGGTTCCCCTGGTAGCAGGGTAACGGAGATCAGGAGGCAGTCGCTCCACTGTAATTATCTGATCTACCAAATCCTGGATCATGGTCAAGGCGGACCCCGGACCCTCGTGCGCGAGAGCACAACCGGGACATTAACGCAAAGATTTTTTTATTGTTTGTTGTGATTGTGACAGACAGCATTACAAGAAACATTATTATAGTTCGATTCGCAATCGAATACCTCTCGAGTTTTCGTTTCGCAATGAAGAAGCTCGATTCTCTGTACGAACCGAGTTCCGATTAATCACTTTGCGTTTCGAGAATCCATTGCCACAGCGCAGAAAAGAAACAGTGTTTAAGAGCCAGTTTCCCGTACGTTAATGTTGAGTTGTAGACAGAGACGAAAAGACTTTCAATCGATGATTACATTGACAAGCATTACAGAAACTGGGCATATGAATGGCACCTAAATAAAATAAGACATCTTGGCTTCAACATCCAGGTTTGGCTCTCGCGAGGGCCCGGGGTCTGCGTTAGCCATGATCCGGGATTTAGCAGTTCAGGTAATAACAGTAGAGCGACTGCCGTCGGACTCCGTGACTAATATCTAAGGTTCCCATGTTAACAGGGTTGTTAACATGGGAACCTTACTAGGTTGAGACTGGCAATGGATAGTATTTTTTTGCTTTACATTCTTACCGCCATATAGTCTCCTGGCGGCTACAATTCTAGTTGGGTATACCTCAATCCCATAAATTATCTTTGGTCACTAGTACGCTTATTTGATTACCAAATAACACATGTCAGTCTGGACAGATTTAACCGTCAATTTTTCAAATCGAGAACCGCTATTAAAGCGCATGTCAGTCATTTGTACGAATCTGAGCCACTGTTATTTTTACGTACTGTGCCATGGCTTGACATGAGTAATGAGGGGCAAGTTTGTATGGACGTTGTATTTCGATTTCATGGTCTCCTGTACCCGTGGGGGGTCAGTAGTTGTTGTGACCGCCTTGTGCGTTAGTAACGCAGGTTGGAAACCTGCCCGGGGCTTGTTAATGAGGTATTTCGTAATAAGGGGCTACTCTCTAAAGGCGTTCGAAACCCGTTCGTAGTTAATAAATACTACATACACCGTGGACACAATCACGGGGTTCGAATTCGGCCCATCCGTTAGGGAGATACCTACACACGTTAAAACAACAACCATCTTCTTTACGTCGGAGGTTAAAAAGTAGTTGTTGTTTCCTCTTTGATGTTATTTGTTATTAATTTTGTTTGTGCATTTTTATGTCACTTATTGTTAATACTTTTTTTTTTAATTTTTTTTGTACGGCTCTTGAGTCGAGCCACTGACCTCAAAAAATACCTATTTGGAGGTCAGTGATTCAACCCCTTTGAGCCATTTGTTATGTGTTTGTGGTGTTATTGTGTGTAACTAAATGTTTTCTATTCTATTCTATTCTATAAAAAATTTCATGAAATTAGACCACCTCCAGTTTGTTACTTGTCAGTTTACTTTGTAAAAATTAATTACATAGGGAACAGATTTCTGGCCATGCCACTCCCAGGCACGGGAAGAAGAGGCCGGCCCTAGAAGCGATGGCTGGACGTTAAGAGACATGCGTGCCAACGGACTCACCACTAAGGATGCCGAAGACCGAGCAAAGTGGACTAAGAAGAGCAGGCGCGGCGGACCCCGGGCCCCCGTGTGTCGCGCGGGAGCCCAACCGGGATTTAACGCCAATATGATGATGATAAGATTTAAAGTTATTATATAGTGTCTTAAATAATCGTGGAGAAATTCACACAGCGCCATCTAGCCCCAAAGTAAGCAAAGCTTGTGTTATGGGTGCTAGATAACTGATAAACTACTTATATATATATTTTTAAAATACATACTTATGATACATATTAGCCTGAATCATCCCACTGCTGGGCAAATGCCTCCCCCCGATTCCTCCACTCTTCACGATCAAGTGCCAATGTCTGCCAGTCACTTTCGAAGGCCCGCAGCTCATCTGTCCACCTTTTTTTGGGGTTTCCGATAATTGGGTGTCCAAACTGTAACGGTTTTAGCCCATAACTCCTCTGACCTGCGGCAAACATGACCTGCCCAGTTCCATTTCAGCTTTCCAGCTTTAGTGGCTACATCAGCGATCTGGGTTTTGGAGCGCAGCGTCGAGTTTGGAATTCGGTCCATTAATCAGACTCCTACGCTCCATGGCCCGCTGGCAAACTCCAAGTTTGGTCTTTTGAGCTTTAGTCGAAGACACAATTTGAGCCCCGTAGGTGAGTATCGGGAGAATGCACATGTCCATGAGCTGTCCAATTAAAAAATATTACTACAACTTAATTTTAGCTCAGACATTGGGCCCTATGAGAATCAAAACCACGTCCCTTACATTAAAACAAGCGTCCACCTAACCACTTTACAACCGCAACATATTTATCATGCAATCAAAATAACAGAATGAAGTTGTATGCAAATGGTCGGGCGTGAAAATACCCAGTCGCCGCATGATTCATTGCGCGTCAGGGCTTTCAATTGCTCGGAATGTGTTGTATTGAGCGTGAAATGTATTGTGTTCTAAATTGCATGTCAAAGGTTGGGTTTTATAATGAAGATAGAGGTTGAAATACAGCCGTATGTAGAGCTCGTCTAGTCTAAAATGACGCGCCCCACTACTTAGTAAGTTGATTTCGATGTGTGAGTGCAAATATTGATAACGACACTTCATCTGTGTGGGAGCAATGAACGACGCGTGCTCCTACGTTGGAGTCTCACCGGCAACTGAATGACCAATTACAACGGCATTTGTATATGTATTGCGTCCATATTTTAAACTTGCTTGTGTGCGTTAATGCGATAGTGGGGCGCGGCATTTTAGATTAGACAAGCTCTACTTGTATTCACTTTGCAATTAATATTAATAAATGAATCTGAATCTGAATCATTTTACCGCCATCTCATCTGGTGGCAAGGGACGATGCGGCTGTTCCTAGACAGGCATGCTCCATCTTCGGCCGCCTCGTCGCTTACCACCAGGTGAGGTGGCGGTCAAATGCCTGGCTAGTCTAATTATAAAAAATGATCAGGGAACACACTCGCAGACAACGCGTTTCTTTCTTTATTGATTGGAAATAAGGGTGTTACTTTCATAATAAAAAGCTATTACAACAGGTTCACTTATCTTACGATCTCTATCAAGGATAACGAGCTACGTCAACAACTAATTAACATCTTTCACACATTAATTAATACATACGAGGTCGATATACAGGATGAGTGTCGATGGCAATGGGTGGATAGAGTGGTCAAGTGGCCATGACCACAAACTAATAAGACTATTTAAATAAGATCATCAAGAACACATTTTTGTGCCGTGTGGTGTCCGGCAGAGTAGAATAGAACCCTTACACTCGCGGGTGTCGTACAAGGCGACAAATTTTTTCGAGGCAAAAGATCTAGAGCCTCCGTAGGCTGGAAAATGGACAGCAGCGTTTTCCATTTTTATATTTACAACACTGCGGTCTCCAACCTGCCGGCCAAGTGGAGTGTTTGGCAATAACCTTCCCTCTTATGGGAGAGACCCTAAGTCCTGCAGTAGACTTTTACGGGCTGTGATGGAAGGAATTTTTTTAGTGTAAATTGATGATGATGATTATATAAAAAAAATGTTTGTAATGGCTAAACTCAAAAACTACTTACCCGATTTTAATAATTCTTCCATCTATAGAAACGAACATTATCAAGGAGTAACAGCAGTTTTTCTCGATATTCAATGTGGTCCTCGCGGAAACGGGACCAGAACGTAGTAAGTTAGACACAAGTTAGTCATTGGCTTGATCTCAAGACACATAATTACAAAAAGTAATTGGTACATGGCGTTGCTGCGGATCGAACCCGGGACCTCTCGCTTGCCACCGACGACGCTCTAGCACAATATTTCTTTGTTTTTAGAGACAAATATCAGTTAGATCAAAAAGGGATAAAATGATAAATATGACACCGCGATGAATGTATCCAATGAGTTTTATTTGACGAAATCTAATATTTTTGCAAGCACCGTATAGGCCAGACCTTTACTTCCATTTTTCTAGCCACGATACTCTAAAAACGAGGGTAGTTCTATATTAAGACACTCTGTATAAAAGTACACTTAAAATTAAATACGGATAGCGGATCTGATATGTAACTAAAAGAGTGTAATTGTAAAAGACGTGGGCCTAATACTGAGCCTTGGGGAACGCCTCACTAAATCATAACTAAATACCAGAATTTAATGTGTTTCATCGTGAGATAACACTTCCACGATAAATCTAAGTTCACCTTTTCGATAGGTTAAACTCAAATCGATTAGAAGATCCTATCATTAATAAAAATTTGAAATAAATTATGTCTAATGGCTTAGCCGGATCGCATTTTTAATTGGTCTAACAAAATATTATGTAAGTATTGAGTTATTGTAATTTTTTCAACTTCATGTTTTCACGGGCTATTTCAAATAAAGAAATATCTAGTCTAAACCGACGTGTACGTAAGAGAAGTTTGATGAATGTGGAAGAAGAACCCTAGTAAGTGGCACATTGTAATCTCTGGACGCTAAGTCTATGTATTATAACTAGGTATATGTGTGTTTCCTTTGGACTATGACATGGGATCGTTCAAGAGGTATATTAGAGGTCTCTTTAGGGGCGGGCAACGCATTGGTGACTCCCCTGGTGTTGCTGATGTCCATGGGCGGCGGTGACCACGCACCACAATGTCTGCCGTGTAACATAAAAAAAAGAAAAATAAATAGGTGTGTAGTATAGGATGAAACAAAGCTAAGTACCATCTCTATTAAACTAGCTATCGAATATAGAAAACCATCAACCAACCAATTATCCATTCAGGCGCTACGATACCACACACACACATACACAGAGCCATAGATATGTCGCTGGTTAAATTAGCCGTTTAATTAAACGGCTAGCTTTTTAAGCAATTATTTAATTGAAAATTGGCCAAATTCATGAACTTTGAAAGTAAAGTCAAATGAACGATATTGCCTCGAGTTTACGGAGCTCTTCCATTCATTGTCATAATGCTAACCTAAACTAACAGAATAAAAACCTAATGCAAACTTTTATTATACTTTGAAGTTATTGTGGGTAGGTTAGCATTGGAACAATGTGTGGAAGAGCTGCGTAAACTCAAGGCAATATCGTTCTTTCAGCATCACTTTAAAATCTTATGAAACTGGCAAATTTTCAACTAAATAATTGCTCAAAAAGCTAGCCATTTAGTTAACTGGCTAATTTAACCATCCGGCTGCGACAGATACACAAATCAAACTTATAAACACCACACTTCTTTTTCGTCTGATGTTCAAAATAAACGCCATAAAACCAGCGGATCTTTCGCAAGGTGTCCCATTCACCGTATTCATGCAATCATATACAGAGTGTTGACAAAAAAGCGTCGCTCCGTATATACAGGGCGTGTAATTACAACGCTTGTTATGACAAATGCTCGTGTCCTGACAATGGACGACCTACATAGTGAGAGGTCGGCGGGGCAGACGAGCGTCTTTACGGCTGGAAAGTCGTGCAGTTTGGGCGTGATCTTTTATTGTTAACCAACGACAAAAAAGGAGGGGTGACGTGTGTATCTGTGTGTCTGTCTGTGAGCTCCCGAACGTATACACCAATTTGAATGCGGTTTTCTGTGTTTGAAAACCAGTTTAATAGAAATAGTTTTTAGCTTCATTAAAATCGGTTCAGTAGTTTAGAAAATGTTTGAGTATGTAAACTCGGTCGGGGGTTATCCGACTTTTTTGTCGGTTAGGTTATAATAATAGGAGGCAATCCAGCAGGCAGGAACACTGTAGGTAGGTACTGTAGCGTGTGTGCTCATGCAGGCCTTAGGTAAGGACGGGTTCTAGGACAGGTAGGTGTCGGAGGCCGTATGTTTGGACGGGCTCTAAGTTAGGTAGGCGTTCGAGTTGGCCTGCTGCTCCTTTAGGGTAACCGGGGCTCTAGTCGGTTAAGTAGGTTAGAGCAAGTAGGATGTAGGTGTGTAGGCTTAGATAGGTCGGAGCAAGTAGGATGCAAGCTATTAGCTTGCGTCTATGAGCACACATAGCACTAGCTAGGTAATAATTCAAATGTGTTCCATTTGAATTAGATGTAAGGTATTATATGTATTTTATATCATTCTAAATTTATTAATATAACATCAATTAAACATTTGCATTTTTACCTTAAACTCAGTGTAACACGCAGTGCTACAGTACTATTTGAAATAGTATTGTTTGTCTGCGGTATTCAATTCTAACGGCACTTTTTGTAGCACATATTGTCTTTTTAGCTTACTATAAAATCGGACGTATACAGGCGGATTCCATCCTTAGGTCCTGGATATTG
Organism: Blastobasis lacticolella; assembly: GCA_905147135.1. Lineage (NCBI taxonomy): Eukaryota > Metazoa > Arthropoda > Insecta > Lepidoptera > Blastobasidae > Blastobasis > Blastobasis lacticolella. The sequence continues at coordinate 1,049,570 of LR990066.1, forward strand.
CAGTTACCCGCACGAACCGCTTTGGTTCAACTTTTATAATGCTTACGGCTAAGGAGTGGAACACGATGAATCATTCTTGTTGTCGCCTCTTCAAATCTAGTGTGAATAGGCTGTTCCTAGATTGGCAAGCTCCATCTTCGGCCACATTGTCACTTACCACGATGAGACGGCAGTTAAATACCTGGCTAGTTCGTTTAAAAACAAGTGGTCCCAGCGCGACTTCGTTAGCGTACACTTAGTTTACTCCTACCTATCCTTTTCTTAACACCCCTTGAATCACTTTATCTATTGTTGAAAACTGCATTAAAATCCGTTGCATAGTCTAAAATTATCTAAACGTACATTGATACCTATATAGATACATTGAGACAGACAGTGGGAATCGACTTTTTAAATACTATGTATAGATAAAAAATAAAAAATATCTATTAAACCGTCAGAAAAACGCCCGTCCACCCAGCCGCAAGGTGACGCGCGTGTTATGGAAACGCGCACTCGTAAGCTGCACACACGTCGGCCACAGAGGAAATTAATTTCACCTACCATTGTCAGTTCAGTTTGTCGGTTGGGTTGCCATTCACACCAAAATGGTGGGAAAGGTTATCAAATTGGTAAATTAGTATCGATTTAGGTCTTTTTGAATATTTAACATGGTAGCTTTTTATTATTATTTTTTTTTACATACCGTGACATATAGATTTGTGTTTGTTTTTAGTATTGTTATTTTTATTGATTTTTTAAAAATTATTTATTTTAGTTACAATTATATTAAGTGAACAGTGAGTTTTAGTTACATGAATGTTGATAGGTATATTTTTAACTGTATTAGGCATTTGACATTATTATTGTATATTTGACATTGTGTTTATCTTGTTTTCAATTTATTGTTTACCTAATTAATTACAGTTTGACATTGTTTATAAAATCATAATTACATAACCATTAATTTGTACGCCGAATGGCAGGTCACAGTTGAGCACACTTATATCTAATGTAATATATTTTATAACAAATAAAAATAAATTGAAATTGAAATTTAATGGCACGTCAAGTCAAGCGTCGATTTCTTATTTTGGCACTCAAGTAATTATAACCTAACAGACAGAAATAGTCTGTCGATAGTCGATTCGGCTGTGGAATGAGCTCCCAGCCACAGTGTTTCCTTTGGACTATGACATGGGATCGTTCAAGAGGTATATTAGAGGTCTCTTCAGAGGCGGCCGACGCATTGGTGACTGGTGTTGCTGATGTCCATAGGCGGCGGTGACCACTTTCCATCAGGTGGCCCGCATGCCTGTTTGTCTGCCGGATAACATTAAAAAAAAAAGTCCGGTAACCCCCGACCAAGTTTACATATAATCAAATATTTTCTACACTACTAAACAAATTTTAATGAAACAAGACTGCCCGAAGAATCGTCCAAAACCGGGAAGAGTACCGGCCCTTTGGTGGAGGCCTACGGTCCCTTGTCGACAGGCTCACGGAGGTCAGATTGCAGTCGCTTCACTGTAATTACCTGATCTGCCAAATCCTGGATCATGGTCAAGGCGGACCTCAGGCGCGAGAGAGCACAACCGTACCGTATAGACGCCAAGTTTTTTTTTATGTTACCCAGCAGACAAACAGGCAAGCGGGCCACCTGATGGAAAGTGGTCACCGCCGCCTATGGACATCAGCAGCACCAGGGGAGTCACCAATGCGTTGCCCGCCTAAAAGAACCTACCGCCTAGAAGATTATGGGTGTAGTAATACTAATCAAACTATGACATGTCATGACAGCCGTCATAGTACACACGACAGCCCAACCTATCCTGTTTAGACTTTGGACTGTCTCCGATTTGTATGCGCATCCCATAGTGATGCGAGCTCATTTTATACTGGTGGTGGGTATGTTGATGTGCTGCCTACAGTACACAAGAGGAATTTGGTAACATGACCATCGATCGGTACGTATTGACGTTTGAGCGCGGGGGTTGTGTCAATATTTGAGCCTGTTAGATAGTGATGGGACAAGTGTCGACATTTTATATCGATGTTTTGGGCTGGTGATATCGGTTCTGAATTATTATTATTTTATTATTATTATTATCAAGCAGGGAAACAGTTGTCAAACAACTGATAGATGCCTGTATCTAGCTATGTCACATGAAACATAAAAAAAGTTTATTCAGTAAGAGCTTACGAGTAGGTAATTTTTTTACATAAATTACCAAACTACAGAGTAGTCTGTTGGCAGCACATGCATAACTACAATTTAGCTGCATAACATTACATTATATGCTCATGGGCGCGCTATTAATATTTATTTATTATTTATTTTGTTTATTTTATATTATCTTAGTCTCGTAGTGTGACCGGTAATATAAGTGAAGTTCACGGGATTACTTCGAGTGTACTTCACTTTCAATTTGGTTGCGGGTCGTATCTTCTTGGAGAAACTTGCGCACAATACGACAAGTATTTAATATTGCGGCTTTCTGCATGTTGATATAGATATTTTCCGGCAGATCTATTAACCGCAATTATTATCATTATTATTATTAACATTTTACTCTTACCTAAAGTATACTAAACACATTTCGATGGAAGGCGTCAATGTCATGGGCGACGCTTACCTGAGCAGTTGTTTACTCAGCAGTGCGTTTCTCTAAGAAAACAGTCTAGATTATAAGTAAGCTAGTCCTAACGATGCCTACGTGCTGTCGTGAATTGAAACTTGCACGTTGCTATGGCAACTTCGCCAGGATCTGTCACATTCTAACATAACAGTGATCGCAATGCTTGTTTGAGGAAGTGCAAATGTTTAAAAATCTTAACGTAGAAGTGACTAATGCCCAGTTTCTGAAACACTTGTGAATGTTAATCATCTATTCAAACTCTTTCCGTTTCTGTCTACAACTCAGCATAGATAAGGCGAAATTTAATTTATGATTCACGACAGATTAACGAGCAACTGGCCGTAAGACTAAGGCGATGTTTTTATCGAAATTGCAGACTGCTGGACTGTCAACTCGTTTTACACTCACAAAAAACTAAATTGTTTATTAATTTATTTCGTGAACTCACGTTCTATCGTTGTTTTTGGTATTTTATAGTAAAAAATAAATCCTTTTTGGTCATTTGTTATGAAAATGGTAATATCGACGCCGCTACTGCTGAGGATAGAGATAAATAGAAGTAGACAAGGAGAGCCGATCCCAAAGAATGGAAAAAGGTGTAAGGATCTTTCCTTTTAAAATAAGTTTATGGAAATGGCACATTAATATTTTTCTATAACATTACAAAGTAGTTTATTAAGAAAATGCCCAGAAACCACTAGGAAAACAGATCTCCAAATTAAAAAAAGAGCTTAACCTCAAAATTAAATACGACACGACACGAGCCCTATTAACCTCACCAACCTTACGCATCGACAAGCGCGTAAATTGCTAAGGAATGCCAGAGCCCGAGACACTAAAAAACATAAATAAAAACCAGATATCGTCGACAGGTGACCGACAGCGCGGTAAATAATGGATTAAAGATGACAGATGGGTGTAGAAAAACATCGATAAAGATGCTAGGATGTGATAAAGGGTTAAACACACATCTGCTTCGTCGGATTCCTTAAATAAGGGGAAAGGAATAGTGTGGTATCCGGTAGGTTAGAATACAGTACCAATTACGACTTCAGGAGTAAGATGTAATGTCTTGGAGGCATACCAGGTCAGACCAGCAGAGTAGCTACGCTTTAAGCGCTTGTCAAAATTATTATTGCCAACATCATAACTTAATATGCGTGGAGTGGAAATAAATATTTGTAATATTTAAGTTAACACTTTCTTGTATATTTACGATGTTATTTCGCCGGCCCCTTTCCGTCATCTGGAAACACGATCCGGGCCAGCGCTTCATCCTTATGTTGTGGATCTTCTAGCTTTCCGCACTATCCGTTTTAGTTCAACCTTTATAATACGTAGAGGCTTAATAGAGGTAAATAGGCTGTTCCTAGACTTACCACTTACCACCATGTGAGATGGCGGTCAAATGCCTGCTGGTATAAATAAAAAAAAAAATTTGACGTTCATAAGTATTTCATGCACTTAAATCTAAATTTATTAAACCATTTTTGATTCAGTATCTGATTTAACTGGTTTTCGGAACTTACTCAGCGCTGATTGATTGAGTGTCAGACATTTAATAAAAGGTCAATTCGACATTCGACTAAAGTGAAATCAGCAGCTTTTTGTGGGCTGTCAAAAGAGTCTAAACACATAATTTATCAGAATGTTTGCCTTATTATTTTTTTATTTTTTAGTTAGTGTATTGGACTTCTTATTACAATTAAATAAATTATTATGCCCGTAAAATATAGGCTTTATTGTACGAAAACCTTTGTGACATATATTTGTTGTGTTATATATTAAACCTAATGTAACATTGTTTTATGTACAATAAAGAATACCATAAGCATCCGGTACACAAAGATCACCACAGTCAGAGTAAGGTTTTTTCTTTCAATTGTTTAATTATATTGTGTACGTGTGTTTAATCTATTTCAATGTAATTGTAAATAAATATTTTTTAAGATCTATGCCATTACTCCCCATCGTCCGATATTTTATTTCTCAACAAAATTAACATTAAATCATTTTTACATCTGTGATTTTATTTTTATTTTTGTATATTTTAATTAAGTAGGTAACTAGTTTTAATTTTGTAAATATTGTATAATTATCATTTATTTAATTAACAAATTAGAAACATGAAATTTAAAAAATCGCTATCTATTTTAAGTGCCGTAAAAACACTATGACTCATATTGTTACTAAATCTATTACACGAGACCTCATTATTATCAGCATTTATTGACACGTCTCCACAATAATAACTGACTCATTAACGTACCCACCAGCAACTGAGGTCAAGTGTTAATAGAACAATTACTGTCCGATACAGACTCAGCTTCAGCGCAGAGATATGGATTCCTGTTCCATTGTGTCCAAGGAACTTTCACTCGTATACCGATTTTTTATACTACTAAGGTGGCAAACAAACTTACGTTCTGCCCGATGATAATTTTGCTATGAGGTCTCAAAGGGCGAGCGACCGCACAGGGTTCCAAATGACCATACTGGAGTGGCGATCGACACAATGTGTCCGTCAAAACGAACGAAATTGACCAATCATAGAGCCTTATTGAACGCAGTGTGTTCACTTAGCAGACGAGCATTGTAAGAACGCATACTTTAGACAAGTATTGTTTGTAAATTGCGGGTTATGTATAGTTAGGATTTTTTTAACTTTAACGCTAAGTTTATTTATTAGAATCAGATGGAATATTGTCGGCGTAAATCGAAATAACAGTTCTGTGTGACACTTTGACCTATATGGATCTTCTAGTTATCCGCAAAAACCGCTTTGGTTTAACCATTATAATGCGTACGGCTAAGGAATGGAACACGTTGCCTGTGAGTGTGTTCGCTGATAATTAAAATCAGGACGCCTTTAGGGCTAGAGTAAATAAGCTGAAAAGATTAAGGATAGTCGATTGAAGTGGCTAATTCAGTGGACTTAGACATAATAAGTAAATTCTTTAAAATGTTTCTGAATGTCTTTAATTGGTGACAGATTGTAGTACTTAGTCATCATCATCATCTTTTTTATGTTTGACAAGACAGGCATTTGACCGCCATCTCACCTGTTGGTAAGTGACGATGCGGCCGAAGATGGAGCATGGAGCAATCTTGGAACAGCCTATTCACTCTAGCCTTCAAGGCATTCAGATTATATTGATCAGGGAACACACCCAGGGGTCCACCTTCCTGCTTTTCTTAGTCCACTTTGCTCGGTCTTCGGTATACTTAGTGGCGAGTCCAGCCATCACTTCTTGTTCTTCGCCTCTCCTTCCCATGCCTGGCGGGGGTGACATGGCCAGAGAACAGTTCCCCACTTAGTACTTACTTAAAATAACGAACAATCCTTTACCGAAATCAACGCAAACGAATTCGCGTACAAAGCCATCGAGTTTCAGATAATTAGGACCGATTTACTTTTACAAATTAAGTTCTAAGCCCACAATAAAGGCCGAAAGCTCCCAAAGCTCCGAAAGCTTCGTCCGAAATTAGCTTTCTACTCAAACAGCTTCGGAGTGGACTCGAGCGGGCGGTGCGACAATATTTGTAGTGCTAGTGATGTGGTATGGTCGGAATTGATCGATATCGATGATAATTAATTAAATGGCAGCACTGGTCTAGTGGCAGCGCGATTGTGAGACTGATAACCAAGATTAAGCAATGCTGCAATGTCCGGGAACTGGATGGATGACCGTTTCGTATCGTGAGTCAAACTTTAGCACCTTAACGAGCTCGCCACTCGTCAGGTGTACCTCTTACTACTGTTGGCGAAGCGAGGTTGACCAAGGTCTTCCGCTGGGAACCTTGACACACTGGTACCCCGTAACAGTATATTTTCTTTATTAAATTCTTATCGATACGTGTAGCGTTACGTATTGCTATGACAGTAGGTTCCAGTCGGATGATCGATATTTTTATAGGTCTGATCGGGAGCCCAAAACCGACATGCACGTACAAAAAGGTCGATGAATGTGAACGTAGCGCTAGGTTTATTAAAATGGTAGCAAGTGGAACAATGCGAACAGTGGAACTACGGGAAAAAAGGCTTGACTTTATGAATTATGGATTTCATTCATTTGCGTGTGCCTTTTACCTCATATTTTACAACCCCAAGCGATACGTGACTTTGACTGTGATACTTTTGTAATCATTTATTGTGTGTGCTGCATAGAGTTTATGAACTGCTCCAGTCATTTCACAAAAGTTGATATTTTTGTAGAAAAATTCACACAAATCCATATAAAATGTTAGACTATGGATTACCGCTACTCTTTCATATAACTTTGGATATCTTGATTTGATTGATTGGGATGGGACCCGGGGAGCTACTTTCAGCGGATTCATCCCAAGATGATATAAAGGAATAATTTTATTTTTAAGATATTAAAATATTACATTCCTACAATTTTATTTAAAAAAAGGGTTTAAGTTGATCTGAGAGACCCCTACACCGGGGTCTAGATGTGTAATAGTTAACACCTTTTCAATTGCAGCCTAAGAGAACTCCCCGTCTCCAAACATAGTTTTGTATTTATTATAGGTACTGTGTTTTAATGCAATACAAATACAAATACAAATTCTTTATTGATAACTAAGTTACACGTCAGTCTATAATGTACCTAGGTACCATAATAATAGGTATGGTATTGTACCATTTTAACATAATAAAAATTATACATGTCATCAAATTTTATAACGTCATCAAAAGAAAATGAATTACTACATATCGTAATTAAATTGTCAAATATAACATACACAAACACGTAATTCGGGGTTGATAATGTCATACAAATCTAATCAAAACAAAGAAAGACAAAATTAATGTCATAACATTCATACATTAATCTGTTTAAAATTAAAAAAACCATTAAAATTATAGAAGCACTGGTCTAGAAGCCAACGTTTTAATTTCGATTTAAAACATCGTTTATTCATTCATTCATAGAATCGACACATCGACTCGATATCTCGTGCCCATCACTAAACGTGACACACGCATTAGCGCCAGGCGACATATAACCGGAGGTTTATGAGCTTTTTTTCTCAGCTTTTTTCTGTTGAGCTCTACGAAGCTTTAAGCTCGGGGTTGCGGTCAAGCTTTTTTTGTTTAGAGCCTCGGCGGTGTAGTATAACAAATACCATTTCGGAATCGTAAATTTTTAGATTGTTATTGCTTGTTTGTATTTTGGTTATGGATGGTGTTTAATAGGTTATTTTGTGTTATTTTTTTTACTTAAGGTAAATAAAAGATAATCATCTTGGCGCGAGAGCCCTGTGTCTGCCTTGACCATGATCCAGGATTTGGCAGATCAGATAATAACAGTGGAGCAACTGCCTTCTGACCTCCGTGGCGTCGCTACCAGGGGAACCTGACCAGATTGGAAGATGGTTATACATTCACTCGTCTGAATGTGCAGGTTTCATCACGACGTTTTCCCTCACCGTAAGAGAAAAAAACATAAGTTGAATGCTAACTGTTTTTAGATATATCAACCTAGAAAGGGAACCTGGAAAACGGGCAGCAGCGTTTTCCATTGTTATATTAACAACATTGCGATCTCCAACCCGCCTGCCAAGCGTGGAGATTATGGCAATAACCTCTCCTTTCGTGGGAGAGGCCCTTAGACCTGCAGTGGACTGTTATGGGCTGTGATGATGTAAATGATGTTTAACTATCCGAAACATCAAAAACCGAAATCACATTGAGTGACATAAATCACAATTTACGTAGAATTACCTCGATTCGTTGATACAATATTTATTTTTAATTCGAAACCCCCACTGAGACCAATCAGGGTTTTTATGAAGCTATTAAGGAACTTCGGAAAGTAAATTAACAATAAAATTTAAAAGCGACTTGGACTCAAGTTAGTCTTCGTTCTGTAAAAACTTTTTTAATTGCCTTCCCCACGGATTTGAAAAATATATAGACGCCATTCTGCACTGAAGAGAAGTGAAGCATGCAAGGTACGATAATTTCTTGACAGTGTGGTGGTATTGCTGTAATCCATAGGCGGCGGTGACTACTTTTCATCAGGTGGCCCGCATGCCTGTTTGTCTTTTTTTTATTTCATACGGTAGGCAAAAGGCAAGCGGGCCACCTGATGGAAAGTGGTCACCACTGCTTATAGACACCAAGAGTATGCTGTATTACATATAAAAAATTTATATTGGTGTACATGATCACTTACACACATACACCAAGTATGACAATCCGCCGCTATGTGGTTTGATTTTTTAACCGCGCTGTCACGCCAGTGACACTGTCAAGGCACGCTCACACATAAATGGGGGGGGGCATTTTTAGACTTCACTCATGATGTTAGAGAGTCATCGCAATGGAGCAATCGCCACTCTTCTCTCCTGTCTGCCAACCTCTTCATCTCTTCATAATCCCCGGCACTAACATTTTCCTTGACGACCTTCCAATATGTTAGAGAGTATCCGTCCATATTTTTGTCAGATCCGTGGCTCTCCCTTATAATTTTAATTTCTTCGGTTGTGGTTTTAATACTGGGATTGTTTAAAAAGTTTATTGTTATAGTTATTGTTATGTTTCTGAACGAATGGCGGTTTGTGTTTGACGTTTTTGAGTGAAAAGGATTTTTCTCTAAAAGTCGTAATGCATTTGAATGTAAAATGTAAATGTAAAATGTAGTCTGTTCTTTGACTTATCTATACATAGTATAAAACAAAGTCGCTTCCCGCTGTCTGTCCCTATGTATCTATGTACGCTTAGATCTTTTAAACTACGCAACGGATTTTAATGCGGTTTTCAGCAATAGATAGAGTGATTCAAGAAGGTTTGCAAGCAAGATAAAAAGGGTAGGTAGGGGCAAAGTAGGTGTATGCGAATGAACCCGCGGCGGGTCTAAGCCCAACTTCGTTCGAATTTTGGGTACATTTTAATAATATTTTAATCCAATTTGATAACCTTTCCCGCCATTTTGGTGTGAATGCGCGAAAATTATCTATTATCATACGACAAAAATTTCAAATTAAGATAAATTCGTCCACTTAAATAACATACAAACCCCCAGCTGCTGGAAGAAATTTATTTTTAGAAATAAGTAGTGCCTTTTGTGTCATGTATATATTTGCCATATCTTTGTTACCATTTTTGTGTGCAATATACTATTAAATAAATAAATAAATAAATACAATTTAGCGCTTGCTACGCTCGCTACTTAGTCGGTTTATATTCTAACAATTTTATCACTTCACTTCGACTTGCAGACCATAATGACAGTTCACTGGAAGTAATGTTTGTGGCCTGTTCTTTTTTCATATAATCCTAGCTACGATATATTCAACCTCATGGGATCGTTCAAGAGGTATATTAGAGGTATCTTTAGAGGCGGGCAACGCATTGGCGGTGGTGACCACTTTCCATCAGGTGGCCCGCTTGCCTGCTTGTCTGCTGAGTAAAATGAAAAAAAAAAAAACTTTTCTGGAGAACTTTCAGCTATTTTAACTATTAAGAACTTGGGACAATTTTTATTTATACCACTAAGGTGGAAAACACGCTTACGGGCCTGATAGTAAGCGTCAGTAAATGAATCGGCGTCAGCCTCAGTACTTTACAGTTAAAATAGCTGCCCCCTGCAAACCGAAGGGTGCACCCACCCTTGCCACTACTGGACTTAATGGGCGATAGAGGCAATTCTCAATTTGTGTGTGTCCTACCCCACCTGTGGGACACAGGCGTGAGCTTTATGTATGTATGTTATGTATATGTATGTATGTGTCAACATGTGTCGGTTGGGTTAGTTGTGACGATGCATAACGTTGTGTGACGATAGTTGTAACGATGTGTCATATATCCTATATTTATGGCTCTTACGGTGAGGGAAAACATCGTGATGAAACCTGCACATTCAGGCGACTGAATGTGTAACCATGATCCAATCTGGTTAGGTTCCCCTGGTAGCAGGGTCATGGAGGTCAGATGGCAGTCGCTCCACTGTGATTACCTGACCTGCCAAATCCTGGATCATGGTCACGGCGGACCCCGGGCCCTCGTGCGCGAGAGCAAAACCGGGACATTAACGCCAAGATGATAAATTTTTTTTTATATATCCTATATTTATGGCATAGCTGCAAAGGATTTTTCTCTAAAAGTGATAAGTGTGATCTTGACGTGAATGTACCGATTGTGCTCGCGCGCTGGGGCCCGGGGTCCGCAATGATCATGATCCAGAATTAAGTAGTTACAGAGGAGCGACTGCCATTGCCAAACGACCTCTTCAAAATCTGTCGTGCTGAGAATCTGACCTACATCACAGAGCCTCCGTGATCCTGTTAGGGGAACCTGTTCCCCTCCTCGTTCCCCTTCCAGTGAACTGTTAAGGGAACCTGACCAGATTGGCTCATGGTTACACATTCAGTCGCCTGAATGTGCAGGTTTTAATACGATATTTTCCCTCACTGTAAGAGTATCAGATAGTGATCAATTAATGTACGTGACTCAGAAAAGAGTCATTGATACACGGGCAGTTGGGTTCGACCCAGTACCTCGGGGTACGTGTCGGACTCCTTAACTATTGGGCCACCGACGCTATTGAACTCTATCTACATATTATATTGAAAAAACATAACGCTACCTCATGAAATGAAATGAAAATACATTTATTGTTTCCCTTAGACACCACATCACAAGCTCACAACACTAAATACACATACCCTCAGCAGACAGTAAACAATACCTAACAAAAGTATTCACAAATTACCTAAAGCTACCTACCTAGATATATGCCACTCAGCATCGGAACTTGTAGAACTTTTTAAGAGAGGTAGAGCATAGCGGGGTATCTCGTTCCAATTGGAGCCGCTCGACTGGGGAAGTACCATACAGAATATCGCAGCTAAATATTACTCTTTTGAATAGTATTGTGTTTCTGCCGGTGAGTAAGGTTTCCAGTGCTCCATGGGGTGGGGATTTGGGGAACCGTGGCTTTGGCAGTGGAGTGGCTTTTGCCTTTTTGCTGCCAGAGCAACGTGTTACAGAGGTGGGCAACGCATTGGCGATACTCTTGGTGTTGCTAATGTCTATAGGCAGTGGTGACTACTTCCCATCAGGTGGCCCGCTTGCCTGTTTGCCTATCGTATGCCATAAAAAAATAAAAAAAACTTTGGTTAAAAATAAACGCAAAGAATATATCTAGGTATCCTTTACTAAACATCTAGGTCTCACTACCAATATCAACATACCCTTAAGCAAGCCTAGAAAGCTTACATACTACATTATTTGCTTGTTTTTCCTTAGCTTTTATAACTTAATCCGATATCGACGAGCAATGCGCGCCCACGCCGCCATTTCGAATTCCGCCATATTTTGTTATAAACGTCAAAGATTGTAGGGTTGTCACTGCGAGTATTGGAAATCTATCTTCTATACAGTGTGTGGCTTAGAACCTAAACTTTCTAGAGTATTGGTATTTTTTTCTGAAAAGATTCTAGTTAACCAAAACCCACGCATAACACACAATAAGAGTTCAAAGTTACGATTCATAATCAGTGATTATTGCAAAACGATACTATCGCTAACATTGTTAATATCGTGGTACAGCGGCCTTAGCCAAGAGGTTTCGTTAATCTACAATCGTTTGTGGTAGAAAAAATGTATGGGATTTGACATAAGCTAACGTTATATGACATAAGCGGTTTGTGGTAGTAATTCTTGGTCCATAGACAATTTACGTACTTTCGGTGTAAAAGAAGGCGGATTGGCGGATGATCCTACACAATCAGAGTCAATGCAGATGTTGGTAGAAATAGTCGAACTTCGACCTGTCAATTTTCTACCATACACGCATCACGCAAGCGGAGCTGTCAAAGATGGCTAGACCGGCTGGGTATTTCAAAATGTCAACGAGACGTTCCGAGTAGCTCCGAATAAGTACGATGCAGAATGAATTTGATCGAGTTGAGCGGAACTATTGTTGGCATTACATTGAATTTACGATTAAGTTTTACTGGTGACCTATAGAGCCTCCGTGTTTAATATTAGCCCCAGTTCTAGGCCACACATGGTATATCACTATCACTACATATTATAGAGCGTCGGTAGGCGGGCGGTTGAGTATCCAACTCGTAAGCGAGAGGTACCGGGTTCGAATGCCGCTGCGGCCATGTAGCCTCTTTTCTGAGTTATGTACATTAGTTGAATACTAACCGATGCTCTTACGGTGAGGGATAACATCGTGATGAAACCTGCAAATTCAGGAAACTGAATTTGTACCCATGATCCAATCTGGTCAGGTGCTACCAGAGCAGATGGTAGTCGCTTCACTATAATTACCTGATCGCCAGAACCTGGATCATGGTCAAGGCAGACCCCGGCCCTCGTGCGGGAGAGCACAACCGGGACATTAACGCCAAGATCATTAACGCGCTCCTGCGCGTGGTAGCCGGCTGGATGGACTGCGTGTACATGAGGCGCTGCTGTGAGCTCGCGTATGCACGCAGTCTTTAGATTAATTATACTTTAAATACAATTATACACTAACTTAATATTACGAAATATGCATTACTAACAAAAAAAAATTAGACATGTTACTTGAATTTATTGAAAATTGGAATTTAAATTTTTGAGATATCGATGATATTATATTTAGATCTTGACATTTCAATTGTAATACTATTTTAATTATTTGACATTGTACTCAGAACGTTGACATTCTAATGTAATATGGACTACTTCGTCTGAAATAAATGATTTTTTTTTTTTTAGTTACTTTTATTTTTTATCTACTTTACTCTATCTTCGTAAAGCATCGTCTATGTCGCACGCAAGTTATACATACGAAACCAAAACTAACCGTTGTGCCTCATTTACGGCCTTGTACAGTATCTAGATATCTTTACTAGGTAGGTGAAAATTAACGTTCGGCACCGCAACGGGAAGTGAAAGTACCCATCAGTAAGTGCTAATAATATTTACTATGGAAATCGCTTCGAAATCGCGGACAAATATCAGCTATCACATACAAAGTATGTATAATGTCGTCTGCCGCAGTACGTACCTAAATCAAATCTATACATCACAGCTCATAGTCCACTGCTATAATCTATTTTAGGTAGCGAAAGATGTTTTTATCAGAAACACTTGAAATCCAAATCGTTCGCAAAAATCGGCTTTTTATATATCTAACAAGATACCGCAGGTTATAAAAGAGATGTCCGTTATAAATTAAAGAAAAAGAGTTATGTAAGGGGCTTATTCATCATTGTTTTTACTCTGTGTAAGAACTCCTAGAGTTTAAAGACACACTAACGTAGTAATTAAATTTCATGTTAGGTACTTTATTTATTTTTGTATGCCTCTTAATACCGGCTGAACATGTATAGCTACTAAATGATATTATAATGTAATTGTAACCATGTTTTTCGCAAATAAACTATTATATTATATATTCTACTGCAAGACCTAGGGTCTCTCCCACAAGAGGGAGGGTTATTGCCTTAGTCTCCACGCTTGGCAGGTGGGTTGAATATGACAATGGAAAACGCTGCTGCCCATTTTTCAGCCTACCGAGACTGCAGATCTTTTGCCTCGAAGCCATTAGTCGCGTTGTCCGACACCCGCGAGTGTAAGGGGTTGGTGCTATTCTACTCTGCCGGACACGACACAGACTTATGTACATAGTAGGCATATAGGCCTAAATTAAAGTCGCTTTCCGGATTTTTATTATTATTATTATCCTTAATCAGGCAGGCAGTTCAACGACTGATTAGCCTGTATCTTGATTGATTGATTCTTCCCCACGTGATAAAATATCATGATCAAGTTTGTTTTTGTACTGATTGACGTTGTTTACTGAAACCACTACTCTGGTGACTTCTACTTCTGCACCACTCTACTCTGATGCGGTTTTTACCATAAGTTAGAGGATTTCTTCGGGAAGGTTTATGTATTTAATATAATATAATAACTTGACTCACTACATTTTATAAAACAACGTCTTACGCCGCGTCTGTTCATCTGTCTGTTAAACGATAAACTTAAAAACTGCTGAACGGATTTTCATGTGGTTTACACAAATAGACAGAGTGATTCATGAGGAAGGTTTAGGTGTATACTTTGTTAAGGTTACTACCCGTACGAAGCCGGGCGACTCTCTAGTTGAAAATAAGTCCATCCACTCACGCGAATAAAAATAAAAGTACTTACTGTTTTATTTACTTTTTTTATCCTCTTAAATCTATCATTACAAGTTTTAACCTATTGCAATAGACAAGTAATATAATTATGAAGGTATGTTCCGTGTTCCCTGCCGCGTACCTTTGTTGACGAGTAGCCCACAACACAAAATAAAAACCTGCCCATGTTGCCCATGTGTGATAATAACCGCGATGGTTAAAACATTCATCATCACAGCCCGTAACAGTCCACTGCAGGACTTAGGGCCTCTCCCACGAAAGGGGAGGTTATTGCCATAATCTCCCCGCTTGGCAGGCGGGTTGGAGATCGCAGTGTTTTAATATAACAATGGATCAAAATGCTGCTGCCCATTTTCCAGACTACGGAGACTCTTGATCTTTTGCCTCGAAAACATAAGTCGCCTTGTACGACACCCATGAGTGTAAGGGGTTGGTGCTATTCTACTCTGCCGGACACCACACGGGTTAAAACATTATCTCAATAGAATAATTACAACCTTATTCAATGTTATCGTAACGTAACACAATAAGTAGAATACTGAAATTATTGCCAGCCCTACCCACCGCCCTGTTAACGTCAGCATGTGACAGCTTATTAAAACTGTTGAAAAACACTCCTGTATCGTGAAACCAGACGGTTGTCTGTTCGTACGACACTATTTGATAACTTCATTCATTCATTGTCAGAGCGTGGGTAGCGAGTCGGCCTCGGTGACGTTGGTATCGAGTTCAAACCCCAGTGAATCCATGAATTAATTACTCTTTCTGAGTAATTATGTTATTAATTGTACACACAACAATGTTCCAAAGACCTTAAAATAGTTTACAAAGGCGAGCTTATCTCTGCAAGAGATATCTTCCGGCCAACCTGAGAGGAGGTTATACATTAAATTTTACAGTACCTACATGCTCATACGGTGAGGGAAAACCTCATGAGAAAACCTGACGACTTCAGAATTCAGACGACTGAATGTGTAACCATGATCCAATCTAGTCAGGCTCCCATATTAACAAGGTCACGGATGTCAGACGGCAGTCGCTCGACTGTAATTACCTAATACATGACCAAGGCGGATCCAAGGCCCTTGCGCGCGAGAGCACAACCGGGATATTGACACAAACTCACCTAACTAACTTATCTCACCTAAATATTTCGACTGCCTACCCGCCAAAGAGGACAACACTGGCATGGAATCAAAAACACTGATGGAGATTGCACTGGATCATGGTCAAGGCTGACCCAGCGCCCTCGCGCGCGATATCAGAACCGGGATATTGACACAAAAATGATTATTTATTGTTTATTCATTCATTGTCAAACCCTTGTTCATCCGAACTGGATTGGCCATTGTGTGGGAGAAAGCTACGAGTTTACTATGGAAGCAATTTCTTCGTCGATTGAGCACATAATATAGATTTCAAACGGCCCATTGACAATCTAGGAGACTGGCCATCTATATTATAAGTAGAAAACCGAATAGAGTACCTAGATAAGTTCTTGTTTAAAATGTACCTAGCTTTTATCGCGACTGAACTTGCTTATGGTGCCAAAGGATCCCGTGTTCTCAGCCGAAAGATATTAAATTTCGGGATGAATTACCTATTCTAGGATATAAGCTAATACTATACTTATTTGCCGTGTGGTGTCCGGCAGAGTAGAATAGCACCAACCCCTTACACTTATGGGTGTTATACAAGGCGACTAATGTTTTCGATTCCAAAGATCTAGTCTCGTTAGGCTAGAAAATGGGCAGCAGCATTTTCCATTGTAATATTTATAACACTGCGATCTCCAACCTGCCGGCCGAGGTGTGGAGATTGTGACAATAACCTTCCCTTTCGTGGGAGAGGGCCTTAGTCCTATAGTGGACTGTGATGATGATGAAACTTTTAGGTAATAAGCTAGAGCCAAAAAATGTCATCAAAATGTATTAAGTAGGATAAGGTAGACAGCGAAATTGTCTAGTCGTCACTAAACGTAAGTAAGCAATATATTGTTTCATGTCCCATCCTTTATGGAGGTTGTTGTGTGTTGTTTACCGTCTGGTGTCGATAATTTATGCAGATTGCATGCATCACATCACTATTTGTACTGGCTATCGGCACAGTACAGATCGCGCATTACCATAGTGATGGGCACATCAATTTATCTGCTATCGATGAATTGATAATCAGATGGACGTATTAAGTTTTATTAGGCGGATTGAATGTTTGTTTATGGACGGCTTTTAATTTTGATAGTCGTATTGCCAATGGTTAGTGGTTTTGAGATTAGTTTTCTAGAAGTTGTCTTTTTTTGGTTCTGGAGAAGGTTGATGAATGTGGAAGTAGCTAGAGGTTTCTTAGAACCGTGGTAAGTGGAATAATGTGGTCTGAAATCTACAGACAAAATAAAAAATTACTGAAAAAATTAAAGATTTTAGTGTCAGAGGCGAGTCAACATAGTAAGCAGTAAGTACTAAAACAAAATACTGAATTACTGAAAAAGGCGCGACGCGTAAATAAGTGATGATAATGACAGAAATTACAAACATAACTGACAGTCACAGTTTATCTCATTTGAAGCGCAACACGCACAAAGGTCCAATGTATATCAGGACAAAATGGTTGGCTACCATTAGAAACTTTCTTTGATAGAATCAGCGTTTATAAAATACTCGGGCAATCTTTTGTACATTAAAAATTTAAAGTAATTGGCTTTGCCTCGGCTTCGTTAACGAATACTTCGATAAAAGATGACCTATTTCCTTTCTAAGGACTAACGTAGTATTTACACAGTAACAATAGCAGACAATACATTTTTGTTTCACATTGTTGTAGATAATCCTACAACAAAAGCGGTACGGTAATTTAATGGAACAATGAATGTTGTGGTACGGTTGGTTTTAAATAAATATAAATATTCGTGGACAAATTCACACAGCGCCATCTAGCCCCAAACTAAGCAAAGCTTGTGATATGGGTTAGATAACTGATATACTACTTAAATACTTTTAAATAAATACTTATTATACATAGAACACCCAGACCCGTAACAGAAATTAAAATTCATCATTTCCATTTCTGCCCGGCCGGGAATCGAACCCGGGACCTCTTGCGTGTCAGAACATGCCGTGACCATTGAACAACTCAGGATTATTTTCTAATCAATTATTAAATGTTTATTGCCTAGTGAGGCAATCGAACTCACGGTCCATATCATCGATTTCATGGGTTCCGTTGCTAACAAAGTTTCTTTGCAATAGACTGAAACTATTAAATCGATTACAAGTAATCGCAAAAGTAACAATTGAAATCATTGAAATCAGAGAATTGTTAGCAACAGGGTTACGTATTTAGTCTATTGATGAAAAGTGGAGCTTGAATGAAACTTGTGGCATTCGTTAGTATTTGCTTATCCCTGTGGGATACGGGCGTGAGTGTGTTTAGTTGTTATATCGACAGTGGGTGCCCCGTAGCTAAGATGTGTGTAAAATGAATCTTTGTGAAATTATATGCATTAATGAATGACCATGACGGGAACCATTGGTATCATAAAACAATATATTGCTCATAGTTTATCCTTCTTTTTACGCGGTGTTCAGTTCTTTTAACTTTTAATAATTTTTAACACAATATTCTCGGTTTTATCTATATCTATAATATTCTATCTCTGATTATTATAACTGTAATTTTAGTTATCGAAATTAAATGATAAACATAAATCAGCAATTTTTCATTTTTTGGACACCTCATAGTAAGCAATCACCCATTGACATCCACAACAGAAGGGGGCATTGCTCTTCTTCCTTTTCCACATTGATACATATGAATACCTACCTAGTTCATTCATTTCAATTTTCAAATGGGTATTTAATATTTATTTATCGATCAATAATTTAGTTCCTCATTATATTATTCGTATCGATAACCCAGTTCCCCGCCCTACAAAGCGCGAAACGACGCACTATCTCCGCGCGCAGTGTTTGCTTGTTTACACGGCGCGGAGTGCACCCTAATTCAGTGTTACCGCCCCAGTTTGGCGGGCGGCTAGTGCCGCCCATGGCGGGGTATTTGATTGTTAGGATGAATCGAAGCTAACGTAATGTCTTCAATTATCGCGGAGTCAACGCTTTAAAAGTAAGTATTCTCCGAGGTATGTAGATACATACATACAATGAGCGTCGGCGGCCGAGTGGTTAAAGCATCCGGCTCGTAAGCGAGAGGTAACGGGCTCGAATTCTACTGCGGTTACGTACCAATGACACTTTTCTGGGTTATGTATATTAGTTGAATACTAACCGATGCTCTTACGGTTAGGGAAATATTGACGAAACCTGCACATTCAGGCGACTGAATGTGTAACCATGATACAATCGATGGCAGTCGCTCCACTATAATTATCTGATCTGTCAAATTCTGGGTCATAGTCAAGGCTGACCATCAGTTAGAACTCAGCTGATGTAGATACCTCAAAAAAGAGTCATTTGCTCACGAGTCGGATACATTCCGCTTGGCCACCGCCGCCGCGCCGCTCCTGTACGAGACCACTTATAAGAAATCAATATCGATTTCCATTCTGCACTCACGAAGTTTTCGTGATACCCAATTAGGGAAACAAGAAGCCTGTCATCGGCGGATTATATTTTACCCTCGGACGCTTCCTTCTATAATCTTAATCTCGTTAGACAAAGAAAGAAATGCAAATAGCCGTGTGTTTGAACAACGTGTTTTCGAGATGGGAAATGCTTCGGCGATAAGTCGATAAATAGTAGGTACTCTAGCATGTGAGCTCTAGCAGATCTTAGGTTAGGTTTTATATACTTTGTTTTCCCCCTGGTACCGGATTAAGGTCTTCCAGTACACATCCATCATGACCATTTCAAAAAGCCCATGTATTATGGGGGTCTATCTTTTGCAAGCAGTAGTTCCTACAACTTTCCGACTCAATCATCAGACCAGCTGGTACCATATTAATGCATTGTCATTCAAGTTGGATCGGTATACCAAATTTCAGCTCCATTGAATGCCGTGTGGTGTCCGGCAGAGTATAGCGCCAACCCCTTACACTCGTGGGTGTCGTACAAAGCGACTAATATTTTCGAAGCATAAGATCTTGAAATCTACAAAATGGGTAGCAGCGTTTTCTATTGTTATATTTACAACACTGCGATCTCCAACTCGCCTGTCAAGCGTGGAGATTATGGCAATGACCTCCCCTTTCGTGGGAGAGGCCCTAATTCCTGTAGTGGACTGTTACAGGCTGTGATGATGATGATAAACATCGGAAAATGGGTCAATGAGGCTTGCAAGATTTTCCCCGAACGTACACACTTACGAAACATTACAAGTTAATTAAAAGCTTATAAAAAAGTGTGTGACAAACCAACAGCTATCAAGGAATTCACTTGACAATGCTCAATACAGTGATACTATTGTATACGACACAAGGCCATTACATAAGCATTTGAAACCAATAAAGTTTAACTTGCTAATTAAGTATGAAGGCAGTAATGAAGCTTATTCTGATTTGCCTTCGATACAACCCACGCAATCTCACAGAACATTATCAAGTAGTGATGGGACATATTAATTTTCGGAATGAATGATTTTCATTCCATAAATATCAAATTTATTCGAATGAAAAGCGGAAATGAAGGTATTTATTATGGCTTTAGACGGTTCATTCCTGATATCCCCCAAATGTTATTCCTCGAATGGCAACGGGAATTTTAACTTTTGTTGTCTCCCAAATACGTATGTACCGGTAGTTTTGTTCCCCTTTACACACTGTTTCCTTGAACAGCAGGATCAAAGTCTGGTTTGGTTTATGCCACTCCAGACTTTTATCCTGCTATTTCCAGTACAGTACAGTTTCTATTACTAATTGAATATTGTATCAATCGTTTTGATTATTTTCATTGGAATAGCTCCGACGAAAACGTTTGTATATGTTGCGCGAGGTATACGTATGTATCTGTGGCTCTGACTAGGTATGTGTGTAGGTGTGTCTTGAAAGCCACTTTTATCGGGACAGTTATTAGCTTTGTTTCATCAAAATTGGTTCAGTGGTTAAAGAAATAATTGAGTATTTATGCGAAAACTTATACGTAAAATACGATATTCAGACATTTCAGATTTTTTTTTATGCCACTAAGTTGGCAAACAAGCTCGCGGCCTGCCTGATGGTAAGCAGTCACCGCAGCCGATGGACATTTGCAATACCAGGGGCATCACCCACGCGTTGCCGACCACGTAAAAACCTATTAACCCATTTCGTGAAGAACTCCATGTTGTACTTTCCAGGGAAAACCTCTCCAGGTAGTTCATTCCACAACCTTAGTGTGCGTGGGAGAAAGTTCCTTTGGAACCGCACATGTTTACCATCTAATATCCCTATACATTACTATTTTGTTAAAACGAATAATCATTCGCTTCCATTCGCCTCGCGTCAGCCCATCACTATCATCAAATACGTTTTACGGCATCATAAAAATTCATCGCGCCACAAGATAACTTTCTGTTATTTGATAGCAACTCCATTTAATGATTTCTGCTTTATCATAATAACAAGATTTGGATGGTAAAATGTTTGTTTTTATTAAATAGGAATGCTTTTCATCCGTTTATCGGCAGTTTTTCGAGTTATCGAAGATGGTTGAGACGATTTATGGTTTAGACTTTTTTATGCTAGTTAGAGCGCCGGTGGCCTAGTGGTGAGAGGGTCCGAGTCGTAAGCGAGAGGGCCCGGGTTCGAATCCCACTGTCGCCATGTTAGAATGACTCTTTTCTGAGGTATGTACATTAGTTGAATGCTAACCGATGCTCTTACGGTGAGTAAGAGCGTAATGTCCCGGTTGTGCTCTCGTGTGGGGGGCCGGGCACGGCGTTGACCATGATCCAGGAATTGGCAGATCATGTAATTACAGTGGAAAGATTGCCGTCTGACCTCCGTGACCCTGTTAATGGAGGAACCTGAGCAGATTGGATCATGGCTACACATTCAGTCGGCTGAATGTGCAAAACAAGCAACACAAACCGACGAAGTATCTTACCCAATAATAAGTATTACTTGGAGAAAGTTGTCCATCCGTGTTACGACAATTGCCACCCGCACCCGTGTCCGAGTGGCCGGCCCTCCAATGTCTCGGTATCCGGTCGGTAGGGCCAAGGTTTTTATTTGAGCATCCTTTTTAACGCTAGAAAGACAGTCTGCGTTAAATTTACGCATGCATTTTCGAAATGTTGTAGTAGATAATCGATACTAACAAATCCTGGAGCGTCGGTGGCCTAATGGTGAAGGGGTTCGACTTGTAAGCGAAAGGTACCGTGTTCGAACACAGCGGCAATGTACCAATGACTCTTTTCTGAGTTTAAAAAATTAGTTAAGCACTAACCGATGCTCTTACGCTGAGGGAAAAAATCGTGATGAAACCTGCACATTTTGGTGGCTGAATGTGTAACCATGATCCAATCTGGTCAGGTTCTCCTGTTATCAGGGTTACGAAGGTCAGATGGCAGTCGCTCCTGATCTGCCAAACCCTGGATCAAGGCGACCGGGACATTAACGCCACAAACATTTTTTATGGGCTTTATTTATTTATTCTAGTTATGGGCTCCAAGAAACACATACTGAAATTTTACTTGTCTAAATCATACACCTAGCTTAAAAAAACCATAAAAGTGATATTCAATATTCACGATTTATTGCTTCAAACGTTTTTTTTATCTTTATTTATAGAGCTTGGTCACAATTTGCGACAATGCCGCTCTATACAGCTTAAAAGTTAATTTATTACAACAACGGTTAGCCAGGTTTCAAACGGAGACTCCTTACAGGAATTATCTCCGTTACAAACAGGTGAGTTGAGGTCAAATGCAAGACTTTTTCCAATTAAAAAAAAAATACCAACCTAACTACCTAATTTGTAAAGCTTTAGCATCCCTTCATAAACATGATGCTTCATAAGTTTTACATACAATTGTATACATTTATAAATGACACCACTGGTGACCGGAGAGCTGGCTCGTTCCTCGGGCAACGGATTAGCATCGCTATTCAACGAGGCAACGCAGCCAGCTTTCTGGCCACCATTCCGGGGGGCAGCGGCGTGGACGACTTTTTTTAATTTTTGGTATATATTTTATATGTATTAGCGAATAGGTATATGTAGTAATAGGTATATGTATATTTGTATTGTAACTGTAAATATTTTATGTGTATTACTAATAATACACATAAAATACTACTTTAAAGATAAACATTATGCGCACTGTAATAAAGGAATTTATAAACCTTAAACTAAGCATTGAAAACTAAGTAAACTAAATATTAAATCTTGCTCTAAAAGACATTATAAACAACTTGCCGACTTTGCTTGTCGACAGTTCAAAAAGTTGCAGACTCAACTTTTTATTTTATTACAAGCACTGCCTACTTATGCCACGAACACAAACTTAGATTTCTACCGCCATAATATTCGTCTAGACGGGAAGCCAACACAATTCGATTTGAATGTTTACCACCTAGCAGAGTTTGGAAGACGAGATGTGGCTTGTTCCTTCTGACTCTAAAGGTCTGCTACTGACACTAAGACTCTCTACTGATACTAAAAGTCTACTACAGATGGATGGGTAGGTGAAAGGAAACGTTTAAGAGGTATCTTAAGAGGCAGGCAACGCATTGGTAGCGTCCCTGGTGTTGCTGATGTCCATAGGCGGCGGTGACCACGCACCATCAGGTGGCCCGCTTGCCTGTTTGTCTGCCGTATAACATACCACCTTAAATGTAAAAAAAGAAAAAATATGGTATGCAATTTTTCATACAATCGATGCAATTTAAAGACCTTGATTATGTACATCTACAGCATGGGAGATTTAGGTTCCTAAGGTACCTAACCGATTGAAAAGGCCGTTTACTTCACAGCGGGTGAGTTTGCGTCGGAATTTCGATTTCATACAACCGGTGTAATCATATTGCACCCAGAAAGATTCCACTGAGTTGTCTCGATTGTATGAAAATTGCCCATGTGCCCGATGTTTTGCAAAGGAGTGTATAACCTAACCCGTGAAAAACCCGCGACAACTTTTTTATTGTTCTCAAATATTTCCCAAACTGTTGTACTGAATTTAATGAAATCAGGCTAAGAACCATTATCATTGGATCATTTTTTTTGTTTAAAACAGAGACAGACAGAGATGTCAATATTCGGTTTTGTATGACACGATTACTACATTCGTATTCATTGACGACCTGAGTGGTTCAGTGGTCAACATGCCGTCTGCCACGCAAGAGGTCCCGGGTTCGATTCCCGGCCGGGCAGAAATTGAAATGATGAATTTTAATTTCTGTTACGGGTCTGGGTGTTCTATGTATAATAAGTATGTATTTAAAAGTATATAAGTAGTTTATCAGTTATCTAGCACCCATAACACAAGCTTTGCTTACTTTGGGGCTAGATGGCGTTGTGTGAATTTGTCCACGATTATTTATTTATTTATTTATTTATTCATTGTTGGACACGAATGCAGTAACGGTAGCAAAGTAAGCAAAGCTTCGTGTTATAGGTGTTAGATAACTGATAAACCACATGGTTAATCAGTTATGTACATACATAACTCAGAAAAGAATAATTGGTACATGGCCGCACTAGGATTTGAAACCTCGGTAGATCTCGCTTACGAGTCGGCTACCTCTCGGCCAACGCTCACGAGTAGGATACCACTTGGCTACCGACGCTTCTCGACCAAACCCCAGATAACTGATTAGGAACAAATCACGCAGGAAATGGGAACCAGGCGAATCTTTGTGTCGGACGCCAAGATCTACTTCAGCTCGTGAGCTAGCGAAGCAAGGTAACTTTAAAAGAGTTACAAGATTTCTCCTATCGATGGTGTACCAACATAACAGCAAACTCTGCTTCACCATTTTAAGGTTGGTTCTATTCAATTTCTTGCATTTATAGCGCATTCTGATAGAATATGCGAGAAAATACGTCGAAAAAGTGTATGAATGTATGTATGAATGAATGGATTATCTTTATTGCGACACCGGATGACATAAAACAAAATAAGGGAACGTACCCATACTACGTGACCTGTTTTTTAAGATTTTTTGACCCCTCCCTCCCCTCGGTGACCACTCGTAGTATATGCCAAGACCCCCTCCCCCTCCCCTTAAAGTTTTTCGTAGCATTGACAAGTATGATTTTTAATTATTTCGCAGGCAGAAAGTGTAACAAATGAAAATAATTTGACTCATATTTGCAATTTCTTGCGGCGAAATCGACTACGTAACAAAAATTTAAGACACCCCCCTCCCCCCACTCCTGTGACTGAGCGTAGTCTTTTGAAGATCTCCCTCCCTCCCCTAAACAGGTCACGTAGTATGGGTACGTTCCCTAATGACGCTAGACATAAAACAAAATATAAGCTATTTACTGCCAGTACAGAGAAAGAAATGTATTGCGTACAACTCTACCAGGGCTTCGATTCTGGTACGGAAACCGTCTCAGTTGCAGCAACATTACAATTGCATCGTATGTCAAACGTGTGATTGTTATTCAAATGACAGATGTTGAGTTGCAACTTTCATGAGTTCGAACTTTTCCACAATTCGTTTTCTGGTACTTTACTAAGTTGCATCTTTCTTAGTTGTCAAATTGCCTTCAATTCTGTCAACGAAAATGTGTCAAATGTCGAACAAAAATTTAACTGAGACTGACTCGATATTTCGACGTAATTAAAGTTACATTGCAACATAATAACAACTGCATTGCTCACCAGAATCGGTACCCAGGCAATTCATTTGAAAGTTATATAAAAACAACGAGACATGACCTAAACGACAGATGTTGTAAAATCCCCGACAGTTTCTACTACTGTAGAGTGGTAAAAAATGCTCTACATGTCTTCTTCGTGAAGACTCTACAATTTGTGAGCAATTTTAAGTAATAAAGCCGTTCAGAAAATATCCTATATGTGGAGATGGAGATGTAGAGTTAGTTTTATCCACATTAATATTATGAAGTTGAAAGTAACTCCATCTGTTAAAATTTAACGAATTTTCATTTTAAATTTATGAGCACAGAGAGATTTTATAGCACGACTTATAAAAACATTTGTTCTCGTGTTAAGCACAAAATTTTTCGCCTCTCCTGATTTCCGCCATAACCACAGATAATAACAAGTATATTGTTGTAAAACCTCCTTGCGCCATTCTGGGCTGGTATCGCCGAACTCCAATTGAACGTCGCCATCTTGATCCAATAGTATAGAAAACAAGTTTTTTTTTTTTTATGTCATACGGTTGGCAAACAGGCAAGCGGGCCACCTAATGGAAAGTGGTCACCACCACAGTGGCCTATAGACAGTGAAAT
The DNA here is from genome assembly GCA_905147135.1 of Blastobasis lacticolella. Classification (NCBI taxonomy): domain Eukaryota; kingdom Metazoa; phylum Arthropoda; class Insecta; order Lepidoptera; family Blastobasidae; genus Blastobasis; species Blastobasis lacticolella. The sequence continues at coordinate 1,075,704 of LR990066.1, forward strand.
TATTGTGTACCCAAAGAAAACGCAACGAAGATGAATGAGCTTACATTATTCCCAAAACAACCCATTTCCCATAAAATATTTTGTCAAAAAAATATAGCATATATTATGCTTAACAATTCAGGGAGTACCAGGAGTTATAACACCCTATTTTTCCGTCGGGGGATAGTGTTCTACGCGCCGCGTACGCGTTAGCTAATATTGGACAGATCTCACGTTATCAAGTACAAACATTACAGATTGCTAGTGTCCGACGGAAGGTCAATTCTGGCTGAAACCGAAACCGAAGGCGAAGGCGTAAAATAAGAAATTTTGTTCAAGATTGGCTATAAGCTACAATTATTTGTTTGAAACTAAACTCGCGTTCTTTACACATATTATTATTAACGTTGGGAAACCTAAATCGAATCGAATTTAATGTAATTAAACGAGACGATATATGACATTAAAATTAATTATAATAATAGACAAACATTATACCAATATATTATCTAATTGATATTACTATAAAAATGACATGTAAATAATATGATTTATGAATAAATATATGAATATGAATAAAACAAATCGAAAAGGTATGTCGTGTGAGTTCCATTTAGTATAATATTATAAGCTTCAATTAATAATTTAAATGATATTTAAACTTTAAAATTAAACTTTTATTGGCTTGTATCGACTGTATAATATAGAAAGATAATTTCAGTAGAAGTAGATAAAACAGAAAATGAAAAAGCATTAATTGAATTAGGATTACGTTAATTAATTTCTTTTCAGACGTCATAAATCTAGCGGAAAGCAAAGGGAAGGATAAACGAGCTCATCCAGGTAGGGGGCGACGCATGCAGACCGATCAGCGTGTACGAGGGCTTACTCCGGCGAGACACCGGACACCGATCTAGAGATGATATAAAAAATATTGTAATATTTATAACATCTATGAATTAAATCATTTTTTGTACACTAGTTCCACTTTATTATTCAATTTTATGAAATTGCAACCGGTTTCGAATTACTCATCTTCAGGCAATTGCCTGAATCAAATTGCCTGAAGATGAGTAAATCGAAACCGGATGCAATTTAATAAAATTGTATAATAAAGTGGAACTAGTGTACAAAAAGTGATTTAATTCATAATCCCAGAGTCCATAGAGTTCCATCATGAAGTGACAACACAAAGTGTTAAATATTTATAACATCTATCAAAACAATTGGCAAAAATAATAAAAACCCGAAGCCCGGCCAAAGCCGAAGCCAAAACTTCGCCCAGACACTACAAATAGCCGACATTAGTCGCTGGTAATGTCATGAGTTTTATCAATAACCGCTCAGTTCCCACGGTGCGTATTGACACTTCGCGCTGTCGGACTGTCTGTTTGTATAACGACTTATTAGTAGTTACGTCTTAGGCTAGCAACCTGACACTTCATTTTCTTTGTCAAAATTAAGTGTCGATGGGAAAAAAATACACGGTTTAGAAGCGCCCAAGCGGTGTCCGGCAGAGTAGAATAGCACCGACTTTTTCTGAGATCTAGAGTCTCTGTAGGCTGGAAAATGGACAGCAGTGTTTTCTATTGTTATATTTATCACACTGCGATCTCCAACCCGCCTGCCGAGTTTGGAGATTATGGCAATAACCTCCCCATTCATGGGAGAGGCCCGAAGTCCTGCAGCGGACTGTTATGGGCTGTGGTGATTAGAAGCGGCGCTGGTCCGTTGAAGTCGACTACGGGCAAGATAAAATGGCCCGTGGTCCAGCCAGGTGGACCACGACCAATACTTGGTCTAGTGGTAGCGTGCTTGCGAGACGGATAACGGTTAAGCAATATACGTAATGTACGGGAACAGGATGGGTGACCGTTTCGTACTTTGAGGCTAGTCGGGCTTCAGCACCGCAACGAGCTCGCCACTCGTTAGGTGAGCCTCCTAATTACGTTGGCGAAGCAAGGTAGCCAAGGTCTTTCGCTGGGGACCCAGAGACTGGTTGAACAGTCTCGGAAGCCGAATGGTGCCTCATGATGGTTTATAGAAAAAAAAGACTGTTTTATAAGATAAATTCGAATTGTTTGGAGGTACAGCGTATGCGTGAATGTGGATGGAATTTTTTATTGTTTTAAGATGATCGTGGTTGTTCACAAATACTTAATTACATTGTCAAAATTGTCGGGCTTCTCACCGCCATTTTCGATTATTTTTAAATACTGAAACGCGTCTGTCGTGACATCTTTAAAATATCGAGTTACCAATCTCACCTGAAGAACTAATGTAGAGCAAAGGAATAGAAAGTAATAATCTTAGTGTCAATATAATTTATCATTATTTATTTAATCGTTAATTAAAGAAAGAAAAAACATATATAACATAATTGATGATTTGACATTGCAGTAATAATATACCTTGACCTTATGTATGATTTAACAATTATGGACAGTAGTCCGACGAAGTATCGTCTGAAATAAATGATTATTTTGATTTAATATGCCGTCAATTTACTCAAAGAATATATTTAATCAATTAGCGTCGATATCCGGGTCAGTTACCACGCGAAAGCCCGGGGTCCGCCTTGACCATGATCCAGGATTTTGCAGATTAGATATATAGAGCAAATTAATGGTCACCTTAAAATAGATAGTGGAGTATAATAAAATAGGTATTCGAGTAGCTATTGGGACTCGTAAGCGAGAGGTTCGATCCCCTGTGCAGCCATGCAGCCATGACTTTTTCTGAACACCAGAATTATTTGAACAATAGACGGTGAGGGAAAACATCGTGTGATTCTGTCGACTGGTGCAGTCTGGGCAAGTTCCTCTGTTAATAGGGTCACGGAGGTCAGATGGCAGTAGCTCCAGTGTAATTACCTGATCTGCCAAATCATAGATCATTCTCAATGCGGATCCCTGCACTCGTGCGCGAGAGCACAACCGATATATTGACGCCAAGATGACATATATTCCTACCAATATCAAATATCATTCATCAACCAATAATCCATAATAGCCTATGAATGGGACCGGCTTGAGTGTTTTCTAAAGTAGCGGCGGGTTCCATTGCAGGCAAGTTTCAGAAAAAATTATGTAGAGCCAAGGAATGTTTCCTCAAAATAATTATTAATTATCATTCACTACACATTTATTTTTTCATTTTATTTACATTATTTCACACTAATATAATAAAAGGAAAGTTAAAAAGGTAATGTAGAGCAGAGAAATATTGATTTAAAATTGGTAGGCAATCAAATACGTCTAAATTAATCTTTAAGTAATAAAGAAAAATCCAAAATTTCATACTAATATAATACTTAAATAAAAACGTGGTATACAAATCTGAAAAAATGTAGAGCTAAGAAATGTTCCCAATAATTAGTTGTAGATACCTAAACTTCATTAAGAATGATCACAAAAATAAATAATTCCCAATTTAAGTTATTATAATAAATACGAAGGTAAGAAACTGTCCGAAAAAATAATGTAGACTAAAAAAATGTTTCCAAATCGGTAAAGTAAAAATTCTCAAATAATTGTTGCAATCACAATTGATCTGTTTTGAGATCACGCACGTTCCTATGATCACATAAATTAATTGACAATGTCAAACTAACACCCATAGTAATGAATTAAATACCAACGTCCGAACAAATAACGCAGCGCAAAAAAAATTATTTACCCACACATTTATCACCATAATACATATTATGTAAAAACATGTCTGTGTGACTGACTGTTTTCTCATCAAACAAATAAAAAATCATTTTTACTTTACTTTGTAGAGTCACCTCTACATTTTATTGCATTTTGCGCATAAGACTCGAGTAATTACTAGTACCTATTTACATCAATTACTTGTAAAACTTCCCTCCTTTGAAAGGCTATTTAATTGAACAGAATGACAGGCATGTTTCATATAGAAACATTGAATTGGATCGGACTTTTATTAACATCGTTATTTTGACCACTATCCTTTGTCAGGAATATTGGAGAGAATACGTGGCTTATTGCTATAAGTATCCTCTTCCAAGCAACTTGGCTAAATTCGGTACCTCAAAGTTGAACTTTTACAGAAAATTTTAAGTGAACAAAATATATATGGGTACGTACATATACGCACTTCGATATTTTTCATAAAAAATCAAAAACTAAATCACAAAACCGAATAAATAAAAACAATAAAAAAACTCCACGACACAGGCCACAATATAAAATAAAACAATAAAATAACAAAGCAAATTACGCAAAGCCAAAGGAGTTACAAAACAGAACCGGAATCAAAACAGAGAGCTTTTACCCATTTCGAAAATCGAACAAACTCACCGTTCTTAATCCAAAAATTTACGACAGTCGCCGGGAAAATGGGGAACAGTCACTGAATATCACTTTTTCACTGTCAATTTGCACTGTATTTTGTTTTATACACTGTTAAACACGAATGGTTGGTCCCAAACACGGGCAAATGCGACACAAGCACTCACAGCGGGGTTAGAACGCGACTGCGGACAAGAATTTTGTTGTGCCAAACGAGCGGCTTTTCGGTGTTGCCGGGTTAGTAGCGGAACTTGCCCCAGGAGATTTTACCCGTTTTGTGGGTAATGGTGCGGTGGGAGAGTTACTGTGATACACGATAAATAGACGTGGACTTTATTTATTTTGACATCGTAATCCATAAGAAGTTCGCCCAAATAAGCAACCTCCGTTTGGTTAAGGACAGATTCTGGTTATGGCAGATTCTTCTTACGTCAAATTTTTGTTTGGGCAGAAGTGTAAACGTTAAGAACATGATAATGTTACAAATTCTAAAAATAGGTGTCTAAATCTGCCGGTATCAGGAAAGAGGTAAGTGCCACGGGAGGCCTAAGAAGCGATGCTTGACATCGCATGACATGAGCGGGACGCGAGAGAAGTGGAGAAGAATGAGTGACCTTGACTGAAGCCGGGTGCTAATAAGATGGTGATGGGTAATACACGCAGTAATAATATAATAAATAAATTATTTATTTCGTTTATAAAAAAGTTCCTTACACCTATGGTTGCTGGAGACTCATTTTAAGCATAGCCTGTATCAGGAGGCACCTTATTTACTTCTAACTATGAAATAGACATATACATCATTATTATTCTAGGCATTATATCGTGATTATAATGCCATTAGTTGAAAAATAGAAGAAGGCCCGCTATTAGTACCGCTATTAGTAATAGGTACAAAACCTTCAAAATTAAAACAAGTCATGAACACCGCTGCTCAGCTAGCAAACAAAATTATTACAAAAAACTAAAACAACACTTTAATAATAAAAAATACAAATAATTACCCCCAAATCGGGGTAAATTCCCGACCGCGCCACCCCACCACTGATACCTGGGCGCACACACACCAACACACCAAAGGGTCTCCAATTACATTCAAAAAGGGCTTCCTCTGGCTCTATCCGAGGTTACCTAGCACGTGAATACGGTAAAAGCTATCACTATACTTGTCCCTCTTTAACATAACACAAAGAGAAGCGTGTAACAAGGAAGGGTAGAGTTTTGTCGCTATTGATGTGTCGTGTTAGAAGTGTCAGAAGACGGAATGCAACTATGAAAGTAGTTATTGGGCTTATTTCTTAACAATTTTTGCACTCATAGGTTACTCTGTGCGGCTTTTATGCGGCTATCGCGGGTTGGAATCCCATCGGGAGAGGCAGTTAGTGAAGAGTATGGCCTCCAGGATCTGGATGTAGGGAAACCCAAGGAAAGTACGCCCTTCCATAATTCACTTTATTGAGAGATAAAAGCCGGTGACAATGACACGAATCCAAAAAGGTGCAGTACCAACAGGGAAGCCGCATACATATATTATCACAGATACCCATGTGAAAATATCAATGGGATGTCTAATAATCATTTTGGCGTAAAAATCCTGGGTGTGCGCCCGGGTCCCGCCTTGACCATAGTCCAGGATTTAGCAGATCGGGTAATAACATTGGAGCGACTGCCGTCTGGCCTGGCCACATCGGATCATAGTAATACAGCTCCATACAGGATCATAGTAATCCATATATACTCGTAGTTTTCAATTCATGGTTCCCCTACAATGTTTTCCCTCACTGAGAGCATCGGTTAGTGTTCAACTAATGTACATAACACAAAATGACCGACAGAAAAAGACGGGTAACTTTTAAGTTTACTTAAACTCAATTATTTTCTACAACGTAAACGATTTTAATGAAATAAAGCTAAAAGGACCATCTCGATTAAACTAGCTATCAAATAGAGAAAACCGCATCCAAATCGGTCCATCCGTTCCGGAGCTACGGTGCCACAGACAGATACATAACGCCGCAGATACAAACGTCAAATTTATAACTGCCATCTTTATTCGTCGTGGGTTACAAAAATAATTACCATACATAACGGCACTTGAGATCGAATTGAGCTTTTCTTACTTTAGGGCTAGATGGCGCTGTGTGAATTTGTCCACGATTATTTATTTTTCACTTTAACTCGTTACATTACTTTTTACGAGTCGGTTCGACCAGTAGGCCACTGACGCTCAGGGCGCAGATAGATACGTAGTAAATCCGCGACTAATCAGTAGCCGTATTCACAATGATTCGAAACCGTTTCCGAACGATTCGACACGAAATTCGTGAGCGGCGATCGATTCGAAAACTGTTATTCAAAACCCCGATAGATTCCACGGAAACTCTACTCTCTATCACATATGAAAATTTCATCAAAATTAACTGAAATTACATTTTCCTAAGAACTTCTGCGGGGTCCTTTGTCGATTCCGTATCCGAATCCGATTTCCGAGCCATTGTAAATACGGCTACAGAATGGAATCTTGTCGAAGTAAGTAAATCGATTTATTTTGTTATACGTAGTGACAAACGAGTAGACAGCCCACCTGATGGTAAGAGGTAACTGTCGTCCGTGACGTTAAGTTGCAGGTAACAAAAATGTAGAACCGCGGGTGTCACCGTGAGGACTAAGATAAAATGCCTCTCATGCCTGTAATGAGCAGTTTTCCAATAGGTATCTAAGGCATTCCTAACCACTCACTAGATGGCGCCCCGACAATTTTGGTAATTGATAATCGCTTGAAATAGGTTCTTGGCAAACAGGATAGAAACACTGGGTACGTTGTATTGGATAATATTATATTTGTCAATAGTTTTCAACCATTTTAGAGGTTGTAATAATAATGGAACATAGTGCCAACTTCTATAAATATTTCTTTTTACACTTCGTTCAACCTTTAACAGTTATGTTTATATTAATAAACACTTTATTTTCAAGTTTAGTATTACTTGGCTGCATGAAATCACTGCCACCGTCATACAGATTTAAAGAAGATTACCAAAATTGTAGGAGCGCCATCTATTGATGCTTTTTGAAACAAACTATCAATACCTACTGGAAAACTCCTCATTGCGCTGGCTACCTTATCCTCCAAACCGGACCACAACAATGCAAACAACGTTGCTTGGCGGCGGAAATAAATAAGGCGGTGGTACTCACCCAGGCGGACTTCTCAGGCTTGACAGGAGTCCTTGAAACGTTACTCGTTGCATAGATTTACTTTTGTTAATAGTAAATCATTATCAAGAACATCGAACGCTTATAATAATAGAGGGCTACAACATCATCACAACCCGTAACAGTCCACTGCAGGACTTCGGACCTCTCCCACGAAAGGGGAGGTTATTGCCATAATCTCCACGCTTGGCAGGCGGGTTGGAGATCGCAGTGTTTAAATATATCAATGGAAAATGCTGCTGCCCATTTTTCAGACTACGGAGACTCTTGATCTTTTGTCTCGAAAACATTAGTCGCCTTGTACGACACCCATGAGCGTAAGGGGTTGGTGCTATTCTACTCTGCCGGACACCACACGGCTTGGGCTACAACGCGCATGTACAATTCGTATAAGTGAAATAATTTATTTAGGACAATTTATTTATTTTGCCCTAGGCTACAAATGGCCTATAGAATAAAACCCCTTCTTTCAGCTAAGTCAAATTAGTATGACGATGGACAGTAGACAGCACTGAACCTACCCATATACAGTATAAAAGGAACTAAGATTGCTATGCGCGTCCATACCGATACTAGCCCATCTTTTACTGGAGTATGGTATGTTGGTGGGAATGTTGGTAGGTACTCGTAGGTGTAAAGTTAAAAGTCGTGATTTTAGGTACTTGGTCATGATCCATAGTGAAATCTATTAAATTTATTTATTTATAGTGTCTGTGTCTATAACAAATTTTATTCTGTGTAATTTTGTAGGCCAAGGCAGAATAGCAGGCCCGTAGGCACCTTCGCGTATCTGCGGAACTGAGCTTTGGCCTATTTAGCGTTTAGTGTTTATATTATTTTTTTTATTTTTTTTCTCATTGTTTTTTTTTCTGGTTTAATTTATTTTAATTTTATGTAATTTTTTTTTTTATGTTTGAGCTAAATACTAAATAAATACCTTTTTATTTTATTTATTTTTATTTAACTGCAAAGGATTTCTTTTCTTAAAGTTGTAAAAGTAAGAAATATCTAACATCTAAGACTATCCTCTCATACTCAGGCACCTACCCAGATACTGAACAGCTACCTACCTAAGTTGTTGGCACTGTAGATAAGGTATCAACTGAAAAGTATGTCGTAGGTAATCCTGAATAACAAGGCAATGCTGAACGACTTGAGTTGAGCGAGTTAAGGCCTGGGCAGGATTCCGATCATTATCATCATCATCCGAGCAGTCATCATAGGCCCTGGTTTTTGCCAGGGTCCGCTTTCCGACTTATTCTACTCCATTTCGCCGGGTTTTGGGCATTCTCGTGTCGTAACCAGTTGGCCGTGTGGTGTCCGGTAGAGTAGAATAGCACCAACCCCTTACGCTCATGGGTGTCGTACAAGGCGACTAATGTTTTCGAGGCAAAAGATCAAGAGTCTCCATAGTCTGGAAAATGGGCAGCAGCATTTTCCATTGTTATATTTAAACACTGCGATCTCCAACTCGCCTGCCAAGCGTGGAGATTATGGCAATAACCTCCCCTTTCGTAGGAGAGGCCTTAAGTCCTGCAGTGGACTGTTACGGGCTGTGATGATGAAGCAGTTGGCTCTCGCATCCAACTCGGCAATGTCAATCTAATTCTATTACTTTTTCTAAATCGAGCTTTTTTTTTAATATATTCAATGTACAGACACACTTTTTTACTGTGTTTATTATATGGATAGTCAGTCAGTCATCTTGACGTTAATGTCCCGGTTGTGAGCACGAGGGCCCGGGGTCCGCCTTGACCATGATCAAAAATTTGGCGATCAGGTAAATACAGTGGAACGACTACCATCTGACCTCCGTGAGGAACCTGACCAGATTGGATTATGGTTACAAATTCAGTTGCCTGAATTTGCAGTTTTCTTCACGATGTTTTTCCTAACCGTAAGAGCATCGGTTAGTATTCAACTAATGTACATAACTCAGAAAAGAGTCATTGGTACATGGCCGCAGCGAAATTCGAACCCGGAACCTCTCGCTTACGAGACGGATACTCAACCGCCCGGCCACTGACGCTCTATGATATTATATGGATAGATAAATGATAATTTTGTATCAGTAAAAAGCACATTCATAAGCGACACAGCAAGCTCCAATGCAAACCCGGGCCGCGTTCCTAGTTAAACTTTAGAACAGTTTTACTCCTCATTTTTTAAATGACCACAAAAAACCGCGAGCAGCTTCATAAAGCGCAATAAATTCAAACTAACGCACCCTGCTCCCGACGTTGATGCATTGACGCCATTTCGTCGTTTTTGGCGGGAAATATCGCCTATTAGGACTTGAATGTAAAATGGCGGCGGTATTTTTTGGCGGTACGGTTACACTATTACAGGTTGGAAATACTTTCCTACAGAATCCCGCAGCTAAACAATCCTCTTTTAAATAGTATTGTGTTTCTGCCGGTGAGTAAGGTCTCCAGTACCTACTCCATGGGCTGGAGATTTGGTGAACCGTAGCTTTGGCAGTGGCAATTGGCCTTTTCGCTGCCAGAGCAACGTGTTATAGAGGTGGGCAACGCATTGGCGATACTCTTGGTGTTGCTAATGTCTATAGGTAGTGGTGACCACTTTCCATCAGGTGGCCCGTTTGCCTGTTTGCCCACATGACATAAAAAAACTCGTTGCTACGGGTGTAAAAACGGGATATCAAGATTGATAATTATTGTAGAATGAGGGAACAGGGAATATTTGTGATTTGTGTCCAGTCTGTTATGTCTGTGGGTTACACTATTACAGGCTAGAAACGATTTAGGCAGATAATTAAATATTAATAATCCAAAGTGGACATTGCCCAAAGGTCACGTAAATATTTTATTTGTTTCACAAACTGTCGTTAGAGCCTCCTTTTAAGCTAAAAGCTTGTTGTAGAAGGCACCCTTCTTCCAAATGGTAATTATAGAGGTAGGTACAGTTTGAGTATTTCCAATGTGTAACAAAAACCTAATAAGAAAAAGAAAAATTCATGTATATAAAATATAAGGTACAGGTAGAGGTATCACAAGATTTTTTGGGAAGAGATTTATTCGTAGAATGTTTTTAATTTATGTAATGAGAAAATAACGCAACATACCTACTAATTGTCAATCGTGGAAAACATACCTACGCATTTTATCAGGTGTAGGACTCTGTCAAACCTGAGGAATTAGTCTGTGTGAGTACCACCGCCTTACCTATTTCTACCGCCAAGCAACGATGCTTACGTTGTTGGGTTCTGGTTTGAAGGATGACGAAGCCAGGGCATTACAGGCATGAGGCATTTCATCTTAATCCTCACAGTGACTATGCACCTGCGGTTCTGCATTTTTGTTGCCTGCAACCTAAATGCATGAATGTTATTTGTGACAGTTACCGCTCACCACTTACCATGAAATGGGATGACTGCTCGTTTGCCACTGCGTAGAATATAAAAACCCGCACGGCAATCTATGTAGGTAAAGCGGCTCGGAAATTATTTTAGAGTTTGCAGGAATAGTCCAATTGTGGTACTTTTTTATGGTTCATGCAAAATGACCGCGGCTATATTGACGATGTGAATACAAAACAAATAACTGACAGACAACGTTGGAAAACCCTATAACCGAGTATACATACACTCACATATTTTCTAAACAAACATACAAACACATACAAAACCAAGCACACTCTCTAGATTATTTTACATCAGTTTTCTATTTCTTGGATTTTGTAAGTATTTAAAATATAATATATATAAGCCATAATGTTCTTAGTACCTAATAAGTTTTATTAATAAGATATCTTTCTTGTAGTGGCTTATCAAATGAATAAATAATTTAATCATTATTTATATTTATTACTAATAAATGAAACAAAGCTAAAAACCACCTCGATTAACCCTTTTTCTAATAAAGAAAACCGCATCTAAATCACTTAATCTTTTCACTAGCTACAATGCCACAGCAGACACATCTCCACACAAACACAGAGCCATAGATACACAGGTCAAACTCATAACACCCTTCTTTTTTCATCGTCGGTTATAAACGGCTGTGGACGTGTACCCATAAATCAGTTTCAGACAGCTCTGCGCTGTAAATCATAGCTAAATTGATGCGACTCAGCCACAGCGGAAGAGTTAGAGCTTGTTGGTAGTATGGGCGTCATATTTTTTCTATTCGATTAAATTTAACGCAGAAACACACGGCACTGGCTAGTGTAATTTTATTTTTTATTTTTGTATACCACTAAGGTGGTAAACAAGCTTCCGTCCTGCCTGATGGTTAGCAGTCACCGCAGTCTATGACCGTTTGCAATACCAGGGGCATCACCCATGCGTTGCCTACCCCGTAGAAATCTAATCATCCCTTTCTTGAAGAACTCCATGTTGTACTCTACAGGCCATTTTGGCGTTAATGTTCCGGTTGTGTTAGCTCGCGAGGGCCTGGGGTCCGCCTTGACCATGATTTGGTAGACGCGTTGCCTGCGAGTGTGTTCCCTGATCAATATAATCTGGATGCCTTCAAGGCTAGAGTGAATAGGCTGTTCCAAGACGGGCATGCTCCATCTTCGGCCGCATCGTCACTTCAACAGGTGAGATGGCGGTCAAATGTCTGTCATGTCTGACGTAAAAAAAAACTGGTACTTACACTGGAGCGACTGCCGTCTGACCTACGTGACCCTGTTAGCTGTTGTAGCTGACCGATCATGGTTACACGTTGAGTCCCCTGAATGTGCAGGTTTAACAACGACGTTTCCTATTTAATGTGTTGGTAACCATGATCCAATCTGGTCAGATTTTCCTGGAGGCAGACCCCAGGCTCAGGCGGTATTTCTTTATTGGGCAGACAAATAGGTAAGCAGACCACCACCTTGGAATTGAAAGTGGTCACCGCCGCCTATGGACATCAGCAACACAATTATTTTAATTAACGAAATTAAAATTCATCACTTCTGCCCGGCCGGGAATCGAACCCGGGACCTCTTGCGTGGCATTGAACCACTCAGGTCGTCAAAGTCCAAAGGAAACACTGTGGCTGGAAGCTATTCCTCATCCAAATCAAACGAGCGTGAAACGTTCTTTCAAACCTTCGCGTGGATATAATTATAATAAATAAACAATAAATTTTATAAAATTATTTTCAATTCGCTGTAAGTTTTGTTATAAAAACGTTCGCTTTATTATATTTTTAATATAGGCTGTATATTGATTTTTCTTTTCGCGCCATTGCCAACCTGGCACCAGCGCGCCAAGAAAAAGAAAACTGCGCGCCATTTTGCGTATAAATATTTTGTCATTGTCTCATTAATAAAAGTTAATAACAATACAGTTCCTTGTGGTTCCTTGTATCTAAAAAAGTCATTATCAATATCAAAATTCAAACTTTCCTGTTTCCTGTTCCTGGTATCTATGGAATAGAAATAATTTCTGTGATATACGGGTTTATTTTCCCGCTAAACAGAATATTTTTTCTAATGGTTGTAATTTGTTTGAGAATATATTTCCTTGTTTGAAGCAAATAAATAGATAAATGTGAAAGTAATAGTGAAGTGAATTGACCGCCGCTTGATATCCTCGACGCAGAGGTACAACAGAACTGACTCGCAGCTTACTTCCAGCAAATTTGAGAAAATTGGAGGTAAGAAAGAAAGAAAGAAAGAAAGAAAATATTTATTACAAAGGACGCACGACATAATAATTTACATATAACACAAAAAAAAAATAGTACATAAAACACGGAGACAATTATAGGGTTCCCAGTGGCATTTCTCGTGGGCATCCAGCGTAAATGGACCCTCCTCAGCATAATGTTGTGGCCGCTTGCCGCGAACCACAACGCTGGTTTTCAGTGGGCCCCGTAATATCCCACCGACACTGCACCGTCAAGCAAGCAATACCCACTTCAAATAAATAAATACCTACTATCCAAACAATAAAATGAGTTTATAAATCATATTACTATTATAGAATAAACATAAATAAAATAGTCAAAAAACCAAATGTCGCCATATATATATATACAGATATAAAACGTATTACGTAAATAAAATAAACTAATTTGATTTGTATTTTGTGTAGTGACACTGGCTGTGTGAATCTAAACTATACCCTTGGGAGGGGGTAGGGCCGGGCGGCCAGTCTAGAAACTAGCGTCGCGCGCGCAACGCGTGTGTCTTTGCAACACACTGGTCGTACCGTACCTATCGAATATCTACTTACTAGGCAAACAAAATTTGAACTGTACAGGCGAAAATTGCTACCATTATCATTTCAAATCCAAATGCAAGCCCATGGATGGAGAAATACGCAAAAAAACCACAACAAAAAGTGTTTTTTTTCCCTTGTGCACGTGCTTGCGCAGGCACCCCGGTTGTGATAACTTTGTGTCAGTGCGCGTACTTACCCACCTCGTCCAAATCATCATTCAAGATCGTTCCTCGCCAAAGTACCACCGCCACCACATGTTTGAACTAAGCGAGGTAAATCTATTTTTTATTTACTAGCTTTTTATTAACCTGCAGTGTTTACATGTGTGCTCGAGTCAAATCCTGCAAAACCACAAGCCTAGCCACTTTACCTGCCTCCCGGCTTTCAATGAAGTCAAAAACCCATACAACTTGGATGACACTCCACGAAGATGGGGCTCCTTTTAACGGCCCTGATGAGTAGGTGCCACAACGCGACATAAAACCCTGCCATTCGATAATTCCTTATTACATAATGTGTACATTTGTACATTTGGTAAATATGCCCAACAAACATACCGATACAATAGGCATATACCCCGACCAGTATACCCGCAACATTGCCTAGCAGCATTTCCAGGCAACCGCATACTCATAGCTACATATTTTAGTGCTTATACGTTAATAGGTAAGCTTTTAATTTTAGTTTAAAATTTGATATTGTTTTCAGACAACGCAGCGGAGGTGGCAAGTCGTTCCAGCATTTTGATGAAGCAAATTTGAAGCTGGACCGAAAGGAATTAGATTTGTGCCGTGGCAGATGCAGTGAGTAGTCTCTAGCGCGCGTATTTACGATTGAGATATCGCGAGTCCATGTTAGCTTATTGAATAAGTAAGAAGGTTTACCGGACTTGACTATACCGAATATTGCTGTAGCATAGTGCAATTGTCTGCGCAATCCCATCTTAAGTATCCGGGCACTATTTATGTAAGGTGTAACGTGTGTGCGAGGCGGAATTTGAAAACAATAGCGTGCGCAAGCGTTTTGTACTCGTTGTATAACCCTCTGCGTTCGGACCAGCAGCCGTGGCCCATACACATTATCCATAAAATTTAACTTAGATAGCACCAAGGAATCACAGAGTGCAATTCGATTTTTAACATTAAGGTAATTTCTAATCTTATATAGAACTTTCAACCTATAAAAACAATTCTTTACTGTATTTGAAACGTGGTTCTCGAACCTTAGCTCTTCATCCATCTGTAGTCCGAGGTTTCGGGCCACCCTCACACGCTCAATTAACTCGTTATCGATCGAAATTAGCACTCCCCGATCCGACATTTTTTGGGTCTGACTAGATGAACCCAATATCATATATTTAGTCTTCGAGCTATTCAGAGACAGGGCATTGCTTTCTGACCATCGCGCTATTCGATGTAGATCTTCAGTTAAATTGTTGACTGCTGCAGGCATATCAGCCGGCTTACAGTGCACATACACTTGAATGTCATCCGCGTAGATATGATAAAGACAATGCCGGATTTGACTAGTCACATCAGCGCTGTAAATTGAGAATAATTTAGGGCCCAGGATTGAGCCCTGGGGAATTCCTCGTGTGACGTCACAGGACCTCGAAGCCACAATGGACCCGTCATCTTTTCGTATTTCCACGAATTGGGATCTCCTACTAAAGTAGCTATCAAACCATTTGATCGTAGATGCACCATAACCATAGTAACGAAGTTTAGACAGTAAAAGTGGGATGCTTATGCAATCAAACGCGCGAGAGAAGTCCAAGAGCACCAGTATTGTACCCTCCCCCCTATCCTGTGCAGTTAAAATGTCATCTGTAACCTGCATCATAGCCGTGACTGTGCTGTGATCTTTACGAAAACCTGACTGCATGTCCGGCAGTAGCTTATTACCTTCCACAAACGCTGTCAGTTGATCATCGACAACGCGTTCCAGAATCTTTGACGGGCATGGAAGAATACTGATGGGACGCAAATCCTTCAAATCCATAGCGTTTGTTTTCTTCGGGATGGGCTTAACTATAGCTTTCTGCCACAAGCTAGGGAACGTACTAGTTTCAATAGACCTGTTAATTATGGCGGTAATGACTGGCAAGGTTACAGGTAACGTTAGCAGCAGCATATCCAACGAGATACCATCGACGCCGGTCGCATTGGTTCTGATGGAACGTACCGCTTTCAAAACTGCTGCTTCCCCAACCCCCCCTAAGTCCATCACGTTTGATACGGCGCGACGGTGCTCAAAGTAGTTGAGGGTTGAAACAGCAACATCACTGTTGCCAGGAACTTTAAGAAAGTGGGCGTTTATTAGGTCGGGATCAGAAGTCAGATGGGTGGGCACCACAGGCTGGCTCCTTATTGTTGCGTTTTTTTTTATATGGGTCCATAGTAGCTTCGAGTTATTTGTGTTATTATTTACGAATTGGTCAAAGTATGCCTTCTTTTCCCTATATAATGCTTTGCTGACCTCACCTTTTAGCTCCTTATAAAACAATTTATGTGACTCAACACCTGTTTTCCGCGCTCTGATGTAGGCCTGGTCTCGCACCCTCATCATTTGCTCGACATTGTATGTAACCCAGGGATGGTTTTGATCCTTTATCGTTATCAGTCTCATAGGCGCGTGCAAGTCAAAGACAAACGTAATCATCTCATTAAACATATAAACCATGGAATCTACGTCAGCTAATGTTTGTACTTGTTGCCAGTCCATGGAAGCTAAATCCAGCATAAATTGATCATGTTTCATATTACGAATAGACCTACAAAGTTGTCTAACTTTTGGTGGCTTAAACTTAACTATATTTACGTCACAAACGATAAATGCATGGGCACTCAGGTCCGCTATAGGATAAACTGTGACAGTACTACCCTTGCAGTCTGTACACACAACATCAATTAGTGTGGCGCTCTGATTTGTGAAGTGAGTAGGCTCATTTACACATTGAAACAAGTTATAACACGCCAGAAGGTTTGCCAGCTGCTTTACCCTGTCATCCTGTTCATTTAGAACATTTACGTTAAAGTCCCCCATAAGCACAATATTATCACTCCAAGCGAAAGATCCCAGTGACTCCGACATGGCCTCCATAAATGTACCAGTGCTCAGCCAGGGCGGTCTGTACGCTGTACCAACCACCACCAACCTCCCGTTCACTTTAAGTTTAAGCCACATTTGTTCAACTAGGGCATTCGGGGCATACGGCAGTACCTTTACAGCTATACCTTGCTTCACGTAGAAGCCTACCCCACCACCGCGAGCGCGTATCGCCGCGGGGCGCGGAGTGTGTCGCAGCCTATAGCCGCTTACAACTGGCGCACGCCCCTCCTCCCCCTCCCGCAACCACGTTTCATTGATAGCCATAATGTCCACGGCGTACCGCCGCATAGCAACAATGAACTCATCATGCCTCGTACCCAATGAACCCGCGTTCAATAGGCCTAACTTTAACTTGCGTTTAGGTCGAAACATTAACACATATCAACAATAAACCTTCATTTAATGTCGATTTATGCGTGCGACTACTACCGTTGCAATGAAATGGCATACGGCATTTTGTAATTCGTTCTATCAGTGAATTGAGGCTGACCATAACCGAGTATAGACAACTCGTGACGTTTAGGTACATTGAGTGCGTAGCCACGGGCTCAATGCGCGTTTTATAGTTGTTATTTGATGCAGGGTAGTGTATGTGTCTAAAAATGAAAGTGTATATTAATTTTAGATTAAGTGTGTATGTATGATAGTGTTGTAATGCATTTAGTAGGTTTTTATAAGTAGAAAATAAATAAATGTGTGTGCATTGCCGACTAAGTGCGTAAGCCGAGTAGTACATACCTGCTTGGCAATGACATAAAGGTACCGCTATGACCGAAACAATGCCACTGAGACCCAGTACAAATAAATCAAAACATTTAGGACATGAGAACATTTTAAGGGAACTGTGACGTTTACAACCTTTATAGCAGCCACGCTGCTTATTGTTTTGGTGTTTTAGCAGCATTTTAATAACCAGGGCGAACATAATCAGACCCAAAAACCACAGCTAAGTCCGATTCCACTCGCAGACGGTGAGCCCGGGATCCTTGCTCCTTACGAGCGTATATCCTTCCATCTTTGGTCCACGAGTACCTCCATTTTAATTTTTTTGCCGCGTCTCTCGTGCAGTAAAATAGTTCCCTGTTGATTTTGGTGAGGCGCTCGTTAACGTAAACATGCCGCGGCTCCAATTCTGCACTTATACCTTCAGTGTTTACATTGCGGCGGACGCGCGCGGCCTGCAACAGCTGATCGCGCGTGGCTCGGCGCGCAAACCGTACAGCAATGTTCCGCGACCGTTTCTTCCCTTCCGGCTCTGCTCTAATCGAACCGACTCTTACACAGCTTACAATCTCTCGGTCCTCGAGTTGTAGACCGAGTTTGTTTGCGAGCGTGTACACTAAGTGTGTCGCATTTTCACCAGCCTCCTCCGGTATGCCGCTAACTTCAACGTCATTCATCAGCAGGTCCTGGTCCCGGTCATTAAGGTCCACCTGCAGTTTGCGCACTGTCGCCTCCAAAACTCCCACAGCCTCACTGGATCCATTTCGTGCGATAAAGGTGTCTACCTTCAATTCGAGACCGTTTACCCGCTCCTCACAAGATTTCATCTGCGCTCGCAGATCCTGGAACTGGTCCCGAAATGCCTTAAGCTCCCGCCTTGTCTCACGCAACTCGTCACTTATCCGACGCAGCTCGATAGCTAGCGACGGTTGCTGCGATTCCACCGTTGTAATTTCGCTTTCCTGACTGACGACAGTGACACCCGAGTGCACAACACTGTCATGCTCCGTGACCGACGCATCCATGCCCTGCGTTGGTGCAGCCTTATTTCCCGCCGGCAGCCTAGTCTTACAGTCCAGGCATATCCATGACTCCACCGGCTCCCCTTCGGGTACCGCGACGCAGGTTCGGTGCGACACCCTCGCGCATTTGCTACACGCAATATTAGTGCCTTCCGCCGACGACATGAACTTGCCACACTCGTTGCACTTTGGCGCCATGATTTTCGTTAGTTTTAGATTGTTTTAGTAGGTTATTTATTGCAATTTAATTATTTTTTTATGTGAAATGTGAATTTGTATGTACCGTCGTTTTATATTATATTACTTGTATTAAGCACTTGGTTTTATTTCCACTTTACAGCTTGTCCACTACACTGAAAGTAACGCACACTTTATATGTTATTAAGCGTTGGTTTAATTAGCTAACAGAAGCAAAATGTATTTATTATTTGTACTCTAACTATTTTTTAAATTAGGAACCCGATATTATTGCTGCGACTAGTGCAGAATCTGCGGGTATTCTGAGGTACGATATTTTAACATGAAAATATGAGTGTAGATAAAATAGTATATGCAACTGTATATAATTAGGTAATAAACACTCGTGTCTAAATATTATTATTCTTGGCTACGCCTCGTATGTTAAACAAAAACTAATGTTTTAATACATTCGAATTGCATAAATTACTATTATATCCTATTTTTAGGCAGTTTTTCCAGTGCTCCATGGGGTGGGAATTTGGGAAACCGTGGCTTTGGCAGTGGAGTGGCATTTGCCTTTTTGCTGCCAGAGCAACGTGTTATAGAGGTAGGCAACGCACTGGCGATACTCTTGGTGTTGCTAATGTCTTTTAGGCAGTGGTGACTACTTCCCATCAGGTGGCCCGCTTGCCTGTTTGCCTACCGTATGTCATGAAAAAAAACCCTTACACTCGTAGGTACAAGGTGACTAATATTTTCGAGACAAACTTCTAGTCTCCGTAGGCTGGAAAATGGGCAGCAGCGTTTTCTATTGTTATATTTCTAACACTGCGATCTCCAACCCGCCTGCCAAGCGTGGAGATTATGGCAATAACCTACCGTTTCGTGGGAGAGGCCTTAAGTCCTGCAGTGGACTGTTATGGGTTGTGATGTGATATCGTGTTTGGCAGTCGCTAAGAAGCCGCCCGCAGCCGCTGTAATGTGAACGACACCTCCTACATATATTTAAGCGCTCAAAAAAAAAACTTATCCTCTGAAAATTATCCATGAGTAATATATAAGCATAGTTTAGTTACTTACCTCTGTTTTTCTCTTGGATTTTCATAATTTTATCAAAGAAACCGGTCGGTTTATATATTATTTGACGACCTGAGTGGTTCAGTGGTCAACATGCCAGTCAGCCACGTAAGAGGACCCGGGTTCGATTCCCGGCTTTGCAGAAATTTAAATGATTAATTTTAATTTCTGTTACGGGTCTGGGTTTTCTATGTATAATAAATATGTATTTAAAAAAAATATAAGCAGTATATCAGTTAGCTAGCACCCATAGTACAAGCTTTGCTTAGTTTGGGGCTAGATAGCGCTGTGTGAATTTGTCCACGATTATTTATATAAAAAAAAATTATCCATGACTTTTATCGACTTTGACGTCTTTAATGTCAGTATGTTTGTGTGTAACTTTAAAAAGATCATGAACTACATACCTACCCTAATAAAATTAGATTTAATCGCCAACTTCTACCTTTGATCCATCTGAAGCGATCCAAGTCGATCGAAACGCCTGTAGAAAAATTACGGGCAAAATCTTTTTGGTAAAACATTGCATTGCTAATAAGCATATAGTGTGGGTGTAATTTTTCTTAAAATGTGACAAAACCTTAACCAAAGCATCATCATATCAGCCGAAAGACGCCCAATGCTGGGCATGGGCCTCCCCCAGAGATCTCTACAAATGTACCTTCCGCATCTAACTGGTACCTGTGATCTTTACCAGTAGCCGTATTCACAATGATTCGAAACCGTTTCCGAACGATTCGACACGAAATTCGTGAGCGGTGAATCCGTGTCGATCGATTCGAAAACTGTTATTCAGAATCCCGATAGATTCCACGGAACCTCTACTCTCTATAACATATGAAAATTTCATCAAAATTAACTGAAATCACATTTTCCTAAAACTTTTGCGGGGTCCTTTGTCGATTCCGTATCCGAATCCGATTTCCGAGCCATTGTGAATACGGCTACTGGTAGGTCCACCTAGTTGGAGGCCTACCAGCGCTGCGTCTTCCAGTACATGATCGCCACTCTTTACTGCCGCATCAATTATCTGTTCTCTGCCCACTGCTACTTAAGCTTGGCAATCCTTCAGGTTATGTCGGTGACCTTCGTTCGCTAGCGGATCTCCTCATTTCCGATTCGATCGCGCAATGAGACCTACGTTGCGCTTTCTATTGCCCTTTGGGCGACAGTTTACGCTTAGACTTTTTAATGAGCTTTTCAGCAACAGATAGTGTAATTCAAGAGGAAGGTTTCTACCCAAGAAAAATAGGGTAGGTAGGGGTAGGGTAGGAGTAGGGGTAGGAGAGGGTAGTGTAGGGGTAGGACACCACGCGAACGAAGTCGCGCCGGGTCCACTAGTTTTGAATAAAAAACCAAATTCACAATTAATCAATATACTTGTTTATCAATTTTTATCCTTAATCATAATACATTAGGGAATAAATATACAAGTCCAAGCAATTTTAGTTTATCCATTCCATTATTATCAATTCATTAATTATTTCACTATGTACAACCACAAGTGTAATAGGAAATTTGCGTATTGTACTTAAAGAAAAACTTAAAAGATAGATTCTACTCTGTAACAATACTAGAGGTAAAACCCGCGCCACGAAAGAAGAGACTTGTCAAATGGCAGTGGAGGGGATTTCGCGCAAGTAATCGTATGCAGCGCAAGTCGAACCACGCGACCCGCCAAGTCTCTTCTTATTTGACACTAGCTGTGAAGGCAATTTTTTTGGTGACTATAATGTAGCTGAAGAGCCAAACTGCCAAGGGGATGTAAGGCAGACCGGTTTTTTTCACTTCTAGAACCCACACAAGAGGGTATGTAGGTAGAGCTCGTCTAGTCTAAAATGACGCGCCCCACTACTTAGTTAGTTGATTTCAATGTGTGAGTGCAAATATTGATAACGACACTTCATCTGTGTGGGAGCCAATGAACGACGCGTGCTGCTACGTTTGAATCTCACCGGCAACTGAATGACCAATTACAACGGCATTTGTATATGTATTGCGTCCATATTTTAAACTTGCTTGTGTGCGTTAATGCGATAGTGGGGCGCGGCATTTTAGATTAGACGAGCGCTACTATAAGCCGACGTGTCAGTCTCTTCTTTGTGTCACAGTTTTGTGCAAGGTTGACCAACGTTTTGTGGGTCTCCAGAACCTCTACTATCGCTACAAAGTGGAGTTTTTCTTGCACCCGATGACGTAGGAGAACCTACGGCGCCCTCACAGTCTATTATAGGCCGATTAGTGTCATAGCAAGCGGCGCGATGGCGATTTTAATACAAAAAATAAACTATTTTCTGTATCTACGTCTAAGAGCTCGTCTAATCTGAAATGACGCGCCCCACTATCGCATTAACGCACACAAGCAAATTTAAAATATGGACGCAACACATGCAAATGCCGTTGTAATTGGTCATTCAGTTGCCGGTGAGACTCAAACGTAGGAGCACGCGTCGTTCGATTGGAGCAGTCGACGCTCCCGCACAGATGAGGTGTCGTTATTAATATATGCACTCACACATCGACATCAACTAATTAAGTAGTGGGGCGCGTCATTTCAGCTTAGACAAGCTCTACTACCGTACGTATTATTTCGTTTACGTACATGTACGTATGAAAAGTTGCTTCCCGCCGTCTGTCCCTATGTATCTATGTACGCTTAGATCTTTTAAACTACGCAACGGATTTTAATGCGATTTTTATCAATAGATAGACTGATTCAAGAGGAAGGTTTATAGAAACATAAAAAGAAGGGTAAGTAGGTGTAAAGTAGTTAAAGTAGAGTAGTCTCATCTTATACTCGTTTTGGGTAGGTAGGCCGATAATTCGACGCTGTTGAGCTGTTCAGCTTTCTCCATGACAGGATATATACATATATATAACATATATAATATAACATATATAATACAATACGCAAATTTCCACTTACTATAAACTGGAGAGATGTCTTGACATCTCAAAACAAAATTATGACTAATGGAACAACCGAATTTTGCGTAAAAATTACGATTCTCCATTACAAGTTGTTTTATTTAAAACTACCTACATTTTATTAGAAAGCAAATCCTATCTAGCCGTCATTGTTTGAATTACGAACTAAACTACAATAAAGTTTGTACATTTCTTTTTAAAAGCTTTTCGTTTAATACAAGCTATAATTCTTAAGGCTAGTTTCCTCCGAGCGCGCTCCATACAAACGTAATTTGGTCATATTTTCAATATTACACTATCAAAGGCAATGACATTTTGTATACGTGATCCAGAAACCAATTTCGATGCTTGTGCTTTGTCAGATTATCGTTACAGTATATTATTTCATAGTTACACCGGCTTTAAAATTTGTATGTAAATCTTAAATCCGTAATTTGAAACGATATATTTTACTAACAATCTGTAAAACCACAAGTAATAGATGAAATCTTCAACCCCGTGTAACTTTGAAACGATATATTTTAAAGAAAATCTGAAAATCTTTCGGCATATATATTTCGGCTTTCTAGAGTCTTGATAGCCGATATCATTATACCTGGATCTATCATCATCATTTAGACATCAGACACGATTGCTTCCACACACCAAGACTCACAACGACGTCAGTTTAAAGGCTAAAGTATTGGTATTCGTGACTTATATAGCAATTCCCCGTGGGTGCTCGGTTTCCGGTTTTAATCAAAACATCGCAGCACAGGATCATGCGTGCGCTGACATTGTGAAGTTAAAAACACGGACCACCAAACACAACAAGAACCAGCTACAGAGTATCAAATCGATAGATATCTTATCACGACCAAGAACCCGATGCGCCGTCAGGAGGCTTACCATGAGCAAGACCTAAACAGAACTGTCCTGCTTAGAACGAGACAAGCTTATGTGACACGTATAGCGCTGTCTCGTTCTAAGCCGGGCAGTTCTGTTTAGGTCCTGCTATAAGAGTTCATGGTAAGGCCCCAGATATATGATTCTGGATCACTTCTACAAAAATTTATTGTCTTTGATAGCGTAATATTGAAAATATGATCAAACACATTTGTATGGAGCGCGCTCGTGGGAGACTCCTTGTAAGGGACTCCCAAAAGGGCAATATTTATACTGCTATGATATGTTCATGTCGAGTAGGAAAAGTGTAGCTGCAATCAAAAATGGCTGGCAATGGTTGCCAAAGCCATGGGCGTAGGAAGGGGGGTAGGGCGGGTGGGCCGTGCTCACCCCAGAATGGTCTGGTGCCCACCCCAGAATGTAGAGCTCGTCTAATTTAAAATGACGCGCCCCACTATCGCATTAACGCACACAAGCAAATTTAAAATATGGACGCAATACATATACAAATGCCGTTGTAATTGGTCATTCAGTTGCCGGTGAGACACCAACGTAGGAGCACGCGTCGTTCGATTGGAGCAGTCGACGCTCCCACACTGATGAAGTGTCGTTATCAATATTTGCACTCACACATCGAAATCTACTAACTAAGTAGTGGGGCGCGTCATTTTAGACGAGCTCTACCTTATGTACATTGTACATAAAAAACGACAACTCAAGAATCTTCAGGGTCCAGGCCCTCCCTAGCTACGCTAATGCATATGCAATTGCTATATAGCAATGAAAATATTGCCCGTATGGAAACCCTTGTATAAATGTGACTTCAAATTGATAATAACAGGAGATTTATTACGTACGATGTTGCTAACAATTGAAATTGTTACTTTTGCGATTCCGGTATCATAGATTTCATGGGTTCAGCTTTTTTTTATGCCACCAAGTGGGCAAACAAGCTTACGACCTGCCTGATGGTAAGCAGTCACCGCAATTGGTAACAAAGATCCATTGCAATGAACTGAAACAATTGAAAAATTGCACATAAAAGTCTGCAAAAGTAACAATTTCAATCATTGTAATCAGAGAGTTGTTCGCAACAGCGTTCCGTGTGAATGTACTCGTGATAACAAACAACTTTAGCTATAGCACCAACTCCCAAATCGCGAAAAGATCAGCTGTCTCATACAAATTTAGAAACGAATTCTGCCAAAATGTATGAAACAGCAGATTTTTCGCGATTTCAAAGTTGGTGCCATAGTAAAATTTGTTTGTTATCACGATTACAAACATATCCCTCGGTACCATGAATTTGAAGCCTTCCTATCTCCCTATAGAAACTATTGAGCTAAGTAGGTCTTACAATATATGTTGCTAATGCAGTCAATATCAGAGCGGTCACGTACTGCATTCGATTCGAATCCGTTACAACATAGGGGCCAAAGTGTGAATTTGGTTACCTAAGTGACTCGGAAAGGTGTTTCGTGGAAATATACTGAGTTTTAGTTCCTTTTCTGAAAAGAAAGCGCAAAATGTCACAAAATAATACATTAGATGTATTATTTTCGATTTATTTTTAAGAATCCGCCCCGCGCCCTATACAAATTTTTAATTTACCTTTGCCACGCCATCTGGCAGATTTTAGTGTAAGTTATATCATAGGCAACCATTCCACCATTTAACTTGATCAAAAAGTACCGCGGACAATCGCTAGATGGCGCTGTATAAGCATCGCCGCGAATGATACTTTTGTATCACGGACGTTGGAGGGCGTTTTTTTTTTCCATCAAACGGGGGCCCACTGAAAACCAGCGTCACGGCAACTGTCGTGGCATATGCTGAGTGTGGCCCCATTGCACTCTCCACATGGCACAGGTAACGAGATTAGAGCATATTTTTTATTTTTCTTGTTTTGTTTATGTCTGTTTGATTATATTTTTTAAATTTAATTTTAAGAATTTTGTGCTGTGTGTTTGAGTGTAATAAATGTGTTTTACTTTTACTTTACTTTAAAAAGTATCACAGGACGTCAAGGCGCTGTCCTTATTGGCAGCGGTCTTGCACCATGGTTGTGCCACGGGCGGTTTTCAGGTATCCTATTGGTCGCGCGATCGTTGCCAATTAGGTCAGCGCCTAAAGTATATATAACATATATTTCCTCGGTTTCGAATCGTACGCAACACGCGAATGTTCCAATCTAAGGCCACGGTCTCGTTGACAGCGAGCTACTCGCTTCTCTACTTTCGATGTAATGATTCTATAGTCATTATATACTCGAAGATGAAATTCAAGATCAAAAGTTTATACAAATTGCCACTGTAAAAATAAATCCATGGATGGGTGGATTATTACGGGTCTGGGTGTTCTATGTATAATAAGTATGTATTTAAAAAGTATTTAAGTAGTATATCAGTTATCTAGCACCCATAGTACAAGCTTTGCTTAGTTTGGGGCTAGATGGCGCTGTGTGAATTTGTCCACGAATATTTATATTTATTATTTAAAATCATTGTAATATTAATAAAAATTGTTACATTAAAATAAAGTATATTTGTTTAGTATTGTAGTTGGTATTTTAAGGAACACGCCGTCTGCTTTTCTGATTTTGCCCTGTCTCTTCCGTAGGGCTGCTGTAAGATATTTCTTATGAAATAAGCTGTACCTGTTGTGCTGTTTTTCTTGTTGTCAATATTGTATATCTGTTATTGTATTATAACTAACTAATAAAATTGTTAGAATATTTAAAAAACACTATTTTAAATATGCCTGGTTTGGTTTATTTTTTTATAGGGGCAATTTGTTTTGTAGGTCAACTTTTGACCTTGAATATCATCTTCGAATTCAGTCAATAACAGAGCAGAAGGAGATAAAAAGATTGACTGAAAGCTACACTCGATGTAACAATTCTATAGTCATTATAACATAGTCAATAATAGAGCTTTTATAAGAGAGAAAAAGATTGGCTGAAGGCCAAGAAAGAAAGCAAGGCCATAGACAAGAAGATAAATTGTGAATGGCCTTAAAACATACTATTGTATCGTGTCATGACTCATGACGTGTCAGAGTACTTTCGGACGTACGTCTTTCGATTTTTTTTTATATTTGTCAAGATATAGGCCGCTATCTCACCTGTTGGTAAGTAACGATGCGGCCGAAGATGGAGCATGCCCGTCTAGGAACAGCCTGCCTTAGCCAAGAGGTTGCGTTAATCTACAATCGTTTGTGGTAGTAAAAGTGTATGGGATTTGACATAAGCTGTTTGTGGTAGAAATTCTTGGTCCATTGACAATTCACGTACTTTCGGTGTACAAAGGAGGCCGATTGGCGGATGATCCTACACAATCAGAGTCAATGTAGATGTTGGTAGAAATAGTCGAACTTCGACCTGTCAATTTTCTACCATACACGCATCACGCAAGCGGAACTGTCAAAATGACTAGACCAGCTGTTCATTTTAGCCTTCGAGTAAAGGAGACAAAGTTACATCTCGTGGGGCAAAGGTCGTCATGGCACGCAGTAAATTGCTCTATCACCCTAAAGTTGACATTTATATACAGTCGCAAAGCAACACGGTCGATTTTAGTTTGCAATCTTATAGTAACAGTCAACAGTATCGACCTTATCGATGTTTCGGTCACACGGGAAGTCCATTACGTTCACAATTTGCATTGGGCCCCTTTTCTGGGAATATTGACGAACGGAGCCGGGTGCGGGTATAGCCGTCTTCTGGTCTTGAATTCCACCAGGTCGGTGATGGAGGTTGCCTGTGGACAGACAGACAAAGTTAATTATGTGTTTCAATAGACAAACGGCGTGACTGTTTAGGCGCCCAATGCCTTTTGCCACATTCGTAAAAAAGACACATTGGAATTTTGCAAAATGTCATATTCTCAAAGTCTTATCGCAAAATGGCATATTCGCAAAATGTCACACATTCTATACGTTGGCAAAAGGAAGCTAGACGGTGGATGTGATGACATTTTGGGAAAAGACATTTTGCCTCAAAATGTGATTTTGCGAATCCGGACAGACAGTACGACATCAAGGTGTCATACCCAATAAATAAATTTTGATTTGATTTGATGCGATGTCATGGGTCATGCCCTTACACTCGCGGGTGTCGTACAAGGCGACTAATATTTTCGAGGCAAAAGATCTAGAATCTAGAGTCTCCGTAGACTGGGAAATGGGCAGCAGCGTTTTCCATTGTTATATTTAAACACTGCGATCCCCAACCCGCCTGCCAAGCGTGGAGATTATGGCAATATCCTACATAAAACGTACAAAGTTAAAAGTTTTGTATTATTTTTAACTTTGTTATATTAGTGTCGATTGCTCCACCGACAAGAGTCATACTTTTAAATATATGATGATATTTGTGTCGTGTCGTGGTGTCTTGTAGCAATAACTGTTCTCATTGTTATTCTTTCGTGGGAGAGGCCCTAAGTCCTGCAGTGGACTGTTATGGGCTGTACATCATCGCAAAAACCCTATAGAAAGCTACCTCCCGATCCGTGGGCTTCCGATCCTGGTCCTGGCCGTCAGGAGTCCTGGCGTCGGCGTCCTTCCGGCCCGCGCCGCCGTCCGCCGTCGAGATTATGTACACGGACAGCTTCTGTCTGTCTGGCGAGGATTCGTTCACGTATTTCTGGATGAGGAAACGTTTCAGGGTAATGGGTGAAGGTTGACTAGTAGCTCTATTTTGATAAACGTTAAACTAAGACAAAACAGTAAGACAAATAAATTGAAGATAAATACAGTGGTCAACAGAGTACCAAAGAGGTGTATAAGTGTAACTAAACCATCGCTCATAGCAACGCATTCTCTTGTATCCTGTGGCTCGACACCATCTGCTGTGAAATTCTTGTCTCAATTTCAGTAAAGGTTGCCTGGAAGAGAGCGCTTGTAGCGATAAGGCCGCCTTTGCTTATATGTGTTCCTTGTTACTGTAAGTTATTGGTTTTGTTATATTTTATGAGCAATAAAGTAATTATCTATCTATCGCTAAGGGCAAAATTGTTGACTGTCATGTAACATTACAATACAGGTTAACCTAGTGTAAGGTACAGTGCTCACATCGATTGGGTACACTATATTATACAACATAAAATTTGAATTTATCCACTTGTTACTCATATTAAGTACTTCGTTTGTAAAAAGGTACCTGGTCTATGTGTATAACTCAATACTCATGTAATTGTATTACTGTGAAGTTACAATAAACTTTATGTTATGATTATATCTATTTGCTATACGATTTGAACTTCAAACTTAGAATGACAGAGCAATTTCCTAGTCGAGTATACGTACCATGAAGAACTCCATGAGCTCGGCCTTATCGATGGTGTTCAACTGTTCCACTTCCACCCGGGCGCGGTCGAAGTTGTATACCTGGAGGAAAGAATATAAATTAAATAAATAAATATATTTGCACAATTCACACAGCGCCATCTATTTCAGACACAAAGTAAGCAAAGCCAGATAACTGATAAACTACTCATATATTTTGAAATACACACTTATTATATTTGAAAACCCAGATCCGTAATGGAAATTAAGATTTATTATTTCAATTTCTGCTCGGCCGGGAATCGAACCCGGGACCTCTGCGTGGCAGCCCGGTATGTTAACCACTGAACCACTAATGTCGCCACATTATTCGTTTAAGTTTGGCCATGCGGTGCCCGGTAGGTGCGGTCAAGAAAGGCGTCGTAAATATGGCAAAATATTTATATAAAATCGTGTATTTATTTATACCAGTTCACTCTATCAAACGGTGTGCGGGACTCCTATAGAATAGAATAGAATAGAATATATATTTTATTGCTTAAAATGTGGTTTACAATAGATCTTAATTAACATTTTCACATAGGTTCACACAATTTGCCCGAATCTGGCATGCAATAATTTATAAAACATACATCGATAACGTAAAAATAATAATTATAATGTCAGTTTCAACAATTAAATCATAAAATCCCAATAAATAACTAGTTATCCAAAATAAAATTTAATATGTCAATACAGAATGAAATAATTTGATAAAAAATAGAAAATAAAATAAAATGTCATTGTACTTATCCACTAATAATACCTACTATAGGTCAATACAAGTTAAATTATTTAAAGTACCCACAACATTACAAAAATTTATACCTATTACCTACATATCACTATTTTCAGTTGTCGTCCACGTTCAAACGAGTCAAAAAATTCGGTCACAGTATAAAAACAGTTCTGTATTAGCCATTTCTTTTAATTATATTTGAATTGTGTTAATGGTAGAAGTTTCATGTCAGTATCTAATCTGTTATATGATTGATTGGTATTGCTATGAGGATTGGTCTACTCTGTCTCACAGGGTGATCGGGTGCACTTGATGGGCTGTTCAAAAAGTTATGTGGGTCCATATTCACAACGTGGTGAGTCGGTTGAATGGATCCATACCGCAAAAAAGGGTACTCCTTCCTTCAGCTGACTTACGAGTCCACTGTCCACTCGCGTGTCTCTAGGTTGGGATTCCGCTGTCTGCTCGAGAGTCACTAAGATCCCTGAAATCCCTAAGGGTCCCTGATCCAGCAGTGACTAACCTGCGAGGTGATCTCGGCCCATAGCTGCGAGGCCTTGCTGGCCATCCGCTTGGGCCGCTCCAGCCGCTGGGCCGCCAGGGCCGCGCGGTGTTTCAGGAATTCCGCTTCGGGCATCGCTTCTAGGTATTCCTGGGGGAGATATAAGTTTTGTTTATACTAATCGACCTCCACTACATCCATGTAAATGGTTGTCTGGAAGAGATCGCTATTGGCGATAAGACCGCCCTTGTACTTGTCATAATCTTACAGAATCTGTGATAATTATACTGTTAATTTACAATAAATTGTTAAATAAATAAATAATCTATTATATAGTTTATACTATAATTACTATTTAATATTATCAAGAGAAAATCACACAACAAGGAGAGTATTGCAGATGGAGGAGGGAAAGAGAGGCAGCTGGCGACCACCGACGACTTGGATGATCACTTTACAGAATGATATGCGAGCGGCAAATATTGATGCGGATATGACCCAAAATAGTACCTTGTGACGAAAATGTACAAGGAGTGCTGACCCCAAATATTATGGGAATAATATAGCAAGGCCGAAAAAGAAGATGTCGATAAAGAAAAAATATTTATGTTTTTGTTTGTAATGAATAAACTCAAAAACAACTAGACCGATTTTCAAAATTATTTCTACTAATACAATTATTTTACTACATTGTTACTGAGTAACACAGCCTACTTTTTATTCTAGGAAAATAACAGGTTCCCGCGGGAAAGTTGATTGTTTACAGATAAATAAAATACGCACGGGCGAAACCCGCTTGTCCCACAAGGTGAACCGACGACATGACCGGTCCACCTTCTCCATCGTGTTTCCGGTCCACCTCAAGAGTGGCCGGTCCACCCTACGGTACACTTACCTGCACACCGCCCACGAAAGCTTCGATCCGTTGATCCAAATATTCAGGATGGCGTTCACTTTGCACTATGACCCGTAGGCCTTGCACGCCGTTGGCGCGACGGACGCCGCTGAACACTATGTAGCCGAGTTGCTCCTGTTGGGTAGTGAGGTGGAAGGTTAGGGAAATGTTATATTCTATATCTTATAGTCTAATATTATGACCATGATCCAATCTAGTCGGGCTCCCCTGGTACCAGGATCACGGAGGTCAATGGCAGTCGCTTCACTGTAATTACCTGATCTGCCAAATCCTGGATCATGGTCACGGCGGACCCCGGGCCCTCTTGCGCGAGAGCACAACCGGGACATTAACGCCAAGATTGTGATGATGATAATTTTTTATTGCCTAGGGAGGCAGAAGGACGGACGGTCCACCTAAAGCCACCGTCGTCCAGGGACCTTTTTTTATGTTTGTCAATAAATAAATAAATAATCGTGGACAAATTCACACAGCGCCATCTAGCCCCAAACTAAGCAAAGCTTGTGTTATGGGTGCTAGATAACTGATAAACTACTTATATACTTTTTTTTTAAATATATACCTATTTTAACACTTTGTGTTGTCACTTCATACAAAGTAAAATATAAAGTTAAATATTAATATAAAAATATAGTTAAAGTTTAATATAAAGTAATTGCCTGAAGATGAGTAATTCGAAACCGGTTGCAATTTAATAAAATTGTATAATAAAGTGGAACTAGTGTACAAAAAGTGATTTAATTCATAAATACATACCTATTATACATAGAACACCCAAACCCGTAACAGAAATTAAAATTCATCATTTCAATTTCTGCCCGGCCGGGAATCGAACCCGGGACCTCTTGCGTGGCAAACCGGCATGTTGGCCACTGAACCACTCAGGTCGTCAAACGAGCAGACAGCTCACCTGATAGTAAGTTGTAACTGTCGCCCATACTATCTACAATTCATACGTATAGTTTGCAAGCAACACAAATGCAGAACCGCAGGTGCGTTGTCACTGTGAGGACTAAGATGAAATGTCTCATACCTGTAATTGCGCTGGCCACCTTATCCTTCAAACAGGAACACGACATAGATAAGGCGGTGGTACTCACCCAGGCGGACTCCTCAGGCTTGACAGAGTCCTACCACCTGATTGACCCAATTTTCGACCTGTGACTTGACTGTGCTTCCTTCCT
The DNA here is from genome assembly GCA_905147135.1 of Blastobasis lacticolella. NCBI lineage: Eukaryota > Metazoa > Arthropoda > Insecta > Lepidoptera > Blastobasidae > Blastobasis > Blastobasis lacticolella. Next base: position 1,107,979 of record LR990066.1, read on the forward strand.
ACTTTCCTATCCCCTCCTCTTTGACGATTGAAAGAGATATTTAATGTCCTAAACAATAAGATATATATTTTTAAATTTTCTATAAAAACTTAGCCTAGTTACATCATAGGTATATTTGTATGATTAAGTATACGCAATATAGTATAAGTATAATTGTACTGTAATGTGCATGAAGTTTTAAATAAATAAATATTCCAATTGGTTACCTAGTGATACATTTACTGCAGTCAACAACGAATTTTGCTTATTCATCATCACAGCCCATAACAGTCCATTGCAGGACTTATTTCCTCTCCCACGAAAGGGGAGGTTATTGCCATAATCTCCACGCTTGGCAGGCGGGTTGGAGATCGCAGTATTTAAATATAACAATGGAAAATGCTGCTGCCCATTTTCCAGACTACGGAGACTCTAGATCTTTTGCCTCGAAAACATTAGTCGCCTCTTACGACACCCACGAGTGTAAGGGGTTGGTGCTATTCTACTCTGCCGGACACCACACGGCCAGTTTTGCTTATTACGAAAATATAATGTACTCACAAACGGTTAATGTCATAGTATTGGATGACACACATACACAAAAAATTTATTTGATTTGAATTATAAAAACTCTTCACCAACCTTAGTCCTGAGCACGTTAAAGCACGGTTCGTGCAGCACGTGCGCCAATAGTTCCAGTTGCACGTTCCGCCTCGCCAGCCGCGGCCCGCACGGCCAATACACTGATGCGCACGAGGACTTGTGCACAGTGTTCGGACTCGTACGCACGTACCACGTGCCTGGGGGACCGGTCGGACATATAGTCACATATTTGCCAAAGTACTGAACCGATTTTGATCGAACGAAGGTAAGGAACGATGACGATTTAAGTGGCTTTCGAATAAGGGAATTTGTATCGAAATCGGTCAGTTCGATCGGTTGCTAGAGAGCGTGCAAGATAAGTCTGCACGTTCGAGGCATACGAGGATTTGTGCACAGTGTTCGGACTCGTGCGCACGTACCATGTGCCTGGGGGGACGGTCAAATATCATCATCACAGCCCGTAACAGTCCACTGCAGGACTTAGGGCCTCTCCCACGAAAAGGGAAGGTTATTGCCTTAATCTCCACGCTTGGCACGCGGGTTGGAGATCGCAGTGTTGTAAATATAACAATGGGAAACGCTGCTACCCATTTTCTAGCCTACGGAGACTCTAGATCTTATGCCTCGCAAAAATATGGTATATATAGTCAAATATTTCCCAAACTACCAAACCGATTTTGATCGAACAAAGATGGGGACGATGACGATTAAATTGGCTTTCGAATAAGGGAAACTGGATCGAAAGCGGTCAGTTCGATCGATAGCTAGCGAGGGTGCAAAATAAGTCTGCACTTAGGTAAGACGATCCTGCCATAGTTTTTACTAGGAGTTGTTATTGATGACAGTCTGTCAAATTAACTCAAAAATTTACCAATCCACTGAACCGATTTCAATAAAACAAATCGGTCCATTCGATCGGGAGCTACAGTGGGCGCAAGATAAGTCTGCTCTTAGGTAAGGCGTCCCGGCTATTGTTTTTATTAGTAGTTTATCTGGGTTGGTATTATCCTACCTCTAATCCATACAAATAATACATACCTTTTTCTAACTCCACTTCTCGGTACAGTAGCAGCTGTTGTGCTAGCAGAGGGGTCGCGTCTTTTGGTAATCTGTAACACACATACAATATAGTCAATTATATAAAAATATCAGTAATTTTTAAGCTATAGCTCTCCTGTAAATCTCTGTATCTCTCTCACTCTCTCTCTCCTTTTATTGTCTGTGCCTCTCTCACACTTTCTCCCTCTAAATGTCTGAGTCTCTCTCTCTCACTCTCTCTCCCTGTAAGTGTGTGTATGTGAGTGTGTGCCAACTAACTTGCTCTAGATGCCATCGGCCATGGCCGGTGTATGCTGTGGCGACCATTGACTTGGTCAGACATTCATAAGTCAGTCGAACTGGCTGGGCAGTTGATTCTCGACGGTCAGAGGTTGTAGAGTTGTCAACTAGTCCTTCGCCTGTGTATGTATAGACAGTATGTTCTTAATTGTTTTAAATATATGTGTGCGTGCCTGTATGTATTTGATGTGTGTTGTGTGCGACTTGATGTGTATCCGTGTGTGGCGTACATTCATTCATTCATTCATAGTATTATATATACATCGTCATTTCATTTCACTAATTGGAAATACCATAGAACAATAGTCAAAATATTATTAGAATTATAAATTAATTAATTTTCAGTAATAATGTCACAATATAATAAAATAGCCATAATACAACAACTCATTCAAAAATGTCAGTTCATTTCAAATTATTAAATATAATTAACAATAGTTAATTTCAATGTCAAAATAATAATAAAAGTCAATACTTAAAATTGTAAAATACTAAGTATCTAGTGTTCATCCATCAAGGAACTCACTCGCCAAATAAGAGGCCTTTCCAGCCAGAAACAATTTCAGCTTACGCTGAAATCCACCTACATATACTGTAGTAGTGTGTGTGTATTTGTGTGTGTTCCAACTAACTTGCTTTCGATGTGTGGACGTGTCAGTTAGTAAGTCTATGTATAGTTCTATGTATGTGGGCGTGTGTGTGTATGTTGTGGGGCGTGTGTGTGTATGTTGTGTGGCGTGCGTATACTGTAGTACAGTGTGTGTGTGTGTGTCTGCGTGTGTGCCAATACTAACTTACTCTCGATGTATCATCTAGTATGTTTATGTTGTGGGGTGTGCGTATACTGTAGTACAGTGTGTGTGTGCCTGCGTGTGTGCCAATACTAACTTACTCTCGATGTATCATCTAGTATGTTTATGTTGTGGGGTTTGCGTATACTGTAGTACAGTGTGTGTGTGCCTGCGTGTGTGCCAATACTAACTTACTCTCGATGTATCATCTAGTATGTTTATGTTGTGGGGTTTGCGTATACTGTAGTACAGTGTGTGTGTGCCTGCGTGTGTGCCAATACTAACTTACTCTCGATGTATCATCTAGTATGTTTATGTTGTGTGGCATGCGTATACTGTAGTACAGTGTGTGTGTGCCTGCGTGTGTGGCGTGCGTATACTGTAGTACAGTGTGTGTGTGCCTGCGTGTGTGGCGTGCGTATACTGTAGTACAGTGTGTGTGTGCCTGCGTGTGTGGCGTGCGTATGCTGTAGTACAGTGTGTGTGTGTGCCTGCGTGTGTGCCAATACTAACTTACTCTCGATGTATCATCAAGTATGTTTATGTTGTGCGGTGTGCGTATACTGTAGTACAGTTGTTACGCGAGGCTAATCTATGAAGATCGCTGACACTGCATCGACCTCGATCAACATTGCACACGGCTCCACCATGCAGTGCAGCGTGTTTACGTAAACGTTGCTTTCATGCAATATCGAATTTGTAACACGCGTCATATTTGGTTCACACTGCGAACACCTATCACCTCTTAGTTTTAAACTATATTGCAATTTTCTTTATAATTAAATTTTAATTAAATACAATTGCTTTTTTTTTGACCCACCGGCGGCAGCCTACGTATTTCAGTGTGTGTGTACCTGCGTGTGTGTTCTATTTATGTGTGCCTGTGTGTGTGCCAACTGACTTGCTCTCGATCCCGTCGGCCATGGCCAGCGCTCGCTCCCGGCTGAGGTTCCCGAACACCAAGCCCTCGACGTGGACGCGCCGCACCACGCGCGCCGCAAACTCGTTCAGTTGCTCCACAGTCAGGTCTGGGGGGGAGGAGTGATTTGATAGTTTTTTCCGAAAATATAAAAAGCAGAGACGTTTGTAAAGCAGAAAGGATTGCTACGTTTCCTTGAAGAATTAGGATAGATTGGATGATAACATGTGGGATAAAACAGCATGGTCTAACGTTAAGTTGTCGACAGCCTAGCGAGACAATTTGTACTTTTATATTATTATTTATGATTAATTCTAGTGTAAAGCTTGACGGCGACAGAGGTGAACTCTGTCAATGGTGGCGCTAGTTCTGCGTTTTATGTAGCAACACCGGAAGGGTGTAGTATTCTGTGACAGAATTCGAATGTCGCCAACAATGGGACATGGATAAGAAGGTAGAGCTCGTCTAGTCTAAAATGACGCGCCCCACTACTTAGTCAGTTGATTTCGATGTGTGAGTGCAAATATTGATAACGACACTTCATCTGTGTGGGAGCCAATGACCGACGCGCGCTCCTACGTTTGAATCTCACCGGCAACTGAATGACCAATTACAACGGCATTTGTATATGTATTGCGTCCATATTTTAAACTTGCTTGTGTGCGTTAATGCGATAGTGGGGCGCGTCATTTTAAATTAGACGAGCTCTACGTCACGGAAAAAGAAACGAACATGTTCCGATTGTGAAATTAGAATAATGACGTTCCATTTCATGGAATTATGATTCTTGTCAAATATGTCAACATTTGACGCAGTAGATATTGGCAACAAAGTTACGACAGTATAAACCGACTAATTTCAAATGGTAGGTCGCACATCACCGCAGCTGTCACTTCTTCACGGACGTCTTCGTGACCACGGTGGGTAGCCATTCCGAAATATCGAGATAACAAATCGAAAAGGTACGTCGCGTGTGACTTAATTAATTAATGACGACCTGAGTGGTGCAATGGTCCACATGTCTGCCACGCAAGAAGTCCCGGGTTCGATTCCCGGCCGGGCAGAAATTGAAATGATGAATTTTAATTTCTGTGACGGGTCTGGGTGTTCTATGTATAATAAGTATGTATTTAAAAAAAAAAAAAGTATTTAATTAGTATATCAGTTATCGAGCACCCATAGTACAAGCTTTGCTTAGTTTGGGGCTAGAGCGCCATCGCGCTGTGTGAATTTGTCCACGAATATTTATTTATTTATTTATTTAATACAATAATAAGTGTCTTGTTTTTCAAAAATATAATATTGTCAAACGGAAGAATAACTGAGTCAACAACTGAACCTACCTTTAGCCGCGTCCAAGAGCTGACACCGTGTCCAAACCAGGTCGGACAGACATAGGGCTTGTTGGTAGACCGCGTGCTGGAAATAAACAATAGGATAAATTATTTACAGTTCTACAAATAAATAAACCGGTCTGCCTCACACCCTCCAGACTCCAAGATACTTCGCAGCCCTCACTCGTTTTACAATGTCGCAAGAGCAGTTTTCAGTAAGGACATTTAATAGGTGGGCCTTTAGGACAAAAGCAGGAAGAATTGGGCTAAGTGGATTGATGACTACATGAACTTTACTCCTAGTAAAGGTTATGTAGTCAGTAGTGTGTGGTGACTACATGACCTTTACTCCTAGTAAAGGTCATGTAGTCTGTAGTGTGTGGTGACTACATGAGCTTTACTCCTAGTAAAGGTCATGTAGTCTGTAGTGTGTGGTGACTACATGACCTTTACTCCTAGTAAAGGTCATGTAGTCTGTAGTGTGTGGTGACTACATGACCTTTACTCCTAGTAAAGGTCATGTAGTCTGTAGTGTGTGGTGACTACATGAGCTTTACTCCTAGTAAAGGTCATGTAGTCTGTAGTGTGTGGTGACTACATGAGCTTTACTCCTAGTAAAGGTCATGTAGTCTGTAGTGTGTGGTGACTACATGAGCTTTACTCCTAGTAAAGGTCATGTAGTCAGTAGTGTGTGGTGACTACATGACCTTTACTCCTAGTAAAGGTCATGAAGTCAGTAGTGTGTGGTGACTACATGAGCTTTACTCCTAGTAAAGGTCATGTAGTCAGTAGTGTGTGGTGACTACATGACCTTTACTCCTAGTAAAGGTCATGAAGTCAGTAGTGTGTGGTGACTACATGAGCTTTACTCCTAGTAAAGGTCATGTAGTCTGTAGTGTGTGGTGACTACATGAGCTTTACTCCTAGTAAAGGTCATGTAGTCTGTAGTGTGTGGTGACTACATGAGCTTTACTCCTAGTAAAGGTCATGTAGTCTGTAGTGTGTGGTGACTACATGAGCTTTACTCCTAGTAAAGGTCATGTAGTCTGTAGTGTGTGGTGACTACATGAGCTTTACTCCTAGTAAAGGTCATGTAGTCTGTAGTGTGTGGTGACTACATGAGCTTTACTCCTAGTAAAGGTCATGTAGTCTGTAGTGTGTGGTGACTACATGAGCTTTACTCCTAGTAAAGGTCATGTAGTCAGTAGTGTGTGGTGACTACATGACCTTTACTCCTAGTAAAGGTCATGAAGTCAGTAGTGTGTGGTGACTACATGAGCTTTACTCCTAGTAAAGGTCATGTAGTCTGTAGTGTGTGGTGACTACATGAGCTTTACTCCTAGTAAAGGTCATGTAGTCTGTAGTGTGTGGTGACTACATGACCTTTACTCCTAGTAAAGGTCATGTAGTCAGTAGTGTGTGGTGACTACATGACCTTTACTCCTAGTAAAGGTTATGAAGTCAGTAGTGTGTGGTGACTACATGACCTTTATCCTAGTAAAGGTCATGTAGTCAGTAGTGTGTGGTGACTACATGACCTTTACTCCTAGTAAAGGTTATGAAGTCAGTAGTGTGTGGTGACTACATGACCTTTATCCTAGTAAAGGTCATGAAGTCAGTAGTGTGTGGTGACTACATGACCTTTATCCTAGTAAAGGTCATGTAGTCAGTAGTGTGTGGTGACTACATGACCTTTACTCCTAGTAAAGGTTATGAAGTCAGTAGTATGTGGTGACTACATGACCTTTATCCTAGTAAAGGTCATGTAGTTTGTCTTGCCTATATTGAGCGAAATCAAGAAGACGGATGTATTCTGCCCAATGATAGGACTTTGTTTTGACATCAGATATATCTGGGTATAAAAATATAAACAGTAACTAACCTGATAAGGCTGTTCAGCCTCGAAGTTGTTAATCGATCGGATATGGTTCTCCTTCATAATTTCGAACCGTTGCGGGTCCGCCGTGAAGTCCACGATGGCGTCCACTATCTTCTCTAGGAGCACGTGTTGCTTGTCGTCGAAGCCGTCTATCGTTATCTGTGAGAAAATTTGGGTAAAAAGCATCATCTTGGCAGTTAATGTCCCGGTTGACTCGCGTACGAGGGCCCGGGGTCCGCCTTGACCATGATCCATGACAAATTGAAATTGAAATTCAGGTAATTACAGTGGAGCGACTGCCGTCTGACCTCCGAGACCCTGCTACCAGGGGAACCTGACCAGATTGGATCATGGTTATACATTCAGTCGCCTGAACTAGCAGGTTTCATTACGATGTTTTCGATCACCGTAAGAGGTTTAGGTTAATAAATAAAAATAAAATAGATATTCTTGAACGATTCACAGTGCAAAATTTCGCTAGATTTCGTAAATAGTTTTTGTGTGAAGGGGTAAACATCCATCCAACTTCTTCAACAACAAAATCATCCGGAAAACATCAACATCTTGAGCAACGTGCGCATTTATTATTATGGATATTACATTTGTAAGATGCAACTGTTTCTCGTAACACAGGTATGTATGTAGAGCTCGTCTAGTCTAAAATGCCGCGCCCCACTATCGCATTAACGCACACAAGCAAGTTTAAAATATGGACGCAACACATATACAAATGCCGTTGTAATTGGTCATTCAGTTGCCGGTGAGACTCAACGTAGGAGCACGCGTCGTTCATTGGCTCCCACACAGATGAAGTGTCGTTATTAATATTTGCACTCACACATCGAAATCAACTAACTAAGTAGTGGGGCGCGTCATTTTAGACTAGACGAGCTCTACCTAGCTCGGGAAACAGGGGTATAAAATGTAAGCAACCATTATGAAAATAAATAACTATTTTATTTGTGGCGAGTTTCACCCTAGCCTAAACTCTTCAGGGTACTGATGTGAAGCATCAAGTCCAGTGGACTGTTGATGAAGGCAGCTTTAATACACTCTGTTGCAGAGTGTCTCAACCAACACTCAGATCGATATCAGTATGGCGAGCACCCCTCGACCACTGTACCCCTTCTACTCTGCTCCCCTTCCCCTCCCCTGCTTCCCTTCCTCTCAGGTGCATCGCAATCCTCGTCGGCACATTGAACATCCCTTTCCCTCCACGACCAACCTCGATTCCCTTTCCCCCTACCCCCCGTTACTCACAGCTAACACCCCTCGACCGCCTCAGGCCACCCCATCGTAATCCCCATTCGCATATCGAACACCCCCTCTCTCTCCCTCTAAACCCCCCTACCCCTCTCCATGACCCTTCTAGAGCCCCCAGCCTGTCTCTTATCCCTCTAGACCCCAACCCCCTCTCTAGAACCCCCTAGCTTCTCTCACCCCTCTAGACCCCCTACCCCCTCTTTCTCACCCCTCTAGACCCCCTACCCCCTCTTTCTCACACTCTAGACCCCCTACCCCCACTCTCTCCCTCTAGACCCTCTTTACCCCTCTCTCACTCATCCCTCTCGACCTCCACCCTCACCCCTCTAGACACCCTACCCTTCTCTAGACCCCCTCCCCCCCCATTACTCACAGCCAGCCCGTACTTGGCGTTCCCGAGGCTCCACCGCAGTCCGGCCAACTCGGCGGCGTATGCGCTCTGTTGCAATGCGTCTCGAAGGACCAACACCCAGATTGAGGTCAGGTTGCAGTGCACCGGGTCCGAGTAGGCTAGGGGACTGTGGGGGAAACATTAAATCAGGTGGTAGGAGCCTCAAGCCTGAGGAGTCCGCCTGGGTGAGTACCACCGCCTTATCTATTTCTGCCGCCAAGCGACGATGCTTGCATTGTCGTGTTCCGGTTTGAAGGATAACGTAGCCAGCGCAATTACAGCCATGAGGCATTTCATCTTAGTCCTCCCAGTGACAACAGGAATTTGCATTTTTGTAACCTGCTAGAGCTCGTCTAGTCTAAAATGACGCGCCCCACTACTTAGTTAGTTGATTTCGATGTGTGAGTGCAAATATTAATAACGACACTTCATCTGACACGCCAATGAACGACGCGTGCTCCGACGTTTGAATCTCACCGGCAACTGAATGACCAATTACAACGGCATTTGTATATGTATTGCGTCCATATTTTAAACTTGCTTGTGTGCGTTAATGCGATAGTGGGGCGCGGCATTTTAGATTAGACGAGCTCTACCAAAATGTATGAATCGTAGATGTTATGGGCGTCAGTTACCGCGTGGCATCAGAGGGGCTGTCTGCTCGCTTGTCACCGCGTAGCATAAAAAAAGTTACTGATGGTTATGTGCCGGCTATGCTGTCGCGCACGAGGGCCCGGGGTCTGCCTTGACCATGAACCAGGATTTGACTCGTGTACGAGTGCTGCCTTGGTAGACTGGCTTACTCTTGCTGTAGTTTTAGGTGCTTTTTCTTAATTTTACTAGACATATTTATATAATATATCGAGCGCGGTCCGGCTTTGCCTGGCATTGCCGGGCACAGTCCGGTCGTGACTGGCGTGGGGTGGGTTTGCTGCGGCCATGGTTCGGCCAGCGTGTCTCAGTGTGTTTCCTTCCTACTTTCCTAACCCCCTCCTTTTTGACGATTGAAAGAGATATTTAATGTCCTAATATAAATAAATTTTGAATTTTGACAGATCAGGTAATTACAGCGTAGCGAGTGTTAACAGAGACCGTAGGTGACAGGATGACCCTGTCATCAGGGGAACCTGACCACGTTGAATGTAGTGCAGATTTCATCACGATGTTTTCCTCGCACATCAGTAAAATATTTTAACTATGCTTTTCTGGATATAATTTTGTCACAGCCTAAACTTAATTATAAACATGTCAAGTAACAGCGTAGCCTTTCCATAAAACAATATTAACTTTTGATAATGACTGCGCGTGTCAAAATCAATAAGATGCAAATAAAATTCTGATTCTGATTCTGATTCTGAAGAAAAAAGAACTGTGCTGAGCTGACTATTGCGTATAGCTACGTCACCCATACATTATGATTGACCGCCGTACGCGCGACCGCCGGTCGAGCACTGAAAAACGCCTTATACATATCCGCAACTCACCTGACCAAGTCGAAGGTGATGAAGGACTTGGGCAGCATGAACTCCTTGTCGTGCTTGAACCAGAGTCGCATCAGCGGCGTGTCCTGGACGGACAGACGGATCATTATTATATTGTTATATTATGTAGACACGTGGGAACGTGTCAAGCCAAGTTCAAGCCAAGAATAAGAGAACTGGCGAGCAGCATCCATGTGTAATGCTACACGAACCATTTAGATCCACTTTTGACCCCTTCATAACTCGAAAACTATATAACATAAATTATAGAACCGCAATATTTGATTGTGGCCGATTTGGTGTTGGCCGTGTGGTGTCCGGCGGAGTAGAATAGCATCAACCCCTTACACTCATGGGTGTCGTACGAAGCGACTAATGTTCTCGAGGCAAAAGATCAAGAGTCTCCGTAGGCTGGAAAATGGGCAGCAGCATTTTCCATTGTTATATTTAAACACTGCGATCTCCAACCCGCCTGCCAAGCGTGGAGATTATGGCAATAACCTCCCCTCTCATGGGAGAGGCCCTAAGTCCTGCAGTGGACTGTTATGGGCTGTGATGATGTGATGATGAATATTTGACTTGGCTAGTTTTAACATATTAGTCCTTTGATATTTATCTAATTCTCTATATTTACGTTTTAAGCAAGCTATTGTTTTTATTTTATTTTATATTCTTATAAATATTTGATTCACTGGAAAACTAGCCAATCAAATATTGCGGTTCAATAGAACATAAGTTATTTGCGTTGTGTAAATAATTCGAATAAGTTACATATAAAATATAAGAACTTGGTACCAATTTAGATCTCTTAGGGCCGATTTTTCAATCCTCTGATAAAACTTATCTGCCCGATAAAGTAATATACATCCAAATTAAAACACACTATAATCCATCACTTATTTAAGAAGTAATGACAATTTTATTTTAGCATAATAACTTATCGGACTTATATGTTTTATCTGAGGATTGAAAAATCGGCCCTTAGTCTTTTGTCGGTGGAGTCGAGAACCATTCTTCTATCTCATTCTTCAAATCTTTTATCTTTATATATTATAGATAGATTTGTAGCGGCCGTGTGGTGTCCAGCAGAGTAGAATAGCACCAACCCCTTACACTCGCGGGTGTCGGACAAGGGGACTAATGTCACCGAGGGTAAATATCTAGTCTTCGTAGGCTATAAAATGGGCAGCAGCATTTTCCATAGTTACATTTCCAATACTGCGATCTCCAACCCGCCTGCCAAGCGTGGAGATTATGGCAATAACCTCCCCTTTCGTAGGAGAGGCCCTAAGTCCTGCGGTGGACTGTTATGGGCTGTGATGATGATCCAAAATACAAATTTCACAATAAAAAAATTGAATATTAATTTTACATGGATATAAAAATTAAACAAAAAGGTGACCTTTTTTTTAAATTACTCGTGAAACAAATAAATAATGAAAATAAATTTATTTATAAACACTTAATTTTATATCTAAAAATTCATTATACGGTCAAAATGTTCAATAAGCTACGTTCCGGTGTAGTTTAAGTTTATTAAAAAATTGCGAAGCTTGTAGCTTCTACCACTGATTTTTAGTACATGGTGTCTGTTTATTAAAGATATTTCAGAAAAAAATTGTCGGGATAGGATTCTGGGACGTAATTATGACCAACAATTCTTTTTGTTTCCTTCTGTTTTGTCGTCCGCGCACCACGCAAAAACTACGGAACAGGTTTTCATTCGGTTTTGATAGCTTGGTAGCTTGAAGTCCAGGGTACAATCTAAGCCATGGTTCATCGAATTCGGGTAGATAAATTCAGAGATACAGATTGACCTGTCCGTAGTACTAGCATTCATACAATATGGAGGTCATTTAAAATGGTAAACCGGGCAAAAACATAAAAAACTATTGATGATATATGATGATGATGATGATAGACCCACCTTGACAATAGCAGGCGCGATAGCATCCGTGGTAGGATCGGCCGTGGTCACGATGTCGAGTCGCGCCGGTATGAACTCGTTGGGCGGCGGCATGTGGAGCTCTTTGGTGGGTTGCGCTGACTGCCAGTCCTGGGTGGGGGAATGATTGATGATGAGATAGCGAAGTTACCTGATCTGCCAAATCCTGGATCATGGTCAAGGCGGACCCTGGGCCCTCCCGCGAGAGAGCACAACCGGGGCATTAACGCCAAGATGATAATGATAGCGAAGTTTCTGAACGGGTTGGATAGTAGCAAGGGTTCCTCAAAAAAGGGATGACAAGGTTTTTACAGTCGGCAGACGTGCCTGCGGGGCTATTGGCTAATTTCTGTAAAGGTTGCCTGGAAGAGATCGCTTGTAGCGATAAGGCAGCCTTTGCTCATGTGTTCCTTGTTACTGTAGGTGATTGGTGTGGTTATGTTTTATGACTATCTATCTATCTCAGTTGTTAACTGAATTTAACATTTAGATAATTCTACACTACGTCATATATCTTAGCGACTGGCGGTAACGTCTACCAAATTAGAGTAGTGTAAGATTTTTATACGCAAATTCAGTTGTACACTGAGATAGCCAATAGCCCCCTTGGTTTTTAGTCTGGTATTGTAAACTGGATGGTAGCGTATAAATTGTCTATAGGCTGCGGTGACCGCTTACCATCAGGCAGCTTATTAGCCTTGCAACATTATTGGTTTAAATTAAACGGGTATTATAAGTGTGACGTGTGTATCTGGGTTTCTGTCTACTGCCATAACAGCTGCACTGTTGTGCAAGAATCTGCAGGTTCCATCACGATGTTTTCCCTCACCGTAAGAGCATCGGTTAGTGTTCAACTAATGTACATAACTCAAGAAATGCGTATTTTGTATGTAACCTTTATCGTAGCCGGAGATATATCCTCCTGGAGATACTTGGTGCCGTACCAGAACTCCGACTCGGTGCATTTGTCGCCGAAGTGTCTGAAACGATAAATTGTTTATTATTATTATTATTATTCTACGCAGTGACAAACAGGGCAACAACGATCCCATTTAAGAAATGTGAAAAATGATTTGTCGAGGGTGCACATTTCCAAAGAAATGTATATATTTCCTGGGCATTGAACACAGTTCCTAAGTTCCTTGTAAGCCGACCTGATGGTAAGATGATGATGATGGATGATGGTGGAGGTGTTAGAAATAACACAGAAAAATTCCATTGCTCCAAAGCTCAAAACACACTAGAGTCGTAGCGGCTAGCGTCATTTCACAAACGCGGCAGTTTTTAAAATGTCTTTCCGAAAGATTGTAGATTTGGTTCTGGGGGCCTATCAGCTATCTCAGTGGACAACTGAATTTGACATAAAAAAATCTGACACTACTCTAATTTGGTAGACGCTATTGGCAGTTTTCAACGTAGATGACGTGGTGTAGAATTATCTAGTGTCAAATACAGTTGTCAACTGAGTTAGCCAATAGCCCCGCTGGTGGATCATAAAAACATGGCAGTCGCTTCGCTCCTCTGTGACAGAACGTTTTCGATAGATTCAGTTTTTAAAAAAAACACTGAAATTAACACATTACCTAAATTAGGAAATGTATCATATTCCTGGGTAGTAAAAAATAATGTAGTGTATGAAATGAGATTTAATTATTCCTGTGTATAATAAAAATTTTCTCACACATTGAAACGCCTCATACCTGTGATTGCACTGGCTGCCTTATCCTTCAAACCGGAACACGACAATTCAAGCATCGCTGCTTGGCGGCAGAGATAGGTAAGGCGGTGGTGCTCACCCGGGCGGACTCCTCAGGCTTGACTTGTCCTACTACAGATATCAGTAACATAACCCGTTGGTAACAATTTTCTGATTTTAATGATTGAAATGGTAACTTTTACGATTCCGTATCATCTATTTCATGGGTTCAGTTGCTAACAAAGTTCTATTGCAATAAACTGAAACTACGCTCCTTGTGTGAGTAATCACTACATAGTATAAAACAAAGGCGTTTGACTTTGTTGACCACAACATATTAATTCAAAAATTAGAAGCTATGGGTGTTAGGGGAAACATTAACAATTTGTTAGCATCTTACCTATGTGATAGAAAACAAATGACACAAATAACCAGAATATGTCCCAGCACAAGAGTGGAAACCCATTTCCTATCGAACTGCAATACTGTTTACTATGGTGTTCCCCAAGGAAGTATATTGGGCCCATTATTATTTATTATTTATATTAATGACATTGTAAATGCAATTAATGATTATATTACTCTATTTGCTGATGACTGCACGGTGCTTTGTAATAATATAACTGACATAAATAATATTTTGACTAAAATAATTGACTGGTTGGAAAATAACAACCTACAAATCAATCTCAATAAAACTAAAATTATTAATTTTAAGCAACGATACAAGGACACTCAACAAACAAACATTATTCATAACGGTCAAATAATCGAAAATACGAATGTCACAAAATTTTTAGGCCTACACTTGGATCGGAATATGAGTTGGAATACGCACATCGATTATGTTTGTAATAAGATAAATCAATCCTCATACGCGATTTACAAACTAAATAGGGTAGTAAATCGTAATACTGTGCTATTAGCCTATCACGGTCTCGTAGCTTCTGTGCTGCGGTATGGGATTATTTTCTGGGGTAACGCAACAGGGAAGGAAGCTGTATTCAGGGCGCAAAAAAGATGCTTAAGAGCCATCTGTAACCTGAAACGTACGGATAGTTGTAGACCATTTTTTAAAGAGTTAAAATTATTAACGATGCCATCCCTCTATGTCTACGAAATTATAATATTTGTGCGAACAAATCTGGTTCTCTTCCCGCATGTTGAGAGCGAACGGCGTCGAGACCAGCTCCATGTCCATCCATGCAAGACCGCTTTATTTCATAAGAGTGTTTTTGCGATGGCCCCTAAATTGTACAACGCGATCCCAAAAACTATACGCCAAGCAGAAAATCTTAACAAGTTTAAGAAACAACTGTACAGTTTTCTTGTTGAAGGGGTGTTTTACACAATTGACGAAATTCTTTTGGCGTGCAAGGAGTATAAATAAACAGTATGAATGTGACTTTGGATATGTTATGACATTTTATACTATTATTTAATTATTTTGACATATTTTATATGCATATTAATAATAAATTTTATTATTTTGACATTTTTGTCATTGTGAATATTGTTAGTAATTTGTGGTTTATTAATTTTTAAATTACTTTGACATTATATTTTTATTTGACATTCAAATTATTATTTACACTATCTTCTATTGACAATTTAATTAATAATGACATTAAATAGTGGAATTTAATAATGAATATTTAATACTAATTTTATATTGTTGAATGTTTAATGTATATGAAATTATTTAAATTCTAAATTGTAATTACCCACTCTAAATTTGTATGCCGATGGCAGGTCACAGAGGACCCATCTACTAAAATTGTAACAACTGCATAACCTGTGTACCACGAATAAATGAATTGAAATTGAAATTGAAATTGAAACACCCGGCCAGGTGGGTAATTACCCTTTTCCACCTTCTCCATCTTCGCTTGCCAACATTGGCGACCTTATCCCTTCACCGCCAAACAACCATTGAAATCAGAGAATTGTTGGCAACATAATCCAAATAAGCCTACTGATATCTGACGTAGGACATAAAAAAGGCACTACTTATTTCTAAAATTTCTTTTAGAAATAAGTAGTGCCTGTTGTGTCGTTTTTATGTATGATGCCAGGCATTTGCCCGCCATCTCACCTGCGTGTCTGTCTATGTATTTTATTGTGTGCAATAAAGAGTATAATAATAATAATAAAATATTCACTCACTTGGCAACAACTCCAACCCTAACATTCTCAGGCACCAAGTGTTTCAGCATAGCGTCGATGAGGTCGGGCCGCCACGATGTCAGCAGGTAGTACGCACTCAACACGTCTTGGAGGGGGAAGTCCTGGGGACGGGAGAGAGTGGGTCACATTCGTTTGTAGAGAAGAATAAAAATAAACAAATTTAAAAATAATAATACAAAAAAGGACGCCGTGTGGTGTCCGGCAGAGTAGAATGGCACCAACCCCTTACACTCGCGGGTGTCGTACGAGGCGACTGTTTTCAAGGCAAAAGATAAAGAGTCTCCGTAGTCTGGAAAATGGGCAGCAGCATTTTCCTTGTTATACTTAAACACTGCGATCTCCAACCCGCCTGCCAAGCGTGGAGATTATGGCGATAACCTCCCCTTTCATGGGAGAGGCCCTAAGTCCTGCAGTAGACTGTTACGGGCTGTGATGATTAATACAAAAAAAGGAGTGAACAAAAAAATACATTGTCCTACGTAGATATGTAATGTCGCGACGGCCAGTGTAAAGGGACTTATTTAGCTTCAAGATTCAGTTTTGCTGTGTTAGTATTATTATGTGTGGTTCCCATACAATTTAGATTTATAGTCAGTTTTCAACAATATATAGAGTGATTCGAGAAGGATTATAAGTTTTTTTTGATACCACTAAGGTGGCAAACAAGCTTGCGGCCTGCCTGATGGTAAGCAGTCACCGCAGCCTATGGCCGTTTGCAATACCATCACCCACGCGTTACCGAACCCGAAACCGAAACCGGTTGTAATTTAATAAATTTTATATAATAAAGTGTACAAAAAGTGATTAAATTCATATAAACAAAGATCAGTCCCCTACCTGCATGAGATGGACATGCGAAACGGCCAAGCTCCTGGGTTCCTGGGCGTCCTTGAACCGGAACTCCATGGCCATGAGGTCGCGCTGCTCCTCCCACGCCCAGCGCTGGGCGCCGGCCGCGCGGACCATCGCTATGTACTAGGAAGGGGGGAGAAAAATGATTTTTTTATGCTACTCAGTGACGAGAGACAGCCCAGCTGATGGCAAGTGGTGGCTATCGTCCATAACTGACGACCATAATAATGACGACCAGAGTGGTTCCGTGGTCAACATGCCGGTCTGCCACGCAAGAGGTCCCGGGTTCGATTCCCGGCCGGGCAGAAATTGAAATGATGAATTTTAATTTCTGTTACGGGTCTGGGTGTTCTGTGTATAATAAGTATGTATTTAAAAGTATATAAGTAGTATATCAGTTATCTAGCACCCATAACACAAGCTTTGCTTACTTTGGGGCTAGATGGCGCTGTGTGAATTTGTCCACGAATATTTTATAACTCACGCAGCGGAGGCTTTGTAGACTTAGGGAACGTACCCATACTACGTGACCCGTTTAGGGAGGGAGGGAGATCTTCAAACTACTACGAGTACGCTCAGTCACAGAAGCGGGGGTGGGGGCTTACAATTTTGTTACGTAGTTATTTCGCCGCAAGAAATTTTGCGCTTTTTTGACCTATATTCGAATATGGCGCGCAGTGTTTAGTGCTTCTTAAACTCAAAGTTGGTGGCTAACAAATATGAGTCAAATTATTTTCATTTGTTACACTGATTGCCTGCGAAATAATTAAAAATCACTTGTCTTACTATGTAAAAACTTTAAGGGGTGGGCGGAGGTCTTGGCATATACTACGAGTGGTCACCGAGGGGACAGAGCGGTAAAAAAATCTTAAAAAACAGGTCTCGTAGTATGGGAACGTTCCCTTAAAATGTTAAATTAAAAATAATAATTTTATTTTGCTAACGTAGACTTAGATTTATTAACAACAAATGGACCACTGTTGTCTCGTCAATAAAGATAATTTAATTTGTCAACATCTACAATTCATGCATTTAGGTTGCATGTAACAAAAATGCCTTCACCCCGCGGGAGAGCCAAGAAGCGATGGCAACTTATACGGGACTTTTTTTTCTACTCAATGACAAACGAGTAGACAACCCTGATGGTGAGTGGTAGCTGTCGCCCATAACATTTACAAGTAAGGTTACGATAAGTTGGGATAGGGTGATCGAGGAAGTCACTAGGGTCACCAGAAAAAAATATAAAAAAAATCGCTCTTGGATATTTTTTAATTCATGACAATTTTTGTTTTTTATCAAAAATTGAACACCCGTCGAGCCTGTTTCATTAACGATGACTACAAATATTGCTTTAGAAAAAAATTAAAAAACTGTTATGTAAACGTAAATAACCTTTCTACAATCTGAAATAAAAGAAACAATACATATCTGACCAAGATCATAAAGGTTATGCTATCCCAACTTATCGTAACCTTACGGGACATCCTGTATATGCTCTTCCCACGCCCAGCTATGTACTGGGGGAAATGTTAGGATGGCGTTGGTTATCTTCGGAGTTAGGAGGGATGTCTCCAATTCGACGGATGTCGGATGTCTCAAATGTTACTTATTATGTAATTTAAAATGTTAATTCATTTAGTTACGTAAATTTTTGTTTTATTTTTTTTTGTTTCATACGGTAGGCAAACAGGCAAGCGGGCCACCTGATGGAAAGTGGTCACCACTGCCTATATACATTAGCAACATCAAGAGCATCGCCAATGCGTTGCCCACCTCTATAACACGTTGCTCCGGCAGCAAAAAGGCAAATGCCACTCCACTGCCAAAGCCACGGTTCCCCAAATCCCCACCCCATGGAGCACTGGAGACCTTACTCACCGGCAGAAACACAATACTATTGAAAAGAGTATTGTTTAGCTGCGATATTCTGTAAGGTGGAGGTACTTCCCCAGTCGGGCGGCTCCAATTCGAACGGGATACCCCGCTATGCCCTACCTCTCTTTTGAACATTACAATAATTTTATGACGTTTAATGAAAAGTTGCCAACAAATAATGTATATGTCTATTCGAAATTTTACAATCCTTTGCAAAAAAAAAGGCACATGGGCAATATTCATAGAATCGAGACAATTTGGAGCCTTTGGATCTCCCCCTGGGAACTTTCTGGGTGCAATCATATTGAGCATAGAGGAGGTCTAGAGTTCCTAAGGATCCAAAAGGCCGTTTACTCGACATCGGGAAAGTTTGCATCGGAATTTCGACTTCATACATCGGTTATATGGTATCGAAATTTCGACACAAACTTACGATTGACATGAACTCGCGTGCGCACTGTAGGTGTAACATACAGTAAGCTAAAATTCAAACATGATTTTTATCTAAATTGTTTCAATTTCCTGTAAATAATAATAATAATAACTTATCACGAAAAAAGTAAAATACACATCAGCATAGGTCATAAGTCCCTTCCCCAACTCCACCCGACAATCAACCCTATTACCCCCACATAGAACCCAATCTCACCTGGAAGACCATCTTCACGATATCATCGATGTGATGCAGGCCAGCCTCCGTGAGGTCCACTTGGACGTCGAAGAACCCGAAGCCCCGGGCTCCGATGCGGGTACCGCCCACTAGGCTGTATGAGACATATGTCATGTATGAAGCTGTTATTGCAAAGCTCAGACAAAATAAAAAAAAATAGTTAAAACCACGACGGCTATTAAAAATCGTAAAGTTAAGAACAAGTCGAATGTTGGAAGAATATGGGTGTATATACTTCGTGTAACCTAGCGTGTAGGGAAAGCAGGCGAAGACCCAGGGGGTTCAAATTTAAATTATACTATGATTTACACTAAGTATATACTAAAATAGTAGTGGTTAGGCTCCACTGTAATTACCGAATCTGTTCAATCCTGGACCACGGTCAAGACGGACGCCGGACCCTCACGCGCGAGAACGCAACCGGGAAATATGTTTTATAATAATATACAAACCTCTAACTAAAAAAAAGAAATCTCTAACTGATGGGGAAAACCGCGTCAAAATCAGTGGCTGTTTAGGAGAAGTATACAGAAGATATACAGACAGACAGACAAACGTGGAAAGCGACTTCTTTACATAATTAAAAAACAAAGTCGCTTCTCGCTGTCTGTCCCTATGTACGCTAACATCTTTTAAACTACGCAACGGATTTTAATGCGGTTTTCAGAAATAGATAAGAGTGATTATAAAAAGGTTTATAACCAAGAAAAATAGGGTAGGTAGGTGTAGGGTAGGTGGAAGATGGGATAGGGTAGGAGCAGGACTGTCATTTGGACAGGCGAGTCCCATATAATATCCGTTTAGATATCCGTAAATGGATTTTCCCCACGTAAAAAAAAATGGTATGGTAATGTAGGGTGGGGGTAGGGTAGGGTAGGGGTTGGGTAGTGTAGGAGTAGGACGCCACGCGTATGAACTTATTTCATAGAATGCAAAAACAATATTGGAACATACCTGTTGCACCATCCCCTGGCCTTCAGCGCGGATAGCAGGCTTCCTGGACCTTCGTGCCCCAATAGATGAGACAGATAGTGGCCAGGCTGTGTGTAGAAGACAGATATGCTTATATTAATAAATGGACAATTCACACAGCGCCATCTAGCCCCAAAGTAAGCAAAGCTCGCGTTATTGCCAGAGAATTGATAAAATATTTTTATATTTCTAAAAAAACAAACACAATACAAGAATCGAATATGACAGACAGTTGTGTCAGAGAGTAGAGCTCGTCTAATCTAAAATGCCGCGCCCCACTATCGCATTACCGCAAACAAGCAAGTTTAAAATATGGACGCAATACATATACAAATGCCGTTGTAATTGGTCATTCAGTTGCCGGTGAGACTCAAACGTTGGAGCACGCGTCGTTCATTGGCTCCCACACAGATGAAGTGTCGTTATCAATATTTGCACTCACACATCGAAATCAACTAACTAAGTAGTGGGGCGCGTCATCTTAGACTAGACGAGCTCTACCATTTATTTATTTCAAATAAGTTTACATACACAGTTTATGCCTAATTCATGTAAACAAAATAAACTGTAAAACTAGATATAAGGAAGGCAATAGACTAAACAAGATAGTTACATCAATTAAACGTTATTTTGGACCATGGACCTTAATTGGAAATGAATAGCAAAATTTCCATTCGTTCTGAATGAATGGAATTAATTAAGGTGTACGATGGCAATATAGCAAAATTTCCATTCGTTCTGAATAAATGGAATTTATTGAGGTGTACGATGGCAAAATGGCAAAATTTCCATTCGTTCTGAATGAATGGAATTTATTGAGGTGTACGATGGCAAAATGGCAAATCCATAAAATTTAAGTACGTCATAATTATTTCCGCAATATACATACCCCACTTTTATAATGCATTCTGGTATCCGGTATCGGAAAATCGATGGACAAGGACCTCAGGTCCTTGACTGGCTTGCAGTACACCCTCTTCCGTCTCAACTCCGGTGGGAAGGGGTGGTCCTCCCACACTGGGGCGACTACGGCACTGTCCTCTACCGCCGAGAAGAGGGGTACCACCAAGTCTTCTAGGCCGTCCAGGGATTCTGGGGGAGAGAAGGAACTGTCAAGTTAAGAGCGACAATACGACAGGCGAACAGGCAAGCGGGCCTGATGGTGCGTTTGGTGGGTAAGGGATAAGGTAGCCGCCAATGTTGGCAAGCGAAAATGGAGAAGGTGGAAAAGAAATCCACCTGGCCAAGTTTTGTGACCAGGGGACCAGGGGTCCGATAGTTGATCGTCGGAAGTAGTATGTATATCGCGGCAGTTGACACATTTCTCTAGCGCGATGTAGGGGCGGTCAGCGCCATCTATGTGCGGACGCTTGCCAACCTTGTGTTCGTGTAGTCATTTCAACCATGTGTTCAAATTTGGTGGCCTTGGTCACCTAATGTTCTAGCTTTTGTTCATATCTATACAAATGTCATTGAGTCATTTGTATAGCGTTTTGACAGATTGACAATGTACATTCTCTATAGGACGAAACTCCATCTAAACTCTATGTCCATCTATCGCTCCAATAGGAAAACTCAACAACACTCACGTTACGATTACACGAACACCAGGTTGGCAAGCATCCGCACATAGGTGGCGCTGACCGTTCCTACATCGCGCTAGAAAAGTGTGCCAAATTCCGCGGTAGATATACTACTTCCGACGATCAACTGTCGGACCCCTGAGCCATGGTCTTCCGTCTTCGCTTGCCAACATTGGCGGCTACCTTATCCATTAATTGCTAAATACATAGCTCACAAAAAAAAGAGTCATTGATACATTGCAGCACTGGGGTTTGAAGTAAAGTAAACCACTTTTATCTACACTCATAGCGTAATGTTCCAATTACATATTCGAAAACAGTCGTTTAAGGGTACACTTTTTTCACGCCAGACTACAAAATTTTAAAAAATTACTTTTCGATACAGCATTTCCCATACTATTTTCATTACAGCTGTATCGAAAAATAACTTTTTAATCATTATGCAAAACTTTTTTTTTTTAAATTTTCTCGGGACACGGCGAAATGTAGGCTGAATACCTAGATATCTTTAACAATTTCAAAATTTAAATTTTTTCTTATTGTTGTAATTTGTTTTTGTGGTTGTTTTTCTTATTTGAAGCAAAGAAATAGATAAATGTGGAAGTAAAGTAAATTTCCCGCCGCTTGATATCATCGACGCGTAGATACAACAGAACCGACTCGCAGCTTACTTCCAGCAAAGTTGAGAAAATTATAGGTACGATATTTTAACATAAAAATACGAGTGTAGATAAAGTAGTATATGCAACTGTATTAGGTATTAAAACACTCATGTTTAAATACCCCCTTTTATATGACAGTTGCATAAACTACTATTATTCCACTCAGACACACTGCACAAAATTGTTAAATATTCATAGAAAGAAAAAATTGTAAAACTGGTACATACTGGTGAAGCTGGTACCTCGGAGTAAGAGCCGGACCCCTTAACCACTAGGCTACTGATTAACATAAAAAATATCTCACCTTTCCCCACAACGACGAGTGTCATCAGGTTGGCGGAGTACCATTTGTTGTGGAACTTCAGCAGCTCCTTCCGGACGTCGATGCCTTTCGCCTTCGGGATCGCCTCTAGCGTTTCTCTGTTCCCTGTTATAATAGAATAGAATATAGAATAAGAAAGGTTTTATTACATGAAAGACGACACGGCACGACAATACAAAAAAAATATAATAAAAAAAAGGTAAATCGATCTATGCAATGTATTTACATACATATGGGGAACTACGAATTGTCAAAAGAACAATAGCCGTGGCAATGGCGTCCGGGAAAGTAGAATATGGATAGCACTAAATCCCTTCCAATCGATTGTAGACCTGAATAGTTCAGTTGGTTAACACCCCACGCGTCCGGTATCACTCAGTGTCACTGTAACAGTGTCTCTACGTCAGTGTCAAGTGACAATGTTCCTATGTCAGTGACATGTGTCAATATCACTGTCGGTGTTACCGCTTCAGTGTAATTGCGGCAAAGTTCGCTTTGACAGTGTTACCGTGTCAGTGACATTGTTGCAAAGTTCGCTTTGTCAGTGTCACTATATCAACGTCACTGTCAGTGTCGTTGTGTCAATGTTCGCTTTGTCAGTATTGTTGCGTCAATGTCGCTGAGTCAGTGTTGCTGCGTCAGTGTCGCGTTGTCAGCGTCTATGTAGCAATGTCACAATCGGTGTTACCTTGTCAGCGTCATTGTGTGAATGTTCGCTTTGTCAGTAGTACTGCGTCAGTATCACAGGGTCAGTGTCAGTGCGTAAGTGTCTCTATTTCATAATTGCCTGTCATAAGAATTAGCCGTTTTTTGTCGTGTCTCTCGCTTACCGGTGCCGAACTTGTGGTACGGATGCGATGGGTGCGCGGTGCTCTTGTTGAGCTGGTCCAGCCGCCAGGTGTCTGAGGAGGTGTTCTTCTCGTGTTCCGAGTTCACGGCGCTCAGTTCACGCCCGGTGGCGGCCTCGGTGAACAGCGGCGATATGAAGAACTGCGCGAATCTGGTACGGAAAGGGGTGGTAAGGTTTTTACGGGGTCGGCAACGCGTGGGTGATGCCCCTGGTATTGCAAACGGCCATAGGATGCGGTGACTGCGCACCATCAGGCAGGCTGTAAGCTTGTTTGACACCTTTGTAGTATAGAAAAATATGGGGTAAAGTATATGTTTGTTAAGAGAGAGAGTTAGCAAATGGTGGGGTAAGATCCACGACGAAATGTATACAGTGCCTAAAGTCAACAGGATATGTGTAATTTAAATTTCCTAAGAAGGTATTCATTACCTAGGAATTTCATACATTTCCTAAACAGGAATCGGATAAGTGCTAATTTCTCTGTTTTATATGAAAATCTGTCAAAAACCGAATGTATGAAAAACATCTAGAAGTATCAGAAACGTTCGACTCACATGTCGAGCGCGTGTCCCAGATGCTGAGGCAACACGTCGAAGTAGTAGGTGGTGTGGTCGGAGGAGGTCGACGCGTTCGACGACCCGCCGTGCTCGGCCAGGAACTTGTTGTATTCGTTCTCCTGATGGACGAATAGGTTATGAAATAATTATCTTGGCGTCAATATCCTCCTAAGAATAAGTATCATATCTATTTCAGATGAATAACAAATCCATTGCAGGAAACCGCATCTGAATCGGTCAAGCAGTTTTGGAGATAAATGACAACATTTGTGAAAAATTTTGATTGCACCGCCTCCTGGAGGGATAACCTAATAACACCTATCTAAGAACTACCGATGATGATTAACAAATCTGTTGTTGAAAACTGTATATATTTTTTTTATTAACAATATTCTTGCATTTGACCTCAACTCACCTGAGTATCTAAATCGGTTCAGCTGTTTTAGAGATAAATGACTACTTACCTTATGAAATGACAGGTCGATAAAACGTAGACCTTATTTGAAAAGTGAATCTCGGAAAAGCAAGCTAATATTCTTTGATGACATAAAAAATCATCTTGGCGCCCGCAAGGGCCCTGGGCCCGCCTTGACTATGATCGAGGATTTGAAAGATCAGGTAGTTCCAGTGGGGCTTGTCAACATTTCAGTAATGTTCTATTCTGACATACCTCTGGATATTTCTTCGTGCCAAGGAACAGCATGTGCTCGCAGAAGTGAGCTAACCCTGGCAATTCGTCCGGGTCGCTCAGGTATCCTGCGAAAGTTGAAAATCTTAAGCAATATTCGCCATATTGTATACGCAGTAGAACTATACAATAGCGGCGTAAGTGGGACTGATACAACTATTTTATATGTTTTGTATTTAGTGTCAGTAATCTAATCTTGCAAATCAAATTTTATCCACGTCCCGGTTTCTGTTTGTACAGAAATTTTACATACTTAGGTTCGGCGAGAATGCATATCCCATCGAGTTGATCTGACGATGGAAACAGAAGGTGACTAAAGGAGCTTCTAAACTATCAACGACCTGAGTGGTTCAGTGGTCAACATGCCGGTCTGCCACGCAAGAGGTCCCGGGTTCGATTCCCGGCCGGGCAGAAATTGAAATGATGAATTTTAATTTCTGTAACGGGTCTGGGTGTTCTATGTATAATAAGTATGTATTTAAAAAGTATATAAGTAGTTTAGCAGTTATCTAGCACCCATAACACAAGCTTTGCTTACTTTGGGGCTAGATGGCGCTGTGTGAATTTGTCCACGATTATTTATTTATTTATTTATTTATATGTATATATGATAAATCCATTGTCTTTGGGTTCGTTTGTTTTGTATTGACATAAACTGTGATCGTGTACGGTATCCAGGAACTGATGATGAAGCCGGAAGGGATCATAAGTCCTCCTAAAGTACACTTGATAAAGCCATAGAGTTCGAGCCAGTTGAATTAGTTTTGTAAACTACTCTTTGATGGTAAAATAATGGATAGAGATTTTTTCCTATCCTCTCGGGGCATTTTAACGGGAGCTAAGGGGAGCTGTTTATGACATGATCGGGCAATATCTAATGGTTGGTTTACATTTGTCCAGGTCAGTGGCGAGCGAACTGTCACTCCGTACAGCGTACTGTCACATTGACAGTCGGTCAATGTCAATGTGACAGTACAATGTACGGAGTGACAGTGACAGCGACAGGTGCCACTAACTTATCTGACCTGCGGGGCTATTGGCTAACTCAGCTGACAACTGTATTTGACACTAGATAATTCTACACCACGTCATCTACGTTGAAAACTGGCAATAGCGTCTACCAAATTAGAGTAGTGTCAGATTTTTTAATGTCAAATTCAGTTGTCCACTGAGATAGCCGATAGGCCCTCTGTTGGTCAAAACGGGAACTGCGGCATTTCATTTTGAAATGACATGTTAATGCCAACAATAGTGACACCCGTCACCGTGTCAGATAAGTTCGTGGCAATTGTACGCTGTACGGACTCGCTACTGTCCGACCGGTTTACACCGGTGTAGTTGCTTACTTCACTTGTCAACTATGCTAAACACTTAACCATTGTAAACAAGCCATAACTCACCAATATTCACGTCGAGCGCCGCAGCCGCCTTATCAGTCGTGGGGTCGCTGACCAGGAGCACCTTTAGCCGGTTCGACAGCTCCAGACCCCTGGAAGAAGAAAGGTTTCAACTTGACAGTAAGATCCTACATGAAGTATTGCTGCCACCTCTGGGATGAACCAGCCAAATACCAACTGGCCGCTTTGGATTCGGTGGAAAAACTTGCAAAGAGGATAATTTGGGACTCGAAATGTATTGAAGCTAAGCTGCATAGGCCCGGGCATCGGAGTAGGGTTGCGCGTCTGTCGGTATTCTACAGGTTACATTTTGGAATGTTCGAAGCAATTGCACGACCTCATTCTGCCATTGGAAAACGCGATCCGAGCGAGCGCTTCATCCTTATATTGTGGATCTTCTAGCTATCATTCTACCATCAGCTATATTAGTTCAACCTTTATAATGCCTACGGCTAAGGAAAGCAACGCGTTGCCTGTGAGTGTATTCCCTGAGTGTACGCCTTCAAGGCTAGAGTGAATAGGCTGTTCCTAGAGAGGCATGCTCCATCTTCGGTCGCATCGTCACTTACCACCAGACAGAGTCCTGCCACCTGATAAACCCTCCGTCTCTCCCCACCATCCCCGTTCCCTTGCCGTAACCAAATCACCTGCCTAGTACGTGTGAAAATAATTAATTGATCCCCGACCTTATGATAATCAATATGACAATATGGAGTAAGGGGTTAGTTAATTAGTTGTATGACTGTACTTACAAAGCAAGCCAGCTCACCGATACTTCCGCTTGTCCTCCTGCGACTTGACGATGTCGTCGAACCGTCATGGTTACACGTACACGCCTGAATGTGCAGGTTTTCCCTCACCAAAACGCCTGCCCACTACGGACAAAGAAAGCCAGCTCACCGATACTCCCGCTTGTCCTCCTGCGACTTGACGATGTCGTCGAACCGTCATGGTTACACGTACACGCCTGGATGTGCAGGTTTTCCCTCACCAAAACGCCTGCCCACTACGGACAAAGAAAGCCAGCTCACCGATACTCCCGCTTGTCCTCCTGCGACTTGACGATGTCGTCGAACCGTCATGGTTACACGTACACGCCTGAATGTGCAGGTTTTCCCTCACCAAAACGCCTGCCCACTACGGACAAAGAAAGCCAGCTCACCGATACTCCCGCTTGTCCTCCTGCGACTTGACGATGTCGTCGAACCGTCATGGTTACACGTACACGCCTGGATGTGCAGGTTTTCCCTCACCAAAACGCCTACACACTACGGGCTAACAAGGCAATCCAACTCACCGATACTCGCGCTTGTCCTCCTGCGACTTGACGATGTCGTCGAACCGTCGCGGCGGCGAGGCGGCCGCGGGCGCCGGCGCCGGCCGCCCGCCCTGCCGCGGCGGCGCGCAGTTCGGCTGCGACATGCCTGGGGACATCGGGAACATCATCATCATCACAGCATCATCACAGTCCACTGCAGGACTATGAATAGATGTCGCTACACACTATTCTAGGCTTCTAAACTGTTGCGAATATAACACAAGAATGGTAAGACTGTCCTCAGTCGCTCCGCCTCTGAGGAAGATATGACTGGATATCATAATCATCACAGCCCATAACAGTTCACTGCAGGACTTAGGCCCTCTCCCACGAAAGGGGAGCTTAATGCCATAATCGGTATATGGTATACCCTATCACCCATCGGGAACTGTTGTATATATACTAATTTGTAATAATAACAACCTATTGCATTTACCGATGGACTAGTTACGGAATGAGGAGTTTTCCAATAGGTATCTAAAGCATTCTTAACTACTCACTAAATGGCGCTCCTACAATTTTGGTAATTGATAATCGCTTGAAAAATGTTTTTAGCAAAGGGGATATAAACACTGGGTACGTTGTATTGAATAATATTGTATTTATAGTTTTCAACCATTTTAGTGGTTGTAATAAATTATTACAAACAAAACAAACATCAATTTGACTGAGTCAATTCATTTCATGGACACTAGGATCAAAAATGGACACAATACAAATATGAAAGGTTTGTATTAAAATACATTTCGTCGAACCTTTTGGTATAAAATTACCAAAATTGTAGGAGCGCCATCTACTGATGCTTTTTGAAACCAATTGACAATACCTACTGGAAAACTCCTCATTGTAATCTATAGCATTGTTTATACACCTATTTATATTTATGGCAAATATACGGCAATTCGTACTCGTCAAACTCGTGGTTGACATTTGGCGAGTGACGCACGCACTGTAAGGCTCAGCTGAAAATCAGCGCTCTAGTTCCTCTATCTACAGCATACGCTGAGCTGAGTTCTAATTTGGCATGACACTACAATATTCACCATAAATTTTAATTGAATGTACCCTAGTTTTAACATGTTATAAATATCATTGTTGATATTGTTACAACTTATTTGATATAATTGTAGTTTTTGCCAAATAAAATCTATGTCTATGACTAATCTGACAGGGAGTTCATTCTCACACCTTGGAGCCAAATTGGTCGCGAACTGTGCGGTTCCAAAGGAACTTTCTCCCACGCACACTAATGTTGTGGAATGAACTACCTGAAGAGGTTTTCCCTGGAGAGTACAACATGGAGTTCTTCAAGGGTGAAAAGGTTTTTATCTACACTCATAGCATAATGTTCCAATTACATATTCGAAAACAGTCGTTTAAGGGTACACTTTTTTCACGCCAGACTATAAAATTTTAAAAAATTACTTTTCGATACAGCATTTCCCATACAGCATACCATTTTCATTACAGCTGTATCGTAAAATAACTTTTTAATCATTATGTAACACTTTTATTTTTTTATTTTTTGTCGGGCGCCGGGACACGGCGTAATGTAGGCTGAATACTTAGATGTCTCTAACATATTCAAATTCAAAATTTGAATTTTCCTGTTTATATTCTGTGTAATTATTTTCCCGCTAAACAGAATATTTTTAGTAATTGTTGTAATTTGTGTTTGTGAATGTTTTTCCTTATTTTAAGCAAATAAATAGATAAATGTGAATATAGTTAAGTGTATTTCCCGCCGCTTGATATCCTTGACGCGTAGATACAACAGAACTGACTCGCAGCTTACTTCCAGCTAAGTTGAGAAAATTATAGGTACGATATTTTAACATAAAAATATTAGAGTGTAGATAAAGTAGTGTATGCAACTGCATATAATTAGGTATTAAAACACTCGTGTCAAACTATTATCATACGAGGCGTAGCCGAGTAAAGCGGGAGTATAAACAGACACTCATGTTTTAATACCCCCTTTTATATGACAGTTGCATAAACTACTATTATATGGTCGGCAACGCGTGGGTGATGCCCCTGGTATTGCAAACGTCCATAGGCTGCGGTGACTGTTTACCATGCGGGCCGTAAGCTTGTTTGCCACATGTGTGGTATAAAAAATAAAATATAACAAGCTCTTAACTTCGTCGACTATCACATCCACATTTATACAGTTAATTATGACATATTATACTTAGCTCCTATCACGTTTGGCTAATGCCCGCGTGACAGGATATTCTGTACCCTATAAAAAGGAGAAACGAATAAAATAATAATCATCATAAATATCATCATCATCATCACAGCCCGTAACAATCCACTGCAGGACTTAGGGCCTCTCCCACGAAAGGGGAGGTTATTGCCATAATCTCTACGCTTGGCAGGCGGGTTGGAGATCGCAGTGATAAAATATAATAATGGAAATTGCTGCTGCCCATTTTCCAGACTACGGAGACTCTTGATCTTTTGCCTCGAAAACATTAGTCGCCTTGTACGACACCCAAGAGTGTAAGGGGTTGGTGCTATTCTACTCTGCCGGACACCACACGGCCAATGCTAAATCATGATAAATCATAAATATGCTTTGCCAAATTCTCGCTAAAAACTAGCCTCAAAGTAAGCAAAGCTTGTGTTATAGATGTTGGATAACTGATAAACTACTTATATACGTTTGTTTGTTTAAATATTCGTGTACAAATTCACACAGCGCCATCTAGCCCCAAACTAAGCAAAGCTTGTACTGTGGGTGCTGGATAATTGATATACTACTTAAATACTTTTAAATACATACTTATTATACATAGTACACGCGGACCCGTAACAGAAATTAAAATTCATTAATCAACTGAACCACTTAGGTCGTCAATATTACATTGATACCGTAAACATGCGTCATACAAATAAATACATATAAATAACTATGATCTGTTTGTTCTGACTTGTCTTATTTAGTGAACAAACAATGCCCAAAATCACGACTTGCCGTATCAATCACGCTACGTATATTGTGTCTTGAATTATACAAAAAATACATAGAATGAGAATTTCAACGTATACTGCTGCACATTATCCATTTAAATACATAATTTGCTGAACCAAATAGGACAAGTCAGTTTGGACAGATTATAGTAGACACGGCGCGACTACGTTCGCGTGGCGTCCTACCCCTACCCCAACATCTACCCTACACCTACCCTACACCTACCCAACATCTACTTTACACCTACCTATACTGTATATGGAGAGACGAGTTATTGGCACGGCGGCGTCACAATTAATATTTGATTGAATGGTTGATTGAGGTTTTCCGTGTCTGAGTGTGACAATTCTTTGAAGCAGACAATAATAACTTGTTTAGTCATGGTTTTTTAGGTAGCTAATACCATTATCTCTATTTGCACGATATTATAGCAATGACAACATCAAGTACAAGAAACAATAAAATCTGTGGTTTTATGTTATGTTATACGGCAGACAAACAGGCAAGCGGGTTACCTGATGGTGCGTGGTCACCGCCGCCTATGAGGGGTTACCAATGCGTTGCCCGCCTCTGAACCGACCTCTAATTTACCTCTTGGTTGAATTAGGTGTTACAAAGTAATGTAGGAGCAAAGCAAGGAAGGTTGGGGAATGCTGTGTTAGGGTGTGTTGGTGAAGGATGCCAGCGAATGCTATAAGAGACTGATAGCCTTCTGAAGGGGCCTGGGCAAGCTTGCCTGAGGCCTGCGAATGCCCTAAGAGACTGATAGCCTTCTGGAGGGGGCTGGGCAAGCTTGCCTGAGGCCTGCGAATGCCCTAAGAGACTGATAGCCTTCTGGAGGCGGCTGGGCAAGCTTGCCTGAGGCCTGCGAATGTCCTAAGAGACTGATAGCCTTCTGGAGGGGGCTGGGCAAGCTTGCCTGAGGCCTGCGAATGCTCTAAGAGACTGATAGCCTTCTGGAGGGGGCTGGGCAAGCTTGCCTGAGGCCTGCGAATGCTATAAGAGACTGATAGCCTTCTGGAGGGGGCTGGGCAAGCTTGCCTGAGGCCTGCGAATGCCCTAAGAGACTGATAGCCTTCTGGAGGCGGCTGGGCAAGCTTGCCTGAGGCCTGCGAATGTCCTAAGAGACTGATAGCCTTCTGGAGGGGGCTGGGCAAGCTTGCCTGAGGCCTGCGAATGCTCTAAGAGACTGATAGCCTTCTGGAGGGGGCTGGGCAAGCTTGCCTGAGGCCTGCGAATGCTATAAGAGACTGATAGCCTTCTGGAGGGGGCTGGGCAAGCTTGCCTGAGGCCTGCGAATGCCCTAAGAGACTGATAGCCTTCTGGAGGCGGCTGGGCAAGCTTGCCTTAGGCATGCGAATGCCCTAAGAGACTGATAGCCCTATGGAGGCGGCTGGGCAAGCTTGCCTTAGGCCTGCGAATGCCCTAAGAGACTGATAGCCTTCTGGAGGCGGCTGGGCAAGCTTGCCTGAGGCCTGCGAATGCCCTAAGAGACTGATAGCCTTCTGGAGGCGGCTGGGCAAGCTTGCCTGAGGCCTGCGAATGCCCTAAGAGACTGATAGCCTTCTGGAGGCGGCTGGGCAAGCTTGCCTGAGGCCTGCGAATGCCCTAAGAGACTGATAGCCTTCTGGAGGCGGCTGGGCAAGCTTGCCTGAGGCCTGCGAATGCCCTAAGAGACTGATAGCCTTCTGGAGGCGGCTGGGCAAGCTTGCCTGAGGCCTGCGAATGCCCTAAGAGACTAAAAGCCTTCTATAGGCGGCTGGGCAAGCTTGCCTGAGGCCTGCGAATGCCCTAAGAGACTGATAGCCTTCTGGAGGCAGCTGGGCAAGCTTGCCTGAGGCCTGCGAATGCCCTTAGAGACTGATAGCCTTCTGGAGGCGGCGGGGCAAGCTTACATGAGGCCTGCGAATGCCCTAACAGACTGATAGCCTTCTGGAGGCGGCTGGGCAAGCTTGCCTGAGACCTGCGAATGTCCTAATGTTCCGATTAGGGATTGCAATCCCGCTCGGGTACTCTAAAAATAATGTTATAAAATCGATAAAACTACAAGGTTTCATTAAAGAATCAATTCCCTTATCAGACCAATCAATCAGGTAAATTACCTGTCAATCGGAATTGCTTAACAAGTAAAGAAAGTAGGATTCATATCTAATGTATGACTAATTTTTAAATGCGTCCTTTGGCATTATAATTTACTTACTTGTAACAGTTTTATGAAAACTTAAGATGACTTTTGAAACTCTTAAGATACAAATGCCGTTTATAGTATCATCTCCGATGTCTATCAGAGTGGTTCAGTTCGTTAACGCAGCCGCCACGCAGAGGTCCCGGATTCGATTTCCAAGCAGAAATTAAAATGTAGAACCTTAATGTCTGTTACGGGTCTGGGTGCAGTATGTATTAAAAAAAAAAGTAGTAAAAAGTATATAAGTAGTTTATCTGTTTTCTGGCACCCATAACACAAGCTTTGCTTACTTTGGGGCTAGATAGCGCTGTGAGAATTGTCCAGGAATATTTATTTATTTTATGTAATAGTGGTAGCAAATTATAAACATTACCCCCACGTAAAAAAGGCGTAAGTTAGCCGAGTGACGTCGCTGGCAAAGAATGCCTGGATATACCTAATCTAATCTAAAGGCTTAGAGGTTACACACATGAAAAGAAATAAGTTGAGAGTCATACCTGAATGGCGTCTACGCTGGCAAAATAGGTGGCTGAAACAAATTGTAACAATTACTTCTTATTTAGTCCTAATTAGAATTAAACTAGTAACAGCTGTTCCGTTATGGCTGGAGCCGACCAAGCCAATTGCAGATACTACAGTAGATACTAATTCTTATGCGGTATAAAATAAATTCACTTTTGGGTGCGGGGGAAATAGAAATAGAAATATTTCGTGGATGTGGTCGGACGTCCGACCAAGGTCGGCTCGCCGGCGTATCCGAATCAATCCGAAAGCGACTTTGTTTTGTACATCGTGAGGATTTGTTTTGATTGTAACTGACGGTTGGTCGGCTTCAGCCAAATCGGAGCGTCTGCTAATACTTTTAGATGTGGTGTAATGTTATTAATCCTTATAGGATACCAATTAGAATGTAGTTACTAATTACAATTTTGTAATTCTAATAAGTGAAGACAATCTACTATGTCTGTAAATATAATATGTAAGTTATAAAATCTTTGCCCAAGGATTTTTCATGTAGCTGTGAGTATGGAAGTTGAGGGCTTTTTGTCCAATAACTTTTCAATAACTTCGGTTCAATCTTACAATAGTTATTAATTACAAAGAAACAATAATTTTAAAGTTTATTCTGTTCATCAGTGATTAAAATAAAAATAAAACAGCATTTTATTTCTTGTGTAATGTAAAATTGCAATTTTTTCTCACAGAATTATAGCACACTCAAGTAACATTTTTAAATATTTTTTAGTATAAATAATGACTTGAACTATCATTTATCAATGATCATTAGTCATTTGCAAGAATATTGCAGATGAAGGGCCTCCTTTCCTCTCTTAGGCTACTGGCAGCCCGCTATTTTTGAAATGTTATCATCCCAAGTCCCATCAATAGGGTCCCCCTACTACATATTCATTATTACCACCAAGAAAAAATCAGTCAGCATTAGAAGTGCCTAGTAAGCAACCAGACTATTCCAATAGATGCATCAAAACTTCTAGCTTAACATTATAAACTTCTAATTAGAATCTCATTTCTCGTGGACCACCTTGAAATGGACAATATCTTGATTGTGTCCACCTTGAAATGGACGGTATGGCTTGGAGTCATAGAAGGTTTGGTTAGAGGATACCAAAGGGAGCAACTCAAAGAGGGGAGGGGTTCTGAAATTTTATGTCTTTTTTTGTCTTTTTTTCCTCAGCTACACACCAACCGAAGGTTGTTCAAATCCTTCCTATATTTGTATAGCTACTTTTTATGCTGACTGCGCTTTCCACATGCAACAGTAATACTACAAAGTACTAGATCTAAAAAAATGTGGAATGGATTTTGTGAAGTATTGAGGATATAAGATATAGTTTAGTCACTGTGTAGCAAAGGGAAGGCTAATGCTTGTAAAATTTTCAACAGCAGAACTCACTGGTCACCGCTGGCCGCACTGTAAAAGGGGCACTTTTGAAAAAAATTCTAAAATGTGTACAATTATATTAGTACCTCAACTGAATCAAATTTCTAGTGCAAGAGACCATAGAACTATTAATAATACACCTATCACTTACACACGAAACGCTTATCGTTCAAGATGCGGTATTATTAGGTTATTATTGGAGCAAAGTGTTCATAATAATTTTAATTTATACATTTGGATTATATGCCTGCTAACCTTAGTAGGAAAAAATCGGGCAAGTTACTATGTTGTATAAGGAAAATTGGGAGTAATCAATGGTTACTTACGCAAATATTTAGGGAATGACGCAAGGTATGTGTGAGTAATTATGCAAAATTAAAAGAGTGATACACAAAAGAAATGTTACAATTTTTCTATTCTACTATTGTTATGCTACAGTATGTAATATTGACCTAACCTATTGAAACTGGCTCTATACTGAAATGTTGGCGAAAAGTTGAAAACGCCAACGAAAAGTAATTTTCTGGATGCCAGCTTGGCTATTTTCAAAGCAATTTATTCAAAATATAGACGATTTTTACGTCTAAAATCGCAACCAGCAACCAACAATATCTTTGACTTTAGTTTTTTTTTTGAAGAAAAAGCAACGGCGGCGATCAAATCACATGGATTTATGGAATGCACACGCGAGCGTTTTTATTAACGATTTAAAATTGTATTGAAAATTGTGGTGGATAGACCACTTATACAAAACTTAGAAGACTTGTATTGAAATATTCATTTTGTTTATAGAGATTACATACCGGAGCTTTTATTGTAGTTTTGACTGGGCTGAAAAGATAAACATTTCCGTTGCCCAATCACCTGTTACGATTATTAGTCCGAGACTCACATTGTAATGTCATGACATAATAGTATTGCCAAGTTACTTGTTTTTCTTGATTTGAGGGAAAATATTATTTAATTACGAAAGTGTACTTAGGCCTGTAAATTCTCGATAAGCATTCGCTATTAGCACTTTTTCGACAAAGTCACAGTTCTAAAATTTAACTCTAATCACGGGCGCGAATAGATGTGATGCGATCATCATATTAAGTAAATTAGATTATTTAACCCGGCGTCCCAGAAGTGAAAAATTACTAAACGGATATTTGGGAGAAGACAACATGACGTCTATATTAACCTAGGATATCTTCGTAGTTTTTAAAGGAATTATTTTTTCTATACAGTTTTTTAAGATAAAACATTTTTTAAATATAAATAATGATATTACATTTTATTTTACATAAGTACACAAATCTTAACAAAACACTAAATTATACAAAAACTACCTTGAACATGAAAAATATTGACATTAAATTATTGACTTTTCATAGACCAATTTAATATAAAACTTAACACATCTATACTGGATGCCATAATAGTTATCAATGTCGTATTTAACAAAATCAGCAATATACAAATTACATAGGAAGAAAATGTAATTAAAATTACATAGCCCCATGTAGCTGGGTTAAGGAGGTAGGGTACCGATATAATGTGAGGCTACAACTTCTATACTTTGTGGACTGTATTTCGTGATTTCTATTGCCTACTGCACTAGACTTTTAGTGGCGTTCCGTACGCATAATGGCGTTCCGTCGACAGTATTAGGGGGTGGAGCATGAAGGAATAGGTACATAAGAGCTGCAAAAAAAAAATGACGCATACAAGTCAGACTTGGTAATCATTGGATCGAGTTACATAGCCTCCGAGTACTATCTATGCCATATAGTGCGGAAGGCAATAGTTAATAAAAATGTTAATCGTTAATAGAAATAACAATAATAAGATGGCTTTAGACTGTCTAGTGCGTGGAATACAGTGTTAAACGTAAAAAATATTATAATTCAATCGCTAAAAAATCCAGATTGTAAAGACATAGTGAGTGTCGTGTGTCGTCAGAATTAAACGAGAAACAATAGTAGTGCTTCGAGAGTTTGAAGTGAGGGTAATCGTTGAATGCGAATGAGGGTGGACAGATAAGTCTTTCCTTAGGACTGACTTCACGCAGCGGCACCAGTCTACATATGACCATGACAAATGCAACTGCGTCAAAATGTCGCAGTAAAAACAATACTAACCATGGTGATAAGCCCGATGACATGTACGATGTAAGCGTAGTGAATAACTATTAGTCTTAAAACCTGTATGAGTCTAGATAGACCGTTGAATAGACCCACACCGGTAACACAAATTAAAAGTTATCATGTCAATTTCTCCTAGGCCGAGAATCGAACCCGAGACTTCTTGCTTAAATACAAACAACATCCATCATGATTATAACAAAAATAATATTCGAAATGTTATTAGTATCCGGGATAATTTGAAAAATTATGGCAACCCTGTTGACAGATGACAGGCTTAAACGGATTGTTTGTTTACTTATTGCTCATTGGTAAATTTTTTGGTGCTATTTTCAACCTTACGGACGGCGGGCAAGTGCGAACATGCAGATTCTGATTCAGTTTTGATTTTGTATTCTTTATTTTCTGATAAGAAATCTGAATTTTTAAAAGGGAATAATATTCCGCTTTCATATCTTGTTGAGAAGTGAGGAATAACAAGTTTCTTCAAGTCGTAATTTGTGTCTTTTACTACTCCAATGGCATTGCCGGATCCTACCCGGCTTGAATGATAACAAAACAGTAAAAGTTCGTAGTTGTTGCTCATCAAATCATGGAATCGTGGGAGACTCTGATTGCCTCGTATCCAGACCCGCCAGACCTCAAGTCCTATAAGAAATCTTTGCAAACAGCAACTCAGTTGTTGAAGCAAGATTTGGCCAATTTTGAAATAAGTAAGTTGAGTTTTGTACTTCTCTTCTTTTTCTTCCCCCTGTCCTAGTCCAAGATGAGCTAGGGACGTGCACTTGCGCCAGGTACGTCTATCCCGGGTTGCCATTGGTGCCAGTTTTGTACTTTTATCACTAGAAATTATAAAACAAAGTCCAAAGTCGTGTCTTATCTGTGTTTTAATATTCAAAAATTACTAAATGGATTTTCATGCGGTTTTAACCAATAGACTGTGTGATTCATTAGGAACATTTAGGTGTTTAATTTGTTTAGGTTACTAGTGCTGCAAATAATTCTTAATAAAGTTTCAAATTAATATAACTATTTCACAATTCAATAATCACCCTGTTTCCTTGCCTTACCCCATCTTTTCCTGTGCTGTATATGTATATATTTTATAATAATGTAAAATAAAATTATAATTTTTCATCATAAATTCAGCCTACCTTCACTGAGCATAGGCCTCCCCCTGTCGTCCACACCAGTCAGTGCCTCTTGCATCAATCAGCTCCCTAAAACCTCGTAATCCATCCATCTAGTGCCCACGTCCCGTCCATTTCCAATTCAGTTTTGGGATTCTGGAACCTATATTGGATAATTAATTTCTACAGAATATCTATTAGAAACATTGATATCGGAGCCTGTAAAGTTGATCTCCACTGTATCTGAGAAATTAAACGATGAAGACTGGGCAAAGACCGTAGAGGACTCATTGAAACTGATCACGAATGCTGTGGCAGCACATCCGGATCACATGGAGGTGTATTTTGAGGATATTGTTAATGTAAGTAGTTTCT
Organism: Blastobasis lacticolella; assembly: GCA_905147135.1. Taxonomy (NCBI): domain Eukaryota; kingdom Metazoa; phylum Arthropoda; class Insecta; order Lepidoptera; family Blastobasidae; genus Blastobasis; species Blastobasis lacticolella. The sequence continues at coordinate 1,146,230 of LR990066.1, forward strand.
TTTAAATTTTTGGGGACATTTTTAGAGTTAGGTATTGATAGTAACAAAAATAAATATAATGTCAACAACCTGCGCTCATGCTATGATGGTTAAAATTTACAATCACATACCTAACTACATAAAAAACATTAAAAAATTTGAGTCATTTACCAAACAACTAAAATCTTTTTTAGTGCAAAAGTGTTATTATGATATGAATGAATTTTTTGCTGACCTCGATTTAAGATAATCTGGCACATCGCTATTTGATTATTTGATTACATTGTAACATGAAAATGGTTGACAAAAATTTATTGCTATACGGAATGACATCTGACTAATTTATCTACTAACTTGACATTATTATTATTATTATTTGATTGATATTTTAATATGCAACTAATTGATTATTTTTTTATTTAGGGAAAAAATTTGCACTCTTAATTAAATACTTAAGTTATGACATAATGTAAATAATGCATGCTCTCTCTCACTTTGTTTGCAATGCCCTTACAGGGTGTCACATGTAAGTACTTTATAACATTGTGAAATCTTTTAAAAACTGTGATACACAATAAACGAAATTGAAATTGAAATTGCAAAAGACAAAGAGAAATCGGACGACAGATCACGGGCCCTTACGTGTGGGAGCACAACCGGAATTGACACCAGTCTAATAGTTAAGGGATCCGACTCATATTCATATTTCTTTATTAGTATTGTTCATACATTGTCCAAAGTTCAGTATCAGTATTCAGTATTACAGAGATATATATACAGATATATATATATATATATATATATATATACAGAGACCAGGTACCAAGTTCAATCCCCAGTACCGCCCGCCGCGCGCCAAGTTTTCAATATTTTTCCCATTTTAGACAATTTTCTATTTTAAGTAATGCTTCCATTCTCGATTCCGGTCTCGAGACAAAAAAATACAGCCTCACCCATCCCTTACCAACAAGGCAACCTTCCCCAGCTATGCCACCAACCAATAAAGTCTGCCCGCACTTGGGAACACGCGCTGGCCTGTCTGACTGTCGCGGGCCGGCGCTCGTCCGCGGCGGCGGCGCGCTTCCAGAGCCTCGTGCGGGCGCTGGAGCAGCCCCGCTGCAGGGCTGCGGTGGCTGGCTTGCTGGGTAAGGGATTTCACTATCACGATTTCAGCCACAGGACGTCAGCTGCTGGATATATGTATTCTTCCACCTATACCTTTTACACTAACGGGTTCTATGCCTCTTATTACCCACGAACATTGGTGATTCACTTTCATCCAGGGTCCTATCCACCTCTCGGTCATACGGACCTCGTCTGACCTAATCGCGGGTGATGCGCACGTTTACTTGCTCACCAGGTCATCCTTCCATCTCGTGAGTGACTATGACCATTATCGGCTACCGGTAATTTGACTAGATGTCCATCGACAGTTTTACTATCGATTACCATATACAGTTTTACTATCGACGACCATAGACAGTTTTTCTGTCGACGATCATAGGCAGTTCTACTATCGACCACCGTAGGCAGTTCCACAATCGTCGACCATATACAGTTCGACAATCGACAACCTTAGACAGTTCTACTATCGACGACCATAGACAATTCTACTACTATCGACATTCGTCAGTTCCACAATCGACGTCCATAGACAGTTCTGCTATTGACCACGATAGACATCTATTGTCTCGCGCCTGGGAACAGGCACTGGCCTGCCTGACTGCCGCGGGCCGGCGCTCGTCCCGCTTCCAGCCTCGTGCGGGCGCTGGAGCAGCCCCGCTGCAGGGCTGCCGTGGCTGGGTTGCTTGGTGAGTGGCTTGAAGATTATTATTTCAACCACAGGACGTCAGATGCTGGATATAGGTTACCTCCTACCCAAGCCTTACACACTGACGGGATCTGTGCCTCTTACTACCTACGAGCCTCACCGGGTCATCTGTCCATCTCCTGAGTGACTATTACCATTATCGAATACCGGTAGTTCGACTACTAGATGTCTATCGACAGTTTTACTATCGACAACCGAATACAGTTTTACTATCGATGACCATAGACAGTTCTACTATGGACGATCGTCAGTTCCACAATCGACGAAGATAGACAGTTCTGCTATTGACCACCATAGTCATCAGACAGTTGTCTCGCACCTGGGAATGTGCCACACGGTCGCGTGCCGGCGCTGGAACAGCCCCGCTGCAGGGCCGCGTTGGCTGGGTTGCTTGGTGAGGGACTTCATAATTATGATTATGATTTCAGCGAAAAGACTTCCGCTGCTAGATATAGGTTACCTCCTACCCGAGCCTTTCACGCTTATGGGCTCTCTGCCACGAACCTCACCAGGTCATCAACCTCCCACCCAGGGTCGTATCGCCCTCTCAGTCATACTGACCGCGTCAGAGCTAATCACGGGTGATCCGTCCATCTCGTGAGATACTTATTACCATTATGGACTACCGATAATTCGACTTTTAGATGTCCACCGACAGTTCTACTATCGACGACCATAGACAATTCGGCTATTGACCAACATATACAGGACAGTTTTGCTATCGACGATCAAACTCAACTCAGCCCACACCTGGGCGTGCGTGCTGTCCTGCCTGAATTCGGGTCCCAGTGCCATCTAGCATTGCCTTGCACATTCAGATGACTGAATGTGTAACTGTGATCCAATCTGGTCAGGTTCCCCTGTTAACAGGGTCGCGGAGGTCAGACAGCAGTCGCTCTACTATAATTGCCTGAGCTGCTTAATCCTGGATCACGGTCAAGGCGGACCCTGGGCTCTCACGTGCGAGAGCACAACCGGGTCATTAACGCCAAGATTATTATATTTATCATATGGGCTTTGTATACTTAGTTATTATACCTAGTATACATAATTGCTTGAAATAAAGATTATATTATATTATTATTATAACACCCAGACCCATAACAGAAATAAAAATTCATCATTTCAATTTCTGCTCGGCCTCGAACCCGGGACCTCTTGCGTGGAAGACCCGGCGTTAACCACTGAACCACTCAGGTCGTCGTCGGTTAATATAGCTGGTATAAATCTAATTGTTACTTGTATTTAAGATCACATTCTCTGCCTCAGGAACCATATGCGAGAACCACCCCCAAGAGGTGATGCAGGACTACAACACTATATGGCGGACCTTCCTCAACTTGCTGCATGGGAACAACACCGTGAGTAAACGGAGTTTGCCCCACCACTCATTTCCACCTGCAACTCCTGTGTAGCCAGGATCTACAGCGGCGACTACACAGAGGTCCTAAGTTTTGACACTCAGGCGCGATACTGTCTTGGAACCCGCAACAAATTAAGAAGTAACAGGCAGGAGTAGGAAATATAGTGTCCGGACCTTCTCCCTCAAAAAGCGGAGTGAGTAGTTGCTGATACCATCGTCATCATCATCATCCGAGCGGTCAATCCTCGCCATCGACAAGGATTCATCCTTAGGCGCTGTCCTAGTTGGCAACGTGCGACCATGTTCGTACGATGGACGTCGCCCGACCAATAGGAGACCTCAAAACCGCACCTCACAACTTGGACCTAACTGGTCGCGAACTGTTCGGCTCCAAAGGAACTTTCCCCCACGTACACTAAGGTTGTGGAATCAGCTCAACGACAAATACAACATGGAGTTTTTCAAGAAAGGGGTGAACATGTTTGTACGGGGTCGGCAACTCGTGAATGATACGGCAATAGGCTGCGGTGACTGCTTACCATCAGGCAGGTCGTAAGCTTGTTTGCCACCTTATAAATAAATAATCATCGTGGCTTTAATGTCCCGGGGAACGCCTTAACTATGATCCAGGATCTGGTAAATCAGGTAATTACAGTGGAGCAATAGCCTTCTGACCTCCGTGACCCTGTTAATAAATGGGCTTATGTATACTTAGTAATTATACCTAGTTTACGTAATTGCCTGTAATAAAGAATATATTATTATAATACCTATCTCAGGACGGTACTTATACTGCAAAGGACTATCTTTCTCTTCTCCGTTTGTGTGGGCGGATTTATTATTACTATTAACTGACCAGATTGGATCATGGTTACACATTCAGTCGCCTGAATGTGCTGGTTTCATCATGATAGTTTCCCTCACTGTAAAAGCATAAATTAGTATTCAACTAATGTACATCACTCAGAAAAGAGTCATTGGTCGGCCGCAGTGGCATTCGGACCCGGTATCTCTAGCTTCCGAGTTACCGGCTACCGACGCTCCCGCTACCGCAAAATGCCTGACGGTATGTATGTATGTATCTTTACAACAAACTGCTAGATCTCAAACGGAAGGAACTCAGGACAGTAGTTGTTACAGTCACAGTACACCTCCCCCTGAACAAACAATTGTTTACGATAGGAGCTACAGACAGTCCTCTATGCAGGAGATGCCTGGTAGACAAGGAAACAGCGGCCCATGTGGTCCTGGAGTGTGAGGGACTAAAGAACCACAGCGTAAAAGTCACATTAGGAACGGGGTCCCCCCGAGAGATCTGCGAGCGTTCGAAGAGACTGCTGGACTTCTGGAGGGAGCTGGGCTGGCTAAATTAGCATGTCTTAACTACGTACAAGAGACCAAGTTTGAGTTTTTGGCGGTAACGTGGAGGAGAGAATTCCAACCGCAAGCGAAGATGGAGAAGGTGGAAAAGGGTAATTACCCACCTGGCCGAGTTGCTGTGACCAGGGGACCGAAGTTTTTTTTTTTTTTTTTTTATTACTCTACTAGCCAGGCATTTGACCGCCACCTCACCTGGTGGTAAGTGACGATGCGGTCTATGATGGAGCATGCCTGTCTAGGAACAGCCTATTCACTCTAGCCTTGAAGGCATCCAGATTATATTGATCAGGGAACACACTCGCAGGCAACGCATTCCACTCCTTAGCCGTACGCATTATAAAAGTCGAGTCAAATGGACTCTCTTTGGATCTTGTATATAAGCGTTGTAGATGGAACACTCCGTTAGCGCGATGTAGATTTGACAGTTGCTGTCATGCTGATTTGTCTTGCCAACTCGTGTGTGCGAGCTCTCTTTGGTTCACTATGGAGATCGCTACAAGTTCAATTGCGGAAAAAGAAGCCCATTAACTTAAACCTGTATCTCTACAGGACAAGGTGCATTCAGCCCTGCTGCAAGGCATCCAGGGGTTGCTAAAGCATTTCGGCTCGGACCTTCCGATAGCCGAACTGAATGACCTGTACAGACATATCGCTGAGCGGATCGCCAGCGGACGGTCTGAGAAAGGTAATATTTTCCTTATTCAACACTAAGGTTTTGGAATGAACTTCCTGGAGAGGTTTTCCCTGGAGAGTACAACGTGGAGTTCTTCAAGAAAGGGGTGAGATTTTTACGGGGTCGGCAACGCGTGGGTGATACCCCTGGTATTGCAAACGGCCATAGGCTTCGGTGACTGATTACCATCAGGCGGGCCGGGAGCTTGTTTGCCACCGCAGTGGTATAAAAAAAGGGAGGCACGGGCTGACGGTCCTGATCGAAAGTAGCCACCGTCGTCCAGGACAGCTGCAACCTAAGGGAAGGGCATGCGGTGCCGGTCTTTGACGTACCTGTAGACATGGCTTTTGCAGAACCCCATGTTGTAGTGCAAATAAATAAATATGAATATACTTGAACAATTCACACAGCGCCATCTAGCACCAAAGTAAGCATTGCTTGTGTTGTGGATGCTAGTCAACTGATAAACTACTGTAAAATACATACTTATTATACATAGGCTGCGGTGACTGCTTACCATCAGGCAGGCTGCAAGCTTGTTTGTCACCTTAGTGGTATAAAAAAAAAAAAAAAAAACTTACTACACCCAGACCCGTAACAGAAACTAAAATTCATAATTTATAATTCTGCCAGGCCGCTAATCGAACCCGGGACCTCTGCATGGCAGACCACTGAACCACTCAGCTTATTTATTTTTATTCATTTTTCCAGCATGCTTCTCAATCCTGCAACACAACAGCCACCTTTTCCCTGAGAGTCTATCATCAGACTCCTCACTCCGGCTGCGATTATGGACCGCCCTGCAGCAGGCCAGAGCCGATGACAGCGTCCTGATCAGGAACTGTATACTGGCAGTGTATAGACAGGTCGCGGATACTGTGAAAGGGGATAGGATGAGGATAGAAGTAAGTTATTCGGCCAATGTAACAGCGAAATTAAAAATACTGCGCCAATATCAGGCATTAAATGAAATAATATAAACAAATATGTTTGGAGCAGCCAGAATGTCATTCAAGCTTGATGCGCTCGCCCATTTATTGAGGTTTATTTTGAGTGTAATGCTGAATCTCGAAGTTCAAAATAGCGATATACTGTGTACGGAACTTCGAAAGATTATGAATTGAGAAATTCGAAGTTCCATACATAATTTTTGAAGTTCCATACATCGAGATGATGAACTTTCTCAATTTATTAATTCGTACGTAAACACTTTTTGAACACTGTACATCTATCTATTTTGAACCACACATATTTTTCCATATACGCTCATACATTTTTTGTGTCTGTCTATGACTTAATAAATATTTAATCCATTATAATTATATAGGTATTGATTACCTCCGTATTTAATTAATTTCTTTATATCAATCGCTTTACGCCAGCCAATTATTTTATAGGAGACCAATTTCTTTTGGCTATAAAACCGGGAAAACCTAAATAAAATTGATTGAGCATTTATGAAGTTTAAAAAGTGTTTTATAACGCCAGAAATGGATGAGCGTATATGGAAAAATATGGGGTGGTTCGATAGTTATGCTCGCAAGTGTATTTTTAACGTCAATATTTAGTATTACACTCGTCTATTTGTATATGTCGCAGCCATCTGGTTAAATCAGCCATTTAATGAGCAGGCTAGTCCGTATACAAATGCCGGCATTTGAATGAATTGAATGGCTAAAGGACAAGTAGTTAATTGTAACGTTCAACTACTTGGCAAAACGTTATTTAGCCGTTTTGTTAAAGGGGATATATATGTTTGGCTGGAGTGACCATGAGTTAGTAACTTAAATGATGACGTTAGGTACTTAAGATAAAAAATAACTAATTAATAAATATCGCTTTTATTTAAAAAATAAATTCTTAGTGGCAACAAATTCAGTAAGTATACAATTAATTATATTGTGAGTACCTATAACATGATAGTATTTAACAAAATAAAAACATTTAAGTCTTCAAAGAGCTGGCTAACTATAAGCCATCTCGTTAAACGTTTAATGGTTGATAGTTCAATCAACGGTCTGCCTAGGCATTCAATTGAATGCCGGCGATTATGTAACGGACTAGCCTTCTCATTAAATGGCTGATTTAACCAGATGGCTGCGACATATATAAATCACGCAACATTCCAACACTAAACTTCCTTTCCCAGACGCTAACAACCGAAACCCGACCCCACGCACAGTCCTACGTACCCTCAGTGAAATACACAGCTCTCCGGATCCTGGCGTCTCTGCAGACTCTCTCCAGATCAGCTGCTGAGGAACTGGCGAAGGTGGACCCTCAAAGCTTGGAGTATGAGATACGGAAGGGGGATGTCCCGAGGGATGTTGTTGAGGCGGTGAGTGCACTTACTTTACCCCTATCTACCCTTTTTTTTGCTTATAAATCTTCCTATTGAATCACTCTATCCATTGTTGAAAACCGCATTAAAATCCGTTGCATCGTTTTAAAGTTCTACGCGTACATATGTATATACATAGGACATAGGACACGGCGGGAAGCGACTTAGTTTTGTACTATGTATAGAAGTCCCACGTCGTGTCTGTCTATTTGTTCGCGATAAACTCAAATACTACTGATGGATTTTATGCGGTTTTCACCAATAAACTGATTGATTCATGAGGATGGTTTAGGTGTATAATATGTGAAGGTTACTACCCGTGCGAAGCCGGGGCAGGTCACTAGTATTTATTACGAAAAATAGATATGAGACTAAAAATGAAAATTGTAAGGTTTAACATGCTATTGTCCGTCTCTTTCTCACAAGATGGAGATTTGAAATGGTGAAACTAAACCGTGACCATTTTAAATGACCTAACGTATAAAAGCTAGTACAACGGAGAGGTCAAGCTGTATCTCTGGTTTTACCCAACCAAATTTAATAAAACATAGGCTTAGATTTAAATTGGACCCCAAACTACCAAACTGTGGAAAAACTATCAAAATCTGCTTTGCGGGTTTTGCGTGATGCACAAACAAACAGATTGATTAAAATTGCATTTTTTTTTATTGTTTGCTTTGTTTTATCCCAGAATCCTATCTCGACTATATTTTCTGAAATATCTTCAATGTGCAGACACGGCTCTTTTACAGTTTTATAATAGTACCTTTAAATTCGACATTAGACAAAAGTCTTTCAAACGAAATTCAGTCAAAAATATTATGTTACAGATATCATTCTGCATAGAATCGAACATACCTCACAGTGATAAGCTACTACAGACAGCCATCCTTTTCTACGACACGCTCCCCGCCAATAGAAGGAAAGAGATAGTCGTCAATGGCGTCGTGAATGCAGCGGAGGACGTGAGAAACGTAAGGGCTTATTTCTAAAAGTGGTGATTTAAAAATGGACCTTATTCTATGAGCAATACATTTCAGTTTAACACGCTTTTTGCTTGTGAACTTAGAAGACTGAATTTATCCAAATGTATTAGGAACATATTTAACTCTTCATAACTCTTTTGTTTAAATACATTGTCAATGGTGTCCTAATAATATTATTTGCTTATAGCGTATTATGTTATGTATTATGTAAAGAGAGGTAAGGCATAGCGGGGTATCCCGTTCGAATTGGAGCCGCCCGACTGGGGAAGTACCTCCACCTTACAGAATACCGCATCTAAACAATACTCTTTTAAATAGTATTGTGTTTCTGCCGGTGAGTAAGGTCTCCAGTGCTCCATGGGGTGGGGATTTGGGGAACCGTGGCTTTGGCAGTGGAGAGGCATTTGCTTTTTGCTGCCAGAGCAACGTGTTATAGAGGTGGGCAACGCATTAGCGATACTCTTGGTGTTGCTAATGTCTATAGACAGTGGTGACCACTTTCAATCAGGTGGCCCGCTTGCCTGTTTGCCTACCGTATGACATAAAAAAAAAAAATTTTTATGTTACAATATTTTACAAAAAGTTTAAAAAAAATTATTATATAGGTACTGTTAAATAGAAATGCATGCTGGTCACTTTTAAGTAATTTAGCTCTTAGCCAAGTTACTTAACTGTAAGTGAAAATCTGTGTAATGCTACATTATGAGTGCATAAATTGTTAGTGATCCTCAATAAAAGAAAAAAAAAATATATTAAATGAGGCGTTTCCAAAAACCTGAGGGTCTAAAAAAGCCATATAGTGTTTGTATGTATGTATGTAAACTCCTTATTGCAATTAAAAAGAAATACAGTAGGTAGAAAAATATCATTTTACAAAGCAAAGGCGGTGTTTCATATTATGATTCATATTAATGCTGCATTTATATGCAAACATAAGTTTGCATATAAATGCAGCATTGCTTTTGTTGACATTGACATGACAATAGGGATGGTGACAGAAAAAAATTTTTAGTCCATCAGGTAGATTACCGATTTCGATGCAGTTTTCTGTATTTGAAAGCCAGTTTAATCGAGATGGTCCTTAGCTTTGTTTCATTAAAATCGGTTCAGTGGGTTGGAAAATATTTTAGGTTTAACAAATAGAAATAGAAATATTTATTTGTCGATAAATTAAAATAAATAAATATTCGTGGACAAATTCACACAGCGCCATCTAGCCCCAAACTAAGCAAAGCTTGTGCTATGGGTGCTAGAAAACTGATATACTACTTAAATACTTTTAAATACATACTTATTATACATAGAACACCCAGACCCGTAACAGAAATTAAAATTCATCATTTTAATTTCTGCGCGGCCGGGAATCGAACCCGGGACCTCTTGCGTGGCAGACATGTTGACCATTGAACCACTCAGGTCGTCAACGTCGTAACAGGTTTGTATCAATATATTTTAAAAATAAAAGCTTCTGACAGACAAAATGGTCCACGACTCAGCGTTTGGGTGCAGGTAGAACCCACATCCGCTGGTATTCTGTCATGGCCGGACTTAAGACTAAAAATTACAACGTAATGTTTACATATACATACATACACAATTATACAAACTTGGTCGTGGGTGTAGCGATATCTATCGCTCCAATAGGGAAACTCAACGATACTCACATTGCGAGCATACGAACACAAGGTTGGCAAGCGCCGCACATAGATGGCGCTGACCGTCCTACATCGCGCTAGAGAAGTGTGCCAATTTCTACAACATCTATGAGGCTGACTGTACTTACCATACGTTATTTTCAGGTGACAGTGAACTTTTTGATAACAGAGAGTTGTCAAGACGATGAAAGTCTGGAAAAATACAAGCAGTTATGGACGGACATATTGAAGAATGAGAGTGAGAATTCTCAGTGTGTCTTCGATACTTTGATCAATTATGTGATATTTGCTGTGACCATGTTTTTGGAGGAGGAGGATTCGGATGTGAGTAATGAAATAATTATCCCAGTATTTGTGCTGTCTCAAGGGCCTGGGGTCCGCGTGACCGTGATCCAGGATTTGGCAGATCAGTTAGAGTGACTGCCATCTACCATTGGCCGTGTGGTGTCCGGCAGAATAGAATAGCACCAACCCCTTACGCTCGTGGTTGTCGGACAAGGCGACTAATGTTAAGAGACAAAAGATCTAGAGTCTCCGTAGGCTGGAAAATGGGTGAGGGAAAACATCGCGATAAATCCTGCAAAAGCAGGCGACTGAATGTGTAACCATGATCCAATCTGGTCCGGGTTCTCTTGCAGCGGTCTAACAGGGTCATGGGGGTCAAATATTAGTCGCTCCACTGTAATAACCTGACCCGTCAAATCCTGGATCACGGTCAAGGCCGACCCCGGCCTAAGTGCGCCAGAGCGCACCGCTCGCCACCGACAGGGAGTTCATCCTCACACCTTGGAGCCAAATTGGTCGCGAACTGTGCGGTTCCAAAGGAACCTTCTCCCACGCACGCTAAGGTTGTGGAATGAACTACCTGGAGAGGTTTTTCCTGGAGAATACAACATGGAATTCTTCAAGAAAGGGGTTAAAAGGTTTTTACGGGGTCGGCAACGCGTGGGTGATGCCCCTGGGATTGCGAACGGCCATAGGCTGCTGTGACTGCGCACCATCAGGCAGGCCGGAAGCTTGTTTGCCACCGCAGTGGTATAAAAAAAACAACCGAGACATTAACGCCAAGATGATTATTTACTTTTTAATATACATGACGGATGCAGTCAATAGTATGGAATCATGTGGTCAATAGTACGGACTCATGACGAAGAAAACGCGCGTGGGAGTGCGCCCTCTGGTGGGGCGTGCTGACAGAGTCTCGCCAGTCGCCGGCACGACTCGGGCGGATGGCGGCCATTCTTGGCGCGACCGCCGCCGAGGAGGGACGCGTCTTGAAACTGTCTCCACATTTCGTTTATACAAAGTGTTATTTACGTTTGAAAATAAAGTAATTTTAAAATCACTTTTGAAATTAGAAAGTTAATCACCTCAACTGCCTACATTGTGATACTGCTCTGATTCCAAGTGAAATTATAAGTGATGTGCAAAAATGAATTGGAATAAATACAGTGGAGTAAATGTGATCCTTTTCTTTAATTTATCTGGACGATCTAATCCTGATATCACCACCCTGATGACAATGATCCTGATACACCCTTTCCTTCACGCGACGACATACATATATTGTCCGAGAAAACCCGTGCAATGCCGGGGCGTGTCGCCAGTGGTATCTCTGAGATAAGATTCTCTTCGAGAAGTCTGTGAACGTCCCAAGAGACTAATAGACTTCTGGAAGGAGCTGGGCTGGCTACAATAGCCGGCACTCAGTCACGTATGTTTTGAAGCATTTGTTATTTTCTTACAATTATTTAATTTAACATTTGACATAATTATTATTTGATCTTGCAATATTAATTTAATTCTTGACGATTTCGTATCATCATAATAATTGATTACTATTTTAAATTTTTGATTATTTTAATTGATTATATTTTAGCCTTTTACTATTGGCAATTGTATTCATGAAACTATTTTAAATTACTATGTATGAATATTACTACGAATAAATGAATATGAATATGAATATAAATGAATATATATTGCCTTTGTACATCTCTGTTACTGTACTGCAAAATTATATCATGTTTGTGTACAATAAAGAATAAATAAATAAATAAAGGACCAAATTTGAGTCCAAGTACGGAAAATGGGAGCCCCAAACCTAAAACCTAAAGATTTTCTAGTCCATAATCCAGTTCATACATTAGATAGATAGATAGATAGATTAACTCTTTATTGCACACAAAATTACAGGAAAGAATATTTAACAGGTCTATTTAAACATTGTGGGCAAAGGCGGCCTTGTCGCTACAAGCAATCTCTTCCAGGCAACCCTTGTCTAGAAAGAGAAAAAGATACAAATCAGTCAGACAAGCAACAAAAATAGCATTAATTTTATGAAATTTTCGTGTTTTTCCCCACAGACGATTCCACCGCGCCTATCGACCTTACTGTCCTTAGCGACCTTGGCCCTAACTCTGTATCCGTCGTCGCCCCTCGCGGCGGCTTTGGCGCCCCTTAGATAGAGTTGGGGGCGCCACCGGCCGTGGCACGCGCGGTGTGGGCCCATACACAGGATGGGGGATTGGTCAAGGTAAGGGAAAGTTTACTTTTAGGTTACTTTAGTTTACTTTCGGTAGCTTTAGGTTACATTATTGGTGGCTTACTCTGAAGCTGCAAAAAACAGATTAGTTGTTTAATTAAAGAAACTTTAACGCTATAGTTATAAAAACGTTATGTAGGTAACATAACGTTTTTTCTTCGTTTTATTTCTATTGAAAGTTCTCCGCTTCTAAAAAACATTATTTATTAGCAAAGTTCGTGTAATATATGTTTTAAGACTTTCGTTATATTTTTATTTATTTATTCATTTACTTATTTCCATACAGTTTTACAGCAATGAATTTTAGTTATTAAAGTACAATTCAAAGTTGCAAGGCCAATAAGAAAATAGCGGTTTAAAGTTTCGAGTATCAAACCATTTAGCAATACACATACTGAGTGGCGGAGTACTGATCCTCGTTAATTCATCAATCATCTTGGCGTTAATGTCCCGTTTGTGCCCTCGAAAACGAGGGCCCGGGGTCCGCCTTGACCATGATCCAGGATTTGGCAGATCAGGCCATTACAGTGGAGCGACTGCCATCTGACCTCCGTGACCCTGCTACCAGGGGAACCTGACCAGATTGGGCCATGGTTACAAATTCAGTTGCCTGAATTTGCAGGTTTCATCACGATGTTTTCCCTCACCGTAACAGCATCGGTTAGTATTCAATTAATGTACATAACTCAGAAAAGAGTCATTAGTACATGGCCGCAGCGGGATTCGAACCCGGTACCTCTCGCTTATGAGTTGGATACTCGACCGCCCGGCTACCGACCCTCTTGCCGGCTACCGACCCTCTTAAGACTACAATATTATCGGGTTTGTTAAAAGCCCGAAACTTTGTGTAGGCGTTGTTGTCTAACCGTTTTTTATTAATTATTTGTATAAATTAAATCAAATTAAAACCTAACCTTACAAATTTTCCCACCAGGCCATAAACCTATGGAGCTGCCGCGACGACGTATCACAGTACGAGGCCAGCATGCTACTGGTAGAAGCTCCAGTGGATATGGTTGAGGAGTTTGATGATATCGTCAGCGGGTTGCAGGTCAGTTATCCTACTATACTAGTTCTACATCAGGTGTTCCAGTACCAATATCAATTATACGCTATATGTTGCCCAGGCTTAATAGCCATACTACAAAAAAAGGTTAATTGAATCCGTCCAGTAGTTTCAAAGATTATCGTGTACAAAGTGACAAAGATTTTAAAAATTATTTTTATGTTACTATTTCTTCACTGGCCGTGTGGTGCCCGGCGGAGTAGAATAGCACCAACCCCTTACACTCGTGGGTGTCGTACAAGGCGACTCATGTTTTCGAGGCAAAAGATCAAGAGTCGCCGTAGTCTGGAAAATGGGCAGCAGCGTTTTCCATTGTTATATTTAAACACTGCGATCTCCAACCCGCCTGCCAAGCGTGGAGATTATGGCAATAACCTCCCCTTTCGTGGGAGAGGCCCTAAGTCCTGCAGTGGACTGTTACGGGCTGTGATGATGATGATTTCTTCATCGCCCAAATTTTTTTTTGTAAATTAATTTAACATACAGACACACGTTTTTTACTGTTTTATTTTATATGTATATAGATTTATAGATTCGGTTTGGGATGGATGAGAGTTCAATGAGGTCTCGATTTTTGTTTAGTGATTTTTCCATTAGCTTATGATGAATAATAATAATAATAATAAATAATCGTGGACAAATTCACACAGCGCCATCTAGCCCCAAACTAAGCAAAGCTTGTACTATGGGTGCTGGCTAACTGATATACTACTTAAATACTTTTTAAATACATACTTATTATACATAGAACACCCAGACCCGTAACAGAAATTAAAATTCATAATTTCAATTTCTGCCCGGCCGGGAATTGAACCCGGGACCTCTTGCGTGATAGACAGGCATGTTGACCATTGAACCATTGACCATTGAATGACTGTGAAGAAATTTTCATGATATCTTTAACCGGAGAATATATTATATGCGCTAGAAAACTAGATTCGGGCATGTCGGATGACATCATTCGACACCCGGGTAAACCTTACGTGACACGTAATAAGGCACATATTTCATTGCGCTTGACATTTTCTTCAAACCCATTTAAGTTAGGCATTTCAAAATGGTCTTAAATATCATTTCACTGGGTTTCATTGCTATGAAAATGCGTTTAGTTTTTAAATTTTATCAACTTACATTTGCAAATATCTTCGACATTGTTTTTTTTTTGCAGATAATCTTCTCAAGCAAACAAGTCGAGCCGCAAAACCTGTTGAAGGCACTGAATAAGATGAAAATAATTATGGCCGAACACAAACAGCGTATCTGCAAGACAGCTTTATGTGAGGTAAGTGTTATAGAAAGAATGAAAGAGTTTATTTTGTCCCTGGTTGTGTCGATCGCTTCAAAGTGGAATTTTTCTTTTACCCGATGACGTACGACAACCTACGGCGCCCTCACAGTCTATTAGTAACAGTTACAGAATACCAAAAACGTGTCAAACTGCAATTGCGATCCAATTACAATTCAGCCGAGCCATTAGTTAATTATTATCGGACTCGAGGCCCTGATGATAAGTTACGATAGATTCAGAATCTTTACATATATTTCAATATTTGATATTTATTTTGAAATGCGCCAGAATCGTACAGTGACTAGACCCACCAAGCACAACCTTGTATTATTATTGGTGCTTCGCTTTTTTTAAATCATTTATGGTGATTCATAATAGTATTGTATAAAACAAAGTTGCTTTCCGTCGTCTGGGGTCATCCATAAATTATGTCACACCTTAATAGGGAGGGAGGGTATTACTGAAATGTGACATAATGTGACAAGGGGCAGGGGGGGTCAAAATTTTGTGACATCACATGTTAAAAATTAATAATCAAACGCGACGTTTAGATGTGAATAAAAAATCTTAAAATTTAACGAACGTGATCCATATTTATTAATAATTTCGCATTCTCACTATGAAATTATCTCACTATGAAAAATGACGGTAGCTGTTTTCTTTCAATTATTCTAAAATACATGGATAAATTTAAGAAATGTGTGACGTCACATCAGGAGGGGGATTATAAAATTGTGATAACCTGTGACAAGGACGGGGGGAGGGGCTCAAAAGTACTAAAATTCGTGTGACGTAATTTATGGATGGCCCCTCTGTGTCTATGTCTTTCGACGACCTGAGTGGTTCAATGGTCAACATGCCGGTCTGCCACGCAAGAGGTCCCGGGTTCGATTCCCGGCCGGGCAGAAATTGAAATGATGAATTTTAATTTCTGTTATGGGTCTGGGTGTAGTATGTATAATAAGTATGTATTTAAAAAAGTATTTAAGTAGTATATCAGTTATCTAGCACCCATAGTACAAGCTTTGCTTAGTTTGGGGCTAGATGGCGCTGTGTGAATTTGTCCACGATTATTTATTTATTTATGTACGCTTATTATTATTATTTTTAGCTATTTCTGTCCCAGGGCAGGGCAAAGGCCTCCTTTTCAATCTTCCACGACTCACGGTCGGATGCTTTCGTCGGCCAATCCTTAGAAAAGGCGTCCAACTCGTCCCGCCATCTCCGTTTAGGCCTTCCGCGCTTCCTTGTTACGTTTTGTGGGGTCCAGTCAGTGGATATTTTTACCCACAATTCGTTTGGCATGCGACACACATGCCCAGCCCAGTCCCACTTCAGTTTGGCTGCTTTCAAAGCCACATCAGCGATTTGAGTTTTGGAGCGCAGTACACTGTTTCTTATACGGTCCGACAATTTGACTCCCAAGATACTGCGCTCCATGGCTCGCTGGCGAACCCCGAGTGCGGACTTCTGATGATCCGTCAATGTACGCTTAGATCTTTTAAAGTACGCAACGGATTTTAATGAGGTATTCAATATTGGATAGTGTGATTCAAGAGGAAGGTTTATGAGCAAGAGAAAAAAGGTAGGTAGGAATAAAGTGGGTGTACGCGAACGAAGCGAGCGCGGTCCCGGCTCTGCCTGGCATTGCCGGGCACGGTCCGGCCGTGGTAGGCGTGGGGTGGGTTTGCTGCGGCCATGGGGCGGCCAGCGTGTCTCTGTGTGCTTCCTTCCTACTTTCCTACCCCCCTCCTTTTTGACGATTGAAAGAGATATTTAATGTCCTAATCAATAAAGAAATTTTGATTTTTTTTGAATTTTGTTGTCGCACCGGGTCCACTAGTCATTTGTATAATAATTGTTACAGCTAATTCGACTAGTTGACAGACTGAAGAAGCGACTAGATCTGACCGATAAACACGCAAGGGAACTGCACAGGGAGCTCTGCATGTTTCTTGGTATGTATATAAACATTTTTCATACAATCGAGACAATTTGAAGACCTTGGATCTCCCCCTGGGAACTTTCTAGTTGCAATCTGATTATGCACATCTAGAGCATGGGTGGAGGAGGTCAAATATCAATATAGGTTTTAAGGCTCGTGGTTCTTCACTACACTTTCATAGCACATGTTATCGGGTTTATTGACACTTACCGTTTTTTGCCGGTTATCCGGTCTAAACTTTGTAAATTACTTGTGTCATTATATAATTCTGTATGACTGTATACATACATAAAGCTCACGCCAGTGTCCTACAGGTGGGGTAGGCAGATAGTAATGCTGTATGAGTATTTGATACCTAAATAAATAAATGAAATTTAAGGAAATTGTCGCATTTGTATGAAAGTTGCCAATTTGTCCATTTATTAACATATAATCTCCCTACTGTATAGAACAAATAGTAATTTAAATCTATTTCACAAAACTAGACAAATATTTCTTAATTTGTTGCAGGAAAATATGGCAACGCATATAGTACAAATAACAATATAGACAGTCGTATGGATTATTCGAAGGATGAGCTCAAAGGCCTACTGGCACTCAACGTGCCTGATTTGAACGAAGGATTGGCATATAAGGTATATTCATCATATACAATGTGTGGCTTAGAACCGGGGCAAATGTTAAAAACGGAGGCTCTATAGGTCACCAGTAATTAAATCATCAGGATCCCAACTAATTAAAATCAAAACTATTTTTTTTTCTAACAAACTTTATCGTAAATTCAATGTAATGCAAACAAAACAATAGTTCCGCTCAATCGACCTTATTCGGAGCTACTCGGAACGTCTTGTTGACATTTTATGGGTTGTGTTGTTAATAATATTCTTTTGCCCTGTACCACGACATTGACAATGTTAGCGATAATATCGTTTTGCAATAATTACTGATTATAAATCGTAACTTTAACAATAAGTTTTGGTTAACTTTAAAAAAAATAGAGAGTCTCTATTTTCAATATAAGCCCCGGTTCTAGGCCACACACTGTAGATAAGAGTAAACTAAAAATAATATGAAACAACTCCCTTCATAATGAAATTGTCGTGGTCACTATGATTTAGTTTAGTATTATGTGCTGTAATATAAATTATAGTCTGAAATAAGACAGGTAAGTTAGCGCGCTGTGAGATTTATGTAATAAGTATTTCTATCATCGCACCGCTCGCCACCGACAGGGAGTTCATCCTCACCTTGGAGACAAATTGGTCCCGAACTGTGCGGTTCCAAAGGAACTTTCACACTAAGGTTGTGGAATGAACTAACTACCTGGAGAAGTTTTCCCTGGAGAGTACAACATGGAGTTCTTCCAGAAAGGGGTGAAAAGGTTTACAGGGTCGGCAACGCGTGGGCGATGCCCCTGGTATTCCACGTCCATAGGCTGCGGTGACTGCGTACCATCAGGCAGGCCGGAAGCTTGTCTGCCACCTTAGTGCTATAAAAAAAGGATGAAAACCAATCAGCAGAAAAATATACTTGGTATTGATAGGGAAATCCGAATTCGCAGATAGTGGGAAATGGTCATAGACGTTTTTATCTTGATTTCAGATAAACTTGGAGAGGATACTGGATTTGGCTGTTCTGCATGAGGATGAAGAAGCCTTGGAGACGATTGTTACCATAATTTGTGCCAACTGTGAGTATGGTATTTGGGTTAAAGAAAAAAATCGCGTAAGAATAAGTAGTCCACTAGTGGCGTCCACGCGAAGGTTTGAAATAACGTTTCTCGCTCGTACGATTCGGATGTGGAATGAGCTCCCAGCCACAGTGTTTCCTTTGGACTATGACATGGGATCGTTCAAGAGCTATATTAGAGGTCTCTTCAGAGGCGGGCGACGCATTGGTGACTCCTGGTGTTGCTGATGTCCATAGGCGGCGGTGACCACGCGCCATCAGGTGGCCCGCGTGCCTATTTGTCTTATAAAAATAATTAAAAATATATATATTTTAATAAGTACATCATGCCTGACATCAAAAAACTTTTTGTATTTTGAATGGTGCAAATGACAACTGATTTTGAAAGGTCTGTAAAAGGAGGGCCGACGAAAATGTATGGACCCCAGCCAAAGAAATTTTACATACTGGCATACAAGGAGCCTACTTACAGCTGAAGTCACAATATATATTTTGTTTCTTTCTTTAATGGTGTATATAACGTGTCCAAAAGGGACGGCTATAAGTTATCAAATACCCCTCCATAACCACTGCTATCCATATGCCATCATCACATTGAACTTTTGTTTGAGACTTTGAGACAAGCAATGTTATTTTTTCTCTATAAATTCATCAGAGCGACACCACTATGTTGCTAGTCTGTATCTTAACAGACCTTTACTAAGATAGAAGAGTTGGTTAAATCTGTATCCCTAAGTGTACCCTGTGTTTAAAGTACAGGTGCACAGTTTCGTAACGTACACGAGAGATGGCGCTGCTAGTATATTACATCGCGCTAGAGATGCTACCCGCCGTAGTGTTTAAGGTTTTGTCGGAATGTTGTGAAAGTACAGTGCCGCAAACTTTTCTGACCCGCTTTAGGACGACCCTGTTGTTGGCAACATGGTGTGAGAAGTCAGTTCAAATGTGCCGCCATTTTGCCACAATTCCAGTTTTGGCTACTTGACATATCATGATGCCAAGAATAGGTTCTTTCTCAGCGGGTCATATAAGTCTGTGGCAGTGTAAATGAATTAATAAAATAAATAAAATGATTAAAATGATAATATATTTTAAAATGTTTATATATTTTTTAAATTCATACTTTTTTACATATATTAAGTGGACCTGAGTGGTTCAGTGGTCAACATGCCAGTCAGCCACGCAATAGGTCCCGGGTTCGATTCCCGGCCGGGCAGAAATTGAAATGATGAATTTTAATTTCTGTTACGGGTCTGGGTGGTCTATGTATAACAAGTATGTATTTAAAAAGTATTTGAGTAGTATATCAGTTATCTAGCACCCATAGTACAAGCTTTGCTTAGTTTGGGGCTAGATGGCGCTGTGTGAATTTGCCCACGATTTTTTTTATATATATTTTTTAATTACACCTAGATTCGTAACTGAAATTAAAATTCATCATTTCAATTTCTGCCCGGCCGGTAATCGAACCCGGGACCTCTCTATGGCAGACCGCCGACCGGAGATGTTAACCAACTGAACCACTCAGGCCGTCAAATCATAATCATAATAAGAAACACTTAAGGAGTTTCTTTCCTCATTGGGTTCATGCAGATATGTAAAAGCTCATCATATTTGTTGTCGATATCCGCCTCGTACCCCGAGGTGCCGAGTTAGAACCCCGCCATGTACCATTTTCCTCAGACACATAATTTACGTACATAACTCATTATGTACGTAAATTAGTTGAACACTAACCGATGCCCTTACGGTGAGAGAAAACATCGTGATGAAACCTGCACATTCAGACGACTGAATGCGTAACCATGATCCAATCTGGGGGGCTATTGGCTATCTTAGTGGGCAACTGAATTTGATAATAATAATCTTACACTACTCTAAGAGAAGTAGGGCATAGCGGGGTATCCCGTTCGAATTGGAGCCGCCCGACTGGGGAAGTACCTCCACCTTACAGAATACCGCAGCTCAACAATACTCACCACCACTACACGATAATATGTGTAGTGAATAACCACGAAAGTCTTAAAACCTATCAAACTCTTCCCTCCTCCAGTGCCGTCATCCCCGCACCCCCTTCAGCAGCCCCTCTCGCTCGCGCTCGTGTCGCTGTCTCGCTCACACTCTCGGTGCGTCCACGCCGCTGCGGCGCGCTGTGGGACCGTTGAATGTGTTGAGAGGGTTGTTGGGGTGAGTATCTATACTAATATTATAAAGAGGTAATGTTTGATTTTTTGTTTGTTTGTTTGTATTGAATAGGCTTCGAAACTACTGGACCGATTTCAAAAATTCTTTCACTGATGGGAAGCTACACTATCCGCGGGTGACATAGGCTATATTATATTTTCTAAAAATTTACGGATCATTAATAAAACTCCAATAATGTAACCCAAGGTGTAAAACAATACCCAAAAAATTCCTTACATCGCGTGTGCTGCGAAAACTATTGATGATAGAACAAAATAATGTACTACGACTTTGCAGAACACATCATTATCTACAAAAAGTGTCGCGTCAGTATATGTCTAACTATTATAGTTATGTCACAATAAGTGTTCTTTTATTTTCAAAATTTAATTGAAATGCCGCCGCTAAAAACGCTCTTTATTTGTACCTTGGTATTAATCCTTATCAAAATCAATTACTTTATATTCACGACTGCTTCAATACCTTTATATAACTTTTTAAATTATTCAATTCAGACATTCCATTCGAAAGATATCACGAGTTTAAAAATGTGAATATTAGAGAAAAGTCGCGTGTTCGCCGCTCAGTCCGCGCGGCAGCACGGGGTACGGGAGGGGAGTCAATGTCAAGAAATAAAGTGCCGCGGGGCTCGCTCGCGCGGTCGGCTCCCCACGCAGCGAAGCCGAGGCGGGCCGCTATTACTTTATATACAGGCTGTTACATAATATATGTATGAAGCCGTGAACTGTATGGAGTGCTAAACATATTAAAACGATAGGTACAATTATTTCTGTCGTTCGTGGAATTTTTGTACCTATCGTTTTCATACATTTAGCACTCCATCCGGTTCACTTCATACATATATTATGTAACACCCTGTATAATAACTAGCGAGGCCCGACTTCGCACGGGTTTTCTCGGCTCTCCTTTAGAATAATATTCACACATTTTCTTTTCAGAAGCAGGGAGACGATTACTGAAAAAATTTTTTTCCGTTAGGTCATAACATATTGTACACGTATCTTTTCTTTTGCTACTTAAATAATAAATAATGCCGATACAGTGCGTGAAGTCACGATTTAGATGAAATTTTACTCAGAAGTGACGTCACGAGCCGACGTGTGATTTGTGATTTTTTATTGATTTGATAAATAAACAAATACGTGACCAAAATTTTTTATGATATAACTGACTGTCTAATTGGAATTTAAAAATGTTGACCCAGTCATCATCTCTATTCTCTATTTGATTGATTATACTATGTTAAGATAATAAATATACTTACTTCAGGGCCGATTTTTCAATCCTCAGATAAAACATATCAGTCTGATAAGTTATTGTGCGACTAAAACAAAATTGTGTCATTACTTCATAATTGTAAAGGATTATAGTTTGTTTTAATTTGGCAGTGTATTACTTTATCGCTCAGATAAACTTTATCTGAGGATTGAACAATCGGCCCTAAGTGTATTAAGCATATGTGCTCGTGCACAAATCACAATACAACCAACAAACAAGCTTTACTATGGCACCAATTTCATCATCATCTGTTTCCCCCCACAGATAATGAGAACCGAGCGATCCCCCACTTCGCGTCAGGCCTTAGCCGCTATGTTGGGGGCGATGGCGGCGGGCGCGGGGGCGGGGGCCGAGAAAGTTTTAACAGTTTTGGGGGAACGCACGGCGGATATGCTCAAGAGGGAGGACTGTAAGTTTATCTTTTAAATATTTGGTTGGGGAAAGAATAAATAAATCTTTATTGAGTACGGCCGTGTGGTGTCCGGCAGAGTAGAATAGCACCAACCCCTTACACTCGTGGGTGTCGTACAAGGCTACTAATGGTTTCGAGGCAAAATATCTAAGCGCCTCCGTAGACTGGAAAATGGGCAGCAGCATTTTCCATTGTTATATTATAACACTGCTATCTCCAACCCGCCTGCCAACCGTGGAGATTATGGCAATAACCTTCCTTTTTGTGGGAGAGGCCCAGAGTCCTGCAGTGGACTGCTATGGGCTGTGATGATGTGATGATGAGTACGACATTAAAAATCTCTTTCGATCATCGCAAAGAGGGGGTAGGAAAGTAGGAAGGAAAGACAGTGACATGTTGGCCGCGCCAGGGCCGGAGCACACCCGTCTCACGCGGCAGTTAACGGTGAGGGAAAACATCGTGATGAAACCTGCACATTCAGGCGACTGAATGTGTAACCATGATCCAAAGGTTAGGCTCCCCTGGTAGCGGGGTCACGGAAGTCACATGGCAGTCGCTCCACTGTAATTATCTAATCGGCCAAATCTTGGATTATGGTCAAAGCGGACCCCGGGTCCTCGCGCGCGAGAGCACATCCGGGACATTAACGCCATAATGATGTCTTTGCTCCACACTTATATAATGCCTGTTAACTTTTATAAAAGTCACTCCTAGCTATAAGCATGTCGATACTGACGTCACAGTCCACCATCTTCGGCCATGTCGTCTCCACGAACAGCTGATTGTAAATGTTTGATTATTATTAACTATGTTTTATCCATTTTCTTCCAGCTATAGCAAGAAGAGCTGGCCTGGACTTAGTAGAGACCCTTCTTTCGGCTTTGGACAACAACAACGATTTGACAACTAAATTCTTGCCACAAATCTTACTATCGACATTGAAAACTCAAGAAATAGACCTGGAAATACCTTTCGAACACGCCTCGAAGATGTTCCTCGAAAAAATCGAATTGTTCAACGAAGAAATCGACTCCATTTTAAACGAAATAGTCGAGATTTTGCTACAAAATGGCGGCGCAAACAAGATGGCCGACCAGAGTAAAGTCTACAAGAGGACTGTCAAAATCTCTTTGGATTTCGTGAAGAGTGTCTTGGATTATAAGAAGAAAGATTCTTCTCAAATTGTACAGAAATATTTTTCAGTTATTTCTGGAAATGATGTTAATATAGATTTTGTGAGAAGCTTGTATGTTTTGGCGGGAATCAAAAAGGTTTTTGATTTAAATGTTGAAGTGTCAAGAAAGCTGTTGCAGCGTCATGATTCGATTGTTCTGAACAAGTTGTCTGAAGTACAGAACGATTGCAGTCATTTGGAATACGTTTTGAAGTTTTACGAAGAGTTCTCTGATGTCTTACTGGAGTTACAGTATGAGGTGAGTAATTGTATGACCCAGGTGATAAGGATAAGGTAGCCAGCGCAATTACAGGCATGAGGCATTTCATCTTAGTCCTCACAGTGACAACGCACCTGCGGTTCTGCATTTTTGTTGCCTGCAACCTAAATGCATGGATTGTATATGTTATGGGCGACAGTTACCACTTACCATCAGGTGGACTGTTGGTCGTTTGTCACTGAGTAGCTTAATAAAATCACCAGATTGGTTTAGTGAGAGGTGAAGTCCGTTGGTAAAATAGTAAGATAAACGGCACTAGTCAAGCGGCAGCGTAATTGCGAGGCCGATAATCAAGGTTAAGCAACGTTCATTGAGTCCTAGAAGTAGATCGGTGACCGCTTCGCTTTATCTCTAGTCGAACTTCAGCGCCGCAACGAGCTCGCCATTTGTTAGGTGTTCTTTATTTATTTATTTATTTATGACGGTGGCAGCCGCCAATGTTGGCAAGCGACGATGGAGAAGGTGGAAAAGGGTAATTACCCACCTGGCCGGGTGTTGTGACCAGGGGACTAAGGGTCCGACAGTTGACCGTCGGAAGTAGTATTTACGCCGCGGAAGTTGACACACTTCTCTAGTGCGATGTAGGACAGTCAGCGCCATCTATGTGCGGATGCTTGTGTTCTTGTACTCGCAATGTGAGTTTTGTTGAGTTTCCCTATTGGAGCGATATATGTCGCTAGAGTTCCTTCTAATATAATACACTTATACAAGCGACTTAAATGCGAGCGAAGCCGCGGGCGCAAGCTAATGATGATTTATTCATTCTTTCAGAAAACGAGAGACTTCCTAGCGGAAACCATAGCAAAACTATCACCAGATACTGTGAACAGATACCACAAAAGTATAAAATCTTGCTACACAAATTACTTCAACATATGGCAAAATACACCGAAGAAGGTTCTGGACTGCCTTGAAAAGTGGACTCAAAATCTTGACATAGGGGTCATTACGCACAGTCTAGAGAAAGATCACTTCCCGTGTGACCACGCCCTGAAAGCCCGCTCTCTGAGGCTGATGCTGAGCATATTTAGATCGGATTTGACCGTTTTGACAGCCGTCGCCACCGAAGCGAAGAAATGGCCCCGTGTTATCATGAATTTGTACGCACGCGAGTATGTTACCAAGTATTTGACAGCCAAGGTTTCGTATTTGACAGATCTGTTGACGGTTGCTGTCAAATTTGCTAATGCGACCGATGTCAAGTGTTTGATGAATGAGGGTAAGTTAAATGTTAGATACATTATTCACAATACCCTTCTAAATTTTCAATATTTCTACTGCAATGTTTGGCTGCAACGCAGAATTTCTGATACCGTGAATGACTGTGACGGTGACGTAGGTTTTCCCACGACATCGAGTACAAGAAAAATTCCATTTTGTGGAATCCACTTCCATTATAAATATTCGTAAAATAAATATTCGTGGACAAATTCACACAGCGCCATCTAGCCCCAAACTAAGCAAAGCTTGTACTATGGGTGCTAGATAACTGAAATACTACTTAAATACTTTTTTTTATTTTTTTTTAATACATACTTATTATACATAGAACACCCAGACCCGTAACAGTAGACGTATTAACAACTATAGCAACTATAGTAGACGTTTAGAAGACCCATAAACCTTGCTCTGCCCGTTCACAACCTTTCATAATTTTTTTAGTGATTCATACCTCGACTTTTTGTAGCGATAATACTAATTCTCTTGTGTGTGTTCTTTAAGTAAAAAAAACCGAGCCTCACATTCTATTAGCAGTTTCGCTTTTCAGCCACATTAAAGTCAACTCTTTTTGGTGACGCACCCTCACAGTCAACTCATTTCATGCTTATTTTTTATTGTCCTTAAAAACTTATATAGCTCTGCATTTAAATAAAAATTCAACCGTATCTGTTATACATACAAAACCTCCACCACAAAAGTCCGACCCTCCCCTAACCCAAACTTCAACATTTCAAGGTCACAACCTGCCGGGCGAATCCACCGACAGAATCGGTATAAGATTCGGTCGTTTCTTCATTGGAGTATTCTTCGACCGTCTGATTGAGAGGCCTTTCCTACTCTTGGAGGAGGAGATGGCTCCGTGCTCTGTGTTGGTCAACGATGTGGTGAAATACGCCCTGAGGAAGGGCTGTAGTGTCTGGGAGGGAGACACGATATTGGATTTGGTTGATGAGGTGAGATCTTTTTGTAACATTATGATGGCACATAAGTAGAGCGTCGGAGGGTCCGACTCGTAAGTGAGAGGTACCGGGTTCGGATCCCACTGCGGCCATGTACCAATGACTCTTTTCTGGGTTTTGCACATTAGTTGAACGCTAACCGATGCTCTTACGGTGAGGGAAAACATCGCGATGAAACCTGCAAATTCAGGCAACTGAATTTGTAACCATGATCCAATCTGGTCAGGTTCCCCTGGTAGCAGGGTCACGGAGGTCAGATGGTAGTCGCTTCACTGTAATTACCTGATCGCCAAATCCTGGATCATGGTCAAGGCAGACCCCGGGCCCTCGTCCTCGAGAGCGCAACCGGGACATTAACGCCAAGAGAGATTAAGATAAAATTCGGTCGTTTCTTCATCGCTGTATTCTTCGACCGTCTGATTGAGAGGCCTCTCCTACTCTTGGAGGAGGAGATGGCTCCGTGCTCTGTGGTAGTCAACGATGTGGTGAAATACGCACTGAGGAAGGGCTGTAGTGTCTGGGAGGGAGACACGATATTGGATTTGGTTGATGAGGTGAGATATCTTTGTGTTATTTGACGACCTGAGTGGTTCAATGGTCAACATGCCACGCAAGAGGTCCCGGGTTCGATTCCCGGCCGGGCAGAAATTGAGTTGATGAATTCTGTTACGGGTCTGGGTGTTCTATGTATAATAAGTATGTATTTAATAAAAAAAAAAATTAAGTGGTATATCAGTTATCTAGCACCCATAGTACAAGCTTTGCTTAGTTTGGGGCTAGATGGCGCTGTGTGAATTTGTCCACGAATATTTATTTATTTTTATTTATTTTCTTTGTGGGATGTGGCGTTATTGCCAGGGAAGTCCTTAGTGACGACCGACTAGGTGGTTTAGTTGGTTAATAACATGCCGGTCGCCACCCAGAGGTCCCGGGTTCGAATCCCGGCCGAGCAGAAATAGAAATGTTGAATTTTAATTGAACATGGCATGTTGAACTCTGAACCACTCAGGTCGTCAAATCGATCGTCAGGTCGATGATACGGAATCGTAACAATTTCAATCATTGAAAGCAGATAATTGTTGGCAATAGAGTAACGTAATTAGCTTACAGGTCTACACTTCATCCAACCAGCGATTACTTGCCATCGACTTAAAACATACCAACTCCTTCACAGCTCTGGTCACTCTACTCTCCTGTCACGACCCCCGCTGCCAAGCAGACCCTCCTGTCGGACCTGACGGGGCTGCCCCGCGGCGCGGGGCGGGCGGTCGCCCTGCCGGGGGAGGACTCACGGTGAGTTTACGGTCGCATTGGCGCGTTGCATTACAATTCAAAATCTATTTTTGAATTTTCCTTTTAATTTTCACAATGGGCTTTTGTCTTAAAAAAAGTTTACGTGATGATATGCAAATTTTTTAAAGTTACTACATACATTAATACTTAATAAATTCAATACAAAATTTTCAAGCTGTATTATCAAAAAACATTTTAATTTCAATTTACAAGATAAGGTATGCAAATTAATCCAAGCAATTTTCATTTATTGAATAAAAAAAACCTGCAGTTTAAGAATGAGGTTTTGGTGTCTAAGAGACAGTTAATAGGTCCTTCTTTTAACCACAAATGCACCTAATATCCTGTATGTGGCAGTAGCTACAAAAGATTCTATAAGTGGTCAATGGTCATGCTCTTATGAGCGCGAACTGTACAGAGTATGACGTAGTTTGCGGTGTCAATATATTGTTCGCAGGATTATGTCTTCATTTCTCATTTTGTCTGAGATAAATATAAACACCAGTACGACCTGCTTGGGTTAGTACTTATCCCAGATGGGATAAGTACTATCCTAAGGCTAATCCAACAGTTGGTCACGACGCGAAGGTTCGAAAGAACGTTTCTCGCTCGTACGATTCGGATGATGAATGATCTCCCAGCCACAGTGTTTCCTTTGTGTTTCCTTTGGACATGGGATAGTTCAAGAGGTGTATTAGAGGTCTCTTCAGAGGCGGGCAACGCATTGGCAGCGCCCCTGGTGACCACGTACCAGGTGGATCGCTTGCCTGTTTGTCTGCGGTATTACATAAAGAATACCCTATATGTTGCCCAGGCTTCATAGCTATACTACAAAAAAAGTTTAGTTTCAATAGATTAGTGTGTACAAACCAGATAGACCAATTTTTTTTTAATTCTTAAGAACTTTTAATTATTTTTTTGTAAATATATTCAAACACGTTTTTACTGTTTGAGATAAAAAACAAACCCACCCCTACCCCAGTACCATCACCACTTCGCTGGCCTCGCTGCCCACCCGCGTGTCGGAGCTTCGCTCGTCGCAGCGCGGCGCGCTCCGCTCGCTCCTCGCTGCGCTCGCTGCGGCGCGGGACGAGCGGCTGGCGACAGCCGTGGTCGCGTTGGCTGACGGTGAGTGTTATAGCTTTGTATTCAATCCATCCCCACCCCAGCACCCTAGCCGCCTCGCTGGCCTCGCTGCCCACCGGCGTGTCCGAGCGTGTCCTGTGCCATTCGCTCCTCGCTGGTGGCCGCGTTGGCTGATGGTGGGTGTACAGCTTTTGTTTGACTCAGTTGATTCGGTTGGGGTCAATTTCAATAATCTGGTTGCTTTGCATTTGATTGCAGTCTATTGTATCCAACCAATTGTATTTAGTTGCATTCGCATGCAATTAACTGCATTCGTCTGCTCTTGAAGGTATTCGATTTAATACAATTCCAATGTCAAATGTAATTAGACTTATTTTGGGATGGAGGCATGTACTTGTATATAATTTATTGTATTTATTTATTTATTATTTTTCAATACATAATGACAATTTTAATATCTTGAGTCCAAGCATGTGCCTAAAAACCGTATAAGCCAAATGGTATTTAAACATAGCAAATAATAAAATATGTATGTATGTATCTCCTATCCATCCCACCTGCCGACCCCACCCCCGGTTGGTGGGACGATGCCTTAGTTGCCACCGCGACAGCTCTTGCCGCCAACGACGACGCCACCTCCCTGATGCTGTACCGTTGCTCGCATGCCATGTGTACTACAAGCTCCTGGCGATTTTGTTGGGACTGTCTTCTGCGTCTACTGCGTTAGATTGCATTCAACTGCAGTCGTTTCATTGCATTGTATTCGACAGTAGTTGCTTGTATTCGATTACATTCAATTTCGTCATTCTCAAATTTAATTCGACCCACAGTATTTTGTATTACAACTAGTGTCAAATAAGAGGAGACTTGGCGGGTCACGTGTAAGTTTATAATCCCCTTCACTGCCATTTGACAAGTCTCTTCTTTCGTGACGCGGGTTATAACAAAGTCTTGTTTTGGGATGGAGGCGTGAACTTGTATATAATGTATGTATGTATATTCTGTCCATCCCACCAGCCGACCCCACCCCCGGCTGGTGGGACGATGCCTTCGCTACCGCCGCGGGTGCGCTGGCCGCCGCTGGGGATAAGGATACCTCCCTGATGCTGTACCGTCTCTGCGTAAGGGCGGCTAATGCTGCCGCTTGCCGGCGACTATTGCTGCCTTACATCCGGTAAGGGATACTAGTTCAAGTCGGAAATGAAATTCAAGATCAAAAGTGTAAACAAAGTGCCACTAAAAGGAAGTATACGGAATATGAAAAGTGTTTTTTAAATCATTGGCTGCCGGTTTTGTGCCTTCTGCATCCAGCTGGTTCTTCACCTACGATCCTTACCAGGTCGTCGGTCCACCTTGTGGGAGGCCTACCCACGCTGCGTCTTCCGGTACGTGGTCGCCACTTGAGAACATTACTGCCCCATCGGTCATCTGTTCTTCGAGCTATGTGCCCTGCCCACTGTCACTTCAGTCTGGCAATCCTTAGAGCTATGTCGATGACCTTAATTCGCTTGCGGATCTCCTCATTTCCTCTTCATTTTTAAATATTCACACGATTTTATTTTCATTGTGAATGTAATAATCAATATTTCAATGATTTTAAACATCTCCCCGTTGAGTTTATTTTTTATAGCGGCAATTTGTTTATACTTTTGATCTTGAATTTCATCGCCGAGTTTAGTTAGGAGCTGTTCGCACTTGGATATATGGATTTCTTATTTACCTCTTGCCTTTACAGCAACAGCTCCACCCAATCCCGGCTAGCTCTCTACACCCAAATATTGCCCGAACTGCTGTCCACGCTTCGCGCCGCTGCCTCACTGCTGCCTCAGCGCATCAGAGCTATGCTGCTGCTACGGACAGCATTAGAAACTGTAAGTATGGTACACAGACACACACGCACACGCACACATCCAAACACACACACACACCCATACACACATACGCACACGTATGTGTGTAGTAAAAGAAGATGGCAGTGATTCGAACGAAACATAGCCCGCCTAGGCCGGCTAGCTCTCTACACCCAAATATTGCCCGAACTGCTGTCTACGCTGCGCGTCGCTGCCTCGCTGCTGCCTCAACGCATCAGAGCTATGCTGTTGCTACGAACAGCATTAGAGACTGTGAGTATGGCACACACACACACACACAGCTACATTCTTTCATCGCACCGCTCGCCATCGACAGGGAGTTCATCCTCACACCTTGGAGCCAAATTGGTCGCGAACTGTGCGGTTCCAAAAGAACTTTCTCCCACGCACACTAAGGTTGTGGAATGAACTACCTGGAGAGGTTTTCCCTGGAGAGTACAACATGGAGTTCTTCAAGAAAGGGGTTAAAAGGTTTTTACGGGGTCGGCAACGCGTGGGCGATGCCCTTGGTATTGCAAACGGCCATACGCTGCGGTGACTGCTCACCATCAGGCGGGCCGTGAGTTTGTTTGCCACCTTGGTGGTATAAAAAAATAAAAAAGATACGCCTACTCTAGGACGCACACACGCGAACTCAAGACCTTTATAAAGGTGGCAGTGAGTCGATTGATACAGATGCTACCCCGAACAGTACAACCTGGGCTCTTTCAAGGCCAGAGTGAAACTGTATCTAAACTAGCATACACGTTTCCTGGTCATTATAATCTGGACGCCTTCAAGGCTAGAGTGAATAGGCTGTTCCTAGACAGGCATGCTTCGTCTTCGGCCGCATCGTCACTTACCAACAGCTGAGATGGCGGTCAAATGGCTGCTAGTCTAATAAAAAATAAGTGGTCCCATTTCCAGGTCGTCCCGGTCCCATATGACTCATCGTCATCCTCCCATTCGCAGACTCTGATTTTAATAGTATGAGATCTAGCGATGGTTATTCAATAGTAATATTACTATTACTATTGAATAACCATCTGAATCAGAATAATCATATGCTATTCAGAAACATCGTACATTATACGAGAGAATATGAAATGTGGGTTGACCTGGGTAGTCCAACTATGGGGTTGCCATGGAAATGATCTATCCTCATCTGTTATTTAATTGAGTTATATGTCAAATGAAAGGTCTTTTTCTCCTATCCAACAATATAGGGTTGCCTGAGCTAAACATGGTCTGAACCATGGTGGCCTGGATTTGTATTTTTTATTATTTTATAGTATCCCAGACTTTGACTTTTCGTAGCGATAATACTTAAATCTTCTTTTATGGGTTCTCAAAGTCAAAAGAAATCGGTCTGCCTCATATGTTCTTGGCAGTTTCGCTGTTCAGTCACATTAGAGTCACTATTCTTTTTGGTGACTGTGTAGCCGAAATAAAGCACAGTTATCGTTAAAAATATATGTTTTATCTTTTACTCACACTTGAACAGGTCTTATTTATTTATTTATTTAATATACTAACAGAGTACACATGTAACAGTTACAATTTACTTTAGACAAGGTACAGGACTTATATGCACCCCAATTACAGGTATAAACAACATTCACTTTAACCTAAGTACTTACTCAAAATAACAATGGAATATTCATAAGGAAATTTCAGTTTTACAAAAACAAAATAAACAACTTATACTAAAGAACTTAATATTGCTTAACATATTCTAATTACTAATAATTCCAATAACCTAAACCTTTATAAAAAGTAAGAGCAAAAACAGTCCAGAAAACGTGCGTCTGTCAGGTAGATAGTTCAGGTGTATAGACCCGAGTGGTTCATTGGTTAACAGGTCTTTAATAGTATGTATGTGTATTTCTTTGGCACCGGGCTACAGCTCTAATGGCTCAATGGATTTTACCATATGGGGTGTTGTTAGACTCTTGGTCGCGCGAGTGACATTGGGTACATAAGAAATTCAAAAATTCGAAATGGTGGATTTTATTAGCCACATTCTTACTTTCGAACCTTTCTTTTCTTAAAAACCTTCGAGTTGTTAATCAAAATAAAGGTTTTGAACACACCTGCAATAGCTTTGTGCTTTTCAGCAGTCGTGGTTTTTCGTTTTTGTAGTACTTATTTAAATAAATATTCGATAAATACTGGACAAATTCACACAGCGCCATCTAGCCCCAAACTAAGCAAAGCTTGTAGTATGGGTGCTAGATAACTGATATACTGATTACTTGTTTCATCGACAGCTCCCCCACCCCCACCTAGAGTCCCCCAGCTCCCCCCTCTACGCCAACGTCCAGCCCCTGGACAAGAGCTGGCACCTGGTCCGGGAGACCTGCAAGTGGTGTGTCACGCTGAGAGAGAAGATTGGACCTGGTGATGCTGGGGATGATATCTACAGGTTAGGATAACTAGTGTCATGTAAGAAGAGACTTGGCGGGTCACGTGGTTCGACTTGCGCAGCAGGCGATTGCCTGCGCGAATTCCCCTCTACTGCCATTTGACAAGTCTCTTCTTTCGTGACGCGGATTGTACCTTAAACTTTAATAGTAGTTTATGCAACTGTCATATAATAGTAGTTTATGCAACTGTCATATAAAAGGGGGTATTAAAACATGAGTGTCTGTTTATCATACGAGGCGTAGCCGAGTATGATAATAGTTTGACACGAGTGTTTTAATACCTAATTATATGCAGTTGCATACACTACTTTATCTACACTCATATTTTTATGTTAAAATATCGTACCTATAATTTTCTCAACTTTGGAAGTAAGCTGCGAGTCAGTTCTGTTCTGTATCTACGCGTCGAGGATATCAAGCGCGGGAAATTCACTTAATTACTTTCATAATGTCATTTCATTCAAAATTATCTATTTATTTGCTTCAAACAAGAAAAAACATTCACAAACACAAATTACCACATTTAGAAAAAATATTCTGTTTAGCGGGAAAATAATTACACAGAATATAAACAGGAGAATTTTGAATTTGTCAAAGACATTTAGGTATTCAGCCTACATTTCGCCAAGTCTCGGCGCCCGACAAGAATTTAAAAAATATAAGTGTTGCATAATGATTAAAAAGTTATTTTACGTTACAGCTGTAATGAAATTAGTATGGGAAATGCTGTATCGAAAAGTAATTTTTTAAAATTTTATTGTCTGGCGTGAAAAAAGTGTATCCTTAAACGACTGTTTTCGAATATGTAATTGGAACATTACGATACGAGTGTAGATAAAAGAGTGTTTTAATACCTTATTCTATGCAGTTGCATTCACTACTTTATCTACACTCATATTTTCATGTTAAAATTTTGTACCTACAATATTTTCAACTGGAAGTAAGCTGCGAGTCAGTTTTGTTGTATCTACGCGTCAAGGATATCAAGCGGCGTGGAATTCACTTTACTATTTTCACATTTATCTATTTATTTGCTTAAAATAAGGAAAAACATTCACAAACACAAATTACAACAATGAGGAGTTTTCCAGTAGGTATTGTCGATTGGTTTCCAAAAGCATCAATAGATAGCGCTCCTACAATTTTGGTAATCTTTTTTAAATCTGTATGATAGTGGCCGTGATTTCATGCAGCCAACTAATACTAAATATAAAAATATTTTTTTTATTAATATAAACATAACTGTTAAAGGTTGAACGAAGTGTAAAAAGAAATATTTATAGAAGTTGGCACTATGTTCCATTATTATTACAACCTCTAAAATGGTTGAAAACTATTGACAAATACAATATAATCCAATACAACGTACCCAGTGTTTATATCCTGTTTGCTAAGAACCTATTTCAAACGATTATCAATTACCAAAATTGTCGGGGCGCCATCTAGTGAGTGGTTAGGACTGCTTTAGATACCTATTGGAAAACTGCTCATTACTAAAAATATTCTGTTTAGCGGGAAAATAATTACACAGAATATAAACAGGAAAATTTAAATTTTGAATTTGAATTTGTTAAAGACATCTAAGTATTCAGCCTACATTACGCCGTGGCCCGACAAAAAATAAAAAAATAAAAGTGTTGCATAATGATTAAAAAGTTATTTTACGATACAGCTGTCATGAAAATAGTATGGGAAATGCTGTATCGAAAAGTAATTTTTTAAAATTTTATGGTCTGGCGTGAAAAAAGTGTACCCTTAAACGACTGTTTCCGAATAAATAATTGGAACATTACACTATGAGTGTAGATAAAGTTATTTTACGTTACAGCTGTAATTAAATTGGTATGGGAGATGCTGTATCATAAAGTAATTATTTAAAATTTTATAGACTGGCGTGAAAGAAGTGTATCCTTAAACGACTGTTTTCGAATATGAGATTTGAACATTACGCTATGAGTGAACTTTATTTATTTCGTAAACATGCTTAATTAGATACAACAGTGATTGGGATCTTCCTTTTAAGTATAAAATACCTGTAGCAGAACTTTAAATTATTATGGTGAACTACTAGCTTCAATAAATAAAAATAAAAAATACATAAAATCATATTAGACGACCTGAGTGGTTCAGTGGTCAACATGTCTGCAACGCAAGAGGTCCCGGGTTCGATTCCCGGCCGGGCAGAAATTGAAATGATGAATTTTAATTTCTGTTACGGGTCTGAGTGTTTTATGTACACTAAGTATGTATTTAAAATGTATATAAGTAGTTTATCAATTATCTAGTACCCATAACACAAGCTTTGCTTACTTTGGGGCTAGATGGCGCTGTGTGAATTTGTCCACGATTATTTATTTATTTATAAATTTATTATTATATCTTATTATAGAGATTGTGCATTAGGAAAAACGTGTTTGTAGTAGGTACTAAATAAATAAACTAACTTAATAAATAAGTATCTTATTACCCATACCTTACTTAAGTAGTTTGTGTTATTGTAACTTTGTTTTATGGTAGAAATAAAATGGTTTTTTATTTCATTATAGCGGGCAAGCGACTTTGTCCGCGTGAAATTCGGTTATAACGTCCCAGACCCGTTCCCGCGGGAACCGCATTACATTTCGGGATAAGTTATGGCCTATCTGCTATTCTAGGCTACAAGCCATATTGCTGCCAAATGTCATCAAAATCCATTCAGTTGTTTTTGCGTAAAGGAGTAACAAATCCTTACAAATTTTCGCATTTATAATATTAAGTAGAATAAGACTGTATTCGACATCGGCAATCACAGCTTGGGACGGCCCCCACGAGACCGATGATATCGTGACCGTCACAGTCGATCCGTGTATCCTACCCTACTCCACCCTACCCTACCCTACTCTACCTTGATTTACAGCTAGAGTTGATCCATTACGCGCTGTCCCAATTGACATCGGTCGTGCGACCTTGTGCGGTATGCGGTTTTGACGTGTCCTATTGATCAGCCGACGTTCTTCTTACGACCAATTAGGACAGCCCCTAAATCGCCACATTTGTACCGTACAGGGAGTTCCACTGCGCGAACTACACCTGCCTAGCGGCGGCCGTGTGCGCCCTAAAACCTTCGGAGAAAATCTACAATCAGCTGTTCGTTGAGACGACATGGCCGAAGATGGTGGACTGTGATATCAGTGTCGATGTGCCTATCGTTGGGACTTGGGTGAGTGACTTTTATGAGTTCCGACGCGACTTTGTTCGCGTGGCTTTACCACACTACCTTACCCTACCCTACACTTACTCTACACATATCCGACACCTACTTTACCCACACTTACTTACTTTTTTCTTTCTTATAAACCTTCCCTTCACTGTCATCTTAGCGTCAATGTCCCAGTTGTGCTCTCGAGGATGAGTGCCCGGGGTCCGCCTTGACCATGATCCAGGATTTGGCGATCAGGTAAATACAATGGAACGACTGCCATCTGACCTCCGTGACCCTGTTACCAGGGGAACCTGACCAGATTGGATCATGGTTACAAATTAAGTCACCTGAATTTGCAGGTTTCATCACGATGTTTTCCCTCACCGCAAGAGCATCGGTTAGAATTCAACTAATGTACATAACTCAGAAAAGAGTCATTGGTACATGGCCGCAGCGGGATTCGAACCCGGCTCTCGCTTACGAGTTGAATACTCAACCGCCCGGCCACCGACGCTCTAAACCTTCCCTTCACTGTAACCGCATTAAAATCCATTGCGTAGTTTAAAATATTTGAGCCTATCTAGACATAGACTTGGAAGCAACTTAGTTCTATACTATGTATAGACAGGCACTATCTAGGTGAGGATCGTCGATGGCCTATGGTCAATGGCCGCTACAGCAACATTCACGGCATTTGGTGCATCTTTAGCCAAAATCAGTTCGCTAAAAGATGGGAGAATTAGCTGTCCCTTTAAAAGTACTCGTGTTTTATTCCCAAGGTATTTTTTATGTAACGAGTCATTGGTAGAGCTTGTCTAAGCTGAAATGACGCGCCCCACTACCTAATTAGTTGATTTCTATGTGTGAGTGCAAATATTAATAACGACACCTCATCTGTGTGGGAGCGTCGACTGCTCCAATCGATAGACGCGTGCTCCTACGTTTGAGTCTCACCGGCAACTGAATGACCAATTACAACGGCATTTGTATATGTATTGCGTCCATATTTTAAATTTGGTTGTGTGCGGTAATGCGATAGTGGGGCGCGTCGTTTCAGCTTAGACGAGCTCTACCAATGACTCTTTTCTGATATGTGCATTAGTTGAACGCCAACCGATGCTCTTACGGTGAGGGTAAACATCGTGATGAAACCTGCACATTCAGGCGACTGAATGTGTGACCATGATCCAATCTAGTCAGATTCCTATTAACAGGGTCACGGAGGTCAGATGGCACTTGCTTCATTGTAATTACCTTATTTGACTAATCGTGGACCCCGGGTCCTCTCGTGTGCGAGAGTACACCCGGGCTATTGACGCCAAGACACTTATCATAGAGAGAATATTAGTTGAAATGATAATTAATAATGTTAATTATTATACGCCGGCATTCTACGCAATTCGACGCCCATTCAACGTGGCTGAATCCGTAGGTGAATGATTCTGATGGCGAAACTGTCAAACGAAATGTCATAAGCTAAATAAGTGGCTATGATGTGGCTGAAAAGCGAAATCTTTTTGGCGCTGTGTGTATTGTTTAAGCATATTTGTATACCCTATCCAACAGTCCAAACGCCGCGTCAGCACCCCCTCGCCCGTGGCGCTGACGTCGCCGTCGCTGACGTCTTCGCTGACGCGGACGCTGACGTTTTCACGCCCGCGGCTGTTCGCGACGCAGCTCTCCGAGTGTGTGCTACAGTTTGACTTGCATCGGGAGGCTTTGGAGGAAGAGGTATGTATATAGCAACCTGACCCAGTTTTTTTTTACCACTAAGGTGGCAAACAAGCTTGTGTCCGTAAGTTTGTTTGCCACCTGTGTGGTATAAAAAAAGTTGTTATCCTAGGTCAGGCAAAAAATGATCTTTATTTTTATCTTTTACGTGTTTTTTTAGATCTAAAATCTAAATTCATTTCTAAAAGATTTAATTCAACTTTATTATTATTAGACATATGTATACCGGGTACCCGGCTTGGATCCGGTACCCGGTGGGTGGATCCGGCACTTTTTCAAGGATCCAGCCGGGTACCGGGTAATAGAGCCGGGTACCAGCTATGAAGGGCATAATTAATAAAACAAATTGAAATTGAAATTAAAGACATTGAACTTGTTGACGGTTAATGCGATTTGCTCGACTAGGAGACATTAATTTGCACATCAATTCCTTCATGCTCGTGAAATCGCAGCCTCACTTTTAGCATTTTCACTCGACAGTCAAACTTGTAATATTTTGGCTGAATTGGACATGTCGCAGCCAACTGGTTAAATCAGCCATTTAATTAGAAGGCTAGTCCGTTAATCATACGCCGGCATTTAATTAAGTGACTAAATTATAACCAGCCAAGTTGTTGAATGTAACGTTTAATTACTTGGCTGAACGTTATTTAGCCGTTTTGTTAAAGGGTATACAGATGGTTAGTTAGAGTGACCGTAAGTTCGCAACTTAAATGATTA
Organism: Blastobasis lacticolella; assembly: GCA_905147135.1. Lineage (NCBI taxonomy): Eukaryota > Metazoa > Arthropoda > Insecta > Lepidoptera > Blastobasidae > Blastobasis > Blastobasis lacticolella. The sequence goes on from LR990066.1 coordinate 1,184,787, forward strand.
ACTTTATTTAAGATAAAAAATAATGAATTAATAAAGATCACTTTTTTTTAATAAAACATTATTAGTGGCAAGATATTCAATAAGTAGGTATACAATTAATTGTATTGCGAGTAGGTACCTATAACCGTATTTAACTAAGTAAAAATATTTAATGAAACTTTAAATTTATAACTTATTTACTACTTGTAACTATGTTTTTTTTTTTATTAATAATATGCTTGCATTTGACCTCAACTCACCTGATGGAAGCGAGTGAGTGGTAACTATGTAGTAGGAACAATAGCAACAGTGCACTATAGTCCTATTTTATAATATTAAATATAAAATGACACGAAAGTTTGGCATTTGTTTCTAATTAAAGGTAAGTATTAAAAGAAAATTAACATATTCCGTTATCGTAAAGAATTAAGATAACTTAATATGTTCATTTTCTTTTAAGTAAGAATACTCAAAGTTATCTAAATTCTTACTTAAAAGCATGTACCACATTTTAAATTTAGTTAAAACGACGAGCTTGCTGTGCGAGCTGTCTGACGCCAGATTTGTTTTGGTGACTACCAGCGCAGCAGTAGATAAAATTTGAACTAAATTTAAATCACCTGCCTGATTTTACTTCAGCCGTCTCCGAAGGGCTGCCTTTAATAAGCCAACTAGTTAAACGTTGAGTTAAGCTAGTAAAATCAGCGATCGGCCTAGTCATTCAAATGAATACCGGCGTTTCATTAACGGACTAGCCTTCTCATTAAATGGCTGATTTAACCAGATGGCTGCGACGGACATATTATCATGAGATACATGGCGCAAAAAAGCGAGCGAAGTCGACGTGTTTCTTGGCCTGATACCCGGCGCCGGGTATCCGGCTACCCGGCAGATTGGTCCGCCTTATTATAATTACTATTCATGATCTTCTTAGCCAGGGTGTTGACTGGATGACAAGATGCCACGGCAGATTCAGGCACCTAATACCCACGTTTCCCTGAGGCAACACTAGACCAAACCAGCTCAGACTTCCTCGATCTTATCTCGATATCCCTCAAGGCTGCCACGGGTGTACTCGTACATGTTAATTTATAGGCAAATAAAGATTTATATTTCTATTGTCGAGTGTGTCCATGTTCCAGAGCTCAAAACTATATTAACCGGACAATACTTTCTATAAATTAGATGAATTTTTAGCTGTAAATTTTAAATGTACCTAGAGAGGTAGGGCATAGCGTGGTATCCCGTTCGAATTGGAGCCGCCCGACTGGGGAAGTACCTCCACCTTACAGAATACCGCAGCTAAATAATACTCTTTCAAATAGTATTGTGTTTCTGCCGGTGTGTAAGGTCTCCAGTGCTCCATGGGGTGGGGATTTGGAGAACTGTGGCATTTGCCTTTTTGCTGCCAGAGCAACGTGTTATAGAGGTGGGCAACGCATTGGCGATACTCTTGGTGTTGCTAATGTCTATAGGCACTGGTGACTTCGTCCCATGTGGTGGCCCGCTTGCCTGTTTGCCTACCGTATGTCATAAAAATAAATGACATTTTTCCAATATTTCTTCTACGTTTTTCTTTTAAGAAAATGTAGCCATAGTATGAAACTGATGAATAAAAAAAAAATAACGATATTTCTATCCCCCCTTCCCTCCCCCCTTCCCCCCTAGCCCCCACCCCCCACAATCCTCCTCCCAGCCAGCGCCCTCAACCGCCACGAGTCGGCAGCGGCCCTGACGGCCCTTCTCAGCCACGTGGCAGAGAGACCTTTCACGCAGTGGCGGGCGGACTTAGCCAGGGCGTTGACTGGAAGATGCCATGGCAATGTTAAGGCGTTTTTGGCGCAGGTTAGTGGGTGGAATTTTTTATTTTGGTAGGCGGTTATGTCGGAGAACATTCATAAGTGATTGATTTATTGAATTCTACATCAAGTAACATAAAAATAAATATGTACAATAAAAAGAAAAAAGAAATTAATGCCAAAAATTTGGGCCGTGCGGAAGCGTACCCAAGATGATAAATAAATTATTTTATTAATATTTAACACTTTGTGTTGTCGCTTCATGATGTAACTCCATTATTATGAATTAAATCACTTTTTGTATTCACTCATCTTCAGGCAATAATTGGCAGGCAACAAGAATTGCCTGAAGATGAGTAATTCGAAACCGGTTGCAATTTAGTAAAATTGTATAATAAAGTGGAACTAGTGTACAATAAGTGATTTAATTCATTATTTTATTAATGTTCTTCGATATTTCCGTATTATTTTATGAATGTTCACCAATGTTAGATCTGGCCTTACTAATATCTTCCTTCGTCAGTTACTTATAAAAATCAAGCATTGTACGAAAGAAGATTACTCAAATGAGAAATAAAAATATGGGTTGCCTGCTCTCAACTATGGGGTTGGCATGGAGAAAATATACCTTCATCTGTTTTCATCCAAATAAATGAAAATTACTGTATGTATGTCCATGGATGTTTCCGTTCATATTAAGTTTGCCCAGGCAACCCTATATTGTTTGATAGGGAAAAAGTATCGTTCATTTCACATATAACTCGCAAATAACAGATGAGGGTAGATTATCCTCCATGGTAACCCAGGTTGAACCAGCGAGAGAGCAGGCTACCCACATTTTTTTTTAGTAATTTTCTCTCGTATAATGCATAATTTTTCTAAATAACATGTACATGTAATAGCGTATCGACCTACCCAAAACCAGTATAAGATGAGCTAGCTTCTCTTAGACCCCCATAGCAACGTTAGCTCCTTTTATACTGGTTTCGGGTAGGTCGAATGCAGTCTTCTGTGACGATACTCTCCCTTCCCAGGCTAACTGCAACTGCTAGGAGGACCTGCGGCCTTAGCCAAGAGGTTTCGTTAATCTACAATCGTTTGTGGTAGAAAAAATGTATGGGATTTGACATAAGCTAACGTTATCTGACATAAGCTGTTTGTGGTAGAAATTCTTGGTCCATAGACAATTGACGTACTTTCGGTGTACAAAGGAGGCGGATTGGCGGATGATCCTACACAATCAGAGTCAATGTAGATGTTGGTAGGAATAGTCGGACTTCGACCTGTCAATTTTCTACTATACATGCATTACGCAAGCGGAGCGTATGCCCGTGCACAATCTGGCACAAAAAAAAATGGTTTGTGATTAAATCTTTGGCTTTTTGTAGCGCATATCCTCTTGTGTAAAAGTAAAACATATCCGGGGTGCCTTACATCCGCTTTTCTGCATATTATGGTCACCTAGAAAGTGATTAAATGTCATGTAAAATATTTATTATTGTGGAAAGATTTGTGAGCCTCCTAAACCTGCAAAATGGAGCTAACGTAGCTATACGCGTCTATACAGACGCTAGCTCATCTTATACTGGTTTTGAGTATGTTAATATGCTGGACGTACCCAAGCCCAGTATAAAATGAGCTAATGTCGCTATGCGCGTCTATATAGACGCTAGCTCCTTTTATACTGGTTTACCTCTTATACTTCCCAGGCCATATGCAACTGCAAGGAGGACTTGAAACCGCACGCTAGTGCGTTCCGCGCGGCTCTGCTCGCTGTGGTCCACGACACGGCGGTAGTCGACAATGGGAGAAGGTTGCTGAATGGATTGCATGTCGATATTGTGAGTTTACATCGTCGTGCACATATACATACATACATAAAGCTCACGCGTGTGTCCCACAGGTGGGGTAGGCAGAGACTGAGCTAAACGTTCAGGAAAAACTTACCACTGCTTACCAAAACTTACACAAACAAGCGTCCGGCTTGCCTGATGGTGCGCAGTCACCGCAGCCTATGGCCGTTCGCAATGCCAGGGGCATCGCCCACGCGTTGCCGACCCCGTAAAAACGATTAAATATTTATTTACTTTTTATGCACAGCATCATCATTATTATCGTCAAGACTCATTTCGGGTCGTTGCGTCAACATTAAGTTAGTAAGTATCTACGCCGATCATACGTAATCGCAAAAATAACAATTTAATCATTGTAATCAGAGACTTGTCGTCAACAAAGTTACGTAATTAGCTCTCTGGACGACTGTGGCCACTTTACATCAGGTGGAGCGCCCGTCCGTGTGCCTCACTAGGCAATAAAAAAACTAGCCAGGGATTTGACCGCCATCTCACCTGTTGGTAAGTGACGATGCTGCCAAAGACGAAGCATGCCCGTCTTGGAACAGCCTATTCACTCTAGCCTTGAAGGCGTCCAGATTATAATGATCAGGGAACACACTCGCAGGCAACGCGTTCCATTCCTCAGCCTTCCATTTGTTGCTCTAGGAAGTTACTCCCTGAGACAGAAATTCGTTCATCCACATTCGTATTGGTACATTCCTGACGACCTGAGTGGTTCAGTGGTCAACATGCCAGTCAGCCACGCAAGAGCTCCCGGGTTCGATTCCCGGCCGGGCAGAAATTTAAATGATGAATTTTAATTTCTGTTACGGGTCTGGGTGTTCTATGTGTAACAAGTATGTATTTAAAAAAAAAAAGTATATATGTAGTATACCAGTTAGCTAGCACCCATAGCACAAGATTTGCTTAGTTTGGGGCTAGATGGCGCTGTGTGAATTTGTCCACGATTATTTATTATTTTTATTATTTATTACATTCGTAATTCGTATTCGTACAACCAGGCTGCCTTCTGTAGTTTTCAGTAGGCGGGTTTTTGTAGATAACATTTGATTTTTTTCTCCTTATTTCCAGCTCCATACCCTAATCCTCTGGGGCGACGAATCCCCCGAACCTTCCGACCATTTGAACTCTGTCCTATCTATGCTTATAACAACCACACTACTGAATAAAGACAGGGACTCCATATACAATACTCTAATGGATACGCTGACCAAGTTCCTGGATGTCTATGGCTCGGTCGTGGCGGTTGAGTGGGCTGTGTTCGAGCCTTATGTTTCGGGTAAGTTTTCATTGTTATCTTTTCTATACTATTATAGTAATAAATGTTTCCAATCTGGTCAGGTTCCGAAGGTCACGAAGGTCAGATGGCAGTCGCTCCTTTGTAATTACCTGATCTGCCAAATCCAGGATCATGGTCAAGGCGGACCCCAGGCCCTCGTGCGGGAGAGCACAACCGGGACATTAACGCGGCGATAAACCCTATTGCAAAAACCATACAATCGAGACAATTTTGAGAGCTTGGATCTCCCCCTGGGAACTTTTAAGGTGCAATCTGATTATACTTATCTAGGGCATGTATACATATTCATATTTATTAATTGGTAATATTCATTACATATCAGTTGTTATAAAAAATGTTACAAATTACATTAGTTTGTAATACATAAATTACATGAATACAAAAATACATGGTGGGAAGAGATCTAAAGACAAGTCAAGTCAAGTCAAATAATTTTATTCAATTTAGGTTTACAAAACTCTTATGAACGTCATAGAAAATATAAATACATTTAGAAAAATGGGGCCGCGGCCCGTGGCAACATTGAGCCGGTAACAGTTTGTTTTAGAACACTGGGTGCATTCCAGATATTATTGGTCCTAGGATTGGACTGAGTGACTGTCACTGTCACTTTGACAGTTTGATTTACCGCCCGGATCATCGGTGCACGGTGCAGCGCCGCTTTTTCCTTCCGTACTAGTGATGGGACTCGAATCGAAAATTAATATTCGACTCAGTTCGAACCATCCGGCCGGAATCATGATTCGAATTAATCTTTGATTCGAATTGATTGATGATTCGAAGTTCGAATTCTAAAGTTTCTAAGGGACCGATTGGAAAGGCCATACAACAACGTTTGGCTGCAATATTTGACATTTCAATGTCATTATCAATACAGATTTATAAAAAATATCAAATGTGGGAATTCACAGTGAGAGAAAACCTCTAGACTGTGCCCTCAGACCTACTATCCCGTCCACAGACAAATCACGAACAGCCGAGAGGCTGGTCCGAGTACTGCAACGGGTGACCAAAGCCAAGATCTACATTCCGGAGCTGTTGCCGACACTCATGGCCAGGATGTCGGAGAAGCAGTGGCATGTCGCCACGCTGGCTGAGCTGTTTGGGTTGGCTCTGGCGTGTTATAAGGGTATGGTGTTGTATTGCCTTTTGTTCCATATAAACACACACGCACACCCCGCGCGCGCTCACACGCACACGCACGCAGACACACACGTATACAAACACTCAAACACACACACACACACACACACACACACACACACACACGCACACGCACACACGCACACGCACACACACACACACACACACACACACACACACACACACACACACACGCACACACACACACACACACACGCACACACACACACACACGCACACACACACACACACACACACACACACACGCACACACACACACACACACGCACGCGCACACACACACGCACACACACGCGCACACATACACACGCTGCAACGGGTGACCAAAGCGAAGATCCCCATGCCGGAGCTGATGCCCAAGCTCATGGCCAGGATGTCGGAGAAGCAGTGGCATGTCGCCACGCTGGCTGAGCTGTTTGGGCTGGCTTTGGCGTGTTATAAGAGTAGGGTGTTGTATTGCTTTAGTTTCATACAGACACACATATACATACGCACACGTACACGCGCGTGAATGTACGCGCAGGCACCCAGACACACAGGCACAGACAGACAGAATTTTCTTTTATATAAATCGTTTGAATTGTAACTCCACTGTACTCACTATTTTCATAACGCGAATGGACTATAGTCATATCAAACTGATATGGGAGCTGTGACAACAGTGACAGAGTAGCTGTGTATGTTGAGTGATTCTAACATGTATTGCAATTTTCTTAATATGACATCGTCAGCGAATCTAAAGTGTGATAAGTAGGTTCCATGAATGTTTGATAGCGATGAAACCTGCACATTCTTGGCTACTGAATGTGTAACCATGATCCAATCTGGTCAGGCTCCGAGGGCCACGGTGGTCGGAAGGCAATCGCTCCCCTGTAATTACCTAATCTGCCAAATCCTGGAACATGGTCAAGGCGGACCCAGAGTCCTCGTGCGCGAGAGTTTTCTAAAGAAATATTTCAGATACGAATTAGCAACTTTTATAAACTAAAGGAAACTTTTTGCAAAGCCTTTAAGGTTTTTTAGTTTCACACTTTTACAAATAAATAAATAAAATAAATAATCCATTTATTTCTCCACAACAACGTATACATAATATTTTTATGTTTATAAAACTAGGTACATTATTAACATTTTGGATACATATACATATTTGTGGCGACTAGTGCCTGAACTAGGGAAACCTGTGCTACAGGTCACCAGGTCTCCACCCCAGAGCAAACTATGTTATTATTATAGAAAACAATTACAAATATTCAAAATAGAAACAGGAAGTATATCCATTTGATAGAAGATATTTTGTAAACTATAAACAATGAGTAATCTATTTACAAATTTGTACTCCATCAAATGAGAAGAAAAAAAAAAAAAAACCAAGAACATGCAAGGAACAGACTTATAAAATACTGTAATTAAATGTTTGTCAACACCGGCGTGAGAGCACCATTACTCTGCTACAAATGATTTAGACGGGAATTTGTCGCCTTGTTTTATATTAGTAACAGACGCTCCGATTTGGCTGGAGCCACCCAATCGTCAGTGGCAGTCGATACTGATCGCTTTTGGATTAATTCGGATGCGCGGGCTGGCCGACCTTGGCCCGACGTCCAACCACGTCCCTTGCACCAACTTTATTCTGCATAAGGAACAGTATCAACTGCAACGGTTGGTCTTGGTTGGTTTGACTTAAGCAAAAACGGAACGCCTGTTGTACTAGTTCTACTTCAAAGCATGATAACGGTTGGATGTAAAAAAATCACAATAAATCCTAAAAATACCCATTCCCTTCCATCCAGGCGACAGATCCACCTTACACGCTATGATATCGAAATGGCACGCCATGATCGAAGCGGTCAGACAGAACAACATCGCGGAATACGTCAACATGGTATACTACGCTCAGCGAGGTTCAGGGCTCTGCTGCGATGAGACCAGGTTCAGGTGAGTCATGGATCCTTATTTATTTATTTAACTTTTATTGTACACAATAAAACATAATGAATGAACGAAAAATTATTTATTGCTTTTACATACAATAAAACAGAAAAAAGAAAGCAACCGGCGGCCTTATCGCTTAAAGCGACACCTAAAAACACGAAGCGAAAACATAACATAACATATTTGCCTTTTTGCTGCCAGAGTAACGTGTTATAGAGGTGGGCAACGCATTGGCGATAGTCTCGGTGTTGCTAATGTCTATAGGCAGTAGTGACCACTTTCCATCAGGTGGCCCGCTTGCCTGTTTGCCTATCGGATGACATAAAAAAATAAAAAAAAAATAAAGGATAAAACACAATAGTAAATGACATCATTATTATCACAGCCCCTAACAGTTCTCTGCAGGACTTAGGGCCTCTCCCACGAAAGGGGAAAGCCAAAGCAAAGGTTCCTCATGCAGGATAGGAGCCAAGTTATAATAAAATTTTGTATGTACGCATTCATTATATATTTAAGCATGTATGTATAAGTGTATGTATCTGTAAACATAATTTTTTTATTTACGCTCAAAGCGTAATGTTCCAATCACATTTTCGAAAACAGTCGTTTAAGGGTACACTTTTTTATTGCCAGACTATAAAATGTTAAGAAATTACTTTATGATACAGTATTGCCCATATTGGCCGTGTGGTGTCCGGCAGAGTAGAATAGCACCAACTTACACTCGCGGGTGTCGAGGCAAAAGATCTCCGTAGTCTGGAAAATGGGCAGCAGCGTTTTCCATTGTCATATTTATAACACTGCGATCTCCAACCCGCCTGCCGAGCTTGGAGGTTGTAGCAATGACCTCCCCTTTCGTTGGAGAGGCCCTAAGTCCTGCAGTGGACTGTTAAGAGTTGCGATGATAAGTATTAGACCTACTTCCCGGATATTTTTCACACACATGTAAATTTGATAAAAATTTAATATACAACTAGTAATTTTTAAAATTTTCATTAATTTTTATTATCATTCCTTACAGAACAATAACCTACCTAATACCGAAGCTGCCGAAGACAGAGAAAGCCAAATGCCTCAAGATCCTAACCAACTACATAAGGGACAATCCGAATAACGAGTTTGTGAGAGAAGTTTTCGACATTATAGGCATCAGTGAGCTGATTGGGGGGGAATGTGGGGGGGAAGCGCTGGGGGCTGTGAGAGGGGGGCTCGGTTCTATGTCGGAGGGGGTCAAGAAGGCTGTTTTGGCGCAGGTGGGTCACGACACAATTATTTAAAAAAATACAAAGTATGAAAGATTCAAATTATTTATTTGTAAGAAATAGGTATTACAGATGTTTTCATTATCTTCAATAGTTTCTCTATCCTTTGCCCGCATGCTGATACATAGATAGATCAAATATTTATTGCTCACATTAAAAAGTAGAGAAAAGGCAAAGGCGGCCTTGTCGCTGTAAGCGATCTCTACTAACAACTGCAACTTTTGACTAAGTATATAAGGGACAAACCGAACAACGCATTTGAGAGAGAAGTCTTAGACATAATAGACATCAGTGAGCTGAGTGGGGGAAGTGCGCAGGTGGGTCACGACACAATATTTAAAAAAAGAACATTGCGTTAATGTCCCGGTTATGAGGGCCCCGAGTTTATATTGATATGTAAAGATTCAAAGATTCAAAAGATTCAAAATATTTATTTGTAAGAGATAGGTATTACAGATGTTTTAATTATCTTCAATAGTTTCTCTATCCTTTGCCCGCATGCTGAGGCGTACAAATCTTTAAATATAATTGTTTCATTTTTCATTTAGTAAATAATAAAATCTTTTATAAATAATAATTTCATTAAATTTAATTTTAATAAATAAGTTATAAAATAATGTAGTGGCTTGGTTATTGATAGGTGGTGGCCTTGATTATTATCCAGGATTTGGCAGATCATATAGTTACATTGGAGCGATTGCAATCTCTTTTTTATTGCCACACGGATGGTCGGTCCACCGGATGAAAAGCGGCCATCTGACCTCCGTGACCCGTGACTACAGGGTTCTAAGTACGTAAATCTGTTGCCAACAATTCTTTGATTTCAATGATGAAATTGTTACTTTTGCGATCATCGATTTCACGGGTTCAGTTGCTAACAAAGCAATGACGATTACGCAAAGTAACAATTTCAATCATTGAAATCAGAAAATGGTTTGCAACAGCGTTACGTAATAAGCCTACTGGTCACGACAAAATATATTTGCTATATTAATCGAAACAAATTATCTAATGCCTCAAAATTCTCAAGACTCGACGTCGAGTCGACGTGTCATGGCTCGAAAAGTTTGAGTCACGTGAATTTGAGATTGTGATACCACAATTTTCAGGTTCTTTTCATGTATTTCAGGCCGCGGAATACTGCGAACATTCCATTCCTGAAATGAGAGACGCTGCTATAGAGGTCATGTTGGCTGCTTTCGATGGTAAGATCTTTATTATAATTCATTCGCGATAGGAAAATAGTGAGTCATCGTAGTCCGCCGGCCTAGCCCCACCCCTCGACCAATCGGGTCGCAGCCAATTAGAGAGCTAAGTTCACAGTGACCAGTTGACGGCAGAGAATAATAAAAATGAATGCCTCGCCGTTGGAATAAACAGCGAATAGTAGACTGGCTGCTAAGCAAAGGGGTCCACGGGATATCCTTGACCTTATTTTTAATTTGAGACAATCAAGTTATTTTTTATCTATTAAAAAACTTAATCTTTTTTTTAAATATAAAGTGTATAAATTTTTACTACACTGTGACAAAACCTTTACTCACTATTTTCTTAACGCGAATGGACTATAGACGCTTTTTGCGAGGAATGTTGAAAGTTTGACGTCTGTGGCATCGCAGCGAACGGATGGATCGTTTGTGATGCGGTTTTATGCGATCCAAACATGTAGAGCTCGTCTAGTCTAAAATGGCGCGCCCCACTACTTAGTTAGTTGATTTCGATGTGTGAGTGCAAATATTAATAACGACACTTCATCTGTGTAGGAGCCAATGAACGACGCGTGCTCCTACGTTTGAATCTCACCGGCAACTGAATGACCAATTACAACGGCATTTGTATATGTATTGCGTCCATATTTTAAACTTGCTTGTGTGCGTTAATGCGATAGTGGGGCGCGGCATTTTAGATTAGACGAGCGCTACCTTTCTTTGACCTTTCTTTAACAATATTAAGATGTACTCATCATTTCCAACAATCTAAATAGTATAAGTCTTTATTTGCTTAGAACGCGGGAGGTACATTTTGGTTTTAGAAACATTATACATTACAGACCATCAGGATCTTTTTAATCCACTGCGGTGGCAAACAAGCCTCCGGCCTGCCTGATGGTGCGCAGTCACCGCAGCCTATGGCCGTTTGCAATACCAGGGGCATCACCCACGCGTTGCCGACCCCGTAAAAACCTTTTCATCCCTTGAAGAACTCCATGTTGTACTCTCCAGGGAAAATCGTTCAGTCAGCCAGTATTAGAAGACACGCAAAAATGGTCAATGTAAACCGTATTCTAACTTACTGGTACTCACTCAGACTTAATTACTGATCGACTGAATTAATCAATAATTTCATTTTTATTCAAACAAAATCCTACAAAAATGAGTAGTTTTCCAGTAGGTATTGATAGTTAGTTTCAAAAAGCATCAATAGATGGCGCTCCTACAATTTTGGTAATCTTTTTGTAATCTGTATGATGGTGGCAGTTATTTCATGCAGCCAACTAGTACTAAACTGAAAAATAAAATGTTTATTAATATAAACATAACTGGTAAAGGTTGAACGAAATGTAAAAAGAAATATTTACAGAAGTTGGCACTATGTTCCGTTATTATTACAATCTCTAAAATGGTTGTAAACTATTGATAAATACAATATTATCCAATACAACGTACGCAGTGTTTATATCCTGTTTGCTAAGAACCTATTTCAAGCGATTATCAATTACCAAAATTGTCGGGGCGCCATCTAGGGAGTGGTTAGGAATGCTTTAGATACCTATTGGAAAACTGCTCATTACAATTGAGCATAGTTACTTACGATAAATGAGTCTAAATAAAAACGAGGTTATTCCGAGTATTTGCTCAGGCTCCTCAGGCAAACTCTTTCTCCTTCTAGACCTAACAACGCAGCATAACCCAAAGCCGTCCCCCAAGCGTGCCAAATTGGCGACCTCCCGCCTGACTGCGGCCCTGGCGTGCGAGGACCTTCCCGGGGCCGTGGTCAGGGCGATGGCGCGGGGGGTCCGCGGCCACAGGGAGGGACTCATGGCGCGGCTGGCGAGCGATGCGGGGGTCAGGTAAGGGTATTTTTTAGAAGATAGGGGTGTCATAAGTTTAGGTTTAGAGATATTTATTTCTCACTAGTGGACCCGGCGCGACTTCGTTCGCGTAGCGTTCTAACCCTACACCTACCCTACACCTACCCTACACCTACCCTACACCTACCCTACACGATTTTCCCGCCTTTCTTTTCAAATTTTTCCATAATTTTCTTTGCTATAAACCTCACGGAGCCCGAGACCTTTCCAACGAATGCAAAACCGTGGAAATCGGTTCGTGCGTTCTGGAGTTATAGCGTCAGGAAGGAAAACCCGACTTATTTTTATATAGTAGATTAAAAACAGAAGTCGCTTACACGAGAAAAAGAAGGTTAATCATAATCATGATCATAATTTATTAATCACATTCGTTACAAGTCATTATTTTATCATTGGTATTTAGTTAGATTTAATGGGTATATATTGTTATTCCGCATGTCTGATCTTCGACTACTTATCACATATCTCTTTGATAGGCTTATTGTAAAAGATTTCTTCTTAGAAATAGGTAACGCCTGTTGTGTTATCTATAATTAAGTATTTCTCCTTAAACTTTCATGTGTAGAGCTTGTCTAAGCTGAAATGACGCGCCCCACTACTTAATAAGTTGATTTCGATGTGTGAGTGCAAATATTAATAACGACACTTCATCTGTGTGGGAGCGTCGATTGCTCCGCGAACTATGATTTGTATGCCTACGTCACGGTCGACTAGTCGCGTGATAAATCCACTCCGATGCTTGTGTGCGTTAATGCGATAGTGGGGCGCGTCATTTCAGCTTAGACGAGCTCTACAATAAAGTGTAAAAAAGAACCTCACATTTTCTTCTCAGATATCTCGAGAGCTTCCTACTATCGGTATATCTGCCGCTGACCTCCGAAGGCAGTGGATCTGTCTCCCTGTCGGCCATGTTGGATCTGTTCTTCGGGCCGCTGCGGAAGCGACAGGGCTTCGCTGATGTCCTGTTGAGGGATACGCCTTTGGATAATAGGTAAGTAAATAAATAAATATGTTTGGACAATTCACACAGCGCCATCTAGCCCCAAAGTAAGGGAAGCTTGTGTTGTGGGTGCTAGATAACTGATAAACTACTTACATACTTATGATACATACTATAACCAGACCCAATTTCTGCCCGGCCGGGAATCGAACTCGGGACGTCTGCGTGGCGACCAGCACCAACCAACTAAACCACTCAGGTCGTCAAAGTATCGTCGTCTATTCACAGCCCATTACAGTCCACTGCAGGACTTAGGGCCTCTCCCACGAAAGGGGAGGTTATTGCCATAATCTCCACGCTTGGCAGGCGGGTTGGAGATCGCAGTGTTATACATATAACAATGGAAAACGCTGCTGCCCATTTTCCAGCCTACGGAGACTCTAGATCTTTTGCCTCGAAACCATTAGTCGCCTTGCACGACACCCACGAGTTTCAATTTCAATTTCATTTAGTCATCAACATAGGTCATATACAGCTGTTATAAAATTAAAGTGAAATGAAACACAAAGTGTAAGGGGTTGGTGCTTTTCTACTCTGCCGGACACCACACGGCGGTTAGTCTGTTCGATATTGATGGAGCGGTTCCGTGTCGTATACGAGAGGTACCGCGTTCGAACCCTAGTGCCGCTGTGTACCAATGACTCTTTTCTGAGTTATGTACATTAGTTGAACACTAACCGATGCTCTTACGGTGAGGGAAAACATCGTGATGAAACCTGCACATTTAGGCGAACGTGTAACCGTAATCCACTTTGATCGAGTTCCCCTGTTAGCAGGGTCGCGGAGGTCAGACGGCAGTCGCTCCACTGTAATAACCTGGGGCTTCGCTGGCGGTCTGATGAAGGATACCATCATCATCATCATATCAGCCTGATGACGCCTACTGCTGGGCATAGGCCTCCCCCAAAGATCTCTACGGCGGCCGGTCCCGTGCCTTTCGCCTCCAGCTGGTACCCGCGATCTTTACCAGGTCGTCGGTCCACCTTGTAGGAGGCCTACCCACGCTGCGTCTTCCGGTACGTGGTCGCCACTCGAGAACTTTACTGTCCCATCGGCCATCTGTTCTTCGAGCTATGTGCCTGCCCACTGCCACTTCAGTCTGGCAATCTTAAGAGCTATGTCGGTGACCTTGGTTCGCTTGCGGATCTCCTCATTTCTGATTCGAATATTTCGATATGCCTTTGGCCTAATATTATACTTAAGAAACCTTACGTTTATATTACAAACATTTTTTACCGACTTCTTACTACTTTTGCGTCCTACAACTATTTTCAGGATTTCTGAAACGATTATTTGTTTTCAGCGCCATAAACGAAGCCTCCCTGAAGCTATTGTCAAAGAGTCAGACCTACCAACGCACTTTCGGATCTGTTGCTAACAGGAGACGCGTGGAATTCTCTGATGAAGGTAAGATATCAGGCAGGCCGTAAGCTTGTTTGCCACCTTAGTGGTATAAATGAAAAAGATATGCGTTATAGTCCATTCGCGTTAAGAAAATAAAGGGATATTAGTGAAATGTGTATTAGAAAAATATTACTAATCCTGCTAATATTATGAATCCTACTATAGTCCATTTGCGTTAAGAAAATAGTGAGTAAATAAGTATTCACAGTGGATTAAAAATTCAAACAATGTTTGTATAAAAATAAATATTTTAAATTAAAATAAAGTTTATTATTGTATAAAATACAACTTAATTATCTCAAATTAAAAATAAAGTCAAGGATATCCTTTTGCTTAGCAGCCAGTCTTTTAGCTATCCAGTATTTGCTGTTTGTTCCAACCGGTGAGGTATTAATTTCCATTATTTTCTGCCGTCTACTGGTCACTGTGGACTAGGCTTACTAATTTGTTGCGATGACTCATTATTTTCTTAACGCGAATGGACTATAGCCGGATAGGATAAATTGGATTGATTATTTCACTTGGATTATTCATTTTTAGACGCGTCAAAACCGGATATAAATGTGCAAGTACCCATAGACAGCGTACTGGAGACTCTCCTGAGATTCTGCAAGGTAAGGAGCTAAACATTTTCCAAGCTTATAGTTCTTACAGGTTCTGCTGCGAATTATAGGAGTGTATAATAGGACCACGATAAGTCCGTATTGACTGACAGTAGTAAAAATTATAAAATGTGTATATGGCAATAATCTGGGGATAATCTGTCCTTGTCAGTCCTTCTTGTAAACGTTTAGTTATTTGGCTTGAACTTGTACTTTTAGTTTGTCTAACTAAATTATTAATCATGCTAAAAATTATCTCCCGCACTTCCTTTTTAATTGTTTTGCCCATTATTTAATAATATCTTTCATAACTTACGAAAATAAACAATCCTACAGAAATCAAATTTTTGTTATGACTTTTATGAATGACGTTCTATGACGGACAAAAAACTTGGCATAGGTTGCCATACAGAGATTTTTTTTTAATATGCAATTCGGACTTATCGTGGTCCTGTTCTATTCTTCGCTTGATTTAAATTTGTAGTTGAATGTGTTTCTTGTATATTGTATTTTTGCCATACGAATGAATAAATAAATTCTATAAAACTTCAAAACCTCTACAGAAAACCCCCGAAGCGTCAGAGACACTGTGTCTAGAATTAGCGAGTTGCCTCAAAAAGGCAGACTCGTTGCCACCCACCTTTCCTGAGTGGATGTCGTCATCAGCTATACAAGCATCGCATCCGACGCCGCTCGTTTTGAAGCTTTGTCTGCTGTTCTCTGAAGACCTATGTTTGCGCGATGGGTTAGTTTTTTATTTTTTTTGTTATACATCAGACAAACAGGCAAGCGGGCCACCTGATGGTGCGTGGTCACTGCCGCCTATGGACATCAGCAACGGCAGGGGCGCTGCCAATGCGTCGCCCGCCCCTGAAGAGACCTCTAATATACCTCTCGAACGATCCCATGTCATAGTCCAAAGGAAACACTGTGGCTGGGAGCTCATTCCACATCCGAATCGTACGAGCCCTTGTATCGTGTGTACCGTGTTTAGGTATAGTTCCGAATGAATTGAGAACATATGTTGGTCGTCTTGGCATTAATATTAATATAAAATATTACAATGAAAATAATCATCATGGCGTAAACGTCCCGGTTGTGCCCTCGAGAACGAGGGCCCGGGGTCCGCCTTGACCATGATCCAGGATTAGGCGATCAGGTAATTACAGTGGACCGGCTACCATCTGACCTCCGTGACCCTGCTGCCAGAGGAACCTGACCAGATTGGAACATGGTTACAAATTCAGTTGCCTGAATTTGCAGGTCTCATCACGATGTTTTCCCTCACCGTAAGAGCATCGGTTAGCATTCAACTAATGTACATAATTCAGAAAAGAGTCATTGGTACATGGCCGCAGCGGGATTCGAACCCAATACCTCTCGCTTACGAGTCGGATACTCAACTGCCCGGCCACTGACGCTCCTAAATAAACAGGCTATATAAAACTGAATAAACGTATACCACAGTTTCCTGGCAGCCAGTGAAGCTCTCTCTGCCGGCACTATCGGAAGCGAAGCAGAAGCACTATCCTACTTGCTTCGGAAGGAAGCTTTGCTTCGCTGCCGGGGGAAAGCGGCTTTCGAACTTGGTATCCCATGGGAGGGAAGGGAGGGGGGTGAGGTGGAAATGGAGTTCCGGATTGAGGGTAAGTATTTGAGAACTATCGACATACATACATAAAGCTCACGCCTGTGTCCCACAGGTGGGGTAGGCAGAGACTATGGACCGCCACTTTGCTCTGTCCCGACACAATTCCCTAGCATCGCATATATCGGTCTGCCACGCAAGAGGTCCCGGGTTCGATTCCCGGCCGGGCAGAAATTGAAATGATGAATTTTAATTTCTGTTACGGGTCTGGGTGTTCTATGTATAATAAGTATGTATTTAAAAACAAAACAAAAAACAAGTTTTTAATTAGTATATCAGTTATCGAGCACCCATAGCACAAGCTTTGCTTAGTTTGGGGCTAGATGGCGCTGTGTGAATTTGTCCATAAATATTTATTTATTTATTTATATCCACAACTCCAGTACTATCTGAACTAATACTTATAATAAAAAAGAAAATCAGTAATCTAAGATCTCCTGCGAAATAGTGACACACTGACGGGACGTTTTTCAAATGTATTTTTATGGGATACTATAGTCAATTCGCGATAAGAAAATAGTGAGTCGTCGTTGACGGCCTAAGTTCACAGTGCCTTGAGGTTAGACAATAATAAATATGAATGAGGAGTTTTCCAGTAGGTATTGTCAATTGGTTTCAAAAAGCATCAATAGATGGCGCTCCTACAATTTTGGTAATTTTTTACCAAAAGTTTCAACGTAATGTATTTTAATACAAACCTTTCATATTTGTATTGCGTCCATTCTTGATTCTTGTGTCCATAAAACAAATTAAATCAGTCAAATTGTTGTTTGTTTTGTTTGTAATAATTAATTACAACCTCTAATATGGTTGAAAACTATTGATAAATACAATATTATCCAATACAACGTACCCAGTGTTTATATCCTCTTTGCTAATAACCTATTTCAAGCGATTATCAATTACCAAAATTGTCGGGGCGCCATCTAGGGAGTGGTTAGGAATGCTTTAGATACCTATTGGAAAACTGCTCATTGACTGGAGGATTGGAATAGACAGCAAATACTAGACTGGTGCTAAGCAAAGGCTTATATCCTCTCAGTTGCAGTAACATTACAATTGCATCGCATGATTGTTATTCAAATGACAGATGTTGAGTTGCAACTTTCATGAGTTCGAACTTTTCCACAATTCGGTTATCTTTGACTTTATTTATAATTTGAGACAATCATTTTTAAATATAAAATGTTGGAATTTTTAATCCAGTGTGACAACACCTTTACTCACAATTTTCTTAACGCGAATGGACTATATCGCCAATGTTTGTATAATGGATGGTAAGTACCTATTTAGAGATGTTTGTCAAAACGAATGAAGGGATTTTGATGAAATTTGACAGCAATATAGCTAGCCCAGAATAGCGCGTAGGCTATCATTTATTCCGAAATTCAACGTTGTTCCCGCAGGAACGGGTCTGGGACGATATAACCTATTTTTATTTTATATATTCGACTAGACAGGCATTTGACCGCCATCTCACCTGGTGGTAAGTGACGATGCGGCCGAAGATGGAGCATGCCTGTTTAGAACAGCCTTTTCACTCTATCCTTGACACACTCATACACGCAGAGATCTCTCTTTTATCTTATATTTTATTTTAAAAAGAGTTTATTTTTGATTTTATATTATGATTTTCTTTTTCTTTTTGAATTTTATATGGTGTATTGGTTATATTAATTATCTTAATTATAATTTGCAGTTATGTAATTCGCATTACCACTTAGGGCCGTTTTATCAATTCTCAGTTAAAATTTATCTGCCCGTTAAAGTAATATACTGCCAAATTAAAACAATCTGCAAACCGTCACTTATATATGAAGTAATGATACCATTTTATTTTAGTTGCTTAATAACTTATCGGACTGATATGTTTTATCTGAGGATTGAAAATCGGCCCTTAATACGGTAACCTTTTTAAAAATAAATTATTAAAAAAAAGACCTTGATTTTACGCGAACGAAGTCGACGGCAAAATCTAGTTAACAGATAATTCTTTCAGGTCTCGTGGATGTCTTCGAGAGGCTTGCAAACTGGGATGATTTCAGGAGCCAAGATAAGGAGCTTATCAGCCAGTCTTTGCCTCCTCTATGGACGGACTTGGAAGAGTTCAAGCAACAGGTTATGGATTACGAAGGTCAAAAATTTGTTAATAAATAAATAAATAAAATTATCTTCGCGTTAACATCTTACACACACATACACACTCACACACACATACACACTCACACACACGCATACACACTCTCACACACACATACACATATGCACTAACACACATACAGAGTCAGTGGGAGAAAAACAAATAATTGGGCGCATGACTTTTTCTTTTCTATTTTGTCATTAAGTTATCATACTGCTAGATGGTTTGATATTCAAAATTTTGACCCGCAGTTTTGTTATTGGCATTGCAACTTTGAATTATATTTATTTATTTAACAATTTATTGCACACAATTAACATTAGTTAGTAAAACTGTAGTGCCGTGTGGTGTCCGGCAGAGTAGAATAGCACCAACCCCTTAGACTTGTGGGTGTCGTACAAGGCGACTAATATTTCCGAGGCAAAAGATCTAAAGTCTCCGTAGGCTGTGAAAATGGGCAGCAGCGTTTTCCATTGTTACATTTACAACACTGCGATCTCCAACCCGCCTGCCAAGCGTGGAGATTATGGCAATAACCTTCCCTTTCGTGGGAGAGGCCCTAAGTCCTGCAGTGGACTGTTACGGGCTGTGATGATGAAATCTGTATGGAAATAAATTAATAAATATCCCGGTTGTGCTCTCGCGCACGAGGGCCCGAGGTCCGCCTTCATGATCCAGGATTCAGCAGCTGAGGTAATTACAGTGCAGCGACTGCCATCTGACCTCCGTGACCCTGCTAGAGGAGCCTGACCTGATTGAATCATTGTTTCGCATTCGGTCGTCTGAATGTTCAAGTTTCATCACGATGTTTTCCCTCGCCGTAAGAGCATCGGTTAGTATTCAACTAATGTACGTATCTCAGAAAATAGTCATCGGTACATGGCCGCAGTGCGATTCGAACCCGGTACCTCTCGCTTACTAGTCGGATACCGTGATCACTCGGCCACCGACGTTCACATAAGTAATGAATTTCCCCTTTTTATTAAGTATAGAGTGATGTGAAGTGTAGATATTAAGTTTAAAGTTTTATTATATGTATTAGTCTATAATCTATAATTTGGGAGCGTCGGTGGCCAAGCGGTTAGAGTATCTGACTCGTAAGCCAGAGGTCCTGGGTTCGAATCCCGCTCCGGCCATGTACCAATGACTGTTTTCTGAGTTATGTACATTAGTTGAATACTAACCGAAGCTCTTACGGTGATGAAACCTGCACATTCAGGCGACTGGATATGTAACCATGATCCAATCTGGTCAGGTTCCCCTGGTAGCAGGGTCATGGAGGTCAGATGGCAGTCGCTCCACTGTAATTACCTGACCTGCCGAATCCTGGATCATGGTCAAGGCGGACCCCGGGCACTCGTGCGCGAGAGCACAACCGGGACATTAACGCCAAGATGATCATGATGATGATGAGTCTATAATCTATAATTTATATGTGTGTATTTATAAATATGGGCCTCAGTTGCCTGGAATAAATGAATAAATTAAAAAAAAAATACCATTTCAGGCACCCAAGGCTGGTTCGGCAATATGTGTGTGGCGTATAAACAGAAGGACAAACACAGCGTCGCCAAAGCTGTGAAAATGCTCGACAAGTACCCGAGGAAGGCTTTCGACTTGTCTGCGGTGAGATTTTTGATATACACAACTCTTTTTTACTGTCAGTCACCATAGCTCAGTCATCAGGTAAAAATTAAGGGACATAATTCCGATTTTAATGAATTTTTGGGAGCTTGTCTGGAAGTGAGGGGTGTGTTATTTAAGTTTGAGGAGCCCGTGCTATCTTCAGGGTGGCCAAAAAACCTTTTTATTTTTGCTTTTACCGTTTTTTTACTTATTACTCAAAAATAGCCAAAAGGTACTGTTACACAAATTAATCTACATAAAATTATCTATAACTTTTGCTTTATTATACGCTTTTTCAAATTGGGCGGGCTATCTCATATTTATAGAGAGACAGACTCTCTATAAATATAGTCCATTCGCGTTATGAAAATAGTCAGTAAAGGTGTTTTCACAGTGGAGTGTTCTAAATGGGTGTTCTATGTTAAATAAGTACGTATTTAAAAGTATATAAGTAGTTTATCAGTTATCTAGCACCCATAACACAAGCTTTGCTCACTTTGGGGCTAGATGGCGCTGTGTGGATTTGTCCACGATTATTTATTATTTATTTTATACAAATAATTTATATTACACGTGAAATAAGATAAAAATCAACTTGATTGTCTTAAATTAAAAACAAAGTCAAGGATATCCATTTGCTTAGCAGCCAGTCTAGTATTTGCTGATTCCAACCAGCGAGGTATTCATTGTTATCATATTCTGCCGGCAACTGGTCATTGTGAACTTAGCTTTCTAATTCGCTGCGACCAGATTGGTCGAGCGACTGCCATCTGACCTCCGTGACCCTGCTACCAGGGGAACCTGACCAGAGTGGATCATGGTTACATGGTTACGCCTAAATGTGCAGATTGTTGATATGATCACGATGTTTTTTCTCACTGAAAGAGCATCGGTTAGTGTTCAACTAATGTGCATAACTCAAAAAACCTATGCCCTATCTCCTTATAACTATTTGTTAAGCAACTAGACTTGATATTAGGTTGTACTATAATAATTGATAATGAATCCAATTTGCACTATTTTAAAGCCTATATTACAAAAACAAGGAACAATAAAAGCAGTCACACTCAGTAGGTACACGGTTGTAGTTGGCAAATATTTGCGACACATCGTTACCGCGATGTAGATGACGCGCAGCGCCATCTAGAGATTCAACACAGAACTATATATATGGAACTTGGTGCAATTAATTTGACTACCTTTGTAACACTATTCAACAGGCGATAGAAGCCCTAGAATGGCTGACTTCAGACGTTGATGATTTGGACTTTTGCGTCGATATCATGCCCGGAGACTGTCTCGCGAAATGGGCAGGGAGACTCATGATGAGGTGAGGTCATTAGCTCTTAGGCGCTGTCCTAATTGGCAACGGCGACGGGTAGTTTTGAGGTCTTCTGTTGGTCAAGCGACGTCTGCCGTACGACCATGGTCGCATGACCGTTGCTAAATAGGTCAGTGTCTTAGCATCGAAAATATCACGTCACATTATCCTTATACATAGGTAATACTTAGCCGTTCTCAGTGGCTTTCACCTGCGCGCAGTTCGGACCTCTATAACCAATCAACGTTCACGCGGGATAATTGTGTAGTGAATGTTTATAGAGATCCGTACTGCGTGCGGGTGAATAACGTGAACGGCTAGCTATAAGATGACGTGACATTTTCGATACTATAATTATCTTCGCCCATTACTGATATCGCATAATATATTTTATTTTTCCACAGAGCGGCCTACCTCTCCTCCGTGGACGACGAAGAAACCAAACGCAAGCTGTCCCGCTCGCACGAGTTGCTGTGGTGCGAGCGTGCGAGCGAGATGGGGCTATACGAGCAGGTGCTCGCTTGTGTCAGACGCAACACGCGTGCGAAGTGAGTTGATAGTTTTTGATATTTTATTTATTTATATAACAGTTTATTGAGCACAATAACAGGTATACAATATTGACAATAAGGAAAACAACACAACAGGTACAGCTTATTTCATAAGAAATATCTTACAGCAGACCTACGGAAGAGACAGGGCAAAATCAGAAAGGCAGACGGCGTGCACCTTAAAATACTAACTACCTTATACTAAAAAACAATACTATATATATATTTTACTTTATTACAATAGCTTCATAGCAATATTTATGCTGATAATGTGAACAGGAAAGATGTTATTAGGTCAACTGTTATTTATTTATTAGGTTAGAATATTCCGTAAGCCAATTACGATTTCCTTACGACTCTATTGATACGAGTATTTGCAGAATACCCACAATTGTGTCAATCGTACCTGAGTCTCAATTGAATGTCAATAGCATGTGATTTAAATAAAAGTTTGCAACCTTGGGCCCCTGTTTATCACTGAATTTTTATTCCAGTCTCTTCGAAAGCGAGACTTTAGCCTGGGCTGAGCAGAGAGTGATTGCATTGGCGGCAAAAGGAGAGGATAGAAACGATACCGCAGTTATGCGGAAGGCGCTGACTATAGCAGGTATGGACACATATACAGATCATCATCATCATCATTCTAGTTTTTTCCGGCTTAAAAAGGTAAGTAAACTAGTACTGCTGCAAATTGTCTTCGACCTGAATCGCTATGGTTCCATAATTTCATTCCGTAATTTTATGGAAGAGAAATTTATCTATTTAAATTTTGTACGTTAATCTATTGTTAATAATCAATTAAAATTCGCCATCCTTATCTATGGTGAGTTGTAGACAGAGACTTATTCGATGATTAACATTGACAAGCGTTTCAGAAACAGGGCGTAAGTCTTATCTGTTAATGGTTTTCTCTTGTTTTTCAGAAACAGCGATGTCTGAACATGCTGAAGCGTCAGCTGCCGACGTCATCATCGGAATGAATACGGTGATGATGAAATTGTACTACAACTTGAAAGGTAAATAGCATTTGGCGGTGAAAGGATAAGGCAGCCGCCAATATTGGCCAGTGAAGATGGAGAAGGTGGAAAAGGGTAATTACCCACCTGGCCGGGTGTTGGTACCAGGGGACCGAGGGTCCGACAGTCCGACAATCGTCGGAAGTTATATATATGCCGCGGAAGTTGGCACATTTCTCTAGCGCGATATAGGACGGTCAGCGCCATCTATGCGCTACTGCTTGTCAACCTTGTGTTGGTGTACTCGTAATGTGAGTATTGTTGAGTTTCCCTATTGGAGCGATAGATGTCGCTACAAGCATGCAAATTTGTCAGTGGTGAATTAATGCAAATCGGCTGGTTTTGGCTTCGTAATTACACACAGAGATGACTTTCTACGAAGCCAAACTCCAGAGAAAAATAGTAAATTGTGCCAATATCCCGGTTGTGCACACGTGTGTGAGGGCCAGGGGTGCTCTGTACATTATTTATTTATTTGACAATTTATTGTACACAAGAAAATTAAACAGATTGTACAAATATAGGATTCAGGATTTGGCAGCTCAGATAATTGCAATGGAGCGACTGCCGTCTGACCTCCGCGACCCTGCTACCAGGGGAGCCCGACCAGATTGGATCATGGTTGCACATCCAGTCACCTGAATGTGCAGGTTTCATCACGATGTTTTCCCTCACCGTAGGAGCATCGGTTAGTGTTCAGCTAATATATGTAGCTCAGAGAAGAGTCATTCGGTACCTCTCGCTTCCCTCGCTCGCTCGAGTTCAATCCTCTAGCTAGTAGGCCAATCGAACTATCCAATGTGCACATTAACATCGGTTCAGTAGTTTGTATTTTGTTGTAGGTTTTTAGTTAGTTTATATCTCAAAACAATGGAGCGTCGGTTGCCTAGTGGTAACGGTATCCGCATCGTAATGCGAGAGGTAACCGTTTCGAATACCAATGTATCTGATCTGCCAAATCCTGGATCATGGTTAGACCCCGGGCTCTCGTGCGCGAGAGCATAACCGAGACATTAACGCCATTGCGACTATATATCTCAAAACAATGCGTACTTTAATTTTGTTTTCAGAACTTACAACCGAAAAAGCCGAGCAATTAACTTCCAATGTTAGGAAATACCAGTTGGATGATCAATATAAAATGACAGACAAGACCAAAGAAAACTTGCTCCGTCTATATGAGACTGCTCTGGTGTACTATGATGACGTACTGGAGGATGGCTCAGGTGAGGTCTTACAAGCATTTCTTGAACTTGCACTGTTCGTATGTAAGTTGTCCGTTTGCAAACCATTTTTCGACCAGTTGTTGGTATCCGGTTGAGCTGAAATTGGGTATATCTATGTAACTTGAATGACAATGCAATAATATGGTACCATGGAGCTGGTCTGATGGTGGAGTCGGAAGGTGATCATAGATTAGATTAGATTCATTTATTGCCCAAAGTGAATACAAATACGTTTATATTTTAAGAGAGGTAGGGCATAGCGGGGTATCTCGTTCGAATTGGAGCCGCCCGACTGGGGAAGTACCTCCTATTGTGTTTCTGCCGGTGAGTAAGGTTTCCAGTGCTCCATGGGGTGGGGATTTGGGGAACCGTGGCTTTGGCAGTGGAGTGGCATTTGCTTTTTGCTGCCAGAGCAACGTGTTATAGAGGTGGGCAACGCATTAGCGATACTCTTGGTGTTGCTAATGTCTATAGGCAGTGGTGACCACTTTCCATCAGGTGGCCCGCTTGCCTGTTTGCCTACCGTATGCCATAAAAAATATATATATACTTAGCAGTAAATACAGATAAAAAGTGTGGATTCGTCAATGAGGAATAAATACGAATAATGACGAATGTTCGCAAATAAGGAACTAATGAACGCAATAAGATAACCCCATCGTGTTTGGGCTCTTTGGAATAGTTTTGATGAGTAGGTAGAGCTCGTCTAGTCTAAGATGACGCGCCCCACTACTTAGTTAGTTGATTTCGATGTGTGAGTGCAAATATTGATAACGACACTTCATCTATGTGGGAGCCAATGAACGACGCGTGCTCCTACGTTTGAATCTTACCGGCAACTGAATGACCAATTACAACGGCATTTGTATATTATTTATTATTTATTTATTTATTTATTTAAAACAACTTTACAGTATTACAGTAATAACCAATTCACTGAAAGCTAAAGATATATCCGTATCTATTGTATATGTATTGCGTCCATATTTTAAACTTGCTTGTGTGCGTTAATGCGATAGTGGGGCGCGTCATTTTAAATTAGACGAGCTCTACTATACTTGAATGGGCTGGAAAATGGGCAGCAGCATTTCCCATTGTCATATTTATAACACTGTGATCTCCAACCCGCCCGCCGAGCGTGGAGATTACGGCGATAGCCTCCCATTTAGTGGGAGAGGCACTAAGTCCTGCAGTGGACTGTAAGTCTGTAAGTCCTCAGTGAACTGTTGTGGGCTGTGATAATGAATCATCTTCATCACTATGAAGATCCTTCACTATATTTTTAATTTGAGACAATTAATTTGATTTTTATCCAATATTAAACGAATTTTTACTCCACTGTGAATACACCTTTACTCACTATTTTCTTAACGCGAATGGACTATATTATGTATAATGGACTATAGTAGACTATAGTATAGATAGATGTAAATAAATACATAATATTCCAGCCCCATTCCACCGGACAACAGCAAACATGTGTTCTATTCTCCAATATTCGATACAACGTGAGGAGGAGCGAATGTCTAACTAAGTCCTTTACTTTTTTTATTTTCTTATTATGGTTATTATCCAATATAAACGAATTTTTACTCCACTGTGAATACACCATTACTCACTATTTTATTAACGCGAATTTACTATACTATAGTCCAATAACACTTTAAAAACTCACACACATTCATTCCAGCCCCATTCCACCGGACAACAGCAAACATGTGTGCTATTCTCCAATTTTCAATGCAACTCGACATGAAGAGAAGCGAATGCTTCCTAGCCCTGATACTGGAGAGGCTCGGCCAGACTAGCGAAGTGCTAGAAGTGGGTACTGCTGATATGTTGTTCGATTTGGTAAGTGGATTGTAATTAAGTAAGTGGAGTGGTGTGTATTGTGGAATTATACAAATAAATACCAATGTACCACATTTATGATAAATAAATAAATAAAAAATAAAAATAAATAATAATTATTTTGAAGCCCTGACGAAAAGAGGGGTGTGGGGTTTGACGTGTTTATCTGTGATTCTGTGTATCTGTGTGTTTATGTGGTGTTGTAGCTCCCGGTTGTTTCTATTTGAAAGCCAGTTTAATCGACATCGTAATTATTATCTTGGTATTTCTTTGGACCCTGTGGTTTTTTTTGGCATCAAGCCTACGGCCTTCCTGATAAGCAGTCATCGCAGCCTATGGCCGTTTGCAATACCAGGCTTCCTTAAAGAACTCCATGTTGTACTCTCCGGGGAAAACCTCTCCAATTCTTAGCTTTGTTTCATTAAAATCGGATCACATTATTTTTATATTTTTAACAAAGGCTTCATGGGTAAAATAAAGGAGGTATAACGGCAGTTGCTTCACTGTAGTTACCTGATCTGCCAAATCCTAGATCGTGGTCAAGAAGTACCCCAGGCCCTCGCAAGGGCACAATTGGGATAACGCCAAGATGATCATTTTACCCCAAAACGAATTTTTAAAATACAAAATTTCGCACTGGCCGCCGCGACATTACTTATCTACGTAGGACGATGTTTTTTTTTCTCCTTTTTTTGTTAAAAATTTTAATTTTATTTTTTGTCATGTGTCTTGTTGCAATAAATGTCCATATTCTCATTCTCTCACTCCAGATACAAACCCTACCGCCAAACGACTACGAACCGGAGAAACTAGTCAAAATCCAAAAAGTATTCCCCTCCAGCTCGCTCCAACGGCACACCCGTATGTGCGAAGAGGACAACGCTAGTTTGGAGAAGTACGCCCGCTGTCTGATGTTGCTGGGGGACGCTGGGTTCATTCTGTCTCAGTATGCGACAGAGTTGAAGGCGGCTTTGAAGGATAATGGTAGGTTTTGGTAGGATTTAGTGGGTTTTTTCGGTAGGATTGCAATTTTCTCTGCGTTATCAAATTATTTTTATTATGTATATTTATGAATTAAATCACCTTTTTTGCACTAGTTCCACTTTATTATATAATTTTGTATGAAATTGCAACCGGTTTCGAATTACTCATCTTCAGTCATAATAATGGAGCTCCATCCAAAGTTTTAAATATTTATGTATTTTTTCTTCTTACATTTTAAGCGACCTTTTTTTCTACCTCTAGAGCGTCGGTAGATGGTTAAGGGGTCGGGCTCATAAAGATGAGGTTACCATAATCTCCACGCTCGGCAGGCGGGTTGGAGATCGCAGTGTTATAAATATAACAATGGAAAACGCTGCTGCCCATTTTCCAGCCTACAGAGACTCTAGATCTTTTGCCTCGAAACCATGAGTCGCCTTGTACGACACCCATGAGTGTAAGAGGTTGGTGCTATTCTACTCTGCCGGACACCACACGGCCAAGACCCCACTTAACATCAATCTGTCCCTTTCAGACGCAGTGAAATGGAAAGAGACATTCGCTCGTATGAAATACCGCATACTGGAGAATCCTTACGCCGGTTCCGACTATCAGCTGTTGACCAAATTTAAGAACGATTTGTATACGATTGAAGAATACGGTGAGTTTACTATGTCTGCCATTACATATTCATTTATATTGTGTTGCCATAAAGTTGATTATAGTTTGTACATACTTGTATTGAGCTTTATTTGTGTTTCTGTAAGGTTGATTATCGTGTGTACTTGAAAAACCGACTTACGACCTGTAACTTTGCTCTTTTAGGGCCGATTTTTCAATTCTCGAATAAAACATATCAGTCTGATAAGTTATTATGCGACTAAAATGAAATTGTATCATTACTTCATAATTTTAAAGGATAATAGTTTGTTTTAATTTGGCGGTGTATTAGTTTATCGGGCAAATAAACTTGATCTGAGGATTGAACAATCGGCCCTTAGTGAATTACAGGAAATCTTGAAACATTTTAGATTACTTTCTTGTAAACGCATTTTAACTTATTTCACACATTCGAACAGTATTTATATAACCTACCTACCGTAAGCGGTGTACAAGAAAAACGTAAATATCTGAAACATATCTAAAATCAGAAAAAAACAAATAAACAAATAAAGAATAATCAAAGAAGCACGGTTGAGGACTTCTGACTGAATCGCCCTTTTCACCATTATCTCTATATCATCTCCCACAGAAGACACACCATCCCACAAGACGAAATCAGCGGAAATCCTCACCGAAATACTCAAGATCCAGCCTTCAACCACTCTCCGGCTGTCCCAGCTTTGCCCAGCGCTGGGCAAGCCGGATAAAGCCTGCGACAGGCTGCTGGGGTTACCGCCTGGGGAATCCATCGTTGAATTTGAGAAGGTTGGTGGTAACCTGCTACTGGCATCCTACAAATCGACTTTAGTTGGCGAAGTAGGTGCGTCGATGCGACTGCCGTCCGACAAAACGACTTTAATCGCTGGAACATATTCGCCGGTGCAACTTTTGTCTGACAGTATCACTTCAGACGACAGGTGTGTCGCTGCGACAACACTTTAGTCGGCAATAGCTCTTGTTTTTACCTTAACCTTATCAACCCTTGGAGTCAAACCCTAGGCATTCCACCCAGACGACCTGAGTGGATCAATGGTCTGCCACGCAAGAGGTCCCGGGTTCGATTCCCGGCCGGGCAGAAATTGAAATGATGAATTTTAAAATTTCTGTGACGGGTCTGGGTGTTCTATTGTATAATAGGTATGTATTTAAAAGTATTTAACTAGTATATCAGTTATCTAGTACCCATTTGCTTAGTTTGCTAGATGGCGCTGTACGAATTTGTCCACGAATATTTATTTATTTATTTAACTCCTGATCCATCCGGAAAGGCTATCCGGGCGAATGCTTCATCCTTATGGAACTCCCAGCTATCCGCACGAGCTACTTTGGTTCAACCTTTATCATGCGTACGTCAAAGTAATGGAACGCGTTGCCTGCAACTGTGTTCTCTGATCATTATAATCTAGTCGCCTTTAAGGCTAGAGTAAATAGGCTGTTCTAAGACAGACACGTCACTTACAACCAGCTGAGATGGTGGCCAAACGCCTGGTTAGTCTAATTATATAAAAAAGGCCAGCTGTTGTGACCAGGGGATCAAGGGCCCGACAGATGATCGTCGAAAGTAGTATTTATATCGTGAAAGTTGGAACACTTCTGTAGCGCGATGTAGGTTTATATGGAAAGTTAAGATTTGTTTATGATGCTTGCGAACTTGTGTTCTTGTACTCGAATTGTGAGGTGCTGTCCTTATTGGCAACGGCCGTGCGAGTATGGTCATACGATTCTCTCGCAACCAATAGGAGACCTCAAAACCGCTCGTTGCATGACCATGGTCGTGCGACCGTTGCCAATTAGGTCGGCGCCCGAGTGTTCTTGATTTTATCTATATGAGAGATATATGTCGTGACTCACTGACCCACTGACCCACCGCCCCCTCCCCCCACAGACGCTCGTTGCATGACCATGGTCGTGCGACCGTTGCCAATTAGGTCGGCGCCCGAGTTTTCTTGATTTTATCTGTATGAGAGATATATGTCGTGACTCACTGACCCACCTCCCCCTCCCCCCACAGATAGAACACCTCCCAACCGATTCAGTCCGTCGTCCGGTAGTACTCACGGCTCGTTGCTCGTCCGGAGTCCGGAAGCGATGGCTGCTGAAAGGCGGGGAAGGGCTGAGAGGGGACGCGGCGGCGCAGTGGGTGCGGAGGGCGGCTGCGAGCCTCGGAGCACTGGTTCCTGGGAAGGAGTATAAGGTATGTGATCCCTACACAGGCTTAGACAAGATATTTCTAGCTACTGCAGTCTTAGACCCACTGGCCCTACTAACATGCTAGACCCACTGGTCCTACTACCATACTAGACCCACCGGTCCTACTAACATACTAGATCCACTAGTCCTACTAACATACTAGTAGATTCACTGTCCTACTAACATACTATTAGATTCCTACTGTCCTACTCAACTTTATTTTCTTCTTGTGCCACTGCTCTTGCTGTATTTCTGGACCCATTGATTCCACTTTTATACTAGACCCACCGGTCCCACTATTACACTAGACCCACCGGTCCCTCCTACCAGACACACTAACCATCCTATCACACAAGACTCAATCGGCAGTCCTCGCTATAGTAAGTATATGTATAGCATAGCTCATAGTAGTAGAGCTCGTCTAATTTATAATGCCGCGCCCCACTATCGCATTAACGCACACAAGCAAGTTTAAAATATGGACGCAATACATATACAAATGCCGTTGTAATTGGTCATTCAGTTGCCGGTGAGATTCAAACGTAGGAGCACGCCTCGTTCATTGGCTCCCACACAGATGAAGTGTCGTTATCAATATTTGCACTCACACATCGAAATCAACTAACTAAGTAGTGGGGCGCGTCATTTTAGACTAGACGAGCTCTACTATAGCTCTCCCCCCGCCTCGCCCGTCGTCCGGTAGTACTGACTGAGCCTCGGGCTACTACTAGGCTCCACTGGTCCCACCGTCACACAGTCGTTTGGGCCAGAAAAAAAAATTTTTTTTTGTGCCAGGTCTCACGGGCAGGCCTCCGTTTTGTGAGTCTCCTAAATCTCTGCTATTGCTACAAAGTGGAGCTATTCTTGTACTCAATGATGTAGGATAACCTACGGCACCCTCACAGTGTAAAAATTGTAACTAAAAAATAATGACATTTCTACCACACGGAAATAATTTGATTCGTAGATTTGTTTGATTCATAACAATCACCGAAGCATCCATTTTTAATGGTTAAGTACTACATAAAAGGTACAATAAACGAACAAATGAACACTTTATTGCGTAAATACAGGATGCAGTCGATACAATATCGATAGCAACAGAGAACACAACAGGCACAAATTCATTCCTTAAAATAAACAAAATACGAGTAACGCAGTTATGCCACATCGTTCCAAAAACTAGGCAACGAATAGACAGGTCCTGTGACAACCTCTGTTTACAGTGCCACAATTAAACTGACCCGGTGGCCAAAACTGGAACTATGTGTCCCCATTTCGTAATGTCATTTTGTTGTCAACAACAGCGACGCCGATACCGGGTGAGATAAGCTTGTGGCATTGTAAATGATTTGGTTGAAGTCAATATACGCTTTCGCCAATTGATTTTTTTTTTGTGTCATTCAGTAGGCAAACAGGCAAGCGGGCCACCTGATGGAAAGTGGTCACCACTGCCTATAGACATTAGCAACACCAAGAGTATTGCCAATGCGTTGCCCACCTCTATAACACGTTGCTCTGGCAGCAAATAGGCAAATACCCCTCCACTGCCAAAGCCACGGTTCCCCAAATCCCCACCCCATGGAGCACTGGAGACCTTACTCACCGGCAGAAACACAATACTATTTAAAAGAGTATTGTTTAGCTGCGGTACTCTGTAAGGTGGAGGTACTTCCCCAGTCGGACGGCTCCTATTCGAACGGGATACCCCGCTATGCCCTACCTCTCTTAAATATTTCAATACCAATTCATATGACGTCTACACTATACTATAGCGTATCTTACGGTTATTCTGATCCTACTGGACCTTACATAGTCCATTCGCGTTAAGAAAATAGTGAGTAAAGGTGTTTTCACAGTGCAGTAATAAACGAAACATATTGTAATCAAAAATTCAAAATTTCTTTATTAATTTGG
The DNA here is from genome assembly GCA_905147135.1 of Blastobasis lacticolella. NCBI lineage: Eukaryota > Metazoa > Arthropoda > Insecta > Lepidoptera > Blastobasidae > Blastobasis > Blastobasis lacticolella. The sequence goes on from LR990066.1 coordinate 1,217,309, forward strand.
ACATTAAATATCTCTTAATAAATTAAGACCTGTAATATACCTCTTGAACGATCCCATGTCATAGGCTTAATGAATTGGGGCCCAAAAAAGGGGGCCCACTGAAAACCAGCGTCACGGCAACTGTCGTGGCATATGCTGAGTGTGGCCCCATTGCACTCTCCACATGGCACAGGTAACGAGATTAGAGTACCTTTTTTTTTTCTTGTTTTGTTTATGTCTCTGTTTCATTATATTCTTTTAATTTCATTTTAAGAATTTTGTGCTGTGTGTTTGAGTGTAATAAATGTGTTTAATTTAATTTATTAATAATTTAATTGGGTTATCTTCTCATGACGATGACGTCTCATCTCCAGGTGACACCGCTGACCGATGACTGCGGTATCATCGAGTTCCTGGAGGACCACTCCACCCTCAGTAGCATGATCCCAGCCTCCAGAGACAGATGTGAGTTTGGTAACATTTAAAGCATATCTTTGATGACCAGCGAGACAATTTATTTAACAATTTATCGTTCACACGAAAATTAAAGTGTACAAATTAGATATTAGACAACAGGCACTACTTTTCTCTAAAAATAAATCTCAATCTAACTCAGTTGGTAACTGAATTCGACATTTAATAATTCTACACTACGTCATCTACGTTTGCCACTGGCTATAGCGTCTACCAAATTAGAGTAGTGTAAGATTATTATATGTCAAATTCAGTTGACCACTGAGATAGTCAATAGCCCCGCCTACGTTGTACGCCTACGCCACGCAGAGGTTGCGGGTTTGATTCCCGACTGAGCAGAAATTGAAATGGTGATTTTAATTTCGGTTACGGTCCTTGGTGTAGTATGTACGAGTATAATAACACATTTTAAGGTATGTTCCGGGTTTCCTACCGCGTCCTTTGACGCAGTTGCATGCATCATGGTCAACCCGAAACATAACCTTTAAATGTGTGACTATAATCGCGATAGTTTAAAACATTATATTATATATAATAAGTATATATTTAAAACAAAAAAGGTATATAAGTAATTTATCAGTTATTTAGCACCCATAACACAAGCTTTGCTTGCTTTACGGCGCTGTGTGAATTTGTCCAAGCATATTTATTTATTTAAATGTCTATGGCCAATGGTTACTCCACAGCTTTCCCACCAAACGTCTCCCGTCCGGTGGACAGCGAGCTGATCCTCAATCCGAAGCCTTCGGCCCTTCGCCTGCATCAAGAGCTATGTCAGCAGGCGCCGCCTATGGGTAGGTCCTCATTTTATAGACTTGTCTTCTATATCCTAATCTTGTCTTTCGATATAGTCCATTCGCGTTAAGAAAATAGTGAGTAATGTAGTATTTATCAAAAGAGCAATAAGATATACTACTACATGTTTTAAGCAAATAAATATTCTATTCTATTCTACAAAATAAAACTCCCAAAGAGCATTGAACATTTAATATGGAGAAAATCACCACCCACTTTCGGCCATTTTGAAAAAATAACGATTTTGCGGCCACTCATAAAACTTATGCCAAACGATAGGAAATTTTAATATCTATCGATCACTTTATGTACAAAAATGTCAAAAGCAGTATATCTTGCGAGATATCGCAAGCTAAAGATGCACATTGACAACCGGCACGTGCCGAACAAACACCCCCTACTATGTCTTTTCATATTCAAATATCTTCTGAACTACTGGACCTTCTGAAACTGCCAAATTTCGTCAAAATCCGTTCAGTATTTGTTGCGTGATGGAGCAACAAACATCCATCCATCCTAGAAACCTGCGCATTTTTAATAATATAGTCCATTCGGGTTAAGAAAATAGTGGGTAAAGGTATATTCACAGTGGAGTGAAAATTCAAACAATTTATATTTAAAAAGGTTTAAGTTTATTAATAGATAAAAATCAACTTAATTGTCTCAAATTAAAGTCTTGGAGACTCCTTTGCTTGGCAGCCAGTCTTGTGCGAACCTGGAGCAACGTAACTACCCGGGAGCGGGTCCTCAAACTTCTAAGGAAATAAATACGCGAATTCTTAAAAGCCGGTTTCCTCCCGGTCGTTTATTATGACATTAAAATTTATTACACTGCGCTTCATCTTGTCATTACCTTATTTGACAACTTAAGAATAAAGAAATTAAAGAACAAGGAGTTCCAACAAGTCTAGTATTCATTTTTATTATTTTCTGCCGTCAACTGGTAACTGGAGTACCATCATGAACTCACGCCACAATGTCAAATGCAAACGTAAGTTCTCAATGTATGAAATACCATACAATCTATTCTTCCCCCTTACTAGCGTTGCGCAGTGCGATCGCCGGCGGGCGAGAGTTCGTCGAATCGGTCGCCGCGGACTGCCTGCTGACTGCGCTGTTGGGTGAGCCTCATACACGACACATACACGGACTAACATATAGACACACACACAACCATATACACGCACATACCGAAACTCGCGTCTTCAGGTGACTGAATGTGTAACTATAATCCAATACCACAATTGAATTTTATAATCGTCATATGAGCCGAAACACGCCGACTGCTGGGCACAGGCCTCCTTCAGAGATCTCTACAAAGGCCGGTCCCGTGCCTTCCGTATCCAGTTGGCGCCTGCGATCTTTACCAGGTCGTCGGTCCACCTTGCGGGGGGCCTACCCACGCTGCGTAAACTGAATTTGACATATAATAATCTTACAATACTCTAATTTGGTATATGACATTTTGTAGAATCATACATACATACATAAAGCCCATACCTGTGTCCCACAGGTGGATGGGCAGAGACTATGGACCGCCACTTTGCTCTGTCCTGACACAAGTCCATAGCCTCGCATATATTCCCAACACTGTAGAATTATTAATTGTCAAATTCAGTTGCCAACTGAGATAGCCCCGCGCGCTGGGTAGGTTACCTTGAGATACGATGCTATAACTACACACCTCGACATATACACAGAGCTACAGATACTTATAAACTTATAAACACTCTTCGTTTTTCGTTGTTAAAAATGGCTGGCAATGGCAAAGCCAGTCAATCTATTGTAGCTACATCATCGTCACAGCCCATAACAGTCCACTGCAGGACTTAGAGCCTCTCCAGGAGAGGGGAGTTTATTGCCGTAATCTCCACGCTCGGCAGGCGGGTTGTAGATCGCAGTGTTGTAAATATAACAATGGAAAACGCTGCTGCCTATTTCCCAGCCTACGGAGACTCTAGATCTTTTGCCTCGAAAACATTAGTCGCCTCGTACGACACCCGCGAGTGTATACAGTTCGTAGAATCTGATCACGTGATCTGTTTCCACTACTCATTTTTACTCTTTTGGAGCCTGTAGAAAACACACAAGAGTCGTTAGCGTCGGTAATCTAACGGTTAAGGGGTCTGACTCGTAAGGTACCGAGTTCGATCCCCATTGCCATCACCACCATGTAATAACATTTTCTGAGCTATGCAGGTAGAGCTCGTCTAGTCTAAAATGACGCGCCCCACTACTTAGTTAGTTGATTTCGATGTGTGAGTGCAAATATTGATAACGACACTTCATCTGTGTGGGAGCCAATGAACGTCGCGTGCTCCTACGTTTGAATTTCACCGGCAACCGAATGACCAATTACAACGGCATTTGTATATGTATTGCGTCCATATTTTAAACTTGCTTGTGTGCGGTAATGCGATAGTGGGGCGCGTCATTTTAGATTAGACGAGCTCTACACCAGTAGAACAATAACCGATGCTCTTACTGTGAGGGAAAACATCGTGATGAAAACTGCACATTCAGGCGACTGAATGTGTAACCATTATCCAATCTGGTCAGGTTCCCTCGTTGACAGGGTCACGGTGGACATATGGCAGTCTCTCCACTTCTCCGCTGTAATTACCCTATCTACCAAATCCTGGATCACGGTCAAGGTGGACTGCAATTATTATTACAAGATGATATGTCCTGTCTTACCTATCTAAACAAATTATATTCCAGGCATCGGCGACCGCCACCTCGAGAACATACTGTACGACCGTCGCCACGGCGTAGTTCGCGGCGTAGATTTCGCCGCCATCTTGCAATATGGCCGCCGGGAGCTGCCTCCCTGCCGTCTCACTAGGAACCTTGTCGCCGCTTGTGACGATACCTGTGAGTTTTTTATTCAACTTTTATTTAATTGTTGCTGATATCCATGGGCGGCGGTGACCACATTCCATCAGGTGGCCCGCTTGCCTGTTTGTGTGCCCGCATTGGTGACTCCCCTGGTGTTGCTGGTGTCCATGGGCGGCGATGACCACGCGCCATCAGGTGGCCTGCTTGCCTGTTTGTCTGCCGCATAACATTAAAAAAATAAAATTAGGTCAACCAACAAGACTTCTGCTTTTATTACACATTCAATTCATCGAATTCAGAAACAAAAAGCGTGAGAGCAAATCAAAGTGGAATGTATTGCTCATAGAATAAAGTCCACTTTTGTATCTCGGATTTTTGAATAGCGGAGCGACGCGTGACTTAACATAAGTGATACAAAAATGGACCTTATTCTATGAGCAATACATTCCACTTTGATTTGCTCTCACGCTTTGTGTTTCTGAATTTAGGAATGTGTAATAAGCGCATTACACTAACAAAAGTATAGCATCTTTAAATCAGCCTTATTATAGGTTACCACGACAAGAAATATAGACAACATCGTTTAACATACTACTTAACGCACGATATCTTTTAACATACTTAAAATACATTTTTTGGAAAAACTATGTTGAATAATAGAAATGTGTAGGAAATACCAACTACCGTTTTTCAAATTAGACATTTATATTAGACAAGATCGGTAATTAGTTGCCATGTCACCTGTTGGTAAGTGACGATGCGGCCGAAGATGGAGCATGCCTGTCTAGGAACAGCCTATTCACTCTAGCCTTGAAGGCGGCCAGATTATATATGTATATTGATAAGGGAACAGTTCTGGGGGGCGATTCTCGCGCTTTCGACATCAGTGGTTCAATAGTCAAAATGCTGGTCTGCCACGCAAGAGGTCCCGGGTTCGATTCCCGGCCGGGCAGAAATTAAAATGATGACTTTTATTTTCTGTTACGGGTCTGGGTGTTCTATCTATAATTAGTATGTATTTAAAAAAGTATTTAAGTAGTATATCAGTTACCTAGCATAGTACAAGCTTTGCTTAGTTTGGGGCTAGATGGCGCTGTGTGAATTATTTCACGAATATTTATTTATTTATTAGAATTTGACATTTTCTCTAAAGTTGGAGATCAAATCAAAGATAAAAAATGTAACCACACAACTGTCAATGTCAAAGAGACTATCCAGAGGTATGAAACCTTTTTCAATCGAATTTATTTATTCACCAAATGGTTATGCATCACGCACAATATTCAGTGTGCTTTGTAATGGCTGATAAACATTCGAAAACGAAACAAATCGATTTACCCTCATTTATTCAATTTATCGAAAACGTAATAAGTAACTCGGAAACTGTTAGTCCTAGAACACTAGTTAGAAATCTTCAAAATTAGAAAGAAGTGGCCGCCATTTTGAACCTTGTATTATTTTATGTATTATTATTTGAGAAATGTAGTATATATGTCTCGGTGTCGGTCAATCTCTTACTTTCCGAGCCTTTGCAATAATGTACTGTAACAACGAATCATCTCTCTTCTGTAGGCCTGCTGGAAGAAATTTCTTTTAGAAATAAGTAGTGCCTGTTGTGTCGTCTATATGTATGATGTGTCTCTATGTATTTTACTGTGTGTGTTTTAAACCAACTTCTAACCAAAGAACCGTATTAAAAGATCACTGAAATTCATCTTCAACAATATACGACTGTCTTAGTTATTTAAGAAAATATTTTTTGACTGCAATAGATATTACAATTACATGTCTAATAGATATATTTTGCTAAAAAAAATGTCGAATTCGTTATGTCACAGCACGTGAATTAGGCCCCAGACCTTCGTAGAGTGCAGAGCTTCGTAACGTGACGCTAGATGGCTCTGCGTGTATTTTAAATCGCGCTATCGACATAGGCCCCTGCCTTCTATGGGCTCGATGGGCTGCGATCACTCTTTACATTTTGTATTTTTGTATTTTAAATATGTAAATATACAATGCAATAAGTATTTAGTATTATATCATAAAACAGCCGATTATATACCAATTTTTGCAGGAACCATTGCTCTATGCGTTGGCTCCCATATCCGTGCGTACTCCTTCCCTATCATCATCATCATCTTGGCTCAATACTACAATACTTGTTCCAAAAACCTGTTCCTCAAATACTTCGGAGTTGTTTTCTAGTATTAGGAGTTTGTGTTTTGGTACAGAATCCTAATACTATGCGTTTCTTGATGTGGTTTTTGGACGCAGATCCACGGGAATCGATCCGGGGTTGGAGTGAGCAAAGGGGGGGCTGAGGAAAAAAAGACTTGTAACATTTCGGAACACTAGTTGTTTTGTAGCAAAGGGGGCACTGAGAGAGAAAGACTGAAAACTTTCGACTTTTAATAATGGGACGTGCGTTTGTATGGGACACTTAACTCTGTAGCGCTCTCATGGGGCGTTTTTTTGTATTCCAATTGTCTTCAAAATCGATATCTACGAGTCCCTTGGGACCCTTGACATGAATCTGGTGCCAAAATTGGAAAAAAATGGCCGCCATTTTGAACATTTTTGTTACTGGACAGATTGCTTTCAAAATCGATATCTGAACGTCCCTTGGGACTCTTGACATGTATCAGGTGCCAAAATTGAAAAAAATTACCGCCATTTTGAACTTTTTTGTAACTGGACCGATTGCTTTCAAAATCGATATCTGAGCGTCCCATGGCACTTTTGACATGAATCTTATGCCAAAATTGAAAAAAAATTGCCTCACGTTTGAATTTTTTTGTTACTTCAGCGGAGGGGGAGTCGGCATTTACGTGAAGCGTCTCTGTTCGTGTCATAAAAGTATACAACACGTTCACGCGCGCAAGTTGAATAAATGTAAGTCTTAATAGAGAAAAATCATAATTGAAAAGAAAAAACCCTTTGTCACATTCCATCATTAATAGTATTCGTTATACTTTCACTACACATATTATCGGGTTTGTTACCACGGTTAGTAGCCGCTCACCGAATCTGCGGTAAGTGCCCTTGAAAAGGGGCTTAATTTTGCTGTAACTCCCACGCGTATCCCTTACGAAAATATCATTTGTAGTGTCGAAGAGGCAATATCGAGAAATAAAATTCCAACTAAAGACGCTGAAACTTTACGTCAGGACATCGCTGTTACTTTAAGGAATTCTCGACCACCGCAAAAGAATATGAGTACTGAGGAATTGCGTGCTATAAAAGACCTTCGAGCTGACAAGGAAATACTCGTACTGAAAGCCGATAAGGGAAACGCAACAGTGGTGATGGATGTGGAGGAGTATGACCGGAAAATCAAGATTTTATTAGAAGATAGTTCGACATATAAACCAGTCAACTATAATCCTACCCCTAGAGTGAAACGGCAAACGAATGCCTTAGTCGTTGAATGCAAAAACGCCATACCTGAGGACATTCAAAAACAACTTTTACGTCCGCGCAACGCACTGCCACCAAGACTCTACGGATTACCTAAGATTCACAAAAAGGATTCACCACTTCGTCCAATCGTAAGTCAGATAGATTCACCTACTTACGAATTGGCAAAGTACGTTTCCAGTATGTTGAAACCTTTGGCGGGCAAGACTACTTCCTTTTTAAAAGACTCTAGACATTTTGTGCAGGTTCTTAAAGATACGACCGTCAGTACGAGTGAGACAATGGTCAGTTTTGACGTTGAGTCTCTCTTCACAAACGTACCCATAAAGGAGTGTATTGACGTCATAAAAGGAAAACTTCACGACAATGAAATCCCGATGGAAGTAGCCAAGTTACTTGAACACTGCCTCAACACCAATTATTTTTTGTACAATGGCCAATACTACCTACAGATTGATGGTGTTGCTATGGGTAGTCCTGTTGCTCCAATTGTAGCAAATATATGGATGGAATTTATAGAAAACACCTCTATTCTGACAACACCATCAGTTGTAAAGCTATGGAAAAGGTACGTAGATGACGTTTTTTGTATAATAGAAGGAAAAGAGGAACGAGTAAAAGAATATTTGGTATTTTTAAACAATATCCATCCAAAAATGAAGTTTACTTTGGAAGTTGAAGAACAACGGAAGCTTGCGTTCTTGGATGTATTGGTGATTGCTAAAGTAGATGGAAATTTGGGTCACTCTGTCCATAGAAAAATAACACATACAGACAAGTATTTACATGCGACTTCTCACCATCACCCACGTCATCTAGATTCTGTGGTGAGATCACTGACAGACAGAGCTTACGATGTATGTGATGTCAACCATCTTTCACAAGAGCTGGAGCATGTGAGGGCTGTTCTTAGACGTAACGGGTACAGCGTGACAGCCTGCAAACCTAAACGCACCCCAAAAATGAGAAAGGAGGAGGCACAGCGACAGCCAGCGTTTTTGCCATACGTGAGAGGGGTAACTGATAAAATTGGTAGATTCTTAGGGAAATATTCTATAAAAACTGTTTTTACCCCCTTTAGCAAAATAAGAGAGCTGCTTCGTTCGCCTAAGGACTGCCTACCTCTTCAAACTCCTGGCGTCTATAAAGTGAACTGCAGTTGTGGCAGCTCATACATCGGTCAAACAAAACGAACAATTGTCGACCGCATGAAGGAGCATATAAGAGCTGTAAGGAACAACGACGCACAGAAGTCGGCCATAGCACAACACCTGACTCAAAGCGAAACGAATCATTGGATCGAGTTACATAACCCCCAAGTACTGTCGACGGAACGTCACTATATACCACGCCTAGTGCGAGAGGCAATAGAAATAACGAAATACAAAAATTTTAATCGTGAAGATGGGTTTAAACTGTCCAGTGCGTGGAATCCAGTGTTAAATGTATACAATCGTAAAAGTAGATCGATTTCAGTTTCGCGTAAAGACGTAGTGAGTTTCGTGTGTCGCGGGAATCAAGCGAGTAACAATGGTAGTGGTTCGAGATTTCAAAGTGAGGGTAATCGTCGAATCCGAAAGAGGGTGGACCGATATGTCTGTCCTTAGGAGCGACTTCACACAGCGGCACCAGTCAACTCGTGACCATGACGCATGCAACTGCGTCGAAATATCGAGGTAAAAACAATACTAACCGTGGTAACAAACCCGATAATATGTGTAGTGAAAGTGTAGTGAATAACCACGAAAGTCTTAAAACCTATAGTATTCGTTATAATAGGATCGAAACTTATCGATATGTTTAAATTTTTTTTCGCAATTCTTTTTCTCTTAGTACCCACCTATTTAAATTTTGGTACCAGTTTCATGTTTAGAGTCCCAAGAGACATAGAGATATCCATTTTGAAAGCAATCGGTGCAGTAACAAAAAAGTTCAAAATGGCGGCCATTTTTTCCAAGTTTGGCACTAGATTCATGTCAAAAGTCCCAAGGGACGCTCAGATATTTATTTATTTATTTCATGCACATACTTATTGCTAACCGAGTTTCCAATTGCTATAGTGTTTATCTCCATCTCTACAATACCTAATCACAAATATACTCTATACATAATCTATAGAATAAAATAAATAATACATGTCAACAAAACTTAAAAAGAAATGTCAAAATACAATAGGCACCTATTCTAAACGGGATTTCATAACAAATACCTACATAAACATTTATTGGCACAAATACAATAATATAATGTCAAATTAAAATAAATGTCAGATTTAAAATTAATAATTTATAAAAGATTTTGGTGTCAACGTTTCGAAATAACGACCCGCTATTGTGTTAATATTGCCTTCGGTACATGTAAATATGTCTAAACTAGAGTCATAAGCAAGAATACAATGAGGAGTTTTCCAGTAGGTATTGTCAGTTGGTTTCAAAAAGCATCAATAGATGGCGCTCCTACAATTCTGGTAATTTTCTTAAAATCTGTATGATTTTGGCAGTGTGATATCATGCAGCCATCTAATACTAAACCTAAAAATAAAATATTTATTAATATAAACATAACTTTTATAGGTTGAACGAAGACATTTTTATGAATAGGCACTATGTTCCATTTTATTACAACTTCTAAAATGGTTGAAAACTATTGATAAATACAATATTATCCAATACAACGTACCCAGTGTTTATATTCCCTTTGCTAAGAATCTTTTTCAAGCGATTATCAATTACCAAAATTGCCGGGCCGCCATTTAGTGAGTGGTTAAGAATGCTTTAGATACCTATTGGAAAACTCCTCATTCATGTAGCAAAGGCCTCGAACTAGCGGCGCGTCCCTACCCAGGTTAGAGCGTGCTGCGGACTCTACAAACAGCTTCTGTCTGTGGGCTCGCACCACATGAGACCGGGGAACCGCAAAAGTAACCGATGATAGCATGGGTCAATCTAATATATAAAATTCTCGTGTCACTTGCCTACAGTTTTCGTTGCCATACTCCTCCGAAACGGCTTGACCGATTTTGATGAAATTTTTTGTGCTTATCCGGTATCTATGAGAATCGGCCAACATCTATTTTTCATCCCCCTAAAAGTTAGGGGTAGTCCACCCCTAAATTTTTTATTTATTTTTTAGACGTAGGTGTAGGGTAGGTGTAGGGTAGGTGTAGGGTAGGTGTAGGGTAGGTGTAGGGGTAGGTGTAGGGTAGGTGTAGGGTAGGTGTAGGGTAGGTGTAGGGTAGGTGTAGGGTAAGTGTAGGGTAGGTGTAGGGTAGGTGTAGGGTTAGAACGCTACGCGAACGAAGTCGCGCCGGGTCAGCTAGTTACATATAATTCCACGGACTAATCGGAACACATAAATGACCAGTGACACATTTCGTCTAAGTTCGAGTGTGCGGTACTCCACCATTCCTAGGATAAAATTAGTAGGATACATGTAGGGGTAAAACCCATAAGTTTTCCTTTACAGATATCTGAGAAAGGCTTTTTGTACTTTCTCAATCATTAAAATATGACTTACGCTCGTAGGGTTCCATACCACCGCATTGGTTTCTAGTTTGCTCCTGACAAAAGCATTAAATAGTAAACACAATGTGTGTTTACCATTGAATAGTCTTGTTTGCCTTAATACAAAGCCAAGAGCCTTTCGTGCTGAGTCACATAGCTTCGTGTAATGGTCATGAAAAGTTAGCCTTGTATCAAACCAGGTAGAGCTCGTCTAATCTAAAATGCCGCGCCCCACTATCGCATTAACGCACACAAGCAAGTTTAAAATATGGACGCAATACATATACAAATGCCGTTGTAATTGGTCATTCAGTTGCCGGTGAGATTCAAACGTAGGAGCACGCGTCGTTCATTGGCTCCCACACAGATGAAGTGTCGTTATCAATGTTTGCACTCACACATCGAAATCAACTAACTAAGTAGTGGGACGCGTCATTTTAGACTAGACGAGCTCTACCCAGATCCTTCATTGATGTCGTTCGCGTTAGATTTGTTTCGCCCATTTTGTAATGTGACTCAATGGGGACGCGTGCCCGTGTATACGACATTACTGCACATTTTTCACTATTGAGCCTTAAACTGTTACTGTTCCCCCATTCATGGACCCGCTCAATATCCTCCTGTAGACGGTCACAATCAGCAGGGACATATTCGTGGACAAATTGACACAGCGCCATCTAGCCCCAAACTAAGCAAAGCTTGTACTATGGGTGCTAGATAACTGATATACTACTTTAACACTTTTAAATACATACTTATTATACATAGAATACCCAGACCCGCAAAAGAAATTAAAATTCATCATTTCAATTTCTGCCCGGCCGGGAATCGAACCCGGGACCTCTTGCGTGTTGACCATTGAACCACTCAGGTCGCCAAGGGTTTCTGTAGTCAGTCAACTTAACGTCGTCAGCATATATAAGGCACAAACTATGTTGGACGACTGCAGGCAAGTCATTGATTATTATCAGAAAAAGACAGATGTCGATTTTGAAAGCAATCGGTCCAGTAACAAAAAAGTTTAAAATAATCTTCTGTACGTATCCGCGTTTTAACAGCAGCGCCATTTACTACTTCCGGAAGAATTATACAAAATAATAAAATATCTACTTCCGGATCCGCGTTTTGACAGCAGCGCCATATTTAGATATTATTGTTTATTATCAGAACCCAGTTGCATAAAAAACTATGATGATGACCTGTCCCCCAGTACTAGAGAGCCGTCTCCAGAGCCTGCTGACCACACTACGGAGGTCCAGGAAAGTGTTCCTGGCCACCATCAGGATGGCGTTTGGATATCTGGGCGAGGAGTTTGATGAAAAGGTGTGTGAAACTACATTATTTTATTTATTTATATTTTATTTCATACGGCAGATAAACAGGCAAGCGGGCCACCTGATGGTGCGTGGTTACCGCCGCCTGTGGACATCGGCAACACCAGTGGCCTTAGCCAAGAGGTTTCGTTAATCTACAATCGTTTGTGGTAGAAAAATGTATGGGATTTTACATAAGCTAACGTTATCTGACATAAGCTGTTTGTGGTAGAAGTTCTTGGTCCATAGACAATTCACGTACTTTCGGTGTACGAAGGAGGTGGATTGGCGGATGATCCTACACAATCAGAGTCAATGTAGATGTTGGTAGAAATAGTCGAACTTCGACCTGTCAATTTTCTATCATACACGCATCACGCAAGCGAAGCTGTCAAAGATGGCTAGACCAGCAGGTCACCAATGCGTCGCCCGCCTCTGAAGAGACCTCTAATATACCTCTTGAACGATCCCATGTCATAGTCCAAATGATATTACCCATAGTGCACATTTTCTACTGCTTCTCCGCTTATTGCATTACTCCACACCCGGTACGGTTGGCCGGAAGAGATCTCTTACAGAGATAAGCCCACCCTTGTAAACAACCTGTTGTTATAATTGGTTTTATCTTGTTTTGTGAACAATAAAGTATACATTTTTCACACACCATTTTAACTAATGAAGGTTGGTCTGGGAAATTTTGTAGACGTTATCCCATTATATATGATGATGGGTGATGCCCCTGGTACTGCAAACGGCCATAGGCTGCGGTGACTGCTTACCATCAGGCAGGCCGCAAGCTTGTTTGCTACCTTAGTAGTAAAAAAAAATCTATGCTTGTGGTCTCATTTTCGTTGCAAATATTGGGTCCTTACGTATGAAATTGGAGTCTTTTCGTAATTACACATTTTCTCTAATATTTTTAATTGTACATAACATATCAAAATTAAAACTTGATTTTAATAATATAGTATGTTTAGATGTAACCCTAAAAAACAAAAAAAAATATCTCAAGTTTTTATAAGGGTTTGAAAATACCCCTTTTTCATTCGTCGCCAGTTTTGCCTGTTTAACAAGATGCAATTTTATATAAAAGGTAGTCATTCTATCACACCTTTCGTTCTACACAGAACTCAATTAAATAACAGATGAGGGTAGATATCTCCATGGCAACCCTATTGTTGGACCAGGGTGAGAGTAGGCCAGGCGACGAGCCAATACTCTTTTAAATATTGTGTTTCTGCCGGTGAGTAAGGTCTCCAGTGCTCCATGAGGTGGGGATTTGGGGAACCGTGGCTTTGGAAGTGTAGGGGCATTTGCCTTTTTGCTGCCAGAGCAACGTGTTATATGGGCAACGCATTGGCGATACTCTTGGTGTTGCTAATGTCTATAGGCAATGGTGACCACTTTCCATCAGGTGGCCCGCTTGCCTGTTTGCCTACCGCGTGAAAAAAAAAAATGAAGGCTACAAGAAAGATGAGAGCAGAGGCAATAAGAGGTGTTTGCCATACTAGCTTGCTCACATCAACGAGATTGCGGAGCTTGCTAACCGGTCCCGTGATCTCGCTGAGAAAGAGAATATGAGAGGCAACGTGGTGGTTTTCAGTGGGTAGGACTGTCATTCTGACAGGCGAGTCCCATATAATCTCCGTTTATATATCCGTAAATGGATTCACCCCAAGTAAAAAAGAAAATGTGTGTGGTGCCGCCACCTCAAAGAATAGCACCACCCCATCTCTTCCCGTGGGTGTCGTAAGAGGCGACTAAGGGAATAACCCGGAAGATGGGCAGCAGCATCTTTCTGGGTAGATTTACATCAACTGCACTGCGATCTCCAACCCGCCTGCCGAGCGTGGAGATTATGGCAATGACCTCCCCTTTCGTGGGAGAGGCCTGAAGTCCTGCAGTGGATTGTTATGGGCTGTGATGATGAAAAAAGAAAAAAAAAGAGGTGGGAGTAGGCCAGATACTTTGGCCGGATCTTAAACCAATAGATGTTTCATGAACTATAATAACTCTCCATTCGTCCACAGTACGCCTACATAGAGGACTTCTTGAATGGACGAACTCGCACCTGCGACATAACCAAGGACGTCATAAGGAAATCCAACATGGAGTACAAGACGAAATACATAAGTTTGCTGGACGAGGTGTTCCAGGATTGGGAGGCTAAGGAGGAGTATTCTGTTGTTGATCAGGTATGTAACATTATACCCAGGAATACCACCGGTATAAGTCAGCCTTTGTTATGTACAAAGGCGGACTTATCCCGGTGGACTTCTCCCCACATTTATGTAAATTGTATATTTTCTTTTGGTACAATAAAGATTACATCAATCAACCACTGAGTATTAAGGGTGGGTGCGAGTGAGCGGTACCGGTTTTGAATCCCAGTAGAGCTCGTCTAGTCTAAAATGACGCGCCCCACTACTTAGTTAGTTGATTTCGATGTGTGAGTGCAAATATTGATAACGACACTTCATCTGTGTGGGAGCCAATGAACGACGCGTGCTCCTACGTTTGAATCTTACCGGTAACTGAATGACCAATTACAACGGCATATATATTGCGTCCATATTTTAAACTTGCTTGTGTGCGTTAATGCGATAGTGGGGCGCGTCATTTTGGATTACACGAGCTCTACCAGTAAATAACACAATAATAAAAATCATCTTGGCATAATGTCCCGGTTGTGCTCTCGTGCACGAGAGCCCGGGATCCGCCTTGTCATTATCTGAACTGCCAAATCCTGGATCTAGATCAAGGCAGTCCGCGCAAGAGCACCGAGAGAATATAGGTGGTAGAACGGTCAAGCCTGAGGAGTCCGCCTGGGTGAGTACCACCGCCTTATCTATCTCCGCCGCCAAGCGACGATGCTTGCGTTGCTGTGTTCCGGTTTGAAGGATAAGGTAGCCAGCGCAATTACAGGCATGAGGCATTTTATGTTAATCCTTACAGGACCTGTTGAGCCCATACAATTTAAACTCTCCATTTCTTTTATTCCACAGATATCGTGCCTTCTTCGCCAGAGCACGGATCCGTACATCCTGGCCGTGACCAGGACCGGGTGGCAGCCTTGGATTTGAATTTTATCATTTTAAATGTGCGGAATGAATTATCAATTTAAATGCCGTTACATTTCTTTCTGGTCTAGTTCAGTTCTAGACATTTGATTGAACAGACTTGATAATAATTGTGATTACCAGGAAATTATTTCTTTTTTCTTCTTTTTTCGAAAATGTGAAAATATCCGCACCTGTTAAGTTCTTAATTAAAATAAAGTAAATAAGTATACTAAATACCTCGTATTTTACTACTTCTGCCTTTTATGTAAAAATATGTTTCATGTGATTTAAAAATAATTTAAAAAAGTATTGTTTTGTTTAGATTGTAAGAGGAATTGGGATGTTTTTATTTTTGCTAATAAAATTGTTATTCGGAAATTTTGTTATTTTTTGTTCACTTTCCATGTATGTCAGCATCACAGCTCATAACAGTCCACTGCAGGACTCAAGGCCCCACGAAAGGGGAGGTTATTGCCATAAGCTCCACGCTCGGCAGGCGGGTTGGAGATCGCAGTGTAGATAGATAGATAGATAGATATATCCGGGCCATTTCCGCATTCGGGCGAACTCGCGCCCATTTTGCGTGGATATGGTATACTCCAAGATACCCTATTGTTCCTGCCATCCCAACTCCTCCAGGAAACGCAGCAATCCTTTCAGCTTTGAAAACGTCTCTGGAAGGGTTTGTGGTTGTCCGAGATGCTCATGCCTGTATGTTGTCACCCCCTCGCATGTCCGCAGGATATGTGCTGCTGTCTCCTCCTCCCTCAGGCAGGCTCTGCACAATGGGCTGTCGGTGAGACCTATGGTGAAGAGGTGTTTATTAAATGGACCGTGTCCCGTTAAAGCTCCGGTTACCAGACGGAGTTGTTTTTTGGTTAGTTTTAAAAGCCTTTCTGAAAGGGGAGGGTTAATTTTCGGTAAAGCCTCCTTGGCTTGTCTGCATCCCTCTAGTGATGACCAGAGTTGGTTATGTTTTACCTTGATTCTATCCATCAGGTGTTTACGGGTCCATGCAAATGGCATAGGTATAATTGGTTCTGGGCCAGTGGGCTTCGTGCTTGAGCCTCTTCTGGCCAACTCGTCAGCTGCGTCGTTCCCTCTCGATCCACTGTGTCCTTTAATCCATTGTAGGGTTATGGGATTTGTTTTACATACCTCATTTAAGCAATTGCGGCAGTCGAGTAGAAGCCCCGAGGTTGTGTTGTTGTTTTCAAGGGCCATAAGTACTGCTCTGCTGTCTGATAAGATCCTAATAGGCTGTTGTTCTACCTTCTTGTCCCGTACCGCGTGTGTGGCTAGGATGATTCCCATGCACTCCGCTTGAAAGATCGTGTTGTACTTACCCAGTGGGGCAGCTATTTTGATGTTTAGGTCTTCGGAGAAAACTCCGCAACCTGTACCTGAGTCTGTTTTGGACCCGTCAGTAAAGATCCTTACTTCTCGTATGTTTTGGCCCTCCCGCGGGTCCTCGTACAGTTGGATCTTGTACTTCTTGACCGTTTCTACCTGCTTTGATATTCGGTCGCTAATGGCCTCCATCATTGGTTCCATTTTTGTTTCATCGTAGTAAAGTACCGTATGCGGGAGCGGCACTTTGTCCAATAGATTTGAGTGTTTTAAGCGTACCATAGCTATTGTTGCCTCTTGTTGTACGTGAAGGTGTAGTGGTGTTAGGTTGAGCATAGCTTCCAGGGCCGCAGTTGGGGTTGTCCTCATGCAGCCGCTAACTGCCATGCAGGCTAACCTTTGCAGTTTTTGTAATTTTGCTATTGTGGTGGATTGCTTGGTTTTAGTCCACCATACTACCGCTCCGTAGCAGAACATAGGCCTAATCACTGTTTTGTATAGCCACATTATGACTTTGGGGGATAATCCCCAGGACTTCCCTATCATCCTCCTGCATTGCCAGAAGGATATTGTAGCTTTGTTGTACCTTGATTCAATGTGGTTGTTCCAGTTTAATTTGTTATCAAGTATTACTCCTAGATATTTTATCTCCGTTGATAGAGTAAGTTGTGTTTTAAAGAGACTGGGTAGTCTATAGTTACCTAAAGTCCGTTTATTCGTAAACATTACCATCTCTGTCTTCGTTGGATTAACTGAGAGTCCATACTCATTACACCACAGTTCCACCATTTTCAGAGCCCTCTGTGTAACTCCAGTGACGGTGTCCGCGTTGTTTCCAGTAATGAGTATGGCCAGATCATCAGCATAACCTACTGTGAAAAAATAATTAGAGTTTAGTTTAGATATTAGTGTATTAGCCACCAAATTCCATAGAAGAGGTGACAGGACTCCACCTTGTGGGCAACCTCTTACCACTGATACCTGTTTGTTAGGATTACTATCTAGTTGAATGACTCTTTTGCTAAGCATGTTCTCTATCCATCCCGAGATAGTTTCCGAGACATTGTGTTTGTTTAATGCGTTTTTAATGCTTGTGAAATTAGTTTTGTCAAAGGCCCCCTCTATATCTATAAAAGTACCTAGACATATTGCTTTATTTTGAATTGCATTTTCGATTTTCCCCACTACTGCATGCAGTGCCGATTCTGTAGATTTACCCTTTGTATATGCATGTTGATTCTTGTGCAGGGGATGTTTTATGAGTGCCTTATCTCTAATCTCCTTGTCGCACAGACGTTCAAGGGTCTTGAGGAGGAAGGAGGTAAGACTGATTGGTCTGAACGATTTCGTATCGGTGTAATCGCTTTTTCCTGGCTTTGGTATAAAGGTGACTCTTACCTTCCGCCATTTAGACGGTATATATCTGTGAGCCAAACATGCTCTTAATATATCCGTCAGCAGGTGTATCATGCGTTCGCCTGCCCATTTTAAAAGTCCAGGGAAGATTTCGTCTGGCCCCGCTGCTTTAAATGTTTGGAAACTGTTAATGGCCCAGTTTACTGACTCACTGGTAACTACTTCACTTGCAATTTTCCAGTCCTCTGTGGTGGGTGTGTATGCCTCCTCGGTGATATCCGAGTTGTTTGTATTGTGGATTTTACAACCGGGGAAGTGTGTTTGAAGCAGGGTTTCCTCCGACTCCTCAGCAGTGCTTGTCATTGTACTGTCTGGTTTGCGCAGTACACCTTGTTGTGTTTCCATAGGTTTGGATAGGACTTTCCTTACCCGGTTTGCCTGTTCGTTGGATTCGATGTTGGTACAGTACTTTTTCCATGTTGTGTACTTCATGTACCTGATTTCTTTTTTGTACTTTGCTTTTTCATCTTTGTATAATTCCCAGTCTTCCTCAGATCTAGTGTTCATTGCTCTGTTGAACCGTTGTCTCACCTTTTTCCTAATTCTGTCTAATTTGGGACCCCACCACGGTTGCTGTTTGGCGGTGGGGTTGGAGACTCCTGGTTTGGGACAGCTGTTATGATAGCAGTTAATGATTAACTTTGTTAGTTGTTCTACCTGTTTTTCTATTTGTTGCGTGTCGGTTAGTTTTAGTGGTTTACTCATGCGTTTAACCTCTTCCTCAACCAGAGCTGTGTATTTATTAATGTTTGTCTTTCTCGGGTTTCTACGTAGCACCGTGTTAGTATTAGCTATGTTTAAATCGTACAGAATCCACCTGTGGTCTGAACAGGATGCCTCAGAAGAGACTCTCCAGTTCGATATTAGTTTGGCCGCGGTTTCTGTAGCTAGTGTTAGATCAATTATCGTTTGACTTCTTTTGTTTACAAAGGTCGGTTCTGCACCGTTGTTAATAATTAGCAGGTTAGTTGTGAACAGGTATTCAACTAGCAGTTTACCTCTATTGTTTTCATTCTTCATCCCCCATAGTGGATGATGTGCATTTGCGTCCGTCCCAATAATGAGCTCCAACT
The DNA here is from genome assembly GCA_905147135.1 of Blastobasis lacticolella. Taxonomy (NCBI): domain Eukaryota; kingdom Metazoa; phylum Arthropoda; class Insecta; order Lepidoptera; family Blastobasidae; genus Blastobasis; species Blastobasis lacticolella. The sequence continues at coordinate 1,236,529 of LR990066.1, forward strand.
TGGATTCTTCACACCATTTCACTAGCTGGATTAGTTCATTAGATGGCGGGTCGTCCTGTTCTGGCATGTAGACTGATGCAATGACCATGTCCTGCTGCTTGGGATCTAATTTGTTGGTTATCCTTATAGCTGTTAGATCTCTGGAACAGTAATTAAGGAGTTGTTGTGCATGTATATTGTTACTAGTATATATGCATGTTCTGGGTGATTCAGTCGAATTGTATATCTTACCTCCTGTATGTAGGAGACCGCATATGCGGTTCGCCCTAATCCAGGGCTCTTGGATTAGGGCGATGGTGGTGTTGTGGACCTCCTTGATTTTATTATATAATCTCGTCAAAAATTTCGAGATAGCCAGGCGCTATCGTCATATTGCTGATTTTACGGAATTTTTTATTTAAATCGCGCAAGGTTTAGGTTAATGGATAAATTACAAAAATTTCGAGCTCGCTGCGCTCGCACATTCAATGATGTAAGTTATAATTGCGCAAGGTATTAATATAGCCAAGCCAAAGGCCAATATATCAAAAATTCCTAGCCCTACCTAGCCTCGCGAGACTATTGTCACACAAATGAAGAGCTTGCTATGCTAGTCCATTTATTGACTTCAGCGAGACTAGGATTTAAGGTACTCATTAGAACCCCCCCCCGTAGTTGGGGGTATCTGCTAGGGGGCCCCTACACAATAATTGATACGGGGCCCCCGAAAGGCACGCTACGCCACTGAGGATAAGGTAGCCAGCGCAATTACGGGCATGAGGCATTTCATCTTAGTCCTCACAGTACCTGAAGAGCCGATAAAGTTTCAACTCTCCATTTCTTTTATTCCACAGATATCGTGCCTTCTTCGCCAGAGCACGGATCCGTACATCCTAGCCGTGACCAGGACCGGGTGGCAGCCTTGGATTTGAATTTTATCATTTTAAATTTAGTGCGGAATAAATTATCAAGTCAAATACCGTTACATTTCTTTCTGGTCTAGTTCAGTTCTAGACATTTGATTGAACAGACTTGATAATAATTGGACAGGAAATTATTTATTTTTTCTTCTTTTCTCGAAAGTGGAAAAATTTCCGCACCTGTTAAGGTCTTAATTAAAATAAAGAAAATAAGTATACTAAATACATCGTATTTTACTACTTCTGCTTTTTATGTAAAAAGATGATTCAAGTGATTTAAAAATAATTTAAAAAAGTATTGTTTTATTTGGATTGTAAGAGGAATTGCGATGTTTTTATTTTTGTTAATAAAGTTGTTATTCGTATATTTTGTTATTTTTTATTCACTTTCCATGTATGTCATCAGCCATCAGCCCATTACAGTCCACTGCAGGACTCAGGGCCCCACGAAAGGGGAGTTTATTGCCATATAGTCTAAGAGCCCATGAGGGCCAGACCTTCCTATTGTCCGTAAGTATGAAAGTTTTTCCATGTGTGTCCCCAACACAGGTAAGAATGATCCCCACCCATGAAACCTGGATCGTGGTTCCTTTGGCAGGTAACAGGTAACAAAGGTGTATAAAATCTAATCTCCAATTTATTAAGTTACCAAGCTCAATTTTTTTGTATTTTATTCGTAACAGCATAAATACTCACGATGCTCATTGCCAGACATATAGTATAGTTACAACCCTCCGCCGGACACCCCTAAACTATAAATCTCTGTAATTATACTTACCTTATATTAGGAAAGCTGAATTTTATAAATGTTATTCAGAGAATTATTAAACTGAGTTTTCTCAGTAGCCAGACAGTTTTTGGGTTCGATAATCCTGCCAGACGCATTAAAAGTGTCTCATATGCAACAACTGGTGCTAGTGAGACAGAGCGCTCAGTTCATTGCAATTTTATGCTAAACATATACTATCGTTTATTCCGAATTGTTTAGTGATTTTTTTTTATAATTTATCAAGAAATTTAATTAAATAAAATTATTACAGTCTGAATAATAAATTTTTTAATCTATAATCAGTAAAATTGTTATAAAAATATCAATCATATCAAAAGTCTAATCACTTAGTTCATATTATTTCTTATTTTTATGAAGTTTATTATAAGTAATTTAATTGAAATTTCAAAGTTATTAAAATATAATTGTTTATTATACGAAAGATAAATTTTTTAGAAGATAAAAAATTCACTCAGTGGACTGAGCGGCGAACACGCGACTTTTTTCTAATATTCACATTTTTAAACTCGTGATATCTTTCGAATGGAATGTCTGAATTGAACAATTCAAAAAGTTATATAAAGGTATCGAAGCAGTCGTGAATATGAAGTAATTGATTTTGATAAGGATTAATACCAAGGTACAAAAAAAGAGCGTTTTTTAGCGGCGGCATTTCAATTAAATTTTGAAAATAAAAGAACACTTATTGTGACATAACTATAATAGTTAGACATATACTGTCGCAACACTTTTTGTAGATAATGATATGTTCTGCAAAGTCGTACTACATTATTTTGTTCTATCATCAATAGTTTTCGCAGCACACGCGCACACCTTGGGTTACATTATTGGAGTTTTATTAATGATCCGTAATTTTTTAGAAAATATATTATAGCTGGTCGTGTGGTGTCCGGCAGAGTAGAATAGCACCAACCCCTTACACTCATGGGTGTCGTACAAGGCGACTAATGTTTTCGAGGCAAAAGATCAAGAGTCTCCGTAGTCTGGAAAATGGGCAGCAGCATTTTCCATTGTTATATTCAAACACTGCGATCTCCAACCCGTCTGCCAAGCGTGGAGATTATGGCAATAACCTCCCCTTTCGTGGGAGAGGCCCTAAGTCCTGCAGTGGACTGTTACGGGCTGTGATGATGATATTATAGCCTATGTCACCCGGGGATAGTGTAGCTTCCCAACGGTGAAAGAATTTTTGAAATAGGTCCAGTAGTTTCGAAGCCTATTCAATACAAACAAACAAACAAAAAATCAAACATTACCTCTTTATAATATTAGTATAGACGACAGCTGATGCGAAGTAAAAGATCGCAACGAACCGAGCGCTCTGTCTCACTCGCACCAGTTGTTGTATATGAGCCCCACTCTCGCAACTATTAGACACTTTTAATGCGTCTGGCAGGATTATAGAACCCAAAAAACTGTCTGGCTACTGAGAAAACTCAGTTTAATAATTCTCTGAATAACATTTATAAAATTCAGCTTTCCTAATATAAGGTAAGTATAATTACAGAGAATTATAGTTTAGGGGTGTCCGGCGGAGGGTTGTAACTATACTATATGTCTGGCAATGAGCATCGTGAGTATTAATGCTGTTACGAATAAAATATAAAAAAATTGAGCTTGGTAACTTAATAAATTGGAGATAAGATTTTGTACACCTTTGTTACCTGTTACCTGCCAAAGGAACCACGATCCAGGTTTCATGGGTGGGGATCATTCTTACCTGTGTTGGGGACACACATGGAAAAACTATCATACTTACGAACATTAGGAAGGTCTGGCCCTCATGGGCTCTTGCTCTAATAATGTCCTCGCTTGGCAGGCGGGTTGGAGATCGCAGTGTTGTAAATATAACAGTGGAAAGCGCTGCCGCCTATTTTCCAGCCTACGGAAACTCTAGGTCTTTTGCCTCGCAACCATTAGTCGCCTTGTACGACACCCGCGAGTGTAAGGGGTTGGTGCTATTCTACTCTGCCGGACACCACACGGCCAGATATGTATGTTGCATAACCTACCAGCTACCTTCATTATTCCCATTCAGGAAGCTTCTATTTGATCGCGCGCGATCCGGGAGTCAAACGACTTACAATGTTGATTTCTGGTAAGTATATGAAATTCAATATTGTAATTGATTGAATCAATATATTGATTTTTGAATCGAATCAGTGTTGCCAACGTAGTTGAAAAGATATTGAATGCCAAAAATCAAAATTGAAAACTGTTCGTTTCGAGGCGAACGGTTCCATAATAGAGCCCCTGAATGAGATGGAACCTTGTCGCAGTAAAAAGAAACGATAGCTCTCGGGCGAATTCAAGTGATGCCATCGAAAGTAGACCTTGAGAAAGACGTCGCTCTCCCAACCCTATCGTCTGTTTTGCTATATCGATATATATAACATAATTGTACAGAAAGTTGAGAACACATTCTGTACCAATCTGATTAACATCGGAGGTTTCACCTGTAATGAGCAGTTTTCCAATAGGCATCTAAAGCATTCTTAACCACTCACTAGATGGCGGCCCGACAATTTTGGTAATTGATAATCGCTTGAAAAAGGTTCTTAGCAAAGGGGATCTAAACACTGGGTACGCTGTATTGGATAATATTGTATTTATCAATAGTTTTCAACCATTTTAGAGGTTGTAATAAAATGGAACATAGTGCCTATTCATAATTATATTTCGTCGCTTCATTCTTCAGATATAAGATAATTCACAACGTAGTCCCTTTAGCCTACAAGGTAGCTTCGCACGTTTATTTAAAGTAAAATCGATTTGTTTTCAATCGATCATTTTTTTTCGATCCTACGTATCGATACAGCCAGCCGCCATCTTTACGTCATTCCTTTTTCGTGCGAGGTAGCGAGCACATCGTGCACACGTGGTGCACAACAAATTGTTAAAATTTTATTTCAAAAGTAGAAACGCAGCGCCGAAAACAATATTCGGTATTTTAAAAGAAAAAGCAAAAATCTACGATGTCACAAAGTGGCGATATTCTCGGATTCCACTTCAGATTCCGATAAAAATTTATGTAAGTACCTACAATATTTTCGCCGAATGTAGTTACTTTTATAATTTATGCATTGAGTGTATTAATACAAAACCGGGGGGTTGGCCGTGAGTCAACACGACGGTGATTTAGCTTTAATGTATATACAATAAAAAATGAAGAATATATTTAAAATTTCATCTGGAGGTTGGTCGAGAATCAACACGACAATATCAAATAACTACGCATACACCGCCTGGGGGTTGATCGTGAATCATCACGAAGGCAATATGCAATAATCTAGTTTCTCAACCTGGTCATGATCGAGGTTTTTAGATACCGATTAAAACTAAGTAAGTTTCTATTTTACGCGATTTTCGCTTAATGTGATACGTGTAATTTATGCATCGAGTGTTTCAATGTAAAACCTGGGGGTTGGCCGTGAGTCAACACGATGGTAAAAACCTGGACGTTGGTCGAGAATCAACGCGACGGTAAAATTATACACCTGGATGTTGGTCGAGAACCAACACGACGGTATCGACACAAAGCCTGGAGGTTGGTCGAGAACCCTCACGAAGGCAATGTGCATATTCACCTGGATGTTGGTCGAGAACCAACACGACGGTATCGACACAGAGCCTGGAGGTTGGTCGTGAACCATCACGAAGGCAATGTGCATATTCACCTGGATGTTGGTCGAGAACCAACACGACGGTATCGACACAGAACCTGGAGGTTGGTCGTGAACCATTACGAAGGCAATGTGCAATAATCCCAAGTGTCTCAACCTGCTGATGATCAAGAATCATTTAGAGGTCTATGACATCTACCTACCCGCCACCGTCGATCGAGAATCGGCAGTGCGGATTTATTTTGTGGAGATACCCACATTCTTCACATATCCGTGGTTTTATCTTCGGAATGGTTTTTAGTTGATCGGGGATCAATACGAACACCTTAATATATTATGAACACTCGATGAACGATGAGAATAATACTTTAAACAGTGGGGCATTAAGTACCTACTAGTAAAGTAGGGGGTGTAATCGACCACTCGTTCCTAAACTCGTTTGTTCTAAAACGGACATAATATGAATTTGTCTGCGGTTTTAGACATCGACACACCTCCGAATGCAATTACTGAGAGGTATTACTTGCTACTGAGGCGTCAACAGACCTGCCCCGGGTCGCCGTCGCCGCTAGAGTAGCGAAAGAGCCTTCGTCGGTGCCGTCCGATGCGCCCGCGCACAGTTGGGTCTAACTCAGCTGGTGCGGGCCCTCGAAGCCAATATCCACATCGAACCCGAGCACGGGAACAAAATACGTAATAATATGAGTCTATTATGACTCCCTTACAAGGAAAAGATCCTTAAGAGTTATTTAGTGCCGGAAAACATAAAGTTACCCCAGGCTCAAAAATAAAATTTCGTAATAATAAAGTTTAGGCTCGATAACCGAGAGCGCCCGCGGCCGCGACAAGAAAGCGGCGACGGCGCGGCGGCGACTCGGCGCCTTCGTTGCGGTCATCCGCGCCGCAACACGTACTCCAACGAGGAGAACCATATTCATCGCCGTCAAATATATGAGTGACGCCCGCCTCATACTCTTGCGATCTTTATTTTATGGACGCGAAATCGAGAATAAAACTGATAATACTAACGCCTAACGATAAGGCGTTCTTGAATGTCGTCCGTAACACTCACCGAAACGAAACGCTATTCGGAAGTAATGTGTGCGAATTGGCTCCATCGACATACCCCTTGCTCGCCCACGCGAGCCCGGGGAAATGGGCGGCTCCCCCCGCGCCGGCCGTCACCGGGCCGCAGCGCGGAAGCCGCCGGCGCCGGCCCGCAGCCGCGCCTACATAGTCACCTAAGTGACTCAGGTGCGCCACGTTGGTCGCGGACAATTATTTTATAATTAATTGTTGGCATTGATTCAGGACGGCTTAGTAGTTCCATTCTATAAGTCCGTGGCACAATATCTATGTTGCCCCTGGTATAGACAAGTATTCTGTCTCCTGACCAATACCAAACCTTTTGCTCCTGACAAAAAGAAGTCCCCTAGTCCATTAACATGTTAGTAGATTTGGGTGCGATTTCAGAGTGTTCAGCCGAACACCTTGCATTGGGCAGGCCGCAGCCCCACATACCTAATCAATTTTTATCTAAAATATTCCTGTCACCTAAACCGAATGGGAAAAAAGATTCACCATAAATCTAAAATCACAAATAAATTTATACCGACCACGTATATCGGACCACAGAACCATTTCAAAATAAATTTCAAGAAACACATTTTTAAATATGATAAATTTAAAATTGTGAACCATAAAAGCTTTAATTCAATGGCAGAATTTACAAATTTTCAGCCTTACCGTATTAGTATCCCGGTTGCCCCGCGAGGGTTTACTAAAGTGACGACTAAGGTCTTCACCTTCTTAAGGTCTCAAGGCTCAAAATCCGTGCTATACTTAGACGATATCATTTGCATTGGCAATGACTTCGAGGAATGTCTAAGCAATGTTAACGAGGCCCAAATTACTTCAATGTCTCGGATTCATAGTCAACTTTAACAAAAGCAACTTGCAACCTAAAAATATGTGTAAAATTCTAGTGTTTATATGTTTTAATTTTGAGAATTTCACTTAATTTTTTTTTTAACTGGAGAAAAGCGACATTATAGCACAATCAGTGTATATATTTTCGTCTCTTTCCCGTTGCACAATATAAGTTCGCTCAACTTATTGCGCTGTCAGTAGCAGCTTGTCCAGCGCTACAATACAGCTGATTGCACACAATTTTTTTTAATCTACTGTTAAAATGTATTTAAAAATATAATAGCTACTTAAACTTTTGCATAAATATCCCCCCGTTCTACGTTCTTTGAGGATTTTAATTGATGGGCGCAAAACTTGGCCCTTTATTGTCCCTCAGGTCTTCATTATGTAAACGAGAACTTCACTTATGGCTCTCGTACTGACTGGGGAACCGTCTATGGCGACGATTGGGTCAACGGGTGTTGGAAGCAATGTGAACTTAAGTATCCCATTAACCGGATTTACTAAACCTAAAAATGTTATATACGATAATAATTATGTTGACCAATAGGTACGTGTAGATAACACCACAGCTCTCAGCTATGTAAATTGTCAAGGAAGTATTGAATACCTTCATGCAAAGAATCTAGCGCGGCATATTTCGTTATGTGATATTAAGGTTGACGAGGACTCAAGAGAGTAAAGGACATAGAGTGGAAACTCTCTGACTCGGCTTACCGATAGATAGTCCACACTGTTAGACAGACTATGATTGAGGTATCGGTAGATTACCGATTATATGTCTCGCGTCAATACCGACTGTGCGCGCTATTTATCCTGCAAACAGGACTCGGAGGCTATCGCAGCAGATGCGATTAATCTCATGCATTCTCACTTGCCGCACTTCTCTCGATTTGCAATTTTGATTGCAGAATAATACTGATCCATATGAAGATTCTAACGAATTTGTGATAACATTTTAAGTAATTGTTTTAATACGAATGCTTCGTATGACACTTTGAACAATCATCGTTCAGCTCCGTATCCCATTTTAGTCCCAGTTAGGATGTTCGAATTAAACGATCACTAAAAGGAACTATCAAATTCAATCCAAGCTTGCCTAGGTATACTGCCACTTGGAATCCACGAGAGTGTATTGGATAACATTTCAAATTCGGTCCCGTCCGAATAAATAAAACAATAAAAAGTTAACCAGAACATTAGGAATATTACTGGCCTTGTGTACCACACACACACAAGGTACAAACGCTATCACTTTTAAGGATGATAATATTAATACCACCTCAAATAGCATTAAAATCATAATTAGTTCCAACATTAGGGTCAGGTCGCTAGTATCCAGGGCTCTTTCGTACCTAATTTATGCATAACTCCTTCCATCACACTCGAGGAGTATCTGATTAGAATCGAGCAACTCAGTACTGGCACATACTAAGTATCTCTTTCTGTCGTGCAAACCACCATAAACAAGTCACGGCCCAAACCATTAGCCAATGGATTGGCAGGGTGATGACAGATAGCAGTGTGTCATGGGTCCATGTGCTGTGGCTCGGTGTGCCCAGGGTCCGGTGTCCGGCGCTGGGGCAGCGGCGTCTCCGCGGCGGGGCCCGCAATGCGCTGCCGCAAGGATCAGCACATCGCGTTTTCGCCAGATATTATATCAGGCCGATCGTGATGTCGGCCGATTTGTTAAACCCGTTTGCTTTCTTAATAATGAATTAACCACAGTGTCCATTATGTAATGTTTAATTTACGGTTGATACCGTATAATTAATACATTGTTTAAAATGTATGAATAATTAATATTTTGTTTAAAATTTGCAAAACTTCCCTCTCCAAACATCTACGTTGTGAATTATCTTATATCTGAAGAATGAAGCGACGAAATATAATATATGATCAAACGAACTTCGCGAAGTTCGATCGATATTATATGAGTCGCTTCATTCGAAGATATAACACCCGCCCGCCCATATTCCCAGGCGTGGGGAAGTTTCGCATAGTATCTCTAAAAAGAATGACGTAAAGATGGCGGCTGGCTGTATCGATACGTAGGATCGAAAAAAATGATCGATTGAAAACAAATCGATTTTACTTTAAATAAACGTGCGAAGCTACCTTGTAGGCTAAAGGGACTACGTTGTGAATTATCTTATATCTTCGAATGAAGCGACTCATATAATATCGATCGAACTTCGCGAAGTTCGTTTGATCATATATAATTTATTACAACCTCTAATATGGTTGAAAACTAATGATAAATACAATATTATCCAATACAATGTACCCAGTGTTTATATCCTCTGCTAATAACCTATTTCAAGCGATTTATCAATTACCAAAATTGTCGGGGCGCCATCTAGTGAGTGGTTAGAAATGCTTTAGATACCTATTGGAAAACTGCTCATTGACTGGAGGATTGGAATAGACAGCAAATACTAGACTGGTGCTAAGCGAAGGCTTATATCCTCTCAGTTGCAGTAACATTACAATTGCATCGCATGATGGTTATTCAAATGACAGATGTTGAGTTGCAACTTTCATGAGTTCGAACTTTTTCACAATTCGTTTATCTTTAACTTTATTTATAATTTGAGACAATTATTTTTAAATATAAAATGTTGGAATTTTTAATCCACTGTGACAACACCTTTACTCACAATTTTCTTAACGCGAATGAACTATATGCCAATGTTTGTATAATGGATGGTAAGTACCTATTTCGAGATGTTTGTTAAAACGAATGAAGGGATTTTGATGAAATTTGACAGCAATATAGCTTTTTTTTATATTATTTTTTATGTTACACAGCAGACAAACAGGCAAGCGGGCCACCTGATGGAAAGTAGTCACCGCCGCCTATAGACATCAGCAACACCAGGCCATAGCTAGCCCAAAATAGCGCATAGGCTACCATTTATTCCGAAACTCAATGTTGTTCCCGCGGGAACGGGTCTGGGACGTTTTAACATTTTTTTTTTAATATTAGCCAGTCATTTGACCCCCATCTCAGCTGGTGGTAAGTGACGATGCGGCCGAAGATGAAGCATGCCTGTCTAGGACAGCCTATTCACTCTTGACACACTTATACACGCAGAGATCTCTTTTTTATCTAATATTTTATTTTAAAAAGAGTTTGTTTTTTATTTTTTATTATGATTTTCTTTTTCTGTTTGGATTGTATATGGTGTATTGGCTATATTCTATATCTATATTAGCCCGAATCATCCCACTGCTGGGCAAAGGCCTCCCCCCGATTCCTTCACTCTTCACGATCAAGTGCCAATGTCTGCCAGTCACTATCGAAGGCCCGCAGCTCATCTGTCCACCTTTTCTTGGGTCTGCCGCGACGTCGTTTCCGAGAATTGGGTGTCCAAACTGTGACGGTTTTAGCTATATTAATTACTAAAATTATAAATTGCAGTTTTGTAATTGGCATTACCACTTAATAATGTAACCTTTGAAACTGTGAAATAAATTCATAAATATATAAATAGCCTTGATTTCACGCGAACGAAGTCGACAGCAAAATCTAGTTAACAGATAATTCTTTCAGGTCTCGTGGATGCCTTTGAGAGGCTTGCAAACTGGGATGATTTCAGGAGCCAAGATAAGGAGCTTATCAGCCACTCTTTGCCTCCTCTATGGACGGACTTGGAAGAGTTCAAGCAACATGTTATGGATTACGAAGGTCAAACATTTGTTAATAAATAAATAAATAAAATTATCTTTGCGTTAATATCTTACACACACATACACACTCACACACACGCATACACATATGCACAAACACATACAGAGTCAGTGGGAGAAAGACATATAATTGAACGCATGTATCTACTTATGTATATGAAAGCTTTTTTCTTTTCTATTTTGTCATTAAGTTATCATACTGCTAGATGGTTTGATATTCAAAATTTTAACCCGCAGTTTTGTTATTGACATTGCAACTTGGCCGTGTGGTGTCCGGCAGAGTAGAATAGCACCAACCCCTCACACTCGTGGGTGTCGTACAAGGCGACTAATGTTTTCGAGGCAAAAGATCAAGAGTCTCCGTAGTCTGGAAAATGGGCAGCAGCATTTAAACACTGCGATCTCCAACCCGCCTGCCGAGCGTGGAGATTATGGCAATAACCTCCCCTTTCGTGGGAGAGGCCCTTAGTCCTGCAGTGGACTGTTACGGGCTGTGATGATGATTGCAACTTTGAATTTTATTATTATAACTGAATTTTATTGCAGTAAAACTGTATGGAAATAAATTAATAAATATCCCGGTTGTGCTCTCGCGCGGGCCTGAGGTCCGCCTTCACCATGATCCAGGATTTCGCAGCTGAGGTAATTACAGTGGAGCGACTGCCATCTGACCTCCGTGACCCTGCTAGAGGAGCCTTACCAGATTGAATAATTGTTTCACATTCAGTCGTCTGAATGTGCAGGTTTCATCACGATGTTTTCCCTCACCGTAAGAGCATCGGTTAGTATTCAACTAATGTACGTAACTCAGAAAATGGTCATCCGTACATGGCTGCATTGCGATTCGAACCCGGTACCTCTCGCTTACTAGTCGGATACCGTGATCACTCGGCCACCGACGTTCACGTAAGTAATGAATTTTCCCTTTTTATTAAGTAGAGAGTGATGTGAAGTGTAGATATTAAGTTTAAAGTTTTATTATATGTATTAGTCTATAATCTATAATTTGGGAGCGTCGGTGGTCGAGCGGTTAGAGTATCTGACTCGTAAGCCAGAGGTCCTGGGTTCGAATCCCGCTCCGGCCATGTACCAATGACTGTTTTCTGAGTTATGTACATTAGTTGAATACTAATCGAAGCTCTTACGGTGATGAAACCTGCACATTCAGGCGACTGGATATGTAACCATGATCCAATCTGGTCAGGTTCCCCTGGTAGCAGGGTCATGGAGATCAGATGGTAGTGGCTCCACTGTAATTACCTGACCTGCCGAATCCTGGATCATGGTCAAGGCGGACCCCGGGCCCTCGTGCGCGAGAGCACAACCGGGACATTAACGCCAAGATGATGATGATGATGATGAGTCTATAATCTATAATTTATACGTGTGTATTTATAAATATGGGCCTCAGTTGCCTGAAATGAATGAATGAATGAATAAATAAATTACAATTTCAGGCACTCAAGGATGGTTCGGCAATATGTGTGTGGCGTATAAACAGAAGGACAAACGCAGCGTCGCCAAAGCTGTGAAAGAGCTCGACAAGTACCCGAGGAAGGCTTTCGACTTGTCTGCGGTGAGATTTTTGATATACACAACTCTTTTTTACTGTCATTCACTTTAGCTCAGTCGTCAGGTAAAAATTAAGGGTCATAATTCTGATTTTAATGCATCTTTGGGAGCATGTCTGAGAGTGAGGGGTGTGTTATTTAAGTTTGAGGTGCTCGTACTACCTTCAGGGTGGCCAAAAAACCTCAATTTTTTTTTGCTTTAGCTGTTTTTTTACTTATTACTCAAAAATGGCGGCCTATAGGAAAAAGTACTGTTACACAAATTAATCTACATAAAATTTTCTTTTTGAAATTGGACGGGGTGCTTCACTGTGCTCTGTCTCTCTATAATGAGCAGTTTCCTAAAGCATTCCTAACCACTCACTAGATGGCGGCCCGACAATTTTGGTAATTGATAATCGCTTGAAATAGGTTCTTAGCAAAGAGGAAATAAACACTGGGTACGTTGTATTGGATAATATTGTTTTCAACCATTTCAGAGGTTGTAATAAAAATGGAACATAGTGCCAACTTCTATAAATATTTATTTTTACATTTCGTTCAACCTTTAATAGTTATGTTTATATTAATAAACATTTTATTTTTAAGTTTAGTATTAGTTGGCTGCATGAAATCACTGCCACCATCATACAGATTAAAAAAAGATGACCAAAATTGTAGGAGCGCCATCTATTGATGCTTTTTGAAACCAACTGACAATACCTACTGGAAAACTGCTCATTATAGTCCATTCGCGTTATGAAAATAGTCAGGAAAGGTGTTTTCACAGTGGAGTAAAAACATTCAAAGAATTTATATTACAAAATGATTAAGTTTGTTAATGGATAAAAATCAACTTTATTGTCTTAAATTAAAAACAATGTCAAAGATATCCCTTTTCTTAGCAGACAGTCTTGTATTTGCTGTTTATTCCAACCGGCGAGTTATTCATTGTTATTATTTTCTGCCGTCAACTGGTCACTGTGAACTTGACTTTCTAATTAGCTGCGACCCGATTGGTCGAGCGACTGCCATCTGACCTCCGTGACCCTGCTACCAGGGGAACCCGACCAGAGTAGATAATGGTAACACATTCACTCGCCTAAATGTGCAGATTGTTGATGGGATCACGATGTTTTTTCTCACTGAAAGAGCATCGGTTAGTGTTCAACTACTGTACATAACTCAGAAAACTTATGCCCTATCTCTTTATAACTATTTTCTATTACTAGACTTGATATTAGGTTCTACTATAATAATTGATAACGAATCCAATTTGAACTGTTTTAAAGCCTATATTGCAAACAACAAATAAAGCAGTCACATACAGTAGGTACACTGTTGTAGTTGGCAAATGTTTGCGACACATCGTTACCGCGATGTAGATGACGCGCAGCGCCATCTAGCGATTCAACACGGAACTATATACTTATATATGGAACATGGTGCAATTAATTTGACTACGTTTGTAACACTATTCAACAGGCAATAGAAGCCCTAGAATGGCTGAGTTCAGACGTTGATGATTTGGACTTTTGCGTCGATATCATGCCCGGAGACTGTCTCGCGAAATGGGCAGGGAGACTCATGATGAGGTGAGGTCATTAGCTCTTAGGCGCTGTCCTATTTGGCAACGGCGACGGGTAGTTTTGAGGTCTTCTCTTGGTCGAGCGACGTCTGCAATGACCGTTGCTAAATAGGACAGTGTCTTAGCATCGAAAATATCACGTCACATTATCCTTATACATAGATAATACTTAGCCGTGCTCAGTGGCTTTCACCTGCGCGCAGTTCGGATCTCTATAACCAATCAACGTTCACGCGGGATAATTGTGTAGTGAATGTTTATAGCGATCCGTACTGCGCGCGGGTGAATAATGTGAACGGCTAGCTATAAGATGACGTGACATTTTCGATACTATAATTATCTTCGCTTATTACTGATATCGCATATATTTTTTTACCACAGAGCGGCCTACCTATCCTCAGTGGACGACGAAGAAACCAAACGCAAGCTGTCTCGCTCGCACGAGTTGCTGTGGTGCGAGCGTGCGAGCGAGATGGGGCTATACGAGCAGGTGCTCGCTTGTGTCAGACGCAACACGCGGGCGAAGTGAGTTGATAGTTTTTGATATTTTATTTATTTATATAACAGTTTATTGAGCACAATAACATGTATACAATATTGACATAAGGAAAACAACACAACAGGTACAGCTTATTTCATAAGAAATATCTTACAGCAGCCCTACGGAAGAGACAGGGCAAAATCAGAAAGGCAGACGGCGTGCACCTTAAAATACTAACTACCTAATACTAAAAAACAATACTACATATATATTTTACTTTATTACAATAGCTTCATAGCAATATTTATGCTGATATTGTAAACAGGAATGATTTTATTAGATCAACTGTTATTTATTTATTAGGTTAGAATATTCCGTAAGCCAATTACGATTTCTTTACGACTCTATTGATGCGAGTATTTGCAGAATACCCACAATTGTGTCAATCGTACCTGAGTCTCAATTGAATGTCAATAGCATGTGATTTAAATAAAACTTTGCAACCTTGGTTGGGCCCCTGTTTATCACTGAATTCACTAAGCAGAATAAAGCTTTCTTTCCAGTCTCTTCGAAAGCGAAACTTTGGCATGGGCTGAGCAGAGAGTGATTGCATTGGCGGCAAAAGGAGAGGATAGAAACGATACCGAAGTTATGCGGAAGGCGCTGACTATAGCAGGTAACACACAAACATATCATCATCATTATATGATGAATTTCAATTTCTGTTACGAGTTTGGGTGTAGTATGTATAATACAATAGGCCCACGATAAGTCCGTATTGACTGACAGTAGTAAAAAGTATGAAGTGTGCAGTGGCGTTACTGTCATACAAGCCCAAAAGCCGGGCTTGCCTTATAAAAATAATTATCGATAAAAAAATCAAAGGTAATGCGAGCGCGAACTATTTAAAGTTCGCGCTCCTAATACTTTTCAAACTACGCGCCGGGAAGCAGCGCCATCGTGCGCCTAGGTTACGAAACACGATCCGAACGCACACGCAAGTTGAGGAAATTGAGACTCGGTCAGTCATCTCGCTCGCACGCGCTGGCTTGTAAGCGGGCTTTGATTCCGGCCGGTATGTCTCTTTCTTACATATGAAAACTGTCCTGTAATGAGATATAACTATACGTTTGTTTATATGGTAAATTGTACGAGACTTTAAGCCCTGCATGCGTATGAAGTTGTACACGGATCTTTGAAAATGGCAACTTCGCGCATGCGCAGTAGGTACGTTTGTTGAATGCTGTAATACGTACCAACTTCACTGTTGTTTTGTTTGAGCCGTTTGGGCGGATAAGTAATTAGTTTTTTGTTGTGTTTGTGTTGTGTTTTGTAGTAAAAGTGATTTAATTAGATTGATCAACAATAGACGAAGTAAAGTCCCTTGTGATGGTTTAAAATGTGCACAAGTTTTGATTTGCATGGAAAAGGTAAAGTTTTTAATCATTTCTCAGAAAATAACAAATTATTTCCTTATATGTATTCCTATTATACCTATTTCTCAGATTAGTAAATCGCTTATAAGACAATTTTATAGATCGGTGTACCAAAGTCATTGAATTGTTGGTTGTCTCTCTCACAAGTTATATTGCTGGTATAAAACTGAAGAGTGATAAGTGAGGATTGATCAGTATTGTGGCAAGGGGGTGAATTTATTTTTAATAACTGTAAAAACTACACAAACTTCATCTCTCGGCTTGCCTTACTCTGAACCCCTAGGCACGCCACTGGAAGTGTGGATATATGGCAATAATCTGGGGATAATCTGTCCTTGCCAGTCCTTCTTGTAAACATTCAGTTATTTGTCACTATTAGCTTGAACTTGTACTTTACTTTGTCTAAATTATTAATCATGCTGAAAATTATCTCCCGCGCTTGCTTTTTAATTGTTTTGCCCATTATTTAATAATATTTTTATAACTCACGAAAATAAACAATCCTACAGAAATCAACTAGTTTGTTATGACTTTTATGTATGACGTTTAAAAACTTGCCAACAGAGATTTTTTTATTTTAAAAAGCAATTCAAACTTAGCATGGTCTTATTGGCAATAATCTCCCCTTTCGTGGGAGAGGCCCTAAGTCCTGCAGTGGACTGTTACGGGCTGTGATGATGGTCTTATTATAAGTATGTATTTAAAAGTATATAAGTAGTTTATCAACTATCTTACACCCATGACATAAGCTCTGCTTACTTCATGTTTCAGAAACGGCGATGTCAGAACACGCTGAAGCTTCAGCGCCCGAGGTCATCATCGGGATGAATACGGTGATGATGAAATTGTACTACAACTTGAAAGGTAAGTGCGTGTACAGTACAAGAGCAAAGAACATTACCACTTCGTGAAATTTCTTCTTTGCAGCTACAGCAATATACAGGGTATTTGGTGCATCGAAAGAAATTGGACTTAGAGGCATAGAAGGAATTTGAAGGCTTTAAAGTTTCGTTATTTTTTAAGTATATAAGTAGTTTTATCAGTATTAACACCTATAACAGAAGCTTTGCTTACTTTGGGGCTAGATGGCACTGTGTGAATTTGTCCAAGCATATTTATTTATTTATTACTCACAGCGGAAGTCACAATCTATATTTTGTTTCGTTTTTTAATGGTGCATATAACGTGTCCAAACGGGACGGCTATAAGTTGTCAAATACCCCTCCATAACCACTGCTATTGTCAAATTTGGTGGCCTTGGTCATCTTAATGTATGACGCTTAATGTATGCTTGTTTTATGACGTTGAGTCATTTGTATAGAGTTGAGTGACAGTGTACATTCTCTATAGGTCGAGGCTCTATGCTCTACGTCCAATATCTTTACATGGTCATTAATATATTTTTTTCTTTTATTTTGGCACAAACAGTCATTTTACAGAGTTAAGTTACAATAACATTTGGTTACAATTTATCGACCTATAGCGCTGAATATCTAAAATCGTGCGCGTATCAGAAAATAATCTTATTTTAAATTATTTATTTATTTATTCTTAAGAAAATCAACAGCTGTTGTAACATGGATTAGAAGTAAACTTAAGTATCAGAAAGCCAATTACAGATTCTCACAGATAAACGCAGATTAAAATATAATGGGTTACATAATCTTATAACTGAACGCTTTTCTCCAATATAACTACTACAAACGAAAAAAAAAACAGTTAAGAAACTATATCGAAAGACAATTTTCAAAACTAAATTAATTATTTTTAGAACTTTCATCCGAAAAAGCCGAGCAATTAACTTTCAATGTTAGGAAATACCAGTTGGATGATCAATATGAAATGACAGACAAGACCAAAGAAAACTTGCTCCGTCTATATGAAACTGCTTTGGTGTACTATGATGACGTACTGGAGGATGGCTCAGGTGAGATCTTACAAGCATTTCTTGAACTTGCACTGTTTGTATGTAAGTTGTCCGTTTGCAAACCATTTTTCGACCAGTTGTTGGTATCCGGTTGAGCTGAAATTGGGTATATCTATGTAACTTGAATGACAATGCAATAATATGGTACCATGGAGCTGGTCTGATGGTGTAGTCGGAAGGTGGTCATAGATTAGATTAGATTCATTTATTGCCCAAAGTGAATACAAATACGTTTATATTTTAAGAGAGGTAGGGCATAGCGGGGTATCTCGTTCGAATTGTAGCCGCCCGACTGGGGAAGTACCTCCACCTTACAGAATATCGCAGCTAAATAATACTCTTTTAAAAAGTATTGTGTTTCTGCCGGTGAGTAAAGTTTCCAGTGCTCCATGGGGTGGGGATTTGGGGAACCGAGGCTTTGGCAGTGGACTGGCATTTGCTTTTTGCTGCCAGAGCAACGTGTTATAGAGGTGGGCAACGCATTGGCGATACTCTTGGTGTTGCTAATGTCTATAGGCAGTGGTGACCACTTTCCATCAGGTGGCCCACTTGCCTGTTTGCCTACCGTATGCCATAAAAAAATATATATGACGGATCACGGTCAATAGTATGGACTCATGTGGTCAATAGTACGGACTCATGACGATGAAAACGCGCGTGGGAGTGCGCCCTCTGGTGGGGCGTGCTGACAGAGTCTCGCCAGCCGCCGGCACGACTCGGGCCGAGTGGCGGCCATTCTTGGCGCGACCGCCGCCGAGGAGTGACGCGTCTTGAAACTGTCTCCACATTTCGTTTGTTTACGTTTGAAGTTCGTTAATAGAAAGTGTTATTTACGTTTAAAAATAAAGTAATTTTAATCACCTTTGAAATAAGAAAGTAAATTACCTCAACTGCCTACATTTGTAATACCGCTCTGAATTCTAGTGAAATTATAAGTGATGTGCAAAAATGAAATGGAATAAATACAGTGGAGTAAATGTGAACCTTTTCTTTAATTTATCTGGACGAATACGACCTAATACTGATATCACCACCCTGATGACAATTATCCTGATACACCCCTTTCCTTCACGCGACGACATATATATATATATACTTAGCAGTAAATACAGATAAAAAATATGGATTCGTCAATGAGGAATAAATACGAATAATGACGAATGTTCGCAAATAAGGAACTAATGAACGCAATAAGATAACCCCATCGTGTTTGGGCTCTTGATGAGTAGGTACTATACTTGAATAGGCTGGAAAATGGGCAGCAGCATTTCCCATTGTCATATTTATAACACTGTGATCTCCAACCCGCCCGCCGAGCGTGGAGGTTACGGCGATAGCCTCCCCTTTAGTGGGAGAGGCACTAAGTCCTGCAGTGGACTGTAAGTCTGTAAGTCCTCAGTGGACTGTTGTGGGCTGTGATAATGAATCATCTTTATCACTATGAAGATCCTTCACTATATTTTTAATTTGAGACAATTGAATTGAGTTTTATCCAATAATAAACGAATTTTACTCCACAGTGAATACACCTTTACTCACTATTTCCTTAACGCGAATGGACTGTACTATGTATAATGGACTATAGTATCGATAGAGACTAACAAGTACATAACATTCCAGCCCCATTCCACTGGACAATAGCAAACATGTGTTCTATTCTTCAATATTCAATACAACTCGACATGAAGAGAAGCGAATGCTTCCTAGCCGTGATACTGGGGACTAAATCCTTCACTTTTTTTATTTTCTTATGATTTTTATCCAATATAAACGAATTTTTACTCCACTGTGAAAACATCTTTACTCACTATTTCCTTAACGCGAATGGACTATATTATGTATAATGGACTATAGTATAGATAGAGAGTAATAAGTGTATAATATTCCAGCCCCATTCCACCGGACAATAGCAAACATGTGTTCTATTCTCCAATACTCGATACAACTCGACATGAAAAGGAGCGAATGCTTCCTAGCCCTAATACTGGAGAGGCTCGGCCGGACCAGCGAAGTACTGGAAGTGGGTACTGCTGATATGTTGTTCGATTTGGTAAGTAGATTGTAATTATTTTGAAGCCCTGACGAAAAGGAGTGGTTTAAGTTTGATGTGTGACTGTGTATCTGTGGCTTAGTATATATTGTGTTGTTTTAATTTATTATTTAAATTACCACTATTGTGTCATTTTATTTCAATTATTGTTGGGGGTGAGTTTATTTATTTATTTAACAATTTATTGCACACAATAAAGAAATACAGAGATATAACATAGATATAACTGACACAACAGGCACTACTTATTTCTGAAAGAAATTTCTTCCAGCAGGCCTACAGAAAGGAAATGTTTAGCTGAGAAATGCATGGGTGTATGATATGCAAACAGGATGGTGTGTTTAGAGAGATTTATTGATAAAATTATGCTAAATTGATAATGATCAAATGATATGATTGATTGATAATGAGTACGCATGACGTTCATGATTTCCGAATGCGAACTGGCGTGGCGATGCGCAAAAACTACTATGGAGGCTACTGTTTCCTTTGTCTGTAACTACAACTGTTATTGTGTCGTGGTGTGCTATGTGTAATAAATGTGTTTTCTTTCTTTCTTTCTTTCTTAAAACTAATAGATTGCGTAAACGCCGACGTTGCGTTTATGTTTTGTATGTGCGTAGCTCGTACAATTATTTTATTTGTTATTTTATGCAATAATGCTTGCATTCTGTAATTTCCATAGGTGTAAATCTGTACTTTATTTGTATGTATTATTATTATATTCTTGCATTCTTGTATTTCGGTTTGAAGGATAAGATAGCCACCGCAATCACAGGCATGAGGCATTTCATCTCATTCCTCACAGTGACAACGCACCTGCGGTTCTGCATTTTTGTTGCCTACAAACTAAATGCATTAATCGTAGATGTTACGGGTGACAGTTACCGCTTACCATCAGGTGGGCTGTCTGCTGGTTTGTCACTGAGAAGCACAAAATTTTTAAACCCCGACGAAAAGAGGGATGATAATAGTTTGACATCTGTGTCTGTTCTGTGGCTCTGTGTGTCTGTCTGTGGCACTGTAGCTCCCGAACGGTTTACTCTATTTGAAAGGCAGTTTAATCGAGACGGTAATTTATACCTTGGTATTTCTTTAAATTACCTTGCGGTGTTTTTTTTATTGTTACACGACTTAAAACGCCATACGAATAAATCACTAATCAAGATGGTCTTTTTAAACCACTACGGTGGCATCAAGCCTACGGCCTGACTGATGGTAAGCAGTCACCGCAGCCTATGGCCTTGAAGAACTCCATGTTGTACTCTCCAGGGAAAAGCTCCCCACGTTCTTAGCTTTTTTCATTAAAATCGGATAACATTATTTTTATATTTTTAACAAATGCTTCATGTTGGTAAAATAAAGCTGGTCATGGAGGTATAACGGCAGTTGCTTCACTGTAGTTACCTGATCTGCCAAATCCTAGATCGTGGTCAAGAAGTACCCCAGGCCCTCGTAAGGGCACAATTGGGATAACGCCAAGATGATTATTTTACCCCAAAACGAATTTTTAAAACACAAAATTTCGCACTGGCCGCCGCGACATTACTTATGGAAAACTTTCCTTCGTAGGAAAATTTTTTTTTTCTCCTTTTTTTGTTAAAATTTTCAATTTTATTTTATGTCGTGTGTCTTGTGGCAATAAATGTCCACATTCTCATTCTTAAAATTCCAGGTACAAACCCTACCGCCAAACGACTACGTACCAGAAAGACTCGTCAAAATCCAAAAAGTATTCCCCTCCAGCTCGCTCCAACGGCACACCCGTATGTGCGAAGAGGACAACGCTAGTTTGGAGAAGTACGCCCGCTGTCTGATGTTGCTGGGGGACGCTGGGTTTATTTTGTCTCAGTATGCGACAGAGTTGAAGATGGCTTTGAAGGAGAATGGTAGGTTTTAGTTGGATTTTTTATTTGTTTATTTAACTATTTACTTTATTACTATTTATTTAATTAATTGCTTTGTACACCGATAATTGCACAAGCAAATATATTAGGAAATTACTAACACAGTGAATCTTGTCACTGAAATAAATGGAAATTCTAAATTTAAATTAATGATATTTACCCCGACCTACCTTTTTTTGGCTTATGAACACTCCTCGTGAATCACTCGATCTATTGTTGAAAATCGCATTACAATCCGTTGCGTAGTTTTAACGATCTAAGCATACATACGGTCAGACCGCGGGAAGCGACTTTATACTATGTAAAAATTAAGCGCCACAAAGACCCTAATTATCATCATCACAGCCCATAACAATCCACTGCAGGACTTAGAGCCTCTCCCACGAAAGAGGAGGCTACTGCCATAATCTCCACGCTCGGCAGGCGGGTTGGAGATCGCAGTGTTTAAATATAATAATGGAAAACGCTGCTGCCCATTTTCCAGACTACGGAGACTCTAGATCTTTTGCCTCGAAACCATTAATCGCCTTGTACGACACCCACGGGTGTAAGGGGTTGGTGCTATTCTACTCTGCCGGACACCACACGTCCTAACCCTACTTAACTTGAATCTGTCCCTTTCAGACGCGGTAAAATGGAAAGAGACATTCGCTCGTATGAAATACCGCATACTGGAGAATCCTTACGCCGGTTCCGACTATCAGCTGTTGACCAAATATAAGAACGATTTGTATACGATTGAAGAATACGGTGAGTTTACTATGTCTGCCATCACATATTCAGATATATTGTGTTGCCATAAAGTTGATTATCGTTTGTACATACTTGTATTGAGCTTTATTTGTGTTTCTGTAAGGTTGATTATCGTGTGTACTTGAAAAACCGTCTTACGACCTGTAACTTTACCATTTTAGTGAATCTTGAAACATTTCAGATTACTTTCTTGTATAGGCATTTTAATTTCTTTCACACATTCGAACAGTATTTATATAACCTACCTACCGTAAACGGTTTAGAAGAAAAACGTAAATATCTGAAACATATCTGAAATCAGAAAAAAACAAATAAACAAATAAAGAATAATCAAAGAAGCATGGTTGAGGACTTCTGACTGAATCGCCCTTTTTACCATTACCTCTATTGTAGTTATTGCCAAATAAAATGTATGTCTATGTTTATATCCTCACCGACAGAAGACACGCCATCCTACAAAAAGAAATCAGCGGAAATCCTCACCGAAATACTCAAGATCCAGCCTTCAACCACTCTCCGGCTGTCCCAGCTTTGCCCAGCGCTGGGCAAGCCGGATAAAGCCTGCGACAGGCTGCTGGGGTTACCACCTGGGGACTCCATCGTTGAATTTGAGAAGGTTGGTGGTAACCTGCGACTGGCATCCGACAAAACGACTTTAGTTGGCGAAGTAGGTGCGTCGATGCGACTGCCGTCCGACAAAACGACTTTTATCGCTGGAACATAGTCGTGCAACTTTTGTCTGACAGTATCACTTCAGACAACAGGTGTGTCGCTGCGACAACACTTTAGTCGGCAATAACTCTTGTTTTTACTAAGTCAGGGAAACCTTATCAACCCTTGGAGTCAAACCCTAGACATTCCACCAAGACGACCGGAGTGGTTCAGTGGTCAACTCGTCTGCCACGCAAGAGGTCCCGGGTTCTATTCCCGGCCGGGCAGAAATTGAAATGATGAATTTTAAAATTTCTGTGACGGGTCTGGGTGTTCTATGTATAATAGGTATGTATTTAAAAGTATTTAACTAGTATATCAGTTATCTAGTACCCATTTGCTTAGTTTACTAGATGGCGCTGTATGAATTTGTCCACGAATATTTATTTATTTATTTATTCGACTCCTGATCCATCCGGAAAGGCGATCCGGGCGAATGCTTCATCCTTATGGATCTCCCAGCTATCTAAATTTTTAGAGAAATTGTATTAGTTAATCACATTACAGGCGAGCGGCATCATCGATGCGCTCGGTGGCGGGGTGACATATCAAATGACATTACGTGACTGTCAATGTCACAGTGTCGTGGACAAAGAATGAAATCTTTGGCTGCGGAGTCTATTTTTTGTTTTCTTTTTTATATGGCCCTACATACTATCCAAGTAACCGTTGTCCGCTCGATGGTGCTGTGGTGCCTAGTATTCATTTTATATTATAATTGTGACGTTCATAAGTGTTTGTAAAAACCTAAACCGAATAAACGTATTTGAGTTTGAGTATCCGCACGAGCCGCTTTGGTTCAACCTTTATCATGCGTACGTCAAAATAATGGAACGCGTTACCTGCAACTGTGTTCTCTGATCATTATAATCTAGTCGCCTTTAAGGCTAGGCTGTTCTTAGACAGACATGCTACATCATCAGCCGCGTCACTTACAACCAGCTGAGATAGTGGCCTAACGCCTGGCTAGCTAATTATATAAAAAAGGCCAGCTGTTGTGCCTAGGGGATCAAGAGCCCGACAGATGATCGTCGAAAGTAGTATTTATATCGTGAAAGTTGGAACACTTCTCTAGCGCGATGTAGGTTTATATGGAAAGTTAAGATTTGTATGTGCGATGCTTGCCAACTTGTGTTCTTGTACTCGAATTGTGAGGTGCTATCCTGATGGGCAACGGTCATACGATTTTCTCGCAACCAATAGGAGACCTCGAAACCGCGCGTTGCATGACCATGGCCGTGCGACCGTTGCCAATTAGGTCGGCGCCCGAATTACTCTTGATTTTATCTATATGAGAGATATATGTCGTGACTCACTGACCCACTGACCCACCGCCCCCTCTCCCCACAGATAGAACACCTCCCAACAGATTCAGTCCGTCGTCCGGTAGTACTCACGGCTCGTTGCTCT
The DNA here is from genome assembly GCA_905147135.1 of Blastobasis lacticolella. Lineage (NCBI taxonomy): Eukaryota > Metazoa > Arthropoda > Insecta > Lepidoptera > Blastobasidae > Blastobasis > Blastobasis lacticolella. The sequence continues at coordinate 1,261,276 of LR990066.1, forward strand.
TCCGGAGTCCGGAAGCGATGGCTGCTCAAAGGCGGGGAAGGGCTGAGAGGGGACGCGGCGGCGCAGTGGGTGCGAAGGGCGGCTGCGAGCCTCGGGGCACGGGTTCCTAGGAAGGAGTACAAGGTACGTGAACCCCACAGTCTAAAGCGCTGTCCGAATTGGCAGCGGTCGCGCGACCATTGTCGTATGACGGATGTCGCTCGACCAATAGAAGAACTTGGATAGGATGTCTTGTCCACCATTAAAAAAATAGGAGACTTCAAAATCGCCCGTCGCGCAACCATGGTCATACTACCGTGGTCAATTAGGACAGCGAAACACAGAGAAAACAGACACAAATTCATTCCTTAAAATAAACCAAATGCGAGTCACGCGGTTATGACACTTCGTTCCAAAAACTAAGCAACTGATAGACAGACCCTGTGACAACCTCTGTTTACAGTGCCACAACTAAACTGACCCGTTGGCCAAAACTGGAACTAAGTGTCCCCATTTCGTAATGTCATTTTGTTGCCAACAACAGCGACGCCGATACCGGGTGAGATAAGCTTGTGGCATTGTAAATTATTTTGTTGAAGTCAATGTACGCTTTCGCCAATTCATTTTTTTTTTTTGTGTCATACGGTAGGCAAACAGGCAAGCGGGCCACCTGATGGAAAGTGGTCACCACTGCCTATAGACATTAGCAACACCGAGACTATCGCCAATGCGTTGCCCACCTCTATAACACGTTGCTCTGGCAGCAAATAGGCAAATGCCCCTCCACTGCCAAAGCCACGGTTCCCCAAATCCCCACCCCATGGAGCACTGGAGACCTTACTCACCGGCAGAAACACAATACTATTTAAAAGAGTATTGTTTAGCTGCGGTATTCTGTAAGGTGGAGGTACTTCCCCAGTCGGACGGCTCCTATTCGAACGGGATACCCCGCTATGCCCTACCTCTCTTAAATATTTCAATACCAATTCATATGACGTCTACACTATACTATAGCTTATCTTACGGTTATTCTGGTCCTACTGGACCTACCATAGTCCATTCGCGTTAAGAAAATAGTGAGTAAAGGTGTTTTCACAATGCAGTAATATACGAAACAAATTGTATTCAAAAATTCAAAATTTCTTTATTGATTTGGACATTAAATATCTCTTAATACATTAAGACCTGTAATATACCTCTTGAACGATCCCATGTCATAGGCTAAATTAATTGGGGCCCAAAAAAGGGGGCCCACTGAAAACCAGCGTCACGGCAACTGTCGTGGCATATGCTGAGTGTGGCCCCATTGCACTCTTCACATGGCACAGGTAACGAGATTAGAGTACCTTTTTTTTTCTTGTTTTGTTTATGTCTCTGTTTCATTATATTCTTTTAATTTCATTTTAAGAATTTTGTGCTGTGTGTTTGAGTGTAATAATTGTGTTTAATTTAATTTAATAATAATTTAATTGGGTTATCTTCTCATGACGACGACGTCTCATCTCCAGGTGACACCGCTGACCGATGACTGCGGCATCATCGAATTCCTGGAGGACCACTCCACCCTCAGTAGCATGATCCCGGCCTCCAGAGACAGATGTGAGTTTGGTAACATTTCATCGTCGTCATATCAGCCGGAAGACACCCACTGCTGGGCATAGGCCTCCCCCAGAGATCTCCACGGCGGCCGGTCCTGTGCCTTCCGCATTCAGCTGGCACCTGCGACCTTTACCAGGTCGTCGGTCCACCTTGCGGGAGGCCTACCCTCATGGTATCATTTGAAGTTAAATTGTTTTTCCTATTGTCTGTTTTCAGCTTTTTTTGTTAAGTAAATAAATATGCTTTGACAAATTCACACAGCGCCTTCTATCCCCAAAGTAAGCAAAGCATGTGTTATGGGTGCTAGATAACTGATAAACTATTTATATAGGTCTAGAGTTCCTAAGGCACCTAACCGATCCAAAAGGCCTTGGCCTTGTCAAATTGTTTGTAAACTGTAAACGATTCAAAATGTTATCATGTTGAGTAAGCATAGTGAACACTGTTGCTTTTCAAAATGTTTAGAAATAGATTATATTTATATTATAGACTGTAGCGCGATTATTTGTTGTATTGAAATATGTGGTCAATGTTGTGGATTGTACAGACTTCACTACGATTTGTTATGATTTCTTGTAATTACTAAACTTGTACAATTGTTTTTTGACCCGAATAAAGTAAATAAAGTAAATAAATAAATAAAAGGCACTTTACTTAACAGCGGGAAAGTTTGCGTCTGTTTCATACAACTGTATTATAAACTCTAGACCTCCGTCCATGCTCTAGATGTGTATTGATATTCATATTTCTTTATTAGTATTGTTCATACATTGTCAAAAATTCAGTATCTAGGTATACATTATGTCCTAACTAACAATTCATATATATTGAGTATTTACATCAATAATTAAATAGTATCACAGTCAATAGAATTGATAATATAATTGAAATTGTCACCTTTAGATATTAATTGTAAAGGATTGGATCCAGAAAGTTCCCAGGGGGAGATCCAAGGTCTTCAAATAGGCTGCCCGTTTCTATTGCAACAGGATATATACTAAAGCTTGCCCGAGGTGAACTGTCAATTGTGGCGCTAGTTCTACGTTTTATGTGGCAACACCGGATATACTATAATGTGTCATCAAATTCATATGATAGATATAACTGACATATGTGTATTTTATTTATTCGTATGCCATTTTAAGTCACAATAGTAGTTTATGCAACTGTCATATAAAAGGGGGTATTAAAACATGAGTATGATAATAGTTTGACACAAGTGTTTTAATACCTAATTATATGCAGTTGCATACACCACTTTATCTACAATCATATTTTTATGTTAAAATATCGTACCTATAATTTTTTCAACTTTGCTGGAAGTAAGCTGCGAGTCGGTTCTGTTTTATCTACGCGTCGAGGATATCAAGCGGCGGGAAATTCACGTCACTACTTTCACATTTATCTATTTATTTGCTTCAAACAAGAAAAAACATTCACAAACACAAATTACAACATTTAGAAAAAATATTCTGTTTAACGGGAAAATAATCACACAAATATAAACAGGGAAATTTTAATTTTGAATTCGTCAAAGACATTTTGGTATTCAGCCTAAATTTCGCCCGACAAAAATTTAAAAAATAAATAATATGGGAAATGCTGTATCGAAATGTAATTTTTTTAAATTTTATAGAGTGGCGTGAAAAAAGTGTCTCCTTAAACGACTGTTTTCGAATATGTAATTGGAACATTACGATACGAGTGTAGATTAAGTCATTTATGATCTGATGTGATTCCTCAGCTCTCCCACCAAACGTCTCCCGGCCGGTGGACAGCGAGCTGATCCTCAATCCGAAGCCTTCGGCCCTTCGCCTGCATCAAGAGCTATGTCAGCAGGCACCGCCTATGGGTAGGTCCTCATTTGTCTTGTCTTATCTTAATGTTAATCTTGTCTTTCGATATAGTCCATTCGCGTTAAGAAAATAGTGAGTAATGGAGTATTCACAAAAATAAAACTGCCAAAGAGCATTGAACATTTAGTATGAAGAAAATCACCACCCACTTTCGGCCATTTTGAAAAAATAACGATTTTGCGGCCACTCATAAAACTTATGCCAATCGATAGGAAATTTTAATATCTATCGATCACTTTATGTGCAAAAATGTCAAAAGCAGTATATCTTGCGAGATATCGCAAGCTAAAGATGTACATTAACAACCGGCACGTGAACTACTGGACCTTCTGAAATGCTATTTCGTCAGAATCCTTTCAGTATTTGTTGCGTGATGGAGCAACAAACATCCATCCATCCTAGAAACCTGCGCATTTTTAATAATATAGTCCATTCGGGTTAAGAAAATAGTGGGTAAAGGTATATTCACAGTGGAGTGAAAATTCAAATAATTTATATTAAAAGGTTTAAGTTTATTAATAGATAAAAATCAACTTAATTGTCTCAAATTAAAGTCTAGGACACTCCTTTGCTTGGCAGCCAGTCTAGTATTCATTTTCTGCCGTTAACTGGTAACTGGAGTACCATCATGAACTCACGCCATTAAACATTTTCGTAAGTTCTCTATGTATGAAATACCATACAATCTATTCTTCCCCCATACTAGCGTTGCGCAGTGCGATCGCCGGCGGGCGAGAGTTCGTCGAATCGGTCGCCGCGGACTGCCTGCTGACTGCGCTGTTGGGTGAGCCTCATACAAAACACATACACACATACACGGACTAACATATAGACACACACACAACCATATACACGCACAAACCGAAACTCGCGCCTTCAGGCGACTGAATGTGTAACTATGATCCAATACCACTGAACTTTATAATCGTCATATCAGCCGAAACACGCTCGACTGCTGGGCATAGGCCTCCTCCAGAGATCTCTATAAAGGCTGGTCCCGTGCCTCCCGCATCCAGCTGGCACCTGCGATCTTTACCAGGTCGTCGGTCCACCTTGCGGGGGGCCTACCCACGCTGAGTAAACTGAATTTGACACATAATAATCTTACAATACTCTAATTTGGTAGAAGACATTTTGTAGAATCATACCTACATAAAGCTCACACCTGTGTCCCACAGGTGGGGTAGGCAGAGACTATGGACCGCCACTTTGCTCTGTCCTCACACAACTCCCTAGCCTCGCGTATATCCACAACTCTGTAGAATTATCGTCCAATTTTGTTGCCAACTGAGTTAGACAATAGCCCCGCTGATCAGGTTCCCCTGAGATAAGATGCTATAACTACACACCTCGACATATACACAGAGCTACAGATACTTATAAACTTATAAACACCCTTCGTTTTTCGTCGTTAAAAATGGCTGGCAATGGCAAAGCCAGTCAATCTATTGTAGTTACATCATCATCACAGCCCATAACAGTCCACTGCAGGACCTAGAGCCTCTCCAGGAGAGGGGAGTTTATCGCCATAGTCTCCACGCTTGGCAGGCGGGTTGGAGATCGCAGTGTTATAAATATGACAATGGAAAGTCAGCCCTCGGAGACTCTAGATCTTTTACCTCGAAACCATTAGTCGCCTTGTACGACACCCGCGAGTGTAAGGGGTTGGTGCTATTCTACTCCGCCGGACACCACACGGCCACGGGTCTTACCTGTCTAAATAAATTCTGTGATTTGGTGTGCAATAAGGAGTATATCTATCTATTTATCTATCTAAATTCTATTCCAGGCATCGGCGACCGCCACCTCGAGAACATTCTCTACGACCGTCGCCACGGCGTAGTTCGCGGCGTAGATTTCGCCGCCATCTTGCAATATGGCCGCCGGGAGCTGCCTCCCTGCCGGCTCACTAGGAACCTTGTCGCCGCTTGTGACGATACCTGTGAGTTTTTTATTCAACTTTTATTAAATTGTTGCTGATGTCCATAGGCGGCGGTGACCACTTTCCATCAGGTGGCCCGCTTGCCTGTTTGTGTGCCCGCATTGGTGACACCCCTGGTGTTGCTGATGTCCATGGGCGGTGGTGACCACTTTCCATCAGGTGGCCCGCTTGCCTGTTTGTGTGTCCGCATTAGTGACACCCCTGGTGTTGCTGATGTCCATGGGCGGTGGTGACCACTTTCCATCAGGTGGCCCGCTTGCCTGTTTGTGTGCCCGCATTGGTGACTCCCCTGGTGTTGCTGATGTCCATGGGCGGTTGTGACGACGCGCCATCAGGTGGCCCGCGCCGCCTGTTTGTCTGCCGTAAAATAGAAAAAAAAATTAGGACGCGTGACTTAATATAAGTGATACAAAAATGGACCATATTCTATGAGCAATACATTCCACTTTGATTTGCTCTCACGCTTTTTGTTTCTGAATTTAGGAATGTGTAATAAGCGCATTACACTAACAAAAGTATAGCATCTATAAATCAGCCTTATTATAGGTTACCACGACAAGAAATATAGACAACATTGTTTAACACACTACTTAACGCACGTTATCTTTTAACATACTTTAAATACATTTTTTAAAATAACTTTGTTGAATAATAGAAATGTGTAGGAAATACCAACAACCGTTTTTCAAATTAGACATTTATATTAGACAAGATCGGTAATTGGTTGCCATCTCAGCTGATGGTAAGTAACGATGCGGCCGATGATGGAGCATGCCTGTCTAGGAACAGCCTGTTCACTCTAGCCTTGAAGGCGTCCAGATTATAATGATAAGCGAACAGTTCTGGGGGGCGATTCCGCGCTTTTGACATTAGTGGTTCAATGGTCAAAATGCTGGTCTGCCACGCAAGAGGTCCCGGGTTCGATTCCCGGCCGGGCAGAAATTGAAATGATGACTTTTAATTTCTGTTACGGGTCTGGGTGTTCTATCTATAATAAGAATGTATTTAAAAAAGTATTTAAGTAGTATATCAGTTACTAGCGGCCCGCCCCGGCTTCGCACGGGTACCATTACAGGTACACGGGTTACACACGACCGCTGCGTAGGGAGCCGACCGCGCGGAACTTTATTTCTTGACATTGACTCCCGTACCCCGTACCCCGTGCTGCCTAGATAGCCGAGCGGACTGAGCGGTGACTTTTTTCTAATATTCGCATTTTTATACTCGTGATATCTTTCGATTGGAATGTCTGAATTGAATAATTTAAAAAGTAATATAAAGGTATTGAAGCAGTCGTGAATATGAAGATATTGATTTTAATAAGGATTAATACCAAGGTACAAATCAAGAGCGTTTTTTAACGGCTGCATTTCATTAAATTTTGAAAATAAAAGAACACTTATTGTGACATAACTATAATAGTTAGACATATACTGTCGTGACACTTTTTGTAGATAATTATGTGTTCTGCAAAGTCGTAGTACATTATTTTGTTCTATCATCAATAGTTTTTGCAGCACACGCGATGTAAGGAATTTTTTGGATATTTTTTACACAATGGGTTACATTTTTGGAGTTTTATTAATGATCCGTAAGTTTTTAGAAAATATAATATAGCCTATGTCACCCGCGGATAGTGTAGCTTCCCAACGGTGAAAGAATTTTTGAAATCGGTCCAGTAGTTTCGAAGCCTATTCAATACAAACAAACAAACAAAAAATCAAACATTTCCTCTTTATAATATTAGTATACATCTAGTACCCATAGTACAGGCTTTGCTTAGTTTGGGGCTAGGGGAATATTTATTGATTTATTAGAATTTGGCATTTTCTCTATTAGAGATCAAATTAAATATCAAAAATGTAAACATACAACTGTCAATGTCAAAGAGACTATCTAGAGATATGAAACCTATTTTTATCGAATTTATTTATTTACCAAATGGTTATGATTAGATTAGATTAGATTTATTTATATATCTATGAAAATTACCTTATATTATTATACATTTCATAACATAAGTAACTCACAAGGATATCATCTTAAATTTGAATATAACAATGCATATGCATCACGCACAATTTTCATTGTGCTTTGTAATGGCTGATAAATATTCAAAAACGAAACAAATCGATTTACCCTCATTTATTCAATTTATCAAAAACGTAATAAGTAACTCGGAAACTGTTAGTCCTAGAACACTAGTTAGAAAACTCCAATATTAGAAAGAAGTGGCCGCAATTTTGAATCTTGTATTATTTTATGTATTATTATATATGATCAAACGAACTTCGCGAAGTTCGATCGATATTATATGAGTCGCTTCATTCGAAGATATAAGATAATTCACAACGTAGTCCCTTTAGCCTACAAGGTAGCTTCGCACGTTTATTTAAAGTAAAATCGATTTGTTTTCAATCGATCATTTTTTTTCGATCCTACGTATCGATACAGCCAGCCGCCATCTTTACGTCATTCTTTTTAGAGATACTATGCGAAACTTCCCCACGCCTGGGAATATGGGCGGGCGGGTGTTATATCTTCGAATGAAGCGACTCATATAATATCGATCGAACTTCGCGAAGTTCGTTTGATCATATATTATATTTCGTCGCTTCATTCTTCAGATATAAGATAATTCACAACGTAGATGTTTGGAGAGGGAAGTTTTGCAAATTTTAAACAAAATATTAATTATTCATACATTTTAAACAATGTATTAATTATACGGTATCAACCGTAAATTAAACATATTACATAATGGACACTGTGGTTAATTCATTATTAAGAAAGCAAACGGGTTTAACAAATCGGCCGACATCAGCGATCGGCCTGATATAATATCTGGCGAAAACGCGATGTGCTGGTCCTTGCGGCCACCGCGTTGCGGGCCCCGCCGCGGAGACGCCGCCGCCCCAGCGCCGGACACCGGACGCCGGGCACACCGAGCCACAGCACATGGACCCATGACACACTGCTATCTGTCATCACCCTGCCAATCCATTGGCTAATGGTTTGGGCCGTGACTTGTTTATGGTGGTTTGCACGACAGAAAGAGATACTTAGTATGTGCCAGTACTGAGTTGCTCGATTCTAATCAGATACTCCTCGAGTGTGATGGAAGGGGTTATGCATAAATTAGGTACGAAAGAGCCCTGGATACTAGCGACCTGACCCTAATGTTGGAACTAATTATGATTTTAATGCTATTTGAGGTGGTATTAATATTATCATCCTTAAAAGTGATAGCGTTTGTACCCTGTGTGTGTGTGGTACACAAGGCCAGTAATATTCCTAATGTTCTGGTTAACTTTTTATTGTTTTATTTATTCGGACGGGACCGAATTTGAAATGTTATCCAATACACTCTCGTGGATTCCAAGTGGCAGTATACCTAGGCAAGCTTGGATTGAATTTGATAGTTCCTTTTAGTGATCGTTTAATTCGAACATCCTAACTGGGACCAAAATGGGATACGGAGCTAAACGATGATTGTTCAAAGTGTCATACGAAGCATTCGTATTAAAACAATTACTTAAAATGTTATCACAAATTCGTTATAATCTTCATATGGATCAGTATTATTCTGCAATCAAAATTGCAAATCGAGAGAAGTGCGGCAAGTGAGAATGCATGAGATTAATCGCATCTGCTGCGATAGCCTCCGAGTCCTGTTTGCAGGATAAATAGCGCTCACAGTCGGTATTGACGCGAGACATGAAATCGGTAATCTACCGATACCTCAATCATAGTCTGTCTAACTGTGTGGACTATCTATCGGTAAGCCGAGTCAGAGAGTTTCCACTCTATGTCCTTTACTCTCTTGAGTCCTCGTCAACCTTAATATCACATAACGAAATATGCCGCGCTAGATTCTTTGCATGAAGGTATTCAATACTTCCTTGACAATTTACATAGCTGAGAGCTGTGGTGTTATCTACACGTACCTATTGGTCAACACAATTATTATCGTATATAACATTTTTAGGTTTAGTAAATCCGGTTAATGGGATACTTGAGTTCACATTGCTTCCAACACCCGTTGACCCAATCGTCGCCATAGACGGTTCCCCAGTCAGTACGAGAGCCATAAGTGAAGTTCTCGTTTACATAATGAAGACCTGAGGGACAATAAAGGGCCAATGTTTTGCGCCCATCAATTAAAATCCTCAAAGAACGTAGAACGGGGGGATATTTATGCAAAAGTTTAAGTAGCTATTATATTTTTAAATACATTTAAACAGTAGATAGAAAAAAGTGTGCAATCAGCTGTATTGTAGCGCTGGACAAGCTGCTACTGACAGCGCAATAAGTTGAGCGAACTTATATTGTGCAACGGGGAAGAGACGAAAATATACACACTGATTGTGCTATAATGTCGCTTCTCCAGTTAAAAAAAAAATTAAGTGAAATTCTCAAAATTAAAACATATAAACACTAGAATTTTACACATATTTTTAGGTTGCAAGTTGCTTTTGTTAAAGTTGACTATGAATCCGAGACATTGAAGTAATCTGGGCCTCGTTAACATTGCTTAGACATTCCTCGAAGTCATTGCCAATGCAAATGATATCGTCTAAGTATAGCACGGATTTTGAGCCTTGAGACCTTAAGAAGGTGAAGACCTTAGTCGTCACTTTAGTAAACCCTCGCGGGGCAACCGAGATACCAATACGGTAAGGCTGAAAATTTGTAAATTCTGCCATCGAATTAAAGCTTTTATGGTTCACAATTTTAAATTTATCATATTTAAAAATGTGTTTCTTGAAATTTATTTTGAAATGGTTCTGTGGTCCGATATACGTGGTCGGTATAAATTTATTTGTGATTTTAGATTTATGGTGAATCTTTTTTCCCATTCGGTTTAGGTGACAGGAATATTTTAGATAAAAGTTGATTAGGTATGTGGGGCTGCGGCCTGCCCAATGCAAGGTGTTCGGCTGAACACTCTGAAATCGCACCCAAATCTACTGACATTTTAATGGACTAGGGGACTTCTTTTTGTCAGGAGCAAAAAGTTTGGTATTGGTCAGGAGACAGAATACTTGTCTATACCAGGGGCAACATAGATATTGTGCCACGGACTTATAGAATGGAACTTCTAAGCCGTCCTGAATCAATGCCAACAATTAATTATAAAATAATCATCCGCGGCCAACGTGGCGCACCTGAGTCACTTAGGTGACTATGTAGGCGCGGCTGCGGCGGCCGGCGGCTTCCGCGGCGCGGGGAGGCTGCTTGGCCGACGCTCGCTGCGGCCCGGTGACGGCGGCGCGGGGGGAGCCGCCCATTTCCCCGGGCTCGCGTGGGCGAGCAAGGGGTATGTCGATGGAGCCAATTCGCACACAGTACTTCCGAATAGCGTTTCGTTTCGGTGAGTGTTACGGACGACATTCAAGAACGCCTTATCGTTAGGCGTTATTATTATCAGTTTTATTCTCGATTTCGAGTCCATAAAATAAAGATCGCAAGAGTATGAGGCGGGCGTCACTCATATATTTGACGGCGATGAATATGGTTCTTCTCGTTGGAGTACGTGTTGCGGCGCGGATGACCGCAACGAAGGCGCCGAGTCGCCGCCGCGCCGTCGCCGCTTTCTTGTCGCGGCCGCGGGCGCTCTCGGTTATCGAGCCTAAACTTTATTATTACGAAATTTTATTTTTGAGCCTGGGGTAACTTTATGTTTTCCGGCACTAAATAACTCTTAAGGATCTTTTCCTTGTAAGGGAGTCACAATAGACTCATATTGTTACGTATTTTGTTCCCGTGCTCGGGTTCGATGTGGATATTGGCTTCGAGGGCCCGCACCAGCTGAGTTAGACCCAACTGTGCGCCGGCGCATCGGACGGCACCGACGAAGGCTCTTTCGCTACTCTAGCGGCGACGGCGACCCGGGGCAGGTCTGTTGACGCCTCAGTAGCAAGTAATACCTCTCAGTAATTGCATTCGGAGGTGTGTCGATGTCTAAAACCGCAGACAAATTCATATTATGTCCGTTTTAGAACAAACGAGTTTAGGAACGAGTGGTCGATTACACCCCCTACTTTACTAGTAGGTACTTAATGCCCCACTGTTTAAAGTATTATGGTTCCGATACCGGGAATCGAACCCGAGCCTCCTGGGTGAGAGCCAGGTATCCTAGCCACTAGACCATATCGGATTCTCATCGTTTATCGAGTGTTCATAATATATTAAGGTGTTCGTATTGATCCCCGATCAACTAAAAACCATTCCGAAGATAAAACCACGGATATGTGAAGAATGTGGGTATCTCCACAAAATAAATCCGCACTGCCGATTCTCGATCGACGGTGGCGGGTAGGTAGATGTCATAGACCTCTAAATGATTCTTGATCATCAGCAGGTTGAGACACTTGGGATTATTGCACATTGCCTTCGTGATGGTTCACGACCAACCTCCAGGTTCTGTGTCGATACCGTCGTGTTGGTTCTCGACCAACATCCAGGTGAATATGCACATTGCCTTCGTGAGGGTTCTCGACCAACATCCAGGCTTTGTGTCGATACCGTCGTGTTGGTTCTCGACCAACATCCAGGTGAATATGCACATTGCCTTCGTGAGGGTTCTCGACCAACATCCAGGCTTTGTGTCGATACCGTCGTGTTGGTTCTCAACCAACATCCAGGTGAATATGCACATTGCCTTCGTGAGGGTTCTCGACCAACATCCAGGCTTTGTGTCGATACCGTCGTGTTGGTTCTCGACCAAAATCCAGGTGTATAATTTTACCGTCGCGTTGATTCTCGACCAACGTCCAGGTTTTTACCATCGTGTTGACTCACGGCCAACCCCTAGGTTTTACATTGAAACACTCGATGCATAAATTACACGTATCACATTAAGCGAAAATCGCGTAAAATAGAAACTTACTTAGTTTTAATCGGTATCTAAAAACCTCGATCATGACCAGGTTGAGAAACTAGATTATTGCATATTGCCTTCGTGATGATTCACGATCAACCCCCAGGCGGTGTATGCGTAGTTATTTGATATCGTCGTGTTGATTCTCGACCAACCTCCAGATGAAATTTTAAATATATTCTTCATTTTTTATTGTATATACATTAAAGCTAAATCACCGTCGTGTTGACTCACGGCCAACCCCCCGGTTTTGTATTTGTACACTCAATGCATAAATTATAAAAGTAACTACATTCGGCGAAAATATTGTAGGTACTTACATGAATTTTTATCGGAATCTGAAGTGGAATCCGAGAATATCGCCACTTTGTGACATCGTAGATTTTTGCTTTTTCTTTTAAAATACCGAATATTGTTTTCGGCGCTGCGTTTCTACTTTTGAAATTAAATTTTAACAATTTGTTGTGCACCACGTGTGCACGATGTGCTCGCTACCTCGCACGAAAAAGGAATGACGTAAAGATGGCGGCTGGCTGTATCGATACGTAGGATCGAAAAAAAATGATCGATTGAAAACAAATCGATTTTACTTTAAATAAACGTGCGAAGCTACCTTGTAGGCTAAAGGGACTACGTTGTGAATTATCTTATATCTGAAGAATGAAGCGACGAAATATAATTTGAGAAATGTAGTATATATGTCTCGGCGTCGGTCAATTCCTTACTTTCCGAGCCTTTGCAATAATGTACTGTAACAACGAACCAAATGTTTAGACTTCTCAATATTACCAGTGGCATAAATGAAAACTACACATATTTGGAACCACGCGAAGGTTTGAAAGAACGTTTCTCGCTCGTACGATTCGGATGTGGAATGAGCTCCCAGCTACAGAGTTTCCTTTGGACTATGACATGGGATCGTTCAAGAGGTATATTAGAGGTCTCTTCAGAGGCGGGCAACGCATTGGTGACTACCCTGGTGTTGCAGATGTCCATAGGCGGCGGTGACCACGCACCATCAGGTGGCCCGCATGCCTGTTTGTCTGCCGAATAACATAAAAAAAATTTTTTTTTAACAGCACAAATACGTAACAAAATGAACATTGTTCCCTATTTATTTCATATCAATATTCATATGGTTTTATTTCATTTTGAATGTAATAATTTTAGTCAATATTTTATGATTTCAAATAATCCACCATTTCGGTTATTTTATTTTATAGTGGCAACCCATTTTTGATCTTTAATTTGATCTCTCACCTTAGCCACAAATATCAATTCAAAAGTCACCGAATCTCTGTTACAAGCAAAACACTTATACTCAACGATTTTCTCTAATCCTTTATTGTCGAATAGTATTTAAATTACATTTCTCATAAAGATATTTTGCTAGAAAAAAATTCGAATTCGAGATGACCAAACCAACTTCTAACCAAAGAACCGTATTAAAAGATCACTGAAATTCATCTTCAACAATATACGACTGTCTTAGTTAATTAAGAAAATATTTTTTGACTGCAATAGATATTACAATTACATGTCTAATAGAGATATTTTGCTTAAAAAAGGTCGAATTCGTTATGTCACAGCACGTGAATTAGGCCCCAGACCTTCGTAGAGTGCAGAGCTTCGTAACGTGACGCTAGATGGCTCTGCGTGTATTTTAAATCGCGCTATCGACATAGGCCCCTGCCTTCTATGGGCTCGATGGGCTGCGATCACTCTTTACATTTTGTATTTTTGTATTGTAAATATACAATGTAATCAGTATTTAGTATTATATCATAAAACAGCCGATTATATACCAATTTTTGCAGGAACCATTGCTCTATGCGTTGGCTCCCATATCCGTGCGTACTCCTTCCCTATCATCATCATCATCTTGGCTCAATACTACAATACTTGTTCCAAAAACCTGTTCCTCAAATACTTCGCGGAGTTGGATTTGGATCCGGGGTTGGAGTGAGCAAAGGGGGGGCTGAGGAAAAAAAGACTTGTAACATTTCGGAACACTGGTTGTTGTGTAGCAAAGGGGGCACTGAGAGAGAAAGACTGAAAACTTTCGACTTTTAATAATGGGACGTGCGTTTGTATGGGACACTTAACTCTGTAGCGCTCTCTTGGGGCGTTTTTTTGTATTCCAATTGTCTTCTAAATCGATATCTACGAGTCCCTTGGGACCCTTGACATGAATCTGGTGCCAAAATTGGAAAAAAATGGCCGCCATTTTGAACATTTTTGTTACTGGACAGATTGCTTTCAAAATCGATATCTGAACGTCCCTTGGGACTCTTGACATGTATCAGGTGCCAAAATTGAAAAAAATTACCGCCATTTCGAACTTTTTTGTAACTGGACCGATTGCTTTCAAAATCGATATCTGGGCGTCCCATGGGACTCTTGACATGTATCAGGTGCCAAAATTGAAAAAAATTACCGCCATTTTGAACTTTTTTGTAACTGGACCGATTGCTTTCAAAATCGATATCTGAGCGTCCCATGGGACTCTCGACATGAATCTGGTGCCAAAATTGCAAAAAAATTGCCGCCCGTTTGAATTTTTTTGTTACTTCAGCGGAGGGGGAGTCGGCTTTTACGTGAAGCGTTTCTGTTCGTGTCATACAAGTATACAACACGTTCACGCGCCGCAAGTTGAATATATGTAGATCTTAATAAAGAAAAATCATAATTGAAAAGAAAAAACCCTCTGTTTTCCACTGTTGTTCACATTCCATTATTATTTGTATTCGTTATAATGGGATCGATATGTTTCAATTTTTTTTCGCATATCTTTTTCTCTTAGTGCCCACCTATTTAAATGTTGGTACCAGTTTCATGTTTAGAGTCCCAAGAGACACAGAGATATCCATTTTGAAAGCAATCGGTGCGGTAACAAAAAAGTTCAAAATGGCGGCCATTTTTTCCAAGTTTGGCACCAGATTCAAGTCAAAAGTCCCAAGGGACGCTCAGATATTTATTAATTTATTTCATACACATACTTATTGCTAACAGAGTTTCCAATTGCAATAGTGTTTATCTCCATCTCTACAATACCTAATCACAAATATACTCTATACATAATCTATAGAATAAAATAAATAATACATGTCAACAAAATTTAAAAAGAAATGTCAAAATACAATAGGCACCTATTCTAAACGTGATTTAATAATAGATACCTACATAAACATTTATTGGCACAAATACAATAATATAATGTCAAATTAAAATAAATGTCAGATTTAAAATTAATAATTTATAAAAGATTTTGGTGTCAACGTTTCGAAATAACGACCCGCTATTGTGTTAATATTGCCTTCGGTACATGTAAATATGTCTAAACTAGAGTCATAAGCAAGAATACAATGAGGAGTTTTCCAGTAGGTATTGTCAGTTGGTTTCAAAAAGCATCAATAGATGGCGCTCCTACAATTCTGGTAATTTTCTTAAAATCTGTATGATTTTGGCTGTGTGATATCATGCAGCCATCTAATACTAAACCTAAAAATAAAATATTTATTAATATAAACATAACTTTTATAGGTTGAACGAAGACATTTTTATGAATAGGCACTATGTTCCATTTTATTACAACTTCTAAAATGGTTGAAAACTATTGATAAATACAATATTATCCAATACAACGTACCCAGTGTTTATATTCCCTTTGCTAAGAATCTTTTTCAAGCGATTATCAATTACCAAAATTGTCGGGCCGCCATCTAGTGAGTGGTTAAGAATGCTTTAGATACCTATTGGAAAACTCCTCATTCATGTAGCAAAGGCCTCGAACTAGCGGCGCGTCCCTACCCAGGTTAGAGCGTGCTGCGGACTCTACAAACAGCTTCTGTCTGTGGGCTCGCACCACACGAGACCGGGGAACCGCAAAAGTAACCGATGATAGGGTCCATTACATATAATTCCACGGACTAATCGTAACACGTAAATGACCAGTGATACATTTCGTCTAAGTTCCAGTGTGCAAGTTCCAGTGTGCGGTACTCCACCATTCCTAGGATAAAATTAGTAGGATACATGTAGGGGTAAAACCCATAAGTTTTCCTTTATAGATATCTGAGAAAGGCTTTTTGTACTTTCTCAATCATTAAAATATGACTTACGCTCGTAGGATTCCACACCACCGCATTGGTTTCTAGTTTGCTCCTGACAAAAGCATTAAATAGTAAACACAACGTGTGTCTACCATTGAATAGTCTTGTTTGCCTTAATACAAAGCCAAGCTTCGTGTAATGGTCATGAAAAGTTAGCTTTGTATCAAACAAGGTAGAGCTCGTCTAATTTAAAATGACGCGCCCCACTATCGCATTAACGCACACAAGCAAGTTTAAAATATGGACGCAATACATATACAAATGCCGTTGTAATTGGTCATTCAGTTGCCGGTGAGATTCAAACGTAGGAGCACGCGTCGTTCATTGGCTGCCACACAGATGAAGTGTCGTTATCAATGTTTGCACTCACACATCGAAATCAACTAACTAAGTAGTGGGACGCGTCATTTTAGACTAGACGAGCTCTACCCAGATCCTTCATTGATGTCGTTCGCGGTAGATTTGTTTCGCCTATTTTGTAATGTGACTCAATGAGGACGCGTGCCCGTGTATACGACATTACTGCACATTTTTCACTATTGAGCCTTAAACTGTTACTGCCCCCATTCATGGACCCGATCAATATCCTCCTGTAGACGGTCACAATCAGCAGGGGTTTCTATAATCAGAGCCAATTTAACGTCGTCAGCATATATAAGGCACAAACCACCGTTTTGTCGCCAACAAAACGGTGGTGCCGGTGAGAATAGATACGTAAAAATCAACCTTTTCTTCAAGTCGGCCAAATAGTACGTAAACAGGACTTATCATATTTAACAGGACAGAAAGCTCTCCATCATTACAATTGCGAAAAGCAACCTTACGTTCATACACTATTGTCTATTTTGCGTTGTCATAAGGCGCTGTGAACGGAGCGGGCGAGATAAAGTCATAGCTGGATTGATGTAAAATTATGATTCTTTGCGTACCATAATGGAAGTACTATGGTACATGGTACGAACACCTGAAAAATGGTACGTGTACCATAATTATGGTAGAGCTCGTCTAGTTTAAAATGACGCGCCCCACTACTTACTACTAGTTAGTTGATTTCGATGTGTGAGTGCAAATATTGATAACGACACTTCATCTGTGTGGGAGCCAATGAACGACGCGTGCTCCTACGTTTGAATCTCACCGGCAACTGAATGACCAATTACAACGGCATTTGTATATGTATTGCGTCCATATTTTAAACATGCTTGTGTGCGTTAATGCGATAGTGGGGCGCGTCATTTTAGATTAGACGAGCTCTACGTATAACATCCCTGAACGTTCTAGTACTGTCCGTGTGTCAGTTTGATAGATACTTCAAAATACTAGATACGTATGTGGACGTCGAAGCAAAACCTGGTTTTTAGAAGTAGGAGGTAAAACCTGTTCCTAAAACCTATTCCAGTATACGTCTCACCTCGAGTTAATTCCCAGTTGTGCTCTCGCACACGATAGCCCGCGGTCCGCCTTGACCATAATCCAGGATTTGGCAGATCAGGTAATTACCCTATGGGGTGTCGCAAATCATGAAACCTTTTATAACAGGTGGTAGGACTCTGTCAAGCCTGAGGAGTCCGCCTGGGTGAGTACCACCGCCTTATCTATTTCCACCGCCAAGCGACGATGCTTGCATTGTTGTGTTCCGGTTTGAAGGATACAGTGCCATTTAGTGCTTCCGGAAGAATTAAACAAAATAATAAAATATCTACTTCCGGATCCGTGTTTTAATTGCAGCGCCATTTACTACTTCTGGAAGAATAAAATAAAATAATAAAATGGCTACTTCCGGATCCTCGTTTTGACAGCAGCGCCATATTTAGATATAATGGTTTATTAACAGAACCCAGTTGCATAAAAAACCATGATGATGACCTGTCCCCCAGTACTAGAGAGCCGACTCCAGAGCCTGCTGACCACACTACGGAGGTCCAGTAAGGTGTTCCTGGCCACCATCAGGATGGCGTTTGGATATCTGGGCGAGGAGTTTGATGAAAAGGTATGTGAAAATACATTATTTTATTTATTTATATTTTATTTCATACGGCAGATAAACAGGCAAGCGGGCCACCTGATGGTGCGTGGTCACCGGCGCCTATGGACATCAGCAACACCAGCGGCCTTAGCCAAGAGGTTTCGTTAATCTACAATCGTTTGTGGTAGAAAAAATAAGCTAACGTTATCTGACATAAGCTGTTTGTGGTAGAAATTCTTGGTCCATAGTATTGGCAATTCACGTACTTTAGGTGTACAAAGGAGGCGGATTGGCGGATGATCCTACACAATCAGAGTCAATGTAGATGTTGGTAGAATTAGTCGAACTTCGACCTGTCAATTTTCTACCATACACGCATCACGCAAGCGGAGCTGTCAACCAATGTCAACAAGGTTACCAATGCGTCGCCCGCCTCTGAAGAGACGTCTAATATACCTCTTGAACGATCCCATGTCATAGTCCAAAGTACCCATAGTGCACATTTGAATAAATGAATGAATGAATGAATAACGCTTTATTGCACAATCAAAAGTATACAATGGGTAACTTAAATTAACAGCAGGAGAAGCAAAAGGCGGCCTTATCGCTTAAAGCGATTTCTTCCAGGCAACCTTTTTGGGTAGTTAACTGTTGACAGAAGTTCATTTTCTACTGCTTCCCCGCTTATTGCATTTCTCCACACCCGGTAGGGTTGGCCGGAAGAGATCTCTTACAGAGATAAGCTCACCATTTTAAACAACCTGTTGTAATTATTTTTTTATCTTGTTTCGTGAAGAATAGAGTATATATTTTTCACACACCATTTTAATTAATGAAGGTTGGTCTGGGAAATTTTGTAGACGTTATCCTAATATATATGATGATGGGTGATGCCCCTGGCATTGCAAACGGCCATAGGCTGCGGTGACTGCGCACCATCAGGCAGGCCGCAAGCTTGTTTGCCCCCTTAGTAGTAAAAAAAAATCTATGCTTGTGGTCTCATTTTCGTTGCAAATATTGGGTCCTTACGTATGAAATTGAAGTCTTTTCGCAATTACACATTTGCTTAAATATTTTTAATTGTGCATTACATATCAAAATTAATACTTTATTTCAATAATAGAGTACAATTAGAAGCTAGTAATCCTAAAAAAAAAATTTTTTTTAAAGATGTTTGAAAAAAACCTTTTTTCATTTGTCGCCAGTTCTGCCTGTTTAACAAGATGTAAAAAAATTTTTTTTTTTTATTCTATTAAATTACACCTATCATTTTACACGTAACTCGATTAAATAACAGATGAGGGTAGATTATCTCCATGGCAACCCTATTGTTGGACCAGGGTGAGAGTAGGCCAGGCGACGAGCCAATGATGGCTGTAAGAAAGATGAGAGCAGAGGAAATAATAGGTGTTTGCCATACTAGCTTGCTCACATCAACGAGATTGCGGAGCGTGTTAACCGGTCCCGTGATCTCGTTGAGAAAGAGAATATGAGAGGCAACGTGGTGGTTTTAGTGGGTAGGACTGTCATTCTGACAGACGACTCCGTTTAGATATCTATAAATGGATTCACCCCAAGTAAAAAAGAAAAAAAAGAGGTGGGTGTAGGCCAGATACTTTGGCCGGAACTTAAACCAATAGATGTTTCATGAACTATTATAACTCTCCATTCGTCCACAGTACGCCTACATGGAGGACTTCTTGAATGGACGAACTCGCACCTGCGACATAACCAAGGACGTCATAAGGAAATCCAACATGGAGTACAAGACGAAATACATAAGTTTGCTGGACGAGGTGTTCCAGGATTGGGAGACTAAGGAGGAGTATTCTGTTGTTGATCAGGTATGTAACATTGTACCCAGGAATAAGACTAAGTATCTATCTAGTCATCATCATAATCTTGGCGTTAGGGTCCCGGTTGTGCTCCCGACAACGAGGGCCCGGGGTCCGCCTTGACCATGATCCATGATTTGGCGATCAGGTAATTACAGTGGAGCGACTGCCATCTGACCTCCGTGACCCTGCTACCAGGGAAACCTGACCAGATTGGATGTACCATGTACCAATAAATAAGTAAAATGAAAAGTAACAAATTATATTTTCTGAGTTATGTACATGAGTTTGGGGCTGGATGGCGCTGTGCGAGTTGTCCAAGAATATTTATTTATTAGTTGAACACTAGCCAATGCTGTTACGGTGAGGGAAAACATCGTTATGAAACCTGCACGTTCAGCAATCTGGTCAGCTTCCCCTGTTAGCAGGGTCACGGAGGTCAGATGGCAGTCGCTCCACTGTAATTACCTGAGCTGCCAAATCCTGGATAATAGTCAAGGCGGAACCCGGGCCCTCGTGCGCGAGAGCACAACCAAGACATTACCGCCAACATGAATATTGTTTATTTATTTTAATTTGCAGGGTTACATATGATAATGTTAGTAAGTACTCTAGTCAAGCCGGAAGAGCATATAGAGTTCCAACTCTCCATTTCTTCCCTCAGATATCGTGCATTCTTCGCCAGAGCACGGATCCGTACATCCTGGCCGTGACC
Source organism: Blastobasis lacticolella (assembly GCA_905147135.1). Taxonomy (NCBI): domain Eukaryota; kingdom Metazoa; phylum Arthropoda; class Insecta; order Lepidoptera; family Blastobasidae; genus Blastobasis; species Blastobasis lacticolella. Next base: position 1,282,163 of record LR990066.1, read on the forward strand.
AGGACCGGGTGGCAGCCATGGATATAAATTTTATCTTTTAAAATGTAGTGCGGAATAAATTGTCAAGTTGAGCGCTTTTATTGATGGAAACAAAAAATGCAAATACTGCGAAATTAATTTTGAACTTACCAAGATACGTGCATTTTAAACTAGTAACAGACGTTCCGATTTGGCTGGAGCCGACCAACCGTCAGTTGCAGTCGATACTAATCCTTCCATAGTATAAAATAAAGTCGCTTTTGGTGGACCGCTTGTCTGTTTGCCTACCGGATGACATAAAAAAGCGGCCGCTTTCAGCAAAAGCTTAAATTTTAGCTAGACTTAGACGGTTGTTTGGGAAAACCTGACATTTCTTTCTAGTCTAGTTCAGTTCTAGACATTTGATTGAACAAACTTGATAATTATTGTGATTACCAAGAAATTATTTCATTTTTCTGAAGTGTCAAAATTTCCGCACCTTATAAGGTATTCATTAAAATAAAGAAAATAAGTATACTAAATACTTGGTATTTTACTACGTTTGCCTTTTATGTAAAAATATGTTTCATGACATTTAACAATAATTTAAAAAAGTATTGTTCTGTTTAGATTGTAAGAGGAATTGCGATGTTTTTATTTTTGCTAATAAAGTTGTTATTCGGATATTTTGTTATTTTTTATTCACTTTCCATGTATGTCATCATCACAGCTCATTAAAGTCCACTGCAGGACTCCGGGCCCCACGAAAGAGGAGGTTATTGCCATAATTTCCATGCTTGGCAGGCGGGTTGGAGATCGCAGTGTTGTAAATATAACAATTAAAAACGCTGCTGCCCATATTCCAGCCTACGGAGACTATAGATCTTTTGTCCCGAATACATGAGTCGCCTTGTACGACACCCACGAGTGTAAGGGGTTGGTGCTATTCTACTCTGCCGGACACCACGCGGCCAGGTATGTATGATGCATAACCTACCAGCTACCTTCAATATTCCCATACAGAATCTCTCAGGAAACCTCTCTTTGACCGCGCGCGATCTGGGAGTTAAATGATTTTCAATTTTGATTTTCGGTATATAAAATTTAATATTTTGATTGATGAAATTCAATGATTTGATTGAATCAATATATTGATTTTTGAATTTAATGTGTTGCCAACGTAGATGAAAAGACATTGAATGCCGAAAATCAAAATTGTAAACTATTCGTTTCGAGACGAATGGTTCCATAATAGAGCCCCTGAATGAGATGGAACCTTGTCGCAGTAAATAGAAATGATAGCGCTCGGGCGAATTCAAGTAATGCCATCGAAAGTAGACCCTGAGAAAGACGTCGTTCTCCCAACCCTATCGTCTGTTTTGCTATATCGATATACATAACATAAACCAATCTGCTTAACACCGGAGGTTTCACCTGTAATGAGCAGTTTTCTTAGTAAATGATTCAACTCAAATGATTGTAATAGCGCCATTCATTGATGCTTTTTGAAACCAACTGACAATACCTACTGAAAAACTCCTCATTACCTGGGGAGCGAGCACTCGCGTGCGCTATTTGTCTCTTTAAAATTCGTGGTAAGTTGTCAGGGATTGAAAAGACAGGCATTAGAAGGCAAACAAAAATATGGCTCCTGATCTGCCAAATCCTGAAAAATTGTTAAGGCGGACCCCGGCCGCTCACACGTGAGAGCACAACCGAGCCATTAACACCAAGACGGTTATGTTTATCTGGTAGTTTAAAATATTGAAACTGTTTTCACACTCACAGAAATGTTAGTTCCATTTTCTGCCGCTCGTTTTTTGCAAGTTAGAACGTTTGATACTCCCTAAGAGAAAAACTATAAAAGGACAAGGCCATAACGGCTTCTTGAGACAAATATTCTACGCTGTAATTGTGACGTAATATACCACAATTAAAGTATAGGTCTGTATCTATGATTATCACGTTTTTTATACATAACTAATTTCGTCAATGGCGTCAATGCCCGATTTACACTTGTTAAGTCGTCAAGTAATTAACTAAAGATATTAGTTTAATTGTTTAACTATTTATACTAAATTCGTTGTTTACTTAACAACTTAATACGTGTTAATTGACTTTAATGTATCAGTTGTGCTCTCGCACGTAAGGGCCCGGGGTCCGCCTTAACTATGATCCAGGATTTGGCAGGTCAGGTATTACAGTGGAGCGACTGCCGTCTGAGCTCCATGACCCTGTTAACACGGGAACCTGACCAGATTGGATTATGGCTGCAGGTTTCATCACGATGTTTTCCCTCACCGTAGGAGCACTGGTTAGCGTTCAACTAATGTACCTACATAACTCAGAAAAGAGTAATTGACGGCGACGTCAGTCATAGGGGTTCGAACCCTCGAGGTACGAGTAGGACCCCTTAACTTTTAGGCCACCGACGCATCATATATATCATTATATTTTTAACTCCCGACTAAAAAAGAGGTTATAAGTTTGACGTATGTATTTATGGCTCTGTGTATTTAATTATTTATTTAATACTTTATGCACAAAATAGTACAAAGGTGGACTTAAAGCTTTGTAGCTTTATCTACCAGTCTACCCCGAAAACTGGTAATAAAAATTGCAGGCGGTGCATAAAAATTTACAACAACATTACACTTACATTTCGAATTGCAAATACAATTCTACCCACCAGTATTCACATACCGAAACTCAAAATTTTTGTGAAATACTAAAAACTAACAACAATAAGATAGCAGAACGTACTTGACTACCAATTTCAATCAAGTGCCTACCTACCAAGCTCACTCGCAAAAGTAACCGGTGAAAAAAGAAATAAGTTAAAGTCGGGTATTACAAAGAATTTAGAAAATGCTCTCGAACAGCTTTTTGAAGGAAGGTTTGTTGGAGCTTCGTTTGATATCGACCGGAAGATCATTCCACAGCCTTGCTGCCATTAAAGAGAAAGAGTTGGCGAGAAAACCAGTGCGGTGAAGTGGAAGATTTAAACAGAGTACCAGAAGAGCGAAGATTGCGCTTTTGAGTATCGCAGAGGAATTGAAATTTACATTTCAAATACTCCGGTACAACTGGATCCTTCAGTATGGAAAAAAGAAGAGAAAGAACGCGCAAGATGATACCGACACCAAACGGGCCGTAACGAAAAATATTGACGTAGGAAGGTGTTTACTTCAATCCGTAAACTGGTTTGTCGTAAACTGGCAATCCGACAACACGCTAACTTGCCAGTCCGTGATCGTCTCTCGGACAGACGACTTGCTTCGCGAATACTTGAATTGTGTGTTTTTGTTTATTGTGTTTTCAAAGTGAAGCTGTCGAGGTAGTGATTTGGGCGAGGTACAAGTCGATAGGTCGAAATTAATAGATTTTTTATTGATTGATTGATTATATAGGTCATAAATTGTAGTGAAATAAAAATCGAATATTATCAAAAAAAATATACAGAGCGAGAAAAGAGAAAATATAACAATATTTATGTTATAGGGTCACCGGTTCCAGTGGATCAGTAATCCCATCATCATCATCTTTAGGCAGTTAGGTGGGTCCCGGTCCACTGCTGAATACAGGACTCCCATGGCTTACACTCTGGTCGACTCTGTTATCTTGCATCCATCGGCTCCCTAGGATCTTAAAGAGGTCGTCCGTCCATCTCTTGGGAGGCCATCCAGAGAAAGCCACTCAACAACATCCGCCCCATCGGCTATCGATTCTGTGAGTTTCTCCCAATAATCCCATTAGTTAAATCCTGGTTCAAGTCCTGGACACGGGCCGATTCGTGGTTCAGGTTCAGGTCCTGGCCCCGCATCAGGTCCTGGTTCAGGTCCAGGTCCTGGCTTCGGACCAGGTCCTGGCCGCGCACCAGGTCCTGGATCAGGTACTGGCCCTGGCCCCGGACCAGCTTCTAGTTCAGGTCCAGGTCCTGGACCCTGACATGTCCGTGGTACAGGTCCTGGTCCTGGTACAGCTCCATGTCCTGGCCCCGAACCAGGTCCTGGTCCAGCTAATGTTTACGGTCTTCGTGCTGGCACTGGTCTAGGTCCTGGTTCTGGTTCAAGCTCAAATTGTGATCAAGGTTGCAGTTTTGGTCATGATCCTGGACCAAAACCTGGACCCTAAACCTGGACTTTGCCATGGACCAAAACTAGGACCTGAACCAGGGCCAGAACCAAGACCTAGACCAAGAAAATCGGATATAATTTCTTTTGACAATCGGTTAATTGGTCGATTTTCGCCAATTAAAATAACACGGCGATAACATACAGTTAACATGAGAAAAAGCTTTCCGGAAACCCAAAATTACATTAATCAGCCGTTAATTGGAGATTTGACAATCCGTTGACAAGCTGTTAACAAGCCGTCAATTGGCCCTTTCAGAAACCCAAACTGCATTTAATCAGAGTTTAACAAGCTGTTACGTGATTTTTGCGTTGACAAGCGTTTCAGAAACCGGGTGTAAATCACTTAAAACCTGTCCTACCGGATATTGTAGCAACATTATTTGATTTTCGGAAATATATACAAAGTAGATAGATATTCAAGAAAGCCTACATCACCTTACCACCCTATACGTACCTACGTAGATCACGCCCACATATTACATCCGGGGACATCCGCAACATCCTGGGAGTCACGAATATCTCGCTGGCCTTAAAGAGAAGTGTGACTTGTTTCTTGAAGGCCCCAGTGTTTCTGATCAGGCTTTACAAGCATTATAGGTACATTCAGCTGCAGATAGAACTGACACAAATATGGTAGGGGGCTACCATACATTTAGTGTATGCTAGGGGGTCCATTCTCTCTGCAGCTGACTGTACTGTGTACCTACACTTGTTTATATATGTATTTATAATTATAGTAGTTACTCCGATGATGTATAATAGTTAACTTATAAGAACCTAAGACAATCAGGTAGAGAATACAAATGGGATCTCCCAACAAGTGAAGTGTGACTGAACAATTTTGAACCTTACCAAAGAAGATAAACTAAAAGTGGACAATTGATCAAAATGTGGTTCAAACTTTGCGTTTTGGTGCTCTACATCAGCTGTTTGGATGCCCAAGGTGAGTAATTTATATCTATCATCATCATCACAGCCCGTTACAGTCCACTTCAGTACTTAGGCGACCTGAGTGGTTCAGTGGTCAACATGCCGGTCTGCCACGCTTGAGGTCTCGGTTTTGATTCCCGGCCGGGCAGAAATTTTAATGATGAATTTAATTTTCTGTTAAGGGTGTGGGTGTTCTATGTATAATAAGTATATATTTGAAAGTATATAAGTAGTTTATCAGTTATCTAGCACCCATAACACAAGCTTTGCTTACTTTGGGGCTAGATGGCGCTGTGTGAATTTGTCCACGATTATTTATTTATTTATTTAAAGCCTCTCCCACGTAAGGGGAGGATATTGCCATAATCTCCACGCTTGGCAGGCGGGTTGGAGATCGCAGTGTTTAAATATAACAATGGAAAATGCTGCTGCCCATTTTCCAGACTACGGGGACTAGATATTTTGCCTCGAAAACATTAATCGTCTTGTACGACTAACCTAACCCACAGGTTGGGATTGGGGATCAGGGATCAGCGTCCCCCGTAGGCCCCTACGGGGGACGCTGAAACGGCAGGGAGGGGCTCTGTCGAGTCGTCCTGAGCCTCCAGGAGGAGGTTCAGGGCGCCCGACAGTTCGTCAGGGGGGGTCCGTGAGGACATGTCTCGGTCTCCGTACCACGTGGCCGGAGACCGGGCGGGGAGCGTAGGCTGCTGCCTCTCGCACGAGCGGATTGGGATGCTCCTCCGCGGCCTTGAAAAAGGTCTCGGAGAGCGTTTTCAGAAACTGCTGCAGGGTAGGCAGGTCCATGTCGTGGTGTAGGTCCGCATTACGGACGTACCATGGAGCCGCCGTTGCCCTACGGCAGAAGATGTTCTGCACAATTTGCAGTTTCTTAATGACGTGGGAGCTCGCGTGAGCGAAGACGGGGGAGGCGTATGTCAACACCGGTCGAATGCACACCTTGTAGAGGGTTCGCTTGTTCCTGAGGGACATTTTACTGAATCGACCCAACATACAGTTGAGGCGACCCAGGTAGAAACGGGCGGTGCGGCACACTCTTTCGACATGGGGCCGGAAAGTGAGCCTTTTGTCAAGCGTGACGCCTAGATATTTTACAGCGCGCTGCCAGGGAACTAGTTTCCCTTGCATGCGGAGGGGAAGGGGGTCGCTGTCACCCCGTCTGCGCTTAACATCGAATTAAAACAATATGTAATCCTTTACTTATATATGAAGAAATGATACCATTTTATTTTAGTCGCTTAATAACTTATCAGACTGATATGTTTTATCTGAGGATTGAAAATTCGGCCCTAAACCATCCAGCAATTTGGTTAAGTAAGTATCTACTTTTACCAAAATGTTTCCTTCAGTAATTTTGAAAGGGATTTCCAACCATTAAAGAACAAATTACATATGTGAATTATCTTTTAAAAGTTTCCCTGCCAGTCATAAATAAAGATCTTAGGTACGATGTACCTAGAGTTAAACCAATTATATAAGTGAATCACCGTGTGTTTCGATCTTTTCCTGCCAGCCTAGCCAATTTGAAAAAAATCTTACGCTCGGAGTGATACAAGGCAAGATAGTGGAGGTGAACGATAAGTCCGCCTCTTGTCACTGCGTCTTTGTCGCACGCGTGTCTAAATATGAAGCCGTAAGAAATAAAATATATAATCGTGGACAAATTCACACAGCGCCATCTAGCCCCAAACTAAGCTTGCGCTTATTACATTTGACTAAGGGCCGATTTTTAATCCTCAGATAAAGTTTATCTGTCCAATAAAGTAATACACTGCCAAATTAAAACGAACTATGATCCTTTACAATTATACAATTTTATTTTAGTCGCACAATAACTTATCAGACTGATATGTTTGATAGGATTGAAAATTCGGCCCTAAATTCAGTAGCCTTAATTCAGAAGCAAAAAGCGTGAGAGGAAATCAAAGTGGAACGTATTACTCATAGAATAAGGTCCATTTTTGTATCACTTAGGTATATAATGTTATTCGTCGCTCCGCTTTTCAAATGACGTGATACAAAAATGGATCTTATTTTATAAGCTTGTACTATGAGTGCTAGATGACTGATATACTACATATATACTTTTAAATACATACCCAGACCCGTAACAGAAATTAAATTCATCATTTCAATTTTTACCCGGCCGGGAATCGAATCCGAGAGCTCTTGCGTGGCAGACTTATCGCACCGCTGAAGTGCGTTTAGCTTCATACAAACTCATATTATAAATTAAACTTACCGCGCAGTGCAGGGTTGCGTTAGTCGGCGGTAGGTTAATAATGCACAATTGTTAGTTTCGAATTAACCAATATCCCAGTATAAAAGGATCTAGCTTTAGTGTTGCGCGTCTATAGAGACGCTAGCTCATCTTCTACTGGTCATGGTAGCTTGATATATCTCATCATCATCATCATCTCGGCGTTAAATCCCGGTTGCGCCCCCGCGCTACACGCGGGTGCCCGGGGTCCGCCTTCCTGCTATGTCTAGTCCACTTTGCTCGGTCTTCGGCATCCTTCATAGTGAGTCCGTTGGCACGCATGTCACTCTTAACGACGTCCAGCCATCGCTTCTTGGGCCGGCCTCTCCTTCCCGTGCCTGGTGGGGGCGGCATGGCCAGACATCTGTTCCCCACATAATTTGCCGGTCTGCGCAAGACGTGGCCATACCATCGAAGGCGACACTCCTGCACTAGCCTGATATATCTGATGACTGAAAATAGTATTAAAATATTGATCACCGATCTCTTTTGTCCCAGAGCCATGCACCAAAAGCGGTGCGGCCGGGGTCTGCAAGCCCATCGGCGAGTGCCAGTCTGCCATAGACGACATCAGAAATAGGGGAAATCCACAGGTACGCCTATAAATATACCGAAACGCTTAGATTTAGTATTATTAATTATTGATATTATAGGTTGAAATAGGTGCCTGAACCTGCCGGTATCAGGTAAGAGGCCCCATGGGCGACCCAAGAAGCGATGGATTGACATCGCAAAGTCGGATGCGAGAGCCAACGGCTTAAGACGCGAGGATGCCGAAGACCGGGCGAAGTGGAGAAGAATAGGTAGGAAAACGATCCCTGGCAGAGGCCGTGGCGCTAGGACGATGATGATGATTAGACGGGTCAAGATATCATTAATTTTTGGAACGCGTTTCCTGCAAGTGTGTTCCATGAGTAATTATAATATGGACGCCTACAAGGCTTTAGTGAACAGGCTGTTGCTAGACAGGCATGCTCCATCTTCGGCCGCATCGTCGGTGACTTGGCGGTGAAATGCCTGGCTATTCTTATTTAAAAAATTTACGGCATTTCTTTTACTAATCTGACCCTGCTAAACACGAATCTGCCTGTCGACCACTGTATTACTATTATGAGATTACTGCGTTCTCTCATTTCTCATTCTTAATAGTTTGTTCCATACTCCTAATGTAACAAAAAGGTCACGAATGCGTTGGGCCTTTGAAGCTTTTTTCACAGAGGACTATACTTAGTGTCTTTGAGGCGTAGGCTCATTTATTGAAGGTCCAAAGTCGTAGGTACCGACTCCAGAAAACAGCTGCAGGAAGATCATTCTATTGCTCAATACTTAGCAACACTGGATGGCTCCAATCTATTATTCTATTCAAATTTCAAACGATTAAGGTAAACGGCGGGGTTATCCTGGCTGCATTTTCCTTATCGATTAAATTTTTTATAAAAATTAAAAAGCTGATCTCGACAAGGTGATATTGGCAGTCAGGTTTGCCTAACTGGCTAGGTCGGTGACGTCTGCCAGCAGTAACTTAGGGACAGGTTTATCGGGATATATTTTTATTGCTCTAGGCTATTTTATTTTGTCAAGGCTGAGGAATTTGTCTGAATGTGATGGCCATCTTGGCGTTGATGTCCCGGCTGTGCTCAACAGATTGGATCATGGTTTGATTACACATTAAGGTACCTGAATGAGCGGTTCCATTACGATGTTTTGCCTGACCGTAAGAACATCTGTTAATGTTCAACTAATGTACATAACTGAGAAAATGAAAAGCACCAAAAAATTTAAAATGTAAGTTTACGAGTTTGTATATGAGTTTGTACGTAAGTATATGGTTTATATGAGTTTGTATAGTGATAGTGATTTCCCGGCGAGTTCACACACTATATGTACAAAAATTTTACAATACTTATGTTCAACAATTATACAAATTTAATTTCAGTTTCATTAATAGGAAGTACTTACGTTTTTAATTTTTTTTTTCTTAAACTACAGCACCAACCACTGGCCAATACTTTAAAAAACGTACTTATACACTTAGTATCTAAGTACATTACTAGTACATTATAAACAAGATTGCTTTAGTAAGATACTTATGTCAGATACTAATAAGAGTGTTTGTATTTATAAATGTGTTGTCTCAGAACATTATAGAAGCAATTGCGCTTCCGTAAGTGTATTATAGAGTTTAGTGACATTCTGCAAGTTGTTTATAAGATCGTTATAAGAAATAATAATCCCAAATCCAGCTTTATAGCAATTTACAAGTATCTTAAAGTTACAAAAAAAAATTAGTCTTGAAAACCTCTTGAAGTACTGATTTTGCTAGTTGGGCAGGGTCCCTATTTTTGAAGCGCTCGCCTCGGTTCGAGCGCTGATGATGCTGATGTTCCCTATTTTGGAACTATACTCTTTCGGTGTTGTCAATGTGATTTAAGAAGCCTCAGGCTTTGACAGAGTCCATCAGTCCATTACCGGTACAAAGTTATCTGCAGGCAACCGTAGTAAACCAATTACGTAACACATTTAGATAATAGCATTTACTATTATAATAAGTGGTATTTAATATACTAAGGTGCTTCAGTGACAAGTCATTAAGTGCTAAAACGGGTTATGCCAGTTGGTTTTCCTGGTCTTGTTCCATAATAACAGGTAAGAAAAATATGTTTGTTTGCCTATATTGATTGTATATGAGTTATTGGAATAAGATATACAAAGCTTGCTCCAACTTAATGAGAATACCTATTGTCAATGGACGTACGACCGTGGTCGTGCGACGGGCGGTTTGAGGTCTCCTATTGGTCGGGCGAGGTCTGTCGTACGACTGTTGCCAGTTAGGACAGCGCCTGAACCTGCTGGTAATAGGAAAGAGGCCCCGTGGGCGACCCAATAAACGATGGGTTGACATCGCTGAGTCGGATGCGAGACGGCTGACGACGTGAAGATGCCGAAGACCGGGCATAGTGGAGAAGATTTAGTAGGAAAGTGGACCCGAGCAGAGGCCGGGATAAGAGCGACCACGACGAAAACCAAACGCATGTACCGTCACGGGGTGCCAAGCTAAATCGAGTTTCGTCACTGTTCTGCCAGTCTGAGAGTCCCCAGCGCAAGACCTTAGTCAAGCTCGCTTCGCCAACTGTATTAGAAGGCAAACCTAACCCCCATCCAGCACCAATGAATGGTTTAACCGAATTAGTTTTATCCAAAAAAGAGTTAATTTATTTTCTACGTTACTTACCTACTTCTTACCTTATGCGCCGAAACCTTCCTCATAAATCAGTCTGTCTATTGGTGAAAACCGCATGAAAATTCGTTCACTACTTTTTGAGTTTACCGCGAACAGACAGACAGACGCGGCGTAGGACTTTGTTTTATACTTTGATAAATGTATTGATATAGCAGGATGTCAGACTCAAGCTAAAAAGTTAAGTGACTTGGAATTGTTTTATAATATGTAGTGATAAAAATAAATATTATTATAATGAATTTCCAGGTATGCGGCTTCAACGGCGTGGATCCTATAGTGTGCTGCGTGGCTTCGCAGACGCCGCCGGAGACTCCTAGGCCAAGGTTAGCGCCCCAGCACGGCTAGCATAAGTGTACCCGCGATATAGCTCGCGCCGCTGTGAGTGTTTGTTTCCTTGTCTCGTTACTAAGATCAACCAGATAGCAATATATACGTCGCGTGTTTTCTCGTCTATTGCGCGCGAGAGCATTGTGCTAGTCGTGCAGCAGATGCTCATGATTTTAATACCCGACAAAAAAAGAGAAGTTTTAGAATATGTTCCACTTTTTTGCATTTTTTGAATTTGGACTGAAAGTCGGTCCATTATACGTGATTGAGAACCGGCTGTAGTAGCCAGCCCAGCTCCTTCCAGAAGTCTATTAGTCTCTAGGATGTTTGCAGTCCGGGACCACGTAAGCTATCGTTACCCCAACTAATAAACATTCCCTGCACAGGGGGCTGTCTGTAGCCCAATGATATGCAGTAGAGAGCTTGTTTTAGGGGGAAGCACGGGCGTAGCCAGGTTTTGGTTTTGGGGGGGTTCAAAACATATAAATATCGATACGTATCCCCCCCCCTTAAAATTTGGGGTAATCGCAATAAAAGTAACTGAAAATGAAAAATAAGCGAGCGTAGCGATCTCGAAATTTATCCAATTTTGGCTCAATTCACTCGGGGTGAACATTTATTTATTTATTTATTAGTTCATTTCACAGTTTAACAGCAATGAAATACATATAAAATATGGGTACATTATGGTTGAAATGCCAATGACAAAACTGCATTTTAAAATTTTGTTATGTAGCCACTAAGCAGCTTAGCAGATATATACCCTAATTGACAAACAAAAAGAACAATAAAAAAGAAGAATAAAACAAGGTATATACATGTACACTGGCGTATGTGTTTGTGTGTGTGTGTGTTTGTGTGTGTTTTCCTAAATAAAATAAAAATAAAACCTTAACATGATACCTAAATACAGGGTGGGACGTACGATTTTAGAAACACTATTGCGCTGGAGCGGTATGCAATAGCGAGGCGAGGGGGTGGGGATGAGTTGGTTCTCGGAAATTCAGTCGCCATGGAGCGCTTCACGGGTGCGTTCTGCGTAAAAAATTATTACAAAAATGGCGATTCGTGCAGTGTACTTCATCGTTTATTTCTTTCCGAGTTCAGATTACACGACTTAAATTGGTGTCCCAGTGAGAGTGTGATTAGGTCTTGGGTTAAAAATTCGAATCTACTGGTTCGACTCTCAACCAGAAACCTTCGGGACGCCCAAGGTCAACAAGAACAGAAGAACAGAATCATCGGACCCTATTTATTCAAATCAGCGAGGGCAATCTGTGACTGTAAATTCCGACCGATACACAGCCATGTAGTGAACATGTGTTGTTGTGTTGTGTTGTGTTGGGTGTTGATATACCTGAACCCCCCCTCTCGCAACGCCTATGGGGGGAGGTGCCATGTAATTGTTTCAACTACTAAAAACTTATTTCCCGAGTACCTATATCTACGTTTTTCTTTCGGTTAGGTTAGGTTTTATATTATTTATACAGGCTCTACACGCACGCGGTGATGCGCGCCATATATAGATTGTATGGGTTTGTAAGGGGCAAGATGCTGAAACGGGTCAGATAACTTTGTGGTATTGTACCTACGACTCAAATTTTCTTTCTTCAGACCGACCCCCGCCCCGCCAGTATACGTGCCCCCCATCTACGACGACGAAGACGAGAACGACGAAGGGGGCTGCCCCCCGCTGCCGCCCAACATCGCCGCCCCCAGGAACGGACAGAAGGCGTGGGACAGTGAGTATGGGAATCTAGCCTTTGGTTTGAACTATAGTCTTCACAGCCCATAACAGTCCATTGCAGGACTTAGGGCCTCTCCCATAAGAGGGGAGGTTATTGCCACAATGAGTGCGAGAAGCTAGCCTCTGGTTTGAATTACAGTCATCATCATCATCAGAGCCAATAACCGTCCACTGCAGGACTTAGGGCCTCCCATAAGAGGGGACGTTGTTGCCATAATCTCTATGATCAGGCGGATTGGAAATCGCAGTGTTGTAAATTTTAAAATGGGAAACGCTGCTACCCATTTTCCAGCCTACCGAGACTCCAGAACTTCGGAGACGCCTTGTACGACATCCACAAGTGTAAGGGGTTGGTGTTATTCTAGTCTGCCGGACATCACAACCAACTCTATCCCGCCTGCCAAGCGTGAAGATTAAATCAATAAACTGCTCTTTCGTGGGAAAGGCCGTAACTCCTGCAGTGAACTGTTATGGGCTTGATAATGAACAGCCAATATCTATCTGCAAAGCGTAAATGCAAGTTGCATTCACTTCCTCGGCTCCTCAGTCCTCGGCTTGTCACATAAATCCTGCAGCTGCTCGAAAATCGCATACTCCATAACGTCTTAATGTTCCCCAGAATGTCTCGAATACCAAGACAAGTACGTCTACCCCTGCACCTCATCTGTGGGCCTGGCATCGCGCGCCAACCGCTGCGGGCAGAAGCCTGTAGACGACCTCATCCCAGGCGCTGAAGATGCCGGCAGGATGGAGTTCCCGCATATGGTAAGGATCACCCTAGACCCGAGATTTCTATGTATCTGTAGCGACATCTCCCGCTCCAATAGACAAGGCTCGAGATTTCTATGTATCTGCAGCGACATCTCCCGCTCCAATAGGTAAACTCAACAATATCCATCGTAGTTATCGAGCATCACACATAGATGGCGCTGACCAAGCCTCTACAAACAAATTCCAAGTTTTCATACTGGCCTACATCGCACTAGAATTGTTCCAACTTTTTTTTAATGCCACCAAACAAGCTTACGGCCTGCCTGATGGTAAGCAGTCACCGCAGCCTATGGACGTCTGCAATACCAGGGGCATCAACTTACTCGATATTTTACTATATTGTGTAGAAACTACAGCTGCCGAACATCGTTTGGACCGTTGCGGCCTTGTTACCCTGGTCACAACACCCGGGCTGCAGCAATCAGCCTTTTCACCCATTCCCATTCCGCCAAATTAATGTCAGCTAACCTAACCGACAGACAAAGTCTGATAACCCCAGACCGAGTTTACTTAAACTCAAATATTATCTAAACTACTAATCCGATTTTAATAAAACAAAGCTAAGAACCATCTCGATTAAACTGGCTATCATATTGAGAAAACCGCAACTATTCGGTCCATCCGTTCAGGAGCTACAAGGCCACAGCCAGACACACACGTCCAACTTATAGCACCCCTGTTTTTATAAATCGGGGGTTGAAAATCACCAATTTCGCAATTAAACTGCTACGATATCAGTGGACAAGATGCGATATTAAATAATAAATAAATAAATAAATATTCGTGGACAAATTCACACAGCGCCATCTAGCCCCAAACTAAGCAAAGCTTGTACTATGGGTGCTAGATAACTGATATACTACTTAAATACTTTTTAAATACATACTTATTATACATAGAACACCCAGACCCGTAACAGAAATTAAAATTCATCATTTCAATTTCTACCCGGCCGGGAATCGAACCCGGGACCTCTTGCGTGGCAGACCGGCATGTTGAGCATTAAACCACTCAGGTCGTCAATAAGCTGGCGGCGGTCATGCGATACCTTTCCCTTCAACAGATGTTAAAAGCATTCCCAGTAGTCCAGTCACTCAAACTCGCAGTAACTACCGTACCGTACCTATTTATTTGAAATATATTATAAATTAGTGTTTTGTATTGCTATCCAACGAGGTTGTGCTCTCCTCGACAATTAGTTGACCAATGTCGTGCAGCGTGGGTAGACCTCCCACAAGGTGGACCGACGATCTGGTAACGATCGCAGGTACCAGCTGGATGCGGAAGGCACAGGGCCGGCCGCCGCGGAGATATCTGGCCTATCCCCAGCAGTTGGCGTCTTCCGAATGATCTGATGATGATGAGCAATGACCATTGCTATCCAACGAGGCAACGTCGCCAGCTTATTGGGCAGCATTGCGGGGTGCAGCAGTATGGACCACTTTTTAAATCTTTAATGTTTTTAGTGCTGAGTGAGGTCCTTTTATCGACCGGGAGGGCCACAGCACGGCAATGCCAAGTTGTTTATTTTAAGAATTATGTAATTTTATTTTTAATATTATTTTTGTTTTTTTCTTGTTGTATGATTGTGTGTCGAAATATGTATGTAATTCTTTGTATAAATGTTGTGTTGTGGCGTCCAGTTGATAATAAATGATTTATTTATTTATTTATTTAGTGTTTATTCTTATGGTCTATTTTGTTTGTAGCTAAATAATTTTAAAAATGTACAATTAACTGGTTGATCCGGCGCGATTTCGTTCGGGTGGCGTCCTACCATCGCACTACCCTACCCTACATTAACCTACCCTACATTACCCTACCCTACAACTACCCTACACCTACTTTACCCCTAAATACCCTTTTTCCTTACAAATAATAGAAGAATTTTCTTTAATCACTATATTTTGCTGAAAACCACATTAAAATTCGTTGCGCAGTTTAAAATATTTAAGCGGACGTAGATACAGACATCGGGAAGCGATTTTGTTTTATATGTACTATGTTTATTTATAATTTTGTATTTATTCATTATTGTATCATTATTCTACTTCGCCCCAGGTGCTGCTAGGGTTCGGCGACACTGCCGAGTCAGCGAAGTTCTTGTGCGGCGGCGCCCTCATCAGCGAGAAGTTCATACTGACGGCCGGACACTGCACTTCCTCTAGAGAATTGTGAGACTTCGGTTTATGTTTAGATGTTTATACTGAGTGGCTGAGCGGTTACGGTATCCGACTCGTGAGCGAGAGGCACTGTCGCCCTAGCACAAGTGTGTCCGCGACAAAGCTCGCGCCGCGAGAGAGCGTTTGTCTCTTTCTCTCAATACTAAGACGAAAGAGATAGCAATAGCTATGTCGCGCTTTTTCTCGCTTATCGCGCGCGAAAGCAACTTGTGCTAGGCCTACTGAGTTTCGAATCCCAAAAAGAACTGTACTTTTCGCTTACGATTCGGACTCGTTTCAGGCCACCGACGCTCAAAGATTGCCAAAGGATGCCCAACTCAAATACTAAAACTATTCACCACTCAAATGCCATCCCACAGCGGTCCAGTGAAGTACGCGATAATAGGCGCCCTAAAGCGCACGGACCAGGTGGACAGCTCCAAGCTGCACGTCATCAGCCGCATCGTAAAGCACCCCAACTACAAGCCTCCGTCCAAGTATAATGACATCGCCCTGCTGGAGACTGAGAACGTGTGAGTGTCCATCATGATCCCATCACCACTCATTCCTACTGCTGCAACTCCTGTAGCCAGGATCTACAGCGGCGACTACACACAGCTCTTGAGTTTCGACACTCGAGCGCGCCCAAGGACAAGCTGATACTGTCTTGAAACCCTCAACAAATTGAATTAAGAAGTAACAGATAGGAATAGGAAGGAGTCCATCATTATCTTACCATCGTCATCATCTTGGCGTTAATGTCCCGGTTGTGCTCTCGCGCACGAGGGCCCGGGGTCCGCCTTGACCGTGATCCACAGCGACAGAGCAACTGTCATCTGACCTCCGTGATCCTGCTACTAAAAAGAAGTGACTTGGGAAATTACAAGATCAATCTAAATCAACAAGTAAGCAAAGCTGATTGAATAATGAAGACGTCCGTCGGTATACAACAAGATAGTAGCTGTATGTCTTTATTATTATAAATTATGTTGCTTACTTCTTGATTTCTAGTTTTCCTTACTTTCTAGACTGAGTCTAGTATCCAACTATTCACTATTTTACATCAATATCACAATACATATACATAACATATAAAAAAAATTCCATGCCGCGTCTGTCTGTTCGCGATAAACTCAAACTACTGAACGGATTTTCATGAGATCAGAACAGAGTCCACCAGCTTGCCCTCACCGTAATAGACTGCAAGGGCGCCGTAGGTTAACGCGTACCAGAAAAAGCTTAAGAGAGCCACAAAACGTCTTCAGTAGGTCTGCTGCAAGACATTTATTTTTAGAAATAAGCTGTACCTTCTGTGATTCTTATCTTTATGTTCATATTATTGTGCTTTCTTTGTGCGCAATAAATGGTTAAATAAAATAAATGAATAGACGTTGGGCTGCCCGTAAACATCCTTGCACAAAATTATTTTTTTAGTGTTTTCAGCTGTCGCGGTTATTATTACACATTATAAGGGTACAAAAAAAAATACTTGTGCGAAAGAGGGTAGATTGACTTCGGCCGCTTTATCGCTAACCAACATCGTCCGGCGCTCGCAGCTCTCCAGTCGTCCCGTGACCATGATGCATGCAACTGTGTCGAAATATCGGGCTACTCGTCAACAAAGGTACGCGGTAGGAAACCCGGAACATACCCTTAAAATGTATTTTTTTAGTTACCCAACTTTCGACATGTCGTAGCGATAGTAATTACGCATCCTCTTGTGTGGATCCTATAAGTAATAAAAACCTGTCTGCCTCACATACTCTTGGTAGTTTCGCTTGTCAGCCACATTAGTCGGCATCTTCAGTGCTGAAGATCGTGTCCAGTCTGAAATGTAGCTCACTCGCTGTACCAGACGCTTCCACGCGGTTCTGTCCTCGGCTGTCTTAATAGCTTTAGCTATCGGCAGGCCAGTAAGTGTCTTTATTTGGTGACTATAATGTGTCTGAAAAGCGAATCTGCCAAGAGGATGTGCCCTTCCTGTCTTAAAGTCTGCTCTACCCCTACTATCCCCTACTCCCCAGTATGCAGCTAGGCGACATAGCGGTCCCAGCATGCGTGCACGTGGAGCCCGGCATCCGCGACGACAAGGCGCTGGCCGCGGGCTGGGGCGCAAACGAGTACAAGGGCGATATCGCTAACAACTTGCAGAAGGTAGGGGTTTGATCTAATAACGAGATTCTAGCTTCATCGGAAAACAATAGTTTGTACCAGTCCTCCATGAGTCCATGACACACAATTTCGGGTAACTCGGTGCTCACGGAGTAATTTAAGGCCCCGGGCCGGGCGATAACTGCTGATATCGGTTGCCAAAAGCCTCCTGACCGTCCACAAGCTAACTTCTCTGCTCGTCTTACTTCTTCAAGGCTCTCCTTTAGGTCCACACTTGACGCTTTACGATTCCGCAACGCCTGACTCACCAAAAAGTGGTAATCTCGTGGCTCTGTGCATCGTTATCTTCTCGAACCAGTAGCCGTGCCGTATTCACAATGATTCGAAACCGTTTCCGAACGATTCGACACGAAATTCGTGAGCGGCGAATCCGTGTCGATCGATTCGAAAACTGTTATTCGGAATCCCGATAGATTCCATGGAAACTCTACTCTCTATAACACATGAAAATTTTATCAAAATTAACTGAAACCACATTTTCGTAAGAACTTTTGCAGGGTCCTTAGTCGATTCCGTATCCGAATCCGATTTCCGAGCCATTGTGAATACGGCTACAGGTCTGGTAACGAGACGATATAAAGAGAGCGATTGGTTCTCAGCTGTGAGGGCAAACTCCTTGTTAATGCCGAGCGGTACGAATTAGAACATAATTAATTTCGTAAAGATGTGGTCGGACCTGGTAAAGATCGCAGGTCCCAGCTGGATGCGGAAGGCACAAGGCACAGGACCGGTCGCCGTGGAGATCTCTGGGGGAGGCCTATGCCCAGCAGAGGGCGTTTTTCGGATGATATGATGAATTTCGTAAATAGTGATCGATTATCACAGAAAACCACTCTGCTTCATGAACATAAGTATTGCCTTTGGACGTTCTCTTTAGAGAGCAACGTATTAGTAGCGCCCCAGGTGGGTGTTCTCGCGCGTGACATCTCAAATTCGACTGAAATTGATCATCAACAATATACGACTGTCGATAGTAGTTGAGAAAATATTTATGGAGATGTGGCGAAAAAATATCGAATTCGAGATGTCACAGCGCGATTAGGAGAATTAAGATGTTGCTGCTGTCCATAGGCGGCGGTGACCACTTTCCATCAGGTGGCCCGTTGTTTATCTGTCGAATAACATAAACACAGTAACATTAAGAACTCTTTACCCCAGGTCACGCTGCAGAGGTTCTCGACCGAAGAGTGCGCGGTCTACTACCCGGCGTCGAGGCTCATGAGGGAGGGTGTCAATGAGACTACGCAGGTCTGCTACGGAGACCACTCCAAGTCAAAAGACACTTGCCTGGTAAGAAGACACCTTGATATAAACTGAACAAATACTGCAAAGCAGTGTTGGGCATGAACAATTGATATTTTAATCATCATATTGGTTGAAGTCAAACAAACTGTCTCTACTTGATTTAAAGTAACTTTCAACACTGTGTGATATAGACACATCAGCAACAATGCTGCTCGTCTATTACCTAATAAATAAATAAATAAATAAATATTAATTGATTGAAAAATTAATTGCAATTAATTTAATCACAATTGATTTAATTGCAATTAATCTGTTAATTGCGTATTGCAATTAATTTATTTAAATAAACTCACGTTAATTGCAAGAGACAATTAAAATAATTCAATTAATATTTTTAATTGTTACAAGAGACAATTAAAACTAACAATTAACAATCACAGATTTATATTGTTATGCGGCCCGATCGGGCCGCTCGAGGGCTGAGAGGTAAGAGTAGGACGCGAGAAGGACAAAATAATATGTAAACGCATTATTATGTTGAAAGCTATTTGCGGAAAGAATTTTCTATTCTTAAGTACTAGTATATATATTCTGTGTGGCTATCATGAAGAACGATTTAGCATGGCCATTAAGGTCAAGCTTGTGAAAGCCCTACCCTGTGCCACTCCTTAATCTTATAATATTACTATTTACATTATTTAAATTTAATTAAAGTTTAATTACAAGAACAGTTAACAATTGATTAATTGTTAATTGCAACGTCACAATTAAATTTCGCTATTAACAATTAATCGATTGTTAATTGTAACGTCACAATTAACAATTAATCAATTGTTGATTGCAACGTCACAGTTAACAATTAATCAATTGTTATTTTTAATTGTAACTTGCAATTAAATTTTGCCCAACACTGCTGCAAAGACTCTCTGGCTATGTGGGGCTTCATCGACCAGACACAGTAGCTATGCGACTGTGCAGCTCCATCCCAAATCATGGCGCTTCTGCTATCTTAAACTATTTGTCCTGCTACCTGGGCTAGTGAGGAACTGTTCCTGACGATAATGCCGTTGCCGTGGCCGACTACTGGGCAAGCCAGATCTAGGGTTTTCGAAAATTCACTCGACGAAGAATAAGCTAAACAAAAGGGAGGAAGGCTTTTCAGGTTTATTCATCGGATGCGATTCCCCATTAGGCACCGTCCTAATTGGCAACGGTCGTACGACCGTGGTCGTGTGACGGGCGGTTTTTAGGTCTTTTATTAGTCGGGCGACGTCCGTCGTAAGACCATGGTCGCACGACCGTTGCGAATTAGGACAGCGCTGATCCCATGGTCATGAGGTGGCAGTAATTGGAACCTAATGAACTTAATGGTCATCAGATTCACTCTGTCGATAGCGCGATTTAAAAAAAACACAGCGCCATCTAGCGTCACGTTACGAAATACTCACTTATAGCATTAAATTAAATTAAATATCATTTATTTCAAGTTTCACAGACTCATATTCTTATTACATTTCATTAATAATTATAGTTTATAATAATAAATACATTCATCGTCAGCATTACAACGTCACTTTTGAACGTCACGTCACTCGCATTGCGTCGCAGGCGCCGACCACGTTTAGGTGGGCATCCCGTTTGTGATTACCATGGCGTCGCTAACGTCCAGCGGTGACCACGCACCATCAGGCCGTCCACTTGATCCACTATTTGTATAAGCCGCGCACGAGTGAAGTCTAAATTATCCGTGAAACAAATAAACATAAGAAATAACCACAACTGTGTATATACAAAAATTAGGTTCGTCAAATGAATACACCGTGTAAAATACGCGAGTCAAATGAAACATCAAATCCGTACATAAAATAAATGACAATTAAAATTTATATAAGTAGATATAACATGCAAAATATAAATTAAGAAACATGCAACTTAGCTCTAGAACTGATCGCCATCGTATCTGGTCGTCGGGCGATGAATGGCGGGCGATCGACGCACGTCGCGGCATCCGAGCGTTAACCTCTTCTTTTTTCGTGGCAACCCTATGGTTGCGAAATCGCCTAACACAGACCTAACCCTAATGAGTTGTGAAATATGGACCTTTAGGTCTCGGAAATATCCTTAACGATAGGAAAACCTGGGCTCCCTGCCAACCTACACACCAGGCCAACACATGAACATATAGACCACGTGTCCTAAGCTGCTCATGCGTCCAGCAAAACCTCGACATCAAACAAACCAGTGACCTATTGTCTACTTCGCTCAAACCGTCACTCATATTCCGATCATCTCGTCGTACATCCATTCCGGCCTATTTTGCTTGCAAGCGCTCGAGAGACTATTATTTAAATTTTATTTACGCGCACGCGGTATGTATCAATATTGGTGTCGGGACGCTAATGGCTGAGCTCACCTATCGAACTAACTCGATTTTCCATGCCAAAGTTTGTAATGATTTTTTATACCACTACAGTGGCAAAAAATTTTACGGCCCGCCTGATAATTAGCAGTCACCGCAGCCTATGGCCGTTTGCAATACCCATGCATTGCCGACCCCGTAAAAATCTTTTCACCCCTTTCTTGAAAAACACCATGTTGTACTCTCCACGGAAAACCTCTCCATGAAGTTCATTACACAACCTTATTGTGCGCGGGAGAATCTGATTGACATTAAAACGAAAAATACTCCCACAGTGGCCCAGCGGTGTCCCAATCCAAGCGACGAGCAAGAAGATGGAGTGCATGTACGTCGTCCTGGGGATCACGTCGCTCGGGAAGGCCTGCAGGGTGATGGAGCCTGGCATCTACACCAGAGTGTCGGACTTCGTGCCTTGGATCGAGAGTGTCGTGTGGCCTAACTAAAACGCATTTAAGCTGCGCTGCACTGCACTGCGCAGCACTGCGCTGCGCTGCACTGCGCGACGCGGTGCAATGGATTTTGTACAGATTTGACATGGCTATCACACTTGATAGTTCAACTGTCTATATACACAGTTGAAGCGCCTTGTCGCGCCGTGTCGCGCCGCGCAGTGCAGCTTTAGTGCGTTTGGAAGGGTCAATTCCAACGTCGCTCGGTCGGTTAGGTTTTATAATACAGTCGCAATATGATGATATTTAGATGTTCTTTTCAGAACGATACTCATTTATATTCTATTTTTTTCTGTACTTATCGATTTTTGTAATAAAAATAGTTCTGAAAGATAAAAAAGAAAAATTCTTGTTGATCTTGGTTATTTTGACATCACAATATCCACCACGAGGTCAAGTAAGTATGTAGCAAGAATGAACTCGGTAAAAAACGCCGAAATCAGCACGATTTAATACTTATGTTTAGGTTTTTCTTATTTTTATTGTTATTAAGCGGCCGTTTTAAGTAGGTACTTAAAACAATTCTACGAAAATTTCTGTTCTAAAAGATACAGTGTGTGGCCTAGAACCGGGGCTAATATTGAAAATAGAGACTCTAGTGTATTGGCACTTTTTCTGAAAAGATTCTAGTTAAGAAAACCCCAATACACACAATAAGAATTTAAAGTTACGATTCAAAATCAGTGATTATTGCAAAACTATATTATCGCCAACATTGTCAATGTCGTGGTACGGGACACAATTCATAAAATGCATAGAGAAATTTTTTTGTCTACAGGAGCAGAGAGTACATACCGAGTTTAAATACGAGACAAAATGTCACACATCTCTATACACTACACACATATCTACACATCTCTATACTATACACACTAATGCAAATGCAGGGACGGATCAAGGCAGTCCATCTGCAGACAAGTTATATTTTACTATGAATTTCTACTCTTAACGAACATAAACAAATCTGACGAAGTCGTCCGGAGCAAAATACGCCCTTATTTTAACCTTGTCCTTATAATTTAATATTGTCATTATAATAAAAGGTAAGATGTCTAGTGAGTCAAACCCACGCCCTGATACCTACCACCGTCTTTTTGATATCTCGATCCTACATACTGTGAATCAGCAGTGCTTGGTTTTTCAAAAAGGAGGGTTATGATTTTGACCGGTATGAATGTTTATTTGTTATTCATAACTTCTAAACTAAGTAGGTAGAGCTCGTCTAGTCTAAAATGACGCGCCCCACTACTTAGTTAGTTGATTTCGATGAATGAGTTCAAATATTAATAACGACACTTCATCTGTGTGGGAGCGTCGACTGCTCCAATCGAACGACGCGAGCTCCTACGTTGGTGTCTCACCGGCAACTGAATGACCAATTACAACGGCATTTGTATATGTATTGCGTCCATATTTTAAACTTGCTTGTGTGCGTTAATGCGATAGTAGGGCGCGTCATTTTAGATTAGACGAGCTCTACCTACTTACTTATCGTTAGAAGTATCTTCATTATCCACAGGTTGGCATGTGACTATACAATAAATTAAATATGATGCCCTCTAGAGGACATAGTCATGAAAATAATAACTATAATGAAAAGGATAGGTACATTACACACAACAGGCAGCATATTCTTTATTTTCAGTCAAAATTCATATAATAATGATGCACCAGGACTGAAGGGACTTGCATCCACTTATTATATTGTTCTTCAAAATGTTCACAACGCAACACTTCCAATTTGCAACCTAGACATCGCCATGTCTGGTTTTTAGGAAACCAAGAATAACAAATAAATGCATATAAACGTTAATACGCGATTAATCCGTTATTTCATAAAATGTCAGAACATTACAAAAGTCATTTAGGTACATTTTTGGTATGAAACCCTAATTTATACATATAAAATTGAGGACCGTTATTTACAAGATTTGAGTATTAAAATTTTATACAATTAATACTAAATCCGACCCTGTTAGCATCAAAATATTTTCGATCACCGAAATATTGCTCAATTTGCCAATAATTTTAAATCTATCTTTAATGGCATGTTGTTTTAAGGTAAAGCATTTCAATTATTGCAAATTCACACTATTACGATGCATATTTTTGTCACATTTTCTAAAATTGATTACCGATCGCCGCGACCATGAATGAAATTACTTACCGATGAAAAGATAATCCAAGTGTATTTCCATAATTTGCGCTTTCACATTAATGTGCACTAAATTACATCGTCTTTTAAATGGTTTGATTTAAATTTTATTAGGAAATAATAAAATTTACACCGATGTTTCAAAAGAAACGTCAGGTCGTTGTTAGCTTGAGCAGCGTGTCGAACGTTCAAAACATTGCGCGCGTTATTTTCTTAGAGCATAAGCTCATAAGCATATAAATGAATTGACGAAAAAACGGGATAGCAAGATTCATAATCATTGAAGAGTGAGCGAACAGGGAATATTTGTGATTTATGTTTAGTCTGTTATGTCTGTGATAAAATGTCAACGAGACGACCTATAGAGCCTCCGTTTTTAATATTTGCCCCGGTTCTCGGCTACACACTGCAGAAAGCCCTACTGTGGTAGACTTAAGGGACAGACGGACAGACATACAGCAGAGGCAGGACATAGCGGGGTATCTCGTTCGAATTGGAGCCGCCCGACTGGGGAAGTACCTCCACCTTACAGAATATCGCAGCTAAATAATACTCTTTTAAATAGTATTGTGTTTCTGCCGGTGAGTAAGGTTTCCAGTGCTCCATGGGGTGGGGATTTGGGGAACCGTGGCTTTGGCAGTGGAGTGGCATTTACCTTTTTGCTGCCAGAGCAACGTGTTATAGAGGTAGGCAACGCATTGGCGATACTCTTGGTGTTGCTAATGTCTATAGGCAGTGGTGACCACTTTCCATCAGGTGGCCCGCTTGCCTGTTTGCCCGCTTGGTATTTTTTTATACTACGCAGTGGCAAACGAGGTGCGCGGTAACTGTCGCCCATAACATCTACGATTCATACATTTATTTTGCAGGCAACAAAATTGCAGAACTGCATAGGGTTCCTTTTACCCTTCGGCTGATCATAGCGTTAATGTCCCGCTTATGCACTCTATCATGATCCAGGGTTTGACAGATCAGGTAATTACAGCGGAGCGACAGACATCTGATCTCCGAAACCCTGTTAACAGGGGAACGACGACGACGGGAGGGGTGACGAGATTACTATTCCGTTCGTGGGTGAGGCTTTGTCCGCTTGGGATGGATGGGGATGGCCAAAGATGATCTTACATTTGAGCGACAAGGTTTATCTTGGTCCCGGGAGAAATTGAAGTTGGTGCGGAGATATGAGGGAGCAGAGGGATTGTGAAGGACATTGTAGAGCATAGAAAGGACATGAGCGTTCCTGCGATAGCGAATGGGAAGCCACTTGAGCTGAGATCGAAAATCGGAGACATGGTCATATTTACGCAGTCCAAAGACGAATCTTATGCATACGTTTTGGAGACGGTCTAATTTATTTAATAGCTCTTTGGTGGCATCCAAATAGCAACAGTCAGCGTAGTCTAGGATGGGTAAAAGGAGTGTCATTGTTATTGTTCTTTAATTAAATATATTAGTGTAGTAATAAACCTATTGTATATCTGTATGAGACAGATATTTACTGCTGATCGAATGTCAAATACATATTTTGTCCACCTATGTAACACACAGTAAAAACAATAAAGATTTTTATGATTATGATTATGATGTGCTTTCTCCAGGTTCGGCATTACCCGAGAAAAAGCCTTCTCAGAGGGCTTGGGATGATGTTTACTCCACAGTGATTATGGGGCAATTGTGTGACGATGCTGCGGGCAGTTAAAGACCTCGCTCGGTTAAAGGCTGTTTCGAGGCCAGAGACTGGGGCTTGGCTTCGTGCTCTGCCATCGCCGCAGTTGGGGACTTTGTTAGACAACAACACTATGCGAGTGGCGGTGGCTTGAGGCTAAGTTGTGCTGTTTGTGAACCACACCCGTGCGTTTGTGGGGTGATGGTGGATGACAGTGGTGTCCATGGCCTGAGCTGTTTTAGGTCAGCGGGTCGTTTGTCGAGGCATCACGCGTTAAACGATATAATCAGGCGCGCGTTGGTATCCGCGAATGTTCCATGCATTTTGGAACCGCCGGGGTTGTGCAGAACGGATGGGAAGCGACCCGATGGACTGACGTTGATCCCCTGGAAACAGGGCCGGTGTTTGCTGTGGGATTCCACGTGTTGCTGCACATATGCGGCAACTCACTTGCCGGGGTCTGCGCAATCGGCGGAGTCTGCTGCGGAGATGGCGGCCCGAGCTATGCTTGATTGCTATACTTAGACGATATCATTTGTATTGGCAATGACTTCGAGGAATGTCTAAGCAATGCTAACGAGACTCAGATTACCTTAATGTCACGGATTCATAGTCAACGTTAACAAAAGACTTGCAACCTAAAAATATGTGTAAAATTCTAATGTTTATATGTTTTAATTCTGAGAATTTCACTTAATTTTTTTAACCGGAGAAAAGCGATATTATAGCACAATCACTGTATATATTTTCTTCTCTTCCCCGTTGCACAATATAAGTTCGCTCAACTTATTGCGCTGTCAGTAGCAGCTTGTCCAGCGCTACATACAGCTGATTGCACACAAAAACTTTGGAGACTAAATTTTATCTATTGTTAAAATGTATTTAAAAATATAATAGCTACTTATACTATAGCATAAATATCCCCCCGTTCCAATTTCTTTGAGGATCTTAATTGATGGGCGCAAAACATTGGCCCTTTATTGTCCTTCAGGACTTAATTATGTAAACGAGAACTTCACTTATGCCTCTCGTACTGACTGGGGAACCGTCTATGGCGACGATTGGCTCAACGGGTGTTGGAAGCAATCTGAACTCAAGTATCACATTAACTGGATTTACTAAATCTAAAAATGTTCGATCATACGATAATAATTGTGCTATACTGTTATGAGTAGATAAGTGGTGCTATCATGTAAATTGTCAAAGAAGTATTGATTATCTTCATGCAAAGAATCTAGCGCGGCATATTTCGTTATGTGATATTAAGGTTGACGAGGAATCAAGAGAGTAAAGAACATAGAGTGGAAACTATCTGACTCGGCTTACCGATAGATAGTCCACACTGTTAGACAGACTATGATTGAGGTATCGGTAGATTACCGATTTCATGTCTCGCGTCAATGCCGACTGTGAGCGCTATTTATCCTGCAAACAGGACTCGGAGGCTATCGCAGCAGATGCGATTAATCTCATGCATTCTTAGTTGCCGCACTTCTCTCTATTTGCAATTTTGATTGCAGAATAATACTGATCCATATGAAGATTCTAACGAATTTGTGATAAAATTTTAAGTAATTGTTTTAATACGAATGCTTCGTATGACACTTTGTTTGTACGATCATCGTTCAGTTCCGTATCCCATTTTGGTCCCAGTTAGGATCTTCGAATTAAACGATCACTAAAAGGAGCTTTCAAATACAATCCAAGCTTGCCTAGGTATACTGCCACTTGGAATCCACGAGAGTGTATTGGATAATATGTCAAATTCGGTCCAGTCCGAAAAAAATAAAAGTCATAATAAAAAGTTAAGAGTTAGAAATATTACTAAGTTAACCAGAACATTAGGAATATTACTGGCCCTATGCACCACACATACAGGGTACAAACGCTATCACTTTTAAGGAGTATAATATTAATACCACCTCAAATAGCATTAAAATCATAATGGTTGCTTTCTTAATAATGAATTAGCCACAGTGTCCATTATGTAATATGTTTCATTTACGGTTGATACCGTATAATTAATACATTGTTTAAAATGTATGTACAATTAATATTTTGTTAAGAATTTGCAAAGCTTCCCTCTACAAACATCTACGTTGTGAATTATCTTATATCTGAAGAATGAAGCGACGAAATATAATATATGATCAAACGAACTTCGCGAAGTTCGATCGATATTATATGAGTCGCTTCATTCGAAGATATAACACCCGCCCGCCCATATTCCCAGGCGTGGGGAAGTTTCGCATAGCATCGCTAAACAGAATGACGTAAAAATGGCGGCTGGCTGTATCGATACGTAGGACAAAAAAAAAAAGATCGATTGAAAACAAATCGATTTTACTTTAAATAAACGTGCGAAGCTACCTTGTAGGCTAAAGGGACTACGTTGTGAATTATCTTATATCTGAAGAATGAAGCGACTCATATAATATCGATCGAACTTCGCGAAATTCGTTTGATCAAATAGTATGTATTAAAAAAATTAAATAATTAGTTCATCCGTTATCTAACACCCATAACACAATCTGCTTACTTTGGGGCTAGATGGCGCTGTGTGAATTTAACTAACTAACTAAAACATAAGACTTTCAATAGTAAAACTGTTTTCGCATTTCAACATAACTCGCAAAAATGTTAGTTCCATTGTCTGCCGCACGTTTTTTACGATCTGTAACGTTTGATACTCCGTAAGAGGAAAACTGTACAGAGACAAGGCCATAACGGCTTCTTGAGACAAATGTTCCACGCTTATCCGTAATTGTGACGTAACACTCCACAATTAAAGTATAGGTCTGTATATATGATTATTACGTTTTTTATACATAACCAATTTCGGAGAGACATAATGGCGTCGATGCCCGATTTACACGTGTTAAGTTGTCAAGTAGTTAACTAAAGATAGCCACTTAATGCAAATAAACAACGAATTTAGTTTAATTGTTTAACTATTTATACTAAATAAAGAAATAAATATTCATTGACAAATTCACACAGCGCCATCTAGCCCCAAACTAAGCAAAGCTTGTACTATGGGTGCTAGATAACTGATATACTACTTAAATCCTTTTTTTAAATACATACTTATTATACATAGAACACCCAGATCCGTAACAGAAATTAAAATTCATCATATCATTTTCTGTCCGGCCGGGAATCGAACTCGGGACCTCTTGCGTGGCAGACCGGTGCGATGTTGACCATTGAACCACTCAGGTCATCACATGATCGTGTTAGTTAGGGCACATAGTTCGAAAAATAGATGGCCGATGGGGCAGAAATGTTCTCGAGTAGCGACCACGTACCGGAGGATGCAGCGTGGGCAGGCCTCCCACAAGGTGGACCGACGGCCTGGTAAGGATCGCAGGTACCAGCTGGATGCGGAAAGCACAGGACCGGCCTTTGTGGAGATCTCTGGGTGAGGCCTATGCCCAGCAGTGGGCATCTTCTGGCTCATATGCTGTATGTGTGGAGGTATGCGTCTGCTGTGGTATCGTAGCTTCCGGACGGATGGACCGATTACGATGCGGTTTTCTTTATTGGAAAGGTAGTTTAATCGAGATGATTCCCAGCTTTTTTTCGGGAAATCGGTTCAGTAGTTTCGGAATTTTTATGTTCTACGATAGACCAGCGGGCCACCTAATGGAAAGTGGTCACCGCCGCCTATGGACATCAGTAACACCAGGGGCGCTACCAATGCTTTACCCGCCTCTGAAAGAGACCTCTAATATATCTCTTGAACGATCCCATGTCATAGTCCAAAGTAAACAATGTGGCTGAGAGCTCATTCCACATCCGAATCGTACGAGCGGGTCTACGAATCGGGGAAGAGTACTCAGCCCGCGGCGGGTGGTGCGATGGCGGAATTGTGCTGTGGGCACAAGATCAAAAAGTTCCTCAGAACCTATGCTCAGAACAATCCCCAATGTACATTTAAGTTAAATTATTTACAACTTGAAAGCAGGCATTTTAATCAATTTCTTGTCAAGTATCCACTTACTTATATATGAACATAGGGTGCCTGCTTTTAAGGTTAAATAAATTAAACTAACGTACAAGCTTTATACAGCTACTAGTGGACCCGGCGCGACTTCGTTCACGTACACCTACCCACCCTCTACCCATTTTTCTTGCTTATAAACCTTCCTCTTGAATCACTCTATCTATTAAAAAAAACCGCATCAAAATCCGTTGCGTAGTTTCAAAGATTTAAGCATACAAAGGGACATAGGGACAGAGAAAGCGACTTTGTTTTATACTATGTAGTGACTTAAGTCAATAAATGGACTAGCCTAGCATCTCTACATTTGTGTGACAATAGACTCTAAAAGTCGGGTCCACGAGGCTAGTTAGAACTTGGAATTTTTGATATATAGGCCTTGACTTGGCTATATTAAAACCTTGGGTGGTTATGAATGAGCGAGCGTAGTGAGCTCGTTTTTTTTTGTATATATACATTAAATAATAAATAAATAATAAATTATCATTTATTTCAGAATTTACAATTCTATATGTTTTTAGATTTTACAATTCCATATCTATTTAAATTCATTACCAAAAATATAAAAATAATAACAATGTCAAATTCCATTCTTATGTCAATTAACTAAAATAATAAATGTCAAACAATTTCATAAAATCATAAATTTAACCATGTCAATACATACACAATAAATCAATTAATCAGTAATAATTACATATATGTATAAATAAAATATGGCGGACCATAAGAACTAAGTCGTACAGAAGCTACTGCCTATCTCGTGATGGAAGCTGTCTCAGTACAGTCGTCCAGTGGTGGCTGATGGGACACTCGCACTTACCTGCCACAGCCCTCAGGATAATAGCCCGCGTTTTCGTTGAAAACTACCGTAAAATCAGCAATATCGAAATCGGGCTCTCTCGAAATTTTTTAGGAGATTGTATAATAAAATCCACAATTAAGTTTGCGAACAATTAATGAGCGAGTGTAGCGAGCTCAAAATTTCTGAAATGTTGGCTGTCAAAACCTTCCATTATTAATTTGACAACAGTCAAATTCAAAGGTTGAGGGCGTGTGAGCCAAGACGATTATGCATGTGTGCGTGTAGGCCAAGTTTATTATGAGCCTGATCCACATGACCCATTTAGAAAAGAACGGAGTTCTGCCTTTGGTGTTACCGATAATGCTGAAAATATGAAGTTATCAAAACTGTTTTAATTTTATACATTTGATGGGTGCACATTTTATACAATTTCGATGACTCATTACTGAGTGAGTGGAGTTGTCTTGAAGTCTTGTTTTTCAATAAATATGTTAATAATCTCTTAAACGAAAGGTAAACGAAAACGGATTGTATCACTTGATTTCATTTGCTATTTTGGCGGAGAGCGCCCCCGACCCTGGCCTGAAATTCTCTATTAAATAATTTTTACTGAGTTTAGATATAACGTGTTTTTGCTTACACACATTTGGGGGCCCCTATAGCCCGGGGGCTCCATATAATTGATACGGCTGATAGGGCGGTAGCTACGCCCCTGTTCAAAGTGTCATACGAAGCATTCGTATTAAAACAATTACTTAAAATTTTATCACAAATTCGTTAGAATCTTCATATGGATCAGTATTATTCTGCAATCAAAATTGCAAATAGAGAGAAGTGCGGCAACTAAGAATGCATGAGATTAATCGCATCTGCTGCGATAGCCTCCGAGTCCTGTTTGCAGGATAAATAGCGCTCACAGTCGGCATTGACGCGAGACATGAAATCGGTAATCTACCGATACCTCAATCATAGTCTGTCTAACAGTGTGGACTATCTATCGGTAAGCCGAGTCAGATAGTTTCCACTCTATGTTCTTTACTCTCTTGATTCCTCGTCAACCTTAATATCACATAACGAAATATGCCGCGCTAGATTCTTTGCATGAAGATAATCAATACTTCTTTGACAATTTACATGATAGCACCACTTATCTACTCATAACAGTATAGCACAATTATTATCGTATGATCGAACATTTTTAGATTTAGTAAATCCAGTTAATGTGATACTTGAGTTCAGATTGCTTCCAACACCCGTTGAGCCAATCGTCGCCATAGACGGTTCCCCAGTCAGTACGAGAGGCATAAGTGAAGTTCTCGTTTACATAATTAAGTCCTGAAGGACAATAAAGGGCCAATGTTTTGCGCCCATCAATTAAGATCCTCAAAGAAATTGGAACGGGGGGATATTTATGCTATAGTATAAGTAGCTATTATATTTTTAAATACATTTTAACAATAGATAAAATTTAGTCTCCAAAGTTTTTGTGTGCAATCAGCTGTATGTAGCGCTGGACAAGCTGCTACTGACAGCGCAATAAGTTGAGCGAACTTATATTGTGCAACGGGGAAGAGAAGAAAATATATACAGTGATTGTGCTATAATATCGCTTTTCTCCGGTTAAAAAAATTAAGTGAAATTCTCAGAATTAAAACATATAAACATTAGAATTTTACACATATTTTTAGGTTGCAAGTCTTTTGTTAACGTTGACTATGAATCCGTGACATTAAGGTAATCTGAGTCTCGTTAGCATTGCTTAGACATTCCTCGAAGTCATTGCCAATACAAATGATATCGTCTAAGTATAGCAATCAAGCATAGCTCGGGCCGCCATCTCCGCAGCAGACTCCGCCGATTGCGCAGACCCCGGCAAGTGAGTTGCCGCATATGTGCAGCAACACGTGGAATCCCACAGCAAACACCGGCCCTGTTTCCAGGGGATCAACGTCAGTCCATCGGGTCGCTTCCCATCCGTTCTGCACAACCCCGGCGGTTCCAAAATGCATGGAACATTCGCGGATACCAACGCGCGCCTGATTATATCGTTTAACGCGTGATGCCTCGACAAACGACCCGCTGACCTAAAACAGCTCAGGCCATGGACACCACTGTCATCCACCATCACCCCACAAACGCACGGGTGTGGTTCACAAACAGCACAACTTAGCCTCAAGCCACCGCCACTCGCATAGTGTTGTTGTCTAACAAAGTCCCCAACTGCGGCGATGGCAGAGCACGAAGCCAAGCCCCAGTCTCTGGCCTCGAAACAGCCTTTAACCGAGCGAGGTCTTTAACTGCCCGCAGCATCGTCACACAATTGCCCCATAATCACTGTGGAGTAAACATCATCCCAAGCCCTCTGAGAAGGCTTTTTCTCGGGTAATGCCGAACCTGGAGAAAGCACATCATAATCATAATCATAAAAATCTTTATTGTTTTTACTGTGTGTTACATAGGTGGACAAAATATGTATTTGACATTCGATCAGCAGTAAATATCTGTCTCATACAGATATACAATAGGTTTATTACTACACTAATATATTTAATTAAAGAACAATAACAATGACACTCCTTTTACCCATCCTAGACTACGCTGACTGTTGCTATTTGGATGCCACCAAAGAGCTATTAAATAAATTAGACCGTCTCCAAAACGTATGCATAAGATTCGTCTTTGGACTGCGTAAATATGACCATGTCTCCGATTTTCGATCTCAGCTCAAGTGGCTTCCCATTCGCTATCGCAGGAACGCTCATGTCCTTTCTATGCTCTACAATGTCCTTCACAATCCCTCTGCTCCCTCATATCTCCGCACCAACTTCAATTTCTCCCGGGACCAAGATAAACCTTGTCGCTCAAATGTAAGATCATCTTTGGCCATCCCCATCCATCCCAAGCGGACAAAGCCTCACCCACGAACGGAATAGTAATCTCGTCACCCCTCCCGTCGTCGTCGTTCCCCTGTTAACAGGGTTTCGGAGATCAGATGTCTGTCGCTCCGCTGTAATTACCTGATCTGTCAAACCCTGGATCATGATAGAGTGCATAAGCGGGACATTAACGCTATGATCAGCCGAAGGGTAAAAGGAACCCTATGCAGTTCTGCAATTTTGTTGCCTGCAAAATAAATGTATGAATCGTAGATGTTATGGGCGACAGTTACCGCGCACCTCGTTTGCCACTGCGTAGTATAAAAAAATACCAAGCGGGCAAACAGGCAAGCGGGCCACCTGATGGAAAGTGGTCACCACTGCCTATAGACATTAGCAACACCAAGAGTATCGCCAATGCGTTGCCTACCTCTATAACACGTTGCTCTGGCAGCAAAAAGGTAAATGCCACTCCACTGCCAAAGCCACGGTTCCCCAAATCCCCACCCCATGGAGCACTGGAAACCTTACTCACCGGCAGAAACACAATACTATTTAAAAGAGTATTATTTAGCTGCGATATTCTGTAAGGTGGAGGTACTTCCCCAGTCGGGCGGCTCCAATTCGAACGAGATACCCCGCTATGTCCTGCCTCTGCTGTATGTCTGTCCGTCTGTCCCTTAAGTCTACCACAGTAGGGCTTTCTGCAGTGTGTAGCCGAGAACCGGGGCAAATATTAAAAACGGAGGCTCTATAGGTCGTCTCGTTGACATTTTATCACAGACATAACAGACTAAACATAAATCACAAATATTCCCTGTTCGCTCACTCTTCAATGATTATGAATCTTGCTATCCCGTTTTTTCGTCAATTCATTTATATGCTTATGAGCTTATGCTCTAAGAAAATAACGCGCGCAATGTTTTGAACGTTCGACACGCTGCTCAAGCTAACAACGACCTGACGTTTCTTTTGAAACATCGGTGTAAATTTTATTATTTCCTAATAAAATTTAAATCAAACCATTTAAAAGACGATGTAATTTAGTGCACATTAATGTGAAAGCGCAAATTATGGAAATACACTTGGATTATCTTTTCATCGGTAAGTAATTTCATTCATGGTCGCGGCGATCGGTAATCAATTTTAGAAAATGTGACAAAAATATGCATCGTAATAGTGTGAATTTGCAATAATTGAAATGCTTTACCTTAAAACAACATGCCATTAAAGATAGATTTAAAATTATTGGCAAATTGAGCAATATTTCGGTGATCGAAAATATTTTGATGCTAACAGGGTCGGATTTAGTATTAATTGTATAAAATTTTAATACTCAAATCTTGTAAATAACGGTCCTCAATTTTATATGTATAAATTAGGGTTTCATACCAAAAATGTACCTAAATGACTTTTGTAATGTTCTGACATTTTATGAAATAACGGATTAATCGCGTATTAACGTTTATATGCATTTATTTGTTATTCTTGGTTTCCTAAAAACCAGACATGGCGATGTCTAGGTTGCAAATTGGAAGTGTTGCGTTGTGAACATTTTGAAGAACAATATAATAAGTGGATGCAAGTCCCTTCAGTCCTGGTGCATCATTATTATATGAATTTTGACTGAAAATAAAGAATATGCTGCCTGTTGTGTGTAATGTACCTATCCTTTTCATTATAGTTATTATTTTCATGACTATGTCCTCTAGAGGGCATCATATTTAATTTATTGTATAGTCACATGCCAACCTGTGGATAATGAAGATACTTCTAACGATAAGTAAGTAGGTAGAGCTCGTCTAATCTAAAATGACGCGCCCTACTATCGCATTAACGCACACAAGCAAGTTTAAAATATGGACGCAATACATATACAAATGCCGTTGTAATTGGTCATTCAGTTGCCGGTGAGACACCAACGTAGGAGCTCGCGTCGTTCGATTGGAGCAGTCGACGCTCCCACACAGATGAAGTGTCGTTATTAATATTTGAACTCATTCATCGAAATCAACTAACTAAGTAGTGGGGCGCGTCATTTTAGACTAGACGAGCTCTACCTACTTAGTTTAGAAGTTATGAATAACAAATAAACATTCATACCGGTCAAAATCATAACCCTCCTTTTTGAAAAACCAAGCACTGCTGATTCACAGTATGTAGGATCGAGATATCAAAAAGACGGTGGTAGGTATCAGGGCGTGGGTTTGACTCACTAGACATCTTACCTTTTATTATAATGACAATATTAAATTATAAGGACAAGGTTAAAATAAGGGCGTATTTTGCTCCGGACGACTTCGTCAGATTTGTTTATGTTCGTTAAGAGTAGAAATTCATAGTAAAATATAACTTGTCTGCAGATGGACTGCCTTGATCCGTCCCTGCATTTGCATTAGTGTGTATAGTATAGAGATGTGTAGATATGTGTGTAGTGTATAGAGATGTGTGACATTTTGTCTCGTATTTAAACTCGGTATGTACTCTCTGCTCCTGTAGACAAAAAAATTTCTCTATGCATTTTATGAATTGTGTCCCGTACCACGACATTGACAATGTTGGCGATAATATAGTTTTGCAATAATCACTGATTTTGAATCGTAACTTTAAATTCTTATTGTGTGTATTGGGGTTTTCTTAACTAGAATCTTTTCAGAAAAAGTGCCAATACACTAGAGTCTCTATTTTCAATATTAGCCCCGGTTCTAGGCCACACACTGTATCTTTTAGAACAGAAATTTTCGTAGAATTGTTTTAAGTACCTACTTAAAACGGCCGCTTAATAACAATAAAAATAAGAAAAACCTAAACATAAGTATTAAATCGTGCTGATTTCGGCGTTTTTTACCGAGTTCATTCTTGCTACATACTTACTTGACCTCGTGGTGGATATTGTGATGTCAAAATAACCAAGATCAACAAGAATTTTTCTTTTTTATCTTTCAGAACTATTTTTATTACAAAAATTAAAATATAGTAGTTTCGCCTACTATATTTTAATTTTTAATTTATAGTAGGTAGACTCCTTATATAGTAGAATACTATATTATATAGTAGGGTTGGCAACCCTAGGTAGGGCAGACTTTATGACAGGTAGTGCACATCTGTCATAAAGTCTGCCCTACCGTTTATTCAACGTTTATACAACGTTTATTCAATTATTTTATTTAACCATTTATTGTGCACTAATATGAACATAAAGATAAGAATCTCGTTGAAAACCAGCGCCCTGGTCTCCGCCAGGGCATGAAGCTGAGTGAGGTCCCTTTTACACACCACACCACATACACATGCAACGGCTCTGTTCTTCAATTTTCTTCTTTTCATATATGTTTGTCTAGTTGTTGTTTCCTCATTTCATGTTGTTTGTTATTAATGATTTTGTTTGTGCATTTTTATGTCACTTCTTCTTAAAACTTTTTTATTTTTTGTTTTACGGCTCTGGAGTCGAGCCACTGACCTCAAAAAATACCTATCTGGAGGTCAGTGATTCAACCCCTTTGAGCCATTTGTTACGCGTTTGTGGTGTTATTGTGTGTAAATAAATGTTTTCTATTTCTATTTCTATTTCTATAGAAGGTACAGCTTATTTCTAAAAAGAAATGTCTTGCAGCAGACCTTCTGAAGGCGTTTTGTGGCTCTCCTAAGCTTTTTCTGGTACGCGATAACCTACAGCGCCCGCGCAGTCTATTACGGTGAGCGCAAGCTGGTGGACTCTGTTCTGATCTCATGAAAATCCGTTCAGTAGTTTGAGTTTATCGCGAACAGACAGACGCGGCGTGGAATTTTTTTTATATGTTATGTGAATAGTATGATACTAGACTCGGTCTAAAAAGTAAGGAAAATTAGAAATCAACAAGTAAGCAACATAATTTATAATAATTATCGTCTTTTTGATGCAGCTACTTCATCTTGTTGTATACCGACGGACGTCTTCATTATTCAATCAGTTTTGCTTACTCGTTAATTTAGATTGATCTTGTCATTTCCCAAGTCACTTCTTTTTAGTAGCAGGATCACGGAGGTCAGATGACAGTCGCTCTGTCGCAGTGGATCACGGTCAAGGCGGACCCCGGGCCCTCGTACGCGAGAGCACAACCGGGACATTAACGCCAAGATGATGCTGATGGTGAGATAATGATGGACTCCTTTCTATTCCTATCTGTTACTTTTTAATTCAATTTGTTGAGGGTTTCAAAATCAGCTTGTCCTTGGGCCCGCTCAAGTGTCGAAACTCAGGAGCTGTGTGTGGTCGCCGCTGTAGATCCTGGCTGCAGGAGTTCCAGCAGTGGGAATGAGTGGTGATGGGATAACGATGGACACTCACACGTTCTCAGTCTCCAGCAGGGCGATGTCATTATACTTGGACGGAGGCTTGTAGTTGGGGTGCTTCACGATGCGGCTGATGACGTGCAGCTTGGAGCTGTCCACCTGGTCCGTGCGCTTCAGGGCGCCTATTATCGCGTACTTCACTGGACCGCTGTGGGATGGCATTTGAGTGGTGAATCGTTTTAGTATTTGAGCTGGGCATCCTTCGGCAATCTTTGAGCGTTGGTGGCCTGAAACGAGTCCGAATCGTAAGGGTTCAGTTGCAGGGTTCGAACCCTAGCGTCGACATGTATCAATGTCCTTTTTGGGATTCGAAACCCAGTACCTCTCGCTCACGAGTCGGATACCGTAACCACTCAGCCACTGAGTATATACATCTAAACATAAACCGAAGTCTCACAATTCTCTAGAGGAAGTGCAGTGTCCGGCCGTCAGTATGAACTTCTCGCTGATGAGGGCTCCGCCGCACAAGAACTTCGCAGACTCCGCCGTGTCGCCGAACCCTAGCAGCACCTGGGGCGAAGTAGAATAATGATACGTTAATTAATAAATAAAAATTAATTGTAAATAAACATAGTACATATAAAACAAAATCGCTTCCCGATGTCTGTATCTAGGTCCGCTTAAATATTTTAAACTGCGCAACGAATTTTAATGTGGCTTTCAGCAATATATCGTGATTAAAGAAGAATTTTTATTTGTAAGGAAAAAGGGTATGTAGGGGTAAAGTAGGTGTAGGGTAGTTGTAGGGTAGGGTACTGTAGGGTAGGGTAGTGCAATGGTTGGACGCCACGCGAACGAAGAATTTTAATAATTATTTAACTACAAACAACCATAAGGTGTGGTGCCGTGCCTAGCCGTGTGGTGTCCGGCAGAGTAGAATAGCACCAACCCCTTACACTCATGGGTGTCGTACAAGGCGACTAATGTTTTCGAGACAAAAGATCAAGAGTCTCCGTAGTCTGGAAAATGGGCAGCAGCATTTTCCATTGTTATATTTAAACACTGCGATCTCCAACCCGCCTGCCAAGCGTGGAGATTATGGCAATAACCTCCCCTTTCGTGGGAGAGGCCTTAGGTCCTGCAGTGGACTGTTACGGGCTGTGATGATGAACCATAAGAATAAACACTAAAAACATTAAAGATTTAAAAAGTGGTCCATACTACTGCACCCCGCAATGCTGCCCAATAAGCTGGCGGCGTTGCCTCGTTGGATAGCAATGGTCATTGCTTATCATCATCATATCATTCGGAAGACGCCAACTGCTGGGGATAGGCCAGAGATCTCCGCGGCGGCCGGCCCTGTGCCTTCCGCATCCAGCTGGTACCTGCGATCGTCACCAGATCGTCGGTCCACCTTGTGGGAGGCCTACCCACGCTGCACGACATTAGTCAACTAATTGTCGAGGAGAGCACAACCTCGTTGGATAGCAATACAAAACACTAATTTATAATACATTTCAACTAAATAGCTACGGTTCAGTAGTTACTGCGAGTGTGAGTGACTGGAGTACTGGGAATGCTTTTACGATCTGTTGAAGGGAAAGGTATCGCATGACCGCCGCCAGCTTATTGACGACCTGAGTGGTTTAATGGTCAACATAGGTCGGCCGGTCTGCCACGCAAGAGGTCCCGGGTTCGATTCCCGGCCGGGTAGAAATTGAAATGATGAATTTTAATTTATGTTACGGGTCTGGGTGTTCTATGTATAATAAGTATGTATGTATGTATGTATGTAATCTCTTTATTGCATCAATTTATAACATTACAGGAAATAAAAATACAGTTTATAATGCAAGGGCGAGCTTATCCCACAACGGGATTTCTTCCAGCTAACCTTTGATAAGCCGAGAAGACCTTTGATGAGCGATGAAGGCAATTAAGAGTAAAAACAATTAACTTTAAAGAATTTAACCCCATATATACATATGAGGATGTAAATATAGGCAGACTATAATATACTAATTACTAATCAAATACTAATACCAGTACATAAATTAACAATTCCTAATATACATAAATAATCAAAATATAATAAATAAACCTATATAATATGACGACAGCTATATAAATAAATAAAGCTCATTCATCAAGTTTTAAGAAAAATTTCTTCACAAGATCCTTGAAGGAGCTAGGTGTGCGGGCGAGTTGAATATCTTCAGGTAGCACGTTCCACAAGCGAGCCGCATAAATCTTGAACGATCTCCCGTAACTAGCCGAATTATACGAAGGAATATCCAGCTGAAGCTCTCGGCGGGGGCGCAGTCGAGGGTCGGCGGACGGGCGGAAGCTGAACCATTCGCGCAAGTACTCGGGCGCATTAGAGTTATAAAGTACCTGGTAAAGTACCGCCAGAGTATGACTATCTCTGCGGCGACGTATCGGAAGCCAATTCAATTTGCTTCTAAATTCTGATACGTGGTCAAATTTCCGCAACCCAAACACATAGCGAATGCAAAGGTTCTGCAGCCTCTCCAATCTGGACAAAAGTTCTTCAGTGGGATCTAAGCAAGCTACATCACCATAGTCCAAGAGCGGGAGAATGAGACTCGTTACCAGCAATAATTTGGTTTCAAAAGGTAAGAAATTTTGTAGTCTTTTTAGCGAATGGAACGAAGCGAAGACCTTACGGCTGACCTCGCTAATATGGGTCGACCAAGACAGCGTTTGATCGAATATGACGCCTAGGTTCTTAACAGTCTCGCTGAACTTGATGACCGTGCCATCAAATGACAATTCAGGTAGATCGACGTTCTTCAATTTATTTATGAAATGCTGGCTACCAATCACGATAGCCTGTGACTTAGAGGCATTAACTCTTAGACCAAAGTCCCTAGCCCAGCTCTCGATTGTGTGGAGGTCCTTATTCAATAACTCAATGGCATCACTCAGATTCGATAGAGGAGCAGATCTATACAACTGAAGATCATCAGCGTACAGGTGAAAGAATGAAGAGAGAGATGAAGTGATACCATTGACGAAAATTGAAAAAAGAACGGGTGAGAGGATTCCTCCTTGAGGAACACCAGCCGCTATATCACACCAATTAGACCGGTTGTCACCAACTTTGACCAATTGTACCCGATCCAGCAGATACGACCGGAACCAGGAGAGAGCCTCCGTCGACATATTCAAATTTCTAAGCACGGCCAGCAAGACATCGTAATCGACTGTGTTGAAGGCACAGCTAAAATCGAGAAGGGCGAGCACCGTGAGCTCCCTTCTCTCGATGTTCAGCCGAATGTCGTCAGTGATCTTAACGAGTGCGATGGCCGTGCTATGACCAGAACGGAACCCTGATTGATAACGGTTCAAGAGTTTGAACCTTGATAAATGGGCGCATAATTTACGCTGAACCACTTTCTCTATAATTTTAGACAGTATTGGGAGGATTGAAATAGGCCGGAATTCCGCGAAAGAGGAAGGATTTGACTTCTTTGGAAGAGGAGTAACGTGTGCTCGCTTCCAACAGGAAGGGAACACCCCGGAAGACAATGAAGAATTAATTAAATGTGCGAGAATTGGTGCAATAAATTCTTTGATAGAAATAATCATATTGAGACTCAATCCGTCATCCCCGGTCGCCTTTGTTTTAATTGTTTTGAGCAAATGTAATACGTCTTGATCTGAGACCTCCCCCAGCGCCAGCGGCTCACCTTCAAGTGCCGGTTTATTGTTAAGCTCAGCGAGGGTGCGACTTTTGATACCTGGATCCATTAAAGGAGATGATGAGCAAAAATGAAGGTTTAAGCCATCAAGATCCAAACCATCCGAACCACTGTTTCTGTCCTCTCCCACACCTAATGCTCACAAAAACCTCCACAGCCTCGTCGGTGGGCACTCATCAATGGTCTTGTGGATGTATCCGCGTTTAGCATTTCGGCATTGTCGATTGCATACATTTCGGAGAGAAATGTAGATTTCTTGGTTCCGAGGAGAAGGATCATGCCGAAATCTCAGCCTAGCTCTATCTCTTTTAGCCATGAGAGCCTTAATGTCAGGCGTGAGTCAGGGCGAAGGGAGGTGCTTTACTCTAACTGGTACAATTGGAGCATGCCTGTCATACACTCCCAAGACAATAGAGTTGAATGACAGTATTTTCGCGTCCACATCCTCAGCGGAAAAGACTGAGCCCCAATCAGCATTCTGCAAATCCTCTATAAGAGTATCCTGGTCTATTTCCGAAATCTTCCGCAGAAATATGACTTTATGCCTCTTCTTCGGCGGGCGTATCCTGAAAGAACCGAAGATTAAATCATGTGCCGAGAAGGCGGGTGCTCTGAACTGTCCATGCGCATCAGCCAATTGAGGAGAGGAAGTAATCACAAGATCCAGGAGGGATGGTGGACCATTATGGGGAAAATGTGTGGGCCCGAGTGGCAAGGAATGAAGGTCGATAGAATTTAACAGAGAAAGGAGATTTCGTGAGCGAACATCATTCCTCACCAAACAGGTGTTGAAATCCCCCATAATGATTGTGTGATCAAATTGGGGACGCAAGTCCGCTAGTATAGACTCCAGGCCTCCAAAATAATTAACGTGGCTATCGGGACTGTAGAACACGCCCAATAATATTTTGGTATGATGTAAGCAGACTTCAAGAAAAAGGTGTTCTGCAGTATTATGCACTGAAGGTGACTGTGAGACAATTTTACATGGGATATCGCCGCGCAGATAAATGGCGACTCCACCCCCCGCAACAATTTTGCCTCCATGTCCACCGCCGTCCCGTGCATACGCTCTGTCGTTCCTAATTAATCTGAAACCAGGAAGAGGATACAAAGTAGACGGTAATGACGGCTTAAGAAACGACTCCGAGATCAGTAACGCGTGGATATTCTGATTTGTGAATGTAGCCGTTAAATCGGCATAGTGGGCAGCGACGCTTTGAGCGTTAATGTGCACTACATTAAAGTTTTTTCTAAAAGGAGTTAAAGCAACTTGTATGTTATCCCATAAGGAAGGTCCATGGCCGTCACTACCTGCACAAGACTGTAGATCATCTGACGAAGAAAATGAAAGAAATACCTCTGAATCCCCACTTGATGAGTTAGACATGAGCTATAGGTACATATACTTATTACTTACAAATAAAATAAATATAAATTAAAATAGATATCAATTATTGACTATACTTTGTAGTTTACTGGCACTTCAATCTATTCATCGCCGGTAACAGTTTCACCATAAAATATCACAAGAAAAAAAAGAAAAAAAAAAACGTAAAAACACATTAAATCACAAAAGTGGTTTTGGACTCAAGTAAAATTATAAGCAGGCTTTAAAATAAATAAAAAAAACAGAAACAAAGTACGTTATACAAGTCGGTGGCAGTATGCGATATGACTTCTTTGCCCTCCAATGACAAACAGAAAAAGAAAAAAAAACAAAAGAAATAAAGAACAAGAAACGGAACAAAAGGCAAGTTCATAATCTGGTTTACCATAACAAATCAAACTAAATTAAAATCTTAGTACATACCTATGGTAACCGACTATTATATAAATTACTTCTTGGTTGTTGTAGGTTTCGTTGCAACCGGCCTACGGCTACTACGGGTACTAGCGCTAGAAGGCTTGGATTTCCCTGCACTGGAGTTTCCCGACGTCGCACCTGCCTTTACTGTGTCCTCGGTCGCC
The DNA here is from genome assembly GCA_905147135.1 of Blastobasis lacticolella. Taxonomy (NCBI): domain Eukaryota; kingdom Metazoa; phylum Arthropoda; class Insecta; order Lepidoptera; family Blastobasidae; genus Blastobasis; species Blastobasis lacticolella. Next base: position 1,325,474 of record LR990066.1, read on the forward strand.
GGGGGCGGCGCTGCGGCTGCAATCGTTGCGGTCTCAGTGGGCTTCACTTTCGCATTTTTCAATAAAAATGCCTGCAATTCGGACGACGAAACTATTCTACTGCGAGATCCATCCGTCCCAACTACCACCACTTTGCCATCACTGGTCTAACATTGGTTTATTCCGAGAGCTTTACGTGCAGCAAGGAACACAGCATGCCGTGTACTGGTCAAGAACTCAGAGAATGTTAAGCCGCTACCCTTGAGTTTTTTCTTTAGGAACCAGACATCATTCCTCGTCTCGGAGTCCCTAAAACGAATGAGAATAGGACGAGGCCTATCCGGCTCAACACTCCTTCCCAGCCTGATGCATGCAGAGAACTTTGAAGTCATTGACATCTGAAGTGAATTTTCACAGAGCGTGCTCACTCGCATTGAGAGGTCCTCTTTATCTTCTTCGGGAAGCCCATGCAGCAAGAGAACATTGGCACGGGATCTCATTTCCATATCATCAAGAGTATGTAATACAAGTCCCATCTGCTTGTGGAAATTGGTCATAGTCTTCCAAAATAAACTTTTGAATTCTTGAAAATTGGACTGAGCCGCCAAAGTGTCTTCAAATGCTGCCATCTTATCCTTGAAAAACTGTGTTGTCTCATCCAGACTCCTTTGCAAATGAGAGATGTTGTCCATAGTGTCCAAATTTGTGAATAAATGTAGGAACTGTGAAAACTGTTACCGGCAGTGATGTATATGGACTTGTTTATAACATTTAAGGGCGCAGTAAGTAGAATTTATGATTATAAATAATTTTAAAACTTTAAATAAATCTGAGTGCACAAAAATACGTCTTATCTTTATGACACCTACCGCCGTTTTTGTATTTAAAAGTATGTATTTAAAAGTATTTAAGTAGTATATCAGTTATCTAGCACCCATAGTACAAGTTTTGCTTAGTTTGGGGCTAGATGGCGCTGTGTGAATTTGTCCACGAATATTTATTTATTTATTTATTATTAATTATCGCATCTTGTCCACTGATATTGTAGCAGTTCAATTGCGAAATTGGTGATTTACAACTCCCGATTTATAAAAACAGGGGTGCTATAAGTTGGACGTGTGTATCTGTGACTTTGTGTCTCTGGCTGTGGCCTCGTAGCTCCTGAACGGATGGACCGAATAGTTGCGGTTTTCTCAATATGATAGCCAGTTTAATCGAGATGGTTCTTAGCTTTGTTTTATTAAAATCGGATTAGTAGTTTAGAAAATATTTAGTAAACTTGGTCGGGGGTTTTCAGACTTTGTCTGTCGGTTAGGTTAGCTGACATTAATGTAACAAGGCCTCAACGGTCCAAACGATGTTCGGCAGCTGTAGTTACTACACAATATAGGAAAATATCGAGTAAGTTGATGCCCCTGGTACAGCAGACGTCCATAGGCTGCGGTGACTGCTTACCATCAGGCAGGCCGTAAGCTTGTTTGCCACCAAAAAGTTGGAACAATTCTAGTGCGATGTAGGCCAGTATGAAAACTTGGAATCTGTTTGTAGAAGCTTGGTCAGCGCCATCTATGTGTGATGCTCGACAACTACGATGGATATTGTTGAGTTTTTCTATTGGAGCGGGAGATGTCGCTGCAGATACATAGAAATCTCGAGCCTTGTCTATTGGAGCGGGAGATGTCGCTACAGATACATATAAATCTCGGGTCTAGGGAGATCCTTACCATATGCGGGAACTCCATCCTGCCGGCATCTTCACCGCCTGGAATTAGGTCGTCTACAGGCTTCTGGCCGCAGCGGTTGGCGCGCTTCAGGCTGGTGTTGGATGTCAGGCCCACAGATGAGGTGCAAGGGTAGACGTACTTTTCTTGGTATTCGAGACATTCTGGGGAACATTAAGACGTTATGGAGTATGCGATTTTCGAGCGGCTGCAGGATTTATTTATTTATTTAACATTTTATTGCACACAGTAAAATACATAGAGACACATCATACATATAGACGACACAACAGGCACTACTTATTTCTAAAAGAAATTTCTTTGTGATTTATGATTTATGTGACAAGCCGAGGACTGAGGAGCCGAGGAAATGAACGCAACTTGCATTTACGCTTTGCGGATAGATATTGGCTGTTCATTATCAAGCCCATAACAGTTCACAGCAGGAGTTACGGCCTTTCCCACGAAAGGGCAGTTTATTGATTTAATCTCGACGCTTGGCAGGCGGGTTAGAGTTGGTTGTGATGTCCGGCAGAATAGAATAACACCAACCCCTTACACTCGTGGATGTCGTACAAGGCGTCTCCGAAGTTCTGAAGTCTCGGTAGGCTGGAAAATGGGTAGCAGCGTTTCCCATTTTAAAATTTACAACGCTGCGATTTCCAATCCGCCTGAAAATCATAGAGATTATGGCAATAACGTCCCCTCTAATGGGAGGCCCTAAGTCCTGCAGTGGACGGTTATTGGCTCTGATGATTATGATGACTGTAGTTCAAACCAGAGGCTAGCTTCTCGTACTCATTATGGTAATAACATTTCCTCTTATGGGAGAGGCCCTAAGTCCTGCAGTTATGGACTGTGAAGACTATAGTTCAAACCAAAGGCTAGATTCCCATACTCACTGTCCCACGCCTTCTGTCCGTTCCTGGGGGCGGCGATGGTGGGCGGCAGCGGGGGGCAGCCCCCTTCGTCGTTCTCGTCTTCGTCGTCGTAGGTGGGGGGCACGTATACTGGCGGGGCAGGGGTGGATCTGGAAGTGAAAGTGACACATTATAGTGAAAATTTGAGTCGTAGGTACAATACCACAAACTTATCTGACCCGTTTCAGTGCCTCTTGCCCCTTACAAACCCATACAATCTATATATGTCGCGCAGCACCGCGTGCGTGTAGAGCCTGTATAAATAATATAAAACCTAACCTAACCGAAAGAAAAACGTAGGTACAGGTACTAGGGAAATAAGTTTTTAATAGTTGAAACAATTTCATGGCACCTCCCCCCATAGGCGTTGCGAGGGGGGGGGGGTCAGGGGGTCCCCCCCCCCAGAAATCATTTCACACCACGTGCGCTGCGTGATCAATCCAATGGTTACTGCCAAAATACCAAAATTTCCAGCACGCTGCGCTCGCTCATCATCATCATCATCACAGCCCATAACAGTCCACTGCAGGACTTCGGGCCTCTCCCACTAAAGGGGAGGTCATTGCCATAATCTCCACGCTTGGCAGGCGGGTTGGAGATCGCAGTGCAGTTGATGTAAATCTACCCAGAAAGATGCTGCTGCCCACCTTTCGGATTTGTCCCTTAGTCGCCTCTTACGACACCCACGGGAAGAGATGGGGTGGTGCTATTCTTTGAGGTGGCGGCACCACACACTCTCATCATGCGCTCGCTCATTGATTAAATATTCACACCAATCGCGCCGCGTACTTAATTCTCATTTAAAGAGCTAATATATAGGCATACTAAAAAGTCCGAGCACACTCGGTTTTTGGGGTGGGCCAGAAAGTTGGATAGATTTGAAATATTCATAAAAAAAGGAGAAAATAGTACACAAACGAACCTTTATTAAAATAAAAATAGATAAGTGGGAAATTTATTTTTTAAAAATTACGTCTTCTTGATGTGCACCATCGTGCTGCAAACACTCCTCAAATCTGGACCTCAGATTTTTAAAACTCGCTGCCACATTGACATAGACATAGGATAAAAGTCTGATGTGAAAAGTCTCACCTCGGCGCAATATGAGTTTTCTTGCAGACGTCTCGTTTACGACTGCTATTGAGGCATCAGATGTATAGCATGTCTCGCCATCTTGTTATAAATAAAATGTAGTAACATGGCTGTGTATCGGTCGGAATTTACAGTCACAGATTGCCCTCGCTGATTCTCAAATAAGTAGGGTCCGATGATTCTGATGAATTGAGCCAAAATTTGATAAATTTCGAGATCGCTACGCTCGCTTATTTTTCATTTTCAGTTACTT